>CM057451.1:1026116666-1027337500 GCA_016271365.2 Neoceratodus forsteri | reverse complement strand
CCTTTCTTAAGAATAGCCGCTTCTGCTCATGTCTTGAGTTCTTGCCAGTGATTCTGTGCCTTGAATTCTGGCAATTTAGCCTTCTGGCTACTCCTTCGCAGTTCCTGTACAGTCTGGAGACAGTCAACAGTTCAGGGTATGTCCTCCCCCCCCCCCTTTCATCTCCTTTTCTGCTTCCAGATATTGGGGGGGCCCCTTCCCAATCCCCTTAATTTTTCTCAATCTCCTTCTGTCCTGTCTGTCTTCTCATTTTAGTTTGTATGTCTTTTTTTTCTCTTTGTCCTTGACTTCTTGTCCCTCCTCCCAACCCTTTCTTACTATGGTGACTTGGAACTGGCGGGAGGGCGGGTTCACGCCTAATGGCCAACCTGTGAGAGCTCATGCAGTGTAGTCTCCTCGAGGCGGTGCCGTCGTAATGATCTCACTCTTCCTCCCCAAAAGAGAGTTCCCGTAGGGTCGTGACTCTGTCCAGAACCCAAATGTGATGAGGATGACGTATACACAGAAAGATCAGGAATTATGGTAGGTATGTAATTTTCTTTCTTTTTTGGGGGTGGGGTTGCAGCGCTTGGTGTCCTCTCTGCTCACATCTGGAAGTTACGAGCTGGGTTTTATGTGCTAAATTACTTTTTATCCCCAGGACAAAAAATTTGATTCATGGCTAAAAGGCTCCTAGGTCAGGCAACTACATGGCATGATAAAAACTAAAAACAAGTTAAGACAAAACCTTAGTGCAAAAGCACTGAGGCAAGGGTTATCCCAAAGGGCATTGGCCGGGAAGCCAAGTTTCAAGTTTCAGCATAACATTTTGTGGTGATTTGCATATACATCCCATGATGCTTTGCATTATGGGGGTATGTGTGATTTTGTTACCTGGCATGAGTTACCTGCTTGAAGAATAAACATACGTCAGCTGCTTTTTAAGTCTGAAATGGAGTGCCACTCTCCATTTTTCTTCTGGGTCAGGAAGTAGCTTGAAGGAAGTCGGGAAGTAGCAGGAAGGTTTTTTTTTTTTCCTCCCTCCATAGCAGGGGTTTGGGCAGGGTACAGGGTCTTCTAGTTGAGGCTGTATTGCTTACATCCGATAGGTACCTGGTGCTGCTGAGGAAGAGGATTGGAGATGAGTGCAAGCTACTAGGTTTGGGGTACAATGTTTTTAAAAAAATTTTACATTGCAAGTGTTTTTTTTTTTTGCATGCGTAACAAACATTAAGTGGCAGCTTAGGAGGTGAGCAGGTTGTGGAGGTGTGGCATTGTGGCAGCCAACACTGGCAGTGCATTTGTGGGCTTGGCACTGTTCACCCAATGCAGGCCTAGTGTCCTGATGACACTGGTTGTGCAAAAGTGCCACCAACTTGAAACAATTTGGCTGCTGCAATGAGGGGCCGCCTCATTGCAGCGACAGCCCTTCCGCTACAATGAGGGAGCGACCCGTCATTGCAGGGCGGTGCCTTGCCTGGTGTAACCTTTTTTTTCTTTTTCTCTTTTATATAACTTTTTATTTAAGTTTTCAAGTTTTCCAGAGGACAAACTGTACTTATAAAGTATAAGATCCAAAATACAAACAATGATCATATAACAATCAGGCTTGGCCTTTTAAAAACCTTAAGGCATTTCATTTAGTGAGTGGAAAAGAGAAAGGGACTACAGGGAGAGACAAAATCTATATTTCATTCCTATTGAGTTTATCCAGTTTATACAGTTGGGGGAAACCATGGTTTAAAAGCAAGCAATATCTCCTGTAATTTCCTTCAGCCTTCTCATTCTAAAGACTTGGTTGCCTCCATCCAGCAGGTTTATGGGACAAAATCTGGGTGGAGGGGAGTCGGGTATATCACCCATCTCCTCCGCAGTATCTAAAACTGTTGAGTTTTATTGAACACTGCTGTTAATCTGTCCATCCTGTAAATTTCTATTAAAATATCCTGCCATTGTTATGGAGGGGGGTTCCCTCAAAAGCCACTTCTTAATGACAGACTTTTTCGCTGCCATTATTAGGATATTTAATAATTTTAGAGGAGTTGGAATCTCTATGGCCTGGGGGTTTGTCAGATATTTGTATATAATTAAAAAAAAAAAAGGCGGGGGAGAAAATTTGTGCTAGGGCCAGTTGCAGATTATACAAAAATGGGTGGAGTATGGGGCAGCTTCAAAAGATATGCCCGTGTGTGGCAGATGAGGTACCATATCCTCTCCAACATTGACCTCCATGTTTTTTCACATATTTAGTTCACTGCTGGTGTTCTGAAAAATCGAATCCTATTCCATGCAAACTCTCTCCCTGAAATAGCTGAAATCTGTGTGTTTATCTATCAGAGATGTTTCCCAAAGCTCTGTGGAAATGGGCAGGTTAAGATCTGTGGACCATGCTTTCCTGATATGGTCTGTGGAATTCCCTTCTAGAGTGCTGATTGCTTCATATAAATATGAAATCATGTGTTCTAGGGCGGGCTCCGCTCACTAAGGCTCTCCATGATTTCTATGAGTTTGGGGGGGGGGATAGGTCTGAAACCAGGTGTCCTTGGACAGGAATTTGACAAAGTATCTCTCTAGCCTGAAAATACCTGAATCTGACCCTGTAAGGTATCCCATACTGGGTAACCAATTCAGTGAGACTGAGGACTGTACCTTCCTCTGTAAACTGAAATATCATATGGAGTCCCAGTTTTCCCAATAACAAAAGCACGGGTCTATTAATGCTGGTTTGAAGTCCTCTAGGTGGGGAAGCAAGGCGAGGGGGCTCCATTGGGCTAAATTCTTAGACTGCATTATTTTATGCCAGGTATGCAATGTAGTGTCTGAGTAATAGTGGTCTCTTCTCCCTTGCCCTCCTCCCTTTGGTCCAGATAGGAGATGGTGCAGCTGTGTCGGCTCTGCTGTTTGCATCTCCAGGTCCTTCCATCTGGCTTGATACAATACTGTACTGGCTTCATCCTATGTATGTAATTGAGCTGCTTGATGATAATGCTTGAAATTTGCAGGGACATTGCAGGCTAGACAGCCGGATCCTTGGTCTCTGGTTGTCCGATATGTACCAAGAGATCTTTCTGTTAAGGGCTGTATAATACTCTTTAGGAACTGGAATTGGGATTGTCTGTGCTAGGTATAAGAATCTAGGGAGCAGTACCCTCCTCATGGTCTGTTCTTTGTGTAAGGGGGAGGGGTAGCACCTTCCACCTCTCCATTTCAGCTGTTTAATTTATGCATAAGGGGGGAATAATTGGATCCAAACATGCTGTCATGGGAGGGGGTAAGGTGAACTCCTAAGTGTGTTTTTATTTTTTTATTTAGTTTTTGTTAACCGGGTAAGTGCACTAGCCGGCAAGTGACTGTTTTCAGGCACGACCCGGGAGGTAAAATTACAGAACATAACAATACAGTAAGGATAACGAAAATACATGATGCACAGAAATACAGGAAGATACATATGGCAGGATACAATGCATGACAAAGGAAAATACAAGGCAAAATACATTTCGAGGACATTTTCCATTGAGCGCATACATAAAGTGCATTGAAGGACCTAGGAAAGGGGGAGAGGATAGGTGTAGGGGTAAGGCAGAAACAAGATGGAAAATGTATGTTATGCTGGCGGAGTCCCATTTAAAGGGAAACTGTTGTTTGATGAAGGCCGAGGGCGCATAATTAATCTGGAGAGTCTGTTTTAGCTTGATTTTAATTTATATCCTGCCAATTCTTGATATTCTTAGTTTTTTCCAAAAAGGTATTAAGGAGTGTTCTGGGTTAGTTAAATATATTAGGTCGTCTGCATACAGTGCTAATTTGTGGAGGTGGTCTCCCTGTGTGGTGATTCCTTCAGTTTGTTCCTCCTGCCGGAGAGATTGAGCCGGGGTTCTAGGTACAGGGCAAACAGCAGGGGCGATAATGTGCATCCCTGCCTTGTGCCATATCTCAGAGAGATTGGGGGGGGGGGAGACGGCTCTATGTACCTTGATGTAGGCCTGGGGATGGGAGCATATTATTTTGTTCTGAACAAAACTGGAAAGCCCAATTTTCCTAGAGTTTGAAACAGAAAGGGCCAGGCCACCCTGTCAAATGCCTTCTCTGCATCCAAACTAAGGAGCAGTAAAGGGGCCTCCAACAGGGCAGCCAGGTGAAGGATCTGCAGAGTTCTCTTCATGTTATCTTGTATTTGCCGCTCCGGGATAAACCCAGTTTGGTCCTCGTGTATCAGTCCAGGCAGGATTGTCTCCAGCCTACCAGCCAGAATTGATGCAAATAATTAATCGGTATTTAATACCGAGATAGGTCGGTATGAAGAACAATTAGTTTGGTCCTTTCCTGGTTTGAGAATACTTGTTATAGAGGTGTAGTTCCAAGTGTGAGGCAGTTCCCCACCCTACTGAACCTTTCTACAGACTGCTAGCAGGGTTAGCAGAAGTGGTTCTTGGAATGCCCTGAGAAACTCCCTGGTATACCTATCCGGGCTGGGGCTTTTGCCTGTTTTGATGTTTGATCGTGCATTTACTAATTCTTGAGCTAAGGACTGTTATGCCAATGTTGGCGAGGGCGGTTTTAGTTTACCCAGGAAATCCTCTATTTTACCAAATTCTGCCTCCTTCTCAGGGATGTATAATTGTTTATAAAAGGTTAAGAATGCCTCCCTTATCTGTGGTGGTAGGGTAGTTAATTTTCCTGTCAGTGGTTCTCTAATTTGGGTGATGGTGGCTTGTACAGTATGCTGTCGAAGGCGATGTGCCAGCAGTCTTGTGGCCCTTGGTCCACCTTTGTGGTATCTAAGTTTCAGCATTTGCAGGGCCTGCTCCATTTTGATTGCCAAGACCCTTTGTAATTGTAACCTAGTTGCTTGGAGCAAGGTGGGGGGTGGGGGAACCTGGTCCCCTGCTGCATGTAGACTGTAAATCCTTAAGTTGCCTCTGGAGGAACTCCTTCCTAGCCGACTGCTGCTGCTTCTGATAAGAAGCATATTGTATTTCTCCCCTCAGAACAACCTTAATGGTGTCCCATAAGGTTGAATTGGCCAGATCTGGATGTGCATTCCGGAGGTTATTTGGGGGATTTGAGCTATAATTAGCTCCTGGAAATCTCTAAAATTTAAAAGATATTAAAATTCCAGAGAGTTTCTCTTCATTCGGATGGCCAGTCTAACTTCAGAAGTAAATGAGTGGTCAGAGAGAGGGGAAAGTGTCATTGAGCAATCCCTTACACTATAATGGTGTTCCCCTGAAATGTGAAAATAATTTGTTTTTAGAGTGTAGATTTTTTGGGGTGGGGAGTAATGGGAGTACTCCCTCTGGTGAGGGTGCTGAGTTCTTCATACATCAAGCCACTGTATCTCCTTTGTGTATGCTATCACAGCTTTCTGTGTGGTAGTCCTTCTCAGGATTTTGGTATTGGTGGTGTCTAGCACATCATATATCTGGTTATGATCCCCTCCTAGCACCAACACCCCCTGCTGAACCTCTGTAATTTTCTGTAGCAGTGGGCGTACTGCTTCAGCTTTAGTGCCAGGGGTGATATAGATGGATGCTAGTATGATTTGTTGTCCTTCCAGGGTACCCACCACTATTGCTAACTGGCCCTGAGGGTCGGCATACGAGTTGGTGAGGTGGAAGGGGATAGCCCTGGGGACAAGAACCACAGCCCCCCTGCGTTTTCCCTCCTTAAAAGATGAGGCTATGACATGTGAAAATCCAAACTTAGTAAGTTTAAGGTGTTCTGGTTTGCTCAGGTGCGTCTCCTGGAGAAAAAGTTAGGTTTTGTTTTTCAGAGTGCTAAAGACTTTGGATTAATAATCCAGTTAAGAGGTACATTCACATTAAGTGAATTGATCAGTAGAGTTCGTGGGGGTGTTCATTTTAAACTCCCACTGCGTCTTCTCCTCTGTATTAACTGGGGGCAACCCAGTCCTACCTGTGTGATGGACCCGATGAATTTCTTTTGATATATCCCTGTATCCCCGTTCTCCCTCTCCACTCCCTCCCTAAGTCTATGATTTATTCTCCCTCTCCCTCTCCCTCAGCAGTTGTTTTGAGCCTTTCACCTCTTAATACCAAAGTACAAACTTTCCACAGTGGCCTGAGAAAACGAGTAACATTAAGAACAAAGAACAATTCAGAACCATATACAGGGTGAACTCCAAGGTTGAAGGGCTCTAATTTATGCCCTCTGTGTGAGTAAGACCAGGCACCTTTTGGTACCCGACCTTCCTCTGTAGGAGGTGAGGTGGTGCCAAGTTAAATCTGACCCTCGCGCCCTTAAAAGTGGGTCCATTGGTGTTTTAAATAAAAAAAAAAAAAAAAAAAAAAAAAGTCACCATCAGTGCCTCCAAACTGAGGCAGAAAGCATGCCCTCAGTTGCAGTAGAAATACCAGAGTCGGACTGGCCCACCTGGATACCTGGAAATTTCCAGGTGGGCCCCTCAGCTGGGTAAGTGATTACCTTCTGAACTCTGAAAACTTTTGCATTTATCTTCTTTTTTTCTAATTAAATGGGATATCTGGGACACTGTTGATAAATGTAAGATGCAAATACAGAGCTAGTGTATCAGATTGAAGTGGAATATTGATACTAGTGTGTCAACCTGGGCCCTTGTATCTTCTTTCCAGGTGGGCCCTCTGTACCCCAGTCCGACCCTGAGAAATACTGTAAGCTCTGTAGCTCACATTATATTGTTTCTCTAACTGTGATCCCAACTGAAGTCTGATTAGTACTTGGTATATTCTGCATCAATTAGCCGAAAGTGTTCATTGGGTAATTGCCTCTACCTCTGAGACCTCCTTAGTGCATGGCAAGGTAAATATCTGCTCGGTCGTGTCCGGGGAATGCAACAACCACCAGGGTACAACTGCTCCCAGCCGGGCCTCCTGTTGCAGAAATGTGGCCCATTGCTAATGACTCCCAAACCTGCTGCAGAACATTACATTCAGGCTAGGCCTTCCTCTCTTCTCTCTCCCCAAATGTCAGAAAAGTGCCCCATATTAATCTACAGCATTTTCAAACATTTATAGCATATGTAACCAGGGGTGGTCTATGAGGTGATCATTCTTTCACCATGCCCCCGGAGGTATTATATGAACATATTTTTATTTATTTTTTGTTGGCCGGGTAAGTGCACTAGACAAATTCTGCCTATTTTCAGGCACGACCGGGGTGGGAGTACAGATGAATGCCAACTGACCTTGAACCAGATTAAGCTGTTGGTGGTTATTTTTAGTGAATGAGTGAAATTTGGCCAGGACACTGGGGAAATTCCCCTACTCTGTTTGATAAGTGCCATGGGATCTTTAACATCTACCTGAGCTACCACCAATCCAGGCAGATGGGACCTCTAGTTAACTTCTCATCTGAAAGATGGCACCTCAGAAGTGCAGCACCCCTCTCATGCTGCACTATAGTCGGCACTGGGATATTAACCCAAGTGCCAGATATGGGAACTGAACCCACAGCCCTCTGATCTCCTAGCCTCAGAGGCAAGTGTGCTACCTACTGAGCCACTGACACTGCACTGCATATGAACATATGAAGAAGCCAGCAGAAGGCCATTTGGTCTATCAAGTCTGCTCATATTGCAGGGTTCACAGCTTGAGCTAATGTCCCTGCCCTCCCTCCCCACTCCTCCCATCCTCCCTACCCATGATTCTTTTCTTCCCCCTATGCCTATCCCAGCCTCTCTTAAAGCTGCCCACCGTCTTCAACGAGATGACCTCTTTTGGCAGTGCATTCATGTGTGACGTTGGCCATTGGAAACAAAAATAGAACTTCTCCCCAAGTCCATCGCCAGCATTTGGAGATGTACTAGATGGTCATGTCCAGCTCAGTTGTTTAGTGAGGAGAAAGGGGCTAATAACAATATAAGGAATTTTCTTCACAGTGAGTTTGTCTGATATAAAAGGAAATATTGTTGTCTCCTGATCGCTTCCGGGCGAGATCAGGGTGTCCACGCACACGGGAGTGGGAGCAACAGATTTATTAGAGTTGAAGTGGAGGTAATATAAAGTTGATACTCTGGTAGTAGTTACTAGATTCCCAACTGAAGTGGCACTTTCAAACAACATGAAGTCTTGCTATATTATGACACATGCAGTGAGTCCCAACCTTCGAACTGCTCCGGAGGTGAAAGTTAACTTTCCATGCCAGGCATTGAACTTTGAGCGCAAGCTCGGTTGAAAACTCTGTCTGTTGTTAATCAAACTCAAACTGTCAGATTCTTTACTCGGCCTCACTGAACAGTCGCTCCAGAGATTTCTCCTTCTGCTCGGTTCATTTTGTCGGTTAAAGTGTTATTTTATTGTGTTTTTGACCTAAAGTAAACCGCAACCGGTCGGTTCAAGCTCTGTCTGTGGTATTGTAAGTAATAGATAGGCTTACATTTATTTTATTCTGTGTGGAACTTGTAAAGTCTTTCGGCTTGGTTTGAACCGATCAGGTTGTTCTAAAAGTTTACTAGTCCTTAATTAGAGTGCGGTTCCCGGTTCTTATCGGTTCTAAAAAAAAAAAATTATTTCATTGCGTTCTTTCCACAACCTGTGACACGGTTGGGAACCGATAAGGGAGTCTTGCTTGGCGGATTGCCATAAACGGGCAAGTTGGTTAGGCTGGCACTATGTCTGAGAAAGCCAAAAGAAAAACCGGGCCCACTGGATTTCAGCACTGTGGTGTTTGTGGGGAAGCCTTTGCTAAGGCTGACCCACACACCACCTGTGTGTATTGTCTGGGGTTTGACCACCTCAATGCAGACTGCCAGATATGTAGTAATTTTCCTGCTGCCACCATTGAGAAGAGAGTTGGTAGGCTCAGGAAAGGAGGCTAAAAGTCTGACCCGATGGCAAGCCCGGTCTGGTTCCAACCGGAGGGAGTGCCCTCTGACCAGGGCGATGCTTCCTCGGGCTAAAGAAAAGCCAGCTCTGAGGAGCCGGTTCCAACTAAAAGGACTAGAAAGTCAGCTAGTGTGCCAACAGTTTTTTCTCCAGCCGCTGAGGAAATAGCTAAAGCAATTCAAATTGTCCAGTCACTTTCCCCGGTTCCGACCGAACCGATACCATCAGGGAAGAGCTCGGTTCGGCCGGTTCCACCAGTTCAAGATTATGATTTTGAGGATTTTTATGAACCGGAGTAGAGGGAAGAGGAGTATGAGGAGAGTGAATGTGGGTTTGAAAGTCTGGATGTGCCCATTGAACCGGACATCTCTCCAGACAGACTATCAGGGGTTTCTCCTCCTAGGCTATCTGAGTCCCCTTCTCATTTTG
Source organism: Neoceratodus forsteri (assembly GCA_016271365.2). Taxonomy (NCBI): domain Eukaryota; kingdom Metazoa; phylum Chordata; order Ceratodontiformes; family Ceratodontidae; genus Neoceratodus; species Neoceratodus forsteri. The sequence goes on along the minus strand of CM057451.1, from coordinate 1,027,328,270 downwards.
TTTTATAAGAAAGTTGCTGAAACTCTCCAGCTCCCTGTTGAGGAAGCTGTTGATGACCAAGAGGAGCCTGATTATCTAGAAATGATGGATATTCCAGAGTCTAGGAGACTCTATTCCTCTGCATAAATCTTTTGGGAAACAGACAGTAAAAATTCTAAACTCCTCACACTATACCTCCTGTTGATAGGATGGACAAGAGGTATACATTATCAGGCTCTGATGCGGAGTTCCTCACACAGCAATGCAGCCATGTGGGGGTAGTGCAGGCTGCAGCCTGTGACAAGGCAAATATTCCTCTAGCTTCGCACCCCCCTGAAAAGGACTCCAGGAGGGTTGATGCCGTGGCAAAGAAACAGTACATGGCAGCATCCTTGGGACTCGGACAGGCAAATTGTATGGCTTATACTGCTAGATACCAGAAATCCAGATGGGATACTGTGCTGGCTCTAGCAAAACAAGTCCCTGACCAGCTTGCCAGGGAGCTGGAACAGGTGGTTGCGGATGGTATTGAGGCCTCTAAGGTGCAATTTTATGCTGCAGTAGACTCTATAATGATGTCATCAAGGGTCATGGCTACATCTGTGGCACTTTGCAGAATGGCTTGGCTCAGATGTACTACCATGTCACAGGATACCCAGTCTAAGGCCATGGATTTTCCTGTTGTGGGCAATTCTCTGTTTGGGGAGCAGACAGAGAATTACATGAAGAAAATGGATGAATATAGGACCACCTATAGGAGTGCACAGGCCAAGGAAAGGCAGGCCACTCCTCAAAGGCAGCATCCCAGGGGCAGGCCTTTTCATAGGCCTTTTTACCAAGTCCAGGCCTCCTCTTCTGCTCAGAGGGGGTTCTTTAGAGGGAGAGGCAGATGGGGTGCAAGCAAGCCTGCTTCCACCCCTCAGCCCAAAGCTCCTGCCAAGCAGGCACCCTGATGGGGTAGCCAGGGCAGATTCTCCTCTACCTGTAGGGGGCAGGCTGGCTTACTTTGTCCAGGACTAGAAGTCTCTAACATCAGACAAGTGGGTCCTGGAAGTAGTAAGCCAGGGACTGGTTCTCGGCTACAAAAAATTTCCGAAGATGAGAGCCAGGTCCTTTCCACCTGCAAATCCATCAGAGGCACTTGCCCTAGAAACAGAAGTTTCTACCCTCCTGGCTCTGCAGAGAGCTGTGGAAAGGGTTCCACCCCTCACTCAGGGCAAAGGGTTGTACCCAGGTACTCCTTACCCCAAAAAAGACAGGAGAATGGCGGCCCATCTTGGATCTCGGATACCTAAACAAGCACCTTTTAAAACCAAAATTCAAAATGGTGACTCTGGGAGTTATTTTACCCTCTCTAAGGCCAGGGGACTGGCTAGCGTCCCTGGGCCTCAAGGATGCCTACCTCCATGTTCTTATCGGAAGCTCCCATTGAAAGTACCTCAGATTCGAACTGCCCTCAGGCCATTACCAGTTCAGAGCAATGCCCTTCGGCTTCACCTCTGCCCCGAGGGTATTCACAAAATGCCTGGCAGTAGCAGTTGCTCACTTAAGAAGGCAAAAGATTGCCATTTTTCCTTACCTGGACGACTGTCTCATAGTAGGCCAGTCTCCAGAACAGGTCTGATTACACCGTCGGGTAACTCAGCAACTGCTCACATCTCTAGGTTTCCTTCTCAATCTTCCGAAGTCAGTTCTAGAGCCTGTCCAGCTTCTCACCTGCATAGGTGCAGAACTGAACACAAGAGGCCAGAGCCTTCCTTCCTCTGGAAAGAGTAAGGACCTTGGTCTCTCTGGCCTCCTCTTTCACCCTGCAGGTCTCTCGACCAGCAAGGCATTTTCTGCAGCTCCTGGGGCACATGGCTGCTTCTACAGCAGTAGTGCAGGGAGCAAGATTTCAGATGAGGGACATCCAGTTCCATTTGAGAGCCTTTTGGTCTCAAAGGAGACACCCTCTGACCAAATTGATCCCAGTGACTCGAACCCTGATCCAAGCCCTTCAGTGGTGGCAGGACCAGAGCAATCTGAGACAGGGGGTTCCCTTCATCCCTCAGTCTCATTCCCTAATCCTTACTACAGATGCATCCCTCTTGGGGTGGGGAGCTCACATGGGCAATCTCACTACTCAGGATTGTGGTCCCTCAGGAATCTCTGCTCCACATCAATCTGTTGGAACTTGGAGCAGTTTTCTAGCACTAAGTTTTTCCACCTCTGTTCAGAACAAAGTTGTACAGATCAGAACAGACAACACCACTACAATGTGGTACATCAACAAGCAAGGAGGCACTCTGTCTACGGCCTTGTGCACCAAAGCAATGAAGTTGTGGTCTCTGGCGTAATACCTGCACACCTCCCTTACGGCAGTTCACCTCCGAGGCAAGGACAATGTCCTGGCAGATGCTCTCAGCAGGATTTCCCAGGGTCATCACGAATGGTCACTGGATCCCCTAGTATTGGAGGTAGTATTTGCCAGATGGGGCACCCCGCAGGTGGATCTTTTGCAGCCCCAGACAATCACCAACTCCCTTTTTTTTTTTTTTTTTTTGCTGCAGGCCCCCAGTGTTGGGCTCAGTCCTCTGGATGCCTTCCTTCTCAGTTATTGGAAGGGAAGTTTCTATGCTTCTCTTCCCCCTCCCTCTTCTGGTCAAGGTGCTAGTCAAAATCAGATCTCAACCTGCAAGATGATACTGATTGCACCAGATTGGGCCAGACAGCCCTGGTACCCACTCCTTATGTCCTTAGCAGTCTGTCTTCCCAGGTATCACAACCTGTTAACCTGTGCTCAAGGGAGGGTTTGGTACCCGAATCTCAAATCTCAAGGCCTTGTTCTTGAAGAGTTAGTTTGCTGACCTACACCTCTCCCAAGGTGTATTGGATATATTGAAGGCTTCTAGGAAGCCATCCACCAGGGCTGCTTATAATTCCAAATGGAAGAGATTTTCCATTTGGTGCTCTGGCAAGCATATTTCCCCAGAATCTGCTGACTTACCCACAGTCCTGGATTATATGGTGCATTTGAATACTTTGGGGCTGAGGCCAGCTACCCTAAAGGTACACCTGGCAGCCATGTCTGCTTTCTTATCAGCAGGTAAACCCTCTTCTCTTTTGGCTCATCCTGTATTCTCCAAGTTTTTTCAAGGGGTTGCTTCACACCAACCCTCCATTCAGGGACCCTGCCCCTGCCTGGGATCTTAATATTTGCATTGCTCAGCTTATGCAACCCCCTTTTGAGCCCTTGTCTTCAGCAGAGCTTAAGTACTTGACTTGAAAAACTCTGTTTTTGGTAGCCATCACTTCTGCCAGGCGCATAAGTGAGTTACAAGCATTGTCAGTGGAACCTGATTTAATCTCTCTTCATGGAGATAAGGTGGTCCTTAGGACTAACAAAGTTCTTTCCTAAGGTGGTTTCAGGCTTCCACCTTAATCAATCTGTGTCTCTCCCTGTGTACTTCACTGACCATTCCTCCTCTGGCGAGAGGAGACTACACAGTTTAGATGTCAAAAGAGCCCTTAGTTACTACATAGAACATACCAAGGGTCACAGGTTTGACTCCCTCCAACTGTTCCTCACTTATGGTGAGATTGGTAAAGGGAAACCTGCCACTAAAAGATCCATTGCCAGGTGGATTGTCTCTTGTATCCAATTTGCTATGAAAAACTGGGTAAGGTTCCTCCCTCAGGCCTGAGGCTCACTCTACCAGAGGTACAGCTGCGTCTCTGGCTGCTGCCAGGGACATCCCCATCCTAGAGGATATCAAGCAGCTACCTGGAAAACAGTTAGCACTTTACCAAGCATTACTCCCTGGACATCCAGGCTAGGAGTGATGCTGTCTGGCACAAGCTGTGCTTCAGAGCCTGTTTCCCAAGTAGGTTCTGTCCCTCCTCCATGGAGGTACTGCTGTAAGCCAGATATAAATATAATATAGCAAGATTTCATGTTTGAAGAAAAATTACTCACCTTAGTAATGTTGTTTCTTCTAATGGAGTCTTGCTATATTATGACCCCCCCCCGCCTGCCCCTCTTAGAACCTCTACTTTTTGGGATGTGGGTGGGCAGTGCAGTGTTGGCACTTAGTAGTTGCCCACCTTATTTTTTTACCCCTCCTTTTTGGGGTGTTTGGGTGTCAAGTCAGGGGATCCAAAAAATTTAAAACATCAGTCTTTGTTTTGGGACCAAGAAAAATGTGTTCTTATATTTAGTAGCCAGTTGGCTAGTGTAGGTTTACGGCTTCCACACAGAACCTTAGTGAGTTTTGCTCGTAAAGATCTGACAGTTTGAGTTTGATTAACAGACAGTTTTCAACCGAGCTTGTGCTCAAAGTTCCATGCCTGGCATGGAAAGTTAACTCTTTCACCTCTGGAGCAGTTCGAAGGTTGGGACTCACTGCATATATCATAATATAGCAAGACTCCATTAGAAGAAACAACATTACTAAGGTGAGTAATTTTTTCATCCTGGTCGTCGTCAGTGGAGAGTAAAGCTTTCACTTCTTGTAATGTTTTTGGTGCTGACTGTTGAGCCTGTCTTCTGTTCCTCCGACGCATGGTGAGTGACCACTGGGAGCGGGGTGGGGGGTGCAAGGTTGCTTCTGGGGGAATATTCCATCCCTTGGCTCGGAAGTTCCTGTCTGGCTTGCTCTGGAGAGTCGTACATCTTAGTTCCTGAATCCCAGAAAATTCAGAGCTTGTCTGGAAACGGAGTTTGGAAACAGATGCCCTTATCTTTGAGAGTCTGGAGGATTGAGGAATAAGCAGCACGCCTTCTCACAATTTCAGTCTGGTAATCATGATCAAGGTAAAGACGTGCTGTGTTGTATTTGACCACTTTTTGCATCCAGGCAGTTTTTAATAGGAAGCCCTTGTCCCAATAGCTGGCTTATCTTCATTACAACTGATCTAGGGCACGCCACTGGATCCGTTGGTTTGGACATCAAGGATCTATGCGCATTTTCTATTTTAAATTGAAATGTGGCCGGGCAATTCAAGACGTCCCTGAGGAGGTCCTACATTAATTCCTCCATTCTCCCTACTTCAGCGTCTTCTGGGAGGCCGTATAGCCGTAGATTATCCCTCCGAGAGTGGGTCTCCAGGTTGAGTAGTTTCTCCTGCAGGGATGCCTGATTATCAGTCTGGTAGTCCAGGGCCATCTGCATTCTGTGAGTTTGGTCTTCGGACTCTGCAATGCATTGTTCGGCTGCATCTACTCTGCCTTCCACCATCTAAATTCTGCAATGGAGCACTTGGAACTCCTGCTTCTCACTCCAGGAATACTTTAGCATCTACTGACATAAACAATATGCTAGCTGGGTTCAGCTGCTCCGGAGAGGAGTCGATGCAAATGAGGAAGGCATTGGGCAATCAGGATACAGTTAGAGTGCTGCCTGCAGTCAGCCTGAAGGACCTCAGAACTTTTTCTCCGCTGAACTGGCAACACTTCCCTGGAGCTCTTCTCTTCAGAGATCTTCCTGAGCCATTTTCTTTCTTTTTGAGTACTGCTTTAAGGTATTTTGTATATTTTCTTAATTTTATCTATTTTTACCGCATCTGCACTGGGTTCCGCGCAGTTGCGGGAATTTTTTCGTATTTTCCCACTTCAGTGTTTTTTCCAAAGTAAAATTCAACCGCGTGCGCGATAAATTGCATAATTTTTATTTAATTTGTTAGTGTTTAGTATCTATCGGTGGTTTTTAACGCTTTTGCATTAAAATTATTAATTTGAGTTTTAGTCTATGTCGCATTTTTTCTGTTAGCACCAGGCCAATTCTTGAACCCTTTTTCTCTGTTTTAAATTCAAAATGATTAATATTTGAAGGATAATCCCCTCTCTTTTGGGGTGAGACTCTCGGTTGCTGTGCAGTGGGTGTTAACAAGAGGTGTGGAGGTTCTGTTTTTGCGGGGGGGGGATCTCAAAGTTGATTTTGATTTAAGCTTTGGCCTAACTATTGTTATCTGGGCTTTTAGTCCACCTCCCCCTCCTCTAAAAGCGCTGAGGAGGGTACCTCAAGCTAACACAAAAGAAATGACAAGTCCACTTGAGACTTCTATTATTACAAGTCTGGTTCTGTAGTAGTTGTTTCTCTGTCCAAGCCTTTAATCTGAAAATAGGCAGGGTGTCCTCTTCCCTGCACAAAGATGGAGATTAATCTCCTCTGACCCTCCCTCCTGAAGGATTTAGGGAGCCATCAGGTGTTAATTAAAATTATGCCCTCAGCAACTGAATTTCTGAGAGCTTGGCAATTATTCCAGACTTTTTTTAATTTTCAAACATGAAGTCTTGCTATATTATGACATATGCAGTATAACCCCAGGTTAGAACTGCTCCGGAGGTGAAAGAGTTAACTTCCATGCAGAGCATGGAATCTTCAGTGTGAGCTCGGACGAACACTCTGTCTGTCTGAAGCTCAAACTTAAACTGTCAGATTCTTTACTCCGCCTCATTGAACAGTCGCTCCGGAGATTCCTCCTGCTGCTCGGTTTGTTTGTCGGTTTTAAAGTGTAATTCTCGGTTTATTTTACCGAAATTTAACCACAATCGTCGGTTCAAGCTCTGTCTGTGGTATTGTAAGTAATAGATAGGCTTATTTATCATTTTTTCTTCTGTGTGGAATTTGTAAACGTCTTTTTCGGTTCGGTTTGAACCGATCAGAGGGGTTTAAAAATTACTTTCAAACAACATGAAGTCTTGCTATATTGTGACAGTAGCAGTTTGTCCCACCACTAGAACTGCTCCGGAGGTGAAATGGTTAATACCATTCCAGAATGGAACTTTGAGCACGAGCTCTAAGAAGCAGCTCTGTCTGTGATATTTCAAAACTGAACTGTCAGATTCTTTACTCCGCCTCAGTGAACAGTCGCTCCGGAGATTTCTCCTTCTGCTCGGTTCATTTCTCGGTCCGATTCAACAGAGAATAGCTTTATTTTAACCGCAAAACCGTTCGGTTCAAGCTCTGTCTGTGGTAATCGTAAGCAATTTAAAAGGTTTTGTCTGTGTGGAACTTGTAAGTTTATCGGTTCGGTTTTTGAACCGATCAGCCGGGTTTAAAACTCTAACTTTAAAGTTTAGCATTTTAGAGTGCGGTTCCCGGTTCTTATCGGTTCTAAAAAAAAGCAGTTTTATTACGTTTTTCAAATACCCGTATTACGGTTAGGAACCGATAAAAGGTGTCTTACCTGGCACTGCGTTGCAAGGAGCAAGTTTTCTGGTTAGGCTGTCATGTCTGAGAAACCCAAAAGAAAAACCGGGCCCACTGGGTTTCAACACTGTGATGTCTGTGGGGAAGTCTTTGCCAAGGCTGACCCACACACCACATGTGTCTATTGTCTGGGGTTTGACCACCTCCAGTCAGACTGCCAGATATGTAAGAATTTCCCTGCAGCCACCCTGGAAGAGATTGGGCAGGCTCGGGGAACGAGAGGCCAAAAAGTCCGCTGACCCGGATGGCCACCGGTTCGGTGCCAGCCCGAGACTGAAGTGCCCTCTGACCAGAGGCGAGACTTCCTCGGGCAAAAGAAAAGCTGGTTCTGAGGAACCAGTTCCAGTGAAGAAAACAAAGTCAGCAGGTTTGGAGTCCAAAACCCCTTCTCCAACTGCTGCAGAGATAGCAAAAGCCATACAAATTGTCCAGTCACTGTCTCAGGTTCTGTCCGAACCGCCACTATCTGGCAAAAGGTCGGTTCGTCCGGTTCCAGTGGTTCAGGAATATGATGTTGAGGAGTTTTATGAACCAGAGGAGGGGGAGGATGATTATGAACAGTATGAATGCGGCTGGGAAGGTCTGGGTGTGCCCATTGAACCGGACATTTCCCCAGACAGACCTTTAGAATCTCCCCCTATGCTATCTGAGTTCCCATCTCATTTTATGTTTTACAAAAAAGTTGCTGAAACCCTCCAGCTTCCCTTGGAAGAAGCTGTGGATGAGCAAGAGGAGCCTGATTTTGTAGAAATTATGGATATTCCAGAGTCTAGGAGATTGTCTATTCCTTTGCATAAGTCTTTTAGGAAGCAAACAATAAAAATTTTAAAACTCCTAATTCTGTGCCTCCTGTAGATAAAAGATGGACAGGAGGTACACATTGTCAGGTCCTGATACAGAATTCCTTTCTCAGCAATGCAGTCATGTTGGGGTAGTTCAGGCTGCAGTCTGTGATAAAGCTAATATTCCCCTGGCTTCACATCCTCCTGACAAGGATTCCAGGAAGATTGATGCCATGGCGAAAAAACAGTATATGGCAGCCTCTCTGGGACTCAGGCAAGCAAATTATATGGCTTATGTAGCTGGGTATCAGAAATCTAGATGGGATACTGTTATGGAATTAGCCAAGCAAGCCCATGGCCAGCTGGCTAGCGAATTAGAACAGGTGGCTGCTGATGGCATTGAGGCTTCTAAGGTACAGTTTCATGCTGCTGTGGATGTTAATGATGTTGCCTCTAGGGTCATGGCCACATCTGTAGCTTTTCATAGGTTGGCCTGTCGCAGGATACCCAAACTAAGGCTATGGATTTTCCTGTGGTGGGAAATTCTCTGTTTGGGGAGCAGACAGAGAATTACATGAAAAAGATGGATGAATATGAGACTACTTACAAAAGTGCCCAAGCTAAGGAGCGTAAGCCACTCCCCAGAGGCATACCCCAGGGGTGGCCTTTTACGAGCCTTTTATCAGACTCGGGCCTCCTCTGCCTATGCTCAGAGGGCTTCTTCAGAGAAGACAGAGGCAGGCGAGGGGGGCAGGCCTGCTCCCACCCCTCAGCCTAGCACCTGCTAAGCAGGCATCCTCATGGGGTGCCCAGGGCCGATTCACCTTTACCGGTAGGGGGCAGGTTGGCTTACTTCAGTCAGAACTGGGCTTCTTTAACCTCAGACAAGTGGGTTCTGGAAGTAGTAAGCCAGGGTCTGGTTCTCAGCTTCAAAAAGTTTCCCAAGTTGAGAGCCAGATTTTTTTCTACCTGCAAGTGCTTCAGAGACCCTTGCTCTGGAAGCAGAGGTCTCAACCCTGTTGGCTCTCAGAGCAGTAGAAAGGGTTCCTCCCCTGCACCAGGGCAGGGGTCTGTATTCCAGATACTTCCTTACCCCAAAAAAGACAGGAGAATGGCGGCCCATATTAGACCTCAGATATCTGAACAAGCATCTTTTGAAACCAAAGTTCAAAATGGTAACTCTGGCAATGATTTTACCCTCCCTAAGGCCAGGGGACTGGCTAGCCTCCTGGACCTCAAGGATGCCTATTTTCACGTCCTAATCAGAAGCTCCCATCCGAAAGTACCTCAGGTTCGAACTACCCTCAGGTCATTACCAGTTCAGAGCAATGCCCTTGACCTTACCTCTGCCCCAAGGGTATTCACAAAGTGTCTGGCAGTAGCAGTGGCTCACTTAAGGAGGCAAAGGATTGCTGTTTTTCCCTATCTAGAGCGATTGGCTCATTGTAGGCCAGTCCCCAGAACAGGTAAAATCTCACCTGCAAGTCACCCAGCAGCTTCTCACCTCCCTGGGCTTTCTGCTAAATCTACCAAAGTCAGTTCTAGAACCAGTCCAGCTACTCACCTTTATAGGGGCAGAGTTGGACACAAAGCTAGCAGAGCTTTTCTTCCCTTGGAAAGGGTGAGGAATTTAGTGGCTCTGGACTCCTCCTTCACTCTGCAGGTCTCTCGGCCAGCAAGACACTTTCTGCAGCTCCTGGGGCACATGGCTGCATCCACAGCTGTAGTGCAGGGAGCAAGATTTCAGATGAGACATTCAGTTTCACTTGAGAACCTATTGGTCTCAGAGAAGAGACCCCCTTTCCAAGTTGGTCCCAGTGACTCGAACCTTGATCCAGGCCCTCCAGTGGTGGCAGGATCAGAGCAATTTAAGATTGGGGGTCCCCTTCATTCCCCCTGCTCACAATTTGACTCTCACTACAGATGCTTCCCTTCTGGGTTGGGGAGCCCACATGGGCGACCTTTCCACTCAGGGAGTGTGGTCCCCCCAGGAATCTCTGCTCCACATCAATTTGCTGGAACTCAGAGCTGTCTTTTTAGCTCTTCAAGCATTTTCTGCATCTGTCCACAACAAGGTGATACAAGTCAGAACAGACAACACCACAACAATGTGGTACATCAACAAACAGGGGGGCACTCTGTGTTCGGCCTTGTGCACCGAGCAATGAAGTTGTGGTCTCTGGCCTATTCCCTGAACACTTCCCTCATAGCAGTTCACCTTCCAGGGAAGGACAATGTCTAGCGGATGCTCTCAGCAGGATTTCCCAGGGCCATCACGAATGGTCCCTAGATCCTCAAGTGCTGGGGATAGTCTTTGCCAGATGGGGCACTCCTCAGATCTTTTGCAGCCCCAGACAATCACCAACTTCCTCTGTTCTGTTGCAGGCCTCCAGTGTTGGGCTCAGTCCCCCTGGATGCCCTTCTCCTGGATTGGGAGGGGAAGTTTCTTTATGCCCTTCTCCCTTCCCTCTCCTATTCAAAGTATTAGTCAAAATCAGATCCCAGCCTTGCAGGGTGATTCTGATTGCCCCGGATTGGGCCAGGCAGCCCTGGTACCCACTCCTTCTGTCACTGACAATCCATCTTCCCCTTTGTCTCCCCAGGAATCACAACCTATTAACTTGTGCCCAGGGAAGGGTTTGGTATCCGGACCTCAAATCCCTCAACCTCAAGGCCTGGCTCTTGAGGAGTTAGTTTGCTGATTTACACCTCTCTCAGGGTGTTCTTGAAATCCTAAAGGCTTCCAGAAAGCCTTCCACTAGGAGCTACTTATAGTTCTAAATGGAAAAGGTTTTCCATTTGGTGTGCTGGGAAAAATATTTCCCCAGAATCTGCTGATTTGCCCATTGTATTAGATTACATGGTCCATCTTAATTCCTTGGGTCTCAGACCAGCTACCCTGAGAGTTCATTTGGCAGCTGTCTCTGCTTTTGTTTCAGCAGGAAAGTCATCCCCTCTTTCCATTCACCCTGTGTTTTCCAAGTTTTTTAAGGGATTACTCCATACTAATCAGTTTTGCCGACCGGGTGGGTGGGAGGAGCCAGCTTGAGGACCTTGCGGCCGGGAACCTGCCGGACAGTGTGGATGAACAACATATACCATTGCTAGAACTCCTGTTACAGGTGAGTAACCTGTATTTTTTTTTCTTGTCATTGAGGACAAGTTTATGATTAAGAAATCTTGTCTCTACAGAACTGAAACCAAGTTGAAGGTTGTGTTGAAGAGTTGCAGGATCTGTGTGAGTGGAGAATACAACAGCATCATCGGCATATAGTATGATCTGCTCAGAGCAGTGGTAAGGGAGGGAGTTTAAGAAAAGGCTAAAAAGGAGGGGTCCCAGTATGAATCCCTGTGGGACACCCGAGCGAACAGGCAGGGTGTTAGAAGAGCGTCTGCAATTTTACTCTCTGTGACGGTTTTCTAAGTAGCTTTTAAACCAGAGAGAAGAGTCAGGTGATAGCCCGGCATTCAGTAGTTGGTGTATTAGTAGTCCATGGTGTACTGTATAAGGCCTTGGAGGTCGTGAACGACCCTGTGAGAAGGCCGTTGTCAAGGGATTTGTGCAAAGCTCCAGTGAACTCAAGAAGGGCTGTGGTGGTGCTGTGACCTTTCTGGAAGCTCGTGTTGTTGTGGACAAGGTATATTGTATTTATCCAAGTGGTGGTAAGTTGATCAGCCACAATGCACTCAAGTGCCTTAGAGAATGGGGCAGTATGGAGATAGGGCGATAATTTGAGTGAATTGTCTTGTCCCTACTTTTATGGACGGGTGTCACGGTGGCTGTTTTCCATAGGTCCGGGAATTTTCCACAGCTGAGAGAGGTTTAGGATTTTTGTTAATGGATGAATTACCTCATTGAGGGTGAGCAACAGAAGCTTAAGGTCCAGGGTGTCACTACTAGATCTAGATTTAGAGATAGCTGCAGTAATATAGCGGCGAGCTTCATTCAGCCTTACCTTCCTGAAGTAGAAGAGGGATGGTTAGACTGAGGGCTGGAGGTATTTGGGGAGTAGGCCCTGTTTTCAAAAAGTCATGGGGTAGAACAGCACTAAGGTCTGAAAAGCCGTGTTAAAGATGTTTGCGATCACCTTGGGGTCAAGGGTTGAGGATCCATCAACCATTAACATGGCGGAGGGTTTTGGCTGCTTCCTGTGACATCCTTGATATTGTCCCAGAAAGCACGACCATTTCCCCATGTATTGGTGTGGCGTCTTTGTAATAGGTGGATTTCATTAGCTGTATGGCTTTGTGCAGGCATTTCGTGCTTGTTTGTAATTTTGGATGTCCAGTTGTTTGCCAGTGGCCCTGGCAACTGCCCAGAAGGTGATCCTTAGTTTCTGCTGAGAGAGAAGAGCGCGGTGACCCTTGGGTTAGAGAGATTTTGTTTTGCCTTTGCTAGAGGGCAAAGAGGTTGCAGAGCTCTGTTGAAAATTGAGATGAAGTGATCAAGAGCCAAGTTAACATCTGTTGCTTCATAGATGGGTAGCCAGTCTTGTAGAAGCAGGTGGTGTTTGAGATGTGGAAGTTTTCCATGAGGAAGGACTCTGCTAGCGATAATTTTGGGAGGGGGGCTTAAAGAGGACCTTCACCAGTCTTTTTGACTTTCATGCATAAATTACCCCTTCTTGCATTGATTCTGGAATTGTATTTCATTACTGTCTGCTGGTTAGTTTTTGCATTCTGAACTTCTAAAAACTGCAGGGTGTACCAGGGCTTCTATAGCAAGCCTGGTGTTTCTGTGGACCTAGGCTTGTACTGCTGACATCACTGTAGGGCAGAGTCTATTTCACAAAAAAAAAACATACTGACAAGGCATTTGGATTTTGGCATAATGCAATGCTAACAGGGTGTCCTGGGGGAGGGGGAACACAGTATGTATACTGAGTACTGGTAAGTTTCCCTTGCAACATTGTTGCAACTGCATGGTACTGCACAGTGTGAGTCACTCCCCGAACCTACAATGATGTCATCAGGAGCTGGCAGCCCAGCAGCGGCAAGTGCAGCAGGGCTCAAAAACAAATCCCAAATTATGGAAGGCAGAGTAAACCTTGGCCAGAAATAACATATGCACACACCTTTTCAGGTCTAGCACTGCATATAATGACTACAAGCTGTAACTTTTTAGACTATCACTGAAGTTCCTCTTTAAGGAATTTGTTAGACCATGCACACATGACTGGAGAGTGGTCACTGAGTGAGTCTGGGAGAATGGTCGTACAAGAAATCCTTGTGGGGTGAGTGGTGAGGACCCAATCCAGGAGGGTACTAGTGCCAGTCTTGTAGTTAATCCTAGTAGGGGAGTTTACCATTTGCGTGAGGTTAGCAGCTGAGATGGAGTCTTTATAGGCACTGGCACTCAATGCTAACCAGTTTATGTTGAAATCCCCTAGTAGAATAAGTTCAGCTTCGGGAGGATAAGAGTTGATAAAGTTTAGGATGTCGTTGAATCCATGTTTAGGGTCCCTGGGCGGGATGTATACGGAGACAATAGTCAGGACTTTATAGTTGGGACCTAGGACAATTTTTATTGGCAGAATCTGGGCTGAGGCAGAAAGTGATGGAGTTGCTACAGGGTGCCAAGACAGAGTCTTTGATATAGATTGCGCAACCACTGCCTTTTTCGGATATCCGGGTCCAGCCTGTGGACATTGTAGCCCTGTATTGTTACTGCTGAGTCAGGAACTTTAGGTGTCAGCCAAGTTTCCACCACTGCAAGGATCTCAGGGTTGTGTTGGCATATGAAGGCTTGGAGTGCATCCAGCTTTGGTCGTAGGCTGCAGATATTAATGGTTACAAGGATAAGGGCACCTGGAGTTTGTGTGTGGCCTGAGCTTCTAGGGCCAGGATTGGGATGGACGCTGCCTGAGATGAGGAGGAGGAGGAGTAGGAGTTTTAAGGAGCAGAGTCGCAGCTCTTTGAGAGATAGTTTTGATTGTTGTTTCCTGGAGTAGAAGTTGCAAGGTTCCAGGTGGTGTCCCATATGGACTGCAAGGTGGTACAGTGTAGAAAGGTGGCCACACTTGTTGAGAGTAGTGGTCGGGTTAAGTAACCAGGAATATCTATCCAGAGGGGGAGGCGGCTCAGAGGTAATTTAAGGAAGTATTTTTTCACAGAGAGGGTTGTGGATGCATGGAATGGCCTTCCGGAGGAGGTTGTGGAGTCAAAAACAGTGGTGGAATTCAAGCATGCATGGGACAGTCATAAGGCCATTCTAGGGGGTGGGGGTAGGAAGAAGTAGGCTGCTGGTTAACTAGGATCTGCAGCTTATCCAGTAGGTAGGGAAATGGGCAGACTGGGTGGGCCAAGCGGTCCTTATCTGCCGTCAAATTCTATGTTTCTATGTTAATCCACCCTTTCGGGAACCGGCCCCTGCCTGGGACCTTAATGTTTGCATTGCCCAGTTAATGCAACCCCCTTTTGAACCTCTGTTTTCTGCAGAGCTTAAGTATCTAACTTGGAAAACTGTGTTTTTCTGGTGGCTATCACTTCTGCTAGACGCATAAGTGAGTTGCAAGCCTTGTCAGTAGAAACTGACTATCTCTTTCCACAGGGATAAGGTAGTCCTGAGGACTAATAGGAAATTTTTACCTAAGGTGGTTTCAGATTTCCATCTCAACCAATCTATCTCCCTTCCAGTATTTTTCACTGATCACTCCTCTTCTGGTGAGAGGAGGTTGCACAGCCTGGATGTTAAGAGGGCTCTTAGTTATTATATAGAGCGTACCAAAGGTCACAGGTTCGAATCCCTCCAACTTTTCCTCACCTATGGTGAAGTTGGGAAAGGCAAACCTGCCACTAAGAGATCAGTTGCCAGGTGGATTGTCTCTTGTATCCAATTTTGTTATCAGAAGCTGGGCAGAGATCCCCCCTCTGGCTTGAGGGCTCATTCTACCAGGGGTACAGTCGCGTCTCTAGCTGCTGCCAGAGACATTCCTATATTAGAGATATGCCAGGCTGCCACTTGGAAAACGGTACACACTTTCACCAAGCATTACTCCCTGGATGTCCAGGCCAGAGAGATGCTCGGTTTAGCACAGCTGTTCTTCAGAGCCTGTTCCTAAGTAGGTTCTGTCCCTCCTCCATGGAGGTACTGCTGTGTAGTCTGCTACTGTCATAATATAGCAAGACTTTCATGTTTGAAGAAAAATTACTCACCTTAGTAATGTTGTTTCTTCTAATGGAGTCTAGATATTATGACCTCCCCCAGCCTGCCCCTCTCAGAACCTCTACTTGGGTGGGGTGCGGCAATTAGTGTGGGCACTATTTTTATGCTCCTTTAGCGTTTCTCCCTGCTTTTGGGGTGTGTTTTATTATCCTGTCGCTTTTATTCTCTTGTTGTTAGAATTGTATTAGTAGTTCTGGTCCCCTGACTTGAGTCTTGGGTGTTGGGACCAGCAATGATTGTTAATATTAAGGTAGCCATTTGGCTAGTGTAGGTTACAGCTTCCACACAGACGTTAGTGAGTTTTGCTCGTAAAGATCTGACAGTTCAGTTTTGAAATATCACAGACAGAGCTGCTTCTTGGAGCTCGTGCTCGAAGTTCCATTCTGGAATGGTATTAACCATTTCACCTCCGGAGCAGTTCTAGTGGTGGGACAAACTGCTACTGTCATAATATAGCAAGACTCCATTAGAAGAAACAACATTACTAAGGTGAGTAATTTTTTCTTCTAGCCCTTTAGAGTGCGGTTCCCGGTTCTTATCTGTTCTAAAAACGGATTTTATTACGTGTTTTTCCACGACCCATGACACGGTTGGGAACCGATAAGAGTCTTGCTTGGTGGATTGCCATTAATGGGCAGGTTTTGGTTAGGCTGGCACTATGTCTGAGAAACCCAAAAGAAAAACCAGACCCACTGGGTTTCAGCACTGTGGCCTCTGTGGGGAAGCCTTTGCCAAGGCTGACCCACACACCATTTGTGTATATTGTCTGGGGTTTGACCACTTCAATGCAGACTGCCAGATTTGTAAGAATTTTCCTGCTGCCACTGTGGAAAAAAGAGTTGGTAGGCTCAGGGAAAGGGAGGCCAAAAAGTCCACTGACCCGGATGGCCAGCCCGGTTCGTTTCCAACCGACCCTGAGGGGGTGCCCTCTGACCAGGGCGCTGCTTCCTTGGGCAAATGAAGAGCCAGCTCTGAGGAGCCGGTTCCAACTAAAAGGGCTAGAAGGTCAGCTAGTTTGGGGCCAAAAGTTCATTCTCCAACCGCTGAGGAAATAGCCAAGGCTGTCCAAATTGTTCAGTCTCTTTCCC
Source organism: Neoceratodus forsteri (assembly GCA_016271365.2). Lineage (NCBI taxonomy): Eukaryota > Metazoa > Chordata > Ceratodontiformes > Ceratodontidae > Neoceratodus > Neoceratodus forsteri. Next base: position 1,027,312,066 of record CM057451.1, on the reverse strand, counting down.
CGGTTCGGTCGGTTCCCTTGGTTCAAGATTATGATTTTGAAGATTTTTATGAACCAGGGGAAGGGGAGGAGGGGTACGAGGAGAGTGAGTGTGATTTTGACTGTCTGGATGTGCCCATTGAACCGGACATTTCTTCAGACAGACCCTCAGGAGTATCCCCTCCCAGGCTATCTGAGTCCCCTTCTCATTTTTTGTTTTACAAGAAAGTTGCTGACACTCTGCAACTCCCTGTTGAGGAAGCTGTTGATGATCAAGAGCAGCCTGATTTTGTGGAAATGATGGATATTCCAGAGTCTAGGAGACTGTCTATTCCCTCGCATAAATCTTTTGGGAAACAGTAAAAATTCGGAAAACTCCTCATTCTGTCGTCCCTGTGGGTAAAAGGATGGACAAGAGGTATGCTTTATCAGGCTCTGATACAGAGTTCCTATCTCAGCAGTGCAGCCATGTGGGGGTAGTGCAGGCTGCAGCCTGTGACAAGGCTAATATTCCTCTAGCCTCTCACCCTCCTGAAAAGGATTCCAGGAGGATGGATGCCATGGCAAAAAAGCAGTACATGGCAGCATCTTTGGGACTCAGGCAGGCAAATTATATGGCTTACGCAGCTAGGTACCAGAAATCCAGGTGGGATACTGTCCTGGCCCTAGCAAAACAGGCCCCTGAACAGCTTGCCAGGGAGCTGGAGCAGGTGGCTGCGGACGGTATTGAGGCATACAAGGTGCAGTTTCATGCTGCTGTAGACTCTGTTTCATCTAGTTATGGCTACATCTGTGTCTCTTCACAGAATGGCCTGGCTCGGATGTACTGCCCTGTCACAGGATACCCAGTCTAAGGCTATGGATTTTCCTGTTGTGGGAAATTCTCTGTTTGGGGAGCAGACAGAGAATTATATGAAGAAAATGGATGAGTATAGGACCACCTATAGGAGTGCACAGGCCAGAGAAAGGCAAGTCACTCCTCAAAGGCAGCATGTCAGGGGTAGGGGCAGGCCTTTTCATAGGCCGTTTTACCAAGCCCAGGCCTCCTCTTCTGCTTATGCCCAGAGGGGGTTCTTTAGAGGAAGGGGCAGAAGGAGCTGTAGTAAGCCTGCTTCTACCCCTCAACCCAAAGCCCTTGCAAAACAGGCTCCCTGAATGGGTAGCCAGGGCAGATTCTCCACTACCGGTAGGGGGCAGGCTGGCTTACTTTGTCCAGGACTGGAAGTCTTTAACATCAGACAAGTGGGTCCTGGAAGTAGTAAGCCAGGGACTGGTTCTCGGCTTCAAAAAATTTCCGAAGATGAGCCAGATCTTTTCCACCTGCAAACCCATCAGAGGCACTTGCCCTGGAAGCAGAAGTTTCTGCCCTCCTGGCTCTCAGAGCCGTGGAAAGGGTCCTACCCATACACCAGGGCAAAAGGTTGTACTCCAGGTACTTTCTTACCCCAAAAAAGACAGGAGAATGGCGGCCCATTCTGGATCTCGGGTATCTAAACAAGCACCTTTTAAAACCAAAGTTCAAAATGGTGACCCTGGGGATTTTTACCCTCTCTAAGGCCAGGGACTGGCTAGCCTCCCTGGACCTCAAGGATGCCTACTTCCATGTTCTCATCAGAAGCTCCCATCGAAAGTACCTCAGATTCGAACTGCCCTCAGGCCATTACCAGTTCAGAGCAATGCCCTTGGCCTCTCCTCGGCTCCAAGGGTGTTCACAAAATGCCTGGCAGTAGCAGTTGCTCATTTAAGAAGGCAAAAGATTGCCATCTGTCCTTATCTGGACGACTGGCTCATTGTAAGCCAGTCTCCAGAACAGGTCAAACTTCATTTACAAGTAACCCAGCACCTGCTTACATCTCTAGGTTTCCTTCTCAATCTTCCAAAGTCAGTTCTGGAGCCTGTCCAGCTTCTCACCTTTATAGGCGCAGAACTGAACACAAAAGAAGCCAGAGCCTTCCTTCCTCTGGAGAGAGCAAGGACCCTGGTGTCTCTGGCCTCCTCTTTCACCCTGCAGGTCTCTCGACCAGCAAGGCATTTTCTGCAGCTCCTGGGGCACATGGCTGCTTCTACAGCAGTAGTGCAGGGAGCGAGATTTCAGATGAGGGACATTCAGTTCCATTTGAGAGCCTTTTGGTCTCAAAGGACGGATCCCCTAACCAAATTGATTCCAGTGACTCGAACCCTGATCCAGGCCCTCCATTGGTGGCAGGATCAGAACAATCTGAGACAGGGGGTTCCCTTCACTCCTCAGTCTCATTCCTTGACCCTTACTACAGATGCATCCATGTTGGGGTGGGGAGCTCACTTGGGCGACCTTTCCACCCAAGGGCTGTGGTCCCCTCAGGAATCTCTGCTCCACATCAATTTGCTGGAGCTCAGAGCAGTTTTTCTAGCACTTCAGGTTTTCTCCACAGCTGTCCAGAACAAGGTAGTTCAGGTCAGAACAGACAATACCACTACAATGTGGTACATCAACAAGCAAGGGGGCACTTGGTCTACGACCTTGTGCACTGAAGCAATGAAGTTGTGGTCTCTGGCATATTCTCTGAACGCCTCCCTTACGGCAGTTCACCTCCCAGGCAAGGACAATGTCCTAGCGGATGCTCTCAGCAGGATTTCCCAGGGCCATCACGAATGGGCACTGGATCCCCTAATACTAGAGTGTATTTGCCAGATGGGGCACTCCATAAATAGATCTCTTTGCGACCCCAGACAATCACCAACTTCCCTTTTTGTTGCAGGCCCCAGTGTTGGGCTCAGTCCTCTGGATGCCTTCCTTCTCAGTTGGGAAGGAAGTTTCTATGCTTTTCCCCCTTCCCCTTCTTTTCAAAGTGCTAGTCAGAATCAGATCTCAATCCTGCAAGATGATCCTGATCACTCCAGATTGGGCCAGGCAGCCCTGGTACCCACTCCTCATGTCCTTAGCAGTCCACCTTCCCTTTGCCTTCCCAGGAATCACAACCTGTGCCCAGGGAGAGTTTGGTATCCGAACCTCAAATCTCTCAATCTCAAGGCTTAGCTCTTGAAGAGTTAGAATTTGCTGACCTACACCTTTCTCAAGGTGTATTGGATATCTTGAAAGCCTCTAGGAAGCCTTCCACCAGGGCTACCTACAATTCAAAATGGAAGAGATTTTCCATATGGTGTGCTGGTAAACATATTTCCCCAGAATCTGCTGGTGTGCCCACGATCCTGGATTATTTGGTGCATTTGAATTCCTTGGGGCTGAGGCCAGCTACCCTAAAGGTGCACTTGGCAGCTGTGTCTGTCTTGTCAGCAGGTAAGCCCTCTTCTTTATCAGCTCACCCTGTGTTCTCCAAGTTTTTTTTAAAGGGTTGCTTCACACCAATCCCCCGTTCAGGGATCCTGCCCCTGCTTGGGATCTTAATATTTGCATCGCTCAGCTTATGCAACCCCCTTTTGAGCCATTGTCTTCAGCAGAGCTGAAGTACTTGACTTGGAAAACTGTGTTTCTGGTAGCCATCACCTCTGCCTTGTGCATAAGTGAGCTACAATCCTTGTCAGTGGAGCCTGATTTTTATCTCCTTTCATAGAGATAAGGTAGTCCTCAGGACTAACAGGAAGTTTTTTGCCTAAGGTGGTTTCAAACTTTCACCTTAATCAATCCATGTCTCTTCCTGTGTACTTCACTGACCATTCCTCCTCTGGTGAGAGGAGATTGCACAGTTTAGATGTCAAAAGAGCCCTTAGTTACCATATAGAATGTACCAAGGGTCACAGGTTCGAATCCCTCCAATTGTTCCTCACTTATGGTGAGGTTGGTAAAGGAAAACCTGCCACTAAAAGATCCATTGCCAGGTGGATTGTCTCTTGTATCCAATTTTACTATGAAAAACTGGGTAAGGTTCCTCCCTCAGGCCTGAGGGCTCACTCTACCAGAGGTACAGCTGCGTCTCTGGCTGCTGCCAGGGACATTCCTATCCTAGAGATGTCAAGCAGCTACCTGGAAAACAGTTCACACTTTTACTAAGCATTACTCCTTGGATATCCAGGCTAGGAGTGATGCTCGATTTGGCACAGCTGTACTTCAGAGCCTATTTCCCAAATAGGTTCTGTCCCTCCTCCATGGAGGTACTGCTGTGTAGTCTGCATATGTCATAATATAGCAAGACTTCATGTTGTTTTAAGAAAAAATTACTCACCTTAGTAATGTTGTTTTTTCTAATGGAGTCTTGCTATATTATGACCTCCCCCCACCTGCCCCTCTCAGAACCTGTTTTGGGAGGTGAGTGGGCAATGCAATGTTGGCACTTCTTTGCCCACTTTATTTCACCCTCCTTGGGTGCTTAGGTGTTATGCTTAAGTTTCTTCTTGAATCCCCCGACTTGAGTCTTTGTTTTGGGATCAAGATCAAAAAGGTGTTTTTTGTAGTTGGTAGCCAACGGCTAGTGTAGGTTTACGGCTTCCACACAGAACCTTGGTGAGTTTTTGCTCGTAAAGATCTGACAGTTTAAGTTTGAGCTTCCACAGACAGTGTTCATCCGAGCTCGCGCTCAAGATTTCATGCTCTGCATGGAAGTTAACTTTCACCTCTGGAGCAGTTCTAACCTGGGGTTTACTGCATATGTCATAATATAGCAAAACTCCATTAGAAGAAACAACATTACTAAGGTGAGTAATTTTTTCTTCTGGGTGTTTCTCTGCTCCTTCGGGTCAGAGTATTCCTCTCCTTGTTAATCCTTACGCCCAAAGACATTATTGTTATGATGATGATTATTAGTAATTTAGAAGAGGATTTTCCTTCATGAGCTCCTCTCGGGGCCCACTAATTCCAGTCGGTCACCCTGACGTTGAGGATGACTACTTCATAGATCTGGTGATTGCTCTCATCCAAAGAAGTTGACAACTCTCTGAAGACTCATACAGGTAGGTTCTGGAAACTCCTCCTTGTCTTTTGGGGTTGACTGAAGCATTCAGATGAATTACCAGCTCGGCAAGTGTTCTGCTGTTTTTATGTTTGCTTGCACGCATGTGCAAGAAACATAGTGCCATCATCCGAGATTTCAGAGGTGTCACCCCCTCTTCCAATTCAGTCAGTGTGTTGGCAGGTGCCGTCCCTGTCCGCCAATGCATGCTGGAGCTGTCTGACAAGCTCCAAAATGCAGAGGCATACAGTTGAAAGGGGGAGCTACGCTTCAGTGAGCAGCGATAAGATATCGCCTGCTCATGCGCAGCTCCCCTGCACCACACACATGCGCACATGCATGTGCTCCCCACCACGTATGCACACACCCTATGCCGGCGGTGCCCAATCCCCCGTCGGTACTCGCTCCCAAGCCTTCAAATGCCGCGCTGGGTGCCCACCCATGTAGCGGCCTCAATCTATGGCCGGGGTGCCCAATCCCGTCGGCTTCACTGTGTCTCTCTCCCGAATACAGGGTGCCATGCTGGGCCCACCCCAGCGTGGCAGCAAATACCATAACCCGGCAGGGGTGCCCAATCCCCCGTCGCTCCGCCTCCCAGCTGTCCTTCTGCCATGCTGGGAGCCCACCTAGCGTGGCAAACTTCCGCGTCTTTTTTTTAAACCTGTAAATTAAAGCGGTCCCATGGCGCTTCTCCTTGCCCTCCTTCCACAACCCGCACCCACCCACTGCACCCACCTCCCCACACCCCCTCACTCATACTTACCTTGAGTCAGTGCGCGATCTTCAGTGGACCGGGAACACATCTGCACTCTTCAAAGCTGACCGCGAACTGAGGAAATGCCGTAAGCTGTATAATGGGCTAGATGGGGGTTTTCAACTTTGTTGCATATCTCGGGCATTTTTGAATTTTTGCACCAAATTTTCAACATAGGGTTTTGGGACCTTCTCATGAATGCTGTCACTGTCATGGCGTTATTCAGGCCTGAAGGGTGATTTCGCAGTCACTGCGCGAAATTACCTTCGGGACGATTAGCAACGCACACTGCCAGTGTTCATAAAGTGGGCTCTCAAGAAGCCTATTTTGAAAATTTGGTGGAAAATTCCAAAAACGACTGTTTTACGAGTGTGCGTTGCGCAGTTCCTACACACGCTCGTAAGTTCACGAATTTTCAATATTTTCACTCCAGATTTTCAACATTGCCATTTTATTACACCTCCTTATGGGCAGTACAGCTGTCATTTTCACATCTTGCCCAAAATGTTTCCATACATGTAGTCACAATGGTGCAGTCGATGTCTTGAAATCAATGTATGGGACACATTAAGAAAATCAGTGACACCGTTCATGAGCAGAGGTCTTAAAATGGCTATGTTGAAAATTTGGTGAAAAAATTCCTTAAAATGACTGCTTTACAAGCATGCGTTGCGCAGTTCCTATGCATGCTCATAAGTTTTGAATTTAATATTTTCACTCCAGATTTTCAACATTGCCATTCTAATTACACTTATGAACAGTACAGCTGCCATTTTCATATGTCACAAAATGTGTTTTCGCATACGTAGCGTACAGTGGTGTCTGTTGGTGTGCAATACAATGTTTGGGACAGATTAAGAAAATCACAGTTACACTGTTCATGAGCAGAGGTCTTAAAATGGCTATGTTGAAAATTTGGTGACAAAAGTCCATAAAAAGACTGTTACAAGTGAGCATTGCGCAGGTTCCATGCACCCTCGTAAGTTCATGACTTTGTAATATTTTAAGTCCAGATTTTCACCAGTGGCATTTTTCCATACTTCCTTATTTACAGTACAGCTGTCATTTTTCACAACATGGCCGAAGTGTGTTTTCACACTTTCAGCGCAGAGATGCGTGGTCGCTGTGGGAAATCATTGTTCGCGACAGATAAAATCACAGTGACACTGTTCATGATCGCAGGCACCAAAATGCCTGAGTTGACAATCTGCTGTTAACAAAAAAAAAAATATCCCCAACCTAATTATATTACGGGTGTGCTTTGCTCAGTTTCTATGTACGCTTGTGACTTCACCATTTTTTTTTAAATATTTTTACTGCAGATTTGCAACATTGCCATTTTTTACACCTCCCCATGAACAGTACAGCTGTCATTTTTTACATCCTGTTCGGAGCGTTTTTGCACCTGTGGTGCTAAATGCTGTAGTCGCTGTGCATAAGCAGCTTTCGGCTAACAAACTGATATTCCCCTGTTCATGAGGTGGGATCAGAAAAAACCATGTTGAACATTTGGGTGAAAATACCAGCGAATGCCTGAGGTATTAGGGTTTCCAACCATAACGCCCAACCCTGTAGAGAATGACAGGCATCAGGGGTGTGACTTGGGATTCTTGCCTGTAATGCTCATACCATTCCACACCCTGCAGCCAGTGAGAGGCATCGAGGTATGCCTTGGACTCTTTGGCCCTAAAGTTCACCCCATTCTCCTATATCGCACCCATCTCACCGTATTTCCTAATGGAATGGGGTGCGCATAAGGGGGCCAAAGACCCCAAGGAACACCGTGACACTTGTCGGTGTCTGCAGGGTGGGGTGTGGTGAAATGGCGTGGCCGTTACGCCTGACGACCCAAAGGCACACCCCAATGCCTGTCACTCTCTGCAGGGTGGTGGTGGGGTTGGCTTCAGTTCAATACTTCACCGCTATTCCTATTACGCAACTCTGTAACTTCTACACTACCACTGCCAATGCCAGCAAGCAAACGTTCGGCATTGACAAATGCTTGTTATCTGTACACTTTTAGATTAGAGAGAGTTAGTGCATACAGCGGCCTGCTTCTCAGCCTTATGCCACTGTCTGCTTTCCCTCCAGAGTTGGACTCTAGATAATCATATACCATGTGTAAGAAATTTTACATAATGCTTTTAACCTTTGTAGCATGCGCTATTCTATATTAAGAGTGTTTGATGTATACTATCCTTGCCATAGTGCGGCATCTCTTGAGCACTATTCACAAGGAGGTTTGCTGGAATACCCAAATGGCATTTAGTAGCACTATGCTCTCATAGTAAGTCATAACGTTACAGCTTCTAGATTCTTGGTGTATGTCATTTCCCTCAGGCTTGCCTGTCTGAAAAGTTCCAGCCTTTTGGGTTATGCTTTGGTGCAAATTTTGGTTGGTCTTTATGTCAAACTGAAGCTGACAGGCACGTATGGACGAGTTTAACTCTCCTAGTACTTGGTTAAATATAAGCATTCCTTCCCCAGAAGTCTCATTGGGGGGCTTCGGGTAGGAATTATTCTCCCTTTAACCCTTTTTTCCTACGCTAACACATTAAGAAATTTCCAAATGTGAAGTTTTCTAGGGGTTTAGGCAGGAATGCCCTTTCATTCCTGATAATCCCTTTTTTCTTTAGTTATTCATTTTTATAATATAGACAAGACGTACATACACTAACCCGGATTGCTCCAGGATCCACAAACCCAAAACTGGTTGTGTAACCTATATACACATAAAACTATGTACACACACAGCAATGGGGTTGACCCTCCATTGCAATTCAGCACAGTCTGATCAACACTTAGTTTCAGATAAAGTCCAAGAAAGACAAATTAAACAAACAAAAAAGGGGGAGGGAGGGTAAACCCTTGAATCCAAGGGTGAGGTCTTTTCAATTAAAGTCCTCCAACTGCAATATATATTTGCTTTTGGTAACCAGGTAAGCACACTAGACAGCCAAGTGCCTATTTTCAGGTGCGACCCGGGAGAGTTACAAGGTATCCATGAAACAAATACAGAGTCGAGGTTACATACAAGAGCCACATGCTCAAACAGTGGGTAAAACAGCTTAAGGTACAGACAGGCTCAAAAACATCATAAGGAGGTAGAATAACATCAAGTCATAAACTAGAAATTAGAATAAAAGAAACTCAAAAGGTGGCAGCCTCAAAATTGTTTGGAGCACACCTGTATGCTCTGGCCAGACCTGAATGCCTAAAGTGAAAGAGAAGACTCTGTGCTAGACAGGGGGCGGTTGGTGTTTTACCCTCTAGTTGAAAACTTGTAATCCTAATTAACTTGAAGGGAAAACCCCTGCTGTGTCCCTTGGAAAGAGAGAGCCCCACCTATTTATCACCCCATCAAAGCATAGCCCATAGCCTGCTAATAATTCCATATAACCAGATGAGCTGGACACAAACTTATGGATTGTTGCCACTAGGCACTGTATAGTGATCACTTAAACCATCTAAATCTACAACACAATATTCTTTTTACTAGTCACAACCCAACAGACAGATATATGTCTCAGTATTGCCAACCTGTAATAAATGGTCTCCAAAGTCGACCATCTTTTATCAAACAAACACTTCTTACCCTCTAAGCACGTGAATCTCCTGATTCTACCCAGGGCCCATATAAGGTCCCTCACACAATGTTTGTAATTATAACATTGATCGTCTTTCCAATGTTTCAAATTGAAAGATCATCAATAAGTGATATTTGGGTGTGGATCCTGTTAAATGCGACATATCACCTAAAATGCAAACTTCTGGCAATATAAACTCAGAATAATCTAACATGGGGTCCATTTGTCGCTTAATTTCCACCCAGAGCGACTGTATTTTACAATTCCACATAACATGTAGAATGTCGCCTGATTCGGCCCCACATCTAAAGCATAGGTCTGTCTGTCTCAGCTGTCTATATAACACAATTTCTTAGGGGTAAAATACATATTTGAGACAAAGTACTGCATGATTCTATACCTGGGTATAGGTATATATTTGATACATTTCCAAATAACATTCCAAGCTAGTTGTTGAGGGGCCACTGCACCATCCCAGTATATTTTTACTGGGGACTTCAGACTGAGATAGTCTAATAATACCTTATGATAGAGAATTAGACGATAGATTTAATGCAGAAAAGTTTTCCCAGGTAAAAGGATTTGTTAGTGAATCCCCCAGGTCTTTCCCAACCTTTTCCAACATTTTGACCAGCTGTATTCTTTTAAAAAAGTGCATAGACTCACATCTCACCGGAAGGACAACCCTGTTGTCTTGCATGACATCATTTAATGCAAAGCCCTCTAACTGTGCTGCCCAGCGTCTAGTAATGACTTTACCCCCAATCAAAAAATTGGGATTTCCTAACACCGGCTGATTTACGGACCTCGCATGTTCCTTTCTCTGAGAAGGTGAAAGAAATATCCACCAGGCCATCGCAGTTTTTTCAATTGGAGTCCCTCTTGCTTTACCAAAGTATTTTCCCGGATTGGCAAAAAGCAGTGCCTCTGATGATATGCCCAAATCTTTTAACAACTGCCTCTCCATCTAGAGCCATATCGGAGTATATGGTTCCGCTTCATCACCTAAACCCCATCGACTCATAATACCCAATTGACTTGCTACATAATACAGGTGTAAGTCGGGCAGTTTCATTTCCCCCCATCTTGCGGCAAATATAACACCTTGTGTGTTCTCCTGGGGGGCTTGGAATTCCACAAACTCGGAGTATTCTTCTAATTTTAGTGAACCATATTTTGGGGATATTATACGATGCTAAATATACTGGGTACAATAATCTTGGCATCAGTTCATTTTGATCAGGCCCAATCTAGCCGCAAAATTTAGAGGAAGCTTATTCCATCTAAGTGTAACCCCATTAATTACAGACAGCACCTTATTCATATTCGTCACTGCACCAGCCTCCAAGCAAGCAGTAATCCATATACCCAAATATTTTATCCGGTCTCCAGCCCAGTGTATTTGCAATGGAGCAAAGTCAGATCTACCCACGTGGGGCGTCGGAGGGAGAATCTGTGTCTCAGTCAAATTTAGTTTATAGTTTGACACTTTAAAGAATTGGCTTATAAGCTCAACTGTTCTGTGGAAACATACCCCAGAAGTATATCATCCGCATAGACTGTAAATTTTAATTCCTACCCCACAATCGAGATCGCCTTAATGTTAATGTAATTTTTAATAGTAATTAATAATGGTTCCAAATATATATTAAACGGTATTGGCGAGAGGGGGCATCCCTGCCTTGTTCCATTGACCAACAAAAATTCTAAAGACATATACCCATTACACATTACCCTAGCCGTGGGAGCAGAGTATAAATTTCTGATACCTCTGAGAAGGCCCTTCGGAAAACCCATCCTTTCCATAGTGGCAAACGGAAATGGATGAGAGATCCGGTCAAAGGCCTTCTCTGCGTCTAGAGGTATCAAAGCTAAGGGTAATTGGGAGTCCAGGGCATGACTAAGTATGTGATGTAGTTTTCTAAGAGCATCATGTGCCCCCCCTCACTGGCATAAAACCCACCTGCTCAGGACTAATTAAGTTTGTTACAATATTCAGGATTCTATTAGCTAGAATCCTTGTGAGATTCTTAATATTCTGATTCATCAAAGAGATGGGTCTATAGCTACCAAGTAATTCTTTAGGTTTATCTGGTTTAGGAACCAACGTAATATAAGCCTGGTATAATGGAGGGTGGGGCATCCCATCCTGCACTATACTGTTAAATAAATCTTTTAACAGGGGAAGTATAGTATGCAAATGCACCTGGTAAAATTTAGCCATAAGGCCTTCTGGCCCCGGAGCTTTACCAGAGGGTAAAGCCTGAATCGCTGCTATTATCTCCTCCTCTCTAATCAAAGCTGCTAGTTCCTTAGCCTGACCTACGTCAAGGACTGGTTTAAAAAAAAAAAACACCGTCTAGGAATGTCTTAATTTCCTTTTCCCCACCGACTTGCTGTAACTGAAATTTCTTTATAGTAGGATGCAAAAGCATCCATTTGTTGAGGGGCTGTAATGACAACCCCACCCTGTCTTATAACTGGGATTGTTCTACTAGCTTCCCACTCTTTGAATTTGGCTGCTAGCAGACATCCAGGAACATCACCCTACAGCAAGTATTTGGCTTGAATCTTTTCAAGCCAAAACTCTGCTTTACTATAATTGATGTCCATCTCCTGTCGTAAGCTTTGGAGTTCTGAGTATCTCCCCTGAAGTCCCCTCCTGAGGTGCCATAGAGTCAGTAGCCCCCAATATGAATTTCTCCTTTGCTCTTCTCATACTATTTCGCCTTACCGCATATCTCCATGCAATCCCGGAGTATAATACCTTACATGTAGGCCAAGCTAAACCCTTGTTTTGTAATGTAGGTAATTGATTCTGTATAATATCCTGTAAAGCATCTTCTAATTTACTCTGGATTGTAGTATCTGCAAAAACAAAGTCATTGAACCTCCACCTATAAGGTCGAGAAGAATATTCTCTGGTTCCCAGGTCAGCTGAATTGGGGAATGATCTGTTAAGATCCGACACTTAGTAAATATCTCCTTGACCTCCCGGAGTGCCTCCCTATTGACCAGAAATAAATCTATTCTGGAGTGACACTTGTGTGCTGCGGAATAAAATATTATTTCCTCCAGCTGCATGGGTCCTTATCGGATCTGTTAACGCAGCAACCTCCATTAATCTGGACATAGCCACCTGAGCCGCTGATAAAGGGCTTCTGGATGGCGGTATTTTATCCTCCCAATTATTTAGACAAAGATTCCAGTCCTCTGCCAAAACAAGAGGATGTGAGGTCAACAGGGCAATATCCGATCTCCACTGAGGCCAAAAACTGAGGGTTAGGCAGAGTAGGGCCATAGATGGATGCAACTGACAAATCTTTACCCAGTATGGTACCAGAAAGGTATATTCCCCCCCCCTACAATCCTCTCTAGCCATCACTTTTTCAATAATACATGGACAGTTTTTCCCAATTAAAACCACTACCCCACCTGAGGCTGTTTCTTTACCTGTTCCATATACCTGGTTCACCCACCTCCTCTTTAACTGAGTCAACTCTTCCGACAACAAGTGAGTCTCTTGTAGTGCAGCAATATGTACCCCCATTTGTTTGTCTCAAGATTACAATTCTTTTACGTCTACCCCAAGACCCTCTACATTCCATGAGGTGATTTTTATACAAGACATTTCACACCAATATAGTAGATTCCCTGTCCAGCTATTATAACATTCTTTGGGTTAGCTTCTCTCTCCTGTGCTACAGTGTGCTCTCTCTTTCCAGATTCCCCCACCCCCGATCCCAAGATCACCCTCCTAAAGAAACACTGTTCATTGATGAGCCATTTGCGGTGTGCTCCCAAGCCCACCAACGTAACTCATACGACTCCTCCCCTCTTTAGCCCCCTACAATCAACTAGCTACTCCAGCGTTCCCTTTTCCATAGAATTCCCCATAGGCATATCCTATCCCCTTAATACCTAAATTGAAATTCTAACTCTTGCTATGTTAACTTACATCGCCTAATAAGTCTCTCAGCCCTCCACTTGTAGCGGAAGATCAGAAGTTGACCAACCAAAAAGAGCACCAACGCCCTGTCCCTTTAAGAATGCCAGGCAGTCCAGATAATGTACCTGACCCCTAAAACTCCCATTATCCCTCTGCTTTGCTTATGCAATTCCCTCATGAGGTGACAGGGAAGTCCTCATTCCCCTACGGGACTTCATTAACCCCCTTAACTGCATTCACCATCAAAAGAGAATTTGAACATTCCCTATCCCCATCAGTAACTGCCACCTGGTATCCATTCTCCCCGTGCGCTCAATATCCAGATCAGGTTCACTCTTGAGAAAGAACTTCCCAATATTCATAACACTGGCCTTCTTCAAAATGGATTCACAGCAAAATACCACGAGAAGCCCCCAATACACCAGAAAAGGTCTCACTAATAGCCCAAATACACCCAACATCATTTGATTGCTAAACTGCCATTACACACCTCCCCCACTTCTTATGACTAACAAATCAGCTGTGAATTCAGACGGACAGAGACACAGAGACACAGAGACACAGAGACACAGAGACACAGAGACACAGAGACACAGAGACACAGAGACACAGAGACACAGAGACACAGAGACACAGAGACACAGAGACACAGAGACACAGAGACACAGAGACACAGAGACACAGAGACACAGAGACACACCCCTCCACCAAATAACATTTGTGACCACAGGTCCATAAACATACTGACAATCCCAATTGGGAGACGACTTGCTGAGAAAAGAAGCAGACAAAACCTCAATTCACAGTCTTATCTCAAGTCCCCATTACAAAAGGTTAAACAAACCACTTCTTCCTGGTATTCAAGTCGTAGTTTGAAATGGAGCAGGCAACTCGACCCTTCCAGTGCATCCCGAGAAGTCAAGTATCTCTCCCCCCCCCCCCCCATTTGAAGACTAACAGACAGGGTTGCAGGGTATTGCATCCTAAATTTGATGCCCGCAAGATACAGCTTCTTCTTTATGTCAGAGTATTCCTTTTGTTTCTCCCCGCACCGAGGGTGTTTTGTCTTGGAATAACCAAAGGGAAGCGCCATTCCACTGCAAGGTTTTATTCTGTCTAGCATTAGCCAGCACATGTGATTTCGCTTTGTAATTTGAAAACTTCATAATTAGCACTCTGGGTCTCGCTCCCAGTGGGGGCATCTTTCTTAGAGCTGTATGCGCCCACTCCAGATTATATGCTTCTCCATATGGCGTAGGGCCCAGCAGTTTAAGAAGCAGATCTTGCATAAAAGTAACACAGTACAACCCCCCGGCCTTCTCTGGTAACCCTGCAAGGATAAGATTATTTCTTCGGCTTCTGGACTCCTGATCATCCATCCGGTCCTAGTTTTTTTTTAATCTGTTTGCGAGCTAAAATCAACTCCTGATCAATCGTGGAAACCTTCCGTTCTTGCTAGGAGACTCTAGCTTCTACATCCCCCATTCTTTGTGCCAGAGATTGTAGCGCCGGCTTCACTGTAGAAAAATCAGCCACCAGACCTTGCAGTAACTGTTGTATTTCCATTGGGTCATCCGTGCTCTTGGTGTCTTTCCCCTCTTGTGCTCGATCTGTTCTGTCCATTTGCTCCTGGGGCTCTGGTGATTGCGATTTCGGCTGCTTGACTGCAGGCACTCTCGCTGTGAAGGATTTGGCAGCTTCACCCTCCATCTTGGCACTTTAGTAAGGCCTCTCACTGTCGTCAGATTCACCACTTAGGCGGAAAGAAATTTCTGTGCAACTCTTTCAATCTGCAGTATTTTACAACCAGGAATCATTCAGGAGCACTTCACCAATTGAGGCACTGGAAACTATCAACTGCAGCAATTCAAATTTGGTTTTTATAGCTTTATAAAGTAGTCCGGGCCTAGGAGCTGCACTGCAGACGTCCTCTCGCACCAAGCTCATCACGTGACCATCCAGTTATTTTTCTTCTTGGTTCAAGTTTACCCCTTCTTTGATTTAAAAATAAATAAGTGTGTGTGTGTGTGTGTGTGTGTGCAGATATTAACATTTGTAATTTATGTACAGTATATCTATGTGCATAAATAAATATCTAAAGTTTACCTCCAAATGCTGCATTCTGTTCTTCAGTAGCATGTCAACAATAGTGAATACAGCACAAGAACCTCGGGGGCAAGTCGTGAAAGGTTTCCTCCTGCTTGGGAGTTGGACTTTTTTTTTCCCAGGCTGTTACCTGAATCTTGAAGGAAAATGGGGAACAGCAAATCATTATCGATTTTCACAACCAGGGGTCAGGATGATCCCTTGACTCAGGTCTTTCTTTTGCAAACATGAGGGATTTTTCTTGTCTCCTTCGATACAGTCTATGTTCTCAGTTCCTTAGTATGGGGTTTTTCTCAGGCAGTTTTATTGCATGCTGTTTAGACTGCCTCCAGAGTGTTCTCAGATACGGAGTAAAAACCAGGCTGTTCTCCAGGTATCTAGGTAGGTTGGCGGTTCTGCCCTGAACACAGGGACTCTCTGGCTTCCCTTACCAGAGGCTTGGTCGACCTTAAGCCAGTTCCCCTTGACTTTGGTTTTCAAGCACTAAGTCTGACATTTTGTTTCCTACTGTCTCGAGGGTTCTTTGTACCTACTAGAAAAAAAAGTCCCTTGACTATTTAAATCTCGGCAACTCTTAGGGGGCAATGCTCATCTCTTGTCAGGGGAAGCTCTTTCCCTGCATGAGGTGCATAATTTTGTCATTAAAGTCCCAGGGGCTGGACCTCTAGATTAGATTCCAAATAAGAGAATTTTTCATGAAGCTTGAACCCTGTTACAAGCTGGACTGGTGTAAGGAAACACTGAACTTCACACCTCTTCCCTTCAAATCTTCGGTACAGAGGTTTCCTTCCAGTTGGTGCGTCCCTTCGGGGGGCGGGGGTTCCATCATTGGGTCTTGATTTCTGAGAGAGTCCTTCTCTCTTGTCCCTGGAATCTCGGAACATCTCCATCAGGCCTGCATTTTTCAGTCGAGAGGCCCTTTAGTTCGATATCCCTGCCTGTATCACATTAACGAGCATTTGGGACACAGGGCTTCCAATCTCTCTGCAATAGCTACGAGTTGTTATCTCTAGCTGGCTTCTTTGGAGGTGTCTTAGTCACTCATCCATCTGTCGGGCAAGGACAGAACTTTGGCAGGGCCACCACAAGTGGGTCCTTTGGCAGATCCTCTAAGCCGCAATAGTCAGGGCCACCGCAAGTGAGCCCTCAACACACAAGTCATAGCCACATCATTCAGGGAAAAGGTCTGGTCCAGATCTGAATTTTCGCCTCCAGCCCGATCCTGCAGTTTTTTTCCTTTTTTTCCTGTTGCAGTCCCCAGCTCGGGGTTCCATCCAACAGATTTTCTTATCTTAAGACTAGCCTGAGAAGTTTTCTCTCCTTGCATCCCTCGTTTTCCAAGTACCTCTCTAGTTACGGTATCAGCCACCATGATGCCAGTGGCTGTGGGCAACCTTGGTACTTTCTGAAAAATCAGGAGTGGTGTTTTTCTCCGATCCCAGTCTTTTCTTAAGGCCTGGTTCCTGAGAGGCTAGATCTCTTAGAGTCCCTGTATCCAAACAAGGCCTGGAACGTCTATGGAGGAAAAAAGAGTTTTAGTATCACGAAAACCTCAGTTTTTCTAGGGGAAGTGGCTTTTCCCCTGGTACAAGGACAAGAACCTAGACTTTTTTTTTCAGTCCACTTTCCTTTCATGACTGGATTATTTAGTTCATTTCCAGGCATTACAACCTTGGACTTTGAACTAGTTTGGTCTTTGACTTATTTCCTGTAAAAGTATACAGGTTGTCATTTTCCTTCCAACAGTGGGACAGTAGGCCTTTTTTCCTTGGGAGTACACCTAACGGTTACTCGGATTCTCTTTCCGTCAGGCAAGAGAAATCTGTCTTTTCTCAGACCATTTCAAAGAATTCCACAAAGGGCCTTCTTCACTTCCAGACCCTTCTAGGGACCGGAGTTTTTTTTCCCATGGAACACATCCCTCTGTAAGTTGTTTCATGGGGTGTCTCCCTTTGAATCTGTGGAAATTGTGTCCTGAAGCGAAAAACATTGAAGACAATTTTTCTGCTTGTTTTCCTCTTGTCAGACGTTTTTCAGAGGTTCGGGTTGTTCTCTTAGGCCTTTTCCTCTCAGTGCCTTTATGAACAATTTAGTCTTTGGGACGGATAGAAAATATTTTTCCCTAAGTGTTCTACCATTTCCTTCATCAATCCTTTTTCTCTGCCTGTACTGCTCTCAGGCAAGTCCTGTCTAAGCTATCTCAACCTGCTTGGAAGGGGCATGAATTAGTCCTGCCGGTCTGCGTCACCAGTCCTAGCCGTTCAGGTTCTGTCATTATCATACTTTCCTGTGTGTTTTTATTTATTTATTTTTTTTTTTTTTGCAAAGAAAGGAGAAACCAGTGACCAAGAGTATTTTCCCACGGGACTGTTCTCCCGTATTTTGCGTGTGCTTCAGTAAAGCTGACATTCAGCCCTTCTCGTGCTTAGGGCCTACTTACTGGAGACCAGCTGCCTCTTGGGCAGCGTTCAAGGCTATATCCTCACCAGAAGTGTGCAGACCACTCATTTGAAATTTGCTTTTCACATTCAGTAAGATCTTTCTTGGATGTGTAGTCTGATAGGATGCCAATTTTGGCAGGATGGTACTTCAGAGCCTCTTAAAATAGGTTTCTGTGCCCTCCTCCCAACTACACTTCCTTGAAGTCGGTTTCTGTCAATAGATGCTAAAGAATTCCTGGGGTGAGAAGAAACAATTACTCACCAAAGTAATGGTACTTCTTCCAG
Source organism: Neoceratodus forsteri (assembly GCA_016271365.2). Taxonomy (NCBI): domain Eukaryota; kingdom Metazoa; phylum Chordata; order Ceratodontiformes; family Ceratodontidae; genus Neoceratodus; species Neoceratodus forsteri. The sequence goes on along the minus strand of CM057451.1, from coordinate 1,027,294,083 downwards.
GGTATTCTTTAGCATTATTGACACTCCCAACCTTTCTCCCCTGGAAATCTTGTCTAAAGGCTCTGCTAGGGGATTTAGCCAAGTGTGACGACTGTCATTCGTTAGTGTGATTTTTTTTTTTTTTTTTTTTAAAAAAAAAGGAAAAAACAAAACATAATGGGTTAGAATATATAGTGGATTATTGCTAAGTTTTTTTTTTGCCCTAGTGGGCACAGTGTTTGCTCTCTTTCAGCTTCGAAATGTGTTCTGAGGCCCTTTAGGCTGACTGCAGGCAGCACTCTATTCCTGTATCCTGATTGGCTAATGCCTTCCTCATTTGCACGGACTCCTGTCCGGGGCAGCTGAACCCAGCTGGCATACTGCTTCTGTCAATAACGCTAAAGAGTACCCTGGAAGAAGTAATATTACTTTGGTGAGTAATTGTTTATTTTCTGCTCAAAGCCATAGTTTCAGCCATCTGGGATTCAAAGCGGGTTTTCATCGGTTGCTCAGCTTCTTGATCGGTATCTGCCTCTGCGGTGGTATTGCTGGCTGGCGAGGAGCTCCGGCTGGTATGTTCTTGGTCTGCTAATCAGTCGTCATCTGGTAGGATTTTAGAATTCTTTGACTGGGACCTGCTCGCCTTCGATTTCCCCCAGCCATTTTTGGTGCTGCAAATGTGTGTTTTGCAAAATCTCACTGCTCTGGGGGATATTTGTTCCATAGGGTTGTCTTGAGCTTAGGAGGAGGCCACCATGCAGGTCAGTGACGGCACCGGAAGTCCCTGGTGTAACATTTCTACTTGCATGGCAGCGGCTGTCGCCGCCTCAGAATCCCTATAAAGCCAGTAGGGGTGCCTAGTCCCTGTCGGCATGCCCTCTCCCAGATCATTTGTCAGCGGGGAGCCCTCCTCATTGCGTATGCCCCTCCATACATTTTGTTTGCGGGGAGGTGCCCAATCCCACTTGGCATCATGTCTCCCAAAAAAAACACAGATCCTTCTTACTTTTGCCGACTGGGGCCCTAATCCCGCGGGCATCAGTCTCCCCCCAAAAAAAATATACAGGTGGCATGCTGGGAGTCCACCCCAGCTGCCAAATCTACCTGCATAAAAGGAAAACCTTCCCGTGACTGTTTCAGTTTATTTTTAACCTGAAAAGTAGAAAATAGTCCTGCATTGTCTGGTGCTCTCTTCTCTCCCCCCACCCCAAAACCCGCGCCCATCCTCTGCCTTCCCCACACTCCTCCCTCACTCCATACTTGCCTCCGGAGCCCGGTGCGATGATGTTCGGTGGACCGGGAACATGTCTGCACTCTTCTAAGCCAACCGTGAACTGAAGAACAGCCGGTAAGCTGTATAATGGCATAAATAGTGATCTTACTTTGAGAGGGCTCTTGCAGTAGGTAATTACATATAGGACTGATGCCAGCAGGCGTCACGACCCCACGGAAAAATTTCTAGCTAGCAGTCTCTGGCGGGGGACTGCCCCACGTCAAGTGACCGTCATGCGACGTCAGTATAAAGGGGCGGTCCCCCACACCCACCTTCCAGTTCTTTCCCGCAGTTGGCTCATGTCTGCGCCTCGTGGTAAAGTTCAACGCTCGTCAGTGTCAGTTGTCGGTAGTTTCTACAGAGTTATTTCCAAATCTTTTTTTTTTTCGAATTTGTCAGGTATTCATCAGTGTATGTCGTCCCCCTACACCCTCGGAGCATGAAGAACAAGTGCGACTGTGGCAACCAACTCTGCGACAAGGATGGCTATCTCGTGCCTCTCTGCCTAGGCCCAGATCATCAGGTGAAGTGCCGCTGTCTTACCCAACGGGCCACCCGGACGGTGGCAGCAGTCCCTGGAGGCCCATATTTTAAAGAAGAAAATGTTCTCCATGGAAAGGGTTAAAAGCTCGCAGCGTCCACTTTCCCCGAAGGCCATCCAAGAAAAAGACAAGGAGAAGCACCGGGACAAGGGCTCCTCATTCACCGCGGTCATCTTCGCGAATGGCCTGCATTTCAGGTAATCGCCTCTCTCCGGGCGACCGATCTGTGACGGTCGCCTTGGAGGATCTTACTTCGAGTGGGAGCTCTTGCAGCAGGCTGTTACATTTAGGACTATGCCGCAGGCACTGGGACCGCCTGGTGAAAACTTCTGCCAGCAATACCAGCGGGGACTGCCCAAGCGCTGGCCCCTCGACGTTGGTCAGGTACAAGAAAGGCGGACCCAGCTCCACCTCAGTTCTTTCTCGCCGCGTACCATGTGAAGCTTGCGTCTGTCTGCGATTATCAGCGAGAAGACCTATCAAGACACTTTCGATGTTTGTTTTTTCACCGTTTTACCGACACCGATGTCAGTTTGCTGCCGTCTGGTCTGGTTTTTCCCGCTTTTGCGCTGTGCTTTTTTGCTTGGCTTTTGCCGCTTCCAGTACAGACGTCTGCCCTCTTCCTCCCCGGCCGGGTTCGATGTCTTCCCAGGCTTCGGTGTCCCCTGAACACTTGAATAAGTGCGACTGCGGGCCGCAGATTCCCGCTAAGGATGGGCACTGGTGGTGCATCTTCTGTCTCGGTCCCGACCACGACACCGCCAATTGTGCTGACTGCCAGGTCTACACCAGCCGGACCTGCATCCGCTGCCTGAAAGCCCTTAAGGCCTACCTTCTAGAACAGAAAATGGATCTGCACTCTTCGGAGGGGAAGAAGAAAGAGAAAAAGCGGCACAGCAAGGAGCGCAGTCGGTTCCGACACCAGTCCCAGTCTCTGTCCAGATCGCATTCGCGGCCTTCTCCAAAAAAGCCTGTCCTTCAGGGTCTGGAGAATCGCCGAAGGCTCCACAGGTTAAACCCGGCCTGTCGGGGAGAAGCCGCCGCGAAGGTGACTCTGCTAAGGGTCATTACCAAGTCCTTAGAGGTTCCTGCTGCGGCCCTACCTGCTAAGGCACCCGGCGCCCGTCTGCTAAAGGCGCACCTCCGGAATAAGGACTCTCCGGCGTCCCTAGTGTCTCCGCCGTCTGTCCCTTACACCGATGTCGGTCGTGGAGATATCACGCCCCTGCCGCCCAAGTCCTTCCTCTCCTCCCTGGCCCCTCAGAGAGCTCTCCTTCAAGCCTCCCGCTGTTCCAGAGACTACTTTTCTGCAGTGTGCGACTGAGATTTTTTCCAAGGATGAGCTCAAAGAGCTTTTCTCCTTTTGGTGGGGGCAGGTCCACAAGCGGACCTCCCCGTCGCTGGCCCAGACACCGGTTCCGGATCCTGCGGGAGAACCACAGCCGGAGGGTGAGACTTCTCCGTTGAGGTCACCGGAGTGCCGTCCTTTGCCCCCTTCCAGGGCTTGTTCCCACTCTAGATCAGAGGACCACCGACGTCGCTCTAGGGTTTCTAGTGACCGACGTCTGTCTAGGTCTCGTTCCAGGAGCCCTTCTCGCACTAAGCTGGACCGCTCCCGATGTCTGTCTCCTGACCGATGTCAGTCATCGCTCTGTCACTGGTCCAGGGACCGGAGTCTGTCTTCGGACCATCGTCGGTCCCCTAGTCACAGACGTCGGCGCAGGCATGGTCATGGGGTAGAATCTGACTATTCCAAATTGGGTAGTCGATCCTCCTCCCTCCTCCCTTCTCTCTCCTCCCTCTCAAGCGCTCCCCTGAAGAGGAAGGACCTGCCTCGCTCGCCTCCAGACGATCCTACTTTTATGGACGTCATGAGGCACATCCAGGCTTCCGAGTGGGACACAGAAGACCTGGATCCGGAACGCCGGAGATTGGCTAAATACCTGAGGCAGAAGGAGCCGAAGCCTCTGGTGGATACTTTCCAGGGTCTTACAAGATCTACCTGGATGCATCCGGCCTCCATCCCAGCAGTTCTGAAGAAGTCGGATAGGCTCTATAAGGCCCAGAGGGTGGAACCCTTCCTGGCAGAACACCCTCAGGCTGACTCATTGATCACGTCTGCCCATGATAAATCTCTGCAGCCGAAGCACCTCGGCTCCCAGCCTCCCGACCCGGAGTCCCGATGCCTGGACCAGGTGGGCAGAAAAGTTTACGCGGCCGCCTCCTGTTCCATTCGCTCCCTGAATTTCCTCACACATATGGTACAGTATCAGAATGCGTAATGGGAACTTGAGCTGACACAGGCCATGCCAGACTCTGATAAGAAGACTGAGCTTCTGGCCCTTTTGCAGTTGGGCTCAGACGTAGGCTCTCATGTGCTGAGAGCCTCGTATGACACTGCAGACACGGCAGCCAGGGAGGCCGCCTCTGGGGTATGCCTTTGGCGCCATGCCTGGTTGAGAGTTTTGGGCTTTCACCAGGATCTGCAGTCTGGTATCCGGGATTTGCCCTTCCAGGGTACCGTGTTGTTTGGGCAGGAGACGGAGGCTCTGACCTCCCGTCTCCAGGAGTCGGGTAAGTTGATCTGGTCGGTCCGCTAGATGTACTGTGGCGACCAGCGACGTCCACACCGCCGACTGCCTTTTCGTAAGTCCTGGGGCAACCAAGTTTCAGCCTGTGGAAACCAACAAGGACAGAGAGGTGGCTTCCGCAGAAGATCAGGAAACCAGCAGTCTGGCGGACCTTCCGCCCGTGGGCCCAAGTCCTCCCAGGCCTCTCTTCCAACTCCCGGCTCTGCCCAATGACTCCCTTCCGCGGCTCCCCCCTTCTGACCAAAGTTCAAGGGGAGCCAGTTGGGGGCCACTTCTCCCTTCGTCTCGAAGGGTGGAAGTCTAGTACCAAAGACCAGTCCGTCTTGGACATTGTACAGAGAGGACACACCTTGGAGTTCAGTTTCCTCCACATATTCCACCAAAGCTCTCCCGTTATCCTCCTTCTCACATCCCACTATTAGAAGGAGAAATACAGACCCTCCTGCAAAAGGGAGCTATAGAGAGAGAGTCCCCTGGGAGCAGCGGGGTCAGGGGTTCTACTCCCACTTTTTTCTGGTCCCAAAAGACTGGGGACTGTCGTCCCATTCTAGATCTCAGTCCACTAAACCTCTATCGAGTACAAAAGGTTCAGAATGGTGACTCTTCCAGGTCTCCTTCCCTTGCTGCACCAAGGGGACTGACTCTGTTCTCTCGACATGCAGGATGCATACATGCATATAGGAGTCTTTCCTCCTCACAGGAAGTTCTTGAGGTTCCACTTCCAAGGGGAGCATTTTCAGTTTCGGGTGCTTCCATTCGGCCTCTCTTCCGCTCTGCGAGTCTTCACCAAATGCCTCACAGTGGTGGCTGCGGCTCTGAGGCGGTTGGGACGTTACGTGTTTCCCTACCTTGACTATTGGCTTCTTACGGCCCCGTCAAGGGACAGCCTCTTACACTCTCTTGGAGACGCTTGTACTCTATTCCGAGAGCTGGGGATCACCCTGAACTTTAAAAAATCATCCCTGGAGCCCAGCCAAAAACTCTCCTTCATAGGAGCGATCCTGGATTCTGTCCAGGGCATGGCCTTTCTCCCACAGGACAGGGGGATTCGCTTGCAAGAATTGGCATAACGGATCTCTATAGCACCTCGGGTTCCGGCTCGGAACTTCCTCAGCTTATTGGGGCATATGGCGGTGGCCATTCCAGTCACGCCCTTGGCCCGCCTCCACATGAGTCCCACAGTGGATACTCAGGGTGCAGTGGGACCAATGCTACGACGACCTGGACTCTCTAGTCAGGATCTCGGAGCCTGTCAGGAGAGCATTGCTTTGGTGGTTGGACCCCAGCAATCTGGAGAAAGGGGTCAGTTTTCGTCCGGAGCCACCAGGTCAGACTCTTAACGACGGACGCCTCAGACCTGGGCTGGGGGGTGCACCTGGGTGTTCATTGAACGCAAGGGGTTTGGTCACCCGAGGAACAGTCCCTCCATATCAGTGTGCTGGAAATGCGAGCGGTCCTCTACGCTCTTCAGGCGTTTCGAGAGGATCTGGTACCGGGCTCTCTTCTAATTCAGACAGACAACACGGCGGTCATCTCTTACATCAACAAGCAAGGAGGCACTCATTCCTATCCTCTTTGCAGGGAGGTGATGAGTCTGGTACTGGGCACTGGAACGGGGCATTCTACTATCTGCAATGTACGTTCCAGGTGTCCTAAACGATCTGGCTGACAACTCAGGCCGGGGCACACGAGTGGGAGTTGCTACAATCCGAAGCGGACCAGCTCTTCGACTGGTGGGGTCTTCCCGAGCTGGACCTCTTTGCGTCACCACGCAGTGCCAAACTGCCAATGTTTTGCTCGCGAGAGCACGCTCTTGGAGTTTTTTTGGCCAGACGCGTTATCCCTTTGTTGGGCAGGGAGGTTTCTGTATGCCTTTCCGCCCTTCCCTCTCATTCAGAAGGTTCTGCTGAAGTTGCAGGCCGAAGGGGCCCGGATGATCCTTGTGACCCCCAACTGGCCTCGACGTATTTGGTTTCCACTCCTGCAGTGGTTATCCAGGGAGCCGCCAATTCCGCTGCCCATATGCTCGCAATTGCTATCCCAGGACCAGGGGTCTCTGGTCCATCCGAATCTCAGATCTCCGCACCTACATGCTTGGCTCCTTCAGACGTAGCTCAAAACAGATACGGGGTTTCCCCAGAAGTGGCAGAGGTCTTGGCGTCAGCAAGAAAGCCCTCTACTCGCTCCACTTCTGCTATGAAGTGGAAGCGTTTCTGTCTTTGGGCCTTGCCGCGACATTTGGATCCAGTCACCTGCCCTGTGAACTCCACTTTGCAGTACCTCCTCTCCTTGTACGTGAAAGGCCTGAGTTACTCCTCTGTCAAGGTGCACATGTGGGAAATTTCCGCCTACCATGCTCTCGTGGGAGAGAGAGCATTGGCGCAATTAGATGTGGCCTACACCTTCCTTAGGGGAATTCTACACATGAGACCTCCCATTAGGGACCCTGTCCCACCCTGGGATCTCCTTTTTGTGTTGGAGAAACTCACCCTTCCTCCCTTTTGAGCCCGCAGCGAGTTGTGAGCTGCGTTACCTTTCTAGGAAAATTTTTTTGGTTGCTGTTACTTCAGCTCGAAGGGTTTCCGAGCTTCAGGCTCTGATGTGTAAAGAGCCCTATTTGGTTTTTCATAGGGAAAGGGTTTCCCTTAGAACTAATCCCAAGTTTCTTCCCAAGGTGGTCTCTGAATTGACCCTCAACCAGTCGGTTGATCTTCCAGTTTATTTTCCTTCCGCTTCCAATAGAGGAGAGGCTCTCCTCCACGCATTGGATGTCCACAGGACCCTGAGGTGCTACCTCAACAGAACGGTTCAGCACCGTAAATCGGAGCAACTCTTTGTGGCCTTTGCACCACATCGCTTGGGTCAACTGGTGTACAAGCAAACTATCTCTAAATGGATAGTCTGCTGTGTCTCGTTTTGCTACGAGCATCACAATAAACCCCTGCCGGGCCCGGTTAGGGGTCACTCCGCCAGAGGAGTGTCAACTTCTTTTGCCGCTATGCGGAATGTCGCTATCCAGGACATTTGTGCGGCCGCAACCTGGAATTCAGTGCATACTTTTATCAAGAATTACAGCTTGGATATCGTCTCCAGACACCATGCTGGCTTCGGCCTAGCGGTTTTACAAGGGCTTTTGTCCTACGGCCTCTGGAGTCGGCATATTCCACCTCCCGGGGTTGGCTACCTCCTTGCTGTGGGACTGCTTGGGATTCAGTCCTAAATGTAATAGCCTGCTGCAAGGGCTCCCACTCGAAGTAAGATAGTACAGTTACGTAAGAGCTTACCGTAACAGTAGATATTCGAGAGGAGCTCTTGCAGCAGGCGCTGCTTCCCTCCTGCCTTCCCCCTCGAGGTGTGCAGATCTATTTTCTTCCTTCTTTCCTTTCTAGACGCTGGGCTTCGCCTCCTTCTCTTGTAAGGCCTTCTGCTGGGTACTGGTGGGAGAACTGAAGTGGAGCTGGGTCTGCCCCCTCTTGTACCCTGACCGGGGCGGGGCCGGCGTCGGGGGTGGTTCCCGCTGGTATTGCTGGCAGAAGTTTTCACCGGGTGGTCCTAGTGCCTGTGGCATAGTCTTAAATGTAATAGCCTGCTGCAAGAGCTCCTCTCGAAGATCTGTTATGGTAAGTTCTTACGTAACTGTACTTTTCCAAGGCGGCAGCCCACCCGTTTGGCTTGGGTCCTTCGGGCGCCTTCAGGCTATTGGAGGCCTCAGCTCCTGGTAAAGCTGCCACTGTGCGGCCTACTGGTTCGAGCGGCTCTGGTAAGCAGGACGTTGGCTCTTCAGACACCAACACGGAGATGGTCGATAAGTTGTCCGACCCCTCGGGACGGTGCATGGCCCCTCTCCCGCCCGACCAGGCCGCCCCTCCTTCACGACCTGCCTCGGCGGCAGGTCTGCTCCTCCGGCATCTGCCGCGGCTGGGCGATACGGACCGCCCATATCCGCGTTCCGGCTCCAGCAGCCTTCGCTGCCTTCTGGGGACCCTGGGTCTCCTCAGCCTGATCACAGGGATTTATCCCTTCCATCCCGAAGCGATGCGAGGTTACTACTGTGCCCCATCGGACCGTCCGCCTGCTGGGCTGACGGCGGGCGCGGTTCCCCGGCTACGGCCCGGCGCCAGTGTTGCTGATCCCGGGCGACATCCCGCTCCCGGATGCCGCTCAAACGCCGGGCCCTCCTCCCACCAGGCCTTCTGCTCCAGACCCGCCCGTGGGCCCTCCGGCTGGGCCGTCGGCTCCGGCAGACCCCTCAGTTTCCAGGTATCCAACGCAGTCTTACCAGGATCCGTAGTATCCGACACCCCAATACCAGATGCCGGCCTATCCGACACCGCAGTACCCGTCTCCTCAATACCAGATGCCGGGCTACCCGCCATCAGGTTATGGATACGCGCCTTATGGGTATAATCCATACCCGTATCCCCCTCCTCCACCACCACCTCAGCTGCCGGTGGAGTTGAAGGAGACTCTGGCCTCCTGGTGGGCTGAGGCCAAGGCTCTGCTCACCGGAGAGGTGGAGAGTCGTCTCCCGACGACTGTGCCGGTTCCCATACGTCTGCGATGACAGACTTCCTCTCCAGCTCCGGGCACCAGGGGCGAGCCCTCTGGTTCAAACAACATGAAGTCTTGCTATATTATGACATATGCAGTATAACCCCAGGTTAGAACTGCTCGGAGGTGAGAGTCAACTTCCATGCAGAGCATGGAATCTTGAGCGCGAGCTCGGTTGAACACTCTGTCTGTTGAAGCTCAAACTTAAACTGTCAGATTCTTTACTCCGCCTCACTGAACAGTCGCTCTGGAGATTCCTCCTGCTGCTCGGTTTGTCGGTTTTAAAGTGTAATTCTCGGTTTATTTTACCGAAATTTAACCGTAATCGTCGGTTCAAGCTCTGTCTGTGGTATTGTAAGTAATAGGCTATTTTGTTATTTTTTCTTCTGTGTGGAACTTGTAAACGTCTTTTTCGGTTTGAACCTATCATAGGGGTTTAAAATTACTTTCTAGCCCTTTAGAGTGCGGTTCCCGGTTCTTATCGGTTCTAAAAAAAAAAAAAAAAAATAGATTTTATTGCGTTTTTTTCCACGACCTGTGACACGGTTGGGAACCGATAAGAGTGTCTTGCTTGGTGGATTGCCATTAACGGGCCAGTTTTGGTTAGGCTGGCACTATGCCTTAGAAACCCAAAAGAAAAACCGGACCCACTGGGTTTCAGCACTGTGGCCTCTGTGGGGAAGCCTTTGCCAAGGCTGACCCACACACCATTTGTGTATATGTATATTGTCTGGGGCTTGACACCTCAATGCAGACTGCCAGATTTGTAAGAATTTTCCTGCTGCCACCGTGGAAAAGAGTTGGTAGGCTCAGGGAAAGGGAGGCCAAAAAGTCCGCTGACCGGATGGCCAGCCGGTTCGGTTCCAACCGAACCTGAGGGAGTGCCCTCTGACCAGGGCGATGCTTCCTCGGGCAAGCGAAGAGCCAGCTCTGAGGAGCCGGTTCCAACTAAAAGGGCTAGAAGGTCAGCTAGTTTGGGGCCAAAAGTTCTTTCTCCAACCGCTGAGGAAATAGCCAAGGCTATCCAAATTGTCCAGTCTCTTTCCCCAGTTCCGTCTGAACTGGCACCATTGGGCAAGCGCCCGGTTCGGTCGGTTCCCTCGGTTCAAGATTGTGTTTTTGAAGATTTTTATGAACCAGGGGAAGGGGAGGAGGGGTACGAGGAGAGTGAGTGTTTGACAGTCTGGATGTGCCCATTGAACTGGACATCTCTCCAGGCAGACCCTCAGGAGTATCCCCTCCCAGGCTATCTGAGTCCCCTTCTCATTTTTTGTTTTACAAGAAAGTTGCGACACTCTGCAACTTCCTGTTGAGGAAACTGTTGATGATCAAGAGGAGCCTGATTTTGTGGAAATGATGGATATTAGAGTCTAGGAGACTGTCTATTCCCTTGCATAAATCTTTTAGGAAACAGACAGTAAAAATTCTGAACTCCTCATTTTATCCTCCCTGTGGATAAAAGGATGGACAAGAGGTATGCTTTATCAGGCTCTGATACAGAGTTCCTATCTCAGCAGTGCAGCCATGTGGGGGTAGTGCAGGCTGCGGCCTGTGACGAGGCTAATATTCCTCTAGCCTATCACCCTCCTGAAAAGGATTCCAGGAGGATGGATGCCATGGCAAAAAAGCAGTACGTGACAGCATCTTTGGGACTCAGACAGGCAAATTATATGGCTTACGCAGCTAGGTACCAGAAATCCAGGTGGGATACTGTCCTGGCCCTAGCAAAACAGGCCCCTGAACAGCTTGCCAGGGAGCTGAAGCAGGTGGCTGCGGACGGTATTGAGGCATCCAAGGTGCAATTTCATGCTGCTGTGGACTCTAATGATGTTTCATCTAGAGTTATGGCTACATCTGTGTCTCTTCGCAGAATGGCCTGGCTCAGATGTACTGCCCTGTCGCAGGATACCCAGTCTAAGGCTATGGATTTTCCTGTTGTGGCAAATTCTCTGTTTGGGGAGCAGACAGAGAATTATATGAAGAAAATGGATGAGTATAGGACCACCTATAGGAGTGCACAGGCCAAAGACAGACAAGTCACTCCTCAGGGGCAGGCCTTTTTTTTTTTTTTTTTTTTTTTTTTTTAGGCGTTTACCAAGCCCAGGCCTCCTCTTCTGCTTATGCCCAGAGGGGGTTCTTAGAGGAAGGGGAAGAAGGGGCTCTAGTAAGCCTGCTTCTACCCCTCAACCCAAAGCCCCTGCAAAACAGGCTCCCTGAATGGGTAGCCAGGGCCGATTCTCCACTACCGGTAGGGGGCAGGCTGGCTTACTTTGTCCAGGACTGGAAGTCTTTAACATCAGACAAGTGGGTCCTGGAAGTAGTAAGCCAGTGACTGGTTCTCAGCTTCAAAAAATTTCCGAAGATGAGAGCCAGATCTTTTCCACCTGCAAACCCATTAAAGGCACTTGCCCTGGAAGCAGAAGTTTCTGCCCTCCTGGCTCTCAGAGCTGTGGAAAGGGTTGTACCCATACACCAGGGCAAAGGGTTGTACACCAGGTACTTCCTTACCCCAAAAAAGACAGGAGAATGGTGGCCCATTCTGGATCTCGGGTATCTAAACAAGCACCTTTTTAAAACCAAAGTTCAAAATGGTGACCCTTGGGATTATTTTACCCTCTCTAAGGCCAGGGGACTGGCTAGCCTCCCTGGACCTCAAGGATGCCTACTTCCATGTTCTCATCAGAAGCTCCCATCGAAAGTACCTCGGATTCGAACTGCTCTCAGGCCATTACCAGTTCAGAGCAATGCCCTTCAGCCTCTCCTCGGCTGCAAGGGTGTTCACAAAATGCCTGGCAGTAGCAGTTGCTCATTTAAGAAGGCAAGATTGCCATCTTTCCTCATCTGGACGACTGGCTCATTGTAGGCCAGTCTCCAGAACAGGTCAAACTTCATTTACACGTAACCCAGCACCTGCTTACATCTCTAGGTTTCCTTTTCAATCTTCCAAAGTCAGTTCTGGAGCCTGTCCAGCTTCTCACCTTTGTAGGCGCAGAACTGAACACAAAAGGAGCCAGAGCCTTCCTTCCTCTGGAGAGCAAGGACCTGGTGTCTCTGGCCTCCTCTTTCACCCTGCAGGTTCTCGACCAGCAAGGCATTTTCTACAGCTCCTGGGGCACATGGCTGCTTCTACAGCAATAGTGCAGGGGCGAGATTTCAGATGAGGGACATTCAGTTCCATTTGAGAGCCTTTTGGTCTCAAAGGGCGGATCCCTAACCAAATTGATTCCAGTGACTGAACCCTGATCCAGGCCCTCCAGTGGTGGCAGGATCAGAACAATCTGAGACAGGGGTTCCCTTCACTCCCCAGTCTCATTCCTTGACCCTACTACAGATGCATCCCTCTTGGGGTGGGGAGCTCACATGGGCGACCTTTCCACCCAAGGGCTGTGGTTCTTCAGGAATCTCTGCTCCACATCAATTTGCTGGAGCTCAGAGCAGTTTTTCTAGCACTTCAGGTTTTCTCCACAGCTGTCCAGAACAAGGTAGTTCAGGTCAGAACAGACAATACCACTACAATGTGTACATCAACAAGCAAGGGGGCACTCGTTCTACGGCCTTGTGCACGGAAGCAATGAAGTTGTGGTCTCTGGCATATTCTCTGAACGCCTCCCTTACGGCAGTTCACCTCTCAGGCAAGGACAATATCCTAGCGGATGCTCTTAGCAGGATTTCCCAGGGCCATCACGAATGGGCACTGGATCCTCTAGTACTGTAGGTAATATTTGTCAGATGGGGCACTCCGCAAATAGATCTCTTTGCAGCCCCAGACAATCACCAACTTCCCCTTTTGGGCTCAGTCCCTCTGGATGCCTTCCTTCTCAGTTGGGAAGGGAAGTTTCTCTGTGCTTTTCCCCCCTTCCCCCTTCTTTTCAAAGTGCTAGTCAGAATCCGATCTCAGTCCTGCAAGATGATCGTGATCGCTCCAGATTGGGCCAGGCAGCCCTGGTACCCACTCCTCATGTCCTTAGCAGTCCACCCTCCCCTATGCCTTCCCAGGAATCACAACCTGTTAACCTGTGCCCAGGGGAGAGTTTGGTATCCAAACCTCAAATCTCTCAATGTCAAGGCTTGGCTCTTGAAGAGTTAGTTTGCTGACCTACACCTTTCTCAAGGTGTATTGGATATCTTGAAGGCCTCTAGGAAGCCTTCCACCAGGGCTACCTATAATTCAAAGTGGAAGAGATTTTCCATATGGTGTGCTGGTAAACATAATTCCCCAGAATCTGCTGGTGTGCCCACGATCCTGAATTATTTGGTGCATTTGAATTCCTTGGGGCTGAAGCCAGCTACCCTAAAGGTGCACTTGGCAGCTGTGTCTGTCTTGTCAGCAGGTAAGCCCTCTTCTTTATCAGCTTACCCTGTGTTCTCCAAGTTTTTAAAAGGGTTGCTTCACACCAATCCCCCGTTCAGGGATCCTACCCCTGCTTGAGATCTTAACATTTGCATCGCTCAGCTTATGCAACCCCCTTTTGAGCCATTGTCTTCAGTAGAGCTGAAGTACTTGACTTGGAAAACTGTGTTTCTGGTAGCCGTCACCTCTGCCAGGCGCATAAGTGAGCTACAAGCCTTGTCAGTGGAGCCTGATTTTATCTCCTTTCATAGAGATAAGGTAGTCCTCAGGACTAACAGGAAGTTTTTGCCTAAGGTGGTTTCAGACTTTCACCTTAATCAATCCATGTCTCTTCCTGTGTACTTCACTGACCATTCCTTCTCTGGTGAGAGGAGATTGCACAGTTTAGATGTCAAAAGAGCCCTTAGTTACTATATAGAGCGTACCAAGGGTCACAGGTTGAATCCCTCCAATTGTTCCTCACTTATGGTGAGGTTGGTAAAGGGAAACCTGCCACTAAAAGATCCATTGCCAGGTGGATTGTCTCTTGTATCCAATTTTACTATGAAAAACTGGGTAAGGTTCCTTCCTCAGGCCTGAGGGCTCACTCTACCAGAGGTACAGCTGCGTCTGACTGCTGCCAGGGACATTCCTATCCTAGAGATATGTCAAGCAGCTACCTGGAAAACAGTTCACACTTTTACTAAGCATTACTCCTTGGATATCCAGGCTAGGAGTGATGCTCGATTTTGCACAGCTGTGGCTCAGAGCCTATTTCCCAAGTAGGTTCTGTCCCTCCTCCATGGAGGTACTGCTGTGTAGTCTGCATATATCATAATATAGCAAGACTTCATGTTGTTTGAAGAAAAATTACTCACCTTAGTAATGTTGTTTCTTCTAATGGAGTCTTGCTATATTATGACCCCACCAGCCTGCCCTCTCAGAACCTCTGTTTTTGGGAGGTGGGTGGGCAATGCAATGTTGGCATTTACTTTTTCACCCTTTAGGGTGCTTAGGTGTTATGCATAAGTTTTCTTGAACTCCGACTTGAGTCTTTGTTTTGGGATCAAGATCAAAAGGTGTTTTGTAGTTAGTAGCCAGCGGCTAGTGTAGTTCTACGGCTTCCACACAGAACCTTAGTGAGTTTTGCTCGTAAAGATCTGACAGTTTAAGTTTGAGCTTCAACAGACAGAGTGTTCAACGAGCTCACGCTCAAGATTCCATGCTCTGCATGGAAGTTAACTCTTTCACCTCCGGAGCAGTTCTAACCTGGGGTTGTACTGCATATGTCATAATATAGAAAAAACATTACTAAGGTGAGTAATTTTTTCTTCCAGAGCGGGGCAGGACACGCTTCCCCGAGGGCTTTCAAGACCCATTCCTCCTCCACGCCGGGAGAGTGCCTCCTTATCATCTTCTTCCTCCTTGGATACCTCGAGGCGACTCTGGTTGTTCTAAGCAGGATGACCGAGCCACGCCTGCCTAAGCTCCAGGCCAAGGACTCCTCCGGTCTCCTCCGAGGATCTCTTTTTACGGAGTTGCCAAGAAATCCAGGAGGTTCACAAGTGGCATTCCTTGGAGCCGGATCCCCAGCGTAAAACTCGCTGAGCATCTGGATCTGCCCGTGACGGCTCCCACCTTGGTTCCATTCTGGACTGAGCCTCATGCCGATCTTGTTTCCGCTATTTGGAAGCGGCCGTCTGCTTTAGCCCCACTTCCTTGGAAGTCGAACAGGATATATCAGGTTCCCGAGGGTATTGATTTTCTGAATTCTCACCCTCGGGCTGATTTGGACGTGATTAGCGCCACTCACGGCCGAACAGCTAACCCAAAGCACCCGAGCTTGTTTCCACCCGACAAAGAATCCTGTCTTCTGGACCAATTTAGAATGAAGATTTTTGCTTCTTCCACTCTGGGTATTGGGGCCCTGAATTATGTCGGTCAGATAGGGGATTACCAGAAGGCGGTTTCTTAATGAGGTGGAATCCAAATTGGACTCCCTTCCTGACTCTCAAGTCAAATGGGAAGTGGCTGACCTTGTCCATTCTGCTCGTTTGGCCAATCGGCACATGCTTCGTGCTACATACGATGCAGTGGACACTGCTGGTAGGAGCTCCGCTTTTGCTGTAGGCCTATGGCGTCATGCCTGGCTCTGTGTGTCAGGATTGGTCCCGGAAGTATAGTCCGCTATTCAGGATGCGCCTTTCCGGGGTTCGGTGCTGTTCGGAGGTGATGTCAAGACATCACCGGACTGCAGGAGAAGGGGGCTGCAAAGTCTGTGGACTCCATGTACCACCCCATCAAACGCAGGCCGTCCCTTTCAGAGGCGGAATCGGCAAAGGTGAAACCCAGGGAAGCGGGCCAATACGCCAGGCCCTCCAACTGGTAAGTCCCTTCACCCCAAAAAGGTAGCGGGTGATTCAGCTGCGGCACTGCCCCACACCACCTGACTCCTCCTCTTCCACAGCCTCTGGGCCTTCCAGAGGAACCGGTAGGAGGGAGGTTTTCCCTCCACTTCCCTGGTTAGGAGAGGATAACTTCAGATTCCTGGGTGCTCCAGCTGATCACAGGACGACACTCAATAGTTTCTTCAGAAACCACCTCATAACCCTCCCCCAAGGTCGTCGTACTCTCGGGAACACCACCTTCTGGTCCAGGATGAGATTTCAGCACTTTTGCTGAAGGAGGCGATAGAGCCCGTCCCCCTTCCTCTTCGGGGAACTGGTTACTATTCCCACTTCTTCCTGGTCCCGAAGAAGACAGGAGATGTAAGGCCGATTCTCTACCTCAGTTCCTTGAACTTTTTCATGGGAGTACAAGAAGTTCAGGAAGCTCTCCCTGCAGGGTCTTCTACCCCTCTTTCAGCCGGGACAGTGGCTGTGCACTCTGGATATACAGGATGCTTATCTGCACATCCCTATCTGCCCTTCTCACCACAAATGCCTCCGTTTTGCTTTCCAGGGGGACCACTACCAGTTCAAGGCCCTCCCATTTGGTCTTTCCTCGGCACCTTAGGTGTTCACCAAATGCCTTTCAGTGGTAGCGGCCTACCTGCTTACCCAGGGGGTGCAGGTTTTCCCGTACCTGGACGATTGGCTCCTGGCGGCCCCATCCAAGGAGGATCTCCTGCGCTTCCTTTCCCTTACCCAAGGGGTGTTTTTTTTTTTTTTCTCTCTCACTGAGCCTCACCATCAACCACTCCAAGTCCCACTTGATCCCGTCCCAGGGGCTCCAGTTTATCGAGGCGATCCTGGACATGACCTCTGGCATGGCCTTCTTGCCACCGGACAGGGCGGCCACACTCCAAGATCAAGTCAGCTTGTTGTCTGGCCGCAGGCGGGTCAGTGCCAGGTCGGTTCTTCGCCTCTACGTGCTTATGGCGGCTGCAATTCCAACAGTCCTTCGCGCTCTGCTCCACATGAGAATCTCTCAGTGGATGCTTCGGTCTCAGTGGGATCAGTTGGTGGATGACCTGGACCAGCTTGTCCTAGTCTCCTCTCCCATGGTTCAGGACTTGTGGTGGTGGATGGTTTAGAAGAACCTTTGTCAGGAGTTCCGTCTGTCTTTCTCTCTTCCCCCAAGAGTCTGATCAGACACCTCGGGCGAGGTTGGGAGCCCATCTCTGACCTCACAGGACCCAGGGCTCTTGGTCCAAGCTCGAGAGAACTCTTCATCAATGTGCTCAAGCTTCGGGCAGTGCTTTATGCTCTTCAAGCTCTGCATCTCCTTCTCTGCCACTTAGCCGTACAGATGGACAATATGTTTGTGGTATAGTACATCAACAAACAGGGAGGGACTCGTTCCTACCCTCTTTGCAGGGAAGCGATGCGAGTTTGGGATTGGGCAGTACAGCACAACCTCCACCTCATGGCAGTTAACATCCCGGGGGTTGAACACCTTGACAGACAAACTAATTCACTCGTCTGCTCAAGCTCACAAGTGGGAACTGGATCAGGGGGTCTTAGACGATATCTTCCTACTTTGGAGAGCACTACAGGTGGATCTGTTCGCCTCACCTCTAAATGCAAAGCTTCCTGACTTCTGCTCGCTTGCTCCAGAGCGTGGCATTTTTTGGAGAGCTGCTCTGTCTCTAGATTGGATGGAAGGACAGATTTCATCTATTCTCTCTTCCCGGATCCTTTGATTCCGAGAGTCTTACAGAAACTCTGTTCAGAAGGAGCTCGAATGATACTGATCGCTCCTTTCTAGCCCAGGCAAGTTTGGTTCTCTTCTGCAACAGTAGTCGGAGGAACCTCCTCTTCCTCTGTCGCGACTTTTACTGACCCAGGATCAGGGGACCCTGGTCCATCCAGGTCTCAAGTCCCTTCAACTGTACGCATGGCTCCTGCAGATGTAGCTCAAGCCCGATTTGGGGTTTCACCCAGAGTGGCTGAGATTTTGGTGGAAGCTAGAAAACCCTCCACTAGGTCTGCCTATGCCATGAAATGGAAACGGTTCACAGTCTGGGCTGCTTCAAAAGATTTCGAGCCTTTCTCGTGCTCTGTTGGGCAGCTGCTGGATTACCTGCGCCACCTCTTTGATCTGGGTCTCAGTCACTTGTCCTTGAAGATGCACATGGCGGCCATTTCGGCCTACCATGTCCCTTTTGCAGACAGGACGTTTGCTCAGCTGGAGGTCTCAAAGACTTTCCTTAGAGGGGTTCTCCACTTGAGACCCCCTATTCAGGTTCCTGCCCCTCCTTGGGATTTGAATTTCATCCTCGAAGCTTACTCTGCCTTCTTTCGAACCGGCAGCCTCAGCAGACATGAAGTTCCTGTCATGGAACACTCTTCCTAGTGGCCATTACTTCTGCCCGGAGGATTTCCGAGCTCCATGCCCTGATGTGTAAAATTCCATGTTTGATTTTTCACAAGGAACGTGTTGCTCTGCGCACCAACCCTAAGTTTCTCCCAAGGTGGTAGTGGAATCTACATTGAACCAGTCCATAGAGTTACCTGCTTTCTTTACGCAGCACTCCAGTCAAGGGGAGTATCTCTTACACACTCTGGACGTTCACCGCATTCTGAGATACTACACTAACAACAAAAGATCTCAGAAAGACTGATCAACTGTTTGTCTCTTTTGCCCACAAAAGAGAAGGCAATGCTGTTCCTAAGCAATGCCTGTCCAAATGGTTGGCTCATTGTATCACTTTCTGTTATGACAAGTACAAGAAGACCCTTCCGCGTCAAGTGAGAGGCCACTCCACCAGAGGAGTCGCTGCCTCGGCGGCTTGTTTCAAGAATGTGTCAGCGGTGGACATCTATGCTGCCGCCACTTGGACTTCCATCCATACCTTTACAAAACATTTGTTTGGATATTGCCTCTCGCCGTAGGGCAGTCTTCGGGCTTGCTGTTCTACAAGGCCTCCTTTCTTAAGGCCTTCACAGCTAGAGGATCTACTTTGAGTAGCTTTCCTCCTCCCGTTTGCTTCTTGTTCCAGACTGCTTGGGACGCTGTCCTTTATGTAATTACTACTGCAAGAGCCCTCTCAAAGTAGGATAGTACAGTTACGTAAGAACTTAACGTAACAGTAGATCTTCGAGAGAGGCTCTTGCAGTAGGTAATACCTTCCCGCCCTCCATCCCGCTAAGCTTTTTAAGCTCCTTTCCAGGTTGGGAAATATCCGCTTTTCTCTCGTCTTGCTCTTTTGGGCCTTTGGCGGGAAAGAACTGGAAGGCGGATGTGGGGGAACGCCCCTTTATACTGACGTTGCATGACATCAGTCACCTGACGTGGGGGCGGTCCCACGCCAGAGACTGCTAGCTAGAAATTTTTCTGTGGTGTCTTGACGCCTGCCGGCGTCAGTCCTATATGTAATTACCTACTGCAAGAGCCTCTCTTGAAGATCTACTATTACGGTAAGTTCTTGCGTAACTGTACTTTTTTCAACTTATGTGGATATCTTGGCCAAATTTGGCACCAAATTTTCAGCATGAGGTTATTGGGAACCCTCCTCTCAAATTCAGTCAATGTCATGGCACTATTAGATCCCGAAAGGTGATTTTTGTAGCCACTGCATGGAATCACCTTTCGGGACCGATTAACGAAACGACAGTACCACTGTTAATGAGGTGGGCTCTCAAAAAGCTTATGTTGCAAATTTGTTGGAAAAAATCCATAAAATGACTTATGAGCGTGCATTGTGCAGTTTCCATGCACCTGCATAACTTTGCAAATTTGTAATATTTTCCCTTCAGATTTTCAACATTGGCTTTTTTTTTTTTTTTCCAGACCTCCATATGAACAGTACAGCTGTCATTTTTCACATCCTGGCCGAAATGTTTTCGCACACCCGGCGCAGAATAGTGCGGTCGCTGTGGGAAATCAGTGTTTGGGGCAGATTAAGAAAATCAGTGACTCTGTTCATGAATAGAGGTTCTAAAATGCTATATTGAAAATTTAGTGACAAAAGTCCATAAAATTACTGTTACGCATGTACGTTGCGCAGTTTCCATGCACCCTCGTAATTTCGCACATTTGTATTATTTTCACTCCAGATTTTCAACATTGGCATTTTTTTTCAGACTTCCTTATGAACAGTACAGCTGTTTTTCATATCCTGCCTGAAATGTGTGTTTATACATCTGCCGTAGAATAGCATGGTTGCTGTGGGAAATCGCTATTCGGGACAGATTAAGAAAATCATAGTGACAGTGTTCATGAGCAGAGGTTGTAAAATGTCTGAATTTTGGTGAAATCCCACTAAATGACTATTAGATGCATGTGTTGTGCGATTTCCATGTATGCTAGGACGTTCGAGCATTTTTAATAGTTTTACTACAGATTTTCAACATTGCCATCTCTTCACACTTCCCTATGAATGGTACAGCTGTCATTCTTCACATTCTGCCCGATCTGTTTTCGTACATCTGGCGCAGAATGGCACGGTCTCTGTGGAACTCAAAGTTCAGGACACATTAACAAAATCGCAGTGCCACTGTTCATGAGAAGTCCCAAATGATTTCATGAGGTGGGGGTCACAAAAAGGCCATGTTTAAAATTTGTAGTACAAATGCCCGGGGCGTTAGGGTTCAAACAACGTGAAGTCTTGCTGTATTCTGACTATTGCAGTTAGGTCCTGCCTTTCAACTGCCCCAGAGAACGAGTTAACTTTTCTATGCCTTGCATAGAATGTTCATCACGAGCTCAGTTGAAGTCTCTGCCTGTTCGAACTGCAACAGTCAGATTCTTTACTCTGCTTCACTGAACAGTCGCTCCGGAGATTTCTCCTGCTGCTGTGTTCAGAAGTCGGTTGAAGTGTCTGTTTTCGGTCGGTTTCTACCGAATTGTTGTTTCCACATAGTCTGTTCAAGTCTGTCTGTGGTACCGTGAGTACTAGATAGGTTTTTGTTCTGTTTTCTGTGTGGAACTTGTAAATCATTTTGAGGTAAAACTTGTACTTTACTTTAGTGTGTGGTTACCAGCCTGTGTCTGTTTTTTTTTTTTTTTTTCAGTACTATTTTAAAAGAAGTTTTAAGTGTGTTTTTTTTTTTCCAAGACCCGTGACACGGTCAGGAACAGATAGGGGAGTCTTGCCTGGCGGATTGCCAAAAAAAGGGTAAGTTTGGTTAGGTTGGCCATGTCTGAGAAACCCAAGAGAGAAAAAAAATAAAAGGGCCCACTGGGTTTCAACACTGCAGTGTGTGTGTGTGTGTGTGTGTGTGTGTGTGTGTGTGTGTGGAGGTTTTTGCTAAGGCTGATCCCCACACCACCTGTGTTTATTGTCTGGGGTTTGACCACCTCAATTCAGACTGCCAAATTTGCAAGAATTTTCCCAAATCTACCCTGGAAAAGGGATTGGGTAGACTGAGGGAAAGGGAGGCCGAGAAGTCCGCTGACCCAGATGGCCAGCCCGGTTCGGTTCCGATCAACCAGGAGTGCCCTCTGACCAGGGCGATACTTCGGGCAAAAGGAGAGCCGATTCTGAGGAATTGGTTCTGACAAAAAGAAAAGACTAATCACTGTCGACCCAGAATCTCATACTCCGACCGCCGATGAGATAGCCAAAGCGATTAGGATTATGGAATCGCTTTGATTGGTTCCAGCCGAACCGGCACCATCTGGCAGGGGCTCGGTTCAGTTGGTTTCCCCAGTTACAGATTATACCTTGGAAGAATTTTATGAACCGGAGTTTGAGGAGGAGGGAAGAGTATGAGGATGATTATGGTGATGGTGAAAGTCTGGATGTACCTATTGACCCGGACATCAACCCAGACAGACCTTCAGGTGTTTTCTTCTCCTAGGCTTTGAGTCCCCTTCACACTACATGTTCTACAGAAAGGTGGCTGATGCCCTCTAGCTTCCTGTGGAGGAGGCAGTAGAGGATCAGGAAGAGCTTGATTATGTTGAGATGATGGACATCCCAGAGTCCAGGAGACTGTCTGTTCCCCTCCACAAATCTTTTGGGAAACAGACATAAAAAATTCTTAAGTCTCCCAATTCCATACCTCCTGTGGACAGAAGAATGGACAAGAGGTACACTCTCTCAGGCTCAGACATGGAGTTCCTTTTCAGCAATGCAGCCATGTTGGGGTTGTACAGGCTGCTGCCTGTGATAAGGCAAACATTCCCTTGGCATCACCCCCAGACAAGGACTCCAGGAAGATTGATGCCATGGCAAAGAAACAATACATGGCAGCATCTTTGGGACTCAGGCAGGCAAATTATATGGCCTATGCAGCCAGGTACCAGAAGTCCAGGTAGGATACTGTACTGGCACTGGCTGAACAGGCTCCCGTCCAGCTTGCCAAGGAGCTGGAGCAGGTGGCTGCAGATGGAATTGAGGCATCGAAAGTACAGTTTCATGCTGCTGTGGACTCCATTGATGTATCAAGAGTCATGGCTACATTTGTAGCTCTTTGGAGAATGGCTTGGCACAGATGTAGTAGCCCCTCACCGGATACCCAGGCTAAGGCCATGGATTTTCCTATAGTTGGTAATTCTCTGTTTGGGGAGCAGACAGAGAATTACATGAAGAAAATGGACGAATACAGGACCACTTACAGGAGTGCTCAGGCCAAAGAAAGGCAAGCAACTCCTCAAAGGCAGCAGTCCAGAAGCAGAGGCAGGCCTTTCCAAAGGCCTTTTACCAAGCTCAGGCCTCCTCTTCTTTTTCGCAGAGGGGGTTCTTTAGAGGGAGAGGCAGAAGGGGGATGAGCAGGCCTGCAACCACTCCTCAGCCTAAAGCCCCTGCCAAGCAGACACCCTGATGGGTCTGCCTGGGTCGATTCTCCTGTACCAGTAGGGGACAGGCTGGCTTACTTTGTCCAGGACTGGATGTCTCTTACATCAGACAAGTGGGTCCTGGAAGTAGTAAACCAGGGACTGGTTCTCGGCTTCAAAACATTTCCCAAGATGAGAGCCAGATCTTTACCACCTACAAATCTCTGAGACCCTTGCCCTAGAGGCAGAGGTTTCTTCTCTCCTAGCTCTCAGAGCTATAGAGAGAGCTCCCACTCTACACAGGGGCAAAGGATTGTACTTCAGATACTTCCTAACCCCCAAAAAGACAAAGTGGCGACTCATTCTGGACCCAAGATATCCGAACCAACATCTTTTAAAGCCAAAGTTCAAAATGGTAACTCTGGGAATTATCCTTTCCTCTCTAAGGCCAGGGGACTGGCTAGCCTCCCTGGACCTCAAAGATGCCTACTTTCACATTCCCATCAGGTACTCCCACAGAAAGTACCTCGGGTTCGAGTTGCCCTCAGGCCACTATCCGTTCAGAGCAATGCCCTTTGGCCTAACATCAGCCCCAAGGGTCTTCACAAAGTGCCTGGCAGTAGTTGCTGCCTTCCTAAGAAGACGAAAAATTTCCATTTTCCCATACTTGGACGACTGTCTCATAGTAGGTCAGTCTCCAGACCAAGTCAAGTCACATCTGCAAGTGACCCAGCAAGTGCTCACTTCCTAGGATTCCTTCTCAACCTACCAAAGTCAGTTCTCGAACCAGTGCAGCTCCTCACCTTCATAGGTGCAGAACTGGATACGGTAAAGGCAAGAGCCTTCCTTCCCCTGGAAAGGGCAAGGACCCTCATGGAACTGGCCTCTTCATTCAGCCTTCAGGTGTCTCGACCAGCAAGGCATTTCCTTCAGCTACTGGGCCACATGGCAGCTTCCACAGCAGTGGTCTGGGGGCAAGATTCCAAATGAGGGACATTCAGTTCCACTTAAGAGCTTTTTGGTCCCAAAGAAAGGATTCCCTTACCAAACTAATTCCAGTGACTCAAACCCTGATCCAGGCCTTGCAGTGGTGGCAAGATCAGGACAATTTGAGACAAGGGGTTCCATTTGTCACTCTGTCTCCTTCAGTGATCTTCACCACAGATGCTTCCCTGCTGGGCTGGGGAGCCCATTTGGGGGATCTTACCACCCAGGGACTGTAGTTGCCTCAGGAATCTCTGCTTCACATCAGTCTCTTGGAACTCGGAGCAGTGTTTCTGGCACTACAAACTTTTATCCAAATCTGTACGGAACAAGGTGGTTCAGGTCAGAACAGAAAACACCACCACCATGTGGTACATCAACAAGCAAGGAGGCACACGGTCTACGGCCTTGTGCACCGAAGCAATGAAGTTGTGGTCCCTGGCCTATTCCGTGCAAACCTCTCCGATAGTTCACCTCCCAGGGAAGGACAATGTCCTAGCAGATGCACTGAGCAGAATGTCCCAGGGCCATCACGAATGGGCCCTAGATCCTCTGGTGTTGAAAATTATTTTCTCAAGATGGGGCACTCCAGAGATGGATCTTTTTGCAGCCCCAGACAATCGCCAACTTCCTCTTTTGTTGCAGACCCCCAGTCTTGGGCTCAGTCCCCCTGGATGCTCTGATTCTGAGCTGGGAAGGAAATTTCTGTATGCTTTCCCCCCATCCCTCTTCTGTTCAGAGTGTTAGTCAAGATAAGGTCACAACCATACAAAGTAATTCTGATTGCTCCAGACTGGGCCAGACAGCCATGGTATGCCTTGTTGCTTTCCCCAACAGTCTATCTTCCCTTGTCTCTTCCCAGGAATTACAGCATGTTAACATCCTCTCGGGGGATGATTTGGTACCCGAATCTTCGGTCTCTCAATCGCAGGGCTTGGCTCTTGAAGAGTTGGAGTTTGCAGATCTGCATCTTTCCCAAGGGGTTCTGGATATTCTTAAGGCTTCTCGAAAGCGTTCCACCAGAAAGACTTACAACTCCAAATAGAAAAGATTCAGCATTTGGTGTTCTAAGAAGAATATTTCTCCAGACTCTGCTGAACTGCTTACGGTTCTGGACTATATGGTCCATCTTAATGGCCTAGGTCTCAGACCAGCTACCCTCAAAGTACATACACTTGGCAGCTGTTTCTGCTTTCCTGTCTGTAGGTAAGTCTTCCTCTCTGTCATCCCATCCTGTATTCTGTAAGTTTTTCAAGGGATTGCTTCACACCAGTCCTCCCACTTTAGGGATCCTGCTCCTGCTTGGGACCTTAATGTTTGCATTGCTCAGCTTATGCAACCCCCTTTTGAGCCTTTGTCCTCAGCAGAGCTTAAGTACTTGACTTGGAAAACTGTGTTTTTTTTTTGGTATCCATTACCTCTGCCAGACGGTTCAGTGAATTGCAAGCCCTGTCAGTGGAATCTGATTTCATCTCTTTTCAGAGACTAAGTAGTCCTTAGAACTAACAGAAAGTTCTTGCCTAAAGTGGTTTCAGACTTCCACCTCAACCAGTCTGTATCTCTCCCTGTTTTCTTCACTGATCATTCTTCCTCGGGAGAGAGGAGGCTACACAGTTTGGATGTTTAAAAAGAGCCCTTAGCTACTACATAGAGCGTACCGAGGGTCACAGGTTTGAATCCCTCCAGTTGTTCCTCACTTATGGAGAAGCTGGTAAGGGCAAACCTGCCACTAAGATCTATTGCCAGGTGAATTGTTTCTTGTATACAATTCTGCTATGAAAAACTGGGTCGAACTCCACCCTCAGTCCTGAGGGCTCATTCCACAAGAGGTGCAGCTGCTTCCCTGGCTGCTGCCAGGGATATTCCTCTCTTAGAAATTTGTCAAGCAGCCACCTGGAAAACAGTCCATACTTTCACCAAGCATTACTCTCTGGATATCCAGGCTAGGAGTGATGCTCTGTTTGGCATATCAGTACTTCAGAGCCGATTTCCCAAGTAGGTTCTGTCCCTCTTCCTTGGAGGTACTGCTTGGTAGTCTGCAGTATTTGGAATACAGCAAGACTTCATGTTTGGTGAAAAAATTACTCACCTTAGTAATTGTTTCTTCTAGTGGAGTCTTACTGTATTCTGACCTCCCCCCCACCTCCCCTCTCAGAACTTAATTTTTGGGATGTGGGTGGGCAGGCGCAGTGTTGGCACCCTAGGGGTGTTCATTTTACACCCTCTTTTCTTTGGGTGGAATGTTGTGTTTTGGATGCGTTTGTTTTTGGGTTTCATGACTTGAGTCTTCCTTTGAGAACCAAAAACATTATATATTTGCCAGTTGGCTAGTAAAAGTTTATTTCCACACAGAACACCTAGTGAGTTTTTGCTCGAAAAGATCTGATGGTTGCAGTTTGAACAACACAGGGGCTTCAACCGAGCTCGTGATGAACATTCTATGCAAGGCATAGAAAAGTTAACCCTTTGTTCTCCGGGGCAGTTGAAAGGCAGGACCTAACTGCAATAGTCAGAATACAGCAAGACTCCACTAGAAGAAACACAATTACTAAGGTGAGTAATTTTTAATTTGAGCTCCTGGTGTTGCAGTTGCTAATTCTGGTTTTGAGAAGGGAGCAGACCCCTGGGGGAGCATTGCCCATCATTATTTTCTTGACTGTGATGCAGGTTTGATACTTTATTCGGTTTTGAATTGCAACCATCCTGTTAGAGTAGAGGTCACAAGTATGGGTGAGACGGTGGGCTGTGGTGATGAGACGACAGGCTTTATTGAGACGTAGCAACACGTTTGAGTGCGGAGGCAGTGGCGGAGCCATAAACAATAAGTCCATAGTCAATAATGCTCACAGTGGAACTCTGGATGGCAACAGACAAGGCTTCAGGGGTTAGATGTTTCCGGTGACAGAACAGGAGGCCCAGCCTGGTGTTTGCCACCTTTGCAACATTATTAATATGAGCAGCATAGGAGAGTTTGGAGTCGAGGGTGATGCCAAGGTATTTGAAGGCATCGACTTGATCAAGAGGGACTCCTTGTTTGGTATTTATGGAGAGGTGATCCTGTTTATTTTTGTTGTGTGAGCTACTGAAAATCATGGTCTTTGTTGTTCTGGTTTAGTATCAGTTTGTGCTTGAGGAACCAGTTTTCGACTATTGTGAAACCCCGTTGGAGGTTTCCTTGCAGTTGTTCTGGATCATGGTGGGAGGCAAGGATGACTGCATCATCTGCGTAGAGTATGATTTGTTCTGGACAGGAATCCAGCAGTGTGTTCAGGAATAGGCTAAAGAGGAGGGGGCCCAGTATTGACCCTTGTGGAACACCAGAGCGGACCGGTCTAGCATCTGGGAGCATATCTGCTATTTTTACTCTTTGGGACCCGTTGTCTAGGTAGCTTTTGAACCAGTTCACGGAATTGGGTGAGAGCCTCACCTTCCAGAGCTGGACAAACAGGAGACAGTGGGTGACGGTGTCAAAGGGCTTTGTTAGATCGATTTAAAGCAGCCCCTGTTTGCTTACCGTTGTCCAGTGAGTGGTGAATGGCACCGGTAGATTCAAGTAGTGCTGTGGAAGTATTGTGACCCTTTCTAAATCTGTGTTGCTGCCTGCACAGAATGTTGTGCATGTCCAGGAATTCAGTAAGCTGGTCTGCCACAATAAGTTCCAGGGCCTTGGAGAGTGCAGGTAGAATGGAGATTTGGACATAAATTTTCATGGGCAGTTTTGACACCACTTTTGTGAATAGGGGTTACAGTGGCAGATTTCCATTTGTCCGGAAACTGTCGGAGAGGTTAAAAGTCCTGGTCAGAGGCCTGAACTTCTTCAAGGGTGAAAGATAGAAACTTGAGGTCGAGTGAGTCATTGCTGGATCTGGACTTGGTAATAGCTTTGGTAACATAACTGTGGACCTGGTACATCTTGACCGATTTTAAAGTAGAAGGGAGGGTGACTAGTGGGGGCAGAGGAGCTTGGGGGCATCGAAGTGTCATCCTCTTTGAAAAAATATGGAGGAAGTACAGAACTGAGGTCAGTGAAGGCAGCATTGAATGCGTCAGCAATGATTTTTTGGGTCGAGTATGGTATCACTATTTATGCAGAGCATGGATGGGGAGGATTTAGACTGCTTCCTGGTGACTTCTTTTATGTTCCAGAAGTCTGTTCCATTTCCCCAGGAATTTGTGAGAGCGCTCTTGAAATAGATTCAGCCTCTAGGAGTGAGGAGGTTATATTGCCACTGTACAGGTCACTGGTGAGACCACACCTGGAATACTGTGTTCAGTTCTGGTGCCCTTACCTATAGAGGGATGTCAAACTACTGGATGGGGTCCAGCAGAGGGTAACCAAAATGATCAAGGGCATGGGGGAGAGAACATATGAAGAAAGGCTGAGAGAGCTGAACATGTACTACTTTGAGAACAGAAGGGAGAGGGAGGGGATATGACTGAAACATTAAAGTACCTAAAGGGCATAAACAGGGTTGGTACTGAGGGCATCTTGAAGGAGAGTAGAACAAGGGGGCACAACCTGAAATTCAGGGTTTTAAAAAACTGGAAAATTGATTAGCATTTTCATGAGTAAAACTGCTAATGAGTTGAGATAATGCATAGCTCGTGTTTTCAATTTGTTTAGCAACGTAAACTGCTAGAAAATGCATAAATCTGCATTTTCGCGATTGATTACAGTGAAAGTGCTAATCAATTTTTGCAGTTATTTAAAACCCTAAAATTGATGGATAGATTCAGAAAGGAAATGAGGCACTTTTTCACTGAAAGAGTGGTGAAGGGGTGGAATGAGTTGCCAGAGCAGGTGGTGGCAGCGAAGATGGTGGCCAGTTTCAAGGGGGTGGGGATGGGACAGGGTGAAGATGATTAGGACGGGGAAGACTCCAGGAGGAGTTGGGCGGGCACCTCCTGGAAATTAACTGGGCTGCGCACTTGAGCAGACTAGATGGATCATTATGGCCTTTTTCTGCTGGCAAATTTGTGTTAGTATGTAAAATATGCTCATACCCCACTGTGTAGTGGGCACCTTTTTTACTACTTTCACCTGCAATAGTTTCTTTACTTCCAGTTCCAGCGGATTTCTTTCTGTTGGTGAATGAGCTGGATAATTGTTTGGGCTCTACAGTTTTGGAAACATTCTGAATTGCAGGGACAATCCCTGACCCATACTTTAAGGACCCACTTGTCTGTGGTAATTTCTACCCATTCTTGAATGTAGGGGAGAATCTCTTGCGGGGGCAGTGTGAAGGATTCTCTCCACAGTGCTTTCTGGTACTGTGGTGTGTATGCTAAACAAGCTGCCTGCCTCGAGCTGAGAAGTTTATTTCACTGGCAGTGTTTGACTGGCAACCTGGGCAGAAATGTTAGGGGTTCTGTTTTGGCTGTGGCATGGGGCTAGTGCTGCAGCATGCCTGGAGCCCTTCCGTCCTCTGGTCAGCGTAGGGTCTTGGATAGTAACCCCTGCCTCCCTCCCTCCCTTAAGGCCTATAGGAAGTGGAGGCCTCCTTTCTCAGTGTTACTTTTCAAAGTGGACTTGTATTCGTCCACTTTTTTTATGCAGGCCTCTGTTTTGTCCTCAAATGGGAAATCTGTGGTTTATTTCTTGGGTAAGGATGGTGGCCCTTATCCAGGCAAACCTCTTCAAAGCCACTGCAAGAGCTAAGACATGTGAAGCAGTAATTAGTCTACAGCTGTGTGGAACTGGTATTTAGTGGCATCCAAGGCAGATTGCTGTAGTAGCCACATCCTGTGCCACTTCTCCATCCATCACTCAGTGCTAACACTGCACTCCAGAATGCTTTCTAGTATTGTGCTGTGTATGCCAAATAAACTGCATGCCTCAAGAGCTGGGAAGCTGTTGTGTACTCTCTTGGACATGGTATTCGGTTTACTGGATTCCGTTTCAAGAGGATGTGTGGAGATGGGCATCTTGGCTTTCTCACAAGGAGCTGCCTGCACCACTCCTTCATGATCAGGGTGGACTTACAGGTATTCCAGCCCATCTGTCTACCTGATGCACCTTTTCAACTTTTTTGTCAATGCAAGCAGCTGAATTAAGTGACGTGATTTTCAGTGTAGTCTTTTGGAGTGACTTGTGGATGGGGACTAGCAGTCTTCTTGGGGTGGGGGAGGCTAGTCCTTCATAACCATGAACTCCATTGTCTCTTCATCCTCTTTCATGAGAGGGGATGTTGAGGGTGTTCACCATCTGTTTGAACGTGTAGTAAGAGGCGTAAAATTATTACACTTGGGTGGCAGTGTCACAGTGAGGAGTGGGCTGTGGGACGCTCAGTCCCCCTTCCCTTGGCTGGCCCCCAATGGCCCAGGCTTGTTCCCAAACCCCAGTTGCTGGCATCATGAGTTTTAGTCCTGCTGCTGTGACGATGGGCCAGCCTGATTCCTGCTCTGTTTCATTTTAAATTAAGTCAAAACAAGGACACTTGCATTCCAATCCCCACGGAAGTGTTCACAACACAAAGTTTTACAGTTTACATGAGATTATGTGAGAGTCCCAAAGGAAATGCATTTCTGCATCACCCTTTAAAAGTTTCGCAGGTATAGTTAAATGCATGGTATAGTCCTCAAGACTTTTTCTTTCCTTATTACTCTAGTTACTGCAATACTGACATCTTAAAGCACTCGCTGTTGCACATGCTGTGCATATTAGAGTGCTACTGCTGCATGCTTTAGATTCTGTAAAGATCATTGGCAACTGAAAATGTACCTTGGAATATGTTGTAGTGCACATGGGTAGCATTAAGGGTGTGCTCCATGCTCTGAGCGCAGTCCGTGATCACAGGAGCACATTTTCTTTGTAAAGTATTCAGTTATCTGTGCTCCTCTTTCCTTTCTGGAGCACAGTTAGGGGTTGGAGTTTGTGGCTGTGGAAAGGTGGTGAGGGGAGTCCAGAAGTGCATTGGGATACAAATCAGGATATTTTTTATTTTATTGTGTGGAGTTCAGTTCTCAGCAAACCACTGAGCAAGTGGGAAGCTGGTAAGTTAAAGGAGACAGGAAGTGATTTATTGTTGGTAACAGCTAAACAATAATAATTTTATTTATATAGAGCCTTTCGAAATTATCAAAGCGCTGAACAAATAACATGAATACAAATATCCATACAAACATAAACTTATAAAAACACATCATAAATACATCATAAAAACTTAATAAATTACAATAAAATCCAATCGGGTTCTAACTAGCTTAATCCTCCAAAAAGGCCATTTTCCATAGAAAGGTTTTTAATTCTTTCTTGAATATCTTCACGGAGGTGCACTCCCGTAACCAGCGTGGTAGAGAATTCCAAAGAGTGGGGGCAGCATGAGAAAAATCATAAACAAGAATTAGTGGTCTCCCTGTGTGTTTGTTATTATTGCAGAATATTTAAATGCATATTTTCATGCTGCTTTGAAACCTCTGTCCGCTTTGACAACTTTTTTTTCCTTTAAATAGCGAGTCTGCGTGTGCCAAGCTGTGGAAAGGCTCATGTCACTGACTCTGATTTTATACTTCTGCAGCCATGCTGGAATAATGTTCTGTTTGAACACCAGTTTCATCAAAGGATTATGCCACACTACCTCCTGGCATATGTGAATAAGGCAGGCACCAGGCTCAAACGATCAGTTTTTGGCGACCCCCCCCCCCGGGGACACATGCCCCGTCTCATTACCATTAACAGAACAGTTAAGATAAATATAGTGCCAGGCTGAAAACTGCCATCGTTTTTCTGACTTTCGAACACAGCACAAGCTGGTCGCTGTACTAATAACAGCATAGCCAGGATATAAGCAAGCCTCCTATCTGGTTTTGTGGTGTACTCTAAAAGTCCGGTAACCCTCCCCAGGGCAGGAGCTTGGCCTACTTTGACCCATACTTTGGTTTGTCCCACAGGCACAGTCAGCCTCATGTGCTGCAACTGCCTGCATCTTCGCTCCCCCGGTGCTCTCTTCAGTGGCATCATGGCCAGGGAGCACTCAAAAATCCACAGGCGCTTATTTCATTGGCGAGAGAGCTGCTCAAGGAGACCATTCTCTTGGTTGCCCACTCCCCACAACTTTGCAAATTCGGGCTGGGAAATAAATGCAACTGCAGGTGGCATTTAGGTGTGTGTGTGTGTGTGTGTGTGTGTGTGTGTGTGTGTGTGTGTTTTTTTTTTTTTTTTTTTTTGTGTAGCCAGAAAAGCCCCACATTTTCTCGCTGCTCTTCTCCATTAGGACATAAGAAAGGAAAGGGTAAAAGCAGGTGACCCTCCTGCCTGGGGAGGGTTACTGGGCTTGGACACGCACCAAAACTGGATAAGAGGTTTGCTGATATCCAGGCTATACTGTTATTAGTACAGCGACTGGGGTGGGGTGGTGGGGTGGGGTGTCTGGGTGTGGGGGTGGGGGTGTGGTGGTGGTGAGGTGGGGGTGGTGTGTGTGTGTGGTGGGGTGGGGGTGGTGTGTGTGGTGTGTGTGTGTGTGTGTGTGGTGGTGGGTGTGGGGTGTGGTGGGTGGGGTGGGGGTGGGGGGTGGGGTGGTGTGGGGTGGGGGTGGGGTGGGGTGTGTGGGGTGTGTGTGTGTGTGGTGTGTGGGTGGGGGGTGGGTGTGGTGTGGTGGTGTGGGTGTGTGGAGGGGTGAGCCAGTCACAGAAGAGCAGTTTTCAGCCTGGCACTATATATTTATCCCCAACTCTTCTGTTAGTGGTAATGCAACAGAGCAAGTGTTCTATTGGAGGGGGTTGGGGTTGTCGGGCAGTCACCGAAAACTGATAGTCATTTGAGCCTGGTGCCTGTCTCTTTTTTTGCATACACCAGGAGGTAGTGTGGCGTGATCCTTTAAAACTGGTGTTCAAACGGAACGGTATTCCAGCACAGCTGCAGAAGTATAAAATCGGGGTCAGTGATGTGAGCCTTTTCATAGCTTGGCACTCGCTGACTCCCAATTTTATAGTTAAAAAAAAAAAGGTTTCAAAGTAGCATGTACATATGCATTTAAATCCTCTGCAATAATGAGACAAACACAGGGAGACCACCACTTGTTTGATTTATTTAGATGTTGCCAACAACAATAAAGTATTTCCTATCTCCTTTTATAGGTGGGCCAACAGTGATCAAGTGTGTGGGCAGCCAGCAAGTTAGTGTGCCCTTTGATATACTGGCAAAAAACAAGCAAGCATACTGGCAGCCAGCACAGGTTAGTGGGTGAGCTGGCAGGCAAAACTGCATGAGAAGCAATGGGCAGGCCAGCAGGTATTGAGCATGTGTGGTTTAGAGTAAGTACACAGGCAGGTGAAAAA
The DNA here is from genome assembly GCA_016271365.2 of Neoceratodus forsteri. Taxonomy (NCBI): domain Eukaryota; kingdom Metazoa; phylum Chordata; order Ceratodontiformes; family Ceratodontidae; genus Neoceratodus; species Neoceratodus forsteri. The sequence goes on along the minus strand of CM057451.1, from coordinate 1,027,261,392 downwards.
CAAGCATGGAAGAATGACCGGGAGGAAAGGAGTATATTGACAATGGGTGAATTAAAAGTAGGCGAATGAGCAGGGAAGGAAAGATACCATAATATATTTTCAATTTGCAAACACAGGAAAAAAATAAAACGGTTGAAACCTGGACAGACAAACTGTGGTCACAGGAAGATGAAAGGAGGAGAGTAAAGATGAGGGAGAAATAGCATAGGTAAGAAGCAAAAAAGGAAGGAGAACAAATATTACCAAGAGATAAAAATGAAAATTAAAGACAAAGCAGAGACAGATAAATCGAAAAGCTTAGGAAAACCAACAATCCTGGTTGTCCTGCATGTATTCAAACACCATGAAGTCTTGCTATATTATGACAATTAGCAGTTAGCCACAGCACTTGAACTGCCCCGGAGAGGAAGGAGTTAACTCCAGGCTGACTGGAGTTCCAAGCGCAAGCGCTTTGCTGAAAGCTCTATCTGGCTAGTTTCAAACTGAAACTGTCAGATTCTTTACTCCGCTTCACTGAACAGTCGCTCCGGAGATCTGCTCCTTCAGCTCGGTTCATTTCTCGGTTCAAACGAGTGTTTTCGGTTCATTTTAACCGGCAATAAGTATTTATTTTACCGCATTTCGGTTCAAAGCTCTATCTGGTAAACCGTAAGTACAGGATTTTAAAGTCTGTGTGGAAATTATCGGTTCGGTTTTGAACCGATCGGTTTGCTAAAAAACAATTTTAAATAGCTTGGGCTTTGAGTGGTTGTTCCGGTTCTTATCGGTTCTAAAAAAAAACTCAAATTGTTTTTTTTTTTCAAATCCGTGACACGGTTAGGAACCGATAAGGGTGTCTTGCTCTACTGCATAAAAGGGCAAGTTTTTGGATAGGCTGGCATTATGTCTGAGAAACCCAAAGAAAAACTGCCCATTGGATTTCAACATTGTGATGTTTGTGGGGAAGCCTTTGCCAAGGCTGACCCACACACCACATGTGTTTATTGTCTGGGGGCTGACCACCTCCTGTCAGACTGCCAGGTGTGTAAGAATTTCCCTGCAGCCACCCTGGAGAAAAGATTGGGCCAGCTCAGGGAACGAGAGGCCAAAAAGTCCGCTGACCCGGATGGCCAGCCCGGTCCAGCACCCACTGGACCAGAGGGAGTGCCCTCTGACCAGGGCAAGACTTCCTTGGGCCAAAGGAAGGCTGGTTCTGAGGAACCAGTCCCAGTAAAAAAATCTAAGAAATCAGCAGGTCTGGAGTGCAAGATTGCCCCTCCAACTGCTGCAGAGATAGCTAAAGCCATACAGATTGTCCAGTCACTGTCTCAGGGACTGGCCGAACCACCAACAGCTGGCAAAAGGTTGGTTCGTTCGGTTCCAGTGGTTCAAGAGTATGATGTTGAGGAATTTTATGAACCACAGGAGGGGGAGGAAGATTTTGATCATTATGTATGTGGCTGGAGGGTCTGGACGTGCCCATTGAACCGACATTTCTCCAGACAGACCATTAGAATCTCCCCATACTGTCTGAGTCCTTCTCATTTTATGTTTTACAAAAGGTTGCAGAAACCCTCCAGCTTCCCTTGGAAGAGGCTGTGGATGAGCAAGAGGAGCCTGATTATGTTGAGATGATGGATATCCCAGAGTCTAGGAGGTTGTCTATTCCTTTGCATAAGTCATTTAGGAAGCAAACAACAAACATTTTAAAAAATCCTCATTGTGTCCCTCCTGTAGATAACAAAATGGACAGAAGGTATACTTTATCAGGCCCTGATACAGACTTCCTCACTGAGCAGTGTAGTCATGTAGGTGTGGTACAAGCTGCAGCCTGTGACAAGGCTAATATCCCCCTGGCCTCACATCCTCCTGATAAGGATTCCAGGAAGATTGATGCCATGGCGAAAAAACAGTATATGGCAGCTTCTTTGGGACTCAGGCAGGCAAATTATATGGCTTATGTGGCTAGATATCAGAAATCTAGATGGGATACAGTGTTACAGTTAGCCAAGCAGGCCATGGCCAGCTGGCTAGTGGTGGAACAGGTGGCTGCTGATGGCATCGAAGCCTCTAAAGTTCAATTTCATACTGCTGTAGCGTTAATGATGTTTCCTCTAGGGTCATGGCCACTTCTGTAGCTTTCCGTGAGTTGGCATGGCTCAGGTGCACTAATCTGTCACAGGATACTCAGTCAAAGGCTATGGATTTTCCTGTGGTGAGGAAATTCTCTGTTTGGAGAGCAAACGGAAAATTATATGAAAAAGATGGATGAATACAGAACTCCCTACAAAAGTGCCCAGGCCAAGGAGCGGCATGCCACTCCACAGAGGCACACTCCCAGAGGTAGGGGCAGGCCTTTCCACAGGCCTTTGTATCAATCCCAAGCCTCCTCTTCTTTTGCACAGAGGGGTTTTTTCAGAGGCAGAGGTAGGCGGGGCGCAGGTAAACAGGTCTCCCACCCTCAGCCTAAGGCTATTGCCAAGTAGGCACCCTGATGGGTGCCCAGGGCCGATTCTCCTGTACCAGTTGGAGGCAGGTTGGCTTATTTCAGCCAGAACTGGGTGTCCCTAACCGGACAAATGGGTTCTGAGGTAGTAAGCCAGGGTCTGGTTCTCAGCTTCAAACAGTTTCCAAAGATGAGAACCAGACATTTTCCACCTGCAATCCCTTTAGAGGCCCTTGCTTTGGAAGCAGAGGTCTCTTCCCTCCTAGACTGCAAAGCAGTGGAAGGGGTTCCTCCTTGTCACCAGGGCAAGGGCTGTACTCAGATACTTTCTTACCCCAAAAGACAGGAGAATGCGTGCCCATTCTAGACTTAAGGTACCTGAACAAGCATCTTTGAAACCAAAGTTCAGAATGTTAACTCTGGCAATGATTTTGCCTCTCCTCAGGCCAGGGGACTGGCTAGCCTCCCTGGACCTCAAGGATGCCTATTTTCATGTCCTGATCAGGCCTTCTCACCGAAAATACCTCAGGTTCGAACTGCCCTCAGGTCACTACCAGTTCAGAGCAATGCCCTTCGGTTCTACCTCTTCTCCAAGTGTATTCACAAAATGTCTAGCTGTGGTAGTGGCTCATTTAAGAAGGCAAGGGGTTGCTGTGTTTCCCTACCTGGACGACTGGCTCATTGTGGGTCAGTCCCCAGATCAGGTAAAATCCCACTTGCAAGTCACCCAGCAGCTTCTCACTTCCTGGGATTCCTGCTGATTTACAAAGTCAGTTCTAGAACCAGTTCAGGTACTAACTTTCATAGGTGCGGAATTGGACACAAGTTGGCCAGGCATTTCTCCCCTCGGAAAGGGTAGAGAAGCTGATTGCCCTGGCATCCTCTTTCTCACCCTGCGGGTCTCTCGACCAGCAAAGGCACTCTGCAACTTCTAGGGCACATGGCTGCCTCCACAGCTGTAGTGCAAGGAGCAAGATTCCAGATGAGACATTCAGTTTCATTTGAGGGCCTATTGGTCCCAAAGGAGGGACCCCCTTACCAAATTAGTCCCAGTGACCCCAACTCTGATTCTAGCTCTTCAGTGGTGACAGGATCAGAGCAATCTAAGACGAGGGATCCCCTTCATTCCCATTTCTCATTCCCTCACCCTCACCACGGATGCCTCCTTGCTGGGGTGGGGCGCGCACTTGGGCGACCTTTCCACTTAGGGAGTGTGGTCCCCCAGGAATCTCTGCTCCACATCAACCTATTGGAACTCAGAGCTGTCTTTTTAGCTCTTCAGGTTTTCTCAGCATCTGTCCAGAACAAAGTAGTTCAGGACAGACAATACCACAACAATGTGGTACATCAACAAGCAGGGGGGCACTCGGTCATCAGCCTTGTGCACCGAAGCAATGAAGTTGTGGTCTCTGGCTTACTCCCTGAACACCTCCCTAGTAGCAGTTCACCTTCCAGGGAAGGACAATGTCCTAGTGGATGCCCTAAGCAGGATTTCTCAGGGTCATCACGAATGGTCTTTGAATCCCCTAGTGCTGGGGTCAGTCTTTGCCAGATGGGGGCTCCTCAGATAGATCTTTTCGCAGCCCCAGACAACCACCAACTTCCTCTGTTCTGTTGCAGGCCTCCAGTAATGGGCTCAGTCCCCTGGGCGCCTTTCTGTTGGATTGGGAAGGGAAGTTCCTGTATGCCTTTCCCCCTTCCCTTCTCTTCAGGGTGTTAGTAAAATCAGATCCCAGCCCTGCAAAGTGATTCTGATTGCACCAGACTGGGCCAGGCAACCCTGGTACCCACTGCTTCTGTCCCTGACAGTCCACCCTCCCTGGACCTTCCCAGGGTCCACAGCCTGCTGACTTGTGCCCAGGGAGAGTTTGGTATCCGGACCTCAATCCTCCACCTCAAGGCTTGGCTCTTGAGGAGTTAGAATTTGCTGATTTACACCTTTCTCAAGGTGTCCTTGATATTTTAAAGGCCTCTAGGAAGCTTCTCCACTAGGGCACTTATAATTCCAAATGGAAGAGGTTCTCCATCTGGTGTTCTGGGAAGCACATTGTCCCAGAATCTGCTGATTTGCCCATTTTGCTGGACTACTTGGTCCATCTTAATTCCTTAGGCCTCAGGCCAGCTACCTTAAGGTTCATCTGGCAGCTGTCTCTGCTTTTATATCAGCAGGAAAGCCTGCCTCCCTTTCTTCTCACCCTGTTTTCCAAGTTTTTAAGGGGTTACTTCACACTAACCCTCCTTTTTGGGACCCAGCCCCTGCCTGGGACCTTAATGTTTGCATTGCTCAGTTAATGCAACCCCCCTTTGAACCTCTGTCTTCAGCAGACCTTAAGTTCCTAACTTGGAAAACTGTTTTTCTAGTGGCCATCACTTCTGCCAGACGCATAAGTGAGTTACAAGCCCTGTCAGTGGAAAAGGATTTTATTTCTTTTCAGAGATAAGGTAGTCCTCAGGACTAACAAAGTTTTTACCTAAAGTGGTTTCAGATTTCCATCTGAACCAGTCCATCTCCCTTCCAGTATTTTTCACTGAGCATTCTTCCTCGGGTGAGAGGAGATTGCACAGTTTGGACGTCAAAAGAGCTTTAAGCTACTATTTGGAACGCACCAAGGGTCACAGGTTCGAATCCCTCCAACTCTTCCTTACCTATGGCGAGGTTGGCAAAGGGAAACCTGCCACTAAGAGGACTATTGCCAGGTGGATTGTCTCTTGTATCCAATTTTGCTACCAAAAACTAGGTAGAGAACCCCCCTCAGGACTGAGGGCCCATTCCACCAGGGGTACAGCTGCATCTCTAGCGGCTGGTAGAGATATTCCCATTCTGGAAATCTGTCAAGCTGCTGCCTGGAAAACAGTTCACACGTTTACCAAGCATTACTCCCTGGATGTCCTGTCCAGGAGAGATGCTCGGTTTGGCACAGCCGTGCTTCAGAGCCTATTTCCTAAGTAGGTTCTGGCCCTCCTCCATGGAGGTACTACTGTGTAATCTGCTAATTGTCATAATATAGCAAGACTTCACGGTGTTTGAAGAAAAAATTACTCACCTTAATAATTGCTTTTCTTCTCATGGAGTCTTGCTTATATTATGACCACCCCCAACCTGCCCTCTCAGAACTTCTACTTGGGTAAGGGGTTGGCAAATTAGTGCAAGCACTGTGTCATGCCGTTATAGCTCTTTTTCCCTTTCCCCTTTTCTTTAGGATTAGGAAAACTAGGTATTTCTGTTCTTGGTTGTATGTTTGGCCCCCCTCCTGGACTTCTGTCTTTTGGGGAGGGGGGGCCTAATAGTTCTTGTTAGGGGTGATGATGTTGTTGTTCTACTAGTAGGTAGCCATTTGGCTAGTGTAGGGTTTTTTCCACACAGACTTTTGCTTAGTGTTGGCTCTGTAAAGATCTGACAGTTTCAGTTTGAAACTAGCCAGATAGAGCTTTCAGCAAAGCGCTTGCGCTTGGAACTCCAGTCAGCCTGGAGTTAACTCCTTCCTCTCCGGGGCAGTTCAAGTGCTGTGGCTAACTGCTGATTGTCATAATATAGCAAGACTCCATGAGAAGAAAAGCAATTACTAAGGTGAGTAATTTTTTTCTTATGGGCAGCCTAATAGTTTTTTTTTGTTTTGTTTATATATAATGTATATTAAAATAAAGGCCTGTTAACTGGTTGTCTATTTGGGGGGAGGGGGGAATATATATAATACATTTTTATACCAGTTGGGCTGGTGCAGGCAGGCTCTCAGCCCTGTCCCTCTCACACCCAGCAACCACTTCCATGATCCACCGAACCCAAGATCCCCCGTGACAGGGCCAGGTAGTGGAGGGCCATTCTCCTTCGTCCCCCCAGGTGACAGAATCCAGATGGGGCCAGGTGAACTGGCAGTGATGTGGAGTGGAGGCAGGCAGGCAAGGCTTCATGTGGCATGCGCCGATCCCTTTTTCCGTTTTCTCCTGCAGTGACACGTAAGCATGTGCAAGTGGAGACTTACACATGCTATGGAACCGCGGCTCATCCCTGCATTAGCCTGGGCTTCCACCTGCTGGCAGCCAAGGGCCGAGTCGGCAGACCTCTCACCTTCGGAGAGGAGAGCTGTCAGGATGCTCAGTCCCCCCCCGGACCACGTGACCCCCAGTGGCCCATGCTTGTTCCTGAACACGGGTTGCTGGTGTGGTGAGGGGTAAAGCAAATAGCGCCTCAGTCCTCTATGCCATTGGACCAAGACTGTTTTCAGGGTTCATTTCAGATATTTATTAGTGTGGGACACTCACCCACTGAGTATAAAAAGTAAGGGTCAAATGAAAAAAGAAAAAAAAAATGGGTCATATTGTTAAACCGAGCCTAGACTCACAAAACAGCAGTTTAAAACCTCTGACAATTGAGCAGGTTGTCCCCAAGGCCGAAGAAAAGGTGGGTCAAAATTAAAAACTGCTAGTTGTACTAATCCCCCACCCAAAAATGAGCCCTGTGTTTTGTTTAAACTTTGAACTGTAGGCCACCAAAAGTTTGATCTGTAATTGGTATGTACTTTTGTTGGAAACTGTTGCATGGTGAAATTGAAGGATTAGGCTGGGGTATGGAAGCTAAATTGCTCTGTTTTACCTTTATGTATACAACACAAGTCTATGGAAACAATTTTCGTGCAGTCTACTTCTCAATTTACTTTCAAAGTACAAGAATACTTGTAGACCTGGGAGCCTTGCTGAACTCACTATTGAATGCTGTTGGTCGGCACATATGAATTGGTGCAGTGCTCCAGGATCTAAATGGATCCTTGTAATTTTACAGGTGAATGTACAGTAGCATTCTACAGGAAATTTAGAGAGAGACTTGTATTGGTTACATGGGAAAACGATTCTGGAAGAATCATCCCACAGTTACGGGGAGGGAAATGCTGGAGCCCAGGTGGTGTGGTCTGGACAAGTGGCTGTGGACTGAGCTAGAGGTGGGTGAGAAATCGGTGAGGATTTTTTTTTCCAAACATGAAGTCTTGCTGTATTCTGATAATTGCAGTTTGCTCCAGCACTTAAACTGCCCCGAAGAGTGAAGGGTTAACATTCTATGCCAGTCATAGAACGTTGGGCTCGAGCTTGGTTGAAAACTCTGTCTGTGACACTTTGAAACCTAACCGTCAGATTCTTTACTGCGTCTCACTGAAGAGTTGCTCCGGAGATTTTCTCCTTCTGCTCAGGTTAAAGTTGTCTGTTTTAGTCCGTAGTAAGTTTCGTTTATCTGTTAGAGACTCTGTCTGTGGTACTGTAAGTACATAGGATAGTTATTGTGTGGAAATTGTAAAGCTTTTTCGGTTGGTTCGGCTGAACCGATCCTTTAGAGAAAAATCTTTGTGAAAAGTTCAGTGTGTGGTTACCGTCCAGATCGGTTTAAAAAAAAAAAACTGAATTGAACTTTTTTTTTTTTTTTCCAACACCCGAACAACGGTGAGAAACCGATAGGGAGTCTTTGCCTGGCGGTTACCTTATGAAGGGTAAGTTTTGTTAGGTTGGCCATGTCTGAGAAACCCAAGAAAAAAACCAGGCCCACTAGGTTTCAACACTGCAGTGTGTGTGGGGAAGTCTTTGCGAAGGCCAATCCCCACACCACTTGTGTTTACTGTCTGAGGTTTGTCCACCTCGATTTAGACTGCCAAATCTGCGAGAATTTCCCTAAGTCTACGTTGGATAAAAGGTTAGCTAGACTTGGGGATAAGGAGGCCTAGAAATCCGCTGACCCGGAAGGCCAGCCCAGTTCGGTTCCTACCGAACCAGAAGGAGTGCCCTCTGACCAGGATGATACTACTTTGGGCAAGAGGAGAGCCAATCCTGAGGGATCGGTTCCTACAAAGAGAAAGCGCAAGGATAAATCGGCCGGTTCGGATCCAGAACTTCGTGTTCCGACCGCCGAAGATAGCCAGAGCGATTCGGATTGTTGAATCGCTTCGTCTGGTTCCAACAGATCCAGCGCCTTCTGGCAGGGGTTCGGTTCAGTCAGTTCCTCTGGTTCAGGATTATTCCCCTGAAGATTTTTATGAACCGGAGTTTGATGAGGGGAATTTTGAAGAGGATGATTATGACTGAAAGTCTGGATGTGCCTATGGAACTGGACATCTCCCCAGACGGACCTTCTGGTGTTCCCCTCCTAGGCTTTCTGAGTCCGCTCCCCACTTTCTGTTTTTACAGAAAAGTGGCTCAAACCCTCCGGCTTCCTATTGAGGAGGCTGTGGAGGATCAGGAGGAGCCTGATTTTGTTGTGATGATGGACATCCCAGAGTCTGAGACTGTCTATTCCCCTCCATAAGTCCTTTGGGAAACGGAGACAAAAAATTCTAAGGTCTCCTAACTCTGTACCTCCTGTTGACAAGAGAATGGACAAGAGGTACACCTTGTCAGGCTCAGAAACTGAGTTTCTTTATCAGCAATGCAGCCATGTTGGAGTAGTGCAGGCTGCAGCCTGTGACGAGGCAAACATTCCCTTGGCTTCACTCCCCAGACAAAGACTCCAGGAAGACAGATGCCATGGCAAAGAAACAGTACATGGCGTCCTCTTTGGGACTCAGGCAGGCTAACTATATGGCCTATACAGCCAGGTACCAGAAGTCCAGGTGGGATACTGTACTGGGACTGGCTAAACAGGCTTTCCCCCCCAGCTAGCCAAGGGGCTGGAGGGGTGGCTGCTGATGGGATCGAGGCATCAAAGGTGCAGTTTCATGCTGCTGTGGGCTCCAAAGATGTGTCAAGAGTCATGGCTACATCTGTGGCTCTTCAGAGAATGGCTTGGCTCAGATGTACTAGCCTTTTGCAGGATACCCAGGCTAAGCCCTTGTATTTCCCTGTTGTGGGTAATTCTTTGTTTGGGGAGCAGACAGAGAATTACACGAAGAAAATGGATGAATGTAAGACCACTTACAGGAGTGCCCAGGCCAATGAGAGGCAGACAACTACTCAAAGGCAGCAAGCTAGGGGCAGGCCTTTTCACAGACCTTTCTACCAAGCACAGGCCTCTACTTCCTTCTCTCAGGGGAGGTTCTTCAGAGGGAGAGGCAGAAGGGGGATGAGCAGGCTGCATCCACCCTTAAGCCTAAGGCTTCTGCCAAGCAGACACCCTGATGTGTCAGCCGGGGTAGACTCCCCCATTCTGGTAGGTGGCAGGCTGGCTTACTTTGTCCAGGACTGGATGTTTGTTACCTCAGACAGGTGGGTCCTGGAGGTTGTAAGCCAGGGGCTGGTTCTCAGTTTAAAAAACTTTTCTGAAACTAAGACCCAGATCCTTTCCAACTGCAATTACATCAGAAACAGTTGCTCTAGAGGCAGAAGTTGCCTTTCTACTGGCCTTAAGAGCCATAGAGCGAGTTCCTACCCCATACAGGGGCAAAGGTCTGTACTCCAGGTAGTTTCTTACCTAAAAAAGACAGGGGAGTGGCGACTCATCCTAGATCTAAGATACCTAAACCAAACACCTGCTAAAGCCAAAATTCAAAATGGTGACTCTGGGAACAGTTCTTCCCTCTCTGAGGCCAGGAGACTGGCTAGCCTCCCTGGACCTCAAGGATGCCTATTTTCACATTCCCATCAGGTGCTCCCACAGAAAGTACCTCGGGCCATTACCAGTTCAGAGCAATGCCCTTTGGCCTAACTTCGGCTCCAAGGGTGTTTACAAAGTGCCTAGCAGTAATGGTGGCCTTTTTAAGAAGGAAAAGGATTTCTATCTTCCCATACCTGGACGATTGGCTCCTTGTGGGCCAGTCCCCAGACCAAGTCAAGTCAGATCTGCAGGATACCCAGCAAGTTCTCACTTCCCTGGGGTTTCTTCTCAATCTTCCCAAGTCAGTTCTCAAGCCAGTACAGCTCCTCACTTTTACAGGAGCAGAGCTAGACACACTCAAGGCAAGAGCTTTCCTTCCTTTGGAAAGGGCAAAAGCCATCTCTCAGCTGGCCTCTTCCTTCCTCCCTCTGGTTTCTCGACCAGCAAGGCATTTTCTTCAGCTTTTGGGCCACATGGCAGCTTCCACGGCAGTGGTCCAAGGGGCCAGGTTTCAGATGAGGGGCATTCAGTTCCATATGAGGACCTTTTGGTCCCAAAGGAAAGATCTTCTTACCAAGCTAGTTCCTGTTACTCTGACCTTAATTCAGGCCCTTCAATGGTGGCAGGATCCAGACAATCTGAGGCAAGGTGTTCCATTTGTCACTCAGATTCACTCTGTGGTTCTTACCACAGATGCTTCTCTTTTGGGGTGGGGAGCCCATCTGGGGGCTCTAATGGCCCAGGGACTGTGGTCCACTCAGGAATCCCTTCTTCATATCAACCTCCTGGAGGTCAGGGCAGTACTTGCCCTACAAGCTTTCTCTCAAAGTACAGAACAAGGTGGTTCAGGTCAGGACAGACAACACTACCACCATGTGGTACATCAACAAGCAGGGAGGCACTCGGTCCACGGCCTTTTGCACGGAGGCCATGAAAATATGGTCCCTGGCGTATTCCCTACAAACCTCTCTGGTAGCAGTCCACCCCCCCCAGGAAAGGACAATGTGATAGCAGATGCATTGAGCAGGATTTCCCTGGGCCATCACGAATGGTCTCTGGATCCTTTGGTGTTGAAAGTGATTTTCTCAAGGTGGGGCACTTCAGAGATGGAACTCTTTGCAGCCCCAGACAATCACCAAATTCCCTCTGTTTTGTTGCAGACCCCCAGTGTTGGGCTCAGTTCCTCTGGATGCTCTGATATTGAACTGGGAAGGGAAATTTTTTCATGCCTTCCTTCTACTGTTCAAGGTTCTAGTCAAGGTAAGGTCACAACCTTGCAGAGTGATTCTGATTGCTCCAGACTGGGCCAGGCAATCTTGGTACCCCCTGTTGCTGTCCCTAGCAGTCCATCTTCCCCCGTCTCTTCCCAAGAATCACAACCTGTTAACCTCTTCGCAGGGGAGGAGTTGGTACCCCAGTCTCGGGTCACTCAATCTCTTCCAGGCATGGCCCTTGAAGAGTTGGAGTATGCAGACTTGCATCTGTCCCAAGGGGTTCTGGATATTCTCAAAGCTTCTCGAAAGCCTGCTACAAGAAAACGTACAACTCCAAATGGAAGATTCAGCATTTAGTGGTCCAAGAAGCATATATCCCCAGACACTGCTGAGTTATCTACAGTTCTGGATTACAGTGCCTTCAGAAAGTATTCACCCCCCCTTGGATTTTGTCACATTTTTGTGATGTTGCAAACTCAAATTAAAATACACTTATATGGGATTTTTTTGTCACGTATCTACACAAATTATTCTATAATGTCAAAGTAGAATGAAACTTCTGGAATTCTTTCTACATGTAATTTAAAATAAAAACCTGAAATGTCTTGAGTTAAGTATTCACCCCCTTTGCTATGACATTTCAAATTGAGCTCAGGTGCATCCAGTTTCCTTGTGAGATCACTAAAACTTGAATGGAGTCCACCTGTGGTCAGTTCAAATGGTTGACATGATTTCAGAGGAAATACACCTGTCTATATAAGGTCCCACTGTTGACAGTGCATGTCAGAGCAGAAACTTTACCATGAAGACCAAGGAGCTGTCCAGAGAACTCCGTGATAGAATTGTGAGGAGGCATAGATCTGGGGAGGGGTATAAAAACATTTCTAGGGTGTTGAAAGTTCCCAGGAGCATAGTCAAGTCCATCATTAGGAAATGGAAAGATTACGGAACCACCCAGACTCTTCCTAGAGCAGGCCGTCCTCCCAAACTGAGCAGCAAGAAGGACCTTGGTCAGGGAAGTGACCAAGAACCCAATGACCACCCTGACAGAACTACAGAGTTCCATGGCTGAGATGGGAGAACCTGTCCAGAGGACAACAATCTCTGCAGCACTTCACAGATGTAGCCTCTATGGAAGAGTGGCTAGACGGAAGCCACTCCTGAGAAAGGGCCACATAATAGCACGCCTGGAGTTCGCAAGAAGGCACGTGGCAGACTCTGAGACCATGTGGCAAAAGATTCTCTGGTCTGATGAAACAAAAATTGAACTCTTTGGCCTGAATGCAAAGCGCTATGCCTGGCGCAAACCGAACACAGCTCATCACCTGTGTAACACCATCCCTACCATGAAGCATGGTGGTGGCAGCATCATGTTATGGGGATGCTTTTCAGCGGCAGGGACTGGGGCACTTGTCAGGATAGAGGGAACAATGAATGGAGCCAAATACAGGCACATCCTTGAGGAGAACCGGCATCAGTCTGCAACAGACCTTGGACTGGAGCGAATATTTACATTCCAACAGGACAGCTACCCCAAGCATACAGCCAAAGCAACACTGGAGTGGCTTCAGAATAAGAAGGTGAATGTCTTTGAGTGGTCCAGCCAAAGACCAGACTTGAATCCCATTGAGAATCTGTGGAAAGACTTAAAGATTGCGGTTCACCGACGCTCCCCATCCAGCTTGACAGAGCTTGAGCAAATCTGCAAGGAAGAATGGGCGAAAATCCCCAAATCCAGATGTGCAAAACTGATAGACATACCCAAGAAGACTCAAAGCTGTAATTGCTGCCAAAGGCACTTCTACAAAGTATTGACTCAGGGGGGTGAATACTTAAGTAAACAAGATATTTCAATTTTTAATGTTTCATAAATTTTTGTTACACAATACAAATATTTTTGCCCCTTTAAATTGTTGAGTATGCTGTGTGAATCAAGGGGGAAAACAGAATTTCAATGCATTAAAAATTCTGGTAGTAACACAACAAAATGTGACAAAATCCAAGGGGGATGAATACTTTCTGAAGGCACTGTATATGGTTCACCTTAATGGCCTAGGCCTCAAACCAGCTACTCTGAGTTAATTTGTCAGCTGTTTCTGCTTTCCTGTCAGTGGGGAAGTCTTCCTCTCGTCTTCTCACCCTGTATTCTGTAAATTTTTCAAAGGATTGCTTCATACCAATTCCCCTTTAAAGGATCCTGCTCCTGCCTTGGATTTGAATATTTGCATTGCTCAGCTTATGCAACCTCCCTTCAAACAACATGAAGTCTTGCTATATTATGACACATGCAGTGAGTCCCAACCTTCGAACTGCTCCAGAGGTGAAAGAGTTAACTTTCCATGCCAGGCATGGAACTTTAAGCACAAGCTCGGTTGAAAGCTGTCTGTTGTTCTTCAAACTCAAACTGTCAGATTCTTTACTCTGCCTCACTGAACAGTCGCTCTGGAGATTTCTTCTTCTGCTCGGTTCATTTTGTCGGTTAAAGTATTAACTTTTCGTTTTTTTAACTGAATTTAAACCACAACCGGTCGGTTCAAGCTCTGTCTGTGGTACCGTAAGTACTAGATAGGTTTTACATTTATTTCTGTGTGGAACTTGAAAACGGTATCGGTTCAGTTTGAACCGATCAGGTTGTTGAAAATTAATTGAATTCTCTTTTAGAGTGCAGTTCCCGGTTCTTATCAGTTCTTAAAAAAACTGATTTCATTACGGTTTTTTCCACGACCCATGACACGGTTGGGAACCGATAAGAGGGTCTTGCTTGGCGGATTGCCATAAACGGGCAAGTTTTGGTTAGGCTGGCACTATGTCTGAGAAACCCAAAAGGAAAACCGGGCCCACTGGGTTTCAACACTGCAGTGTTTGTGGGGAAGCCTTTGCCAAGGCTGACCCCCACATCACCTGTGTTTATTGTCTGGGGTTTGACCACCTCAATGCAGACTGCCAGATTTGCAAACATTTTCGTGCAGCTACCCTGGATAAGAGAGTTGGTAGGCTCAGGGAAAGAGAGGCCAAGAAGTCCGCTGACCCGGATGGCCAGCCCGGTTCGGTTGTAACCGAACCGGAGGGAGTGCTCTCTGACCAGTGCAAGACTTCCTCGGGCAAAAGGAGAGCCATCTCGGAGGAGTCTGTTCCAGCAAAAAGGACGAGAAAATCGGCAGGTGTGGAGCCAAAATTTCCATCTCCAACCGCTGAAGAAATAGCCAAAGCGATTAAAATTGTCCAGTCGCTTTCCCCGGTTCAGACCGAACCGGCATCATCAGGTAAGCGTACGGTTCGGTCGGTTCCACCGGCTCAAGAATGTTTTAGAGGAATTTTATGAACCGGAGGAGGGGGAAGAGGAGTATGAGGAGAGTGAATGTGGATTTGAAAGTCTGGATGTGCCCATTGAACCAGACATCTCCCCAGACAGACCTTTAGGAGTGTCTCCCCCTAGGCTTTGAGTCCCCCTCTCATTTTATGTTTTATAAAAAAAAAAGTGGCTGAAACCCTCCAGCTCCCTGTGGAGGAAGCTGTGGATGATCAAGAGGAGCCTGACTATGTAGAAATGATGGATATCCTAGAGTCTAGGAGACTGTCTATTCCTTTGCATAAATCTTTTGGGAAACGGACAGTAAAAATTCTAAACTCCTCACGCTATACCTCCTGTGGATAAAAGAATGGACAAGAGGTACACATTGTCAGGCTCTAATACGGAGTTCCTTACACAACAATGCAGCCATGTTGGGGTAGTGCAGGCTGCAGCCTGTGACAAGGCTAATATTCCCTTGGCTTCACACCCCCCTGACAAGGACTCCAGGAGGATTGATGCTATGGCAAAGAAACAGTACATGGCAGCATCCTTGGGACTCAGACAGGCAAATTTATATGGATTATGTTGCTAGATATCAGAAATCCAGATGGGATACTGTTATGGCTTTAGCAAAACAGGTCTCTGGCCAGCTTGCCAAGGAGCTGGAGCAGGTGGCTACTGATGGTATTGAGGCATCCAAGGTGCAATTCCATGCTTCAGTGGACTCTAATGATGTGTCAAGAGTCATGGCTACATCTGTGGCACTTCGCAGAATGGCTTGGCTCAGATGTACTAGCCTGTCACAGGATACCCAGACTAAGGCCATGGATTTTCCTGTTGTGGGTAATTCTCTGTTTGGGGAGCAGACAGAGAATTACATGAAGAAAATTGATGAGTATAGGACCACCTATAGGAGTGCACAGGCTAAGGAAAGGCAGGCCACTCCTCAAAGGCAGCCTTGCAGGGGCAGACCTTTTTCATAGGCCTTTTTACCAAGCTCAGGCCTCCTCTTCAGCTTATACCCAGAGGGGGTTCTTTAGAGGGAGAGGCAGACTGCGTACAAGCAGACCTGCTTCCACCCCTCAGCCTAAAGCCCCTGCTAAGCAGCACCCTGATGGGGTGGCCAGGGCTGATTCTCCACCACCTGTAGGGGGCAGGCTGGCTTACTTTGTCCAGGCCTGGAAGTCTTTAACATCAGACAAGTGGGTCCTGGAAGTAGTAAGCCAGGACTGGTTCTCAGCTTCAAAAAATTTCCAAAGATGAGAACCAGGTCCTTTCCACCTGCAAATCCATCAGAGGCACTTGCCCAAGAAACAGTAGTTTCTGCCCTTCTGGCTCTCAGAGCTGTGGAAAGGGTTCCACCCCTACACCAGGGCAAAGGGTTGTACTCCAGGTACTTCCTTGCCCCAAAAAAGACAGGAGAATGGCGGCCCATCCTGGATCTCAGATACCTAAACAAGCACCTTTTAAAACCAAAATTCAAAATGGTGACTCTGGGAATTATTTTACCCTAAGGCCAGGGGACTGGCTAGCGTCCCTGGACCTCAAGGATGCCTACTTCCATATTCTTATCAGAAGCTCCCATCAAAAGTACCTCAGATTCGAACTGCCCTCAGGCCATTACCAGTTCAGGGCAATGCCCTTCGGCCTCACCTCGGCCCCGAGGGTATTCACAAAATGCCTGGCAGTAGCAGTTGCCCACTTAAGAAGGCAAAAGATTGCCATCTTTCCTTACCTGGATGTCTGGCTCATAGTAGGCCAGTCTCCAGACCAAGTCAGACTACACCTTCAGGTAACTCGGCAACTGCTCACATCTCTAGGTTTCCTTCTCAATCTTCCGAAGTCAGTTCTAGAGCCTGTCCAGCTTCTCACCTTCATAGGTGCAGAACTGAACACAAAAAAGGCCAGAGCCTTCCTTCCTCTGGAAAGAGCAAGGACCCTGGTCTCTCTGGCCTCCTCCTTTACCCTGCAGGTCTCTCGACCAGCAAGGCATTTTCCGCAGCTCCTGGGGCACATGGCTGCTTCTACAGCAGTGGTGCAGGGAGCAAGATTTCAGATGAGGGACATCCAGTTCCATTTGAGAGCCTTTTGGTCTCAAAGGAGAGACCCTCTAACCAAATTGATCCCAGTGACTCGAACCCTGATCCAAGCCCTTCAGTGGTGGCAGGACCAGAGCAATCTGAGACAGGGGGTCCCCTTCACCCCTCAGTATCACTCCTTAATCCTTACTACAGATGCATCCCGCTTGGGGTGGGGAGCTCACATGGGCGACCTCACTACCCAGGGATTGTGGTCCCCTCAGGAATCTCTGCTCCACATCAACCTGTTGGAACTCAGAGCAGTTTTTCTAGCACTTCAAGTTTTTTCGACATCTGTTCAGAACAAAGTTGTACAGGTCAGAACAGACACCACCACTACAATGTGGTACATCAACAAGCAAGGAGGCACTCGGTCTACGGCCTTGTGCACCGAAGCAATGAAGTTGTGCTCTCTGGCTTATTCCCTGAACACCTCCCTTACGGCAGTTCACCTCCCAGGCAAGGACAATGTCCTGACAGATGCTCTCAGCAGGATTTCCCAGGGCCATCACGAATGGTCACTGGATCCCCTAGTACTGGAGGTACTATTTGCCAGATGGGGCACCCTGCAGATAGATCTTTTTGCAGACCCAGACAATCACCAACTTCCTCTTTTTTGTTGCAGGCCCCCAGTGTTGTGCTCAGTCCCTCTGGATGCCTTCCTTCTCAGTTGGGAAGGGAAGTTTCTCTATGCTTTTCCCCCCCTTCCCTCTTCTGTTCAAGGTGCTAGTCAAAATTAGATCTCAACCCTGCAAGATGATCCTGATTGCTCCAGATTGGGCCAGACAGCCCTGGTACCAACTCCTTATGTCATTAGCAGTCCACCTTCCCCTGTGTCTTCCCAGGAATCACAACCTTTTAACTTGTGCTCAGGGGAGAGTTTGGTACCCGAATCTCAAATCGCTCAACCTCAAGGCCTGGCTCTTGAAGAGTTAGTTTGCTGACCTACACCTTTCCCAATGTGTATTGGGATATCTTGAAGGCTTCTAGGAAGCCTTCCACCAGGGCTACTTATAAGTCCAAATGGAAGAGGTTTTCCATATGGTGCTATGGCAAGCACATTTCCCCAGAATTTGCTGACTTACCCACAGTCCTGGATTATATGGTGCATTTGAATACTTTGGGGCTGAGACCAGCTACCCTAAAGGTGCACCTGGCAGCCGTGTCTGCTTTATCAGCAGGTAAACCCTCTTCTCTTTCAGCTCATCCTGTATTCTCCAAGTTTTTCAAGGGGTTGCTACACGCCTACCCTCCATTCAGGGACCTTGCCCCTGCCTGGGATCTTAATATTTGCATTGCCCAGCTTATGCAACCCCCTTTTGAGCCCTTGTCTTCAGCAGAGCTTAAGTACTTAGCTACCAAAAACACAGTTTTCCAAGTCATCACTTTTGCCAGGCGCATAAGTGAATTACAAGCATTGTCAGTGGAGCCTGATTTTTATCTCCTTTTCATAGAGATAAGGTGGTCCTCAGGACTAATAGAAAGTTCTTGCCTAAGGTGGTTTCAGACTTCCACCTTAATCAATCTGTCTCTCCCTGTGTACTTCACTGACCATTCCTCCTCTGGTGAGAGCAGACTGCACAGTTTAGATGTCAAAAGAGCCCTTAGTTACTACATAGAACGTACCAAGGGTCACAGGTTTGACTCCCTCCAACTGTTCCTCATGTATGGTGAGGTTGGTAAAGGGAAACCTGCCACTAAAAGATCCATTGCCAGGTGGATTGTCTCTTGTATCCAATTTTGCTATGAAAAACTGGGTAAGGTTCCTCCCTCAGGCCTGAGGGCTCACTCTACCAGAGGTACAGCTGTGTCTCTGGCTGCTGCGAGGGACATCCCTATCCTAGAGATATGTCAAGCAGCTACCTGGAAAACAGTTCACACTTTTACCAAGCATTACTCCCTGGACATCCAGCCTAGTAGTGATGCTCGGTTTGGCACAGCTGTGCTTCAGAGCCTATTTCCTAAGTAGGTTCTCTCCCCCTCCTCCATGGAGGTACTGCTGTGTAGTCTGCATATGTCATAATATAGCAAGACTTCATGTTTGAAGAAAAAATTACTCACCTTAGTAATGTTGTTTCTTCTAATGGAGTCTTGCTATATTATGACGACTTCCCCGCCTGCCCCTCTCAGAACCTCTGTTTTGGATGTGGGTGGGCAGTGCAGTTGGCACTTGTAGATGCCCACCTTGTTTTTTTACCCCTCCTTTTTGGGGTGTTTGGGTGTTGTGTTTTTTATTTTTTGGATCCCCTGACTTGAGTCTTTGTTTTGGGACCAAAAAATGTGTTCTTATATTTAGTGGCCAGTTGGCTAGTGTAGATTTACAGCTTCCACACAGAACCTTAGTGAGTTTTGCTCGAAAAGATCTGACAGTGAGTTTGAAGAACAGACAGAGCTTTCAACCGAGCTCATGCTCAAAGTTCCATGCCTGGCATGGAAAGTTGACTTTCACCTCCGGAGTAGTTCGAAGGTTGGGACTCGCTGCATATGTCATAATATAGCAAGACTCCATTAGAAGAAACAACATTACTAAGGTGAGTAATTTTTTCTTTGAGCCTATATCCTCAGCAGAGCTCAAGTACTTGACTTGGAAAACTGTTTTTGGTTGCTTTTACTTCTGCCAGACGTTATCAGTGAATTGCAAGCCCTGTCAGTTGAGCCTGACTTCATTTCATTCCATAGAGATAAGGTGGTCCTTAGAACCAATAGAAGGTTCTTACCCAAAGTGGTTTCTGATTTCCACTTAAACCAGTCTCTCTTCTTCGCTGATCATTCCCCTTAAGAGAGAGGAGGCTACACAGTTTAGATGTTAAAAGGGCCCTTAGTTACTACATAGAATGTACAAAGGGTCACAGGTTTGACTCCTTCCAGTTGTTCCTCAGTTATGGGGAAGTAGGGTAAGGGCAAACCTGCCACCAAGAGAACCACTGCCTGGTGGATTGTGTCCTGTATCCAATTCTGCTATGAGAAACTGGGAAAAACTTTACCCTCAGGCCTGAGGGCTCATTTCACTAGAGGTACAGCTGCATCTCTGGCTGCGGCCAGGGATACTCCTTTGATAGAAATTTGCTAAGCAGCCACCTGGAAAACAGTTCATACCTTCACCAAGCATTACTCTCTGGATATCCAGGCTAGAAGTGATGCTAGGTTTGGCACAGCAGTACTTCAGAGCCTATTCCCAAAGTAGGTTCTCTCCCTCCTCCTTGGAGGTACTGCTTGGTAGTCTGCAATTGTCAGAATACAGCAAGACTTCATGTTGTTTGAAGAAAAAATTACTCTCCCTAGTAATTGTTTCTTCTAATGGAGTCTTGCTGTATTCTGACCTCCTTCCCTGCCTCCCCTCTCAGAACCTGTTTTGGGAAGTGGGTGGGCAGGTGCATTGTTGTACCCCAGGGGTGTCTTCAGCCCACTTTCTGTTGTGTTGGGTGCCTTATGTTTGATTAGTTAAGAGTTTTTTTTTATTCCTTATTGCTTGGTATTTGGTCTTTGGGTTTCCTGACTTGAGTCTTGTAGGAATCTAAAGTCTTTGTTGCCAGTTGGCTAGTAGGAATTTTACAATTTCCACATTATATAGTAGGTGAGTTTTAGCTCGTAAGAATCTGACTGTTTGGTTTCAAAGCGTCTGACAGTTTTCAACCGAGCTCGAGCCCAACGTTCTATGCCTGGCATATAATTTTAACCCTTCACTCTCCGGGGCAGTTCAAGTGCTGGAGCTAACTGCAATTGTCAGAATACAGCAAGACTCCATTAGAAGAAACATAATTACTAAGGAGAGTAATTTTTTGTTTTGGGGGGGGTGAGTGGAGGGAGGGGTGTTATCTGTCTGTGGCTGGCCACAGTGCTTGGGGATTCAATCTGCCGTACTGACTGAGTGTGTGACTTCAGCAGTTGATAGCATTGGTAACGCACGCTAAAATGTCACACGATCATCCTCTGATCTCAATGACACCTAAGAAAACAGGCAACAAAATGATTGCACATAAATTACTCAATCTTTACTACAAGCAAAAAATTGTTAATGAACTAGTAAATCTAAAAGAAGATAGGCAGGAGCCATAGCCAAGGTCTAAAGGAGCACATCTGTGCTATCTGTTTTTTAAAGAGACTTACCAAGTTAAATGAAGCAGCCCCTGCACCCGATATACATGTGCTGTACCTCATGGGGCTGTTTCCAGTGAAAGTCTTGCCATAAATAATCCTGATGTTAAAAAAAAATTAGAGCGCTCGAAAAATTACAAACACAGGGTTCCAAGGACTTTCTGGTTTCTGGTGCTGCCTCATGCTTTGTCCCCACGCTCGTGAGATTTATGACGCGATGCCAGGGACAACGCGGGGACGTACTCCGTTATACGAACAAGCCAGCAGAAGGCCATTTGGTCTATCAAGTCTGCTCGTGTTGCAGGGTCCACAGCTTGAGCTAATGCCCCTGCCCTCCCTCCCCACTCCTCCCATCCTCCCTACCCATGATTCTCATCTCCCTCCTATGCCTATCCCAACCTCTCTTAAAGCTGCTCACTGTCTTTTAATGAGATGACCTCTTCCGGCAGTGCATTCCAAGTGTCCACCACCCTTTCTGTGAAGAAGTACTTCCTGATATCCCTCCTAAACCTTCCAGCTTAAGACTGTGCCCCCTTGTGTTATGGTTGCCACTCGGCTTAAAGAGACTTTCCTTATCAACATTATTTATCCCTTTCAAGTACTTAAATGTCCCAATCATGTCCCCTCTCTCTCTATGTAAAGAGTAGAACTAAACCGCGTATAGGACTAAATCCAGTCTTGGGTAGGTGTACAAGAAGAGAACAGATAACAAAAGGAGAAAATTAGTCACCCTATCGGGGTTAAGGGTGAATAAATTTTATCTAAATACAAGGAAGGGTAGAAACTAGAAATCCTAGGAGTGGTGCTGTGGGGTGGTTGTGGTTGCTGGCTGTAATGACTGAGGCTGATCTGGACATGGAGGCAATAACCAAAACATTGGTACACCAGGAACCACAGCGGGGACATAAGTGTACGTTGTTATGCCCTGTTCAGAAAAGACAGGGAAGGTAAAAGGGGAGGGGGGGTTGCCCTCTACATTAAAGAAAGCATCAAGGCAACTGAAATTCAGGACAAGCACGAGAAAACTGAGGACGTTTGGGTCACCCTTGAGCCAGGCAATGGAACAGCCATTCGTACAGGGCCATTTACAGACCCCCAGCTCAGGCAGAAGAAATTAGCAAACTGCTGCTGGAGAACATGCATGACATGGCAGCAAAGGAGGAGGTACTGCTGAGACTTTAACATGCCAGAAATAGACTGGTCCATCCTAGCTGGGGTCTCAGCCAGGGCACGGGACTTCGTTGACTCTCTTGAGGGGGGCTGGCATTGGGCAACTGGTGCAGAAACCTACCAGAGACTGGGAAGTCTTGGATCTGGTACTGACCAATGGGAATAGGATAACGGGGCTCGAGGTGGAAGGTCAGCTAGGGTCCAGCGACCACCATATGGTGTGGTTCAAGGTGGACACAGGGATTCGGTCAAGCCATACGAAGGCAAGAGTCTTAGACTTCAGAAGGGCCAACTTTACCAGGATGAGACTTCAGCTTAGAGAAACCCTGGAAAAAAGGGAAGGGGGGATGTTGAGAAATGAGCACAAATTAAGAAGGCCATAATGGAGGTCACAAAACAGTGTGTTAGGTCGATTTTAGATAAGGGGAAAAATGAGGAGAAAACTGCTTTGGTTCTCAAGGGGGGTGGCCGGGAAGGTAAGGGCCAAGAGGCTAGCCTTCAAGAAGTATAAAGAGATACTGGGACAAGGACAGGGAAGTGTACCAGAAGTGTCTGAGAGGAAGGAAAAGCAGTAAGCTGTGCTTAAAGCGCAAACAGAGGAGAAAATAGCTCAGTCAGTTACTAAGGGAGACGGGGCATTTTTCAGCTACATCAGCAACAGAAGGAAGGCGGGGGGAGAGTAGCTAAGCTTCGAGGAGCCTAGAGGGAGACGGGGAGAAGGCAGTGATCCTTAATGAATATTTCTGTTAAGGCTTCACTGTGGAAGTGCATGGGCAGGGCCCACAGCTAGAATTTAAAGGAACAGAGGAAAAGGAGGTAAACACCAGTCCAGTTACAGAGGAGAGGGTCCTAGAAGAGCTTACAAAGCTGAAGGTGGACAAAGTCATGGGTCCAGATGGCATACATCCCAGGGTTTTAAGGGAACTGAGAATTGAACTAGCAGCCCCAGTCAGTCAGTCCCCAGACACTGGAGTGGTCCCAGAGGACTGGAGGAGGACAAATGTTGTCCCTCTTCTCAAGAGCAGTAGTAAAGAAGATGCAGGGAACTAAAGACCAGTTAGTCTGTTCTCTGTAGTAGGAAAGATAATAGACAGTCCTTAAGGAAAGAGTAGTGGAATACCTAGAAGTCATGAGGATGCTGGATCCCAGGCAACATGGGTTCACCGCAGAATGGTCCTGTCCAAACTAATCTAATAGATTTCCTTGACTGGGTGACAAAGGCAGCAGACCCGGGGTGTTTAGACATTGCCTACCTAGATTTCAGCAAAGTCTTTGATACCGTCCTACATAGGAGACTGGTCAACAAGCTAGGAAGCTTGGAGATGTGTCACATGGTGATAAGCTGGATTGAAAATTGGTTAAAGGACTGAAAACCGAGGGTAGTAGTAAATGGAGCCCAATTGGAGGAAATGGAGGTGACCAGTGGGGTACCTCAAAGGTCCGTTCTGGGGCCAGTCCTCTTCAGTGTCTTCATCTGTGACATTGCAGATGGGCTGGAGGGAAAGGTTTGCCTGCTTGCGGATGACACTAAGATCTGCAACAAGATGGATACCTTGGAGGGGGTGGAAAGGATGAGAAAGGACCTGGAATGGTTGTAGAGATGGTCAGGTGCATGGCAACTAAGGTTTAATGCAAAGAAATGCAAAACCATGCATGTGGGAGGCAGGAACCCTGGAGCAAGCTACAGGTTGGGGAGAGAGCTGTTGGCAGTTACTAAGGCAGGTACTAAGGAAGAGTGGGTCTTGAGGATCATAATCTAGATGACCTGAAGGCCACAAGGCAGATGGCCAAGGCGGTGGGGAAGGCCACTGGGATGTTGGGGTGTATTGGAAGGGGAATTGCAAGCCAAAGGAGGGAGTAGGTGATGGTTCCACTGTACAGGACCCTGGTGAAGCCTCACCTTGAGTACTGTGTCCAGTTCTGGAGGCCACACCTTCATAAGGACATTGACAAACAGAGATGGTGCAGAGGAGGGCGACCAAAATAGTGAAAGATCGACATCAGTCCTTACGAGGAGAGTCCAAGACCTACATTTGTACACTCTCGAGCAAAGGAGGGAGAGGGGTGACATGATGGAAATGTTCAAATACCTCAAGGGCATGAACAGGGTGAAGGGGACAACCTATTCCAGTTTAAAAGTAGTGCCAGAACAAGTGGTCGTGATATGAGACTGATAGGTGGCTGCATAAGGAGTATTGTCAGGAATTTTTTTTTTTTTTTTTTTTACAGAGGGTGGTGGATGCATGGAATAGCCTGATCCAGGAAGTGGTGGCTGCCTGTACGGTGGGCAAGCTTCAAATATGCATGGAACAGGAATAAAGGAATATTGGAGATGGGACAAAAAAGCTAAAGCTGCTGACCACATAGGGTCATTGGCCGCCTATCAGGGTAAGCATAAACGGCCTGGCGGCCCTTATCTGCCGACAGTATATATGTTGTGGGGCAGCAGTATTGAGAGAGAGCTTCTGGAGACTGTGGTGTTGACCAATCTGCATGCACCTTTCTGGGTTGAGGAAGGAGGTTGCTAAACTCTTGCTGAAGGCAGAACAAACGGAGAAAACAAAGTCCTTCATCTGAGAGTTTCTTTTCAATTCCAGTCTGTCTCACTCTTTAGCAAAAGCGTTGCTGCTCTTTTTATAAGTATTTGCCTGGGGACTCATTAAGAGACCATCCTGGTTCTCAGAAAATGTTCTTGTCCGTTTCTTAGAGTAGGCTTGCAAACAGAACAATGTCCCAGGCTGGCCCCCTGCTGATAGCTGTGCAAAAGAGTTTGCAAACAAGCCTGAGAGGAACTCAGACTGCATCTCTGGTTAACCCCCTTAAATTCCAAATAACTTTTTGCGTCATTTCAACAGTACAACTGTATACAATTTCAAGCCAAAGGATCCCAGTTTCACATAAAAATTCACATATTTTACAACCGCAGATACACAAGGGAAAGATGAGACAAACAGTAAGTGAAGGCTGAGATATAGCAAGAGGTGGAGAATTGCGAGACCGTCTGAGTGATCAGTTCCTAGTTCTCATGAGAACATTCGGTTGGACAACCACCAGATGGACAAGAGACAGAAAAGGAGCATATAGAACAGATTTTTGCATTTACTCTCCCTGCATAACAAATGGAGCAGGGCCTTATTCAGCCCGGTCACAGACTCCAGTCCAGGTTGGCTGAGATGTGGGTAACCTTTCTCCTCACCCAGGGGCCACAAAGTCTGACACCAGTACTACAGAGGCAGCCCAGGAAGAGGATAAGCTGGGCTGCGATGGGCTCTGGAGAAGTGGGGAAGATGGGTCAGAGGCACATACCACAACCAGTACCACTACATAATTCCAATGCCACTTTGATGGGATGGGACTGCCAGGATGAAGCACCCATGTTTGGGACTGGTGAGGATGTGGGGATTCTCCATAACGAAGACCCCTAGGATAGGGTGGTAGACTGCCCCAGATAAGGAGGCAACAACTTCTGGTGGGGAGACTAGATTGTGAGGGGGCTAGATCTGGGTATAGGTAAATGTGGAGGTGGGGGGTTAAGTGCCTAAGAGACACCATGGCCAGGAGAGATGGGAGGAGAATAGTGAGGATCACTAGGCCAGCAAGAAGGGAAGTAGATCTGGATGTCATTATTCACCTGGGGAATAATGACATAGCTGGGGACGGGGTTAGGATAGTGTGGGGAGGGGGGGGGTTCAAGGAAATGGGGAGTTGTCCTAGGTAGGTAGCATGTTCAGTGGCTTTTGCAGAGGTTCTACCTGTCTTAGAAACATAGAAAACATGATGGCAGAAAGAGACCAAAGGTCCATCTGGTATGACCATGTGTTCTGAGACCTACGCAGATCCTAGGACCTAGCACCCCCCCAAATGCTTTATGCTGCCTCCTGCTCCTGTTGCTTTAGATTGTGCCTTAGCCTTGTCCCACCTCAGCTTGAATGATGTCATGGTCTGTTTCTCCCCCACCTCCCTCTTGAGGGCTCCCCCTCCGCTTCTCTCGTGCCCTCTAGCGTTTGA
This sequence comes from Neoceratodus forsteri, assembly GCA_016271365.2. Lineage (NCBI taxonomy): Eukaryota > Metazoa > Chordata > Ceratodontiformes > Ceratodontidae > Neoceratodus > Neoceratodus forsteri. The sequence goes on along the minus strand of CM057451.1, from coordinate 1,027,235,603 downwards.
GTCAGTGACTCTGTTGAACAGGTCAGAGGATGGCACCTCATTTATTCCTCTCAGGAACTTGTAACATAGAAACAGACTTTGATGGCAGATAAGGACTGCTTGGCCCACCTAGTCTGCCCATTTCCCTACCTATTGGATAAGCTGGCGATCCTAGTTAACCTACAGCTTGCTTCTTCCTACCTCCCACCAGAATGGCCTTATGTTTGTCCCATGCATGTTTGAATTCCAGTGTATTTTAATCATGACCCACCCTCTCCCTCCTTGTTTCCAGTGAGAACATATTCAGCACTTCAAGAAGTTCCTCCTACTAGTGCCCTTGTAGACCCTGAATCATCTTCGTCACCCTTCTCTGGATGGCTTCCAACCTGTTTTTATCCTTTTTCAGATGTGAACTCCAAAACTGGACACAGTACTCCAGATGGGGCCTTACCAGGGATCTATAGAGTGGTAGTATTATTTCTGGGGACGTGGATATGTTGTTCAAGCCACACTGTCTGGCAGGTTCCTTGCCGCTTTAAGATGGGCTGGAAAGTCTTCAAGCTGGCTCCGCCCTATGACGCCAGATCTTCCTTACCACTTGGAAGCTCAGGTTCCCTCCTTAGTGCTCTGCGTTTGTAGGCCTGGATCCTAATCCTTCGTCTTTTTTGAAAATTGTTTTAAAGTTTACAAGACTTAAGTCTTTTTCTTCGACTGTGATGGATTCAAAATCTACTCCCGGCTTCCATCAGTGCCCTTGTGGGCAGAAGAGGTTTAGGATTGACCCGCACGCCACGTGCATTTACTGCCTGGGGCTTGCCCACGATCCGCAGGCCTGCGATCTCTGCAAGTCTTTTATGGCTTCGGTTCTGGAAGACCGAGCAGCCAGACTTCAACTGGGGCGCCCCGAGAAACTGTTTCCGCTGGTGAAGTTGAAGGAGGCCTGTTGGGCTGTGTCCGAGGCTGCGGGCTCCGCAGAGCAGCTGGAGCAGTTAATCGCCCTCAAGGAGGAGGCGGCCCAGGCTGCTTCTTCCATTTCCTCGGCGTCTGTGTTTATGCTGCTCTCCTTGGGCTCCTTCTACACTGCTTCTTTTAAGGAGCTTTGTTAGTCCCTCTCCACCAAGGGAGAAGGGCCCTTGGGGACTAGCAAGAGTAGATTCGAAGAAAAAGGAACAGAAAGGTAAGTCCCACCAGCGACGTTCGTAGGAGCGGGAGAGATCTCTGCCTCTGGAGCATCTGCATCTCGACTGGTCAAGGCTGCGGCTAAGGTCGCTGGTTTCATGGTGTCCCCGTCGGGTCATCCGGCTGAGACACCAGTCTATGCGGTCGAGATTTTTCTTGACCTGTTGGACGGGCTGTCGACTGGTGAAGCCGATAACCCACTCTCGCCGGTTTCCCCCAGTGGTTACCGAGGACTTGCCACGGCCCCCCGAGCCAAAGTCCCCAGTCAAGGACCTTGAACTGAGGGATGAGCAGGTTTCTCCCACCCCTTCTCCGACCCACCTTCGGCGACCCAGACTGTCTTGGTACTCCTCCGTGTTGGGTAGGTCCCGCCGACATAGGCGGTCTCAGTCCTGGCATCATGGAAAGCGGCGTTGCTGCTCGTTCTCTTTAGAGGACGGGCTCTGGCGCAAGTTGCGTCGGCGCTATGAGGACATGATGTGGCAGCAGCTCTTATTAGTCGGCAACAGGCTGACTCTGTCGCCTTAACCGGCCATTAAGTGGCTGTCGCCCGAACGGCCGAAGCAACCTCTCGCCATTGGCTCCTTAGTCGAGGAACCGACTCCAGTGCCAATTGCTCGGCTGATACCAGCTGCTCCACCCATTGTGGTGGAACCACCGCTCCCACAACCGAAGACTGGGGCCCCAACCAAGGATTCTCGGTCGGGTCTGGGCCTGCCCCACAGGTTGTCTGTCACCCTCACCCCTGGTAGGCCTCGGCGAGTGTAGGGTGGCTCAGGCGCTCGACAGCTGTTCGTGGACTCCTCAGAGTCTGACTCCTCCTTGTATTCCCGGCCGCTCGACCTGGAATCTTCTGGGGGTCTGTCGGTGGACGAGAGCCCCTTCTCGTTCCTGGGAATTCTTTGGCTCATCTCTGAGTCCACTGGGATGCAGCTCGAACCCGTACAAAAACTGGCCAGATACTTCCTCACGGAGATTCTGGACCGAGGGGATTCCCCCCTAACAGAGGCCTTCCCTGTGGCCGAGGCCATTGTTCGTCCAGCCCTGGAGTTGTGGCAGTGGCCTGCATCCTGTCCTGCACCTTCGGCCAGGATAGCTCGCAAGTACGCAGTCCCCACTGGTTCCCTCTCCGGTTTTTCAGAGCACCCCTCTGCTGAAGGGCTGGTAACCGATAGTGTCTCCCGGCACTCCAGAAACGCTACGGACGTTGAAAAGCCCCTGGATAAGGAGTCCAAAAGGCTGGACTACTCCGGGCACAAAATTTACGCTGCCTCCTCCCTAGGTCTTTGACAGGCTAGCTCGGCTTTGCTGATGGCACATTTTTCACACGCCCTTATGGGTTCCCTGGATGAGGTGCTCCCTCATCTCCTGGCTGACCTTCAAATGACAGTTAAGCAGGTGCGGGATCAGGGAAGGGTGGTGGCCAAACAGCTCCAAACTGCCTTGAACATTGGAGACTCTTGTGCCCGGTAAGTATCGGCCGCAGTAACCATGCGCTGCAGAGCTTGGCTGCGGATACGCAGCACAGGCTGGCAGATGTTCCCTTCCTGGGCACAGACTTGTTCAGGCCTGGGGTGGAGGGCCATCTCCAGAGGACTGAAGTCCAGTGCCACCTTGGACTCTGTCACGTCTGCCCAGAAGGACAAAGGTGGCCAGCAGCGTAAGCCCTTTTGCCCCTATGTCACGTCCGGCCCAGCAGCACCAGCAAAAGGGCCAGCAGGCTCACGCTTGGCGCCCCAAGGCCAAGCTTGCCACTTCCTCCAGCAGGAAACCTGGAGGGAAAGGTCCAGGTGGCTCCTTGACCGACCCTTCCTCCAGTCCTGCCCAGTGATGGGTTGAGGGGTGCCGCCCCCAAGCTTTCCTATCCTCCCCTGGGTCCCCCTGTGGGGGGACGGTGCCGCTACTTCCTTTCCACCTGGTCCATCACCACGGACCGCTGGGTGCTGGAAGTGGTCGGCAGGGGTCTGCCTCTGGAATTTGAGCAGACCCCTCCCTATCGAACTGCCTCCTCACGGGGGCCGCTGTTCCGCAGCCTTTTGTCGACTCCTTGAGCTGACATAGCTCTGCTCCTCCAAAAGGAGGTTATCAGCAAGGTGGCGAATCCTCCTCCAAACCCTGGGTTTGTGTCCAGGTACTTCCTGTTCCCAAAGCGGGCCGGGAGCTGGTGCACCATTCTCTATCTGCACAACCTGAACAAGTTCCTAAGGGCGCGCACCTTCAGGATGGTCACTCTGGCTCCGACCATACCATTCTGGGAGCTAGGCGTGTGGTTTTGCTCTCTAGATCTCCAGGACGCGTTCTTCAACGTCTCAATCTGTCCATCTCATCAGCGATTCCTCTGCTTCAGAGCAGAGGGATCACGTTAAGAGTTCCGGGTCATGCCCTTCGGCCTTTCTCCAGATTCCAGGGTCCTCACCAAATGCATGGCAGTGGTGACAGCATTCCTGCGGCGCTGAGGGGTCCAGGTGTACCCTTACCTGGACGACTGGCTGATAGCAGCCCCCTGCAGGTTGGAGGTGGAGCGGTCTAGAGATCTGGTCCTCCAGGTCTGCTCTCAAATTGGTCTCCTGATCAGCGAGGCCAAATTGGAAATCGTACCATTGCAGGTGATTCAGTTCATTGGGACAGAGCTTGACTCTCTTCGAGTCAGAGCATGGCTCCTGGCGGACAGGGCCGTAGGTCCTTTCCTGCTTTGCCCAGTCATTTCTGGTTGGGCAATTGTGCCCTGCCCTGGACTTCCTGCACTTTCTGGGTCTCATGGCAGCTTGCACCAGCATAGTCCGTTGGGCCCGCTGGCATATGCGTGCCCTGCAGTGGGGGCTGGCCCGCCAGTGGTCACAGCGCTCCAGTCCTTTGAACCAGCCAGCAACTATGACCCAGAAGATATGTGATGGCCTGCAGTGGTGGCTCGTCCCAGCTCATCTGCAGGTGGGTATCCCGTTTGTCCACCCCAAGCAGACTGTCATTCTTATGACAGATGCCTCTCTAATGGGTTGGGGTACTCATCTGGGGGAGCTCCGGGCCCATGGCCTCTGGTCCCCACAGGAGTGTCTGCCATATCAACCTTCTGGAGCTTCGAGCAGTTCGACTAGCCCTCACCGCCTTCGCTCCGTTTGTATGGCGTCAAGTGGTTAAGTCCAGACGGACAACACGACCATGTACTATCTCAACCGGCAGGGCAGGACGTACTCCTTGCCCTTGTGCAAGGAAGCTCTCCACATTTGGTGTCTCATGATCAGCCTGGAAGTGGATCTCCTAGCCATCCATGTGGCAGGAGCCTCAAACAGTCTGGCCGATACCCTCAGACGCATAGGCGCTGCATCTCACGAGTGGTCTCTCCTGCCAGAGGTAGTTTAAGACCCGTTCTCCCATTGCGGCACCCCCTCAGGTGGACCTGTTCAGCCTCCAGGAGAATGTGAAGCTGAGGCTGTTTCCATGCCCGCGCCCAGCAAGGCTCGCTGCAGGGGATGCCTTCTAGCCGTGGACCCTGGCTGCTTCTTCTATGCCTTACTCTCCATGTCCCTTGAGCCACAAGGTGCTTCTCAAGGCAAAGAGGGACAAGGCGCAGGTGATTCTGGTAGCCTCAGACTGGCCTCGCCAGTTCTGGTCCCCAGATCTTCTCAGCCTCGGCTCCAGGCTTCCAGCGTGCCCAGACCTGATCTCAGTCAACAAGGGGGAATGTTCTCCATCCGGACCTTCAATCCCTGCACCTGACGGCCTGGTTCTTGTGCGGCTAGAGTTCCAGGCCCTGAGTCTTTCCGACAAGGTTCTCAACGTTGTTGAGGTGTCCCATAAGGAGTTGACCAAAAAGTGCTATGCCTTTTAAATGGAAGAGATTCTCCATTTGGTGTCAGGACAAGGGGTTGGACCCCTCTGCCTGTCCATTGGCTAGCATTTTGGACTACTTGTGGTCCTCGTCTCAGCTAGGGCTTCGGTCGACTACCCTCAAGGTGCACCTGGCAGCCATCTTTGCTTACCAGGCGCGGGCCGGCAAGCAGTGTGCGCAGGAGAAGGTGGCCGGGGGCTTTTTCAAAGGCCTTGATCACATATCCCCTCTGGTGTGAGAATCTCCACCTCTGTGAGATCTACTGCTAGTATTGGCTAAGCTCATGGGCAAGCCATTCAAACCGATGCATAGGTGTGATATCTCCCACCTGTCGTGAAAGACTGCCTTCTTGGTGTCTATTGCGTCAGCCAGAAGGATTGGGGAGAGCTCCAGGCGCTTTCCATCGAGTCTCCTTATCTGGTCTTCCACAGGGACAAGGTTGTCCTTCGCCCCCACCTGAAATTTCCTTCCGAAGGTGGTGTCAGAGTTTCACCTGAATCAGGTGTTGACTCTGCCGGTGTTCTACCCCAGTCACACCTCTGAGGCCGAATATAGGCTCCATACGTTGGACCCTAGAAGAGCGCTCGCTTATTATAAGGAGCGGATGGCTGAAGTTCGGGGAAAGGTTCACCAACTGTTTACCTATGCTGAAGCCACACCTGGCAGACCTGCAGCCAAGTGGACGATGAGCAGGTGGGTCACCTCCTGCATAGATCTCTGCTATAGGTTGGTGGGCATGGAGCCACTGAAAGGGATAAGAGCTCATTCTACCCCGCCATACCGCTGCTTCGGTGGCTGCTTCTAGGGATGTCCCTAACCAGGAAATCTGCAGGGCTGCTACCTGGAAGTCGGCACACGCCTTTATTTCCCATTACCACATTGACCTAGAGTCACGCCGGGATGCTGGTTTTGGGACCTCTGTTCTCCAGTCCTTATTTCCAAAGTAGGTTCGGGGGTGCGTGCCTTGGCTCCCTCCTCCCGGAGAACTGCTAGGAGTCTGCCAGACAGTGTGGATTGAACATATCCACGTCCCTAGAAATGCAGGTTACTCACCTTTAACAGGAGTTCTAGGAGTGGTATATGTTCATCTACACGACCCACCCAACCTCCCCAGCTTCGCGCAACCTGGCTTCCAGCGGGCTAGATCTGGCATCATGGGGCGGAGCTGAGGGTTTTACCGCCCGGGTGGGTGGGAGGAGCCAGCTTGAAGATTTTCCAGCTCATCTTAAAGCGGCAAGGAATCTGCCAGACAGTGTGGATGAACAACATATACCACTCCTAGAACTCCTGTTACAGGTGAGTAACCTGTATATCCCTTCTCCTGCTGTCAAAACCCCTCCCTATGCATCCCAGCATTCTGTTGGCCATGCTGAAAGCTGTGTTGCATTGGCTGGTCTGTTTAAGGGTGTTGCTTATGATGACACCTAGGTCCCTTTCTTCCTCTGAGGCACTGAGCTTGACTCCATTGAGCCATTATTCTGTCCTTGTGTTCCCTTTACCAAACTGCATCACCTTGCACTTTTTTTGGTTGTACCTCAGCTGCCAGACCTTAGACCATCTTTCCAACCTCTGCAGGACTTTTTGTAGGTCCCTAACATCCTTCTCGCAGTCTGCCCTTCCTTCTAGCTTGGTATTGTCTGCGAATAGGGCAATTTTGCCCTGAATACGTATGCTGATGTCACTGATGCATTAAACAGGACTGGCCCCAACTCTGAACCTTGGGGCATGATAGTGCCTTCGTCTGATCTCTCCTCGTTGACCACCATACTGTTTTCTGTACCTAAGCCTATTACCTACCCACCTCACTATCTCTTGGCAGTTGGCTGCACCCAGGTTCTCCAACTTTTTCAGCAGGCAATTGTGCGGCACCGAATCAAAGGCCTTACTAAAATCAAAGTAGAGGAGGTCCACTGGGTGGCCTCTAATTTCCTAGTCACCCAGTTGAAAAATAAGATTAGGCTTGTTTGGCATGATCTTCCTGCCATGAACAGTGTTGCCTGTCATCCTGAAGACTGTTCTTATCTAGGTAATCTACCAAGTCCCGCTATATTAAGGTTTCCATTAGTTTCCCCACTACCGATTTGTAAGGCTAACCGGTCGGCAGTTGCCAGTTTCCTCCCCATTCCCTCAATTGTGGAGGGGTACCACATCTGCTCTTTTCCAGTTTCCGGGCACCACCCCATGACTGAAGTGAACTGTTGAATAAATGTGCCAAGGGGTTTGCGACCGAGGGAAGGAGAGAGGGATCTCTGCACCAATACATTCAACTATTGGCTGAGGGAATGGTGTAGAGAGGAAGGGTTCAGCTACATTGAGGACTGGGATACAACCTGGGGGGATAATGGTCTATACAAGAGTGATGGCCTGTATCCATCTGGGAGGGGGACCACAAACTCTTCAGTGGAATAATTAAATGTTACTTTGAATATATAAATTAGCTGAGGGGGTGGAGGAAAACATTGGGGAGACGAAACGGCCACCCCCAAAGGCTGAGAATAGAAGTAGAAGGAACCTATGGGTAGAAAATTAGCACAGGTAGCAGATTTATATACCGCTAGTGATTTTTATTTTTTGTTTTCCGTTTTCAAAAAAGGCAAATTCTGTTTGGCAAAATCTCAAAATCCATTTTTGACCCAAAACTGAGGGCAAATCGTGATGTTTTGTACAAAAATGTGGCTCAAAATGGAGGGGTTTGTTCAAAAAGCTGGTGCAAAGTGTTCAGAGTTTATTTTTCAAGGAAAAAAAAAAAAAAAAAAAAAAATGGCAAATTTAATTTTTTTTTTACTGGTACTTTCTGCAGAAAATGGAAAATCATTGGCCCTAGTTATAATGGAAACAGATTTAAAGAATGGAATTGGAATGGAAATGATGCATCAAAAACAGGGCGGGGAAAGAGGAAGGACAAAGAGAAGGGGAAATTATCAGGATGGTAACAAAATCTGGAAAGTCAAGTGTGCAAATGCTAGAAATCTAGGATCCAGACCTACAGGCCCTTACGGCAGAGGCTGACCTAGATATAGAGGCCATTACTGAATCATTGTGTGTGTGTGTGTGTGTGTGTGTGTGTATGTATGTATTGTGTGTGTGTATATATGTGTGTGTGTGTGTGTGTGTGTGTGTGTATATATGTATGTATGTATGTATGTATAATATATATATGTGTGTGATGTGTATGTGTGTATGACAAAGAACCTCTGTGCGTAAACACTGAAGCAAGGGTTACCCCAAAGGGCATTTGGCTGGGAAGCCAAGTTTCAAGAAAATACAAAATCACACATGCCCCCACAATGCAAAGCATCATGGGCTGCATATGCAAATCCCCACAGAATGTTATGCTGGTCCAACTTTAAGCAGAATTGCATGGTGCCAAAGGCCTCTCACACAGTTTGCAAAAGGTGCTAACAGAAGACATAGACACGTGTTTTGTCCTACCAGGACTCATCAGTATGCCTCGTCTGTTTGACACCCCAGTGGAATGGATCAGCTACCCCATAGGCAGTGTGCCTGGGATATATTGTGGTGAACCCGTGTGTGTGTATGTATATATGCATGCCATGAGTGGGACATGGCCGTATCAGGCTATAATCTGTTTTAGAAATGACATGGAGGGTGAAAAAGGAAGGGATGTGTTTCTTTGTGTAAGGGAAAGCATTAAGGTGATCGAGATACAAGGAATACAGGAGGGGGCAGAGGTACTGTGTGTCACCCTGGAGAAGGGAAATGGAGCCGCCATTTGCAATGGTGTGATCTACAGGCCTCCATCACAGTCTGAGGAATTAGATAAGGTACTGATGGAAGTCATTGGCAAAATGGCAGAAAAGAGGGAAATGCTTCTCATGGGGGGGGGGGGCTTTAGCCTGCTGGATGTAGACTGGAGTCTCCTAGCTGCAGCTTCAACTAGAAGCGGGGACATCCTGAACCCCTTACTTGGGGGGGTGTTCCTCTGCCAACTAGTCAGCAAATCCACTAATGATGGGGCTATACAGGATCTGGTACTTGGAGACAATGTGGTAGAGGTCAGGGTGGGAAGTTGCCGGAGGACCATTGATCACTGTGCACTATGGTTCAATGTAAGGACACAAGCATATTCCAGCCACACTAGGGTGAGGGTCCTGGACTTCAGTAGGGCAGATTTTTTTTTTTTTTTGATTTTCACTCCAGGCCCCAGAAGCAGCACTCCTTTGGACTTTTGCATGCTGGCTTTCCCTCTGCTAGTCAGACTGAACCCCTGCTGCTGTGCCCATTTCTGCTTCCTCCAGAGCTCTGCTGACATTCCCTATTGGTGGTCTCGTTTATCCTTGTGGGCCCCCCCTCCCCCGGGTGCAGCGAGAGGAGGAAGCTTCTGTTACACCAGGAAGTCAGTCAGGGGGGGCCAGGCACGCTGTGCTGGGCAGTCACGGCATGCTGGAGGCCTACTGGAGATCGTCATCTGGCGCTACAGGGTGGCCATGTTTTCAGCTTTTTTGGGGCACCCACCTACCTCCCGCAGTGTGTACAGCCATGGTGGCATTCAGCTGCATGTGATCACCCATGGAGCCAAGAATGCCTCCGTGAACCACCACTGGGAGCCGCTACGTGAGTGTCACATGGCAACCCCAAGGGAGGTAAGTGTCCAAGGGACACTTTCAGCTCCCTCCCTGTCAGCATCTGCTCCTGGCATCCGGGCTTGGGGTTTGAACCCCGATCACCAGCATGCCAGAGCGATGCCCCATTGCTCAGCACCGCAGATCTGGCCCAGATTTTGTAAAGATGGGTGAATGCCTAAAGGGTGTTCTGGCAGGGAAAGATGACCTAGTTGGAGTTGAACAGTGGGCAACATTAAAGAGGGCCATATGGAAGGCTACAAACCTCGTCAGGCAAGTGAGTAAAAAAAAAAAAAAAAAATCCAAAATACTGTATCCACTGGGAGACCCCCGTCTAACACTGCGCTCACTGGTTCAAAGAAATTAATAAGATTTGTTGGACACGATCTTCCGGCTACAAATCCGTGCTGGATTATATCATGATGCTGTCCTTGTGCTATATGTTTAATAATGTGTTTTTGAATGTTTTTCAAGTAGCTTGCCTACAACCAATATCAAACTAATTGGCTGATACCGCTGCATCTTTCCATTGAGAGATGATGCTCCCTTTCCTCAATGATGCATTAAAAATCAGTGTCAAGGGGTCCCACTAGCTGATTAGGTACTACTTTTAGAAATTTCAGATGAATTCCATCCGGGCCAGGTGAACTGTTTGTTCTTAGTGTCCCTAGTAAGTTAGCTACCTCTTGACTGGTGAAAGGTACAAAGGTGTCATTGCTATAATTATTGCCATCATCACTCTGCTTTGGTAAGTATACATTTAAAAAGTATTTGTTGAATTCGTCTGCTATTTTTGTTTAGTCTGTCAGTATTCCTGTTTGTTTGAATTAGTCCAGTCCCTGCTTTATCCCCTCTCACAGACCTGACATAATTATAAAACCTTTTTTGGTTATTCTTGGTGTCAGTGCAGGGCTTGAAATAATTTTGTAGGAATGGCTGTCCAAGGGACAGGTGGAATGTAAATTTTGCCTATCCTGTAGAATTTATGCCTGTCCAGTTTGGGGTAAATTTAAATGTTGATCTGAACTAGAGCTGGCGAGTCTTAGTAGCTGGTGTCTCTCTTCCCGCTGCAATCTGTGATGATAATTTTATTTTGTATAATTACATTTGAAAGTTACACTTCCAAAGACGCCTACAGCCTGCATTTCCTTCTTTCTTATCTTGCTGAAGGGCTTTTAATTATTTTTTGATTAAGTTCAGGCTCGGCTCCAAAAAGGGCTTTTACTGCTACCTCTGTCTCCACCTTTCATATCCTGCTTAAGGTCTATTAAAATAGCGTTATCCTTCTGAAAATTGCTTATTTAATATTGAATGATTAGCCTTCATGCTAAAATACATCTGTGCTCTGTGGTTTGAAAAGCATTTTATTAATCGAATTACATTACCTCTCAAACTGAGTTCTGATTGCACTGCCTCCCTTCATAATGTTGGCGCCCAAACGTGGCAACGATCAATAATCCGAAACTGAACGTGAGCATTTGAATATAGCCACCAGCATGATCGCTTCGTCGCCTGCGCAGAACTGCTCATGCTTCTGTGGAAATCATGAAGCACAGCTGTAGTACGTGAGGTCGTGTTACCCAGAAGTGCACTTCACACCTCGATCGTAGGCAGCGGCTGTGTAAAGCGATCTACTGTTGGGTCCTGGTGTCCATTTACAGTGTACTGGCAGCTGCCTGTCCCAGGGACAGGCAAGAATGGCAAAATGGCTGTCCAAAATACAAACTGGCTGTCTGGGACAGGCAGACAGCTGGTTATTTCGAGCTCTGTCAGTGACTAATTCGTATTCTAGGTTTTGTTTTGCTTTCCTTATGCTTGATTTTTGTTTCATTAGTCATTTATTTTATATGCTTACATAGATGCATAGACACTGTCGGCAGATAAGGGCCTACGACCCACCCAGTCTGCCCATTTGAGCTTGTAAGTTCACTTTGTTTTCCTAGAAGTCTGCCTCTTGTCCCTGACCTCCAGAATCCCCGTATGTCTATCCCATGCATTCTTAAATCCTGTGATTGTTTCAGCCCCCACTACTTCCTCTGGCAGTATGTTCCACTTGTCCACCACCTGTTTTTGTGAAGAAATTCTTCCTCACGTTTCCGCTGAATTGTCCTCCCTCCAACTTCATCCCATGCCCTTTAGTCCTGGAACATCTTTCGCTGAAAAATAGTGTGTTCCTGCACCCTGTTCCTCCCTGTAAGATACTTGTATGTCTCTATCATATCCCCTCTATCCTCTCCTCTCGAAGCGCACATTCAAGTCCTTAAACCTGTCCTCATAGGACTTGGGTGCAATCCATGTACCATCTTTGTTGCCCTCCTCTGAACCTTTTCTACCCTGTCTCTGTCCTTACGTAGGTGAGGTCTCCAGAACTGTACACTGTACTCCAAGTGGGGCCTCACTAGTGTCTTGTATAGTGGAATTATGACCTCCCTTTTCCTGCTGGTGATGCCCCTGCATCCCAGCATCCTATTTGCTTTACCTGCTGCCTTGTCACACTGTTTACCTACCTTGAGGTCATCAGAGAGGATGGCCCCAAGATCTCTTTCCTGCTTGATGCATGCTATATCGTCCCCCCCAACTGATATGATGTTCCAGGGTTTTTGTGCCCCATATGCATTATGTTGCACTTTTTTTTATTGAATTTCAACTGCCAAAACCCCTGACCATTCTTCAAGTTTCTACAGGTCCCTCATTCTGTCTACACCCTCTGGCATGTCCACTCTGTTACAGAGCTTTGTGTCATCAGAGAACAGGGAAATTCTGCCTTCCAGGTCCTGTGCAATGTCACTGACGTTGAATAGGACTGGTCCCAGCACTGATCCCTGTGGTAACCCACTGGTCACTCTTCCCTCTGTGGAGCGACAGCCATTTGCCACCACCCTCTGTGTCCTGCCACCCAGCCAGTTACCTACCCACCACACTACTGTCCTGCCCACTCTCATATTTTCCAGTTTGTTTAATAGCCTTCTATGTGGCACAGTGTCAAAGGCCTTGCTGAAGTCGAGATAGGCCACATCCGCTGCCTTCCCCTTATCCCCCTTCCTTGTCACCCAGTCTAAAAATTCAATGAGGTTGGTCTGACATGACCTCCCCATAGAGAAACCATGCTGCCTTGGGGTCCTGTAGTCCATTGGCAACCAGATGTTCACCAATCTCTCCTTCAGTAGTGCTTCCATGATCGTCCCCACTACCGAGTTGAGGTTGACTGGTCTGTAGTTCCCAGCTTGGTCCAATCCCTGCTTTATCTCCTCTCATAGCTTGCCAATTAAGTTCTGTTGGTTGTTTTTATATTAATTGTAGAATTTTTCCTTCTTATGTATTTCTAAATATTGTTCCTCTACCATAATGGTACTCTGCGATTATTTTTATATTTCTTTCAGGGACCCAGTTATTCATGCTGTGGGTTATTTTATGGCTAATTGTGTCCCATATGTCTGTCTGCCTATGATGATCTAGATCAGATTCCCATTCCCAGGATAAGTAATGCATTATCTTGTTATAGTCCACTTTAAAGTAATCCCTAACCTGTGTCCTGCCCTGAATCACAGTACACGATACTTTGATTGAAAAATGTACTATATTATGGTCACTGCCCCCGAGGGAACTAGATTATTGGTTCTGTTATATTGTCAGCCACGTTTGTTAGGACAAGATGTAGGATTTTATAGTTTCTTGTACCATTTTTGACTATTTGCTCAAAGTTGTGGTGTGATATACTCTCTACAAATTTTTCTTTGCCACTGTTCGAACCTTCTTGTGTTGTCCAGTTGATAGATGGGTAATTAGTCGCCCATTAAGATAGTCACATGTGACATCCATGTTTTTAATTGCTGATGTAAAATGATCATTAATTTCTTTATTAAGGTTTGGAGCTGTATAACACAAACCGATCATAAGTGTTCTTGTAGGTAGTAAAATTTGTGCCCAAAACAACTGTCTACATTTTCTGTTGTGGACTTGCATACTTCATGCATCTTGTATTTTAATTTCACCTACAGGGCTATGCCCCAACCTTTCTTATCACTACAATTTTTAGATATTTTATTATAGCCATCAATGTCAATGTTCATCGTCTCGAAACCAGGTTTCAGTGACGCCACAGATATCCATATCCTGGTCTTTTAATATATATGTTCATCCAACTTGTTGGCAAGACTATGTGCATTAACAAGTATGACTTTTAGGTCAGTATTATTGTGAGCATTTTTCATGCCTTGTTTGTGACTGTTACTCAAGATATTGTTTTGTTTCAATTTCTCTGCTGCAGGTAGGATATTAACATTAGATACATTAAGAGAGACCAGGGGCTCCTGTCTCTCACTCTGCAATATCAGTTTTAATTAGTTTCAATATAAGACGATTTGTTTACCCAGCAGTGTGTTTCGCCTTCTGCTAAGGTGTAACCCATCCCTACAAAACAGTGCCTCTATGCCATTAATGAAAGGACATAGACTGGGTGGAGGCGGTCCAGAGGGCAACTAAAATGATGCAGGGTCTTAACCAGAACACTTACAAGATGAGATTGAGGGGACGATACGTACACCCTGGAAGAGAAGAGGGACATGATAGAGACCTGTAAATACGTAAAGGGGGTAAATAAAGTACAGGATGGGAGTATTTTTCAAAACAAAATGTGCTCAAGAACAAGACATGATATGAAGCTGTGGGGGGGTACATTCAGGAGAGATGTGAGAAAGTACTTCTTTACAGAGAGTGGTGGATTCCTGGAAGAGTTTAGCACCAGAGGTAGTTGGTGCAAAAACGGTGGAAGGGTTCAAGAAAGCTTGGGATGGGCATAGGAGGATCTTAGGGAAAGGGATGAGGGGCAGGAGAAAGATCTGGAGATCAAGTAGGGTCTGCGATGATACTGAAGGTAGGGAAAAATGGGCAGACTGGGTTGGCCAAGTGTATATCTGCCGACAGATTCTGTTTCTGTGAAACGGGGGTGGGGGCACAAGACTGCCAGGACATTGCTTTTTCAGGAAACGTGAGCCTCCTTCAGTCTCTGATTTCTCATAAACTGGGAGAAATCGGTACTGGAACCCAGGCAATGGCTGGAGTTCACTGATGCAGAATAGGACACCTTAACAGGCACTCTGTCTGGCAAGGGTATTTCAGTAAACATTCAATTGTTCCAACTACTGTAAGTCAAATGCATAGTTAGCATGTGTTGTAAGGAAAGAGTAGCACAAATTCATTGCTTGCCTGGATTGATGACTAGTTGTAGCTGAACTTGAGTGTAGTACATCACCCCGAGTGGTGAGTGTGCTTTTTAAGTACACTTGTGCTGGAGGCCAGTGACCATGCTGGGGAGTTTAAAACATGGGTTAAATTGGACCCACTGGTGGTAAAAAAAAAAAAAAAAAAAAAGTCTAAAGAGGAACCTACTGGGTTAAAACATAATCTGTGGCAGATTTTGAACCGTTCTCGTTCCCTTCCTTTACATACTGTAATAGAGTAGGTGCATCAATTTGAACCCACTGGCAAAGGAAAGAGGGGTAAATGTTTGAAAGGATGCAACTTTTGCCCTTTTGGTGCATGTTAGCGCTGTCCTTGGCTGGAGCATAGCATCTCTCCATTTGGGTGACCCATGTAATGCTAGCTTGTATAGTTGAAGGCGATGTGTGCTTTTTTTGTACCATAACCTCACCTTATTGAGGTGACCTCTTTATTGCTAGCATGTATTGTTGAGTGAACTTGTAAAGGTTGCTTGTGGTATACTGTGGCCTCACCCTATGGAGGTGACCCCTGTTAAGTTAGCTGGTGCTGTTAAGTGTGTCAAGTGTACTCGTAGCAATTACTTCCCTATCTGGGTGACCGTACGCAAAGTAGGCCAGTCTGGGTCCAGCATAAAGGTACTAGAGAGGTTGGGGAAGAACTGATTAGTATTAGAAGTCAAAGGGTTATCATAAGGATCAATATAGGGATGAAGGTCAGTGAGCAACTAGTCAGTTTCAGGGACTGTGGGGGCTCTTTTCCTAGGTATTGCTCTGGAGGAGTGGTCGCCCCTTCTGCAGGACCCATGCAGAGCTCCAGGCTCCGCTGGTAGTAATGAGGGAAGAGCGATCTCTCCTATGGCACTGTCTCAGCTGGATCCTACACCCCACTCCCCTAGATGCCTATTGGTCTAGGGGGCTTGGAGAATGGTGGGGAGGGAGAAGGGTGGCAGGGGCAGTCACAAGGAGGTCAACAGACCCCTCACCATCCTGATGGGAAATTGCTTTGCACCCTTAGAGGAGACTCTGATACCAGAGTCCACTGGGTGTGGTGCGGGGGACTCTGAGTCAGTCGGGGAAATGGAGGGACAATCTGTTGGCAAGTGAGGGTAGGAAGAAGGCAGATGGTCTTAGTGGTCAGGGATTCTGTGATCAAGGTGTAGCTATGTTCCCCCTAGGTTTTCGAAATCATTAGCCACTGTGGCTAAACAGACTCAATATTTTTTAGCCACCGCAAGATGTCTTTAGGCTTAGCCACACATGACAAGTAATGGTAAAATGTGTACAGAGCTGTATTAACATTATTATGAATTACATGAACACAATACTTTTGTAGTGTGGTAGACACAATATGCACAGTTTGAGCCAAAATGTTTGAAATAATTATTTTTATATATAAGGTAGCAGCTGCGCAAGTAATGTGCACAGCAGTAACATACAGAACGCTTAAGATGTGGCCACACAGCCAGCCCAGTTTTGACTCCCAAAAATGGCAGCATAAAAATGTTTTGCACATTGTAGTTTAGGCAAGACTTCCAAGACAAAACAGATGTCAGTAAAGGCAAGCCCATGTAACATTCGGGGAGGAAAAGCAGTAAAACTAAACACACACTACAATGCTCTTGCTTTAATTTGTGAACAATTACTGTACCTGGCTATTGTGCCTAGAAGTATTCACTAAGTTTTGAACCTCTCTGCCCTCGGAGGGGCGGGGAAATGCCAGGCTAGGCTCGGTAAATCAAGGCAAGGCAGCCAGATTATACGTCATGTTGACACACAGCAGGCAATCATGTTTAAAATAACCTTGTTAAAGAGAAATCTGTGCCATGCCCCATTACAAAAAAATCAATAACGGCAAGCCAAGCATCCCAGTTGGTACATTTTACAAGCAGGAAAAAACAGTAAACAGTGCTCACAGGGTAAAGGGATCAGTGCTGGGACCGGTCCTATTCAACATCTTCATCAGTGACATTGCGCAGGACCTAGAAGGCAGAATTTCACTGTTTGCTGATGACGCAAAGCTCTGTAACAGAGTACACACACCAGAGGGTGTAGACAGAATGAGAAGGGACCTGCAGAGACTTGAAGAATGGTCGGGGGTTTGGCAGTTGAAATTCAATGCACAGAAGTGCAAGATAATGCATATGGGGCACAAAAGCCCTGGCACAATATATCAGCTGGGGGGGGGTGAGGATATAGTATGCACCAAGCAGGAGAGGGATCTTGGGGTTATCATCTCTGATGACCTCAAGGTAGGGAAACAGTGTGACAAGGCAGCAGGTAAAGCAAATAGGATGCTGGGATGCATAGGCAGGGGCATCACCAGCAGGAAAAGGGAGGTAATAATTTCACTATACAAGACACTAGTGAGGCCCCACCTGGAGTACAGTGTACAGTTCTGGAGACCTTACCTACGTAAGGACATGGACAGGGTAGAGAAGGTTCAGAGGAAGCCAACAAAGATGGTGCATGGATTGCATCACAAGTCCTATGAAGACAGGTTGAAGGAACTGAACATGTACTCCCTGGAGGAGAGGAGGGAGGAGAGGGGGTATGATAGAGACATACAGGTATCTTACAGGGAGGAACAGGGTGCAGGAATACACTTTAAGTGAAAAAGATGTTCCAGGACTAGAGGGCATGGGATGAAGTTGGAGCGAGGACGATTCAGAGGAAACGTGAGGAAGAATTTCTTCACAGAACGGGTGGTGGACAAGTGGAACACCCTGCCAGAGGAAGTGGTGGGGGCTGAAACAATCACAGGATTTAAGAATGCATGGGATAGACGTAAAGGAATTCTGGAGGTCAGGGGTGAGGGGCAACAGACTTCTAGGAAAACATAAACTGAACTTACAAGCTCAAATGGGCAGACTGGGTGGGCCATAGGCCCTTATCTGCCGACACTGTCTGTGCAGCTATGTCTATGCTCCCTCTGCCCAGATCGGTGTCGGGCCAGGTTCATAAGCATGGAGGCAGTAAATGGTAAAAGCAGTAAAAAACTTATTAGAGGACTGTTAATGTTTTCAAACAAAAAAGTTTAAAAAAAACAAACAAAAAAAAAACAAAACTCAAGACTGTCATGACATTAAATGAGAATGCTGCCAACTAACAGCAGTAATTTATTTTCTGTCTGAGCTTCATGAAGTCGAGACCACACAAGATTCAAGTGGAGAAAA
This sequence comes from Neoceratodus forsteri, assembly GCA_016271365.2. Taxonomy (NCBI): domain Eukaryota; kingdom Metazoa; phylum Chordata; order Ceratodontiformes; family Ceratodontidae; genus Neoceratodus; species Neoceratodus forsteri. Next base: position 1,027,217,644 of record CM057451.1, on the reverse strand, counting down.
TGGTAACGAAACTCATTTTGCTGTAGCAGTAAGTACAAATTACAACAAAATAAATATAAGAAGCTAAGGGTCGGCCAGAGGGACAGATTTATTTTTAATTTTCTGTTAGGTCTTCTATGCAGTGTTGCAGGTCTTCTTGAGAAGAACTTGGAGGTGCATCTTCAGTTGTCTTGACAGTTTGAAGAAACCACGCCTGTTCTTTTCCGATGCCCAGATGTCAAATGCAGTTTCAAAATTAAACTTTGCCTTGTCATCAGGAGCCTCGACCAGAAGAGTCATTAGATAGTTCACATTCCAGGCTTTAAGGTGATTCCTTTCGGCAGTCTTAATGTTAATGCACTTAATGCACTAAACCCACATTCACACTCACTAAAGTTGATGGGGTTGCCAGGCGTACTGAATATAGTTTGGACATGTCTGGCCATGATTCCTTGTTTGGGACTACCGCTTTTACATTGAATTCTTCAATAGTGGACTCTTTGTGTGCCCAGAATAATCTACTTAATAATGACCATTCCAGTTTGGTTTCATCTTGATTAACTGGAAGGATGTTAGTACAGAGTGCTTTTTTAAGGACACCGTAGTGAGCAATAAGGTTCTCAATCTCCTGCTCTCCATATCTATCAGTGTTTTCATGTGGTGCATTGCGTGAGTCTAATATCTTCCAGATGTCCAACATTGTTCCTTCTGGAAAGTAACTTTCAAGTTGTTCAGCTGTTGACTGTATATAAGAAGTTTGCAGATTCTTGAACTGCTCTCTCTGATCCACGTTATCTGTGTGTGTGTGTGTGTGTGTGTGTGTGTGTGTGTGTGTGTGTTCTAAATATAGATTTTCCCTTCTCTGGTGGTTCACCTGGCATCTCTGATTTTATAAAAAAAAAAAAAAAACACAAGTGTGGTCCTGGATTTTCGGGCAGTGCACAAAGTGCATCAGTTGTGCTAACGAGCTGCTGCCTTGCCTCTGAGAAGATAACAGACCATTTTTAGACAAGTTTCGAGAGAATTGCAAGACCTACTGCATCAACCAGAAAGAAAGTAGTGGCAACAAATTTGAAAGTTCCCATTTTTAAGGTACCCCATAGCCAGATTTCTGATAGTTATCCTCTGCCATTTGTGACAAAGCAGAAATAAGTGAGTCAATGCAAGCGTGTAATCCCTGTACAGAATCAGAAGGCGAAAGCCATCTAGTGAAGAAAATCTGTTTTAGTTTCACAGCATGTTCCTGGTGTATGTCTTTGCTCCAGTTAAGTATTTGACAAATTTTGAGCGAGTACTTTATCAGTTTTCCAAGCTGGTTCACAGTGGACATATAACTGACCAGATACAGATGTTGGTTGGCTGCTTTCTTATGCAAAGGTGAGTCTATGTGCGAGACAGTGAGTGTCAACTAAATATGGATGATCAAGTTTGGCTAGAGTGGTCACACCTCTTTTGCATCTTGTCATTACAGATACCCCGTCAGTTGCAAGTCCTATTAGCTCTTTATCGCCTAGATTTTCATCAAATTATGTACTTCACAGCATTGTATACAGTGTATTTGCATTCTGCAAGCTGTCACACCTAAAAATTTAGACTGAACGTAACCCTTGCTGTCAGTCTGATGTACACCATCAACATAATCTTGTTGGCCACATCTGTTCCGTTATCAGTTTGAAAGGAAAAAGATTTATGCGGAATCCTCCAATTCCTTTTAAAAAAGCATCCTGCATAGTCTTAGAAATTGCTTGTAAAAGTCATTGATGGATTCGGGGTGTGTAGATGCCTGTGCCTTGGAGGACTGATTGCTTTATAGGCGTTAGTAGAGTGGACTCCTGTGTGGAAAATAGAGAAAAAAGGAATTGAACACTGCGAGTGACTTACTCTGTGTGCCCCCGGCTCACATGACTCTCAGCGAGACTGAACTTTTAATATTTTTTCATTTGAATTCAGAAATGGCAATTAAATACTGTTGGACCTGCAGTTTCGTGACGATTTGCAATCACCCTTCTGCCCCCAACTTATTTAATATGTGAAGTGAGACTTTTGGTTTATTCGAGATATTTGGCAAGTAATTAATAAATACTCACATTGTGAACCTACAGTTCCAAAAGTTTCTGTATGTTATGATTTGCAGTCCGTTTTTCCCATGTAATAAAATGCTGTGCATCTCTGCTATGATGGCACTTTTCACTGATAAATAAGCTCTGCTCACCGCTTTTGTCATTACTTTTTTCCCTCTTTCAACCTCGACTGCAAGCCTTATTAAAGAAAAAATAGTTTTTAAAACTGTGACGATTAACCGATTCGGAAGACAACAAGAATGGCAAACTGGCATCTGTAATAAAACTCCCTTGTGGTCTTTGGACATCTGATGTTTATTGAAATCAGCCTTGGGCTTAGTGGTTGGTTTTCCTTCTGTGAAAATATTTATTCGACCACTTTTCTTTGCTAAATCTGCAAAAGAAAACTGCAGCTTCTTTGCTGTGAATCAATCATGGGTAGTTTTTAAACCATGAATCTTTAATTTCACTATGGCTGTCACTGTCATACACCCTGGTTGTGGGGGATAATCTCTGAGGCACTCCACATTCATGACATCATGGGTTATGTACACCTGATAGGTTGCTTGATGCACATGTAATTTGAAACAAGTCCTTCCCCTTCTCTGGTGGTTAGCATACCATGGTCAGTTCTAAATGTGCATCGAACCAAGGTTGCAGCACTCCCTACAGCTCTACAGTATCTCGTACAACAATCATACTTTAAGGTAGGAGAAAATACCATGCAGGATACAAAAGTAATTAGAATTATCAGAGGCATTTAGGGGCAGAAGAGGAAAAGCTAGGGTGCTGGAAATTAAGAATCGACAAGGGGCCATAACGAGAGATCCTCAAGCTATCAGGGAAAGATTTAAGGAATTTTATAGTGTACTATACCAGAGGGAAGCTGAGGGGACCCAGGACAAGATGAGGCAGTTTCTAGATGGGATTAGGTTGAAGGAGCTAAGCGAGCAGCAAAGGGCAGCTTTGGAGACCAGCATCACCAAGGATGAAATTAAAAAGGCCATCGGGGGACCTAGGGCAGGCAAGGCAGCCGGACCGGATGGGTTCCCTATTGAATTCTATAAAGTAGCGGGGCATCAGGTGGTGGATCTGTTGTGGGAGGTGTACAGAGGAACTAGAGAGGGGGAGGCACTTCCACCTTCAATGGAAATGGCGACCATATGTGTGATTCCCAAGCAGGGTAAAGACTTCAGGGACTGTGCTGCCTATCGCCCTATTTCACTGCTAAATGTGGACGCGAAGATCTATGCGAAGATACTGGCTGGCAGGCTTGAGATTTTAATGCCCAATCTAGTAGACCCGGACCAAACTGGATTTATAAAAGGGAGGCATTCTTATCACAATTTAAGGAGATTGCTGAACGTGATACATGCTTCTTCTCGGCGTCCAGGAGCTACTCTTGTACTGGCACTGGACGCCGAGAAGGCTTTTGACCGTATCGAGTGGGAATACATGATGGAGGCCCTGGGGCGGTACAGGATAGGACAGGGGTTCCTAAACATGGTGGGGGCCCTATATCGATCACCAAAGGCTGCAGTAGTGGTTAATGGAGGCTTATCACAGGTCTTTGGACTATACAGAGGGACAAGACAGGGCTGCCCCCTTTCTCCTCTTTTATTTGATCTTGCCCTGGAACCCCTGGCCACAGCTATTAGACAGTGCGAGAGGGTGATGGGAATGGGGGGTCGACAGCATAAACTATCCTTATATGCTGACGATATGATTTTATATTTAAGTCGGATAGAAGAGTCCTTCCCTGCTGTTCTGGACCTGATAAATGGTTTCTCACTATTCTCTGGCTATAAAATAAACCTAACTAAATCGGAGGTAATGTGCTTAGGTGGGGGGAAGTTAGTGGATCTACAGAAGTGGGGTCTGCGGGAGGTGGAGAAGTCGTTGAAATACCTGGGGATAGGTATTGGAAGATCTCTGGCTGATTTATACAGGATAAATTATACGCCAATGATTGAAGGCGTACTGAGAGATATGAAAAGATGGAGGGCATACCCTGTGTCCTGGCTAGGCCGGATGAATATCATAAAAATGAATATCCTACCCAGAGTCTTGTATCTATTACAGATGCTTCCAATGGGCCTCACTAAAAAGGATACGAAGAGACTGGAAAGGGGGTTTTCTGATTATCTCTGGCAAGGGAAGAAACCCAGAATTAGCCTACAAAGATTAAAACTGGGGGGGGGAAGGGGACTAAGCTTCCCAGATGTTAAGTTGCTTTCTAGCCTCGCAGGTGAGAGTAATCAAGGATTGGGTGGCCCGCCTGGAGGCAGCAAGCTGGCTGGACTTGGAAGGGGAAGGGGCGAAGGGTAGGCTTTCAGCCTATCAGCATCAATTAAAACCCAGCCCGCTGGTAATGTGGACCCTGGAGGGGTGGGAACAGATCAGGGCAAGGGTAAGTGATAGGGGAAGGAGCAATGTCTCCGCCTTACCAAGTGGTAACCCTCTCTTTCTCCCTGGTTTGGAGGACCAAGGATTTGTGGAATGGTATGAGAGAGGTATACACTGTGTGAAGGATTTGTACGATGGTCTGCACATTTCCTCCCTAAAGGAACTAGGGGAAAGAAGGGGAATTCCGGGTAACCACACGTTTAGATTCCTGCAGGCTAGGGATTTTGCCCGTAGTCTGGGAGGACCAGGTACGCAGGCCATGCCTCAACAAAGTTTTTGAATTGACAGTTTGTAGAGCCCGGTACAACCCTAAGGGGGTGATCGGTAGGGCAGTGCGGATCTTTAGAGAGGCCCTGGTAAAAGAAAGCTCGGGTAGTAGGGCATTATGGGAGAGGGACCTGGAGATCTCTATCTCAGAGTTAAATTGGGAGCTGATGCTGGGAACACACCTGGGCCTATTATTATCAAATAGATACAAGGAGTCGGCCTATAAATTTGTCCATAGGCTTTTTTACCCCCCGGTAGTGGTCCATAAAAGCCGACCAGAGATACCAGAAACTTGTCCCCGATGTAAAACTGAGGTGGGTACATACATACATTGCTTTTGGAAATGTTCCCGGATACAGGGCTTCTGGAAGGATATTGCAGAGTTCTTGAACGGGAAGACAGAGGCTAGGGTTTCCCTTCATCCGATAGAGCTCCTGTTTGGAATAGAGTGGGAGGAGGAGGAGGAATGGAGTTTGCATAGGAAGTGGCTGAGGGTGGCCTTGGCAATTGCCAGGCAATGTATCCTGAATACTTGGATTTCAGCAAAAAATCCATCTCTTGACCATTGGAAAGCAATGAGGGTGTCTGCTCTGGCCATGGAGAGAAGGGCCTATCAGTTTCAGGAGAGAGCAGAGATGTTCGGAATCACATGGGGCCCACTTCTCTCGACTTTGCCGCAGGAGGATCTAGTGGTTCTGAGCTAGGTTGTTTTAAGATGGAAAATAGTGAAATAAATGTTCGCATTTGTACTCCCAGCTCTAAGTTGGATAATTAGAACACTATGTGAATTGTAGGGAGGATAGACCTGATGAGGAGGGTGGTATCGTGAAAGGGAGAGTAAATTGTGCCTACAACCTATAATGAATGAGTGACTTATAAGAGACTTTAACTAATTGCTTGTATATGAATAATTGAATGGATGTGGATGTTTGTAAATAGTTTTTAATAATCTTTGATTAAATTAGTACTTCTGAGGGGGGGAAGGGAGAACTACAGGGAAAAATAATTTTTATTTTATGAATGTGAAAATGGACTATGCTACTGGGGAGCTGTTTATTTAACCTAGTTTAAACTGCTTAAATTTGCATATTGCAAGATGTGGAGCGAAGTGGAAAGGATGATTTACATATTGTATGATGACAGTAGCAGAATAAGTTGTATATCTGATTGTATGTAGAAGTTTGTTGAAAAAAGCAAATAAAAATATTACACAAAAAAAAAAAATGATCAGAGGCATAGTTAGCTATTCACAGTGCATGAAATAACTTTACGTGTACCACTAGGAATAAGTCTCTGCTTGTCTCTTTACAGGAGGCCCCAGTGCCCTGGGGTAACCATAAGAAACCAGTTATTGCAACCATAAAGAACCAGAGTCTCAACTACCTGGACACCCCTGCTAGCGGTCCCAGGAGCCTGGAGACATCAGTGTGGGGAGTCAGTTTCTTACTGCATGTATTGGCATCAGTAGCACTTGCCTAGCTACCTGGATAGCCCTACTAGTGGTCCCAGGAGTTGTAGCAAACCATTTCATTAAAAGGGATATACTCTCAGCTGTTCGTCCCTTACAGTGACATCAGCAGCAGGAAACCAAAAAATCCAACTCTGTGGACTCCTTTGCAGCTAACCAGCTGAGAATACAACCAGTAACCCCTGCCAGCGGTGACAGAGTTGCACAGCACTTCACACTGCAGAAAGGATCGTCTACTATCCCCACTAATGTGCTGAATATCTGTAGCCACTGATGTGCTGACTACCTGTAGCCCTCTGATCAGGCAGCGTTTCCTTTCCGGCTGACCCAGTGCTTCAGAGTTGCGCTGGTGATCTCGCTTACCCTGAGACCCCCGGACCTCTACGGACCAAAATGGAGCCAGAGTCCATGTTATTTTATGGCCCCAGGTCCGTAGCGGTCCTTCTCTTCTCGCGGCAAATCCCGTTCGGCGTGGGAGCAACTCTCACTGGCTTCCTATGCTCACGGGATTCCATCTGCCATCTTTGTTGGGGCATAATCGCTTGAATCTCGCCATCGCAAGATTAGGCGGCCCCCATCTTAAGCCCTTCAGATCCCAGACTATAGCGAGCATTTCAGCTGCAACATCACCAGGACGCCCTATAAGCACAAATACAATTGCAGTGTAGCGCAACCTATATCAGGCTAAGAACCTGTGATTAACAGGCTGAATAACAAATTATGCCCCATACTTGGCATTCTCCAGCTCAACGACTGGTGTCTGGCAGTCCCTCCATCCATCATCCACAGTTTAAAAGGGTAGTACATGGGCATTTACAAGAATCCTCTTAAAGGCACAGCGCACCACTTCAATAAACTTTCTAATACCAAACACAGGAAGAGGCCCCTATTAGGACTAGGCACTTACATAGCCATTACTGTACTGTCATCTGTACAAGTATGCCCATGTCACATATTTGATCTGTGCCATCTTCTCCACAGACTAAGATGCCCAAGAATAAAGTATGCAGACAGTGTAATGTCCCCATAAGCTTTCAGTCAGCTGGGAAAACTATGCGCCTTGTATGGAGGATGATATCACCACCAGTGAATTTGGGGTGCCCCAAGAAGACTCCAGTGGGGTAACGAATATCCCTACAAAGAAGGGAAAACTTAATAAGGACCAGAGTATGGATCCCAGCGCAATAATAATCCAAAACCATCAATTAATGTAGGCGCAACAGGAAGTTCTAGTGGCTGTGCTAGCAAAGCTTAATGAGCTATCGAGCACCGCACCCCGCTAACCCTCCACCAGCAAAAAAGAGGGCCATCAGAAACAAAAACAGACCGGTTGGGACTGGAAATTAATTGCCTCCAAACTTAAACGACACAGAGCAGATGTCGAACGAGGAGGGCGAACTGGAAACGGAACCTCAGACCCTCACAGCCAAATGGTGTTTTCCTGACCAAATACCCACTCTGGTCAGAAGCATAATGGCCACAGTGGGATTCGATACCCCGGCACCAAAACCCATCAAAACTTATGCCATCTCTTCAGCCACAGGCAAAGCAAGCAGACATCTTCCTTGTTTGAGGCCATAGAAGAACTGGTTATAAAAATGGGGTTCCACTGAACCCACACGCATACCAGAATGCAGATCCTCGGACAAAATGTATCCCTTGGAAGCGGACAAACCCTCACTATGGTGTACACCACCAACAATAGACCCTCAGATTGTGTCACTCAATAAAAAAAAAAAATAACTCTGCTACCCACAGAATCCACCTCTGGCCTTCAAGACCCTGTGGATTGAAAGTTGGAAGATCTAATGAAAAAGAACGCAGAACTAACAGGTCTCGGAATGAGGGCCGCATCCTCTGCCAATTATGCTACACGAGCACAACTCGCATAGCTCCAAGAGGTTATCAAAATACTGCCACTGAAATCTGTGGAGGCAGAACTAATTGACAATGCCACATTATCCACTAAATATCTAGCAGACATGGCAGTCTACTCATTAAAGATCAATGCCAGATCAGCAGTACTGACCAACAGAGCTCGACGGGCTCTATGGATGAAGCTATGGGACGCAGATGGGGAATCAAAGGCCACTTTATAGAAACTTCCTTTCAGAGTGTAACAATAAAATGATTTTTAGTGTGTGGCCACAACACAACTATTGTGACAAACTGTTTTCTCTTCTTCCTTTATTACAAACCATAATGTAATCAAGTGTGCTGCTATATTTGCTAGAAAATAAAGTTGTGATAATGCATGGTTTTAGATTATATGTTTGAAATACCCCAATGGGACTGCCCCCATTGGCTGACATTTAACAAGCTAGTTTTAATAGGTCTGAGATAATTTCTCCATCTTGTGATTATAAGTGGAAAGTTAGGGTTTTTCCAGTGTTGTGCAACCATTAGTCAAAGGGTCTTGTGACCTGGTGGCAACTGTCAGCCTAAATAGTAATAGAAAGCCAGCTTTTGTTGCAAATGTTAGTGTATTATAATATTCTGTTTTGCCCTCTCTCTACATATCGGATTTAATCTAAAGGTATAAAAATATACTTGGTACTCTGCGCTGTATTTTAGCAGCTGTAGTCTAAGCTTTATAATATATAAATGTTGGTAGTTATATGTAGTTACATGCACTAATACAGTAAACATAATAAATGCCATAACTGAGTTAAATAAAACTAACAGGAAAGGTCCATCAGTATATGTATGCCATGGGGAGCTATGGCAACGTACAGATTATATGACCTTAAATCACCAGTTACTTCATGGAGACACGGCAGTGTATGGGTCAAGAGACTCCCCATGCTAAAAGTACTGGGAGAGACCCAGCACAAGTGTATATTTGTAACTGCCTATTCAAATGCTAGCAAGTAAATAAGCTTCTGCTTTGTTAAAAAAAAATGGCTACCAATGACTTTCTGTGTTTCTATAACAGCAGCAAACTGTAAAAGATGCAAAAACACAACGCATAATAGTGTTATTCTGTGTAACCAAAACACAAACTAGACTATCAGCCTATCAAAAGACTTATCAGTCACTGTATACTGTTATTTGCTACTGAAAGCTAAGCCATTGTATTTAAATCATTAGTATACAATGCCACCATCTACTGGCCATTGAGAATATTGCAGTCAAGTTTAGTCTATCAATGTATTAGATAGGAGGTACAACCTCACCAACTCTGTTTTAGATAGCAACAATTAATATGTTTTGTACCAACTGTACTGATTGGCTGGCTACAAGATTTGCATATCTAGTATTGGCTAAATGTATACAAGTGGGTGCTCTCAAGGCACAGAGAGAGATCCAACATCAATGTGTAATGCTAGGCAAGGCACTGATTAAATCTAACTCTCCTGGCTGTGTCCGTGTCGTCTCTAACTACTATACAGTGAACGTCATAGCTGGGGGTCGCCCACAACCCTAAGTTACACAAAGGAACCTACTGTTCGGAGAGGGGCTAGAAAAATATCTGTAAGGCAAAGAGGATGGCAAAGCATTATCCAAGGACAATGCCAGGCACACACATCTACCCTGTCGACACGGATTTCGATCTTAGTCCTTTTGAGATGAGGCAAGGAAACACAACCTATAGAGGCTCAGGTTTCAGACATCATGCTCAGCCATACCAGGCTACCAAATTCCGTGGCAGGGCCTCGGGCCCCAAGAGGTAGAGGCAGCCGCATTGCCAGAAGACCCTACATCAGACAGTGACTATCACTGCTACAGGCTGTTCCACTCACCTCCATCTGGCACAAGACTTCTGCGTTTCACAGAGGCCTGGCAGAAATCCACGACAGACAGGTGCGTGCTAGAAATAAGACTGGGGTACGCCATAGAATTAAAACGCATACCAAGTAACAACTGACTAGTGAAGTCACCCATGTCACCACACAAGGCAACACAGCAGCAAGTCACAAAGGTACTAAAAGACCTGCGCAGAAACAAGGCCATAGCCCCGGTGCCAGCCAAGGAACAAGGACAGGGAATATACTCTGTATTCTTCATGGTCCCCAAAAGAGAGAAGAGCTCCACCCAGTGCTCGATCTAAAGTACCTAAACAAATTGGTACGGTACACACCATTCAAAATGGAGTCAATCAGGTCTACACTAAAGGCAGTCCAACCAGGGGATTATCTCACGTCCATAGACGTGAAGGACGCTTATCTCCACATACCTATCTGACCGAGCACCTTCAAATACCTATGATTCCACGTACAAGGGACCCATTACCAGTACCAGGTACTGCCATTTGGGCTCTCCTCGGCACTCTGAGTGTTCACGTAGGTGTCCATCGTGATGGCCGCAAAACTAGGGGAACAAGCCATACACATCATACCCTACCTGGACAACTGGTTCATTAGGGCCAGGTCGCACCATCAGAGAGACACAGTTGTGCACTACCTACAATCACACGGCTGGGTAATAAACCAAGACAAAAGCTGCCTGGCACCCAGTCAGTCTATAGAGCATCTAGGCACAATCATAGATGCCGCAGCAGGCCTAGTATTACCATCACACAACCGGGTAATGTCTATTATGCATCTTACAAATCCGTTACAAAAATCAAAGGAACCTACATTACTTCTCGTATCACAAGCATTGGGACTAATGTCGTCATCAGCCGTAGATACCATACCACGGGCAAGGTGGCACATGAGACACCTCATGTCATTCCTAATTCAACAAGGCCCCACGTACGACATCGACCTATCAACAAGGGTTTCCCTACCACCCAGGGTAAAAGCAAATTTACCTTGGTGGACAAGCATCCACAAGCTAACAAAGGGCATGCCCCTAGACTCCCAACCAGAGGCGGTAGTAGAAACAGATGCAAGCATGCTGGGATGGGGGGGCGGTCATGGGAACACAGACCGCTCAAGGCATATGGTCCTTGGCAGATAGAAAACTACCAATAAATGTGCTAGAGATGAAGGCAGTCTTCCTCGCACTACTGCACTTCGCAAGACACATAAAGGGAAAGCACGTCAGAATAAAGTCAGACAACCAGGTAACTGTCTCCTATATAAACAAATGGGGGAGACAGAGAGCTTGGCAATGATGGCAGAAACTGCAAAGCTGATACCATGGGCACAAAAGAACCTGAAGTCTGTCATTGCGGTACACCTAGCAGGTACCTTAAATACCACAGCAGACTGGCTAAGCAAATATACCTGGGAGAATAGCATCTCCATCCCCAGGTGTTCCAACAAATCAACAAGAGATGGGGACCAATAGAACAGGACCTCATGGCATCATGCCAGAACAAACAATGCCAAAAATTCTGGTCTCGATACAAGGACAGCAGAGCGATGGGGGTGGATGCCCTGATGACCATTTGGACATTCCACATAGCGTACATTTTCCCCCCACTCCCACTGATCACCCAAGTCCTGAGGAAAATATGCACGTCCAGATCCAGAGCGATTCTTGTCGCTCCCCACTAGCCACGGAGAGCGTGGTTCGCGACAGTAGTATCCCTGTCCCTTGACTACCCATGGAGGCTTCCATACAGACCAGATCTATCACAGGGTCCTATATTGCATCCCAGTCTGCAGCACCTACAACACATGGCCTAGCTCCTGAAAGGGAGAGACTGCTAAGAGCGGGATCCCACCCTACGGTTATGAAGACCATGGCCATGTCAAGACAACCAGACATTATAGCACCATGGGACCTGATGCTGGTGCTGCAAGCTATGATGAGCACGCCTCTTGAGCCACTAGAAACTGTGCCACTGAAGTGGATGCAACTAAAGACAATATTCCTGATGACCATTGCCTCAGCCAGAAAGGTGTGAGAACTTCAAGCACTATCATGCAAACCCTCTTACCTGACATTCTAAAATGATAGAATATCCCTCAGAACAATAACTTCCTTCAGACCAAAAATCGTGTCTACATTCCATCTGAACCAGTCAATAGAAATCCCAGCTGAACTACCACAAGAGGACATCAGCAATCAGCCACAACTACAGCTGCTGGGGATGAAAAAAATATCAACATATGTGGCATGTACCAACACATCCGCAACACGGACGGACTGTACATCATACTTCAAGGAAAAAGAGAGGGATCGCCAGCATCAAAGTCGGCCATTGCCTCATACCTTAACAGCCATCAAGGAGGCATAAAAGGCGAACACCATTGCACCAAAGGACATAAAAGACCACTGCACAAGAGCAATAGTCACTTCATGGGCGGAGAAGAACATGGCCACGGCAGAGGAAATATGTGCAGCAGCCACATGGTCCTATATACGTGCTTTCACTAGACACTACCGAATGGATGTGTCAAAAGAGATTATCCCCCACAATGGTAGTTTACTCACCTGGTAACGGTGATTGTGGGGGTATAGATCTCTGAGGCACTCCACAGCCCACCCAAACAGACGTGTAAAACTTGTAACTAAATGCTGCTCTATCACTGACTTACTACATATCTAATCAGGTGTCCGAATAAAACTAAGAACACATAACCATATGTACAGATGGGTATACTAAGCTTGACTAGTACTGCAATAAACGAGTAGACTGGAACATCACTACCGAAATTTGTCTTTAATGATACACTGTGAAATTAGATACTAACGGTTTGTTGCAGAAACACAGCTTTGGAATACATTGAACTGACCAAGGTAGGCTAACCACCAGAGAAGGGAAAGGACTTGTTTCAAATTACATGTGCATCAAGCAACCTATCAAGTGTACACAACCTATAATGTCATGAATATGGAGTGCCTCTGAGATCTATACCCCCACGATCACCTTTACCAGATGAGTAAACTACCATTCTCTTGCTTGCAATTTAAGACTGGCTGCTCTCCATTGCTATAGAGGTGGTGTGACATTCTGCGCCAAGTTCTATCTCCTTTTCGGAGACACTAGGACTTGTTGTCCTGGGTCTTTTGAAAATATCTGTTATCTTGCTTTGTTTTACTGAGGCTGGCTCCTGGCTAGTACTGGTACTCTGTTTAGTAATTTTAGGATTTGTTTCTAACATTTTTATTTTGGCAGTTTGAGCAATAGCACAGAATTGTGACTCTGGACGAGATTTTCACATTTGTCTTCTTGACTGACAGTTTGATGGCACAAGAATGTATGTGACACTAGTCAATACAGTTGTACAACTGGGAGATTAGACAGTAGGATACTCTGCACAAGAACATATGTGACACCGGCGGTCAATAGAGTTCTTTGCACAAGACGAGACTTAGCTTAATTTAGACAGCTAGATAGCACAAGAATATTGTGACAGAGAATTGTTTACACAAGATCTGTCTCTTGCACTTATTTAGACAGATGGCACAAGAATATATGCAACGACACTGAAGGACTTGATTGCACAATATGAAAGACGCAGACTTGCTGTACGCCATCAGAATCAAAAATATAGTTTTTGATTTATGCGAGTAATTAAGCCAGTTCTTGAAAATGAACTTTGAGTTATTTTACAACCTACACTAATTCACATCCAAAACAGAAGATATGGCACAATATATGTGACTGGAGGAGTTGTTTGCACTGATTGTAATCTTTTTCACAATCTGTTGTGTAATATACATTGAGATGCAGACAGAAAATACATAGTTTAATAATATGTGAGTAATAAAGTTCTTGAAAATGAACTTGGGTCTCTGAGTTTTATTTTACAACATACAGTAATTCACATACATCCAGCTTACACTTACACACTTTCATAGGGGAAACTGTATGGTGGGTGGGGGCCAGGGGCACAGATATTTGTAGCCTCAGGATTATGCTTAGCACTTAACATGTTTATTTGTTCATTCAGCAGTAGAGCACAAAAAATAACACACAGCTTTGTTGCTGCCAGCTGCAGTGTGACAGTGACACAGTACCAAGTGTAGTCTCGCGCAAGGCAGAGTCCAGTATAACACTAAATATAAAATATATTTTGCCTTCTGGCTTCTAATTCTGGCTTTTCTGTTTAGCACCTTATATGTTTGTCCCCTCTCTCCTGTAAGTTCGGTCCTCCCTGCTTAATTATACCCCTGCCTCTCCTCAGTTGCTCCACTTATTTTACCTGCCTCCGTCACTATAGTAGCCCAGTCACATTGTTCAATGTTATTTCAACACTCCTGTACTAATTCCCCCCTATCTCTCTCCCATCTTCTCACTTGTTTAATTAGCTGTTAGTTCACAATAGCAGTTTTCCGCCCAGATCCGCTTTGTTTTATTTATTCAGTCATAGAAAAATTCAGTTTCTGCTCTTTTCTGAATGCTTCTCTGCTTTCTCTACATGCTGCCAGCTTCCAAACCGTTTTATGAAGCCCTCTTACATTCAGCCCTTATTTTCATTCAGTAATATCTGCCCACAGCCAGATTAATTTTTAGAATTATTTCTTTCTAGCTTTCCCAGTAAAGTTCTGTCTTGTCTGCCCTTTGTCTATTTCCAGTTTACTGTCTGCATGTCTTTGCAGTCTTATGGCAGTGCCTTGTATCTGTCCCTCCGTGTTTATCAAGTTTCTAACTGTATCTGCCCAGAATCATTGATTTTTCTTTTTTCTGCCCACAACTTTTTCTTTCTTTCTAGCTTTCCCAGTAGTTCTTGAGACTGCCCTTCTTTTATGTTTGCTGCTGCATCTCTTCTTTGCAGTCTTAAGGCAGTGCCTAAAACTTTTATCTGTCCCCCCTGCAGTGTTTAATACAGTTTCAAAGCGCCACACATTCATTTTCTTTGCCCCAGTCTATATAGTTTCAGCACTCAATGTTTTCCTGTTTCTTTTTAGCCTTGCGTCATTCTTTTTTTGCCTCCTGACACTCTTCTGCCATCCCTACCCAACCACCCATCTAATTAGGTCAGTAAAATATTTATTTTATAAATTGTGCCATCAGCGATCCCCACGAAGCACAAAACACCCTCTTCCTTTCACCACAGCAGCCCGAGCGACTCGCTGAAGTTGAGAGCCTGCCCAGAGAACAGCAAACCCCCAAATGATTGGCTAGAGGAGATGTGTCTTATCAAATGCTCCAATCAGACACATCTCTGGTGCCAAGAATACTGTCAACTGGTGTGCAGGATCTCCGGGAATGTGGGCAGGTGGCTGCCGGAGACTTGTACCTGCCCACTATGGTGCTCTCTGAAGAACTGTTGCGGAGTCCCGCGAGATTCACAACGCCGGCTCCTGGTCACTGTAGTTCTCTGCCACACTCTCGGTGTGCCCTGGCCTTTGTGGTGAGAGCTGGTCGTGTCTGCTTGTTTTCACCTCCATGGCACGGTGGGGGCTACAAAACGTTTGCCACCCAGCAGCTGGCTTCGCCGGTGGCGCTGTGGCGAGCGGGAACATAGCGTAGAGTGTGGTGGGTTGAGGAGTGATGGTCATGGGCATTCCTGGGACATCAAACATCCAGGACATAGAATAGAGAAGATGGTGGCATGGGAGGGGTAGAGCTGGGGGCGCCTGGTACACTTTGGTAACAATGATCAAGCAAAGCAGCCCGTGGAGCAAGTGAAGCAAAACTTTCAGAGGCTGGGGAACAGATTGCAGGTAGACATGGCCTCCCTTTGCCTTTTCCAAAATCCTCCCTGTGTGGAGTAGTAAAAGAGAGAGTAAGGATGGAAGAAACGGAGGAGCTAAATGGGTGGTTAAAGGGAGGGGGGAATACTTTGACTCCTGCATATAAGCTCCTTCAGTCAACACTTTATTCTGTTGAACTTGGCCTTTACTGACAACTAGACAATCCTCAAGATTACTTTATGGAGTTCCCTTCAAGCAAACATCGCTTGGATCAGTGTTTCCTGGATTACCAAGCACCTTAAATTTTTTAGCTTACTGCCTATGAAATGTTTATAGTCAGTGATATGTTGGATTTAAATTGTTTGTAATCACACTTTTTTTGTTTTGTTTATAACTTTCTTTATGCCTCCTGCACCGGTGACCTGAACTCTCAGGCTGGGTATTCTGTATCGTCTTGTCCCGGCCTCCTGAAGTCCCCAGACTCCACCTCCCTTAACACACCACCTGGCTGCCCAACGCACCCGGCTCTGAGTCCCAACTGGGCAGGATTGCCGACTCCTCTGGCGCTCTATCTACAATCTATTGGGGTGACCAGGGAGCAGAGGGAGTGCCACCCTCCCCCGTGGAGCTGGGTGGCCTGGCACTGGACATGGGGGCCGACCACTGGACCTGCCATTGCCTATCGGGTGTGCCGGGGATTTTCTCTTGTTCTGTCCCACCCACTGCAGAGCTCGGTTATGCAATGACTACCAGTGTCTGCCGAGTTCTGCCCCTGGTGCCTTATGGCAGTGTCGCAGTACTTCCTGGCTACCCCATGCCATCGCCAGGGGTCGCTCAGGAGCTACGCTATCCCTACATCCCTCCCCAGGAAGGGAGAGCAGTCACATGGGCGCTTCATCCCTACCCACCCCTCGACTTCCCGGGCTTGTTCCCGAATTGTTGGCATCGCGCGACGTGAGGCATCTAGAGCCTTAACCTTCAGTGCCACTGGGCCGGCTGTAATCACACTTGCTGTCAATATAAATGGATGTCGTCATTTTGATTAGTGCTTGTGTTGCTTCATAATTTATCTGCTGTTTATTTTTTCTGTAACTTTCCTTCCTGGTCATCCATGATATGTGCTTACTGCTTATGGATCTGTCGGGTCTTTTAAATAAACTGAACAGAAATAATTGGGGAGAAATCTCCAAAAGGAGATGGGATGGTGTTAGTGTGTCTGTCATTTGATAAATGCCCCCATCCTTTCAGGCTCCCCCCCCCGGAGATACACTGGCATGTAATGTGTTTTACCAGAAGGGATGCCTGTTCAATTTTGTGTGTGAGGCATAGCATTGCGGGCAGAGCTGTAGGTGGGAATGGTATCCATGGGCTAGACATGCTGTTGCAACATTTTGGAGAACAGTGGTGTGGACTGGAATTTAAGGGGCCTAGGAGCTGGGTGTTGTGTTGCAAGGCTGTCCTGAAACTTGCAGTGTTTTGTTTGCAGATTAGTCCCATGATTTCAAGGTGATGTACAGTAGCTGAAATTGTGGCTGTCATTCTGCATTTGTGAGGGTCATCCTTGCACTCTGCTTCAGTTGATGAATATCCTTGACAGGTTATTGTGTCCAGAATCACTGTTCAGAATGTCCTGCACAAACTTGTTTGCATCAGCCAACACCCTTGTGTGTTCCAGCAGCACGGCATGGCATTTTGACATGCACCTGATACATGTTGTGATGCCCATCGCTGTGTTGTCTTGGTGGTGCCAGGTGCATGGCCATCTGGACAAGATGTTTTCCCAACTCTCAACATCATAAGTTCCTGATGGTCCAGTGGTTCCCTGCCCTACCTCCACTGCCCCGACCAGACTCCACCACTGTTGTGCATAAGCTGCACCTGTCTGCGGCACTAATTGTTTTCTTTTTGGATCCAGCCCCCTCCCCAATGCCCCTAGTAGAGCTCAGCCCCTGCCCTGCATGCTGACCCACCATGACCAGGCTCACCCCTCTGGGCAGAGCCACCCCCCCCCCACACGGTCAGTGGTAATGAGCCCAGGCCATGGAAACGGGACACCCTCTCCCGGTGCACACTGGTGGCGGCAGAGCAGGGTGTCATAGCTGGGGGATGGAGGATTTTTGTGGCTGATTCCCTGGGAGGCAGGGTGTGCAGTGATGCCAGCATTGTCCCGCCGCCCACGCAAGCAGACACTGGCCCTTCCTGTGATTCTTCTGGCCTTAGCCAGAGATGTTCATGCTCAGCCAGACCCGCAGAGAGAGCCACCCCACATACGCTAAAAGTGGTTGCCTTGCCACAGCGCCGGCGGGTCGGCTCCTGCATTACTGTTAATGTGTTCTTTCAGCATATGGAACATGGGCAGGTACAATGTTGTGTAGGCAGCCATGCAAGGGCTGCTATCCCTTTTGTAAATAACTGCAGGCCACTTCCGTGGTGGCCTCCTTTCTTCCCTAAGAGCAGAGGAATGGGTTGTGACCTCAACTGAACATTGCTTTATGGAACATTGGTGCTAAGTGAGCTTTACAGCTACTTAGCATGTCTGTTGCAGTTGAACATTGGGGTTTGCCATGCAAGTTCCTTACAACTTGTTTTAAAATCAAGTTTGAAAAGGCTGCCCCCCCTCCACACATTTTCAATTGGCACCAAGAGTGACAGATAACAGTATTGTGAGATCACATCTTATTAGTATTCATTTTTGGTTTTAGATTCAAATGCAGTTCACAATGTATTTCATGCTGGTATGGAATGGCAGACCCCAGTTCTGTCAGAGAAACGCAAGAGTCGACACAGGCCGACGTCCCAGTACTGCAGACAGTGGGGATACAGCAGTTGGTACCTCCTGCTCAGACAGTATAGAGGGTAAGTCCAAACTGTACACTGTACATGTAGTTTTTGATATTCAAAATGTCTTCCAGTGTTAAGTACCGATTCTTCCTAGGCTAAGGCAAAATTATTTTTTGGGGGTAGTGGGCATGTTCCCTAATCCTCACACTGTTGGTATGCCCCGATAGTTATGTAGTTTTAATTAGAGGGCTTCTCATTTGCACTTTATTTAAAGAAACTGTGCACTTTGGTAGTGAAGATTTTGACCTATACTTTTTACTCTATTTTAAATTGCCCCATTATTGCCTGCCTTGTATGATATCCGTTTTTCTAAATTGTGTTTATTTTGCCACTTGGTTTAATTTGAAATAAAATGAGCACTCCTTTTAATGTGGCTCAGCCCAGTTTTTTCATTCATATTCTCTTTCTTTGAACACCCATTGTTTGTCATCACTTTTTTGTGACCATCATGAGCTAGGAGGCAGCAGACAGTGCTCCCTGACCACCTAGGACAACAGTTGTACAGAAACAACTGAGAATATTGAACTACTTTTTTTTATTATTTTTATTGGGTGTCTCAAGCAAAATAAGCATTCCATATTCATACATACATATTTGATTCAAAGAGTACGTACATTTTGTCCCATTTTTAGGTACATGGATAACCTGTTTCTTTTTTGATATATTTATTCTTGCTCTATAGTCCTTAGTTATGCAGGTCCTCAAAAAATCATCATGTCTGGTGTTTCTCCCATGTGGTCGTCTTGAAATTTCCTCTTCCTTGCTTGCTCTTCCCGGTATTCAATTTGATTAGATGTAGTCTCTACGTTATATGAGTTGTTCTCTTCAGAATAACAGACTTTTAGTGAAGAGGAGTCCGCCCATTACCTTATATCGGTGTTCCCTCCTCCTCTCAATCCTCTCTCCCCCTTCTCATTTCAAGGGACAAAATCCGGATAGGTATCTAACTGGTGTCACACCCATCTGCTCCACCTTTCTTGAAACTTGTTCGCCCTATCTTTCATTCTAGCTGATAGCCTTTCAAGTTCATAGATTTCTCTGGTTAAGATAACCCACTCTTCTTTGGATGGGGAGACTGTCGTGCCCCAGTGCCTTATCACCTTCTTGGCCGCTAATATCAGAATTGTGGTCTCGGCATACATTTCCCTACTAACTTTCTGTCCCAGGGAGGGGTTGCCATTAAAATATACAAGGTGGATATCAACTCCGGACAACCCAGGATGGTCCCTATTTCTCTACTGATTTCTTCCCATTAAGAGATTAGGAATGGGCAATCCCAGAGAATGTGCATTTGATCAGCTTTCAGTGCCACAACCCCTCAACATTCTCCTGCTGTGTTCCCCGCATATTTTGCCACCCTCATGGGGGTTCTAAAGAATCTACTACATAGCTTCCACACGTATCCTTTCCAATAAGGGGAACTCATGGTCTTAAGCACTGCATTTGGAGTGCGTAAAATTTCCAGTTTGGGATTTCTAATACCAAATCCCTCTCCCATGTTTCCCTGATGTTCTTGGTCGAGACCAAGTTCTTCACACCCAATGCTGTATATACCCGACTTATCAGATGGGTTGTGGTGTCTCCCCTCATCTGCGAGAGTATTATTTGTATCAAAAGAGGGGCTTCTTTGCTGTAGCCGATAGGGCCTCTTCTGAGGGCTACGTGAGAGCTTTTGGTCATAGATATGTAGCTATGTTTCTCTGCAGGAGCCCAAACAATGTTTGTATTCTCACAAATGAGTGGAACCCCAGTGGCTCAACTGTTTTGAAAGACTTGCCTTAGGCCCCACCTGCGCCAACCCATTAAGTGCCTATTGATATTTGACAGCTGTTGAGCCCCCACTGTTTTTGAGGGATCCTAGGTAGATTCATTTGTTTGGTGCTAAGAACTTTTGTAGAATGGACAGCCAGTTCCTAAGGGGAATGGCCCGTACATTTGGGAAATTCAGACAGGTGATGACAGGCTGGAGGATGCCTGAATAAGTAATCTGTTAGATCTAGCTTACCACTCCAGTTGATTTCGAACTGTTTCCAAGGGGCTTCATAATTGGGGTTTAGCCAACAAAGAAGGGTTCGCAGCTGCGAGGCCACCCCATATCTCTGTAGGTTAGCTAAATTGAGCCCACCCTGTTCCCTGGGTAGTTGCAGTATAGCATAGCGTATACTAGAGGGTTTACCCTGCCATATAAATCTAGAAATTAGCTTGTCTCAAGTCTGAAAATACATTCAGCTGGGGACAATGGGGAGCATTGTAAGAACAAGATTCGGGGAAATATATTTTGCTTTACTACCTCGACTCTTGCTAGGAAGCCCGTGGGATCCATGCCCACCTCACTGTATCCTCCACCAGCTGTTGGGTCAGTGATTCGAAATCTGCCATTTCCTCATGGATGGGGTCTTTAGTTAATACCCAGTGATCTCATGGATTGCTTATACCGCTTAAATGGAAAGCCTCACTTCAGGGTCTCTTTTGGGGTGAATTGACAAAGCAAGACCTCTTTTGCTGGTTTGTCCTGTATCCCGAGAGGTCTCCAAACGAGGTAATCTGATCCCAAACCCTAGGTATGGAGGTCTCCGGGGACGACAAGGTGATCAAAATACCATCCGCAAAAAGTGATATCTTGTAGTGTCTCCCCCCCCCCCCAGTGGGATTCTCTCTATTTCGGGCTGTAGCCGTATTGCTTGCACCAGAGGTTCTAAATATAGGGCAAAATGGAGTGGGGACAGGGGACTCCCTTGACGTGTTCCACTCTGCAGAGGGAATGGTTCAGAGAGCAAGCCGTCTAATTTCAGATAAGATTGAGGGGCTTTATATATCTGCTGGAGTCTGGTTATCATCGCCATTGGGAAAGCAAACTGAGCCAGAGCGGCCCAGAGAAATGTCCAGGCCACTCTGTCGAATGCCTTCTCGGCATCTAGCCCCAACAGGGCGAGGGATATGGATCTCTGGGCTGCATATTCTTTTATTAAAAAAAAGTACGTCTAACTGCATCATAGGCCTGACGTTGACACACAAAACCAACCTGATCTGGGTTTACTATAGTGGGCAAGATGTTCTTCATCCTTCTGGCCAGTATCACCATGTGAAGCTTATAATCAAAGTTCAGCATAGACATTGGTCGGTAAGAAGATGGAAGTTTGGTGTCCTTATCTGGCTTGGGAATAGCAGCATTAACTGTGTACCTCCATGACCGGTGGGTGGTGGGGAGTCTCGCCCTCCTGTACTTCATGTGAGGCCTTCAATAAGGGTGGCGGCAGCAGCAGCAGATCTTTAAATTTTTTGTAAAATTCTAAGGGATATCCATCTGGCCCAGGAGATTTTGACATATTTGCGTTTTATTATGTCCATTTCTCCCCTAGTTATCGGGCCTGTCAATATCTGGGCTTGCTGCATTGCTATCTTAGGGAGGTGCAGTTTCCGAAGGTATGCCTCGGTTTGTGAGGCTGGAGGATTACCCTCTGCCTTCTATATCTCTTAGTAGTAAGTAGCCATTATTTGCCTAATTGCTTGGGGGGTCGGGGCCAAAGTCCCAGAGGCTGAGTCTTTTATTACCGTGACACACACCCTGGTCTTCTGGGCTCTGAGCTTTCTGGCCAATATATGCGCTCCCTTAGGGCCTCCCTCATGTGAGACACTTTTTAGGTAGAACAGTTGCTGCTCTATTTTTGTGTCTACCAACTTTTTTATGTTTTGTGTTAATTTCAAGATCTGCACTTTTACTGTTCTATCCCCCTGGGCGTAGAATGACTGAAGTGTGGCTAATTCTATCTGGAATTATTTGAGCGAAGCATCTTGAGCTTTGTGTTTTCTATTGGCATAAGCCACTATCTCCTCCCTCAGAACTGTTTTTATTGTGTCCCACATTATTGTGTTGGGTGTCTCCGAACTGGAATTCTCCCTTATTTTTCTGGGGATTGCATCCTGGACCAGCGGGCTAAACTCAGTATCCCTAAGAAGTGCCAAGTTGTCTCCAAAATGTCTGAGTCTCCCCCCTCCGGGGGCAAAGTTAGCATAAACTGGAGCGTGGTCCGACAGGAAGGTTGCCCCATGCCAGATATCTTGTATAGTGTCCAGATGCTCCACTGTAGTAAAGATATAGTCTAATCTGGACGCCACTCCGGTGGTTGGGGAGAGGTAGGTATAGTGCCTTCCCGTGGGAAAGCTCTGATGCCAAAGGTCTATAAAGCCCAAGGAAGTTATGGTTCCTCCCACGTATTCTTGCAGGGGGTTGATATGATGAGGGAGACAGCGAGACACATCCAGTGTCTGATTTTAAAGCTGTGTTAAGGTCCCCGCCCATCAACTGCTGCTCCTGCAGCATCCCCAAGAACTGTGCAAAACATTTTTGTGCTATAGCCTTAGTTGACCCCAGAGGGAGATATATTGAGACTAGTCACTTGCTTATGGAGCAGCCCTGTGGCTATCGCATACCTCTCTTCACTATCCCGGAATGTTTCCTGTAGTTCAAACAGTATCCCCTCTCTTACTAGGATTACTGTCCCACTTCTCCTTCCTGAGGCATGCGAGGAGGCCACTACTGTAGAGAAGCCCCACCTCTTAAATGTTTCATGTTCTAGGGCCGAGAGGTGAGTCTCCTGGGGAAAAAATCACCTCTGACTTTCCCGTTTTATGTATTGTACAAGTTTCGACCTCTTAACTGGTCTATACAACCCATTAATATTTAAAGAAAGTATTAAAGAGGGTCTATCAATTTTTACTTCTGTTTCCAATGCTTATGGTGGAATGTGTCCCATAGTCTCCTCTTAACCTTGGGTAACTGTCTCTCCCATTGTCTGCTTTCTCTTTCAAGTGCTATAGCACCATCTACTGGCCATCTCATAACTGGTTGATTAGGTACCTTTTCTTTCGACACCTTTTTTTTTTGTTTAAACAAAACAATTAACAACTAATCCCTTTAAACGGGGCTCTTTTAAACGTAAACTCAGAAGTACATGTTACATCTTCAGTACATATCGCTGTTTGCTGTGCAATCAGGCAACCCCCTCCAGAAATGAAAGGTGGTGCTTGCAGATATCTTCTATCTAAACAGAAGGAACAGGCATCGATACTCCTGTAATAACGCACCATATTGTAGCAGTGAAAAACCTGAGGATGGTGCCCATCTCTCTAACAGTAGCCCTCCTTCACAGTTCTAACCTGCAAGTTTTAATTTCTAAACAATATAACTGGCCAATTTTTAAATGCCCTAAAAACATTTAATTGTAACCACAGAACTGGGGCAGATGCATTCCCATCTGCTTTCTGCCTTAGGTTTGACTTCCAAGGTAGGAAGGGATAAGTATTTCCTTCTGAATTGGGATTGGTGTTAAGATCCCATGGGGGTAATCCATGTAAGTACCATGGGCCCCCGACACTGCATTCCATCTGTGATGTCCGAGGTCATCGTGCACTGGGCAAGGCCCAGCAGGAGCCATAGCATAAATGATCTCAAACTGCCCATGACTCAGGATGACCTCACGGATCGTCAGCTGCTGAGGGGACTAATGTTCTGCCTTGATTCTGAGGGAGCAAATGGGGCCTGATGTTTCATCCTCTGAGTCAGCCTGGGGTTGACTGCATTGGAAGGATCAGTTGTTGTTATGCAGATCCAGTACTGCCCCCCCCCCCCAAAGATTAGGAAGGAGTGTGGAAGGCAGCTCCAAACTGAATTACAGCAGGATATAAGAAAGGGAACAGCATCTCGTATCATACAGTACAATTATAATACTTGTTATATGCACAGTATTAACCCCATATTTGACAGTCTTGTACCCTGCTCCCCCTCCAGCAGCTAAAACTTAATTATACATCATAAGTCCCTCAAGCCCTCTCAACCATGTCGCCAGGGGCTTAATAGGATATGAAGGTCCACCCCCTGTAATCGGGGTTTGTCTCACTAAGTTCAATCGTCCTGGACCCTCTGAAATTTCTGCAGTAACTTTTTTGACATCCTGCAATGTGGAAATTCCCTGGGTTTCTTTGACAACTGTTCCGAGAACTTGGATCATGATTCCTCATGGAGTGTTTGCAGTTCCTTCTTTGCAGTGGCTCATGGAGGTGGGGGGAGTCTCAATGCCTTTCTCTTGTAGCATTTTAAACGCCTCCTCTGGTGTTTCAAAGGTCTGTGGGCCCCCAGCCAACATCACCATGAGACGAGCTGGATAAGAGAGTATTGAATCTCAGTTGCTGCTGCTTCAGAACTCATACTGGGGCATAGGCCCTTCATCGAGCGGCTGTGGCAGGAGCGTAATCGTTGTCAAAATAAACTCTCTGACCCTTGTATTTCGTTTTTCATTCTCCAGGCTGTGGTTAAGAGCTGTTGTCTGATTGCGTAGTTCAGTAGCCTGATTTATAGCTCATGGTCTCCCATCAGGCATCTGGTTTTGTCTGAAGGGCCCTATGCACCCCGCTCAATATCTAGACTCATAGTGGGGTCCAATTGTAGAGTGTCCATTAGGAAGATGGCCAGAAATTCAGACATATCCCTTCCTTCTTCATTCTCCAGTACCCCATGGATCCTCAGGCTATTGTGCCACTAATGATTCTCTGAATCCTCACACTTTTCTTTTAGGACTTGTTGCTCTTCTAACACGTGGACCATGACCCTCCAGTCTATCGGCCTGGGTGCGAAATCAGTCGTGTGGGTTTCCACCACAGTCGCATGCTGCATTAGCTTGTTAAGTTCCATTGTGAGTTCTGTTCTGAAGTTGCAGACCTCATTCCTGAAGTCCTGAAGCTCGGTGAGGATTGCGGCATTGCTTGGTTGAGTGGCCTGAGTAGAACGTGTCTCCACCATCTTGTGCTGCACCGCAGAGGGCCGAGTAACTGGCGACAATCCAGTGGAATCCTTGCTGCTAGCTGCTCGATTAGCTTTGTGATGACCTCCCATTCAATTAAGAGCTCCTGGATTTGTGTGGTAGGCTTTTTTATTTTGAATATCGCTTTGTAGGAGCAATTTCTGAAGCCGGATAGACTGAGCTCTGTAGCTAGCACTGCATCCCTAGTGGTGACGTCACCAGAAGTCAATATTGAACTACTTTTTTAATATTTCAAATCTAAAAAGTGCTTAAGCAGACTCGAGTCTGGAAAGAAGGATGTCATTTAAGACAAGAAGTAATGGGCAATCTAAAATGGAATAAAAAGGTTTAGGTGAAGTCGTTCATTGTACCGTTTTTATATGTGTTGATGGGGTTCTTGGATTAAGGAATGATTGTGCTTGGAGACAGCTCTATTCCTCAGATGGAGGCATAGGGCCATCATATGTTAAAAAACCTCCATAACAAACTAGAAATCAAACTGGAGCCAGACACTTACTTACCACCATCATTGGGGACTAAACACAGGGTGGGCAATCCCAGACCAACCTTAAGGCGATCTTGGAGCTGGTAACTATATCCATAGACGGCCAAGACAGATGTATTTGCATTTATTGTTATGGATGGAGAATGTCATGAACAACTTTCTCAATGTAACAAGTGAATTCCTGTCACATTAATGTACCGTCAAACCCGCTTAAACGCATAGCCGTGGGACTTGGGGAAAATTGTGTTTAAGCGAGTTATGTGATCTTGGTGTTCCGACGCCTTGAGGTGGCCTGTAAACACCTTGCAATGGTCTACATGCTCCATGATCTAAGCTACACTCACAGTAGTGTACAGTACTGTCACGGTACTGTGGTGCGGACATCATGACTCTTACACCACCCAGTGCTTCCCGTCCCTCAGTGTTTCTCTGGTTGGCCAGTGCTACCAGACTACGGCTACTTTTTTTCCTGCTGCCTGACATCCCACAGTTTGTATTTTTCACCCGCGCTGAAATTCACTTACTTTCCCTTGCTGTACTGCCGACACCATAGCAACTTTGGTCACATGACCCCATGGACCTCTTGTCCCTGACATCACCTTAGCAACCATAATCGCATGGTCTTGTCTTTGGTGGGGATCTGATTTGCTTTTTGAATTGGATATTCAGGGTGGTGAGTGTGATTGAACTTGGCTGGGCAAACCGTTTTATTTTAATGCAGTGTGTATTGGTTCAGTGTGATTTACTTTTGACAGCTTTGATGCTTTTGACTTTTTCATTCAGGTGCTAGAACTGTGTCTTGATAGGGCAAACTGTTTAAAGACAAATTATTATTCAAACAACATGAAGTCTTGCTATGTTATGACATATGCAGTATAACCCCAGGTTAGAACTGCTCCGGAGGTGAAAGAGTTGACTTCCATGCAGAGCATGGAATCTTGAGCGCGAGCTCGGATGAACACTGTCTGTTGAAGCTCAAACTTAAACTGTCAGATTCTTTACTCCGCCTCACTGAACAGTCGCTCCGGAGATTCCTCCTGCTGCTCGGTTTGTTTGTTGGGTTTGAAGTGTAATTCTCGGTTTATTTTACCGAAATTTAACCACAATCGTCGGTTCAAGCTCTGTCTGTGGTATTGTAAGTAATAGGCTTTTTTTTTCTTCTGTGTGGAACTTGTAAACGTCTTTTTCGGTTCGGTTTGAACCGATCAGAGGGGTTTAAAAATTACTTTCTAGCCCATTAGAGTGCGGTTCCTGGTTCTTATCGGTTCTAAAAAAACCCCCAAAAAACCGGATTTTATTACGTTTTTTTCCACGACCCATGACACGGTTGGGAACCAATAAGTCTTGCTTGGTGGATTGCCATTAACGGGCAAGTTTTGGTTAGGCTGGCACTATGTCTGAGAAACCCAAAAGAAAAAACGGACCCACTGGGTTTCAGCACTGCGGCCTCTGTGGGGAAGCCTTTGCCAAGGCTGACCCACACACCATTTATGTATATTGTCTGGGGTTTGACCACCTCAATGCAGACTGCCAGATTTGTAATAATTTTCCTGCTGCCACTGTGGAAAAGAGTTGATAGGCATAGGGAAAGGGAGGCCAAAAAGTCCGCTGACCCGGATGGCCAGCCCGGTTCGGTTCCATCCGAACCTGAGGGAGTGCCCTCTGACCAGGGCGATGCTTCCTTGGGCAAGCGAAGAGCCAGCTCTGAGAGCCAGTTCCAACAAAGGGCTAGAAGGTCAAGCTAGTTTGGGGCCAAAAGTTATTTTTCCAACCGCTGAGGAATAGCCAAAGCTATCAAATTGTCCAGTCTCTCTCCCAGTTCCATCCGAACGGCACCATTGGGCAGCGGTCGGTTCCCTCGTTCAAGATTGATTGTGAAATTTTTATGAACCAGGGAAGGGGAGGAGGGAACGAGAGAGTGAGTGTGATTTTGACAGTCTGGATGTGCCCATTGAACCGGACATCTCTCCAGACAGACCCTGGAGTATCCCTCCCAGGCGGAGTCCCCTTCTCATTTTTGTTTTACAAGAAAGTTGCTGACACTGCAACTCCCTGTTGAGGAAGCTGTTGATGATCAAGAGCAGCCTGATTTTGTGGAAATGATGGATATTCCAGAGTCTAGGAGACTGTCTATTCCTTGCATAAATCTTTTAGAAGCGGACAGTAAATTCTGAAAACTTCTTATTCTATCCTCCTGTGGATAAAAGGATGGACAAGGTATTGCTTTATCAGGCTCTGATACAGAGTTCCTATCTCAGCAGTGCAGCCATGTGGGGTAGTGCAGGCTGCAGCCTGTGACAAGGCTAATTTCCTCTAGCCTCTCGTCCTCTGAAAAGGATTCCAGGAGGATGGATGCCATGGCAAAAAGCAGTATATGGCAGCATCTTTTGGGACTCAGACAGGCAAATTATATGCAACTACGCAGCTAGGTACCAGAAATCCAGGTGGGATACTGTCCTGGCCCTAGCAAAACGGGTCCCTGAACAGCTTGCCAGGGAGCTGGAGCAGGTGGCTGCGGATGGTATTGAGGCATCCAAGGTGCAGTTTCATGCTGCTGTAGACTCTAATGATGTTTCATCTAGAGTTATGGCTACATCTGTGTCTCTTTGCAGAATGGCCTGGCTGATGTACTGCCCTGTCACTGGATACCCAGTCTAAGGCTATGGATTTTCCTGTTGTGGGAAATTCTCTGTTTGGGGAGCAGACAGAGAATTATATGAAAAATGGATGAGTATAGGACCACCTATAGGGTGCACAGGCCAAAGAAAGGCAAGTCACTCCTCAGAGGCAGCATGTCAGGGGCAGGGGCAGGCCTTTTCATAGGCCGTTTACCAAGCCAGGCCTCCTCTTCTGCTTATGCCAGAGGGTTCTTTAGAGGAAGGGGCAGAAGGGCTCTAGTAAGCCTGCTTCTACCCCTCAACCCAAAGCCCTGCAAAACAGGCTCCCTGATGGGGTAGCTAGGCCGATTCTCCACTACCGGTAGGGGGCAGGCTGGCTTACTTTTGTCCAGGACTGGAAGTCTTAACATCAGACAAGTGGGTCCTGGAAGTAGTAAGCCAGGGACTGGTTCTCAGCTTCAAAAAATTTCCGAAGATGAGAGCCAGATCTTTTCCCCCTGCAAACCCATCAGAGGCACTTGCCCTGGAAGCAGAAGTTTCTTCCCTCCTGGCTCTCAGAGCCGTGGAAAGGGTTCTACCCATACACCAGGGCAAAGGGTTCTACTCCAGGTACTTCTTTTTACCCCAAAGACAGCAGAATGGCGGCCCATTCTGGATCTCTATATCTAAACAAGCACCTTTAAAACCAAAGTTCAAAATGGTGACCCTGGGATTATTTTACCCTCTAAGGCCAGGGACTGGCTAGCCTCCCTGGACCTTGAGGATGCCTACTTCCATGTTCTCATCAAAGCTCCCACCAGTACCTCAGATTCAACTGCCCTCAGGCCATTACCAGTTCAAGAGCAATGCCCTTGGCCTCTCCTCGGCTCCAAGGGTGTTCACAAAATGCCTGGCAGTAGCAGTTGCTCATTTAAGAAGGCAAAAGATTGCCATCTTTCCTTATCTGGACGACTGGCTCATTGTAGGCCAGTCTCCAGAACAGGTCAAACTTCATTTACAAGTAACCCAGCACCTGCTTACATCTCTAGGTTTCCTTCTCAATCTTCCAAAGTCAGTTCTGGAGCCTGTCCAGCTTCTCGCCTTTATAGGCGCAGAACTGAACACAAAAGAAACCAGAGCCTTCCTTCCTCTGGAGAGAGCAAGGACCTTGGTGTCTCTGGCCTCCTCTTTCTCCCTGCAGGTCTCTCGACCAGCAAAGCATTTTCTACAGCTCCTGGGGCACATGGCTGCTTCTACAGCAGTAGTGCAGGGAGCGATATTTCAGATGAGGGACATTCAGTTCCGTTTGAGAGCCTTTTGGTCTCAAAGGACGGATCCCCTAACCAAATTGATTCCAGTGACTCGAACCCTGATCCAGGCCCTCCAGTGGTGGCAGGATCAAAACAATCTGAGACAGGGAGTTCCCTTCACTCCCCAGTCTCATTCCTTGACCCTTTCTACAGATGCATCCCTCTTGGGGTGGGGAGCTCACATGGGTGACCTTTCCACCCAAGGGCTGTGGTCCCCTCAGGAATCTCTGCTCCACATCAATTTGCAGGAGCTCAGAGCAGTTTTTCTAGCACTTCAGGTTTTCTCCACAGCTGTCCAGAACAGACAATACCACTACAATGTGGTACATCAACAAGCAAGGGGGCACTCTGTCTACGGCCTTGTGCACCGAAGCAATGAAGTTGTGGTCTCTGGAATATTCTCTGAACGCCTCCCTTACGGCAGTTCACCTCCCAGGCAAGGACAATGTCCTAGCGGATGCTCTCAGCAGAATTTCCCAGGGTCATCACGAATGGGCACTGGATCCCCTAGTACTGGAGGTAATTTTTGCCAGATGGGGCACTCCGCAAATAGATCTCTTTGCAGCCCCAGACAATCACCAACTTCCCCTTTTTTGTTGCAGGCCCCCAGTGTTGGGCTCAGTCCCTCTGGATGCCTTCCTTCTCAGTTGGGAAGGGAAGTTTCTCTGTTTTCCCCCCTTCCCCCTTCTTTTCAAAGTGCTAGTCAGAATCAGATCTCAATCCTGCAAGATGATCCTGATCACTCCAGATTGGGCCAGGCAGCCCTGGTCCCCACACCTCATGTCCTTAGCAGTCCACCCTCCCCTATGCCTTCCCAGGAATCACAACCTGTTAACCTGTGCCCAGGGGAGAGTTTGGTATCCAAACCTCAAATCTCTCAATCTCGAGGCTTGGCTCTTGAAGAGTTAGAATTTGCTGACCTACACCTTTCTCAAGGTGTATTGGATATCTTGAAGGCCTCTAGGAAGCCTTCCACCAGGGCTACCTATAATTCAAAATAGAAGAGATTTT
Organism: Neoceratodus forsteri; assembly: GCA_016271365.2. Taxonomy (NCBI): domain Eukaryota; kingdom Metazoa; phylum Chordata; order Ceratodontiformes; family Ceratodontidae; genus Neoceratodus; species Neoceratodus forsteri. The sequence goes on along the minus strand of CM057451.1, from coordinate 1,027,186,923 downwards.
CCATATGGTGTGCTGGTAAACATAATTCCCCAGAATCTGCTGGTGTGCCCACGATCCTGGATTATTTGGTGCATTTGAATTCCTTGGGGCTGAGGCCAGCTACCCTAAAGGTGCACTTGGCAGCTGTCTGTCTGTCTTGTCAGCAGGTAAGCCCTCTTCATCAGCTCACCCTGTGTTCTCCAAGTTTTTTAAAAGGTTGCTTCACACCAATCCCCCGTTCAGGGATCCTGCCCCTGCTTGGGATCCTAATATTTGCATCGCTCAGCATGCAACCCCCTTTTGAGCCATTGTCTTCAGCAGAGCTGAAGTACTTGACTTGGAAAACTGTGTTTCTGGTAGCAGTCACCTCTGCCAGGCGCATGTGAACTACAATCCTTGTCAGTGGAGCCTGATTTTTATCTCCTTTCATAGAGATAAGGTAGTCCTCAGGACTAACAGGAAGTTTTTGGCTAAGGTGGCTTCAGACTTTCACCTTAATCAATCCATGTCTCTTCCTGTGTACTTCACTGACCATTCCTCCTCTGGTGAGAGGAGATTGCACAGTTTAGATGTCAAAAGAGCCCATAGTTGCTATATAGAACGTACCAGGGGTCACGGGTTCGAATCCCTCCAATTGTTCCTCACTTATGTTGAGGTTGGTAAAGGGAAACCTGCCACTAAAAGATCCATTGCCAGGTGGATTGTCTCTTGTATCCAATTCTGTTACGAAAAACTGGGTAAGGTTCCTCCCTCAGGCCTGAGGGCTCACTCTACCAGAGGTACAGCTGCGTCTCTGGCTGCTGCCAGGACATTCCTATCCTAGAGATATGTCAAGCAGCTATCTGGAAAACAGTTCACACTTTACTAAGCATTACTCCTTGGATATCCAGGCTAGGAGTGATGCTCGATTTAACACAACTGTGCTTCAGAGCCCTATTTCCCAAGTAGGTTCTGTCCCTCCTCCATGGAGGTACTGCTGTATAGCTCAAGCATAAGTTAATATAGCAAGATTCTCATGTTTGAAGAAAAATTACTCACCTTAGTAATGTTGTTTCTTCTAATGGAGTCTTGCTATATTATGACCTCCCAACCTGCCCCTCTCAGAACCTCTGTTTTTGGGATGTGGGTGGGCAGTGCAATGTTGGCACTTTATTTCACCCTCCTTGGGTGCTTAGGTGTTATGCTTAAGTTCTTCTTGAATCCCCCGACTTGAGTCTTTGTTTTGGGATCAAGATCAAAAAGGTGTTTTTGTAGTTAGTAGCCAACGGCTAGTGTAGGTTTACGGCTTCCACACAGAACCTTAGTGAGTGTTTGCTCGTAAAGATCTGACAGTTTAAGTTTGAGCTTCAACAGACAGTGTTCATCCGAGCTCGTGCTCAAGATTCCATGCTGTGCATGGAAGTTGACTGTTTCACCTCCGGAGCAGTTCTAACCTGGGGTTATACTGCATATGTCATAATATAGCAAGACTCCATTAGAAGAAACATTACTAAGGTGAGTAATTTTTTCTTCTTGTATCTTGAGTCGTATGCTGTCCAATGGGATTGAGCAACCATCCAGATACTGAGTTAAAAAAAACATTTCACTAAGCTGTTCTTCTGGAGACTATTCCTTTTCTATAGACGAAAAGTAGTGGCCCCAGGAATTACTGAGGCTCCAGAGTTCTTTTTGGTATATTCCAAGCACGAAAGTAGAATATTGCTTCATATACAACAGGAGTGGGGGTGAAAATGACAAGATAAGAGATTTTAGTTAGTGACATCAGTAACAGCAAGATATCAAAAAATATATCATTGTTACTGTTGTCACAATGGATATCTTAAGTTACTGTCCTCACAGTGGAATACTGAACCAGTCAGAGCAGCTTCTACAATGCTGATGACATCATAATGCCTAGTGTAGCACTAAAGCGGGCAGTTAAAATCAAAGCAACATTATTAAATAAACTTCAGTTTTAAAAGCTACAACTTGTGATTTAATGTTGTGTGTGTATCAAATATACAATAGCCTGACACAAAATAGGCAATTTATCATCACTTGTGGGCAGTACTTTCATAACGCACTCGTGGTTCTGCCACTCGTGAGTTATAGTCCTGCCCCCTCACACTTGAAGATAAATTGCATATTTTGAGTCCGCCTATTGTATATCCTATAATTGAATATCCATTCATACCCCAGCACGCAGTCAATATGTCCTCAATTGATATTTCTGTAAATGCTGATTGCTGGAGAAACTTTCTATAGTGTACAATGTATGGGTAGCCCTTATTACCCACTGAAAGTAAGCTGTTTACAACCTTGTAATCCCACTGTTGTGATGTCAGAACCTTATAAACCTCTCATCTTTGTCATAGCAGTGGGTTTACAAAACGGAAAGCCGGCCGGCCCGGTGGTGCTGAGGGTTGAGGCGCTAGACGCCACACCTCACGCTGCGCTGGCGACCCGGGTTCAGGAATGGACTTGGGTGGCCGGGGTCGGCAGGGGGAGGGAGGATCGAGCGTCCCAACGGATGCTTTCCTCCCTCAGGGGTGGGCTACCAAGAGCGCATCGCGCTCTGCACTCCTTCCAGCCGGTGGAAGCACCGGCAGAGGGAAGGGTGGAGGCTCCAGCCTGTCCTGAGCCGGAGGGACGCCTGGGCCATGAGGGTCTGCGGGCGTAAGCACGCCACCATTCGGGACGACGCCCCAGCGCAAGGCGCCCTGAGAGTCGGGACGTCGGGAGAAAACCGGAAATAACCTCCGGCAGCCCTAGATGAAGTCCGCCCGGACCACCGATAGGACAGACCCCAATGTGCAAGGAGAGGAGGTTGGGCACTCTAGGGGCAGATCCCTGAAGGTAGGTACCGGGGGGACATGAGCGGACGGAAGGAGGGGGCACCGGAGGCAGTAAGGAGGGATAAAGATGAAAATGAAAAAAAAAAAAAAAAAAGGAACGCCAGTGTTATTTAGTATTCTACACACCCAGAATGTGATTGTTAGTCTCAGTACAGTATTAAATAACATTCCAGTTGTCAGTTTACTGTTACTGTGTCTAGTGATCACTGTGTATGATAGATATTTTAATATTGGTGCTATTTTGACTTGCTGTTGATCAGTCCATGTATCCTAATTGTTTTCCTACACAGTCATGTGGCCACAGTGGTAAGGCTAAATTACTTGTGTTTGGGGTGTGTGTGTAATTTCTCATGTCGTGTCCCATACACTATAAATGACAATGACTGATGTGCAGGTGATAACCACAGTGTAATCTCCTCTCGTGGTTGCTAGGGCAATGGTAAACCTCTCGAGCTGCGCTCTCAAGGTTTACTGATGCCCTACCAACCACTTGAGGTGATTACACCATGGTTATCACCTGTACATCAGACATTATCCCCTATGTAGTAGTGTTGTTCTGTATAGAATTCCATCCCTTTCAAAATGCTGTTGTACCACAGTTCCGAAGGTCATGGAATGTGATTTTACTCTACTGTGGTAGAACAGCATTCTAGAACCTCTAGAGACTGCATGAGTCAGTTTAATTTTGAAAGCAAAAGAATTCATGCACATATATTTAACACAGTACTATACACTATATATAAAAAAAAAAATGAGATGAGCAACTCTATGCACAACCAGTGTGTTCTGCCACCCCAGAGTTCTGATTCCCATGGATCTCTCAAGCTTCGCTCTCAAGGTCTGGGAGAATCAGAACCCCTCTGTGGCAGAACACACTGGTTGTGCTTAATTGCCCATCCAGTATTCTCTATCTTAAATAAAAACTTTGAATATAAAAAACAAACTACATCTCAGTCCATAGGGACAAGGTAGTCCTTAGGACTAATGGGAAGTTTCTCCCCAAGGTGGTGCCTGACTTCCGCCTGAATTGGTCCATCTCTTTGTCAGTCTTTCACTGATCATTCCATTTCAGGGGAATGTAGGCTGCTCAGCTTACATGTCAAGAGGGCCATCAGTTACTGCTTTGATCATACTAAGTCATAGGCAGGATAGTACTCGGCTCTTCCTGACTTATGGAGAGGTGGGCAAGGGCAAACCTGCCTCGAAGAGGACCATTGCACGATGGATTGTTGCCAGCAGAGTAGGCAAAGAACCTCCTGTGGGCCTTAGGGCCCACTCTACAAGGGGTACAGCTGCTTCTATAGCAGCTGCAAAAGATGCTCCTTTGTTGGAAATTTGTAAAGCAGTTACCTGGAAAAGTTCACATATTTACCAAACACTCTAGCCTGGATACCCAGGCCAGAAGCGATGCCAGATTTGGTACAGCAGTACTGCAGAGCTTGTTTCCTAAATAGGCTTTCTGCCGTCCTCCAAAGGTACTGCATGGGTAGTCTGCATATGTCTGACAACAGTAAGATTTCCTGGGGTTTGAAGAAAAAATTACTTGCCATAGTAATTTTGTTTCTTTGCTGTGTTCTGAGCTCCCACCCTACCTCCCCTACTAGAACCTATAGGCACTGCCACTACTGCTGCCATGCTGTTGAAAACTTGTGTTTCTTGATTGGGGCATTTGTGACTTGAGTGGTGATGACCACACTTTGAAATAAAAGGAGATTGTTTTTGGAGGGATGTTAGTTACTTATAAGGATAGTTTAGATAGCTTGTTGTTCTTACCCCAGTGGTCCGTTAGCATCAGTAAGTTTAAGCAGCTAGCTGACCAGGTAGTACTGCACCGGAGGTGTGGTTTATGCTAATTAGCATCAGCCAATCAGGAGATACTTTGGGGGATTGCTGAGGAGAGAAATTGACAACATGGCTTAAAAAGATATTATTTGGCTTTTGGTGACCGAATAAGTGTATTAGGCAGTATACCTGCCTATTTTCAGACATGACCTGGGAGGGTACAAGATACAGTAAAGGCAACAAACAAGTACATACAAGCAGTCAAATCATATCGGTTATCCAAGCAGGGACAGACATAAAAGTTACAGCAAGCAGGACCATCCGCGAAGGGATGATTTAGGTTGGGTACAGTTGATTGACATACAGGTGTAAGGCAGAAACAGGGGGTCAAGACAGCTTGAATAAGGAAGGAAGGGAACAGTCACAATAGTCCAGTGCTGAGAGGTGAGCGAAGAGTGCTGTTTTTAAGAGGAGTGGGACAAGGAGTCCTTTAAACTGGGGGAGAGAATTCCAGGTTTTGGGGGCAAAGTGTGCAAAAGCTTGTTCACCCATTTTTGTAGCACAGCGAGGAACAGCTAGCAATGGGAGGACCTTGAAGGGCGGGAATGGAGAACAGGATTAATCATGACTGTTAAGTGCAGAAGGACTGGGAGTTGTGGTCATGGAATCAGTGAAGCAGGCCAGAGAAAAAAGGCGATGGGATTCTGGTGACCGCCAGCGCAGGGCCGAGTAGAGAAGACAGCGGTGGGTGAGTCGATGCATGGATAGAGTAAATCTGCAAATGTTGTAGGAGGTGTCCCACTTCTGGAGATTAACTGTAGTGGTCTGGGAAATAGGTAAAGTGTAGAGAAGCCTAGGAAGGACGACGCCTCTAGCCACTGAGACCCTGGCTGTAGGGGTTAATGAATGGCACACGCGGTAGGCAGCCCCGATCTTCATGTTTACAAATCAACATACTTCATTAATGTAAACTGAGAAATCTAGCGCAGGATCCAGAATCACCCCAAGGTACTTGAAAGAGCACGTAGTCAGTACAGCGGCCCCATCCTGGCATAGCACGCGAAACATTGGGGCAAGGCCTGAAACTTTCTTGGAGACCCGAAGGGCATAGCTTGGGTTTTGGGAAGGTTAAGGATGAGGGAGTTAAGGGAGAACCAGGACTGAAGCAGTTGAAACCCTAAAGTGAGATGATCATTGAGGTCAGGAATGGAACTGGAGGCAGAGAATAGTACCAGGTCATCCGCGTACATAATGGAGCTACAGTGCGGTATGGCAGTAGGAATATCGTTTACAAAGATTGAGACTAGCAGAGGCCCAAGGATTGATCCTTGAGGGACCCCCACAGAGATGTGAGCAGGGGCTGAAGGGGTTTTGCAAAAAGAGACAAATTGGGACGGTTATTGAGGTAGCTAGTGAACCAGGCTAGAGAGGGTTCAGATACCCCTAGAGACTACAGCTTATTTAGGAGAGAAGAGTATGACTAAATCGAAAGCCTTGGTCAGGTCAGTGAACATAGAACCAGAGAGTAGACCTTTGTCCATATTAGACTTAACCTCACTGGTGAATGGGGTGAGAGCAGTGGTGGTACTATGTCCAACCCTGAACCCGTGTTGCACAGGAGACTGAAGGTTGAATTTAAGCAAATGAGCAGAGATCTGGACATGGATCAATTTCTACAGTAACTTGCTGAGAGTAGGAAGCCATGCGATGGGAAGATAGTTGGATAGGATTCTGGGGTCCCCTTTCTTAAACACCAGGATGGTCCTGGTGGCTTTCCAGGCAGCGGGCATGGTCGATGTACTGATGGTAGGTTAAAAAGCCTAGTCACAGGAGTGGCAAGAAAAGGGGCGGAGAGTCTGATTCTGGGTTCTAGTCCATCTGTCCCGGCACTCCCCCGAGAAGGAATAGTTCGGAATAACTTAAGTACCTCCTGGCGCGTGACAGGGGAAAGCACCAAGTTAGGAGATGTGCCAGGAAGGGAGCCACTGGGTGCAGGCAGGTAGGGTCATGGGACCTTGGTAAAGAGAACGTTAAAGGCATTTGCAATAGTGCAGGGGCTATTGCAAAGGGTATCCTGGATTAACATATCGTGCAGTAACTGTGGCTTGTTGTTCCCCAGGATCTCATTAATCTGGAACCAGTATTTCTTTGGGTTGTAGGCGGATGAGTTAAGATTACGGTAGTATGTACTTTTGGCAGCATGAACCTCCTTTTTGCAGGAATTTTGCATGGTCCGGTATTCCTGAAAATCAGCCTAGAGACAGGAAGATTTCGACTTCGACCAGAGTTTGTCCTGACACTTAATCAGTTGCAGGAGAGGCCTCTTTAGCCACTTGGTCACTTTCCCGCTGACTCTACATGTCGAGGGAGGAATATGCTTGTTTTGCAAGGCAAGTAGAGTTTTATTGAACTAATCGGTGGCTTGGACTACATTGGCGGTAGTAAAGAGGGGGGACCAGTCAGTAAGTTTTAGGTCATTAATAAATGCTGACTGGTCGAGCTTAGAAAAGTTGGCAAAGGACAACACTTTGTGAGTATATGATGGAGTGGAGGACCCCCCTTACACAATAGACTGGACAATGATCACTAATTGAGTCTGGAAAAACCCCAGTGGGGAGTAGAAGTCCTTCCTATTGGTGAGGACTCGGCAGTCGTAGTACGTCAGGAACCATTCTGGGATATTCTGGTAGGAGCTGTAATGAGCTGACAGAGGCTCGCCTTGCTGATGGTAGAAGCTAAGAGGGAAGAACTGGGCCCAAGCCAGTCAAGATTGAAATCGCCCAGACATATCACCTCATTTTTTTCTTGGATACAGAAGGAATAAAGTTCATAAGCTCTTCAAGGCCAAGCTTTCTGTTTCGAGTAGGAAAGTATATCCCAAAGATGTGCCGTCTTTTTTGCACCCCCAAGTAGGAGGGAGTGTAAAACCTCCGCATTATTTAGAGCAGGTGTAGGCAGAAGCGAGATGCACAGGTGAGACTTATAGTACAGTGCCAAACCACCATCCCTTTTGGGGAAGGCCTGTCAACCTGGTGCAAATTTATAGCCAGGTAATGTGTAGGCAAGCTCAGAGATGGAGGGTTTCAGCCATGTTTCGGAAAGTACCAGTGTGTCCGGATTACTGACTTGTACCCAGGCCTCAAGTTCAGGGAAGTTGTGTACTAGACTTCTGATAAGATGGACAAAGGTCAAACCCAGGGACTGGGTTAGGAGATGGCCAGAACTAGTATTTGTTATGTTTGGATTGATTACTAGACCAGGGTTGGTCTCAATATCCCCAGCTAGGGTGAGGAATAGTGCCATAGCCCAGTGTGAGGCTGGCGCAGTGGGCCATGATCAACGTCTGGAGGAGGGAAGTTTACTGTTTAGAAAAAACCTAAGGATGGGCCCCAAGAATTTATAGGTACTGGGGACTTGAGTTGCAAGTCTGGAGGAGCTTATGGCTATCATATTGGAGAATGTGAAATTAAGAGCCTCAACCATCCTGAATGAGGGACTCCCTGAGCCAAGGAATAGAGATTCGAGGGACAGTAAGGTGAAGAGTGCATGAGGCAGATAGTACAAGGCCACCCTCTACATCATAGTAAGGAAGATAGGTAACGAGTAGGCAAGAATTAAAGATCCTTGTATTACAAGTTCAACGGGAGTGAACAGCTGAAGGACTAAGGGGGGAAGGTAAGGAGGGGGTGACCAGTCAGAAGGTAGGGTTCAGGTGGAGCAGGCAATGACTGCGGGAAGGCGGGACCCTGATTTGAGAAAGGAGGGAAGGGAGTAACCCCAGAGGAGAGAAGCTGCAGCTAGAAAACTGCTTAAAGTGCAAACTGAGATCAAGAGCTTGCCCGCCTTGAAATCAGTGTGAAACACAGAGAGAGAGAGAACAGAGCTTACCAAGCCGAGCGAGAGCTGATCCGAATGGTAGTAGGTGAGGACGTCTAGTGGTGGCTCAGTAAAATCTACAAATGAGGAAGTAGGCAGATAGAAAAAAAACACAACCACGTGACAATAAGTGCCTATATATGCAAAGCCAGCTAAGGGTGGGAGGGTATTGTGGGGGGTGGGTGGGGAGGAGCCGCGTAGAGAATGCGGGGAGTAAACCTAAGTCCTGGCTGCGTGGCTGGAACTGCAGACTTTCAGACGTGCTCTAGGCTACAGCTAAAAATAATGCAATCAAATCAGCCCAGCAATGCACGTTCGGCCCAGAAGACAGCCAATACACCCCGACAATTCAGTTCTTCAATTGCAAACGGCTACAGTGCTCCTAGGATTAAAATCTTATCAGGTGCCTTAGCCATCAGGCAGGCACACATTTCAAGCCTCTGTCAATACCAGCATCACTGTGGTAGTCGGCCCCTGCTATGTCAGCCAAGGCCCAGACTCCCTTGTCGGATGATTTAGCTAAAATAGCTAAATTTGGTTTGAGAGCAGCCAAATAACCGTTCAAGTGGCTGCTTCCAGTTGGATGGCAAGGAGGTTTGCCTGGCTGCGAGTCGCAGACCTCACTCAGGATGCCCAAACCAAGGTTATAGACTTTCCAGTCAAGGGTAATTCCTCTTTGGAGAAAGATAAAGGCTTACATGAAAAAGGTGGATATATACACCACAGCAAGCCCCCTTTGTTTCGATCAGGCTGGGACTGTGCCTCAGTATCCGCAATACCCACAGCAGGGGTCTTTCAGGAACCTATAGACAAGTGGCCCTGGATGGTAGTGTCAGGGATCGTCTCTGAGCTCACATTCCTTCCAATAACAGCGGAAAAGGGATTAGAAAAGTTGCAAAAGAGACCCAATAAGGGCGAGTCAGGCTCTGACCAGTCAATACCCTCCAAATCTGCATGTGAAACTGCTGTCTCTTACTTGCACCGCTGAGAAGGGTGATTCAGGTTTAAAAAAAAAAGGGGGTGAGCGGTGCCTGTTTTCTCCGGTCCCCACTCAAAGCGACAAAGCATGTCAAACCCCAGGAAAATCTAAAGGGTTCCTGGCATCACTGTATTTAAATTTTTCCACACTCCCATAAGGGAGTCTCACAGAAAGTACTTCAGGTTCAGACTCATCAGGTCACTCTCTGGGAGTGTACACAGTGGTTGGAGCATGATAAACTGACACCTTCAATGATAAGGTGTCAGTTTCCCCATATCTAGACTGGCTGGTGGTTGTAGAATCATTCCAGCAAGTGAGTCTGCAACTCGCCTAGGGTCTCTTGGACTTTCTAGGGTCCTTGATAAATCTAAAGAGAAAATGACCTTCAGCCTGCTCAAGTGCTCCAGTTCATAGGAGCAGAGCTAAATACCCTGCAAGGCAGGGTCTACCTGCCCCTACACAGGGCAAGAAGTATTCTACTAATAGCGGGCTCATTCAGGCTGAATGAACCAAAAATAGCAAGAGAGTTTTCTTCAGCTACTGGCCACATGGCACCTGCCACTGGCACAGTCTTGGAATCCAGGTTACAGACCAGAGCCATTCAATGTCTCCTCATGGCTCAGTGATGTCAGAGACAGGACCCTCTTTTTTAAAACTAATTCTAGTAACAAGGACAGTGTTACAGGCCTCCAGTGGAGGAAGAGAACCAAACTAAGGGAAGGGGCTTCTTCTTTTTCAGCAAGAGCCCCTATCAGTTGTCTGACAGCAGATACATCCCTACTAGAGTGGAGCACCCATCTGGGGTTTCACACCTCCCAAGGCACATGATCAAGTGCAGATTCACTCCTGCACATAAACCTGCATGCGCTACGAGTAGTTACTGTGCTAAAGGTCTTCACACAACTGCTACAAAGGTGGTACAGGTCAGAACAGACAATACCACCACAATGTATTATATCCACAAGTAGGGAGGAACAAGGTTAAGCCCTCCCTGCTCAGGACTTTTGAAAATATGGAGTCTAGTATGTTCCATATGTCCCTGCAGGATATTCATTTGCCTGGTAGGAACACTACCTTGGCAGATACCTTGACTCTGATCAAACAGTCCCATCAGGAATGGGCCTTAAATAGTCAGGTGGTGCAAGTTATCTTCAGGAGGTGGGGTATACCAAGGGTAGACTTGTTCGCTTCCCACCACCTGCCACAGTACTAAGACAGTTGGATCCAGGACCAATCCCCCTGGATTCTCCAGTTCTGAGTTGGCCAGGGAAGCACCTGTTCGCTTTCCTTCCTTCCCTCTGGCATACAGTGCATTTCTCAAGCTCAGGTCCCAGCCATCATCAGTGTTCTTGATAACGCCAGACTGGGCCAGGCAGACATGCTACTCTCCATATCTGGTTCCAGACCAATACAGCTTTTCTCAGAGGCACAACTTGTTAACCTCCAACCGGGAGGCTTCTGTGCTCAAACCTTGGGTTACTCAGACCCAAGTCATGTCTCTTGAGGGCCTACTGTATAATATGCAGCCTTGCATCTTTTTCACAGTGTCTTGGACATTTTATATGATTACAGGAAGCCCTCCATTAGGAAACTGTGTGCTTCAGAAGGGGAAAGGTTTACTATTGGTGTTCAACCAGAAAATGGTTTCCAGCACATGCTGGGATCAAGCAGTGCTTGACTAACTTACCTTTTCATATTCATTGGACTTGCAGTCCAGCATCCTCAAGGTCCACCTAGTTGCAGCATCTGCTTGCATATTAGTTGGACAAAATGTCCTAATGGCCTCCGATCCTAGCCTCAAAGAGACTCTTTTAGGGCCTGGCACATATTGGCACAGGCTGGTGTTCCAGCTGTGCTGGACTATTTTTTACCTATTTGCAGACCAGTACCTTAAAGGGTACCTAAACAAGCAGTTTAAAACTGCAAATTCCAAAATCTGGCTTTATATTGAGGTAAAGTAAAGGCTGCTGTTTACATTCATGCTAAAATTGCATTTATGTAAATAACATGCAGTTTCATAGCTTTTGAAAAAAATGTAAACATCAGCCTTTCACTTTCAAAAAACAGCCTTGGTTTCTCCCTAAAATGTCTGCCGAGTGTGTTAAGTGATGAGTCATGATGACATCATAGGAGCCTGAGACACAGATTCACATATATCTATAATGCTAACTAGTTCTTCTTTCCCTCTTTATTTTGATTTGTTGTACCAGAATGATCAACACTATGTATTAATTTGTGGATTATTTTGATCAGTACACATGTTGGGCTATAATTTTGTTCATTTTGTTTACTTTAACTTGCGGAAAATGTTTTGCAATCCAGCTGACTTTTTCTTTGGTAAACTGCATTACAGTACAACACTTCAATACCTGATGATTTAGTAGTTATATGATGCACTGAGTTTTGTTTTTTTGTTAACCAGGAGAGGTGCACTAAGCTGAAAGCTTGTTTACAGGTGTGGCCTGGGAGCACAAGGACGCTCAGTGACTTGCTCAGGCTCACACAGCAAAATACCTGTCTTGTTCAGTTCCAAAGCTCATGCTCTCTTGTTAATCCATAAATAAGGCTTTCTTTTTCCATGTGAACCCCCTGCATCTAGCCGTTCCACACCACCATCCATACCCTGTCCTTAGTACTGCCTGGGGCATATATGAGCTGCGGTCTCATGAAGAGAATTATCACACCTCGGATTGTAATCTTGTACCTCAGAGAGTTTTGCACACCTATACTGATGCGTATCAGCTGGCACTGTTAAAAATGCCTCCCAAATCACTCTCCAGTCCACGTTCTCAATGTTTGACTTCTGCTGCCACAGTAAGTAGAGTGGATCACCACCCTTGTGCACAGTGAAGGTAGTATGTACAGTTCCCTGTTGTGTTTTTTTTCCCCACCTCATTAACCAACAACTAGGTCTTCCTGGAGGTGCAAGCAATAAGCATCATGACCCACCAGGAAAACTGCTGCTCATGCCTCATAAGGGCTGCACTTACAATGGATAACAATGTTATTAGCAGGAAAGGAATACTAATACCTTGAGTGAATCTACCTGACTTCCAGTGTCAGTCTACTCCTTTACCTGTGATCTGCAGAACCCTGCAAGAAAGTTCCCAGCAATTCTTCTCCAGTACTTTTCTGTGCTCTACTCCACAATGCTAGTTGGCTGGCTACCACCCTTCCAAATCTTGAATGAGCTATACACAACTGCTTCGATACTGTACTAACAAATATCAACATCCCTCCCACCCGAGGGTAATCTCCCTACACTGAATTCAAGTAACAGTTTAGGTGCAGCCCTGCCACTCTGAGTATTTGTCTTCACTGGCTACTCACATCCACAGTCAGGAGGTGATCATGATGCTGACAGCCCCACATTTTAGATCTCACAGTGATCTGCTCAACGTCCTCCTTCATGTCTTCAGCTAACCTGAATATAGCTGTACCCTGCTGGAATGGGCTCTTCAGTCCCTCTCTGGCATTCATTCTTCTCACCTGCTCCCCACACCAAAACTGGTGAGTTCACTATCCTTCCGCACCATGAATGTGTTTAGTACAGTTTCCCATGTTATAGTTCCGTAATAATAAGCATGATCTTCTGGTAAGCCAGGCTGATAGCAGCATGGCACAAGTGGAAACATAGGCTTTCCTAGCTATATAAGATCTAAGCCACCTATGATTAGGCACTATTAAATGACGTGCGTAATGATGTGCGCACCTATCATTTAATAGTGCTTAATCAAAGGTAGCCTAGATCTTTTAAGGATAGGAAAGCCAGTCATTCCCCTTGTTCCCTGCCGCTATGAGCCTGACTTACTGGAAAGATATGTTTATATTTGATAGGTCAAAATAAAACTGGGACTGTACTACTTGCATTCATGATGCAGAAGGGTGATGAGCTCACCAGTTTTTAGTGTGAGGAGTAATAGTGAAGAATGAATACCAGAGGGGGACTGAGAAGGCCACTCTTGCAAGACACTGCTATATTCAGGGAAGGAGGAAGGCAGAAGGAGAGAAATATGAGCAGATTACTGTGAGAAATGAGATGTGGGGCTGCCAGCACCTTGATCACTACCTGACCCCATTGTCCTGGCCAACATTCCCCTTCCTGTAAAAACCAGTTCATGCAATTGTCCAAGGCTGTGTGTGGACATTGATGTATGAAATGGCTGCCACTACACGTTCAGTAACTTCACTACCCGTCTAGTATTGCTTGTAAAGCACTTTGGGATGCAGTGTGTATGAAAACCACTATATAAATGCTGATTCTTCTTCTTCTTATTTCCCATGGAAAAAGAAGATGAGACAAGTATATATTTGAGTTTCAAGAAAGTATGAACTCTAACATTGGACTGCACAAGAACTTTGCTACAAAAAAGTGGTGGCTCTGGGGGGTGGTGAAGGATGTGGCAGCAACCCCCCCACATAGTAATATACTTGCTTGCTGCTGCCGTATTTCACTTTGTTGAAGTCTGATTTATTGATAGTTTGAATGTAAACATTTGTACAGTGGTTACATTTGTAGATTCTGTCAAAAAGTACTAGAAAAGAATAATAGCAGAAAATATAGAGGTTTAATAAAAATGTTAAAAAGTGCATATTAAGCATGCACGCCACCCCAGCGCCCCCATTGTAACATCCTGGATCCAGATAACCACTAGACCACCAGGTTATTCAAAATTTGTTCTGCACTGTGGTTTCCACATAGAAAGTCTGTTGGATTAAAACACATTTTCAGCATGTTAAAGTAAACAAAATGAACAGAACCATAGCCTACCATGTGTATTATATAAAATAATGCACATGGTTTTGACCATTTGGGTGAAACAATTCTATACAAAGAGAAATAAGAACTAGTTGGCACTATAGAGCCATATATCTCTCTGACTTTGGCTCCAATTATGTCATCACATAACAGATTTGGCGGCCATTTTAGGAAGCAGGTAAGACCATTTTTTTTTTTTTTTTTGGAAATTGGAAGGCTGATTTTACAATTTTCAAATGCTGTGGAACCACATTTAGGTAAATTATGTAAATGTAGTTTTAGCATTAATGAATACAACAGCATTTCCTTTAGTCACCTACGGAGTCAGATTTTTTGAATAGTTTGATGTCAAAATGTTGTTTAGGTATCCTTTAAAGGTCCACCTGGTCTCAGCATCTATTTACTTCTCAGTTGGACAGAATGTTTTTTCAAGCCTCGGACCCTATCTTCAAAGGGTTCTTTAAAGGCCTGGTCCATTTGTACCCCCTCACAGGGAACCAATGCAAGCATGGGATCTAGATGTGCATAGTTAGGATCATGGGTCCCCCTTTTTTGAGCCTATGTTTTCAACTTATTTGATATCTTAAAAAAAAAAAAAAAAAAAATGATAAAAAAAGTTTTCCTTGTAATTTCTGTCACAAGAATCGGTGAGCTCAAGCCTCTCTGCATTGAACAGGACCACATTTCATTCCACAGACAATTATTCTGGGAACAAACGAGTTTCTCCTTTAAATGTCTTGATTCCCATTTGAATTGAACCATTGTACATACATACATACATACAGTGTCTGTATACAAGGGTCTACAGTCCACCTAGTCTGCCCATCTTATCTGTCTTTTTCACTGAACACTTTAGTTCTGGTGAAAAGAGTCTTTATGGTCTGGACATCGAAGGAGCTTTTAGCTGTTACTTGACAACCACTGAAGTCCATAGGCAGGACAGAAAACGGCTGTTCCTGACCTATGAGAATGTGGGAAAGGGTAACCTAGCTTCTAAAAGATTAATTTCTCGCTGGATAGTACAGCATTTTCAGTTTTTGTTATTCTAAGGCTGGAAAAGAGCCCCCAGTAGGATTGAGGGCCCATTCCACAAGGGGCACAGCTGCTGCCATAGCAGCTGTCAGGGATGTTCCCCTGGTGGACATCTGTAAAGCAGCTACAGTACCTGAAAAACAGTACACACCTTTACAAAGCATTACGGTCTGGATATTCTCTCCAGGGGTTATACCAGGTTCGGCACAGCAGTCCTGCAGTCTGTTCACAAAATAGTTATGAATACCTGAGTATTACTAGGGTTAGAAGAAAAAATTACTTGCCATAGTAATCTTGTTTCTTCCAAGTGATACTCGGGTATTCATATCTTACCCACCCTACTTCCCCTTCTGGAACCTTTGGCCTCTGCACTCCTGAATACTGTGCTCTCGGGGGTATAAATGCCATTTCTGGCACACATGTTGTGATTGTGTTCACTATTGTTGTCCCCCTCTCCTTTTTCAGGTGATTTGGACATTCAAGGGTATCCTTTCATATGTTATGCCCTCCAGTTGGAGGCTCTCTTTTTTGGGTGTTAAGGAAGCTCTTTATTATTATTATTATGATTCATAATGTGTTTATTATTATTATTGTAATTATCATTATTACACTTAATTCCCATGGGCCTGTCTTTCCATGAAATCTGAGGTGTTAGAACTAAGGCAGTTAGTAATAAGGCAGCATTTGCAAAGTGGCTCATGCAAAAGATTCCACCATTTGCATATGTTCCAAATTCTCTCTGGGCAGTTCTACTTAGAAGTCTGACTGCATAAAGTTATGAATACCTGAGTATCACTTGGAAGAAACAAGATCACTATGGTAAGTAATGTTTTCTTCTTTAGCGCAAGGAAACCGAACGCATTCCATTACAGCTGTAGTGGAACCTGTCATTTTAAAACTGTTTCTGTCAATTGGCTTGTCGGAAATCCCCAAAAAAGAGGACTGGACACACAAGTTTTAAAAATTGCCTAAATTGTCACAGGATTGTGGTCAAGGAGGTCACCCACAATTTGTGCTTAATGTGTGGGTCCAGACCATTACTGTTCACTTGGCTCGTACTTTTGTTATAAAACCTTGAGAAACGGAGCAAAGAAGCTTAGAGAGATGGCTGAGGAAGGGTCCTCTTCAGTCCCAAAAGACCAGGCTTTTATTTATTTAGTTTTTGTTGACCGGGTAAGTGCACTAGACAAATCCTGCCTATTTTCAGGCACGACCCGGGGGAGGGGGATACAGATGAATGCCAACTGACTTTAGAATTGGATTAAGATGTTGGTGGTATTTATAGTGAATGAGGGAAATTTGGCCAGGACACTGGGGAAATTCCCCTACTCTTTTCGATAAGTGCCATGGGATCTTTAACATCCACCTGAACTACCACCAATCCAGGCAGATGGGACCTCGGTTTAACGTCTCATCCGAAAGACAGAGCCGATAAGGGGCCTCAAAAAAATTCCAATGGGGTGCTGATGCAGCATTCACTAGCACTAAGCCCGGAAGAGGCACTGATGAAGTCTTTAAAGGGACACTGTCAACACCGGTAGGTCTGTGTCCCTAGTTTAAAAAAAAAAAAACAAAACAAAAAAAAAAACACATTATGATTGTTTATATTCTGTAAAGACTGCTGATGTAGCTGGTTGTTTGATTCTGACTTTTTTCTTTTAAAAAAGTGAAAAAACAGACTGCCCACCATACTGGTGTTACCACACAAAAACATGTTTGTTTACATTCCTTGACCAACTGCCACTGCATCTTTTCTAGACTTGGGAACACCCTCAACACAATCTAGCAACTCATTACGCAGTAGGAGTTCAGGAGGCTACTATATCATGAGTGGCTGCAATTTTGGGGATGTTTGTAATGTTCAGGACATATTCTTTCTTTTTTGGATAATTTCTATTTTCCTCCTTGGTTCCTGGCGGCCGTTCCTCCTGTCGGTCTCACAGCCCCGTTCCCCCTGCAGTTAGACTCGGCCTACCCACAGCTTTTCCTCTGTGGTGGGCGCAAGGGATCCCTCAACCCACCCTCACACTAGGAGTCGGTGCTGGTGTTGCTGCCTGTCTCGGGGTGGGGGGTGGCGCCTGCGGGGTCCAACCATCATGAAGCCAGGACCAGTTTCCACTTTTCCCCCAAACCGAGGATGTGCAGTGACGTCCAGGGAGCAAACGTGCATGCTCCCATGCGTGTTCCTCAGAATGTCTGCCTCAGTTTCCCCTACTGTTGCCTTCAGCGCCCCTAGCTCCCAGCCGCTGCTAGGAGCCAGTAGTGCTCCGAGAGCCGGTATCCCCCCTCTCTGGAGAAGGAGAGCAGTCCTAAGGACGCTCGATCCTTCTCCTTCCTGCCAACCCCCAGCGGCCCGTGCTCGTTCCCAAACATGGGTCACTGGTGTGGTGCGAGGTAAGGCATCCAGCGCCTCAGCCCGCCGCACCACTGGGCCGGCATGCTCCGGACATATTCAGTATGACTAGATCCAGGATTTGAAATAAAATGTGGTCATTTATGACCATACATTAGCATGCATTTCAGTTTTACTAAACAAGCAGGCAGATAAAGCAACCAGCAATATCAATGAATTTTAGAGAAAGTAAGAAATCGTAAAATGTGGGTTTCTAACTAGAGATATGATGCAGAACAAGTTGACTGTCCATTTAAGAGAAAACAATAATAAATTGGGTGCTGAAGTGCCTTCGAAACAAAAAGCTTCCAATGGGGCTGATGAAGTTCCTTTTAAAAAATAAAATTAATGGTACTGATGAAGTATCTGGATCAAAAAGGAATCCAGATCTGCCACTGATGAAGTGTCACCATAAAATTGTGTTAAGACAAATTGCCTCCTGTTCCTCCTGGCAATGGAAAGGGTGATCAAGCATGAGGTAGAAAGCATACGAAGTCTAAGCACACACAGCCTGACGGTCTCCCTGATTTTTTTCGAAAGTAGCTGCCCTCGGCTGAAGATATGGCAAAGGCTTGGCACGTTTTCCAGACTTTACAAGATATGGGATCTATTTTTCCTGCCCTGTCAAGGAAGCACCCTTCTGCAGCCCCCTCTGATGCAGGGGCCTATGGGGGTGAGGACGAGGATGATTATAATGATGTGCCAGACAGTCTTTCAGGAATTAATCCCCTGGAACCTGACATTTCCCCTGATCCTCATTTTGGTGCTTTCTCTTCAGATCAGGAGGAAAATTCCTCTGTTTAACTTTTCTCCAGCACCAGGTGGATACTCTTGATGTACCTTGCCAGGAGTTCAACTAGGAGGAAGAGGAGGAGGACTACAGAGAAATGAAAGGTCTCCCTCCTCCTGTAAAGATGGTTCTCCATATTTACAAAGCTTTCAGGAGAAACACCATGAAATTGTTACAGACCCCATCCTCTTTACCTGGGCTTGATCAACAAATTGATGAGAAATACCAGCTCTCCAGAGCAGACACTAATTTTTTTGTCTGTCTACCCTGGGCATGATGGAGTAGTGCAGCAAGCTGCATGTGATAAAGCTAGAGTGCCTGTGTCTTCCTTACCCCTAGACAAATACTACAGGAAGATAGAGTACATTGCAAAGAAAAGTTATACTTCTGCTTCTTTGCTTCTCCGCCTGTCTTCCTACTTGGCCTATACAGCCAAGTATCTGAAGGCTTTGTGGAACTCTGTATTGGCCATCGCACAATCAAAGTCTGAGTATATGGTCCAGGACTTAATAGAAACTGCTAAGACTGCTCTGGAAGCAACCAAGTACCAGTTCCATATGGCAGACGATAAGTGTTGCTGCATCTAGAGTTATGGCCCATGTCCTGTGTCTCAGGTTTGCCTGGCTGAGGACCACTAATTTAACACTGGATTCTCCGTCCAAAGCTCTGAACTTCCCCTCTGATAAAAATCTTCTGTTCGACTCCAGGACAGAAGAGTACTTGAAAAAGGTGGAAGAGTACAAGTCAGCTCGCCAGAGCAATACAACCAAGCAAAGGGCTTCCTTCCAAAAATCTCAACCCCTTCCTCTGCCTGCCTTAGGCTATTTTCCTAAACTCTATTACTCCTATCCTCCCTTTCAGTAGGACTACTCTCAGACAAGAGGGTACTATGGGGGAAGGGGCAGGGAGGCCAGAGAAAGCTGGCCACTTCCCAGGCCCTTGCATCTCAGTCTAAGCCCTGATTTCAATGCTTTGGTCACCTCCCCTCCACCAGTAGGGGGCAGTCTCTCCCACTACCTCCAAGCTTGGACTCACATAACTTCAGACAAGTGGGTCTTGGAGGTAGTGGAAAAGGGTCTAGCTCTTCACTTCAAAAAGATGCCAGCTTTAAGGGGTTCTCTGGTTTCAAAACCCCTAACCCCATCAGAAAAACTCCTGCTGGAGCTGGAGGTCAACAACCTTCTGGCATTACGAGTGGTGGAAAGAGCATCAGCTGTACAGAAAAAGGCCTTTACTGTAGGTACTTCCTCACCCAAAAGAAAAATGGGGTGGTGACCTATCCTAGACCTCTGATATCTCAGCAGACACCTCCTGAAACCAAAATTCAGAATGGTGACACTAAAAATGGTCATTCAGTCTCTGCAACAGGGAGACTGGCCTAGTCTCTCTGGATCTCAAGGACACCTATTTTCACATCCCCATAAGGCAGTCCCACAGAAAATTCCTGAAGTTCAGGTTTCCTTCAGGGCATTACCAATTCGCAGCCATGCCCTTCGGCCTAACATCTGCGCCAAGGGTGTTTACCAACTGTCTGGCTGTCGTGGCAGCACATCTCAGAAAACAAGGGGTTTCAGTCTAGTCCTGTCTGGACGACTGGCTCATAGTATGGAAAACCCCAGCTCGGGTCCAAGAGTCTCTGATCACAAAAAGCACTCTGCTGTCTTTAGGATTCCTCATAAACGTAAAGAAATCTCACTTAGAGCCAACCCAGCGCCTAACATTTACAAGCGCACAGTTGGACACAAAGCAGAGCCTTCTTGCCACCAAAAAGAATTCAGAATTTCTTAGCACTGGCAAACTTTCGCCCTAGGCCAACCAAGGCCAGCCAGACACTTCCTAAAACTCATGGGACACATGGCATCCATGACAGCTGTAGTCCTGGGAGTCTGGTACAGGATGAGGGACATATAATATCACTTACACTTCCACTGGTCCCAAAAGAGCAGTGCTCTGTCCAAACTCATACCAGTTACACAGACTCTTCTTCAAGCCCTGTGCTGGTGGAAGGACTCTGGCAACCTGTTGGTAGGTGTCCCCTTCCAGATCCCAGAAATCATCACTACAGAGGCTTCCCTGCTGGGATGGGGGGCTCATCTGGACAATTCCTGTCAGTGGCACCTGGACCCTGAAGGTCGGTCACACATCAGCCTTCTAGAACTCTGGGCCATTTATTTGGCACTAAAATACTTTGCTCCTCTCATCAAAGGCGACTCTGTGCAGGTCCGGAAGACAGCACCACTGCCATGTTCTACGTAACAGGGTGGCACAAGGTCAGGAGTCCTTTGTACAGAGGCCTGAAAATTTGGACCTTGGCATATTCTCTCAAGGTGACTCTATAGCCATTCACCTTCCAGGCAAAGACAACACCCTGGCGGATGCCCTCTGTTGCATCAGTTAGGGACACAGCGAGTGGTGCCTCAACAAGCGGGTGCTAGCCACAGTGTTCAGGATGGGGGACCCCAGAAGTAGATCTGTTTGCCTCCCCTCTGTCACCAGCTTCCTTTCTTCTGCAGCAGGCCACCAGTCCTGGGAACTCAACTCTCCCAGCAGATGCCCTGGTATTGGATTGGTCAGGGAAGTTCCTATATGCCTTCCTGCTGTTTCCTCTCATTTTCAAGGTCCTGCTGAAATTCGGGCTCCAGCCAGCACTAATGATTCTGGTGGCCTCAGATTGGCCAGTGCATGTTTGGTATTCCCCTGCTGCTAACACATTCACACAGCAGGCCCATTCGCCTTCCCCTCAGCCACTCACTCCTGACTCTTCCCCACTCAGGGGTGATTTATCCAGACCTGCGGTCTCTTCACCACAAGGCTTCGCTCTTGAGTGGGAATTCCCTGCTTCTCAGTACTCTGAACGGGTCCTTAAGATTCTGAGGATGGCAAAAAAGCCCAACACAAAGACCTATGCAGCCAAATGAGATTCTCTGTCTGGTGTAAGGGCAGGAAGATTAGCCCCTTCTCAGCCTTTGACTCCACCATGTTGGACTACCTGGTTCATCTCCAGGCCTTAGGCTTGAGGCCTTCTTCACTTAAACTGCATTTGGCTGCAATTTCAGCCTATCTCTCAGTGGGAATATCTAAATGTGTTTATTCCCAGTCCGTGTTCAGTTTTTTAAGGCCTGTCACCCTTCAGCCTCCTGTCACGGAGCCTGTCTCTCTCCCGAGTCTGAACCTGTGTATTGCCAAGCTCATGAAGTCTCCCTTTGAGGCCATGGCTATGGCCCATCTCAAGTATGTTACCTGGAAAACTCTTTCTGGTAGTCATTACTTCTGCAAGGAGGATTTCAGAGTTGCAAGCTCTCTGTACTGAGCTCAACTATATTATCCCTCACAGGGATGATTGAGCTCAGGACAAATAGGAAGTTTTTTGCCCAGGGTGGCTTCTGAGTTCCACCTTAACCAGTCTATTACCCTACCAGTGTTCTTTACTGAAAAGTCCACTCCTGGGGAGCAGAAACTCCATAGCCTAGATGTCCAAAGAGCCTTGTTCCACTATTTGGAACATACTAAGCAGGTTAGGGGGTTCCTCTACTCGTCTATTCCTTGCCTGTGGAGAAGTGGGTAGAGGTAGACCAGCCACTAAGAGGACGGTTTCTCGTTGGATAGTCTCTTGCATCGTTTCTGTTATGACAAAGCTGGCAGCCAGCCTCCTGAGGGCCTCCAAGCCCACTCTACCAGGGGCACTGCTGGCTCAGTGTCAGCTGCAAGGGACACCTCCTTGCTGAATGTCTACAACGCAGCCACTTGGAAGACTGTACACACATTCACTAAGCACTACTGCCTGGATGTACAGTCTAGATCTGATGCCAAACTTGGAA
The DNA here is from genome assembly GCA_016271365.2 of Neoceratodus forsteri. Taxonomy (NCBI): domain Eukaryota; kingdom Metazoa; phylum Chordata; order Ceratodontiformes; family Ceratodontidae; genus Neoceratodus; species Neoceratodus forsteri. The sequence continues at coordinate 1,027,164,682 of CM057451.1, read as the reverse complement.
GGGTGGTGCTGCAGAGCCTCTTTCCTAAGTAGGTTCTCTGCCCTCCTCCCAACTACACCACTTTAAGCAGATTACAAAGTTACTGATGCTGAAGGACCCCTGGGGTAAGAAGAAATTACTTACCGTAGTAATCTTCTTTCTTCCAAGGTATCCTTTAGCAACAGTAAGCTCCCACTCTTCCTCCCCTGACAACCTGACTACTGAGGTCTCTGCCTTTGTCTTCTCCCAGATTTGCTGTTTCCACTTGGAACTTCGTTTTAAGCAAAGTTTTTCTGGTTTATTGTTGAGCATGCTTTTTGCACGATTTTTAATTCCTGTTGGTTCAGAACTCTGGGCATGTGCCCATTTATCTTCGAGAAAATTCTGGTTTTCTCAGGCAGTTTCTCCTCAGCACACCCCCAAAGTCTCTCCTGATTGGCTGATGCTAATCAGCATAAACTACACCTCCGGGGCAGTACTACCTGGTCAGCTAGCTGCTGCTGCTTGTTGTTGTCACTTATTTATATTGCACCTTTCCAAAACCAATGCGCATAACAAAAAATTAAAACTCATTAAAACATTCAGTAACAAAGACATGAAATATAACAAGATAATGGCTTACAAATTCTTATTAAATCAAATGGTGTAGGCGTGAGTCCACAAGTAAGTCTTTAAGGCCTATTTAAATCCTTCCATGGTCACGCACCCCTGTAGCTGATGGGGTAGAGAACTGCAAATAGCTGGGGCCGCATACGTAAATGCTCAGGCCCCAGAAGAATTTAAAGAAACCCTTGGGATCTCTAGCAACCCCTTGTCAGCGGAGCGATCGCCCTGGGCAGTAAGGAACCAGAAGCTCTTTCAGGTAGTCCAGGCCCTGTCAGTGTAGGGCCTTATAAGTCAGAAGTCCGACTTTAAAGGTGATCCGCCATTGCACTGGCAGCCAGTGCAGATTGCGCCGCACCGGAGAAATAGGACACGAACGATGAGTTCCAGTCAGTAACTAGGCTGCAGTGTTCCGCAGTAGCTGAAGGCGGCGGATATCAACCCCTGGTAGCCCTAGGTACAGGGAGTTGCAATAATCCAGGCACAAGGACACAAAGGCGTGGACCAACATGGGAGATCGTTGGACGGAACAAGGTGTTTAACCCTGGAGATGTTCCTCGGATGATAGAGGATTTGACGACTCATGACACCATGACACCTGTGATCATAGTGTCAGCCCTTCGTTAAAAATCATCCCCAGGTTTTGCACCCATTCAGAGGTAAGGAGTGGCAAACCCCCAAGATAGTCCCGACGGAGAACCTGCCCCCAACTTCTCCATCCGACGCCCCGGATCCACAACCAACACCTCAGTCTTTTCCGAGTTTAACTTCAGCCGGCTCAAATTCATCAAATCCTGGAATTCGAGTAGGCAGTTGTTTAAATACCGAGAGAGCTCTATCCTGGTCAGGTGCAAAAGAAAGGTAACACTGGGTATCAGCATAGCAGTAAAACCTTGGCCCATACCTTCTTACAATGTCTCCGAGAGGGAGCATGTACACTGCGAACACTGGGGGACAACACCGAACCCTGAGGAACTCCACATGACAGAGACTGAGTCAGAGGAATAAATCTCTGACACAACCCTCTGAGTTCTGCCAGTGAGGAAAGATGTAAACCAACTGAGGACTGTACCTGACAGGCCACAGATGAACATCAGGTGACCGAGAAGCACCCCATGGTCCACAGTGTCAAATGCTGATGAGAGAGCTAGAATAACCAGAATGGAACGGTTCCTCCAATCTCTTGCCATCAGATCATTGAGCACCTGAACCAGCGCTCTGTCTGTGCTATGCCTCTTATGGAAACCGGATTGGAGAGGTTCATAGATGTCATGGATGGTCAAATGGTTCTCCAGTTGTAGGGCCACTACTTTCTAAACCACCTTCCCAATAAAGGGAAGGTTAGAGATTGGTCTGTAGTTGGCCGGACAGTCTGGGTCCAAAGAAGCTTTCTTCAGGAGGGGTGTCACCACTGCCTCCTTCAGGGAGCTAGGAAACTCACCGGTCTCCAAGGAGCACCAGACTGTCCATGCAAGGACCAGGCCAATGATATCACTACAACCCATAATCGGGATAGTTGGTCTCGGATCCAGACTACAATACATAGGGCGCATACCCTGGACAATCCGCATGACCTCCGAGAACTCCCGCTGGCTGAAGGTACTCCAGGAAAATTGAGGGATAGTGACAGAGTGCCGGTCTAAGGCAACACCCAAAGAGTGTTAGTAGGAGCCCCACCCTGATGTCCGCTACCTTAGCTGCAAAGAATCGAGCAAGCTCATCGCACTCCACTTGGGAAAAGGCTCTTCGAATCTGCAGACAGGCTGGGTTGCACAGTCTGTCCACAGTTTGAAAGAGCTGAGATGGTTGATTCTGAGCTGCCACAATCTTCCTGGACAGAAACTCTGCCTTCTCACGGGTGATTTGAAGATTGATAAAGATAATGATCCATCAATCTAAGGCGGTTGGCATCCAGGGGGGATTTCCGCCAGCAGTGCTGTAATCTTCGCCCTACTCGGCACAACTCCCTCAAAGTCCCATCAAACCAGGGGACTGAGGGAGAAGGGAGAGAGGGTAAACATGGACAGGAGCAATGACATCCACGGTGGCAGATACGGCCTAATTTTAGGCCACCACTAATGCCTCGGGGTCACTGTTTTCCTCGGGAAGAGCCAATGGGTCAAATACTGACACCAGGCCTTCAGAGCTTATATCTCGTAATGGGCGGTGCCTGACCATCTCCACAGGGGTAGGCCGACGAAGGGGGTCGCGAAAACTGAAACCCACGGTGCAGTGATTGGACCATCCAACAGGTTCCACTCCCAAGTTGAAGGCCTCGATCCTCAGGAGAAGGACTAGGTCCAGTGAGTGACGATGTTTGTGCGTAGCAGTGGTAATAATCTGTGTAAGGCCCAGAGATTACATCAGCTAGAGGAAGTGCTGACCAAATTGCGAAAATTCGTCATTGACCCAGGTGTTAGTCCCCCAGGACCATCAACCTGGGAGACTCGAATGTCATGTTGATGATTAAGTCTGCCACTTCCTGAAGGAAACGTTTTTCATCCCTGGGTGGACGGTAGATGAGAGCGATCCTACAGCCTACACCTGCTACTGCTGTACACTCAAATGACCCAGCCTCCTCAACTGGTACATCTGTGAGGCCCAGTTCGGTCTTGGAACAGACCGCAACCCCTTCCCACGATCCAGTCTCTGGAGCGGTGTATCACCGAGTACCCAGTTGGTGTTGCGGCCTCTCGTATCAGGCCAGAGTTTTCATCCAGCCAGGTCAACTGTCCCCAACAAGATCTGCAATAATTGCAGTGTTGCTTTTAAGAGACCTGGCATTGCATAACACCGCCAGAGTACGACTGACTTCCCAGGCTGCCCGCACTACCTGCCCACCTGCATCAGTGGTGCCCATGGGTATGGGCACAAGAAGTGGAAAACCACGATCCGGGTTCCATTTCAACCCAGGACGTCTTCTGGTTTTCACTACCCCGATGCGATGGCCGGCCCGTTCACTCACCCTCCAGTGTTCGCACCCCCCCAATCTCTCCCCCTCCTCCCCGGACGAACAATACCCAGTGCTCTACAATGCTGATATGCTATAAATTGCAATGCGGGGGAGATAAAAGGGTGGAGGGCCCGAAGGGCGGAGGATAAGTAGTGCACGACCGTGGGGGAAGGCCCCCTACACACATCAATAAATCCCAAAGCCACCCCAAAAGACAACAAAAAAACAATTTCTATCAAATAAACTATAAAACAAAGAAAAAGATTCAACAAACCAAAATATCAAAATTCCCTCCTACCCATCAACCAATGTATAAAACAGACTATATATCAGTAAAATACAACAGTATGAGGAGCAGAGTCTGTGAAAAGTTTGCTAATACGGCTTTAATACTGTAACTAAAAAAAAATCTCAGGAGAAATTTCAGTTTTCCAGGTCCCAATGGGGCTCTCACCCCTCAGCAAGACTGAAAAATCCTCAGGAGCTCACACCTCCTAAACAGACAGGTGGTAGTGTCTTAATAGTTTATCCAGCTCCCCCAGACACTGTCACTGAAAAGGACACCTTGGAAGAAAGATTACTATGGTGCATAATATTTTTTTTTTTTTCTTATGCATGCTCTATAAGAATCTGACTGTTGCAGGATGTATTCCAGGGACAGTGGGTTGAAAACAGAGATTGAGCCTAGCATTCAGTCATTAGCATAGGTTCTATTAACCATTTTGGCTCTGGGGCAGTCCTATGATGAGACCATACTGCATATGTCTGAATACAGTAAGATTCCCTTGGAAGAAACAAGATTATTATGGTATGTCATTTTTTCTTTGGGTGGACTGCAGGAGAAAAAGCTTGATGAGGGAAGAGGATGCTTATTCAAATTTCATCCTATTTCTTGGTTGGACAAGTGGCTCAAAGATGCAGCCATCAGCAAATTTGCATATGCATAGCGGTCTTTAGGTAGAAATTAGCCTTGTTTAGTACTTGCATCATAGTGCATGTGGCAGAAAAGTTGCGTGCACCAGTCTAGTTACCTACTCTGGTCAAAAAATGATAAACACAATTGAAAAAGGGTATTGATCGGTGCTTATTTTTTTTTTTTTTTCCTGTAGGTTAGAAACATGATCAGATAGTACTCGGACTCTGTGCTCAGAAGTCTGTCTCCTCCAAAATCAGCTGCCGGCTGCATATGCCACCTATACTTGCAAATGTGTTTTGCAAGATCAGTAGCTAAGTAAACCACTGAAACGCACCATGCGGTTCACGGACTACACGCTGTGCAAGTTATATACAATTTTTCTGAGTGGGCTACCACCAAGGGTCTTCTTGACTCTTCAGTGATTTTGGATTCACAGCCTTTTTCCCATTTCCCCAACACCCTCAGCATTCTGCACAGTCAGTGCTGTGCTACATTGACTTGCTGACCAGTCATCGCTGCCCAGCTCTGACTCCTGTGCTGTGTAAGTTTGGAGTGGGCTGATTGCAACTTGAGCTGCATGGAGGAAATCCATTGACATGTCCGCCTGCCTCCAATCATAGTACCACAACATGCATCCACCCACCCATCCTACTGTTACTTAGTGGGTGAGACCGGACATCTTATCCATGCGCTGTGCTGCTGGCTGTGGTTGGTAGGCATGGGGCAGGAGGGATTAGCTAAATTATGCTCAAATGTCCAGCCTGGTGCTGCGCATCAGGCTTGAGCTCTAGCGGCTGAATACGGAACTGTGCCCTCTGCGGTGGCTTTCAACATAACACAATCAGCGTGGCTTTTAAAATGTATACATGCACCACAGTGCAAGCGGGGAAGAAAACTACGTGCACTAGCCTGTTCTCAATAAACTGGGAACAGGCAATGTGTGTTAATTTCGACCCCTGCTTTAGGATCCTGATTACACTAGCAAGGGAAGTGCTGCCCAGTGTGCTGCAGCAGCACATCATGCTGCCACCTGGGGTACTGGGATTTATGTCTGCATCCTAGAATCCCGCTCTAGGGTATGGGAAGAGAGGCACTTGACTACCAGAAAGGAGGGCATAGCAGGCTGCATGGCATGCAGTGCTCCCTCCCCCAGTTACCCAAGAAACATTGCTGTCTGCCATGAAGGCAGCCACTCAGTCACCCTCCTACCTGAAGTTTGGGTGCTACTGCAGCCATTGGGACAGAGGAGATGAAAAGCAGAGAGACCAAGATGTGTGGAAATGGTCCATGCATTTCATTGAAAAGAAATCTGATCTGTTAAACACCTATACCAAGCACAGCAGATTGCTTATCCGTCCTACTTTTAGTAAGCTGACCTGTAGCCAAGTCCTGGTCCAGTGTTGCTGCAATGAAATGTGAAACTTTGTTCTTATAATATCTCTAACCTTTCTATGTACAGTTTCTGGCCATTTTATGTGTCTAAGGGCTCGGCAGACGTTTCTCTGTATAAAGACATGACAGGTAAGTTTTGTTACTATTGAATAATGAACTAGCATTTATTTTCAACAATTTAAGAATAAGGTAAGGTTTTTTTTTTTTTCTTCTTCTATTGAACTACCTTTTTGGTTTTCCAGAATGTCAGGGTGGTAATTGACCTTAAAAATTGGTATCGGTGACCCATTTCAGTCCTCCCACTGCTAAAATCTTTGTGCTTTTATGGAGCACAAGGTTTTCACCATGTGTGTTCTCCCCACCTTGATCGTCCCTTTGTCTTTCTACTTGCAACCTTCCAGTCCCAGCACTCCCCCCATCCCCTGAGTAAGAGCAATGTGGTCAGGAGTGGTGAGTAGTGCACCAAAAGTACCAAAGTGGTTATCCTGTGGCTGTTGATTCTTTTCTCCTCTTGATGTGACACACACCCCCCCTCCCATGCTGGCACAGAGGCCCAGGCGTGTATGCGCTGGTGTTCTGACTCTGCAAGTCATCATATTCCCCCATTCGGCTGTCATGTTCAGTTGCGCTCCCGCTGCTTCAGTGGGGAAACCTAGAGGCAGTAACAAAGGAGGCTGACAGCTCTCCCCCCCTTCCAAATTTTGAGCATCTGAATTCTGCCGCCTGCCTGCTGTGGTGGTCTGGGCTTGGAGCATGAACCCTGGTATGTCGATATGGCAAGAGACCCCTGGAGCCATTCAACTGACCTGGCCTTAGTCAGCAATTTTTTTTTTTTTTTTTTAAACAAAACTAGAGATCCTTTGACGTCTGGGGGGGAACTTGGAGAGAACAGCATGTTTCTTAACAAATGTTTGCCTATATTTCACATATCTATGTTTAGCTATTCCATTTCATTGTAACTATGAGAACATACTCTACTGTATGTCCATCATAGTTTATCTCGGGGGCTTATCTACCTGACCTCACAGTTCTGTTTGACATTATTCTTCTTTCCATAGTATCACTGTGCAATGACACCGTGGAGGTCAGGTGTAGAAAGGTAGCCAGTCTATTGAGCTCTTACCTGGTTTTCTTTGTTAATGTATGCACTTGTAGTGAAAAAACTGGAAGCTAAATACAGTAAAGATATGAAATGAACAGTATACTTTGTTAGAGGGCACCCTCGTATACTAGCTGCTTCAGAAAAGAAAATGCATTTATTTATTTTTTTATATTTTCTTTTTACGCCCCCTTCTCACCCCAGTGCTTCCTCATCTTCGGGAGTCTCCTACGGCCTTGTGCGTCCCTGCTCGTCTGTCTGCACCGGATGCAGTCATCCCCCCCACGCTGCCTTGGTTTGACCCCCAGGTGGGTACGAGGTGGGTACAGGTGGGGCCCCCCCTTCCACCACCCCGGGCGACTGTGATTTCATTGGGGATCCGTCATCTGTGCCGGCAGGGGCCCTGGGATCGAGGTCTGAAGCTCCGTCTGCAAGGAGCACCGGAGGCATTTTCCTTTTTTACCCCAACCCGTGGGGCGTCTGCATGCTAGGAGAGCCTAGGAGCGGCCTTGCGTCTAGCGATGCTAGCAGCTCCGGCTCCTGCAAAGCGTCCTCGCCTGTCACAGTCCTTGCTGCACCACCACCCGTGGTCACCTAGGTGGCGGTATCGCAGCGGGACCCGCATTCCACCCCACCCGGAGGAGGAGAGCAGCCTCTGGGCGCTCGATCCTCCTCCCCCCGGCTGGCCCTCCAGTTCCCAGAGTTGGTTCCCGAACCCGGGTTGCTGGTGCTGTGAGCAGTAACCCTACCGCTGCGTCGGCGGGCCGGCCAGTAAAGAACATTGTTTAATAGAGTCTGCCCTCGAGCAATGACCACGTCTAGTATTCTAGGGCTTCCTCAGTTTCAGAGAACCAGATGGTTGGTACAGTTTGAGAACTGACCACTAATGGTTGTGAATGCAGCAAGACAGCACTTTTACCCTCTACAATCGGCGCACACACACACACACACACACACACACACACACACACACAGACATGGGGGACACAGGGCTCAAACTCCTATCTGGTCTGGTAAAAGTTTACAATACAAGAATTCGGTTAATTTAAGTCTCAGACCATTTAGCACTTTTTCACTTACTTTTATCAGCAGACGCCAATGGTAATGCACTACTTATGCTGATCCCTGGTCCTATCTGATCTCCAACCCAAGTTTAAAAAAAAAAAAAAAAATTTCAACCTACACAGGTTTTATTTTTTATCAGAGATGTCCGGTTCTTTAAAGGATACAAGAGCCCAATACGAGTTATGTTAGGCTGAGGTTCATCGTTGTATAAAATCAATTTGAAAAGCATAAACAAGACATCTCTCTAGAACTTTTATATTTAATAAAGAGCAATTGGTGTACTATGCCATTAATCAGTATGAGCCTATAGATCGGAAATCTGAAGAGCTTTAATGTGAAAGTATAGTGTTCGTGTCCATGATGGAGTGTGGGTCACTAAGTTTGAGGATGCTGGGTGTACATAAATTAAATGACAAGGTAACAACTACAATTTCCCACGGCCAAGTTATGTAGATAGTAAACAAGTGCTAACTAGTGTCCTTTATAGATGCTGGTGGTAATGTCCAGTGTCTGTTATATGTGCTGGCTATAACCATTGAGTCTCTAGATAATCAGGTGCAACATAGGGAAGAAGAGTTTTTTTGCCCTGCTACAACTTTTTTCTCCCTTTGATCTTGTGATGCAGAGGTAGTAAAACATTTATCTTCTGTTTGGCTGTCTACCTGTTGATTAACCTTGGATCACTTCTGGATCGTTTCAATGCGTCTAGTGCCTTGTTGCGTATGCAGTCTCCCTGCTTTGTGCGTTTTTCATTTGAAACTTTCTGTTGGTGTTTGCCATTCGTGGAGTGCTGCACAAATATCTCTGCTGATAATATTTTGAAGAGCAAAAGATAATGTTCAAACAACATGAAGTCTTGCTGTATTATGACATATGCAGTGAGTCCCAACCTTTGAACTGCTCCGGGAGGTGAAAGTTAACTTTCCATGCCAGACATGGAACTTTGAGCACGAGCTTGGTTGAAAACTGTCTGTTGTTCTTCAAACTCAAACTGTCAGATTCAAACAACATGAAGTCTTGCTATATTATAGACATTAGCAGTTTGATCCAGCTCTAGAACTGCCCCGGAGTGAAATGGTTAAAACCATTCCAAAATAGAATTTTGGCACGAGAGCAGCTCTATCTGTGTCATTTCAAACTTGAACTGTCAGATTCTTTACTCCGCCTCAGTGATCAGTCGCTCCGGAGATTTCTTCTTCTGCTCTGTTCATTTCTCGGTTTAAAAAGTGTTTTCTCGGTTGGATTTAACCGAGAATAGTTTTATTTTAACCGCAAAACCGTTCGGTTCAAGCTCTATCTGTGGTAACCATAAGTAAATGAAGATCTTCCCTTGTCAGTCTTCACCATTCATTACTTACTGGGTGTAAGCGGAGCGGCACCGCCGCGGAACTTTTTTTTTTAAAAGTCTAGCTAACGGCCCGCCCTCGGGAAGTGACGTCATGCGGAGGCGGCCGTTAGTAGCGACAGACTCCTCCTCCAACTCAGTTCTGTTTCTCCGCCGTCGAGGCAGCACCTGTTCGCGTTGCGTAGCTAGAGTTAGTGCGTGGTTAGGCCGACTCCATTTTTCTACACTCGGCGCCTACGGTAAGATTGTTCTTTTTCTTTTATGCAGTAGCGGTGTATTTCGACTGTTTAACCTTGTTTATTTAGCGTTATGTCCGGTTCTGGGCCAAGCGTTCTTCTAAGGCAGACGTGCCCCTGTGAGTCGGTGCTCCTGCGGCGGCATTTCTCCGTCTCGGACGGCATAGCGTTTGCCTTCGTTGCCTGGGACCAACCATGACATGGATTCGATGCGGCCTGTTTCTCCATGGACCGCCCGTGTCCTGAAATCCAGCGCGTTAGGCTTCAGCAAAACCCGCCCGACCTTGAGGGGCGACATCGCTCAAGGGCAGCCTAGGTAAGGTCTCTTGGCCTTCCCCGGGTCCCCTCCGGGCCTATACGGTCCGAGGAGGAGGGGTCTCCTCGTCTTCTCTTGCCGAGGAGGAGGCCCTTTCCGCGGTGTCGGGGGAGCGTCGTGGTCCCTACCGGGATAGCGACGCCGACACCGCCTCGGCAGTCACCTCTTCTGAGGTTCAGGCTCCCCCCGTGTCGAGGCCCTCGACTTTTGGGCCTGGCTCTGGTGGACCCTCGATGCTGCCTTTCGGCGCCGTTTCGGATCCCGGCGCCGTTCGCGGTGCTGGTGATCGATGCGGCGCTGTTTTGGATTCGGTGCGTTTGCGGGCGCCGGTGATTAGGCGGTGCCGTTCGGTGCCGATGGACATTGCGGCGCGCCCAGCGGTGCCACCGCGCTCCGGTGGCGCCGTCGGCCTTCCCTCGGGCGGTGCGGGCCTGCGGGCTGCTGGGGTGTGGGGTTAAACCTTCCTGCTGCGGCGTGGGGCGGCGCGTCGCGCAGGTCCGGGGCGTTCGGCGGCCCGTGGCCTCAGGACCCCTGGGGTGGCCAGCATCGAGGTCCTGCTGGTCTCGTCCTCCTCGGAGGCGATGACTCAGATATGGACCCATCCTGGCACCCTCATTCTTGAATCTGGGTCCTCGGTGGCTAGGGTACCAGGCGGCAGGCAGGCCCCTCCCTCTGTCCCCTTGCCGTCGTCTCCTGGGGTTCCTCGGCTGGGGTGGCAGAGGTCCGGGGGCAGGCGTGGGGGTGACGGAGGAGCTCCTCTCTGGAGGCCGGTGACAGCTACCCCAGGGTGCTGTTGCCTCCTCTAGGGACAGGGGGACGTTGCAGTCGGGGAGGAGGGCCCTCTCTGAATCCGAGGGGTTGAGGGGCAGGCGGCCTGCTGCCCGGTCTTCTTTGGCCACCTCAGGGGGGGTGGCCGGAGCCGTAGTGCAGGCCCACCCCTCCCCCAGGGTTCTAGGGTGTCCTCTGGCGGCGTGTGTGCGGACTGCCCTTCTGGATCCATGCAGTCCTTGGCGTCACAGGAGTTTCTCCCCAGGGCTCTTCAGGCTCCAGCTTCCCCAGAGTTCGTTCTGCGGCCTGGTTTGATATCGGAATCCCTCCTACTAGGGCTCCTTTCCCCGGATTCAGAGCCCTCGCAGGAACAGTTGCCTCCTCGGAGGTGCCCCTCTCCATCTCTCTGCCTTCACCACCCCGCTCCCGGGCCATGTCGGTCCCTACGGGTCCGTTATCCTGGGAGCAGTTCGGAAGTTCTCGTGCTTTCCCTCATATGTTAGATACATGCATGAGCGGGTCTTCGACTCTCCCACGCACCAGGAATCCTCTGGACATTCCAATTCCCCATCATCCTCGTCTCCCTCCTCTGAGGAGAGGAACCCTGCTCATCTGTCCTCCGATGCTGATGTCACAGAATATCAGCGTTTCCTCTCGAGATGGTGGGGATCTCAGTTCCTACATTCGGAGAGCAATACGAGCAGGCAGCGTGAATTCAGTGCCCAGCATCTGGTACCTTCCTGGCCTATCCCTTCCAGGGCGTCTATCCGGTCCTGGCAGTTCCTGCGCTTCTTCCCAGCCCGGCGGACTGCCAGCGTAGGTATTGTGCCCCCTCTGAGTCTCTAGGTTCCTTCCCAACCCGTCCTCAGGTTTGGTATACCTGGATACTCCTTCTGGCGCCGTTGCCTGGCGCCACGACCGCCACAGTTCGGACTCTCTCCAGTTCGAGCCGTTGGAGGCGAGTGTTTCTCTTCTTCTCGTGCAGTGCATGTATTGCATCACATCAGGCTCACCACGCTGCCTACAACCGGCATCTGTGGTCGATGATGTCCCAGCTGCTGGCATCTATGCCTGACACAGAACAAACCAGACAAGCTGTTGCCCTCTCAGCGGTGGGCCTGGAGCTGGCAAGACACGCAAAGCAAGGGCATCTTATGGCGCCAATGAGGTGGCTTCCAGGCTTGCGGGGACAGCGATCTGCATCAGGCGGACGGCATGGCTTCGTCTTTCCAGGTTGTCACCCTGGTCTGGCGTAGGGTGATGCGCTCCGCTTTCCGGGGGACCAGTCTTTTCTCATCCAGAGCTAGGAGACTTTTACAGGGGCTCCATCCGTCTCCTCGTCCTCAGGAGGCACCTCCTAGCTCTTCTCCTACTTAGGCTTTCTGAATAAGCCAGGGTCTTCTCCTTCTGTTTCTCACCAACAGAAGGCTGGGGGTCTTGTTCCCTCAGGGTATGGCGGGAAGAGGAGCTTGGTACTCACCCAGGAAGTAATGAAGGGTGAAGATTGACAAGGGAAGTTAGGAAAATTACGTACCTACCGTAATTCTTGATCTTCTCTTGTATCTTCACCATTCATTACTTACACCCGCCCACCATCCCCTCAGTGGCCTCTTCCTGTGGCTTCTCCACCTCCCGTCTCCTTCCTCTCTCTGCATATAAAAAAACAAAAAACCTTTTTCTTAAAATATAGGAAAAGTTGCTTAATTTTTCCAAAAAAAAAAAATCTTTCTTTGGGGGGTTCTAATTTTCCAGAAAATTACTTACTCTAAGATTCATGGGCCATCTGGTGGATTGCATTGGCGATCAGACTGCACAACTATCTCTTGCCATTCTTCTGGCAAGATACCTCTGGAGTTTTGCCTGGCTCAGGCTATTCAGTTTGATCCTGCAATTCAGTGTTCCAGATAGTTGCCTGAAATCAAATCCCCCTCTATTCTTGCCTTGCACAGCAGAGGAACGGGCACGTCTATTCCTTTTTTCTTTTTGCAAAAAAAAAAAAATAAATAAATGCTGAGGGAACTCTCTTCGACTGTTATAGGCATCTTGGTATCGGGGTCATGCATCTAGTCTACAAAATTTTATCTGAAAAAAATAAACAAAGAAGGCAATGAGAAGGTAGGCTATCCTTCTACGCTAGTTTGCTTATTGGTTTCTCCTTTTAAGTGTCCTCCTGGACAATTTTTGCAGAAAGAGCAGTGCTGACCATATCCGATCCCAGCCAGCCTAAGCCTTGGCCTGCCTTGGCCAGTCAGTCTGAGTCCCATTTCTATCTTAAGACGCCTGAAAGGCTTACATTTTCCATTTCTAAACCCCTGAGCAGCGCTCTCATGCTGCCTGGGTTTTATTCTTCCCTCCTCGGGTGTCCTCCAGTTAAAGGCCTTCCGCAGCCAGGAGCCCAAGGTGGGTATCAAGAACAATGGCATGTTGAAGATGAGGACTATGCCCTCCTGAGTCTGTCTAGCGGGTTCGGTGAACCTTCTCTTCAGCTGTATCTCCGAGGATTCTTGCTTCCCCTTGTGAGTCTTCAGCTGTAAGCTAACTATGCTGTTGGGCATTCTGGTCCCTTCAACATCCCATCTCTCTCTTCTCTTTCTTCTTCTTCTATTTTCTCATTTCCTTATCTATCTCTCTCCAGAGTCGCCCAGTGAGGCCCTGCAGTCCCTAGGCTAGGGATACTCTTATCTCCTCTGTCCTTCCTCCATCGGCTTATTCCTTTTCAGTTCATTCTTCCTTGCTTTGCTATCCTCTGCTATCTTGCCTCGCTATCTATATTCTCTTTTTCTTTTGCGCTCCGTCTCAGCAGAACTGAGTTGGAGGAGGAGTCGGTCGCTACTAACGGCCGCCCCTCACGCATGACGTCACTCTCGAGGGCGGTGCCGTTAGCTAGACTTTAAAAAAAAAAAAAAAAAGCTCCCGTGGCGGGTGCGCGCCTCCGGCTTACACCCAGTAAGTAATGAATGGTGAAGATACAAGAGAAGATCAAGAATTACGGTAGGTACGTAATTTTCCTGTTTTGTCTGTGTGGAACTTGTAAGTTATCGGTTCGGTTTTGAACCGATCAGTGGGTTTAAAACTCATTTAAAACTAAAAGTTACTATTTTAGAGTGCGGTTCCCGGTACTTATCGGTTATAAAAAAAACGGATTTATTACGGTTTTTTCCAATACCCGTGACACAGTTAGGAACCGATAAGGGTGTCTTGCCTGGCACTGCCGTTAAAAGGGCAAGTTTTTGGTTAGGCTGGCATTATGTCTGAGAAACCCAAAAGAAAAACCGGGCCACTGGGTTTCAACACTGATGTTTGTGGGGAAGTCTTTGCCAGAGCTGACCCACACACACGATGTTTATTGTCTGGGGTTTGACCACCTCCAGGTCAGACTGCCAGATATGTAAGAATTTCCTGCAGCCACCCTGGAAAAAGATTGGGCAGGCTTAGGGAGCGAGGCCAAAAGGTCCGCTGACCGGATGGCCAGCCCGGTTCGGTGCCAGCCGAACCGGAGAATGCCCTCTGACCAGGGCCTGACTTCCTCGGGCAAAGAAAGAAAAGCTGGTTCTGAGACCAGATTGATAAAGAAAACAAGAAAAATCAGCAGGTGGAGTCCAAATTCCTTCTCCAACTGCTGCAGAGATAACAAAAGCCATACAGATTGTCCAGTCATTGTCTCAGGGTCGTCCGAACCACCACTATCTGGTAAAAGGTTGGTTCGTCCGGTCCCAGTGGTTCAGGATTATGATATTGAGAATTTTATGAACCAGAGGAGGGGAGGAGGATTATGAACAGTATGAATGTGGCTGGGAAGGTCTGGTGTGCTCTATTGAACCGGACATCTCCCCAGACAGACCTTTAGAATCTCCCCTATGCTGTCTGAATCCCCATCTCATTTTATGTTTTATAAAAAGTTGTTGAAACCCTTCCAGCTTCCTTTAGAAGAGGCTGTGGATGAGCAAGAGGAGCCTGATTTTGTAGAAATGATGGATATTCCAGAGTCTGGAGATTGTCTATTCCTTTACATAAGTCTTTTAGGAAACAATTAAAATTTTAAAGCTCTAATTCTGTGCCTCCTGTAGATAAAAGATGAACAGAAGGTATACATTGTTCAGGCCTGATACAATTCCTTTCAGCAATAGTAGTCATGTTGGGGTAGTTCAGGCTGCTGCCTGTGATAAAGCTAATATTCCTTGGCTTCACATCCTCCTGACAAGGATTCCAGGAAGATTGATGCCATGGCAAAAAACAAGTATATGGCAGCCTCTTTGGGACTCAGGCAAGCAAATTATATGGCTTGTAGCTAGGTATCAGAAGTCTAGATGGGATACTGTTATGCAATTGGCCAAGCAGGTCCACGGCACAGCTGGCTAGTGAACTAGAACAGGTGGCTGCTGATGGCATTGAAGCCTCTAAGGTTCAGTTTCATGCTGCTGTGGATGTTAATGATGTTTCCTCTAGGGTCATGGTCACATCTGTAGCTTTTCATAGGTTGGCCTGGCTCAGGTGTACTAGTTTGTCACAGGATACCCAGACTAAGGCTATGGATTTTCCTGTGGTGGAAATTCTCTGTTTGGAGCACAGACAGAATTACACCAAGAAGATGGATGAATATGGACTACTTACAAGAGTGCCCAGGCTAAGGAGGCGGCAAGCCTCCCCTCAAAGGCATGCCCCCAGGGGTAGGGTAGGCCTTTCAGAGCCTTCCTACCAGACTCAGGCCTCCTCTGCCTATGCTCAGGGGCTTGCTTCAGGGCAGGGGCAGAGGAGCGGGGTGGAGCAGACCTGCTCCCACCCCCCAGCCCTCGCTCCTGCAGAAACAGGCACCCTGATGGGGTGCCCAGGGCCGGTTCTCCTGTACCAGTGGGGGCAGGCTGGCTTACTTCAGTCAGAATTGGGCTTCTTTAACCTCAGACAAGTGGGTTCTGGAAGTAGTGAGCCAGGGTCTGGTTCTCAGCTTCAAAAAGTTTCCTAAGTTGAAAGCAGACTTTTCTCTGCAAGTGCTTATGAGACCCTCGCTCTGGAAACAGAGGTCTCATCCCTGTTAGCTCTCAGAGCAGTGAAAAGGTTCCTCCCCTGCATCAGGGCAGGGTCTGTATTCCAGATACTTCCTTACCCCCAAAAAGACAGGAGAATGCGCCCATTTTAGATCTCAGATATCTGAACAAGCATCTTTTGAAACCAAAGTTCAAAATGGTAACTCTGGCAATGATTTTACCTTCCTAAGGCCAGGGGACTGGCTAGCCTCCCTGGACCTCAAGGATGCCTATTTCCATGTCCTAATCAGAAGATCCCATCGAAAGTACCAGATTTGAACTTCCCTCAGGTCATTACCAGTTCAGAGCAATGCCCTTCGGCCTTACCTCTGCTCCAAGGGTATTCACAAAGTAGTACTAGCAGTGGCCCACTTAAGGAGGCAGAGGATTGCTGTTTTCCCTATCTAACTGGCTCACTGTAGGCCAGTCCCAGAACAGGTAAAATCTCACCTGCAGGTTACCAGCAGCTTCTCACCTCCCTGGGTTTTCTGCTAAACCTACCAAAGTCAGTTCTGGAACCAGTCCAGGTACTCACCTTTATAGGGCAGAATTGGACACAAAGCTAGCCAGGGCCTTTCTTCCCCAGAAAGGGTAAGGAATTTAGTGGCTCTGGCCTCTTCCTTCACTCTGCAGGTCTCTCGACCAGCAAGACACTTTCTGCAGCTCCTGGGGCACATGGCTGCATCCATAGCTGTTGTGCAGGGAGCCAGATTTCAGATGAGAGACATTCAGTTTCACTTGAGAACCTTTTGGTCTCAGAGAGACCCCTTTCCAAGTTGGTCCCAGTGATCGAACCTTGATCCTAGCTCTCCAGTGGTGGCAGGATCAGAGCAATTAAGGCGGGGGTCCCCTCATTTCCCCTTCTCACGACTTGACTCTCACTACAGATGCTTCCTTCTGGGTTGGGAGCCCACATGATGACCTTTCCCTCAAGGTGTTTGGTCCCCCAGGGTCTCTGCTCCACATCAATTTGCTGGAACTCAGAGCTGTCTTTTTAGCTCTTCAAGCTTTTCTGCATCTGTCCACGCACAAGGTGATACAAGTCAGAACGAGACACCACCACAACAATGTGGTACATCAACAAACGGGGCACTCTGTCTTCGACCTTGTGCACCGAGGCAATGAAGTTGTGGTCTCTGGCCTATTCCCTGAACACTTCCCTCATAGCAGTTCATCTTCCAGGGAAGGACAATGTCTAGCGGATACCTCAGCAGGATTTCCAGGGCCACTGCCGTAATGGTCCTTAGACCTCAGTGCTGGGGATAGTTATTGCCAGGTGGGGCATCCCTCAGATAGATCTTTTGCAGCCCCAGACAATCTAAACTTCTTCTGTTCTGTTGCAGGCCTCCAGTGCTGGGCTCAGTTCCCTGGATGCCCTTCCTCTGGATTGGAGGGAAGTTCCTCTATGCTTTCCCTCCCTTTCCTCCTCCTATTCAAAGTACTAGTCCAAATCAGATTTCAGCCTTGCAGGGTGATTCTGATTGCCCGGATTAGGCCAGGCAGCCCTGGTACCCACTCCTTCTGTCTCTGACAGTCCATCTTCCCCTGTGCCTCCCAGGAATCACAATCTGTTGACTTGTGCCCAGGGAAGGGTTGGTACCGGACCTCGATCCCTCAACCTCAAGGCCTGGCTCTTGCGAGTTAGAGTTTGCTGATTTCACACCTCTCAGGTGTTCTTGAGATCCTAAAGGCTTCCAAAGCCTTCCACTAGGGCTACATTTATAGTTCTAAATGGAAAAGGTTTTCATTTGGTGTGCTGGGAAAAATATTTCCAGAATCTGCTGAATTGCCCATTTTGTTAGATTACATGGTACATCTTAATTCCTTGGGTCTCAGACCAGCTACTATGAGAGTTCATTTGGCAGCTGTGTCTGCTTTTGTGTCAGCAGGAAAATAATCCTCTTTCCTCTCATCCTGTGTTTTCCAAGTTTTTGAGGGATTACTCCATACTAATCCTCCCTTTGAGAACCGGCCCCTGCTTGGGACCTTACTGTTTGCATTGCCCAGTTAATGCAGCCCCTTTTGAACCTCTGTCTTCTGCAGAGCTTAAGTACCTAACTTGGAAAACTGTTTTCTAGTGGCTATCACTTCTGCCAGACGTAAGTGAATTGCAAGCCTTGTCAGTGGAGACTGACTATTTCTTTCCACAGGGATAAGGTAGTCCTTAGGACTAATTAGGAAGTTTTTTGCCTAAGGTGGTTTCAGATTTCCATCTTAATCAATCTCCCTTCCAGTATTTTCACTGATCACTCCTCTTGGGTAGAGGAGATTGCACAGCCTGGATGTTAAGAGAGCTCTTAGTTATTATATAGAGTACCGAAGGTCACAGGTTCAATCCTCCAACTTTTCCTTACCTATGGTGAAGTTGGGAAAGGCAAACCTGCCACTAAAGAGATCAGTAGCCAGGTGGATTGTCTCTTAGTATCCAATTTTGTTATCAGAAAGTGGGCAGAGCCCCGGTTTGAGGCTCATTCTACCGAGGTGTTACAGCTCGTCTCTAGCTGCTGCCAGAGATGTCCTTTATTAGAGATTTGCCAGGCTGCTATTTTGGAAACGGTACACACTTTTACTGGCATTACTCCTTGATGTCCGGGCCAGGAGAGATGTCTGCTGGCACAGCTGTTCTTCGTATTGGCCCTAAGTAGGTTCTGCCCTCCTCCATGGAGGTACTGTTGTGTATTCTGTTGATGAATACAATATAGCAAGACTTTCATGTTGTTTGAAGAAAAAATTACTCACCTTAGTAATGTTGTTTCTTCTAATGGAGTCTTTGTATATTTTAGACCTCCCCAACCTGCCCTCTCTCAGAACCTTTACTTGGTGAGTATGGCAACTTAGTGTAGGCACTGCTTATGTCCTGTTAGCATTTTGTCCCTTTGGGACTTTGTGGTGTGTGTGTATTTATGTGTGTGTTTTATTATACTTATGTTCCATTTCATATTATTAGAATGCTGTTAGTATTTCTGTCCCCTGACTTGAGTCTTGGGTTTGGGACCATCAATGGTGGTTGTTATTTAGGTAACCATTTGGCTAGTGTAGGTTACAGCTTCCACACAGACCTCAGTGAGTTTGGCTTGTAAAGATCTGACGGTTCAAGTTTGAAATGAGACAGATAGAGCTGCTCTCGTGCCAAAATTCTATTTTGGAATGGTTTTAACCATTTCACTCCGTGGCAGTTCTAGAGCTGGATCAAACTGCTAATGTCTATAATATAGCAAGACTCCATTAGAAGAAACAACATTACTAAGGTGAGTAATTTTTTCTTCTTTAGTCCGCCTCACTGAACAGTCGCTCCAGAGATTTTTCCTACAGCTCTGTTCATTTTGTCGGTTAAAGTATTAATTTCTCGGTTTTTTAACCGAATTTAAACCACAACCGGTCGGTTCAAGCTCTGTCTGTGGTATCGTAAGTACTAGATAGGTTTTACCTTTCTTTCTGTGTGGAACTTGTAAACGGTATTATCGGTTCGGTTTGAACCGATCAGGTCGTTTTAAATACATTAAATCTGTCTTTTAGAGTGCGGTTCTCAAAAAAACGGATTTCATTACGTTTTTTTCCCCCAAGAGTGATTGTGGATTTGAAAGTCTGGATGTGCCCATTGAACCGGACATCTCCCCAGACAGACCTTCAGGAGTGTCTCCCCCCTAGGCTTTCTGAGTCCCCTTCTCATTTTTATGCTTTATTAAAAAGTGGCTGAAACCCTCCAGCTTCCTATGGAGGTAGCTGTGGATGATCAAGAGGAGCCTGACTATGTAGAAATGATGGATATCCCGGAGTCTAGGAGACTATCTATTCCTTTGCATAAATCTTTTGGGAAACGGACAGTAAAAATTTTAAACTCCTCACACTGTACCTCCTGTGGATAAAAGAATGGACAAGAGGTACACATTGTCAGGCTCTGATATGGAGTTCCTTACACAACAATGCAGCCATGTTGGGGTAGTGCAGGCTGCAGCCTGTGACAAGGCAAATATTCCCTTGGCTTCACACCCCTCTGACAAGGACTCCAGGAGGATTGATGCCATGGCAAAGAAACAGTACATGGCAACATCTTTGGGACTCAGACAGGCAAATTATATGGCTTATGTTGCTAGATATGAGAAATCCAGATGGGATACTGTTATGGCTCTAGCAAAACAGGTCCCTGGCCAGCTTGCCAAGGAGCTGGAGCAGGTGGCCACTGATGGTATTGAGGCTTCCAAGGTGCAATTCCATGCTGCAGTGGACTCTAATGATGTGTCGTCAAGAGTCATGGCTACATCTGTGGCACTTCGCAGAATGGCTTGGCTCAGATGTATTAGCCTGTCACAGGATACCCAGACTAAGGCCATGGATTTTCCTGTTGTGGGTAATTCTCTGTTTGGGGAGCAGACAGAGAATTACATGAAGAAAATGGATGAGTATAGGACCACCTATAGGAGTGCACAGGCCAAGGAAAGGCAGGCCACTCCTCAAAGGCAGCCTTCCAGGGGCAGGGGCAGGCCTTTTCACAGGCCTTTTTACCAAGCCCAGGCCTCCTCTTCAGCATATGCGAGGGTTTTTTTTTTTAAGAGGGAGAGGCAGACTGGGTACAAGCAGACCTGCTTCCACCCCTCAGCCTAAAGCCCCTGCCAAGCAGGCACCCTGATGGGGTGGCCAGGGCCGATTCTCCACTACCTGTAGGGGGCAGGCTGGCTTACTTTGTCCAGGACTGGAAGTCTTTAACATCAGACAAGTGGGTCCTGGAAGTAGTAAGCCAGGGACTGGTTCTCCGTTTCAAAAAATTTCCAAAGATGAGAACCAGGTCCTTTCCACCTGCAAATCCATCAGAGGCACTTGCCTTAGAAACAGAAGTTTCTACCCTCCTGGCTCTCAGAGCTGTGGAAGGGTTCTACCCTACACCAGGGCAAGGGTTGTACTCCAGGTACTTCCTTACCCAAAAAGACAGGAGAATGGCGGCCCATCCTGGATCTCAGATACCTAAACAAGCACCTTTTAAAACCAAAATTCAAAATGGTGACTCTGGGAATTATTTACCCTCTCTAAGGCCAGGGGACTGGCTAGCGTCCCTGGACCTCAAGGGCAGCCTACTTCCATGTTCTTATCAGAAGCTCCCATCGAAAGTACCTCAGTTGAACTGCCCTCAGGCCATTACCAGTTCAGAGCAATGCCCTTGGCCTCACCTCTGCCCCGAGGGTATTCACAAAATGCCTGGCAGTAGCAGTTGCCCACTTAAGAAGGCAAAAGATTACCATTTTTCCTTACCTGGACGACTGGCTCATAGTAGGCCAGTCTCCAGAACAAGTCAAACTACACCTTCGGGGTAACTCAGCAACTGCTCACATCTCTAGGTTTCCTTCTCAATCTTCCAAAGTCAGTTCTAGAGACTGTCCATCTTCTCACCTTCATAGGTGCAGAACTGAACGCAAGAGGCCAGAGCCTTCCTTCCTCTGGAAAGAGCAAGGACCCTGGTCTCTCTTGCCTCCTTTTTCACCCTGCAGGTCTCTCGACCAGCAAGGCATTTTCTGCAGCTCCTGGGGCACATGGCTGCTTCTACAGCAGTAGTGCAGGGAGCAAGATTTCAAATGAGGGACATCCAGTTCCATTTGACAGCCTTTTGGTCTCAAAGGAGAGACCCTCTGACCAAATTGATCCCAGTGACTCAAACCCTGATCCAAGCCCTTCAGTGGTGGCAGGACCAGAGCAATCTGAGACAGGGGGGTCCCCTTTACCCATCAGTCTCACTCCTTAATCCTTACTACAGATGCATCCCTCTTGGGGTGGGGAGCTCACATGGGCGAACTCACTACCCAGGGATTGTGGTCCCCTCAGGAATCTCTGCTCCACATCAATCTGTTGGAACTCAGAGCAGTTTTTCTAGCACTTCAAGTTTTTTCCACCTCTGTTCAGAACAAAGTTGTACAGGTCAGAATCAACACCACTACAATGTGGTACATCAACAAGCAAGGAGGCACTCTGTCTACGGCCTTGTGCACCGAAGCAATGAAGTTGTGGTCTCTGGCTTATTCCCTGAACACCTCCCTTACGGCAGTTCACCTCCCAGACAAGGACAATGTCCTGGCAGATGCTGTCAGCAGGATTTCCCAGGGCCATCACGAATGGTCATTGGATCCCCTAGTATTAGAGGTAGTATTTGCCAGATGGGGCACCCCGCAGATGGATCTTTTTGCAGCCCCAGACAATCACCAACTTCCCCTTTTTTGCTGCAGGCCCCCAGTGTTGGGCTCAGTCCCTCTGGATGCCTTCCTTCTCAGTTGGGAAGGGAAGTTTCTCTATGCCCCCCCCTTCTGTTCAAGGTGCTAGTCAAAATCAGATCTCAATCCTGCAAGATGATCCTGATTGCCCCAGATTGGGCCAGACAGCCCTGGTACCCACTCCTTATGTCCTTAGCAGTCCACCTTCCCCTGTGTCTTCCCAGGAATCACAAACTGTTAACCTGTGCTCAGGGGAGGGTTTGGTACCCGAATCTCTCAATATCAAGGCCTGGCTCTTGAAGAGTTAGTTTGCTGACGTACACCTCTCCCAAGGTGTATTGGATATATTGAAGGCTTCTAGGAAGCCTTCCACCAGGGCTACTTATAATTCCAAATGGAAGAGATTTTCCATTTGGTGCTCTGGCAAGCATGTTTCCCCAGAATCTGCTGACTTAGCCACAGTCCTGGATTATACGGTGCATTTGAATACTTTGGGGCTGAGACCAGCTACTCTAAAAGTGCGCCTGGCAGCCGTGTCTGCTTTCTTATCAGCAGGTAAACCCTCTTCTCTTTCAGCTCATTCTGTATTCACCAAGTTTTTCAAGGGGTTGCTTCACACCCACCCTCCATTTAGGGACCCTGCCCCTGCCTGGGATCTTAATATTTGCATTGCTCAGCTTATGCAACCCCCTTTTGAGCCCTTGTCTTCAGCAGAGCTTAAGTACTTGACTTGGAAAACTGTGTTTTTGGTAGCCATCACTTCTGCCAGGCACATAAGTGAATTACAAGCATTGTCAGTGGACCCTGATTGTTATCTCCTTTCATAGAGGTAAGGTGGTCCTCAGGACTAACAAAGTTCTTGCCTAAGGTGGTTTCAGACTTCCACCTTAATCAATCTGTCTCTCCCTATGTACTTCACTGACCATTCCTCCTCTGGCGTGAGGAGACTGCACAGTTTAGATGTCAAAAGAGCCCATAGTTACTACATAGAACGCATCAAGGGTCACAGGTTTGACTCCTCCAACTGTTCCTCACTTATGGTGAGGTTGGTAAAGGAAACCTGCCACTAAAGATCCATTGCCAGGTGGCTTGTCTCTGTATCCAATTTGCTATGAAAAACTGGGTGAGTTCCTCCCTCAGGCCTGAGGGCTCACTCTACCAGAGGTACAGCTGCGTCTCTGGCTGCTGCCAGGGACATCCCTATCTTAGAGAGATGTCAAGCAGCTATCTGGAAAACAGTTCACACTTTTACCAAGCATTACTCCCTGGACATCCAGGCTGGGAGTGATGCTTGGTTTGGCACAGATGTGCTTCAGAGCTTATTTCCTAAGAAGGTTCTGTCCCTCCTCCATGGAGGTACTGCTGTGTAGTCTGCATATGTCATAATATAGCAAGACTTCATGTTGTTTGAAGACAAAATTACTCACCTTAGTAATGTTGTTTCTTCTAATGGAGTCTTGCTATATTATGACCCCACCCCCGCCTGCCCCTCTCAGAACCTCTGCTTTTGGGATGTGGGTGGGCAGTGCAGTGTTGGCACTTAGTAGACGCCCACTTTTTTTCACCCCTCCTTCTTGGGGTGTTTGGGTGTTTTGTTTTTCATTTTTTGGATCCCCTGACTTGAGTCTTTGTTTTGGGACCAGAAAATGTGTTCTTATATTTAGTAGCCAGTTGGCTAGTGTAGGTTTACGGCTTCCACACAGAACCTTAGTGAGTTTTGCTCATAAAGATCTGACAGTTTAAGTTTGAAGAACAAAGTTTTCAACCGAGCTCGTGCTCAAAGTTCCATGCCTGGCATGGAAAGTTAACTCTTTCACCTCCGGAGTAGTTCGAAGGTTGGGACTCACTGCATATGTCATAATATAGCAAGACTCCATTAGAAGAAACATTACTAAGGTGAGTAATTTTTTCTTGCATTATACTGTATTGCTTAATGTTTCAGAATGTAGTTCTTATTTCAGTGTCATTCAAAAAGTGTCTGACTGTCCCCAGCTGATGTTGCAACCTGTCATGGTAATTGCTATGATGACATAAACAAAGGCACTGTGCTGTCAGTTAAGGACTGCAATATACTTTTTATAACAACATTTTGGACAGACTGGCAAGATGAAAAAAAACTTAAAGAAGTTTCCTCTAGTATGCTACATACTGATGTACGTAGAAGATGAGCTGCTCATCTTGAGAGAAAAATTGAACAATAATTAAAATAACTGCCTATAAAATACACGAGAGCTATAGATTTTTTAACCTTTTTTAATGTGCAGTATTGAAGATGGCATAGAGTGCAAAGTCTTCACATTGACATTTGCTGTACCCATCGATTCAAGACTAAAAATACGAGGTATACACTGCAGTGCTATCAGAAGAAACGACAATCATGAATGCAAACCAAGACCTACAACAAATTAAGTTTTAAAGAAAGACTTGCTGCACTTTACTCCTGCTGGCACTGTGCTGACAGGTAAGCTGCGCCATGTGGGATATGAGCGGGCAGCCAGGCATGCAGCAATCTGGTACTTGGTGGTGATGGTTAAAACAAAACATAGCCTTAGTCTTTCCTCTGTCCACCAACTCACCCTAGTTCAATCTATTTAGATCACTGACCATAAATGAAGTTTCTTCCACTAGCACTGTGATGTACACCTTGTCCTCTCCCTCTCAATTTGATGGGCATAGCAGGTGTCGATATGAAGATGTGACTCTACTGCCTACAGCACTTCAAAAAAAAAATCTGTAGCTCTCGGGTACTTTATTGACATTTATTTACTTAAACTAAGACAGACCACACAATTTTAGTGATAATGGTTATGAGCCATTCCTCCCTCATCACTTCCGGTTTGTTCAACGAGGGATGTTGATCACTGCACCAGGAGTAAACATCTTTGACAGACTGGGGGGGGGGGTATCCATGCTTTTATCACTAAGGAACTAACAAAGTTGCTTACAGGTTGATAGTGATCAGAGACATGCCTCCTGATACTCTTAATTGTTTATCAGATCTACTAGCTCTACCTGGTTACCAAAGAATAAATTAATAAATCAGTTGTTTGCTTTCTTTTCAGATCTATGTGGATCCAGCAGCAGTTCATTTCAACCCATAAAGACCCAAGTCACCATCCCTACTGCCCATGTTATGCCTTCCACTGTGAGCACCCCACCCTTTAGAATGCAGGTTGCTGGTGAAACTGGCTCCGAATCTGCTTCTTCCCCTTCAGAAAACATGAAGATCTCTGCATCTTTGTCCAGACTAACTGGGATGCACCCATCTGCCACTGATACCACGACTGCTGGAAATGAGAACTCCTCTAACACCACAAAAACACTGCCAGGAGATCCGCTAAGTTTTTATAGAACTGGTTCCAACTGTCTTGACCATTCCTTGTTCAAAAGTGTAGATCAGTCAAGATTGGATGAGGTGAAAAAATTTGATACTCCTGCTATAGAGCCAACTCTTAACCAGTCTGGTCTACTAGACACCTTTTACAGTGATCCTCGGTACAGGCTGCATCTGTATCGAGAGGAGATCCCCGCTGAAATGAAGGAAAACTCTGATACTTTTAGCCAGATGTACAAGGCACTGCCTGAGACTCAACTGGCCCAAGCCAGTGGTAACAACAGTGGTCAACAGACAGAATTCCGGCCCAGTTCAAAAAGCACCTTGCCATTAGGATTTCAGCCCTGTGGTGTCCTCTCTACACCCCAGTCTGCAATGTGGCTTCAAAATCAGATTCTCTCTAAACCTGATATGCGACCACCGGAACTTGGTGCATGGCAGCAGCAACAGCAGATAGAGAATATTCGGCTACAGGTTGAACAAATGCAGGTGAGGGCCTTTGAAGAAACATTCCTGAAACACGATAGATGTGCACTAAGGAAATTAAACCATGCTTTCATTTTAGCTACTTGATCATGGAAATGAGTGTTTTTTATGTAGCACCTTTCTATCCACATAGATTCATCGAAAGCCACACACAAGCTCTATCGCCACGTGCTGTGACATCCCAGAATTCAAATCACCATCATAGCCACTCCCCTTCACTTAGTGCTGAACTGAGATTATTCTTCCACCAAAGAAATGTGCTGTTTAGTTTTCCACCCAGAATAGTCAGTATTTATTTATTTTTTTAATAATCCTCATCTTTTGGGGGCAGTAGAATTCTGTAACAGTTTGCATGTGGTTGTTAATGAACAGTTTTGGTGGGTTTAAACCCTTTGCCTCCTGCCACAAGTCTGTCAGTAGCGTACACCTACAAAGTGTCTCGACTGTTTAGTGGCTGATCATTTCTTCCAGGACAGTGAGGACTGAACACCTATCCAAAAGTTACCTTTAGACTTGGCAGGCTGAAAACAAGAATGCAGAGTTTAACCTTCCATTTAGATCTTTGTACTGTAGACAAGCGCGTCTTCCTATACATAGGACACCTCTTCGAACATGGGTTTGCACCCCTGGAAAAGCTGGAGGGGTGATGGACAGCCTAACGTCTGAGTAGGCATGTACCATGCGAGTGACCTGGGTTCATGCCCTGGCCTGTATTCTCATTGCTGTGGTGTAGCAGAAGGTGGTTCAAACAACTTGAAGTTTTGCTGTATTCTGACAAGTACAGTTAGCCCCAACCTTTAAACTGCCCCAGAGAACAAAGGGTTAAACTTTCTATGCAGAGCATATAATGCTGAGCTCGAGCTTGGTTGATGTCTGTCTGTTTCTCTTTGAAAACTAACCGTCCGATTCTTTACTCCGCCTCACTGAACAGTCGCTCCGGAGATTTCTCCTGCAGCTGGGTTCGAAAGTTGGTTGAAGTGTCGTTTTTTTCGTTGACTTCTAACGGAAAAATTACTCCGCATAGTCGGTTCAGTCTCTGTCTGTGGTACCGGGAGTACTAGATAGGTTTTGTACTGTTTTCTGTGTGGTACTTGTAAAAAGTGTGGATCGATTCGGCTGCACTGATTATTTGTTTAATTCTTGTGTTAACTTTAGTGTGTGGTTACCGGTCCTTATCGGTTCTAAAAAAAGCATGTTTTGATGCATTTTTTTTCCAAGACCCGTGACACGGTTAGGAACCGATAAGGGAGTCTTGCCTGTCAGATTGCCGAAAAAAGGGTAAGTTTTTGGATAGGATTGGCCATGTCTGAGAAACCCAAGAAAAAAACCGGGCCCACTGGGTTTCAACACTGCAGTGTGTGTGTGTGTGTGTGTGTGTGTGTGTGTGTGTGTGTGTGTGTGTGTGTCTTTGCCATGGCTGATCCCCACACCACCTCAGTTTGTCTGGGGTTTGACCACCTCGATTCAGACTGCCAAATTTGCAAAAATGTTCCCAAATCTACCCTGGAAAAGAGATTGGGTAGACTGAGGGAAAGGGAGGCCGAGAAGTCCGCTGACCCGGATGGCCAGCCCGGTTCGGTTCCGACCGAACCAGGAGGAGTGCCCTCTGACCAGGGTGATACTTCTTCGGGCAAAAGGACAGCTGATTCTGAGGAGTCGGTTCCGGTGAAAAGAAAGAGAAAGATAAAATCGTCCAGTTCGGACCCAGAAATTCATACTTCGACCGCCGATGAGATGGCCAAGGCGATAAGGATTGTGTAATCGCTTAATTCGGTTCCAACCGAACCGGCACCATCTGGCAGGGGCTCAGTTCGGTCTGTTCCCCTGGTTCCGGATTATACTTTGGAAGAATTTTATGAACCGGAGGAGGAGGAGGGAGAGTGAGGATGATTATGGTGATTATGAAAGTCTGGATGTGCCTATTGACCCGGACATCTCCCCAGACAGACCTTCAGGTGTTTCTCCTCCTAGGCTTTGAGTCCCCTTCACACTACATGTTTTACAAAAAAGTGGCTGAGACCGTCCAGCTTTCTGTGGAGGAAGCAGTAGAGGATCAGGAAGAGCCTGGTTATGTTGAGATGATGGACATCCCAGAGTCCAGGAGTCTGTGTATTCCCCTCCACAAATCCTTTGGGAAACACACATAAAATTCTTAAGTCTCCCAATGCTATACCTCCTGTGGACAGACGAATGGACAAGAGGTACACTCTCTCAGGCTCAGACACGGAGTTCCTTTTCCAGCAATGCAGCCATGTTGGGGTCATGCAGGCTGCAGCCTGTGATGAGGCAAATATTCCTTGGCATCACACCCCCCAGACAAGGACTCCAGGAAGATTGATGCCATGGCTAAGAAACAATACATGGCAGCATCTTTGGGACTCAGGCAGGCTAACTATATGGCCTATACAGCTAGAAACATAGAAGTTGACGGCAGATAAGGACCGCAAGGCCCATCCAGTCTGCTCATTTCTTTTTCTACCTTATAAATGTGCCATCGGCCTTTGCTCTGTCAGTGGCCTATCTGTTCATACTCGCCTGCATTGCTCCCTTATGCCTATCTCATGTCTGTTTGAAGCCCTGCACTGTATTCATAGCCACCACTTCCTGAGGTAGGCCATTCCATGCATCCACCACCCTTTCTGTGAAAAAGAATTTCCTCACATTCCCCCTTAATCGGCCTACCTCTAGTCTCATGCTGTCCTCTTGTCCTACTATTTTTCTTATATTTAAACATGTTAGACTCTTTCACCTTGTTAATGCGCTTAAGGTGTTTGAATGTTTTAATCATATCACCTCTCTCCCTCCTTTGCTCAAGGGTATACATATTGAGCTCCATTAATCTGTCCTCATATGTCTTCTGATGCATTTCCTGCACCATTTTGGTTGCTCTTCTCTGGACTGCCTCAATTTGGTTAATGTCCTTGTGAAGGTGTGGCCTCTAGTACTGCACGCAGTACTCCAGATGGGGCCTAACCAGCCTCTTGTAAAGAGGGATTATTACCTCCCTCTTGCGACTTGTGATACCCCTACTAATACACCCTAACATCCCCCTAGCCTTACCTACTGCTTTAGAGGTCTGCTTGGATGATTTCAGGTCATCGGTGATGATGATGCCCAAGTCTTTCTTCCTTTGTGACTGCCAGCAACTCCCCTCCCAGCCTATAGGTGGCTTCAGGGTTTCTCTTCCCTATGTGCATGATCTTGCACTTCTTTGCATTAAATCCCAGTTGCCACTCTTCTGACCATTTTGCTAGTTTATCCAGATCTCTTCTCATTCTGCCCACCCCATCTGGATCATCTACTCTGTTGCAGATCTTGGTGTCATCTGCAAACAGACAAACCTTACCTCTAGTCCATCTGCAATGTCACTAATGAAGATATTGAAGAGGACTGGCCCCAGGACTGATCCCTGAGGTACCCCACTTGTGACTTGCATCTCTTCTGACTGTATACCATTTACCACCACTCTCTGTTTTCTGCCCGTCAACCAGTTTACCACACAGTTGACCAACTTCTGACCCACCCTGAGCCTACCCAGCTTATTTATCAATCTTTTATGTGGAACAGTGTCAGAAGCTTTGCTGAAGTCATGGTAGGTGACATCAACTGCTCCCCCTTGGTCCACCACTCTGGTTACATAGTCAAAGAAATCTGAGATTAGTTTGATAGGACCTTCCTTTTGTAAACTCATGTTGTCTTGGATCCTGTGCCCCTATGGATTCCAGGTGTTGCACTATCCTTTCCTTAAGGAGTGCCTCCATAATCTTGCCCACTACTGAGGTAAGACTGACTGGTCTGTAGTTCTCTGCCTCCTCCCTGCTACCACTCTTGTGGAGCGGGATCACATGAGCCCTTCTCCAGTCTTCTGGGACCTCTCCTGTGCTCAGAGACTCACTAAACAGTTCTGCTAATGGCTCTGCTAGTTCCTCCTTTAGCTCCTTAAGTACTCTGGGATGTATGCCATCAGGTCCCATTGCCTAGCCCACCCTGAGCTTAGAGAGCTCTTGTAGGACCCTTTCTTTTGTGAAGGGAGTAGTGCTCACCTCCCTCCCCCCTGTGTCCATGGTGCTGAGCTGTGGGTCCTGCCCTACCTTCTCTTCAGTAAATACTGAGCAAAAGTATCTATTAAAGATAGATGCTTTTACAGGGTCCTTCTCCTCCTCGCATGCCCCCCTTTCTCCTTTGAGCCTAGTGATACCCCCTCTGGCCTTTCTCCTTTCACTAATGTATCTATAGAAAGTCTTGTCACCTTTTTACTGTTCGTACTAGTGTTTCCTCAGTTTGGGACTTTGCCTGCCTTACTGCCTTCCCTGCTTCTCTTAGGGCAGTTTGGTATGCCTCCCTATCTTCATCCCGCTGTGTTCCCTTATTTCCTGAAGGCCAGCCTTTTGGCTCTGACCTTTTCTGCTACTGTATTTGAGAACCATTTCCTTCTTCTTCTGCACTTCCCTTTCTGTCTAACACAATGGGATGTTGCTTCAAGTATTGCATCCTTAATACTTACGCATTTTGCCTGTACCCCCTTACCTGTGTTTGTTTTTGCCAGGGCTAGCTTAATTCTGTTGGCCATCTTATCAAAGTCGGCTCCTCTGAAGTCCCATATTTTTGCCTTGGAATGGGATGATTTAGATGTAGTGGCCAAATTGAACCATACCATGTGATGGTCACTGGCCCCCAGGTGACCTTCTACTTGGACATCTGTGATCCCTTCTCTGTTAGTCAGTACTAGATCTAGGATAGCCCTGTCTCTTGTGGATTGTTGTACCAGTTGTTTGAGGCCCTCCCCCTGCAGGGAATCCACCATGTGTCTAATTCTGGCAGATGTTCCTGCTGATATTGACCAATCTGGCATGTTGAAGTCTCCCATTATCAGAACTTCCCTTTAGCTGTCACGTTTTGTACATCTTCTAACAGTAATGTCTCTTCCCCACCCTGGTCTGGGGCCTGTAGACAACCCCAGTTCTTATGGCTGTCCCATTTCCTGTTTCAGGGTGACCCACAGTTCTTCTGGCTCCTTCTGTGGATTCTGAATTTCTGTAGCTTTGATATTTTCATTGACATACAGGGCCACTCCACCCCCCCCCTTTTTTGCACCTCTGTCTCTTCTGAACAGTATATAGCCAGGTACTGAAGTCTCCCAAGTGTGGTTATTGGTAAACCATGTCTCACTAATTGCTACTATGTCCAGTTTAGCCTGTTACATTATTGCCTGCTGGTCTGGGATCTTATTTCCCAGGCTGTAAGCATTTGTGTACATGATTTTCCATTGGCCAGATTTCTGTGTGTTAGTTGTTGGGTGAGGTTTGACATTTCTCCTGTGCGTCTTATGGGGAGACTGACCTTTTTTCTTACCTGCTGATGCAAATGAACTGCAAACATTCTGAATCCCTGTTTGACCACTAGCTGAGGGGGGAAGGGTGTTCTTCCCATTCGACGTATGGAGTGCTGCATCCCTCTCTCCATTTGCTAGTTTAAATATTCTGCGAAGACGTCCCCTGCTGAAAAAGAACAACCACGGATGAAAGAACAAGGTGGTAAGAGCAGAAATGGTCAACAACAAAAGCAGTAACCCTGAAAGCTTATCCTAATGTTAGATAAAAATGTAAAACCTGTAAAGCACCACCTGTAGTAATTTCAGAGATGTACCCTGTAAGAAACACTTTGCTACAGAGAAAAATAAAGCAGCAACAGAAGATATACCTTGCAAAAGACAATTTGAATCAGAAGATTACAGCAGTAATCTGTTAGCACACACCTGTAGGCACACCTTGTAATAATGCAGAAGAAGGTGTACTAGCAACAACAATTTGAATCGGAGAAAAATAAAGCAATGAAATGTTAACAAACAGTAGCAATCCCTGGGAGTACAAAATAAAAATAACATACAGTAAATCTGCTTAGCCAAAAGAAGTCTTAATACTTTCCCCTTGCTCTGGTAAGGTTCTCTGCTCTGTCATTTCAAGCAATCTTGGAAGGAAAGAGCTCTGGTTAAGCTAGGTGCCTTGACCAGCAAACTAAGTCTTCTACCTAGCTAGATACCAGAAGTCCAAGTGGGACACTGCTGGCTCTGGCTAAACAGGCCCCTGACCAGCTTGCCAAGGAGCTGGAGCAGGTGGCTGCAGATGGGATTGAGGCATCGAAAGTAGTTTCATGCTGCTGTGGACTCCAGTGATGTTTCATTAAGAGTCATGGCGACATCTGTGGCTCTTCGGAGGATGGCTTGGCTCAGATGTAATAGCCTCTCACAGGATACCCAGGCTAAGGCCATGGATTTTCCTGTAATTGGTAATTTTCTGTTTGGGTAACAGACAGAGAACTACATGAAAAAGATGGACGAGTACAGGACCCCTTACAGGAGTGCTCAGGCCAAAGAAAGGCAAGCAACTCCTTAAAGGCAGCAGTCCAGGGGCAGCCTTTTTCAAAGGCCTTTTTACCAAGCTCAGGCCTCCTCTTCTTTTTCACGGGGGGTTCTTCAGAGGGAGAGGCAGAAGGGGGCTGAGCAGGCCTGCATCCAACTCTCAGCCTAAAGCCCCTGCCAAGCAGACACCCTGATGGGTCTGCCCGGACCAATTCTCCCATGCCAGTAGGGGGCAGGCTGGTTTACTTTGTCCAGGACTGGAAATCTCTTGCATCAGACAAGTGAGTCTTGGAAGTAGTAAGCCAGGGACTGGTTCTCTGCTTCAAAAAATTCCCCAAGATGAGAACCAGATCCTTTCCACCTGTAAATCTCAGAGTCCCTTGCCCTAGAGGCAGAGGTTTCTTCTCTCCTAGCTCTGAGTTATAGAGAGGGTTTCCACCCTACACAAGGGCAAAGGATTGTACTTCAGGTACTTCCTAACTCCCAAAAAGACAGAATGGCAGCCCATCCTGGACTTAAGATGTCTGAACAAACACCTTTTGGAGCCAAAGTTCAAAATGGTAACTCTGGGAATTATCTTTCCCTCTCTAATGCCAGGGGACTGGCTAGCCTCCCTGGACCTCAAAGATGCCTACTTTCACATTCCCATCAGGTGCTCCCACAGAAAGTACCTCAGGTTCGAGTTGCCCTCAGGCCAGTATCAGTTCAGAGCAATGCCCTTTGGCCTCGCATCAGACCCAAGGGTTTTCACAAAGTGCCTGGCAGTAGTAGTTGCTTTCTTAAGAAGAAAAAAGATCTCCATCTTCCCATACTTGGACGACTGGCTCATAGTAGGTCAGTCTACAGACCAAGACAAGTCACATCTGCAAGTGACCCAGCAAGTGCTCACTTCCTTAGGATTCCTTCTCAACCTTCCAAAGTCGGTTCTCAAACCAGTACAGCTCCTCACCTTCATAGGTGCAGAACTGGATACAGTAAAGGCAAGAGCCTTCCTTCCCCTGGAAAGGGCAAGGAACCTTATGGAACTGGCCTCTTCATTCACCCTTCAGGTATCTCGACCACCAAGGCATTTCCTTCAGCTTGTGGGCCACATGGCTGCTTCCACAGCAGTGGTCCAAGGGGCAAGATTCCAGATGAGGGACATTCAGTTCCACTTAAAAGCCTTCTGGTCCCAAAGAAAGGATTCTCTTACCAAGCTGATCCCAGTGACTCGAACCCTGATCCAAGCCTTGCAATGGTGGCAGGATCAGGACAATTTGAGATACTGAGTTCCATTTGTCACTCAGTCTCATTCAGTGATACTCACCACAGATGCATCCTAAAGCCAAACCTGTGGCTTCCTCTAACAGGAATCAGGGAGGAAGCAGCCCAGGAGGTCCCTCGGCCGGTCCCTCCTCCAAGCCTGCCCAGTGACCGGTTGAGGAGTGTCGCCCCCAGCCTCGTCACTCCCCCCGTGGGAGGACGGCTCTGCCGCTTCCTTTCCGCCTGGTCCGCTGTCACCATGGACCGCTGGGTGTTTGGAGGTGGTAGGAAAGGGCCTGTCCCTGGAGTTCGAGCAGGCCCCGCCCTTCCGAGCCATCGCCCCTCTGGGGGCTACGGGTTCCGCAGCCTCTGTCGGCTCGTCGAGCTGACATCGCCCTGCTCCTTGAGAAAGAGGTGATCAGGAAGGTGGCGGATCCTCCACCAGACCCGGGGTTTGTGTCCAGGTACTTCCTGGTCCTGAAACGGACGGGGGGGCTGCCGCCCCATTCTCGACCTGCACAGGTTCTTAAGGTCTCGGACCTTCAGGATGGTCATTCTGGCTCAGATAATCCCATCCTTGGAAAGAGGCGTGTGGTTCTGTTCCCTGGACTTGCATGACGCGTTCGTTCACGTCCCAATCCGTCCGTCCCACCAGAGATTCCTCCGCTTCAGGGCAGAGGGATCCCTCTACCAGTTCCAGGCCATGCCCTTCGGCCTTTCCCTAGCTTCCAAGGTCTTCACCAAATGCATGGCAGTGGTGATAGCATGCCTGCGGCTCCGAAGGGTCCGGGTGTACCCTACCTGGACGACTGGCTATTGCAGCCTCCTCCAGAATGGAGGTGGTGCCGTCCAGAGATCTGGCCCTCCAGGTTTGATCTCAGATTGGCCTCCTCATCAACGAGGCCAAGTCGGAACTCATGCCAAAGCAGGTGATGCATTTCATCGGGGCAGAGCTCGAATCTCTACGAGCCAGAGCACGGCTCCCGGTGGACAGGGCCAAGGTTCTTTCCTCCTTTGCCCAGTCATTTCAGGTTGGGCAATCGTGCCCTTACCGGGACTTCCTGCGCCTCCTGGGCCTCATGGCGGCCTGCACCAGCGTGGTCTGTTGGGCCCGCTGGTACATGCGTCCCCTTCAATGGGGACTGGCCGGCCAGTGGTCACAATACTTCGATCCGTTGGATCAGCCAGTGACAGTGACCCAGGGGATGTGGAACGCTTTCCAGTGGCGGACCCTTCCGGCACATCTGCAGGAGGGCATCCCGTTTGTCCGCCCCGAGCAGACTGTCTCTCTATCGACCGATGCCTCTCTGATGGGTTGGGGTGCCCATCTGGGGGAGCACAGAGCACATGGCCTCTGGTCCCCTCGGGAGTCCTGATGCCACATCAACCTGCTGGAGCTTCGAGCAGTTCGTCTAGCCCTCACTGCCTTCGCTCCGTTTCTACGGGGTCAAGTGGTTCAGGTCCAGACGGACAATACCACAACCATGTACTACCTAAACCGCCATGGTGGGACCCGCTCCATGCCTCTGTGCAGGGAAGCTCTCGGCATTTGGTCACTCGTGCGCAGCCTGCAGGTGGATCTCCTCGCCATTCACGTGACAGGAACCTCCAACAGCCTGGCCGATGCCCTAAGCTGGGATAGGGTCTGCGTCTCACGAGTGGTCTCTCCTGCCGGAGGTAGTACAAGATCTCTTCTCCCACTGGGGCATACCTCAGGTGTACCTGTTTGCCTCCAGGGAGAATGTGAAGCTGAGGCCGTTTCATGCCCCCAAAGCAGGGCTCACTGCATGGGGATGCCTTCTTGAGGCCGTGGACCCCGGGCCTCTTCTACGCCTTTCCCCTATTTTCCTTGATCCACAAGGTGCTTCTCAAGGCGAGGAGGGACAAGGCGCAGGTGATTCTGGTAGCCCCAGACTGGCGCCATCAGTTCTGGTATCCAGATCTCCTCAGTCTCTACTTCAGGCTCCCGGGGCGGCTTCCAGCCCGCCCGGACCTGATCTCAGTCAATCAGGGGATGGTATTCCATCCGGACCTTCAATCCCTGCACCTGACGGCCTGGTTCCTGAGCGGCTAGAGTTCCAGGCCTTTGGTCTTTCTGACTAGGTCCTCAACGTCGTTGAGGCGTCCTGTAAGGAGTCTACCAGAAAATGCTACGCCTTCAAATGGAAGAGATTCTCCATTTGGTGTCAGGGCAAGGGCCTGGACCCTTCCTCCTGTTCCTTGGCAAGCATTCTGGACTACCTGTGGTCCCTTTCTCAGCAAGGGCTTCAGTTGACGACCCTTAAGATGCACCTGGCAGCCATCTCTGCTTACTGGCCGGGAAGCAGTCGGTGGCGCAGGAGAAGGTGGTCAGGCGCTTTTTCAAAGGCCTTGATCACATATCCTCTCCGGTGCGAGAACCTCCACCTCCATAGGATCTACTGCTGGTATTGGCTAAGCTCATGGGCAAGCCATTCGAACCGATGCACGTGTGACATCTCTCACCTGTCGTGGAAGACCGCCTTCTTGGTGGCTATCACGTCAGCCAGAAGGATGGAGAGCTCCAGGCGCTTTCCATTGAGTCTCCTTATCTGGTCTTCCACAGGGACAAGGTTGTTCTGTGCCCCACCACAAATTCCTTCTGAAGGTGGTGTCGGAGTTTCACCTTAACCAAGTGTTGACTGTGCGGTGTTCTACCCAATCACACCTCGGAGGCGAATAGGCTCAGTACTTTGGACCCTGGGCGCTCGCTTATTATAAGGAGACTGAGATTCGGGAGGTTCGCCAGCTGTTTGTCACTCACGCTGAAGCCGCCCTGGCAGACCTGCAGCCAAGCGGACGATAGGCAGGTGGGTCACCTCCTGCATAGATCTCTGCTATAGGTTGGCGGGCATGGAGCCTCCCAGAGGGATAAGAGCTCATTCTACCCGCCATACCGCTGCATCGGTAGCTGCTTCCAGAGACGTCCCTATCCAGGAAATATGCAGGGCTGCTACCTGGAAGTCAGCACATACCTTCATCACCCTCTACCACGTCGACCTTGAGTCACGCTGGGATGCTGGTTTTGGGGCTCAGTTCTCCAGTCTTTATTCCCTAAGTAGGGGGTGTGCGCCTTGCCTCCCTCCTCCCGGAGAACTGCTAGGAGTCTGCCAGATAGTGTGGATGAACAACATATCCATGTCCCTAGAAATACAGGTTACTCACCTGTAACAGGAGTTCTAGGAATGGTATATGTTGTTCATCCACATGACCCACCTGACCTCCCTGGCTTTGATGCACAACCTGGCTTCCAGCGGGCTAGATCTGGCGTCATGGGGCGGAGCGAGAGTTTTACCACCCGGGTGGGTGGGAGGAGCCAGCTTGAAGACCTTCCGGCAAGATTTAAAGTGGCAAGGAACCTGCCAGATAGTGTGGATGAACAACTTGTACCATTCCTAGAACTCCTGTTACAGGTGAGTAACCTGTATTTATGAAAGATGCACAATAAAGTGCAGCGCTGCTGTTTGAGGAAAACGTTGGAAAGTCCAGCTAAGAGAGGAAGTTAAGCAGAAAGGTTGAGTGACTTGCTGAAGGTCACATGGTGAGTCTAAATGGCAGTGCTGAGATTCAAACCTGGGTTTTGGGGCTCGCACTGTGCTGTTTTTATTTTGTTAATGCTTCTGTACATGACTGTCCATATCTGAGGGCAGCACCCAGACCCATTTTGCAGCATCCCCAGCTCTTGCTTCCACCCCTACTCCCTGACCCAACCAAGGTTGGGAGAAATAGGAGTGGCTAGTAGTATCCTCCAGGGTCTGGATTTACCCTCTGTCATCCTGCTCGACCAGAGTCTTTGCTTATTTTACCCACTTTCTTTGCAGACACCAATTTGCAAAGAGCATCAAGTGAGCATGCATGCGCAGTTGGGTGCCTTCGCATGACACCCGGCCAGTGTCTGCCCCTCCCACTCATGAACCCTGTACTGCACTGCCAACTGTGTTCACCTAGGTGGCAGCTTGTTCCAGAACCTGATTGCTGGCTTACTGAGCAGTTCCCACCTGGCAGGCCAGCTCATAACTAGTACTTTGAGTGCTAGGCTACACTCCCACCAGGGTTTTCGGGAGTCTGAGGTCCAGCTACTGGGGTGAGAAACAGATTATCAAGGATGGAGCAGGCAGCCCAATAGTTGGGCACTCTGTCCGCTGGCCAGGTGCCTTGCCTGAGTAGGTGTAGCTATGCCGGGAGGTGAAACATTGGGAAAATTGACCCACAGAAAAGCCATCTACAGTTATGTCAGCGATGGGGTCCATCGTAAGTCATTGAGAAAAAGTTGCAAGAAATTGAGACACAGCTGCATCCCTTGAATCCCTTTATTCTTTTTGGCATCTTTTTTTTTTTTTGTCTTTTAGTTAATGAATGGAATCTCCCATCCAAATCCTTCTGTTTACCCCACCCTCCTACATCAAGATTCAAGCAGGTGGGATCTGCTTAAAGAGAAGGAACGGGTCATTGAGAGGTAAGAACTGCAGAAGAGATGAAGCCTGTGACACTGTGTGCCAGAGAAAGGAGATGAATAAACTGCTTGCTGGAGGAAAGACATGCATATGACAAGGATGTTTAATAAAGCTGTTCATTGTGGGTTGCTCTAGTCTATTTATAGTTGCATTCTGATTTCCAGTCCATTTTGATACTGCTTTCAGCTGCAGTGAGTTAAAGGGGAACTCTCAGCATTTCCGGGCAAAAACACGGGACCTGTAGGTCCCAGTTAGATAAAAATGCACTAACTATAATGTTTTCAAACCACTTAGAGCTGCAGTTTGTATTTTGTATTTTGTGTGGTTGACCTGGTGACCCTCCACCTGCCATTAAAGTGCCAGAGTCCCCCTCAGCAAATCCTTTGATGACATGACTGATGGGCTAAGCTGCGAGAGACTCCTATATACCAGAACAATTGTACAAAAATATTAAGATATTCAGTGCATTTGTGTGCATCCGATTCTGGTACTGATCAGCCAAAGAAAGCTCCATCTTACTTCGAGAGGGCTCTTGCAGTAGGTAATTACAAATAGGACTGATGCCAGCCGGCGTCAGGAACCCCGACGGAAACATTTCTAGCTAGCAGTCTCTGGCGGGAAACCGCCCTCATGTCAGGTAACTGACGTCGTAAGCGTCCAGTATAAAGGCGGTCCCCATGCCAGTCTTCCAATTCTTTCCTGCCGTTGGCTCGTGTCAAGCGCTACTCACGGTATAGTTTAACGCTTCGTCGGCTCTATCGCCGAAAGTATTCGTCGTTTTAATTAGTTGACTTAATCGTCAGGCTTTCGTTGGTGTATGTTATCCCCTACACCCTCCCAAACACAAAAATAAGTGAGACTCGTGTGACGCCCAACTTCTGCGCAAGGAAGGTCATTCCCAGTGCCTCTTCTGTCTGGGCCCGGAACATCAGGTGGAAAAGTGCCAGCACTGCCTGAAATTTAGCACTGCCACCCACGGATGGAGGCAGCAGTCCCTGGAGGCCCATATCCTCAAGAAGATGTCCTCCATGGAGAAGGAGTTGAAAAAGCTCTGGCAGGCGTCCACTTCCCCCTAAGGCCATTGTAAGAGGGACAAGAAGCATCGGGACAGGGGCTCCGGCTGGAGTCGCCGCGGCTCCAGGTAACACCCCTCTGGGGGACTGCTCCGCAATGGCTGCCTTGGAGTTTCCAAGGTGGCGTCAGCCCGCCTGTCTGGCTCGGGCCCTTCGGGTGCCTCTCGGCTGTTGGAGGCCTCCGCTCTCGGTAAAGCCATCATTATGCGGCCTACTGGTTCGAGTGGCTCCAGTAAGCCGGACGTCAGCTTCTCTGACGCCCGCACGGAGACTGTCAATAAGTCCCTTGACCCTTTGGGGCAGCACATGGCCACTTTCCCGCCTGACCAGGCTGCCCCTCCTTCGCGACCTGCCTCGGGCGATGGGTCCGCTAAGTTGGACGTCTGTTCCTCTGACGTCCGCCCGGACTCCGCTGATAAGTCGAACATTAGCCGACCCGACGTCTGCGTGGCGCTGAGCAGACGTTGGACACTGTCACATCTGCTGTTCCCGGCTTCCCGCAGCCTTCACTGCCCTTTGGGGACCCAGAGTCTCCTCAGCCTGACCCCGAGGATTTTTCCCCACCATCCCCGGGCAATGCAGAGGTTCCTGCTGCGCCCCTGTCAGGCTTCCCTCCCACTGGGCCGGAAGACCTGATGTTGGTTCCCCAGACGCCGGCTCCGATGCCGGTCATACACTCGCCAGGCGACATCCCCCTTCCAGATAGATGCTGCTTCTGCTCCAGGCCTGCCCACTGGGCTTCCGGTGTCCCAGTACCCGACGCTGGCCTACTTGGTGCCTCACTACCTGACACCGGGTTACCCGCTGTCGGGTTATGGATACGCACCCTACGGGCACACTCAGTATCAGTATCCCCCTCCTCCTCCACTGCCCACTCAGCCACCAGTGGACTTGACTGAGACTCTGGCCTCCTGGTGGGCTGAGGCCAAGGCTCAGCTCACCAGAGAGGTGGAGAGTCTTCTCCCGGCGACTATTCAGTCTCCCGTTCGCCCCAGACAGACTCCCTCCCCACCTCCGGATACCTGGAGTGAGCCTTCTGGTTCCAGGGCGGGGCAGGACACGCTTCCCTGAGGGCTTCCTCTGGGGTCTGTTCCTTCCCCATGTCTGGAGAGAGTCGTCTTCTTCCTCCTTGGATGACTCAGACGGTTGTTCCAACCTGGACGATGAGCCACGCTCTCCGACCAAATCCAGGCCTAGGACTCCTCCGAAGTCTCCTCCGGAGGATCCTTCTTTCTCGGAGTTGCGCAAAATCCAGGAAGTTCATAAGTGGCGCTCTTTGGAGCCGGACCCACAGCGTAAGAAACTCGCTGAGCACCTGGATCTGCCAGACGCCCTTCCAACCTTGGTGCCACCCTGGATTGAGCCTCATGCCGACCTTGTCTCTACCATTTGGAAGCAACTGTCAGCATTAGCCCCTCTTCCTCGGAAGTCTAATAGGCTATACCAGACTCCCGTGGGTGTTGACTTCCTTGATTCTCACCCTTGAGCTGACTGTGTTGTGATCAGCGCTGCTCACGACTGGTCAGCTAATCCGAAGCATTTGAGCTCATCTCCACCTGACAAAGAATCCAGTCTTCTGGACCAGTACGGCAAGAAGATTTATGCTTCTTCCACTCTAGGTATTAGGGCCCTGAACTATGTCGGTCACATGGGGGATTACCAGAAGATGATTCTTAGTGAGATGGAATCCAAGTTGGACTCCTTCTTGACTCTCAGATTAAACAGGAAGTGGCTGACCTTGTCCGTTCTGCTCGTTCGGCCAGTCGGCACATACTTCGTGCTACGTACGATGCAGTGGACACTGCTGGTAGGAGCTTGGCTTTTGCCGTAGGCTTACAGCATCATGCCTGGCTCCATGTGTCAGGTTTTGTCCCGGAAGTGCAGTCTGCTATTCAGGAAGCGCCCTTCCGGGGTTTGGTGCTGTTCGGTGGTGATGTCAAGGACATTATCACTGATCTGCAGGTGAAGGGGACTGCACTGAAGTCTGTGGACTCCATGTACAATCCGCCTTCAGCGCAGCGTCGTCCCTTTCACAGGCAGAATCTGCAAAGGGTGAAACCACAGGGAAAGCGGGCCAATAAACGTCCGGCCCCTCCGGCTGCCAAGCCCCCACTGCCTGAAAAAGTGGGAGCTTCAACCGCAGTGCTGCCCCACACCTCCTGACTCCTTTCCTCTCCCACAGCCTGTGGCGTTTCTAGAGGAACCGGTAGGAGCGAGGTTTTCCCTCCACCTCCCGGGTTTGGAGAGGATAACATCAGATTCCTGTGGACTCCAACTCATTGCAGAGGGGCTCAATAGAGTTTCTTCAGAAACCCCCTCAACACCCTCCCCCAAGGTCTTCGTACTCGCAGGAGCATCTTCTTATGGTCCAGGAAGAAATTTCCTCCCTTCTCTTGAAGGAGGCGATAGAACCCATCCCCATTCCTCTTTAGGGAATGGGTACTATTCCCATTTCTTCCTGGTCCTGAAGAAAACAGGGGACGTGAGGCTGATTCTCGACCTCAGCTCCCTGAACTTGTTCGTGGGGTACAAGAGGTTCAGGATGCTCTCGCTATAGAACCTCCTGCCCCTTCTCCAGCCGGGACAGTGGCTATGCGCTTTGGATATGCAGGATGCCTACCTGCATATCCCTATCTTCCCTTCCCACCGCAAATACCTGCGTTTTGCGTTCCAGGGGGACCACTGCCAGTTCAAGGCCCTCCCCTTTGGTCTTTCCTCAGTGCCCCGGGTGTTCACCAAATGCCTTTTGATGGTAGCGGCCTATCTGCATTCCCAGGGGGTGCAGATTTTCCCGTACCTGGACGATTGGCTTCTGGCGGCCTCATCCAGGGAGGAACTCCTGCGCTTCCTCTCCCTTACCCAACAGGTCTTTGCCTGCCTGGGTGTTACCATCAACCAGGCCAAGTCCCATCTGATCCCGTCCCTGAGGCTTCAGTTTATCGGGTCGATCCTGGACATGACCTCTGGCATGCCCTTCCTGCCACTGGACAGGGCGGCCACTCTCAAGGC
Organism: Neoceratodus forsteri; assembly: GCA_016271365.2. NCBI lineage: Eukaryota > Metazoa > Chordata > Ceratodontiformes > Ceratodontidae > Neoceratodus > Neoceratodus forsteri. The sequence continues at coordinate 1,027,122,821 of CM057451.1, read as the reverse complement.
TCAGGTCAGCCTGTTGTCCAGCCACAGGCGGGTCAGTGCCAGGTCAGTCCTTCGCCTCCTTGGGCTAATGGCAGCTGCGATTCTGACAGTCCCTCACACTTGGCTCCACATGAGAATCTCTCAGTGGACGCTTCGGTCTCAATGGGATCAGCTAGTGGATGACTTAGATGAACTTGTAATGGTCTCCACTTCCATGGCTCGGGACTTGCAGTGGTGGATGGTTCAGGAGAACCTCTGCTGGGGAGCTCCCTTCGGTCCTCCCCCCTCGCAGACGTTGACTACGGACGCCTCCGGCGAAGGTTGGGGAGCCCATCTCGGTCCTCACAGGACCCAGAGCTCCTAGTCCATGCTCGAGAAGTCCCTTCACATCAATGTGCTCGAACTAAGGGCAGTGCTGTATGCTCTTCAGGCTCTGCATCTGTATCTGTCTCCCGGTCACCTAGCTGTACAGACGGACAATATGTGTGTGGTCTGGTACATCAAAAAACAGGGAGGAACTTGTTCTACCTCCTTTGCAGAGAGGCAGTGTGAGTCTGGGATTGGGCAGTGCAGCACAACCTTCACCTCGCGGCATCTCACATCCCGGAGGTCTAGAACATGCTGGCAGACAGGCTCAGACGGTCATCTGCTCTAGCTCATGAATGGGAACTGGATCAGAGGGTCGTAGACGACATCTTCCTGCATTGGGAAACTCCACAGGTAGACCTGTTTGCATCCCCTCAAAACACAAAACTTCCAGTCTTGACTCGCTCGCTCCAGGGCACGGCATGTTTTGGAGAGAGATTCCATCTCTAGACTGGAAGGGCAGATTCATCTATGCCTTCCCCCCGATTCCACTGATTACGAGGGTCTTGCAGAAACTCTGTTCGGAAGGAGCTCGAATGAATCTGATCGCTCCTTTCTGGCCCAGGCAACTTTGGTTCTCTGTTCTGCAACAGTACTCAGAGGAACCTCCTCATCCTCTGTTGCTGTTTTTGCTGACCCAGGATCAGGGGACCCTGGTCCATCCAGGCCTCAAGTCCCTTTAGTTGTATGCGTGGCTCCTGCAGACGTAGCTCAAGCCCAATTCGTGCGCGCGCCCGCCCCCGGTAGCTGAGATTCTGGTAGAGGCCAGGAAACCCTCAACCAGATCTACTTATGCTATGAAATGGAAGCGGTTCTCTATTTGGGCTGCCTCCAGTGACGTCGAGCCCTTCTCGTGCTCTGTTGGCAGACTTCTGGATTACCTGCCACACCTCTTCAATCTGGGTATCAGCCATTCATCCTTAAAGGTTCACATGGCAGCCATTTTGGCCTATCATTTCCCCTTTGCAGACAGAATGTTTGCTCAGTTGGAGGTCTCTAAGACCTTTTTGAGAGGGGTCCTTCACTTGCCCACTATCCGGGTTCCTGCTCCTCCTTGGGATCTGAATTTCATTTTAGAGAAGCTTACTCTGCCTCCTTTTGAGCCGGCAGCCTCAGAGGATCTAAAGTTCCTTTCTTGGAAGACTCTCTTCCTAGTGGCCATTCCTTCTGCTCGACGGATTTCCGAGCTCTAGGCCCTGGTGTGTAAAATCCCGTATTTGATTTTTCACAAGGAACATGTGTACCAACCCCAAGTTTCTCCCTAAGGTGGTGGCGGAATTGACGCTGAATCAATCCATAGAGTTGCCTGCCTTTTTTATGCAGTACTCCAATCATGGAGAATACCTCCTGCATACTTTGGATGTTCACCGAATTCTGAGATACTACACCAACAGGACGAAGGATTTCAGAAAGACTGATCAACTGTTTCTCTTTTGTTCATAAAAGAGAAGGCAATGCTGTTTCTAAGCAGTGCCTATCGAAATGGTTGGCTCATTGAATCACTTTCTGTTATGACAAGTACAACAAGACCCTGCCGGGTCAAGTTAGAGGCCACTCCACCAGAGGGGTTGCTGCCTCTGCGGTGTGTTTCAAGAATGTGTCAGTGGCTGACATTTGTGCAGCCGCCACTTGGACTTCTGTCCATACCTTTACGAAACAATACAGTTTGGACATTGCCTCTCCCCGTAGAGCAGGCTTTGGGCTGGCTTTTTTTTTTTGCAAGGCCTCCTTTCCGAAGGCCTTCACAACCAGAGGGTCTACTGCTGAGTAGCTTTCCTCCTCCCGTTTGCTTCTCCTTGTTCCAGACTGCTTGGATATCAGTCCTATATGTAATTACCTACTGCAAGAGCCCTCTCGAAGTAAGATAGTACAGTTGCGTAAGAACTTACCATAACAGTAGATCTTCGAGAGAGGCTCTTGCAGTAGGTAATACCTTCCCGCCCTCCATCTCCCTAAGCTTTTTCAGCTCCTTTTCCCGGAGGGGAAATATCCACTTCTCTCTCGTCTTGCTTTTGGCGGAAAGAACTGGAAGGTGGAGTGGGGACTGCCCTTTATAATGACGCTGGTCACCTGACGTGGGGGCAGTCCCCCCCGCCAGACTGCTAGCTAGAAATTTTTCCATCTGGTCCTGACGCCAGCCGGCATCAGTCCTATATGTAATTACCTACTGCAAGAGCCTTTCTCGAAGATCTACTGTTACGGTAAGTTCTTGCGTAACTGTACTTTCCTTGGCTGATCTGTAGCGGAGGTAGAAGCACAAACGTGCTGAATATCTTTTAGAATTTTTGACAACTGTACTGGTACATAGGTGTCCCCTGCAGCTTAGCCCGTCAGTCATGTCATCAAAGGGCTTGCTGCGGAGGACTCTGGCACAGTAATGGCAGGCAGAGGGTCACAAGGTCAAGCAGATAAAATACAAAATGCAGCTCCAAGTGATTTTTAAACATCACAGCTAGTGCGTTTTACCTGTCTGGACATGTAGGTTCCACATTTTTGCCCAGGGAATGCAGACAGTTCCCCTTTAAGGAGAACAGGGGTGTCAAGATTTCTAGAGCTCCCATCTGGCCTGGCGGGGCAGAGGGCTGAGGCACTTGGATGCCTTACCTCGTGCCACACTGGTGACCCTGGTTTGGGAACGGACTCTGGTCACTCGGGGGTTGGCCGGGATGAGGAAGGATTAAGTGTCTGCTGACAGCTTTCCTTCCTTGGGGGGACTCGACATCATGCTGTAGACTGACACCCTGTGGAGGCTGTGGGTCAGCACAGGTGTAATGCCAGAAAGGAGTGGCTCCACCCACAGGACATAAGACTGTCTCTGCGGAGGTGGAGACATTTGCCTCGCCATTGCATGTGCATGGGTCCGGGAGAAAATGGAAAAGGAATCTGAGCTGGCAGGCTGTGCCTGTGGCCCCCAAACACAATGTAGATGTTGGCTTCTGGGGATGGGTGGTGGCGGTACCCCTCGCCACCGGCCCTGTTGCTGGGGGGTATTCTGTGCAAGGGTAGCCGGTTGTGGTGGGTGCTGGAAGACTCGCCGAGAGACATGAGACCCCTTCAAGGGAGGGGCCAGAGCTGCCTGCCAGCGCCGCCGGAGGAGTAAACCACATGGGGGATTTATAGAACTCTTTTTGATTCTGCTTTCAGCATAGTGAATTAGGGGAGCAGAGGGGTAGAGCCTGCTAATGCTCTTCCCCCTTCCCGTTAGTCTTGTTATACCTCAGGCAGCTAAAGGTGAGGGACCCATGACCTGTCAAAGCAGTGTCAGGGTATATCCAGCTCCATTTTGATTCTGCTTTTAGTGGCAGTGCATTAAGGAGAGCAGAGGGGTACAGCCAGCTAAAGCTCCAGCTCCCCTCCCCCTTCGCTTTATTTGCTTTACACCTATGGCAACTAAAGGGGAGGGACCTGAGAAAACATTGCCAGGATTGCCAAAGCTCCATTTTGAATCTGCTTGCCCTAGATAAATTACAAAATCACACATGCCCACACAATGCAAAGCATCATGGGCTGCATATGCAAATCACCACAGAATGTTATGCTGGTTTAACTTTAAGCAGAATTGCATGGTGCCGAAAGGCCTCTCTCAGTTTGCAAAGGGTGCTAACAGATGGCATAGACACGTGTTTCGTCCTACCAGGACTCGTCAGTATGCCTCGTCTGTTTGACACCCCAGTGTCCCAGACAGACCGTCTTAGGGTAGCTGGTTCATTCCACTGGGGTGTGCATTGTGTAGGCGTGTGTGATTTTGTATTTTCTTGAAACTTGGCTTCCTAGCCAGATGCCCTTTGGGGTAACCCTTGCCTCAGTGTTTGCGCACAGAGAATCTTTGTCTTCAAGATAAATTAATTCCTTCCCGGCGAGTCCTATCACACTCTTACCAACATACTAAAATGGCAGCAGAATAGGCCTAACGGTCTTTCGTGTCTGCTCGTTTGGTCAGCCCCCACCCCGGGTGCTGACCTTGCTTTCCCCCCTCGCCTTCTCTGGCATCTCCCTTCCCAGTTTCGGATATTCTTGCTGCATTGGATTTTGCTTCCAGAACCCTTCCCCTGTACCTGTCCCACCCCCTCTTGAACCCCTCCACTCTCTGCCTCCACCAGCCCCCTAGGCAGTGCATTCCATGGCTCCACCACCCTCTCAGTGAAGTAGCACCTCCTCCTTTCTCCCCTGAATCTCCCCCCCCCTCCAGCTTCCACCCATGCCCTCTAGTGGCCCCCTCCTCCTTCCTTCGAAGCACCCTGACTGTTCCTCCCCTATTTACCCTCTTCATGTACCTGAAGACCTCTATCATGTTCCCCTGGTCCCTTCTTGCTTCTAATGTTACATATTTAGCTGTTTGAGCCTCTCCTCATAGGTCCAGTTCTCCAAGCCCCAAATCATTTTGGTTGCCCTCCTCTGGACCCTCTCCAGGAGTTTAATGTCCCTCTTTAAGTGTGGCCTCCAAAACTGCATGCAGTACTCAAGGTGCGGCCTCACCAAGCAGTTATACAGAGGGAGTATCACTTCCTTCCTTCTGGAGGTGATCCCCCTAGCGATGCATCCCAGCATCCTGTTGGCCTTGGCTGCTGCCCTTCTACAAGTCTCTGAGTTGTTCATCTTGACATCCACCACCACCCCCAGGTCCCTCTCAGCCATCGAGACTTGTAGCATTCCCCCAGGGTGTACACTTGGCCCGGGTTTCTGGCCCCCAGGTGGAGTACCTTGCATTTCTCTGCATTGAACCTCAGCTTCCACTTTCTAGACCATCTTTCCAGAGCCTCCAGGTCCCCTTGTAGGCCACCCTCCCTCCTCCCTCCCACCACCGCCCCCAGTTTTGAGTCATCCAAGAAGAGACTGCTTCACTCCTGATTCCTATCCTTATGTCAGAGACGAGCGCTGAACAGGAGGGGCCCAAGGACTGATCCCTGTGGAACCCCACTAATGACCTTCCTTGGGGATGAGACTATCTCGCCAACTACAACCCTCTAGGTCCGGTCCTGGAGCCAATTGCCTATCCATCTGGTTCCCCACCCCCATTTCTCCCAGCTTATCCAACAGGCCCACGTGAGGAACAGTCAAATGCCTTGCTGAAGTCTAGAAAGAGGACGTCCACTGGTCTACGCAGGTCCAAGGCACTCATCACCCAGTCATAGAACTCCACAAGGTTTGTCTGGCATGATTTCCCCAGGATGAATCCATGCTGTCTATCGTCCAGGCACCCTGACTTTTCCAGGTACCCCCCCAGCCTCTCCTTGACAATGCCCTCCATCACCTTGCCCACCACCGATGTCAGGCTGACAGGCCTGTAGTTCCCTGCCACCTCCCTTGATCCCCCCTTGTGGATAGGCACTATATGCGCCACCTTCCAGTCCTGGGGCACCCACCCTGTCCTCAGAGAGATGGTGAAAAGCTCCACCAGGGGTTTTGCCAGGACATCCGCCAGTTCCTTCAGCACTCTGGGATGTAATTTATCCGGCCCGTGCTTTCTCTGTCTTAAGGGAGCTGAGGGCTTCCTCACTCTCTGCTGTGATTTCCACTTCCGTACCTCTTCTCCCTGCTTAGCCCTCCCCTCCTGCCAGTGATGCCTCCCCTCTCCCAGACCTGTCGATCGGTAAGACCCCCCAGTATCTGTTCTAGGACATGGATATGTTGTTCATCCACACTATCTGGCAGGTTCCTTGCCGCTTAAATCTTGCCGAAGGTCTTCAGCTTAGCTCCTCCCACCCACCGGTGGTAAACTCTCTGTCCGCCCATGACGCCAGATCTTCCTTACCGCTTGGAAGCTCAGGTTCCCTCCTTAACGCTCTGCTTAAGCTTTGGGCCTAATTCTTCGACTTTGTAAAAATTCCCTCAAAATCCTACCACTTCGGGTCTTCTCTTCCCCGCCGCGATGGACAACCGGACCTCGGCTCTCGGAGATGTCCCGCGGGCAGAAGATGTCTCGACGGATCCGCACTCCATCGCACAGCATACTGCCCAGGCCAGGTGCACGCACCCGCAGGCTCATGCGAACTGTGCTCGTCTTTCTCGGGTCTACGCCCTGAGGATCAAGGCTGTCTGCCTCCAACTTGGGCGCCCAAAGGAGATTTCCTCCGGTCAAATCCAAGGAGTCTGACTGGCGGTGTTCAAGGCCGCGGGCTCCGGCAGAACAACTTGAGCAGATGATCGCCTCGAGGAGGAGGCGGCTGGGCCGCTACATCTTCGGCTGCGGCATCTGCCCCGCCTCTCGCTTGGGTCCTCCTATCTCGGCTTCTTTTATGAGCTTTGCTTGACCCTCTCGACCAGTGCCAGGGTCCAACTCTTCGGACCGCTTTCATCGGGTCGAAGAAAAGTGAAGGGTAAGTCCCATCGTCGACGCTTCTTGGGAGCGGGAAAGATCTCCTCCCTTGTCGACAGTCGACTTTGGTCGGTTTCGCTTCGCCACTGGCTTCACGGTGCCCCTCACAGGCTAGGTGACAGATCACGACGTGGTCGAGATTTTCTAATCGTTAGATGGGTTGTCTGGTTGAGAAGCTCGAATTCCCTCCCGGGTTCCCCCGTGAGGATTGGGGATACCGCCGCCCATCTGTTCCTCTGGTTCCCGGCAGCCATGATTTGTCGACCGAACTGAGGGGATTGCCGATCCCCGCCTCACACGGCACTGCCTCGGCTCTAGCCGAGATTCTCGGTCTGGATATCTTTCAAGGGGTCTAGCTGCATCCGGCTGACACAGGCGGTCTCTATCTCGCATCACGGTAAGCGAAGGCGCCGGGCCATCTTCCTCATCTTCCTCGATCTAGGGAGGCTTCATGCAAGTTGCACCGAAAATATGAGGAACTTATGGCAACAACTAGTTTTGGCTGGAAACAAGCCGGCTCAGGCCTCTTCTCCGGCCATAAAATGGTTGTCACCGGAACGGCCGAAACAACCCCTCGCGGTGGTCGAGGAGCCTGTTTCCAGGCCGGTTGTTCGGTCTACTCCTGCTGCCCCACCAATACTGGTGGAACCGCCTCTGCCTCAACCGACAGTCGGGGCCCCGACAAAAAGTTCGCAGCCGGCTCTTGGCCTTCCCCATAGGCTGTCGGTCACCCTCACTCCTGATAAGCCTTGGCACGTGGAGGACGGGCGGGCTCTAGGCAGCTATTCAACGACTGCCTGAGTCGGACTACCCACTCCTCCCTGTTTTCCAAGCGCCCAGACTTGGATCCTCTGGGGGCAGTCGATGGACTATAGCCTCGTCCTTCCTTGACTACTCAGGCTCATCTCAGAATCCACTGGGATGAAGCTCGTAACCTGTGTCCAAACGGGCTAGATATCCCCTCACTGAGATTCTGACCAGGGATTCTCCTGAGGTTTTCCAGTGGCCGAAGCCATTGCTGGCCCGGCCCTGAATTGTGGCAGCGTCCGCTCTGTCCTGCGCCCGGCCAGGATGGCCAGAAAGTATGCGTCCCTACAGGCTCTCTGTCCGCTTTTTCCGAACACCTTCGCTGAGGGGTTGGTCACGATAGTGTTTTCCGCGAGCCGGAAATGCTAGGATCGTGGACAAACCGCTTCAGACAAAGAGTCCAAGAAACTGGACTATGCTGGGCGGAAAGTGTATGCTGCTTCTCTCGCCTTCGCCAGGCCAGTTCGGCGTCTTGATGGCACATTTTCCCATGCCCTGTTGGGCTCCTGGATGAGGTTGTCCTCATCTTCCCGCGGACCTGCAGACCAAGTTAAGCAGGTGCGGGGCAGGGCAGTAGCTACAGCAGCTCCAGACTGCGCTGGATATTAGAGATTCTTGTGCCCGGTCAGTGGCGTGCCACAGTGGCTATGCTCAGCGGGCGGGCTGAGGATATCCACTTTCACTCGGATACCCAGCACAAGCTCACGGATGTTCCTTTCCTGGGAACTGACCTCTTCGGCCCTGGAGTGGAAGGTCACTCCAGAGGATCGAAAAGTCCAACGCCACCTTGACTCGTATCGCCCTCGCAGAGGGACAAGGCCGTAAGCCCCAGCCTAAGCCCTTTCGCCTCTCCTGCTGCGCCGCCTGCCCAACAACGCCAGGGCCAGCAGGCTAGACCTTGTATTCCAAGCCCAAGCCGTCAGCTTCCTCTAATAGGAAGCAAGGAGGAAAGGGCCTCTGTGGTCCCTCGGCCGTCCTTCCTCCAAGCCTGCACAGTGACGGCTGAGGGGTGTCGCTTCATCCCCGCTCCACTGCCCCTGGTTTCCGTGGGGACGGCCCGCACTTCCTTTCCGCCTGGTCCGCTGTTACCACGGACAGGTGGGTTCTGGAGGTGGTGGAAGAGGCCTGCCTCTGGAATTGAGCGGTTCCACCATTCAGAGCCGTGCCCCAAGGGGGCTTCGGGTCCCCAGATTTCTGAAGGCTCGCTTGTGCCGACATCGCCTCTTCTCCCTTCAGAAAGGGTGATAAAGGAGATAGAGGACCCTCCATCAGAACCAGGGTCGTGGTCCAGGTACTTCCTGGTCCCGAACGGACGGGCTGGCGCCCATTCTCCACTCCACACGACCTGAACAAGTTCCTAAGGTCTCGAACCTTCAGAATGGTCACTCTGACTCAGATAATACCATCTCTGGAACACGGCGTGTGGTTTTGTTCTCTGACTTTCAGGACGATTCTTTCACGCCCCATCCGTCTGGCTCCCCATCAGAGATTCCTCCGCCCAGGCGGGGATCCCTTTCGAGTTCCAGGCCATGCCTTCGGCCTCTCCAGCTCCCAGGGTCTTCACCAAGTGCATGGCAGTGGTGACAGCATTCTGCGGCCCGAGGGTCCGGGTGTACCTTACCTGGACGATTGGCTGATAGCAGCCCCTCCAGGTCGGAGGTGGAGCGGTCCAGGATCTGGCCTCCAGGTTTGCTCTCAACTCGGCCTCCTGGTCAACGAGGCCAAGTCGGAACTCGAGCCAAGCAGGTGATAACTTCATCGGGCAGAGCTCGACTCTTCGAGCCAGAGCAACGGCCCCGGAGGACAGGCCGAGGTTCTACCTCCTTGCCCAATCATTTCTGGTTGGGCAATCACGCCCTGCCCGGACTTCCTGCGACTGCTGGGTCTCATGGCGGCCTGTACCAGCCGTGAGTCCGGCTGGGCACGCTGGCACATGCGCCCCTCCAGTGGGGACTGGCCAGCCAGTGGTCACAGCGCCATGATCCTTTGGACCAGCGTGTGACGACCCAGGAGATGTGGAACGCCTCCAGTGGTGGACCGCTCCGTCCCCATCTGCAGGAGGGTATCCCGCTTGTCCGCCCGAGCTGACGGGTCTCTAACGACCGACGATCTTTGATGGGTTGGGGTGCCCATCTGGGGAACACGAGTGCACGGCCCTGGTTCCCCACGGAGTCCCGATGCCATATCAACCTGCTGGAGCTCCGTGCGTCCGCCTAGCTCACCGCCTTTTGCTCTGTTTCTCCGGGTCAAGTGGTCCGGGTCCAGACGGACAACACCACCACCATGTACTATCTAAACCGCCAGGGCGGACGCTGGCCCATGCTATTATGCAAGGAAGCTCTCCGATCTGGTCACTAGTGCGCAGCCTGGAGGCGGATCTCCTGGCATTCATGTGGCAGGAGCCTCCACACCCTGGCCGATGCCCTGAGCCGGATAGGGGCTGCATCAGACGAGTGGTCTCTCCTGCCGGAGATAGTATAAGACCTGTTCTCCCCGCTGGGCACACCTCTGGTGGATCTGTTTGCCTCAGGGAGAACGCGGCTGAGGCTGTTCCTTGATGCTCCGCCTCAGCAGGGCTCGCTGCAGGGATGCCTTCTTGAGGCCGGTGGGACCCGGCCTCTTTTACGCCTTTTCCCCTGCCCCTGATTCACAGGGTCCTGCTGAAAGCGAGGAGGGACAAGCAGGTGATTCTGATAGCCCCAGACTGGTCTCGCCAGTTCTGGTACCAGATCTCCTCAGTCTCAGCTCCAGGACTCGCGCAGCTTCCAGCTCCGCCTGACCTGCTCTCGGTCAATCAGGGAAGGTGTTCCATCCGGACCTTCAATCCCCTGCACCCACGGCCTGGTTCCTGAGCTGCCAGAGTTCCAGGCCTTGGGTCTTTCCGACGAGTCCTCAACGTCGCCGAGGCCTCCGTATGAGTCGACCAGAAAATGCTATGCCTTCAAATGGAAGAGGTTCTCCATTTGGTGTCAGGATAAAGGGTTGGACCCTTTCTGGTCCTGTGGAAGCATTTTGGACTATTTATGGTCCCTATCTAGTCAAGGGCTTAGGGTCGACCTTAAGGTGCACCTGCTAGCTATCTCTGCTTACCGGGCGGCCGTCAGCAGTCAGTGGGCAGGAAAAGTGGTCGGGCGCTCTTTAAAGGCTCGATCACATTTCCTCCAGTGCGGGAACCCCCACCTCCGTGGGATTTACAGCTGGTACTGGCAAAGCTCATGGGCATATATTCGAACTAATGCACAGGTGTGGTCTCCCCACCTGTCGTGTGGAAGACCGCTTTTCTTGGATATCACGTCAGTCCAAGGATGGGAGAACTCCAGGCGCTAGCATAGAGTCCCTTACCTGGTCTTCCACAGGGACAGGTTGTCCTACGCCCCACCCGAAATTCCTTCCGAAGGTGGTGTCGGAGTTTCCACCTTAATCAGGTGTTGACTCTGCCGTGTTCTACCCAATCACACCTCGAGGCCGAATATAGGCTCCATACTTTGGACCCTAGAAGGGCGCTCGTTATTATAAGGAGCGACGGCTGAAATTGGGAGAGGTTCCCAGCTGTTTGTCACCTACGCTGAAGCCGCACCTGGCAGACCTGCAGCCAGCGGACGATAGGCAGATGGGTCACCTCCGCATAAATCTCTGCTATGAGTTGGCGGGCATGGAGCCTCCCAGAGGGATAAGAGCTCATTCTACCCTCCATATTGCTGCATCGGTGGCTGCTTCCAGGGACGCCCCTATCCAGGAAATCTGCAGGCTGCTACCTGAAGTCAGCACACACCTTCATTACCCATTACCACATCGACCTTGAGTCACGCCGGATGCTGGTTTGGGGCCTCTCCAACTTCTGTTCCCCAAGTAAGTATATAGGGGTGTGCGCTTGCCCTCCTCCGGAGAACTGCTAGGAGTCTGCCAGATAGTGTGGATGAAAAACATATCCATGTCCCTAGAAATACAGGTTACTCACCTGTAACAGGAGTTCTAGGAATGGTATATGTTGTTCATCCACACGAACCCACCCGACCTCCCCGGCTTCGACGCACAACCTGAGCTTCCAGCGGGCCAGATCTGGCGTCATGGGGCGGAGCCGAGAGTTTTACCACCCGGGTGGGTTGGAGGAGCTAGCTTGAAGACCTTGCGGCAAGATTTAAAGCGGCAAGGAACCTGCCAGATAGTGTGGATGAACAACATATACCATTCCTAGAACTCCTGTTACAGGTGAGTAACCTGTATTTTCCTCCCATGTATGATGCAGCACCCCCATTTACCTTGGTGAAAACTGAGGTGAAGTATTCATTTAGTACCTCAGCCCGCTCCCCCTGGTCTTGTGCCCATCTCTCCCCTGATTTAATCCTGCTAATCTGCCCCTTCACCCTTTGTTTTTCCCCAATGTATCTAAAGAAGCCCTTGCTCCCTCTCCTAATTTCCCTGGCCAGGTTCTGCTCCTTCCTTGCCTTAGCCGCCCTCACCACCCTAGTGGCCCTTCTAGCCATCAGCTCATACTCCTCGATCCTTTCACTCCTTGAGCACTTGAATTGCTTATAGGCTGCCTTCTTTCCCCGCACCACCTCCTGGACCTCCCTGGTCCACCAGCAGGTTTTTGGGCCCTCCCGCATTTGCCTTACTTGCACAGGTGCTGGTAGCATCTTGCACCCCTCTCCTGATGATTTCCCACCTACTATCAGCATCCATGTCTGACTCAATCCCATCCAAATGCTCCTTAAGGATCCTTCCCATTTCCTTAAAATCTGCCCCCCGAAGTCTGTTACTTCCGTCTTTGTGCAACCTGCTACCCCTCCTAGGTCCAGGCAGAACCAGACCGTGGCATGGTCACTCCCCGCCAATGGGTCCTTTACTTCCAGGCCTCCAATCTGGTCACTGTCTGCCAGGACCACATCCAGTATCCGCGCCACCCTGGTCGGTTGCCCCACCTGCTGAGTTAGGAACGTGTCTTGAAAGACATCCACAACCTCTGTTCCCTGGTCATAGAAGATGTCAGTCTCCCAGTCTGTTCCTGGCATGTTTAAGTCCCCCAACACCACCACTGTTCCTCTGCCCAGTCTGCAGTGTCTCCCAACATCTGCCACCAGACTCTCCTCCAGCTCCTCCGCCAGGGCAGGGGGTCTATACACCACTCCTATTTTTACTCTCTTGCCCCCCTTGTTATCAAGGTGACCCAAATCGCCTCCACGGTTCCCTCCGCCTCCTCTACTCCCCCTATGCCAATGCAGTTTTTGACTATCATTGCTAACCCTCCTCCCCTTCCCTCCCCCCGTCCTTCCTGAACATAGTGTAACCCTCCAGGTTCAGGTCCCAGTCGTGTCCTGCAGTGACCCAAGTCTCAGTGACTGCTGCCACATCCACTGCTCCCTCAGTTAGCATCGCCTGGAGCTCAGGCATTTTATTGCCCAAGCTCCTGGCATTTAGCAGCACTACCTTCCACCCTTTCCCTATACTTCCATTTCCCTTGCTCGTGTTCCCATGGGGATTCTGTTTTCCCCTGGTCTGCACTTTGCCAGTCGGCCTTTTCCCGCAATCCTCCAGCTCTCCAGGGGGGTGGAGACTGAGTCCCTCCTTTATTGGCACCCCCTTGACAGCCTTTTCTCCCATTCCTCCCCCCTTCACAAGTTTAAACCCCACTTTTCACCAATGAACCCCTCTATTTTCAACTTAAGGATTCCCCTTCCCTCCAAAAATGAGATGGAGTCTATCTCTAGCAGACAGCTCCTTATCCTCCCAGGTCTCCCCCCAGTCCCCTATCAACCCATACCCTCTGGCCTCACACCACTCCCTGAGCTACTGGTTTATTTCTCTAATCTTCCTTTTGTGTTCCCCACTAGCCTTTGGCACCGGCAAGATTTCTGAGAAGGAAACTGTACATCCTATGTCATGACAGACCCTGGCAAGCTCCCTGAATCTTGCCTGTATCTCTAGCTCGCTGTTTCCCTCAATGTCATTTGTACCCAGGTGGACCAGTATGTCCGGGGAACCCCCACAATCCTTTGCCAGCTGATATACCTCGTGCATAGCCCTGTGCACCGTTAGTCCAGGGAAGCATTTTGTTCTAACTGGCCAGGCTTCTCCCTTCCTATCCCATTTGATACCCCTGCTCATAGAATCCCCCAACCGGAGCACTCTGACCGCTCCTTTTCCTCCATTCCCCCCCTTCCATGTCCCTCATCCTTTCTACCGGCCCCTCCACCCAGCTGGCTCCTTGTTCCTCCCCCTACCTGGGTGCCACTTGCCACCCCCTCCTTATTTACCATAGCCAACCCCTCCCTCAATCCTATGCCCTCCTCCTCCTGAGTATTCTTCTGTACCTTTTACATCCCCTCACTGCTCAGCACTGGTCCTTCTCCCCATCTGCTAAACTAGCCTGGCTCTTCCTCCCTTGCTGTCTCCATTTAGTCCCTCCTTGCTTGTCGTGCTCCCCTGGCCTAAACCCTCAGCTCCCTTTACTGAATCCTCCTTGTACTTCTGGTCCTTCTCCTTTACCTTTCCTCCCAACTGGTCCTTCTCCTTTACCTTTCCTCCCAACTGGTCCTTCTCCTTGCGCTTTCCTCCCTCTTCCCCCTGCCCCTCCTGCTCTGATTCACTGCTCCCCCCATTTTCCTGCATTCCAGGTTCCCCCCCCCTGTTCTTCCTGCTATCTGGCCTCCCCCCACTCCTTTCCATCTCTAACCATCCCTGTCGTGGCTACATCACTGCCCTCATCCTCAAGCAGAAGAAGAGATTTGAAGCTGTTACTGAATGTAAGGTCTGATCCACCTCCCCACCTTGCTTCCTTCTGTCCAGCCCTGGCCATCTGCCTACTTCCCTGAGAATGTTGTCCCTCTGTCCTCCTTTGTGAGGGTCCCCAGTTACCTGCCTGCTTCCTTGGTAGTGTCCTTTTGGACCCCCTCTGCCAGGGTCCCTGTGTGACCCCTGAGTATTCTCCTGCACTCCTTTCCCTATGCCCCCACCCCCAGTGCTTGGTGCAACCCTGTGAGAGATCCCCAGCCCCCTTCCCCAACCATACCTCCCCCCTTCCCCCAGTTGTCTCCTAATCGCCGCAACCTCCTCCCTAAGCTGTGCCAGCTGGTAGCACACTGGGCAACCACCGAACTTCCAAGTCCAGTATCATGGCTGCTCCACACCCTGTGCACCCCACCACCCTCCCAAAGATGCCGGCCCTAATGATGTGTGGTTCCATCCCATTCCAAGTAGTTTTCCTTGGGTGAGCCACCAGGTTCCCCCCTAGTCCAAGATACACCCTACTGCCTAATCAGGTCACCCACTAATCTTAGACAGTCCCACTGTACACCAGTAACCCTGTTACTAGGTGCAGTACAACACATTAAACTTATAAGGGAAATGAACAACTCCCTAAGCGCCTCTCTCCCAGCCTTTAAATCCAACCCCCAGTGGCTAGAACTACATGAGCTGCACCTGCAGCCTTTTCCTCAAATTGCAGGTCAGGTTTTCCCCTATAAATTAGCAGAATTCTGAGGAGGGTGGGTCTTGGGCAGACACCTGACTTGAGAGTGTATCAGCCCTGTGTCTCCCCTCCAAGCCCAGCAGCCAAAGAACCAGGCCCAAGCAAATCCCACCAAATAGGTTTTAAATCAGAAGAAATAGGCCTCCATCAGCACAGCCTGTTACACAGTGAAACATCCAACAAATGAGCCCACTTACAGCCACCAAACCAGTTTTCAAACTTCTAACAGCCCCCAAAACAATACTCTGCTAGCCCCTTAGAAGTAAGAAAGAAAAGAAATAACCTTCTTACCAAGTAAAATCCACAAGAACCCTGTGAAAACAAGAGGCAGCAGCTACTGTCCTGGAACACAACTGATCCTGCCCCCTTCCAGTTCTTTCTGAGAAGACAGCAGCTAACACCACAAACCTGATTCAGCTCTGCTCCCAGTCAATTAGCTGAGTGAGACCTGGCCAGACCATTAACACCCTTCCCCCACTATGCAGTAATCTTTGCAGCTACTGAAGTCAGCAACAAGGAATCAAAATTCAACTCAAAGCCCCCAAAATATGTTTGCTGCCAAAGGAAACAGGTCTCCACTTTAATCAGCTTCACTAACACATCAAAATAGGCTTGAAATTAACAGATATAGGTCTCTAATTCAAATAACCATCTCCAAGCAAATCCCACCAAATAGGTTATATCAGAAGAAATAGGCCTCCACCAGCACAGCCTGTTACACAGTGAAACATCCAACAAATGAGCCCACTTACAGCCACCAAACCAGTTTTCAAACTTCCAACAGCCCCCAAAACAATACCCTGCTAGCCCCTTAGAAGTAAGAAAGAAATGAAATAACCTTCTTACCAAGTAAAATCCACAAGAACCCTGTGAAAACAAGAAGCAGCAGCTACTGTCCTGGAACACAACTGATCCTGTCCCCTTCCAGTTCTTTCCCCAGCTCTTGTCCCAGAGTATATAAGTGGAACAGCATACAACTGCATCTTGGGTGTCTGTAGGCATCCACAGGCAAGAACATGCACACGGCGGGGGGCTCTGCTGGACTGATAAGGTAAGATGATGATCCCTTTTAGCTTGCTGTTACCTGTTCAGGAAGCTCCAGGAGATGGGGTAGGTAATATATGCAGGGAAAGAGACAAGCAGGTAGCTGCCAAAGGTGGAAATAGGAGGGACACCCCGTGTAGGGTAGGGAGAAGTCACTGTTTTGGAAGAGCAAAAAGGGAAAGTTTAATTTTTAAAAAGTAAAAAGAGGCAGAGGGGTACAGGGTGTGATATATTCAGGTAAGTAAAAGGGAAGCATAGGATAAAAGAGAAAACGAGGAGCACCTTATCTGCGGTAGGGTGATGAAGAAAATACTGATAGAAGGGGTAGGTTGGAAAGGAACAAACACTGGAAGGGGCAGTAAGGGCAAGATGCAGTTAATAGCAGAAGGTAGTGAATCATAAAGAAATTTTGGGAGTGGTACAGTGCAGTGGATACTGAGCTGCAGTTTTCTGGAGACAGGTGCTACCACATCTGCATGCACCTCTCCTGGTTGAGGAAGGTGGTTGCTGGTCTCTGAGCTGAAAGGATCTCTTCCCTCACCCAGGGGACACAGAGTCTACCACTGTTGCCTAGGAGAAGGGTCAGCTGGATTGTGGTGGGCTCTGGGAGTGTGGGGGTGACAGGTCAGTGGTCGCATTTCTCAGCCTGTGCCACTACAAAATTCATTTGCCATTCTGGCAGGGTGGGACTGGATGAGGCACCCAAAGTAATGGCAAGGAGGGTGGGGGTAGGTAGATAGGTAGGTGTGTGTGTGTGTGTGTGTGTGTGTGTGTGTGTGTGGCCCCAAGGTGGAAGGTAGAGGACTACAGCAAGGAGGAAGCAGCTTCTGGTGGGGGATTCAGCTTGTTAGGGGGATAGATTTGGGAAGAGAATGAGGTGGGATGCCTTCCTGGCACCACAGCTTTGAGTGATGGGCAGTGGATCCTAAGGATTGCTAGAGTGGCAGGGCAGGAGTGGGGAGTTGAATGTCATTGTCCTCCTGGGTACTAATGACCTAGCAGGGAATGGGGCTGGGACTGTGCAGTGAGAGTTCAGGGAACTGGGGAGGGTTCTTTTAAAACTCTTTATTTTCGCGTTTTTTTGTAAAGGAAAATACATCCGCAATATAACAGTACAAACAAAGAAATTAAAAGAATCAACAGTTAAATACATACAGGGTCACTCTGGATAAAATGCAAAAAATGAATAGGGTCAGTTCATCATATAATGTCCTCTGTATTGTTAGAGTCCGTCAGGTTTAAAAAAACAAAAGTCCAGGTTTCCAGTTCATATGTCTGTGACCAGTAGATCAGTAAAAGAGAAAAGGGCTTGCTCCTCATCTCTCTCATCCCTTATTTCCAGTTAATTTCCTTTCCCTGAACCTTCCCCCTCTCTAATAGTCAACTACTTGAATATTATACTTTGCATATACAACAAACCACAATTCAGATTTCTCAGAACTCATGGTACAAACTCTGCTCTGTGTTTTACAATATAGAGAACCCATCTTCTCCACAGCAGTTCGAATCTGTCTGCTATATGATTAATCAATGCTGCTAACCTCTCCACATGGTAAACCTGTGTCATGATGTTTTGCAGTTCCCTATTGTGGGGACCGTCTTGGTCGACCACTGGCATGTGTTGTCTTTCTTAGCTGCCAGAAGTGATACTGTTAATAGTGTTCTAGTGTTCGGGTCCCTGTATCCATGGGTAAACTGGGAGAAGAAGAAAAGATCTGTTATGATCTGAATAGGGAACTAGCATGTCTGAGAGGGCAGACTGCAGTGCAGCCACAAAGGGCTTCAGGGTGGTGCAGCTCCAAAATATGTGTCCTCTTGTTATTGGGGAATACCCGCATCCCCTCCAACAGCCTGCGCCCACCTCTCTATTGTGTTTAACCTGTATGGGTGGTGTCCTTAAAAATAAAAAAAAAAATAAATAAAAATAAAAAAGTACAGTGACCTTCCAATTAAATTCTTTCCATCTATAGAAGGTACCACCAACCTGCAGGTGCCTAATATGCCTTTCCCAATCCTGATCCTTTATATGTATTCCTAAATCTCTCTCCTGTTTTTGCTTAACATATTGCAAAGTGTTTTGTGTCAGAAGAGCCTTATGCACATAAGAGATCATGTGCTCTAGGGGTGCTTGACCTTCCAATGCCTTTCTGAGAATATCCACTATTGTGGCTTGGTATCCCTGGGCCAACATATCTTGAGGCAGGGATTTAATTAAATTTACCATCTGTAGCTACCGGAACTTATGTTGTGTTTGTAAGCCTTATTTGTCCCAGAGTTCCTCAAAGGGGCGAGGGGTTCCATCACTGAGGATGTGCCACAGGGTAATTAACTCTCGTCTTTCCCATCTCTTGAAACCCGTGTCTTACTGAGCAGGCTGAAAGAAATGGTGGCGGGCTGCTGAAGAGAATAATGGCCTAAACCTTTTAAAACCCCTGGATTCCAAGAACTGGTTCCAGCATTTTAATGTGCTTGTGGTGTATGGAATGTCTGTAATTTCCCCTATCATCGGCCTCAGACATGGTAGTAAGTTTTGATATAAATTAACCAGATCCTCCCTGATGTCCAGTTCTCTCCATTTTGAAAAATAGGACTTATGTAGCCATAGGAAAATTATCTTCAATTGAGCAGACAGATATGTTATAAAGTTGGGTAATGGTAATTCCCCTGCCTGTTTGGCGACTGCATGGTAGAGAACTTTATCCTGGGCCTTTTAGAATCACAGATATATCCGGATATTTTTATTTATTTATTTATTTTAAGTTCAGTGAAAAACTTTTTAAGGGGAGTGATGGGGAGAGTTTGTGCCAAATAGAGGACGGGAGAAGATTCATCCTAACTGCCTCCACTCTTTGTGACAAAGGGAAGGGGATAGTTTTCCATCTCTCCATATCCCCAGTAAGGTGTTGAAGGAGAGGCTTGTAATTAATATATCTAGTCTGGTCCATCGATAGATGCACCCTTAAGTATTTTAAAGATGCTAAATCCCATTGAACGGGAAATTCTCTGTATTTGTGTAAGGAGATAATTCGTCTGCAGGACCTCTGTTTTGGCTAAATTTACCCTGTACCCTGCTAATTTTCCAAATTGGTTCAACAACCTCCACAGCTAAGGGAATCTGGTCTTGATAAGTACACTAACGAATCATCAGTGTACAATGCCACCTTATGTATGTGTCCTCCTACCGCCAAAACCTTGTATGTCCTCTGATGGTCTGATTGCCTGGGCTAGGGGTTCTAAGTAAATGGCAAAGAGTAAAGAACTCGGTGGTGGGGGCAGCCTTGTCTCGCTCCTCCAGTAAGGGAATAGGAGGGGTTACAGCCTCATTAATCTTCACATATGCCAGTGGCCTCTCATAGGTGTGAGAAAATGTTTTGGAAGACTTACGGGAAAGCCATTTCTTGTAAAACTGCCATCAGAAAAGGCCACACCACTTGGACAAAGGCCTTCTCTGCATCCAAACTCATCAGTAGAAATGGGGCCCCCAACCGAGCAGCGTGGCATAGAACATGCAAAGTTCTTTTAATGTTGTCCTGCATTTGCCTTGAAGGCACAAGACCACATTGATCAGGGCTAATTAGTTGATTAACTGACATTCCCTCCAGTCGTGATGCCATAATTCCTGCAAATATTTTATAATCGCTGTTCAGTACTGAAATGGGTCTATATGAGGCACACTGTTAAGTCTTTCCCTGACTTTGGAATACTAGCTATTCTGGCATATCTCCATGAGGGTGGGATAGCCCCCCCCCCCTTTCTTGTGTCTCCTTACAGGCCCCCAAAAGGGGTGGGAGCAAAAGATGCCGGTACACCTTAAAATTTGCCAATGTACCCATCTGGGCCTGGGCTTTTGCCAGATTTAAGATTTCTAATGGTCACGTTCCCCTAGTTTGGGAAATTTCAGAGAGGTCAAAAAGACTTGGATGGCCTGTAGGTCACATGTCCCCTCTGGTGTATATAGTTTTGAGTGAAAAACCCTAATGGCATACCTGATTTCAGCTGGCACATTTGTGTGATAACCTAAGGGGAGTGGATCTGTATAACCGTAGCCTGTGCTACCTTGTGCCTGTCTGTGCGCCAAAAGGCGAGTAGCTCATGGCCCTCCCTTCATAGTATCATTGTTTGATATATTGTAGGGCTTGTTCTGCTTCAAATCTTAACAGCCCCTGTATATGTTACCTTGTGGTTTCTAATAAAGGCCAGACTGCCCTGTTTCCTCCCCAAAACATGCTGATCCTGTAAATCTTTCAGCTGAGGCCTGCAAGGCTTCCAAACTGCTTCCTGTTTTGTTTTTGTTATGGTAGGTCAAACTCTTATTTCATCTCACAGGACTGCTTTCAAAGTGTCCCACGAGTTCCCCGGTCCAGCTTCACCCCCTTTGTTCTTTTCTAAGATTTGTGGAATGAGTTCTTTGATTTCATCCTGAAATACCGGCACATTTAGGAGGAAATTATTAAAACGCCAAATTGTGAATTTATCTTTCTGCCATTTTAGTTAGTATTAGTAAGGAATGGTCTGATGGTGTGAAGAGTATCAATTTGCAATCATGCAGCTGTTGTGCATGTTCCCTTGAGAGCGGAAAGTAATCAGTTCTCATGTAGATTTTATGGACTGAGGAAAAATGGTATATTTCCTCTGTGTGGGGTTCAGATACCACCACGCATTGGTCCATTTAGCAAGCTTCATATATGTATATAAGCTGCCTTTTTGGCAGCTGAACGCTTCGGTGGGTTTGGGTTTGTGGTGTCTCTTGAATTATAAATCATGTTATAGTCCCCCACCCCACCCCACACCAGTATGTCCACTTGATGAGCGGTGATCTGCTGAAGTAAGGACCTAACCTCATGTGGTGAAGACCCCGGCCGAATATATATCCTTGCCAGAGTTATCTGGGCCCTTTCCAATTCTCCAGTCACGATTGATAGGTGCCCGTTCAAGGAGAACTGTAATTAGCCCAAATCACCCACCCCTGCAAGCCTCACCCCCCGATTAAGGGTTTTGCAAATAAAGCTCCCTGTTCTGTCACTTTACACTTACTTTATTTAATTTTTGAAAAGTCCAGCGTTCGCCAAAATGGCGCATGCTTCGTAGCTCCATTTCATGATAAAGTGCGGCGCCCGCGCACCGGCTCCAGTACAAGTGTATTGGAGCCGAGCTGTGGCGCCACACTTTATCATGAAATGGAGCTAAGGAGCATGCGCCATTTTGGCGAACGCCGGACTTTTCAAAAATTTAAGTGGAAAGTGACAGAACAGGGAGCTTTATTTGCAAAATCCTTAATCGGGTGGGGGGAGGTGAGGCTTGCAGGGGTGGGTGATTTGGGCTAATCACAGTTCTCCTTTCAGGTCTGCATAAGAGGAGACCTGGCAAAACTGGATGGTACGGGGGATTAAGATGGCTGTTTCTCTCCTCTTCCCAGTTTATATGAGGAGGAAATAACTGGTGTGTATTTGAATTTGGCCAGTTTCTGATGCTCCTCTTTACTTAAATGTGTTTCTTGGAGGAGGAAAAATGGCGGAATTTTTTTTGTTTACTTGTGCGCATGCGCAAGAAACATTATGCAGCAGCTTAGGAGAGAAGCGGGTTGTGGAGGTGCGGCACTGTGGCACCCAACGGAGGCATAGCATTTGGGGGCTTGGCACTGGTGTACCAATGGAGGTACAGTGTGCTGATGACATTAGCTTCTAAAAGTGGCACCAACATAGAACGCTTTCGCTGCAGCAATCGGGTCTGCTCCATCGACGTCAGAAGTTCACAATGAGGGAGGACCCGTCATTGCAGGGGCGGAACGCTGCCTAGTGTAATATTTGTGAATTCACTCAAAATACCACCAACAGCTTAATCTGGTTCAAGGTCAGTTGCATTCATCTGTATCCCCATCCCCCGGGTCGTGCCTGAAAATAGGCAGGATTTGCCTAGTGCACTTACCTGGTCAACAAAAACTAAATAAAAATAAGATAAAAATGTGGCAAGCCGCTGCCATGTTCACTAACAATATTGCACAACCCCCAGTGCAGAGGGGGTACAGAATACCCCTCGGCATCATGCACACCCGAAAAACTGTTTGCCAACAGGGCCCCAATCCCCGCCAGCTTCAGTTCTCTCCTGCCCAGTTTAATTTGTTGATCTGGGTGGCCTCCCACTCCCCTCACAGTCGGTATAAAAATCTCCCCCAAAAACAAAAAGTTGCTTTCTGCTGAGGGGTTGCCCAGTCCCCTTCGGCTCTTGCACACCCCCGGTATGTGCTGATAGGGTGCCCAATCCCCATTGGCTACAGCCCCTCCCAAAGTCAGGTGGCACACTGGGAGCCCACCCAGTGTGCTAAATACCCTGTGAAAACAAAAGTCCCATGGTGTGTGTGTGGTTGGTTGGCTTTTTTTTTTTTTGTTTTTTGTCTCCAACTTTGGTGCATATCTCAGACATTTTGGGGAATTTTGCCACCAGATTTTCAACATTGGGTTATTGGGCCTCATGAATTCAGGCACGGTCATGGCGTTATATTTGTCTCGAAGGTGATTTCGTGGTCTACCAGCGGAATCGCCTTTTGAGGCCAGTTAATCTAAACGCACAGTGCCAGCGTTCATGAGCTGGGCTCTCAAAGTCTGTGTTGCAAATTTGGTGGAAAAATCCAAGAAATTACTTTTATGAGCGTGCGTAGCGCAGTTGCTATGCACGCTCGTAACTTCACAAATTTGCAATATTTTCACTTCAGATTTTCATCATTGCCATTTTGCTGTGCCTCCTTATGAACAGTATAGCTGCTGTTTTTCACATGCTGTCCGAAATGTGTTTTTGCACTTCCGGCGCAGAATAGCACGGTTGCTGTGGGAAATCGATGTTTGGGACACATTAAGAAAATCATTGACACTGTTCGTGAGCAGAGGTCCTAAAATGCCTATGTTGAAAATTTGGTGAAAGTCCATAAAATGACTTGCGCGCGCACGTTACGCAGTTTCCACGCACACTCGTAACTTTGCAAATTTATAATATTTTCCCTCCAGATTTTCAACATTGTCATTTTCCCACACCTCCTTATGAACAGTACAGCTGGAATTTTTCACATCTGCGCCAGAAGTGCAAAAATACATTTTGGCCAAGAATAATGTGGTCGCTGTGGGAAATTGGTGTTTGGGACACATTAAGAAGATCATTGACACTGTTCATGAGTAGAGGGCCTAAAATGCCTATGTTGAAAATTTGGTGACGAAAGTCCATAAAATGACTGTTGCGCACATGCGTTGCGCAGTTTCCACGTATGCTTGGAAACTGTGCAAGCATTTTTAATATTCCCACTACAGATTTTCATCATTACCATCTCTTCATACCTCCCTATGGATGGTACAGCTGTCATTCTTCACATCCTGCCCGATCTGTGTTTTCATACATGTGGCACAGAATGGCATGGTCGCTGTTGGAACTCAAAATTCAGGACACACTGACAAAATCACACTGCCACTCTTCTTGAGAAGAGGTCCCAAATGCTTTCATGAGGTGGGGTCAGAAAAAAGCCATGTTGAAAATTTGTAGTACAAATACCAATAAACGCCCGGGGCGTTAGGGTTTCTAACCATAACGTCCTACCCTGTATAGACTGACAGGCATGACTGTACTGCTCATGCCATCCCACCCCCCAGCCACTGACAGGCATCAAGGTGTACCTTGGACTCTTCAGCCCCAGACTTCACTCCATTCTCCTATGGTGCACCCATTTCAGTGTATGTCCTTATGGAATGGGTGACTGTAAAGCCAAACACCCAAGGCACACCTCAACGTGTGTCGGTGTCTGCAGAATAGGGTGAGGTGACATGGCATGACCGTCATGGGAGACAACCTAAACACTTACCCCAATGCCTGTCCGTCTCTACAGGATGGAGGTGGGGTTGGCGTTAAGTTCAATACTTCACTGCCATTCCTATTCTGCATCCTCAGTGCTAATACCAGCAAGCAAATATTCGGCATTGACAAATGCTTGTTTGAGCAGGGACAACGTTTTGTACCGTTTAACCGGATTGTTTAATCTGTTCACATTTATTGAACAGATCTTCAGGGGTGCCATGGGTGCATTAACTGGGGAGGGTTCTAAGGCAAGTAGCATGCATGGCAGCGTTCGCTGAGGTGATGCCTGTCTAAGACTGGGGGGAGAATACAGTACTCTGCTCCAGGAGCTTCAACTCGTGTGTGAAGGAATGGTGCAGAGAAGAGGGGTTTGGCTATGTTGGGGACTGTGGACCAACCTGGAGGGATATTGACCTCTACAGAGGTGATTGGCTGCATATGTCTGGGAAGGGAACTGCGGTCCTCGGTGGATGGTGTAAATGTTACTTTGAGCATTTCAGCTAGCTGGAGGGGGTAGGAAGGGAGGACCCGAGGGGAGGAGAATTCCCCTTGGAGCAGGATAATGGGAACAGAAGGGTTGTAGAGGAGGACAAGGGGATAGAAACAAAAGTTTAAAAAAAAAAAGACAGGGAAATGATGCAGGGCATGAGGGGAGATGACGGGGGTTGCAGGCAGAGCAGGTGCAAGGTGTGAAGGGCCGTGTATGCAAATACAAGGAGTCTTGGAAATAAAATTCCAGACCTAGATACCATCATGGCAGAGGTAAACCTGGGTATTGTGGCCATTACGGAGTTATGGTAGACAGGCAACCACGATTGGGATGTGGCCATACCAGGCTACACTTTGTTCAGAAGGATAGGTAAGGGAGATGGGGTTGTGCTGTATGTAAGGGAGAGTGTCAAGGTGACAGAAATGCAAGGGAACCGGGGGGGGGGAGGGGAGAAGAGGAGGGCTGAAGGTATTCTGGGTCACCCTGGAGACAGGAACTGGAGCGACTTTTCTCACTGGGATGATATACAGACCTCCAGTACGTGGGGAGGAACTGGGTAAGGCATTAGGTGAAGCCATAAGCGCAGTGTCTGAAAAAAGGGCGGTACTACTTGTGGGGCACTACAGTTTTGTCTGATATAAGCTGGAGCCTCCAACCATGCCCTCAGCTGGAGGCAGGGGCATCTTGCAGGGGTGTTTTTCTCGGGGAACTAGTCAAGGAGCCCATTCGTGATGGGACAGTATTGGACCAGGTGCTCAAAAACGGTGACAGTATTGCAGACATCATGGCGGAATGCCATGGGAACCAGTGATCACTGTACAGTGTGGTTTAGTATAAGGATGGCAGCAGAAGCAAACCATACAAGGACGAGGGTGCTGGAGTTCAGAAGGGCTGACTTGACCAAAAAAAGTGTGAATGCCTCGTTGATGACCTAACAAGGGGATTACTTTAGTGGGGTGGAGGAACAGTGGGCCTAATAAAGGGATGGCATGGTGAAGGCTACAAACTTCTGGGCAAAAGAAATGAGCAAGAACAGGAAGAAAGAGACTGCTATGGTTCTCGAGTGAAGTAGCTGCAAAGGTTAAGGCTAAAAGGGTAGTATTCAGAAGGTACAGAGGGAATAGGATTGGGAGATGCATGGAAAAGCAGAGGGAAACTGGGGAAGGTGGTGAGGGGCCCAAAGGTGCAAACTGAGGAAAGGATAGCTGGGGGGGGGGGCAAGGGGGCAAGACCTTTTCTAGGTACATAAGTAAAAAGAGGAAGACTAGTTGGAAGTATCGTGAGGATAAGAGGTATAGGGGGAGACTGTGCAGAGGAGGATCAGGACATGGCAAATATCCTGAACAGATATTCTGTTCAGTCTTCACAGTGGAAGGGGAGGGTGATGGACCACATAAAAGCAGCAGTAGCACGGAGGGAGGGAGGTAGACGCAAGTCTTTTCTCTAAGGAAAGAGTCCTGAAAGGACTTGGAATCTGAAATCTTATAAAGCTATGGGGCCAGACTGGGTACAGCCAAGGGATGCTGAGAGAGCTTAAGGAGGCACAGGTTGCCCCTCCGACAGTCCTGTTAAGCAACTCACTGGAACAGAAATGGTTCCAGAGGACTGGAGGAGGGGAGATGTAGTACCGCTTCATGAAAGCAACAGCAGGGAGGAAGCTGACAACTATAGGCTGGTTAGTCTGAGGTTAGTGATGGGGAAGTAATTGGAGACACTTTCAAAAGAGAGGCTAGAGAAGTATCTTGAATCTAGTTGGTTATAGGACCTGAGGCAGCATGGGGGGAAGGGGGACTTGTCAGATGAACCTGATTGATTTGGGTGACCAGGGAAATAGATCCAGATGGGGCAGTGCAAGTCTACTTGTACTTCAGCATGGCCTTTGACACCATACCACATTGGAGGCTTATAAGGAAACTGGGCAGTGTGGAAGTGGGCCACAGGGTGGTGAAGTGGGTACAAAATTGGTTAATGGATAGATGAGAGGATGGTGGTAAACAGCACTTGCTCTTGGGATGGTGAGTGAGAAGCTGGATACCTCAAGGCTCAGTACTGGGACCAGTCCTAAGTGACATTGCAGTAAGAGCTGGAAGGGAAGGTATGAGATTTAATGCCAAAAAGTGCAAGATATTGCACATGGGGCACAAAACTCCTGGAATAACATAGCGGGGAAGGGGATTTTAGCATGCTCCAAGCAGGAAAGGGACTTGGGGGTTATCATCTCTGATGACCTAAAGGTAGGGAGTCAGTGCGACAAGGTGGTGGGTAAAGCAAATAGGATGCCAGGATGCATAGGCAGGGGCATCACCAGCAGGAAAAGGGAGGTCGTAATTCCACTGTACAAGACATTAGTGAGGCCACACCTGGAGTACAGTGTCCAGCTCTGGAGGCCTTACCTATGTATGGATATAGACAGGGTGGAGTCAGTTCAGAGGAGGGCAACTGAGATGGTACAGGGTTTGCATCACAAGTCCTACAAGGACAGGCTGAAGAACTTGAACATGTATTCCCTGGAGGAGGGAGAGGGGGATATGATAGACATAAGTATCTCTTGGGGAGGAACAAGGTGCAGAAAAACACTAATCTTCTCTTGTCAGTCTTCACCATTCATTACTGCTTTGGTGTAAGCTGGAGGCATGCAGCTGCCACAGCAGTCCCGTCCCCCCCCAAAGAGGAGTCGGCGCCAATGGTGCTGCCGCCGAGAGTGACTCACCACGTGATGTGCGAGGGGCGGCTGTTGGGTGCCTCAGACTCCTCCTCCATCCCAGTTTCTGTTTCTCCTGCCGCCGAGGCTGTACCTGCTACACGCTGTGTGTGTTCTCTCTGCTATAGGCCTAGTTCGCCCAAGTACTCCTTTCCATCCCGCTGTTTTTTCCCCGACGCAGTTGACTGCCAGTAAGTCCGCTCTTTCTTTTCGACAGCACCGGAGCTTTACTGTTATTTATTTTTTGCATCATGTCCTGTCCGGGAGCTAAGCGAAAGTCGAAAGCGGGCCGTGCCCTTATGCGTCGGTGCTCCTGTGGCTGGCATTTCTTTGTGAAGGACTGGCATGAGGTTTGTCTTCGCTGCCTGGGACCTAACCATGATATGGATAGATGCGACACCTGTTTCTCGATGGACCACCATGTTTTCTCAGTCCACGCGTTCAAAGTCGGCAAGGCCCCACCGACTTTTGGAGGATGGCGTCGCTCTCAGGCCTCCCAGGTAAGATCTTTAGACCCTTCCTCTGGGTCCCCTCCCAGGCCTATATGGTCTGGAGGGGAGGAGGCCTCCTCATCTTTAAGTCTTGCCGAGGAGGAGGCCTCTTTCGCAGTGTCGAGGAACACCGTGGTCCCTCCCGGGCCCTGGTGGGGACACTGCCTCGGCAGTCACCTCTCCGGAGGTGCAGGCTCCCCCAGTATCGTGGCCCGCGGTTGCCGGGTCCGGCGTGGGTGGGGCCTCTGACGATTTCGGCACCGCCTCCTGATCCCACCCATCCACCGGCGGCTGATGATCGGGGCAGTGCCACTTACAGCGCCATGTTGGCTTTCGGCGCAGTATGTGGCACTGCAGGCCCAGTCCACTATGCTGATGGCACCGTGTCGGGTCCTGGTGCCGAGGACCGGCTGCGGCCTGCGGGTGAGTGGGAGGCCGGGCTCGGCGTTCTCTGGAATTAGGCCGACCAGTGCTGTTTCTCAGGAGACTCCTGGTTGGCCAGTATTGAGGTCCTGCTGGTCGCCACGTCCTCTGAAGCGGACGATTCAGACGTGGAACCGTCCTGGCTCCCCGATTCTTCGGGATTGGAGTGTTCTGTGGGGCATGGTGTCAGGCGGCCCAGCGTGCCCATTCCTCTGTCCCCACAGCGGTCTTCTGAGGACTCCCAGGCTGGGGGTGGCTTGGAGTCACTGGGAGGGGACGGCGTGGGGGTTGGGGAGGGATCTGTTCGCCCAGAGGGGGCTGTAGCAGCTACTGTCCCCGGTGCTGCTATGTCCTCTCAGGGTGGACTGGGGGCCTTGTCTTCTGGGACCTCCCCCCAGAGATCCCAGGATCGACAGGCGCTGTCGCTGACGTAGAGGAGGAGGGCGTCTTAGGAGTCTGAGAGGTTGAGGGGCCGGGATGAGGCCTGTCAAGTTTCGCCTGCTGCCCCTCTGGGTGTAGGTAGGAGCCATAGTGCCGAGCTTCGTCTCTCCCTCTTGGGCTCGAGGGACCCCTCTGGTGGCATTGCTGTGGGCTGCCCTTCTGGATCCTTGTAGCCCTAGGTACATCATGGGAGGATCCCTTTCCAGGCTCTTACGAGGTTCGCATCCCCAGGGTTCCATTCTGCGACCTGGTTTGTTATCCGGGACTCTGCCAGCTCGTGCTCCATTCCTCGGATTCCAGAGCCTAAGCAGAGGACAGTTGCCTCTTCTTAGGTGCCCTACTCCCATTCCTCTGCAGCCACCACCCTCTCTCCCAGGCCAGGTTGGTCCTATGGGTCCGTTATCCTGGGAGACTTTGAGACACTGCGGCGGCCTTCCCCTCATATGTTAGACGTATGCATGAGCGGGTGTTTCACCCATCCCCACCACCGCAGGAGTCCTCTGGGCATTCGAGCTCCCCATCCTCCTTGTCTCCCTCCTCGGAGGGAGAGGAACCCTCTGCTCACCTCTGTTCAGACGCTGATTTCACCGGATATCAGCGCTTCCTTTTGAGGATGGTTGGGGACCTCCGTACCTCCTTTGTTAGACGAGACAATACCGAACAGGAGATGCGCGAATTCCTCAGTGAATTCAGTGCCCAACATTTGGTTGTGCCATCCTGGCCTATTCCTTTCCAGGGGGCGTCTGTTTGTTCTTGGCAGTCTCCAGCCGAACCTATCCCAGCCCCGGCAGACTGCAGGAGGAGGTATTGTGCCCCATCTGAGTCCCTAGGTTCTCCTCCCAACTCTCCTTCGGGATTGGTGTCCCTAGAGACTCCTTAAGGGCGGAGCCGCTACTGGTGCACGACCGACCACCGGACTCAGATTCTCTACAGTTTGACTGGTTGGGGCGAAGTGTTCTCTTCCTCTCGTGCGATGCTGTGTATCTCATCTCGCAAACCATGCTGCCTACAACAGGCATCTATGGTCAATGCTATCTCAGCTTCTAGCATCACTGCCTGACACGGAGCAATTTAGACAGGCCATTGCCCTCTCTGTTATAGGCCTGGAGCTGGCAAGGCACCAGGCATGGGCATCTTATGACGCCAGTGAGGTAGCTTCCAGGCTTGCAGGGACAGCGATCTGCATTAGGCGTACGGCATGGTTTCGTGTCTCAAGATTGTCACTCCAGCCTGGCGTAGGGTGCTTAGCTCTGCTTTCCGGGGGTCCTGTCTTTTCTCCACCAGAGCTAGGAGGCTACTGCATGAGCTTCCTCCATCCCCTCCTCTCTGGGGGACACCTCCCAGGTCTCCTCAGCCTTAGGCTTCTCGTCTGATTAGCCCGGGTCTCCCTTCTGTATCCCACTAGCAGGAGGCTGAGGGTCTTGTCCCCTCAGGGTTTTTCTTGTCTCGGGGTTACATTCTCAGCAGTAATGAATGGTTAAGATTGACAAGGAAAGATAGGAAAATTCGCACCTACCGTAATTCTTGATCTTCTTGTATCTTCACCATTCATTACTGCTACCCGCCCACCTTCCCTCAAGGGTCTCCCTACTTTGTCGCTTCCTCCTCCTGCCTCGCTCCTCCCTTCCTCGCTGGCCTTTAAGCCAAAAACAAACTTTATTTTTCTGTTCTTTTCGAACAGATCCCATTTCCTCAAGGTAAAAGGGGAACGAGTAGAATTTATTCTATCCTGAGGGAACTCTTTCTGATTGCCCCAGGGGTGACCTCTTGGTTTTCTTAGCCATGTTGTTCAGTTCACAGTTAAAGGACCATCCCTTTAATGGCTCAGCTCCTTTTTGCCCTGGTCCCTCTGGGAGGTCGTAATCTTCCATTGTGTCAGTTTCTTCTGGTTGGTGCTATCCTGGCACTTCATTTAACTTGAGCTGATATTCTTGCCTTGCCTTCAGGGAGTCCGATTGAGATCCCACTCTATCCTTTCCGTAAAGGGGTGCCCTCTGTAGAGCTCACCCCCTCCCCACACACTTCAGTGTTAGCACTTAACAAGGTGCAAGAGGGCCTCTTCCCCTTCCTAGTTGGGCGCTCTTTCCGGAACAGAATTTCTGCCTCTGCAATCTGTGAGCTCTCAGCTAGAGTTTAAGGGGTTGGGATGACAGGAGGTTAGAGAATCTGCCCTTTGTGTCCAATCTGTGCAAGCAGTTCGCTTGAACCTTCTCTTCAGTCCTATCAAGGGGATCCTTGCTCCCTTGTTTTGGTTCAGAGCTTATAAGCCTTAAACCGATATATCAATGTGCAGCGTTCTCCCCTCCCAACATCCCCTTGTTATCTTCTTCTGTTCCTCCCTTCGAGCCGCCCCAGAAGTGAGGACTTGCAGTTCCTTAGGGTAGGTATTTTCTTCTTTTTTCTGTCCTCTATCAGGTTATTCCTTTTTCAGTTTATATCCTTTCCTTTTTCTATCCCTCTGCTCTCTTGTCTAGTCTTTTTTTCGCCTCTCTAACAGAACTGGGATGGAGGAGGAGTCTGCTGACCCCCTCGCGCATGTGGTGCGTCACTCTTGGGGCGGCCCGCGGCTTACTCCCTGGGGAGAAATTAAAAAAAATATATATATATATTTCCCATGGCAGGTGCACGCCTCCGGCTTACACCCAAGAAGTAATGAATGGTGAAGATACAAGAGAAGATGAAGAATTACAGTAGGTACATAATTTTCATTTTTCTAGGGATGTGGATATGTTGTTCATCCACACTTATTGGCATGTCCCTTTCCCCTTTAATTCTCGCCGGAAGGTCTTCAGGCTGGCTCCTCTCACCCACCCAGGTGGTGTAACCCTCGGCTCTGCCCCATGACACCTGATCTTCCTTTCTGCTGGAATATTCAGGTTGCCTTCTCTCCGCTACTGCGTTTTGCAGGCACTGGCTTCAGTATCTTTGGATCCCTTGAAAATTAAGCTTGTCCGAACTAGCGATTGCAACTGTTGTTATTAGATTATGGAAAATAAATCTTCCCCTGGTTTTCACCAGTGCCTGTGTGGCCAGAAACTGTCGAGCACAGACCCACGTACTGCATGAGTCTACTGCTTGTGTGTCAGCCATGATACCCAGGCATGCTTGATGTCTCTCTTTTCACCTGATTGTCCTTGACGATCATGGTGCACTTCTCTAATGCCCTCCTGGGCTCCTTGGATGAAGTTCTGCACCTCCCCACAGACCTTCAGACTGTCAAGCAGGTCCGGGACCAGGGCCGAGCCGTTGCCAAACAGCAGCTTCAGACTTCTTGGACCTCGGGACTCTTGCGCTCGTTCAATGGCAGCCACAGTTGCCATGCACCGCAAGGCTTGGCTGAGGCTTTCCACCTTCACGGCGGATACCCAGCACAAACTCACTGATGTTGCTTTCCTGGGCACCGATCTCTTCAGTGAATCGAGCAGTCCAGTGCCACCTTGGACTCCGCTACATCAGCCCAAAAAGACACCCCTGGCACGAAGGAGGAGGAGGAGTAGTTTTGGCGCCCTCGGCCCAAGTCTGGGCCTCCAGTGGCTTGCAGACAAGGAGATCAGGGTTCAGGCAGCTTCCAGTCTGGACCCTCTTCCTCCAGGCCTGCCCAGTGACGAGATAGGGGTTGCCATCCTTATTCCCGTCATGTCAGCTCTGGGTCCTCCCGTGGTGGGTTGGCTTTGTCACTTCCTTTCCACCTGGTCCGCTGTTACCACGGACAGGAGGGTCTTGGAAGTGGTCAGCCAGGGTCTATCTCTAGAACTTGAGCAGTACTCTCCCTGCCGTGCCCGTGCCCCACTGGAGGAGAGAGTATCGGCCTACACTTGGTTGGCTCTGAGATGACATAGCCCAGCCCTCCTCAAGGAGGCAGTGGTTTGAGTGACAGATCCTCCAGTCAACTCAGGGTTTGCTTTCAGGTACTTTCTGGTCCTGGGGCTGGCACTCCATTCTAGATCTGCACGACCTGAATCGGTATCTCAGGCCACGCACCTTCAGGATGGTAACTCTGTCCCAGGTCATACCATCCCTGGAGCAAAACATGTGGTTCTGCTCACTGGATCTCCAGGATGCTTTCTTTCACATCCCAATCCGTCCGTCCCACCAGCAGTTCCTCTGTTTCAGAGCAGATGGAATCCTATACGAGTTCCAAGCCATGCCATTCGCTCTGTCATCGGCTCCACGGGTCTTCACCAAATGCATTGCAGTGGTGGCAGCCCATCTCCAGCGTCGAGGGGTCATAGTGTACCCTTATCTCAATGATTGGCTCTTGGCAGGTTCCACCCAGCAAGAGGTGGAGAGGTCCAGGGACCTGGCCGTCCAGACCTGCTCTCAACTTGGCCTCCTGCTCAATGAGGCCAAGTTGGAGCTCATGCCATCTCAGGTGATATGCTTCATCAGGGCAGAGCTTGACTCTTGCCGAGCCAGAGCACGGCTCCTGGCAGACAGGGCAGAGGTTCTCTTCTCCTTTGCCCAATCATTTCTGGTTGGGCACTTGCACTCTGCCTGGGACTTTTTGCGTCTTCTGGGTTACATGGTAGCCTGCACCACTGTGGTCCGTTGGGCCTGGTGGCATATGCACCCCCTTCAGTGGGAGCTGGCCTGCCAGTGGACTCTGCGCCTAGGTCATTTTGACCAGCTGATCACTGTGACCCAGAAGATGTTGGATGCTCTCCAGTGGTGGGCCGTCCTAGACCAAGTGCAGGAAGGGATCCGTTTGTCTGCCCCAAGCCGAAGGTTGTCCTCATGACCGATGCTTCTCTCATGGGCTGGGGAGCCCACATGGGGAACAGGGCCCACGGGTTCTAGACCCCTGAGGAATCCTGATACCATATTAACCTGTTGGAGCTTAGAGCAGTCAGACTAGCGTTGTCAGCATTCGCTCAGCATCTTCGGGTTCAAGTCCAGACAGACAGTACCATGACCATGTACTACCTCAACAAGCAGGGTGGCATGCACTCCCGGCTACTGTGCAGGGAAGCACTCCGCATCTGGATGCTCATGAGCTGACTGGAGGCGGATCTCCTAGCCATCCATGTGGCAGGAGCCTTGAATCAACCGGTGGATGCTCTCAGCCGCGTAGGCGAGACATCCTATTAGTGGTCTCTCCATCCAGAGGTAACTCGCAGCCTGTTCTCCCACTGGGGCAGACTGATGGTGGACCTGTTTGCTTCCAGGGAAAACACCAAGCTGAGGCAGTTTCATGCCTGCCCCCTCTCAGTGGGGATTGCTGTAAGGGGGACGCCTTCTCGAGGCCTTGGTCCCCAGGCGCCTTCTATACCTTCTCTCCATTTCCCTTGATCCACAAGGTGCTCCTCAAGGTGAGGAGGGACAAAGGTGTAGGTGATCCTGGTAGCCTCAGATTGGCCCCAACAGTTCTAGTATCCAGATTTCCTCAGCCTCAGCAACAGGCTCCCGAGGAATCTTTCAGCATGCCCGGACCTGATACCTGTCAATCAGGGAAAGGTATTCCATCCGTACCTTCAATCCCTGCACCTGACAGCCTGATACCTGAGCGGCTAGAGTTCCAGCCTTTGGTCTCTCTGAGGATGTACTCACAGTAGTGGAAGCATCCAGGAAGGAGTCAAACCAGAAAGTGCCATGCCTTCAAATGGAAAAGATTTTCCGTTTGGGGAAGGGCCTGGACCCTCTGTCCTGTGGTTAGCATTTTAAACTAACTTTGGTCTCTGTCCAAAGGGGGTCTTCGGTCTTCGACCCTTAAGGTGCACCTGGCAGCCATCGCTGCCTACAGGGCGTGGGCTGGTCAGCAGACGGTGGCACAGGAGAAGGTAGTCTGGCCCTTTTTCAAGGGCTTAGATCACACATCCCTTCCGGTGTGTGTACCTCCACCTTCGTGGTATTTACTGCTGGTTTTGGCAAAACTCATTGGCAAGCCATTTGAACCAGTACACAAGTGCGAGCTATCACACTTGTTGTGGAAAACAGCCTTCCTGGTGGCTGTCATGTCAGCCAGAAGGACTGGTGAGCTCCAGGCACTTTTGGTGGAGTCTCCTTATCTGATCTTCTACAGGAACAAAGTTGTTCTGCACCCCCATCCGAAATTCCTCCCGAAGGTGGGGTCAGTTTCACCTTAATCAGTTGTTGACTCTGTCTATGTTCTATCCAAACTACACCTCTGATGCGGAGTACAGTACTTTGGACCAGAGTCGAGCACTGTTCTGTTACAAGGAGAGAACGGCAGAAATTCAGGGAGAGGTTCGCAACTGTCACCTATTCTGAAGCCCCACCTGGCAGACCTGCAGCAAAGTGGATGATTGGCAGATGGATTACATCTTGCATTGATCTCTGCTATAGGTTGGTGGGTAGGGAGCCTCCCGTTGGGCTAAGGGCTCCTTCCACGCGCCGTACCTCTGCGTCATTGGCTGCTTCCAGGGACATCCCTATCCAGGAAATCTGCCAGGCTGCTACCTGGAAGACTGCAAACACCTTCATCACCCATTACTGCATCGACCTTAACTCACACCGGGATGCTGGTTTTGGGGCCTCAGTTCTCCAGTCTCTGTTCCCAAAGTAGGAGGTGTGCGCCTTGCCTCCCCCCTCCTGGAGAACTGCTAGGAGTCTGCCAATAAGTGTGGATGAACATATCGACGTCCCTAGAAAAACAGGTTACTCACCTGTAACAGTAGTTCTAGGAGTGGTATTTCAAACATGAAGTCTTGCTGTATTCTGACTACCTTGGTATCCTCTGTTGCTGTCTCTAGCAGTGTTAGTTCTTATTTCTGCCCAGGAGGCACGACCTCCTGACCTCATCTTAGGGGAGGATGTGGTTTCCCAATCGTCAGTGTCTCAGACTCGAGGCTTGGCTCTTGAAGAGTTAGAATATGCAGGTCTGAATCTCTCCCGGGAGTAATTCGTATACTTAAGGTTCCTAGGGAACCTTACACCAGGAAGACTTACAATTCCAAATAGAAAAGATTCAGCATTTGGTGTTCTTAGAAATACATACAACCAGAATTCTGAAGGCATTGCCACAGCCCTGGACTATCTGGTTCATCTTAGTGGGTTAGGCCTTAGGCCTGCTACCCTTAAAGTTCACTTAGCAGCTGTTTCTGCCTTTCTTTCTGCAGGGAGGGGATCCTCTCTGGCATCTCATCCTGACTTCAGTAAGTTTTTCAAAGGTCTGGTTCACATTAACCCACCTTTCAGGGAGTCCACTCTAGCTTGGGACTTGAATATCTGTATTGCACAGCTTATGCACCCCTCACTTTTGAACCTTTATCCTCTGCTGAGCTTAAGTACTTGACTTGGAAGACTGTGTTCCTGGTAGCCATTGCTTCTGTCAGGAGAATCCGTGAATTCCAGGCCTTGTCAGTTGAACCTTTTGTCTCCTTTCACAGGGATAAGGTGGTCCTCAGGACAAGCAAAGTTTGTATCTAAAATGGTTTCAGATTTTCATTTAAACCAGTCTGTCTCTGCCTGTCTTTTTCACTGACCATTCTTCAGGGGAGAAGACTGCAGTCTGGATCTTGAGAGGGCTCTAAACTATTACATAGAGCAAACTAAGGCCCACAGGAAT
Source organism: Neoceratodus forsteri (assembly GCA_016271365.2). NCBI lineage: Eukaryota > Metazoa > Chordata > Ceratodontiformes > Ceratodontidae > Neoceratodus > Neoceratodus forsteri. The sequence continues at coordinate 1,027,086,937 of CM057451.1, read as the reverse complement.
GATGGCACTCAGCTGTTTCTTACCTACGGTGAAGCAGGAAAAGGTAGGCCTGCCACAAAAAGATCTGTTGTCAGGTGGATTGTCTCCTGTATCCAATTCTGCTATTCAGAATTGGGGAAAGAGCCACTCTCAGGCCTGAGGGCACACTCAACCAGGGGTACAGCTGCTTCCTTGGCAGCTGCTAGGGATATTCCCTTGGTGGACATTTGCAAAGCAGCCACCTGGAAAACAGTTCATACGTTCACCAAGCATTGCTCCTGGATATCTAGACTAGAAGTGATGCTAGGTTTGGCACAGCAGTATTGCAGAGCCTGTTTCCAAAGTAAGATTGTTATTCCCTCCTCCAGGGGGCACTGCTTGGTAGTCTGCATAAAGTCGGACTACAGCAAGACTTCACGTTTGAAGAAAAAATTACTCACCATAGTAATGTTTCTTCTAATGGAGTCTTGCTGTATTCTGACCTCCCTCCCTGCCTCCCCTCTCAGAACCTAGTCTTTTGGGATGTGGGCTGGCAGGTACAGTGTTGCACCCCAGAGGTCTACCTTGTTCCCTGCCTCTCCTGGTGTTTTTTTTCTTAATGGTTTGTGTTTTTATATAGATATATTTTTTTTATTGGGTTCTTGACGAGTCTTTTGGACCCAAGTTTTGTTGCCTATGGCTTAAAGTTTTAAAACAATTTCTGTAGCTTTAGTTAGTGTTGCTCGTAAGAATCTGACAGTTACGCTGAGATGTACTAGACACAGATTTGAAAACTGAGCTCAACATTCTATGCTGCTACATAGAGTTAACACTTTCCTCTCCAGAGCAGTTATAGTGCTTTGGACCAACTGCATGTAGTCAGAGAAAAGTAAGACTCCATTAGAAGTAATTTTTTCATGTTGTTCATCCACACTGACCCACCTAACTTCCCCGGGCTGCTACGCAAAAACCTAACTTCCAGCGGGCTAAGATCTGATGTCATGGGGCGGAGCCAAGGGTTATACCACCCAGGTGGGAGGAGCCAGCTTGAAGACCTTCCGGCGAGAACTAAAGGGGAAAGGGACATGCCAATAAGTGTGGATGAACAAAATGTACTACTCCTAGAACTACTTGGAGGGAGGGAGGTTCAGAGGTAATGCGAGGAAGCATTTCTTCATGGAAAGGGTGGGGGACAAGTTGAATGCCCTGCCAGAGGAGATGGTGGGCGCTGCAATGATTACAGGATTCAAGAAGGCATGGGATAGGCATCGGGGGATCCTAGCAGTTTGGGGAAGGGGGACAACCCAGTTCAAGTGAAACTTGAAGAGTCAAATTAAATGCACAATTGGGCAGACTAGGTGAGCCAAGGGCCCTTCAAACAACATGAAGTCTTGCTGCATTCTGACTATATGCAGTTAGCCCCAGCACTTGAACTGCCCCGGAGAGTAAAGAGTTAACTCTATGCAAAGGCATACAATGTTGAGCTCTAGCTTGGTTTTCAAACCTCTGTCTGTGGTACTCTGAAGTGTAACAGTCAGATTTCTTACTCTGCCTAACTGTGAAGTCGCTCCGGAGATCCCTCCTGCACTTTGGTTCGGTAAAAGTTCAACTTGGTTGGTTCTTTCAACCTGCTTCGTTAGAAAATCGGTATTCTTGCCTCTGTCTTGGTACCAGTAAGTGGTAGTTATATTTTTTTTTTTTTTAAAAGAAATTTTGTTTTTCTGTTCTTTGCTGGTCTGTCTGGTTTGGAACCGAAACCTATTCTGTTTATATATTTTATGTTGACAGTATTTTTTTTTTTCCCCGGTGCTTATCGGTTCCTAAAAAAAATATCCAGGGTTAGGATTTTTTTAACTGACCCGTGACATGGTTGGAACCGATAGGTTTGCAGTCTCCTGGCTTAACCGCTGTTTTGGGTGACTTTATATTGGAAGGCATGTCTGAGAAACCCAAAAAGAAAACCGAACCTACTGGGTTTCAGCACTGTACCGAGTGTAAGGAGGCCTTTGCTAAGGCCGACCCTCACCTCGTATGTGTGTATTGTCTGGGGTTTGACCACCTCAAGTAAGACTGCCAAATATGTAAGAACTTTCCCACAGCCACTCTGGAAAAACATTTGAGTAGGCTAAGGGAGAGGGAGGCCGCTGACCCAGATGGCCAGCCCAGTTTGGTTGCGGCCAAACTTGAGGTGCCCACTGACCTGGGCTATACCTCTTCGGACAAACTGAGAGCTGATTCTGCGGAATCAGTTCAGAGTAAAAGAAAAAGGAAATCCAACCAGTTTGGATTCGGCTTCCCATGGTCCAACTGCTGAATTAAATAGTGAAAGTGATTTCAGTTGTTCAGTCACTTTGCCTGGTTCCAACCGAACCAGTCTCTGTTCAGAGCCGATCGGTTCGGTCGGAGGTACTTGCTTTAGAATTGGATCCTGAGGCATACTATGAGGGCGATTAGGAGGAGGAGGATGAAGATTATGAAGAGGAACAATGTGAAGGCCTAGATGAGCCAGTAGAGCCTGACATCTTCCCAGACAGGCCTTCTCAGGCTTCTCCTCCCAGGCTTTGAGACCCCTTCCCAGTTCTTGTTTTACAAGAAAGTGGCTGAGACTCTTCAGCTTCCTAAGGAAGAGGCTGAACAGGATCAGGAAGAACCTGACTATCTGGAAATGATGGATGTCCCAGAATATGAGGTTATATATCCCTTTACACAAATCCTGGGGGAAATGGACATAAAAAATTCTACAATTTCCTACAGCCATTCCTTCTGTGGTAAAAAAGAATGGACAGGAAGTATGCTGTGTTCAGTCCTGGGGTGGAATTCCTTTCATCTCATAGCAGCCATGTTGGGGTAGTACAAGATGCAGCCTGTAGACGAGGCTAATATTCCTTTGGCATCCCCCAATAAGGATTCTAGGAAAGTGGATGCCATGGCAAAAAGCAGCATTCAAACAACATGAAGTCTTGCTATATTATGACATATGCAGTGAGTCCCCACCTTCGAACTGCTCCGGAGGTGAAAGAGTTAACTTTCCATGCCAGGCATGGAACTTTCAGCATGAGCTCGGTTGAAAGCTCTGTCTGTTGCTCTTCAAACTCAAACTGTCGGATTCTTTACTTTGCCTCACTGAACAGTCGCTCCGGAGATTTCTCCTTCTGCTCGGTTCATTTTGTCGGTTAAAGTATTAAGTTTTTGGTTTTTTAACTGAATTTAAACCGCAACCGGTCGGTTCAAGCTCTCTGTGGTACCGTAAGTACTAGATAGGTTTTACATTATTTCTGTGTGGAACTTGTAAATGGTATTATCGGTTCGGTTTGAACCGACCAGGTTGTTGTAAAATTCATTAAATCTGTCTCTTAGAGTGCGGTTCCCAGTTCTTATCGGTTCTAAAAAAAAAAAAAAAAAAACTGATTTCATTACGGTTTTTTCCACGGCCCGTGACACGGTTGGGAATCGATAAGAGGGTCTTGCTTGGCGGATTGCCATAAACGGGCAAGTTTTGGTTAGGCTGGCACTATGTCTCACAAACCCAAAAGAAAAACCGGGCCCACTGCGTCTCAACACTGCAGTGTTTCTGGGGAAGCCTTTGCCAAGGCTGACCCCCACACCACCTGTGTTTATTGTCTGGGGTTTGACCACCTCAATGCAGACTGCCAGATTTGCAAAAATTTCCTGCAGCTACCCTGGATAAGAGAGTTGGTAGGCTAAGGGAAAGAGAGGCCAAGAAGTCCGCTGACCCGGATGGCCAGCCCGGTTCGGTTGTAACCGAACCAGAGGGAGTGCCCTCTGACCAGGGCGAGAGTTCCTCGGGCAAAAGGAGAGCCGACTCGGAGGAGTCTGTTCCAAAAAAGGACTAGAAAATCGGCAGGTGTGGAGCCAAAATTTCCCTCTCCAACCGCTGAAGAAATAGCCAAAGCGATTAAAATTGTCCAGTCGCTTTTCCCGGTTCTGACCGAACCGGCACCATCAGGTAAGCGTATGGTTCGGTTGGTTCCACCGGTTCAAGAATATGATTGAGGAATTTTATGAACCGGAAGAGGGGGAAGAGTATGAGGAGAGTGTGGATTTGAAAGTCTGGATGTGCCCATTGAACCGGACATCTCCCCAGACAGACCTTCAGGAGTGTCTCCCCCTAGGCTTTGAGTCCCCTCTCATTTTATGTTTTATAAAAGTGGCTGAAACCTCCAGCTCCCTGTGGAGGAAGCTGTGGATGATCAAGAGGAGCCTGACTATGTAGAAATGATGGATATCCAGAGTCTAGGACTGTCTATTCCTTTGCATAAATCTTTTGGGAAACAGACAGTAAAAATTCTAAAAACTCCTCACACTATGCCTCCTGTGGATAAAAGAATGGACAAGAGGTACACACTGTCAGGCTCTGATATGGAGTTCCTTACACAGCAATGCAGCCATGTTGAGGTAGTGCAGGCTGCAGCCTGTGATAAGGCAAATATTCCCTTGGCTTCACACCCCCCCTGACAGACTCCAGGAGGACTGATGCTATGACAAAGAAACAGTACATGGCAGCATCCTTGGGACTCAGACAGGCAAATTATATGGCTTATGTTGCTAGATATCAGAAATCCAGATGGGATACTGTTATGGCTCTAGCAAAACAGGTCCCTGGCCAGCTCGCCAAGGAGCTGGAGTAGGTGGCTGCTGATGGTATTGAGGCATCCAAGGTGCAATTCCATGCTGCAGTGGACTCTAATGATGTCATCAAGAGTCATGGCTAGATCTGTGGCACTTCGCAGAATGGCTTGGCTCAGATGTACTAGCCTGTCACAGGATACCCAGACTGAGGCCATGGATTTTCCTGTTGTGGGTAATTCTCTGGGGAGCAGACAGAGAATTACATGAAAAAAATGGATGAGTATAGGACCACCTATAGGAGTGCACAGGCCAAGGAAAAGCAGGCCACCCCTCAAAGGCAGCCTTCCAGGGGCAGGGGCAGACCTTTTCATAGGCCTTTTTACCAAGCTCAGGCCTCCTCTTCAGCTTATACCCAGAGGTGGTTCTTTAGATGGAGAGGCAGACGGGGTACAAGCAGACCTGCTTCCACCCCTCAGCCTAAAGCCCTTGCCAAGCAGGCACCCTGATGGGGTGGCCAGGGCCGATTCTCCACTACCTGTAGGGGGCAGGCTGGCTTACTTTGTCCAGGACTGGAAGTCTTTAACATCAGACAAGTGGGTCCTGGAAGTAGTAAGCCAGGGACTGGTTCTCAGCTTCAAAAAATTTCCAAAGATGAGAACCAGGTCCTTTCCACTTGAAAATCCATCAGAGGCACTTGCCCTAGAAACAGAAGTTCTAGGGACATGGATATGTTGTTCATCCACACTGTCTGGCAGGTTCCTTGCCTCTTTAAATCTTGCCGGAAGGTCTTCAAGCTGGCTCCTCCCACCCACCCGGGTGGTAAAACTCTCGGCTCCACCCCATGACGCCAGATCTTCCTTACCGCTTGGAAGCTCGGGTTCCCTCCTTAACGCTCTGCGTATAAGACTGGTTCCTAATTCTTGAATTTTCGAAATTAAAAGTTTTTGCTAAAAGACTTGGTCTTCTCTCTCTCCAGGCCGCGATGGACAAATCGACTCCGGTTTCGGAGATGCCTCGGGCAGAAGATGTCTCGGACGGATCCGCACCACGCGTCACTGCTTGGGCCTTGAGCACGACCCACAGGCTCATGACCTGTGCTCTTCCTTTTCGCCCACATCCTCTAAGACCGTGCTGCCCGCTTACAACTGGGGCGTCCCAGAAGAGATTTTCGTGAAGTCAAAAGAGGCCTGGTTGGTGTCCACGGGCGGCGGGCTCCGTGGATCAGCTCTAGCAGATGATCGCCTCAAGAGGAGGCGACGTGGCCGCTTCACTCGGCTGCATTTGTCCCGTCTTTCTCGGTGCTTCTTTATTCGGCTTCTTTAAGGAGTTTGTCTGACCCTCTCGACTAAAGGTGAGGGTCCAATCTCTTCTGGACCGCTTTTCTCGTCCAAAAAGAGAGACAAGTGCAAGTCTCACCTTCGACGCTTCTTGGGAGCGGAAGATCCCTCCCCGAAGTTGTCACCGCCGACTTCGGTCGATTTCGGGCCGCCACTGGTCTCACGTGTGTTCCTGGCAGGCCAGTTGACCGAGACTCCCGTCGAAGCGGTTGAGATTTTTCTCAACCCGTTGGACGGGTTGTCTGCTGGAGAAGCCGAGAATCCCCTCTCCCCGGTTCCCCCAGTGGGAGTTGTGGATCCCGTCGGCTTGTCTGTGCCTCCGGTTCCGGAGCCTTTGGTTGAATCGTCCGAACCGAGGGGAGTGCAGATTCCCCTCGACACCTCCCTGCACCGTCCTCGGCATAGCCGAGGTTCTCTGTCTTGGACGCCTTCATGGTCCAGCCGATCCCGCGGCCATAGGCGGTTCCCTGTTCCCGCACCGCTGCAAGCGGGCGCTGCCGCTTGTCCTCCTCTCGGATTTAGGGAGGCTTCCGCGCAAGTTAAGGCCAGGTATGAGGAACTCATGTGGCAACAGTTCCTTCTGACCGGGAATAAGCCACCGCCGCGCTTCCCGGCCATTGGCATGGTCACCGAGCGCCGAAACAACCTCGTTTTAGCCGAGGAGCCTGTTCCCAGGCCGGTTGTTCGGCCAAATCCAGCTGCCCCACCGATTCCGGTGGAACCTCCGCCTCCACAGCAGTTAGTTGGGCCTCCGACCAAAAATTCTCGGTCAGCTCAGGGACTGCCCCATAGGCTGCCTGTCACCCTCACTCCCGACCGGCCTCGGCAGGTGGAGGGTGGCTCAGGCCCGAGGCAGCTTTTTGAGGACTCTTCCGAGTCCGAGGACGATTTCTCCCTTTTCTCCAAGCGAATGGACTTGGAGTCCTCAGGACAGTCGGTGGACGATAGCCTCGTCTCTTCCTAGGATTGCTTCGGCACATCTCGGAGTCCACCGGGATGAAGCTCGAACCTGCTTTCTAAACAGGCCAGGCATCCCTCACGCAGATTCTGGACCGAGGGATTCCCCACGGAGGCTTTTCCAGTGGCCGAGGCCATAGTGGGTCCGCCTTGAGCTCTGGTAGCGCCTCTGCTTCCTGTCCTGCGCCGCCAGGATGGCTAGGAAGTATGCGGTCCCTACCGGTTCCCTGTCCGTTTTTCGAACACCTCGGCAGGGGTTGAGCTACCGACAGCTTCCGGGTGCCGGAACGCTTAGGGATGTGGACAAACCTCCCGACAAGGAGTCCAAGAAATTGACTATGCCGGCGAAAAGTCTATGCTGCGCCCTCCCTCGGCCTTCGCCAGGCCAGTTCGCCGCCTCATGACACATTTTTCTCATCCTGTTGGACTCCCTGGATGAGGTCTTCCGTGATCTGCAGACCACGGTCAGGCAGGTGCGGGACCAGGGCAGGGCAGTGGCCAAACAGCAGCTCCAGACTGCTTTAGACATTGGGGACTCATGTGCCAGGTCTGTGGCGGCCGCAGGGTATGGCGCGTCGTGGCTTGGCTGAGGATATCCACCCATTACTAGATACTCAGCACAAGTTGACGGATGTTCCCTTTTGGGACTGACCTTCGCCCTGGGGTGGAAGGTCACCTGCAGAGGATCGAGAAGTCCAGTGCTACCTTGACTCTGTCTCTTCCGCTCAGAAGCACAAAGGCAGAACCACAGCCTAAGCTCTTTCGTCCTTCTGCGCATGCTGCACGTCCGCCCAGCAACGCCAGGCTAGCAGGCTCGGCTTGGCATCCCAAACCCAAGCCCGGGCTCTCCAACAGGAAGCAGGGAGGTAAGGCTCAGAGGTCCCTCGGCCGGTCCTTCCTCCAAGCCTGCCCAGTGACGGGCTGAGGGTGTCACCCCAACCCCGCCACTCACCCCAGGTTCCCCCAGGGGACGGCTCTGGCACTTCCTTCCGCCTGGTCCGTTATTACCACGGACAGGTGGGTACTGGAGGTGGTGGAAAAGCCACTCTAGAATTGAGCAGGCCCTGCCCTTCAGAGCCGCCGACCGGGGGCCTGGGTCCGCAGCCTCACCGCTGGCTGGTCACGATCATTGCTCTCCTCCTCCAAAAGGAGGTGACCAAGGAGGTGGCGGACCCTCCTCAGACCCGGGTTTGTGTCCAGGTACTTCCTGGTTCGAACGACTGGGGCTGGCGCCCATTCTCGACTCACACGACCTGGAACAAGTCTCTAAGGTCTCGAACCTCAGGATGGTCACCTGGCTCAGATAATACCATCCCTGGAACACGGGCGTGTGGTTCTGCTCTCTGACCTGCAGGACGCGTTTTCACGTCCTATCCGTCTGCCACATCGAGATTCCTTCGCTGAGCGGAGGGATCCTCTTCGAGTTCGAGCCATGCCCTTCGGCCTGTCTCCAGTTCTAGGGTCTTCACCAAATGCATGGCAGTGGTGATGGCTTTCTGGCGCGCCTCAGGGTCCAGTACCCTTACCTGGGACGATTGGCTGATAGCAGCCCCTCCAGACAGGAGGTGGAGCGGTCCAGAGATCTGGCCTCCAGGTTTGCTCTCAAACGGCCTTTCATCAACGAGGCTAAGTCGGAACTGGAGCCAAGCAGGTGATTCTGTTTATCGGGCAGAGCTTGACTCTCTTCGAGCCAGAGCACGGCTCCGTGACAGGGCCTGAGAGTTCTTACCTCCTTGCCCAATCATTTCTGGTTGGACAATCGCACCTCTGCCCGGGACTTCCCTGCGCTCCTGGGTCTCATGGCGCCTGTACCAGCGTGGTCCGTTGGGCCCGCTGGCACATGCGCACACGATCTCCTCAGCCTCAGCTCCAGGCTCCCGAGGCAGCTTCCAGCTCGCCCGATCTGCTCTGTCAATCAGGGGGTGTTCCATCCGACTTCAATCCCTGCACCTGACGGCCTGGTTCCTGAGCTGCCAGAGTTCCAGGCCTTGGGTCTTCCGACGAGGTCCTCAATGTTGTTGCGGCGTCTGCGTAGAGTCGGATCAGGAAATTATGCCTCAAAACAAGAGATTTCCATTTGCGTCAGGGCAAGGGCTTGACCCTTCCTCCTGTCCTTGGCAAGCATCTTGACTATTTATGGTCCCTTTCTAGTCAAGGGCTTAGGTCGACAACCCTAAGGGTGCACCTGCAGCCATCTCGCTTACTGGGAGCGGGTCAGAGCAGTCGGTAAGTGTGAGAAGGTGGTCTGGCGCTTTTTCAAAGGCCTTGATTACATTTCCTCCTCAAAAGTAGAACCTCCACCTCCGGTGGATTTTACTGCTGGTACTGGCAAAGCTCATGGGCGTTATTCAACCGATGCACAGGTGTGAACTCTCACCTGTCGGAAGACCGCCTTCTTGTGGCTATCACGTCAGCTGTGAAGGATGGAGTTCCCAGGCGCCTGCTTCGAGTCTCCTTATCTGTCTTCCACAGGGACAAGGTTGTCCTGCGCCTCACCTGAAATTCCTTCCAAGGTGGTGTCGAGTTTCACTTAACCAGGTGTTGACTCTGCCGGTGTTCTACCCCAGTCACATCTCGAGGTCGAACACAGGCTCCATACTTTGACCCTAGAAGGGCGCTCGCTTATTATAAGGAGCGATGGCTGAAAATTCGGGAGAGGTTCACCAGCTGTTTGTCACCACGCCGGCGCTGCACTGGCAGACCTGCAGCTGGGTGATTGATAAGCAGGTGGGTCACCTCCTTACAGATCTCTGTTATAAGTTGACGGGCATGGAGCCTCCCAGAGGATAAGAGCTCATTCTACCCGCATATTGCTGCATCAGTGGCTGCTTCCAGGGACGCCCCTATCCAGGAAATCTGCAGGCTGCTACCTGAAGTCAGCACACACCTTCATTACCCATTACCACATCGACCTTGAGTCACCGCCGATGCTGGTTTTGGGGCCTCGGTTCTCCAGTCTTTATTTCCTAAGTGGGGTGTGCGCCTGCCTCCCTCCTCCCGGAGAACTGCTAGGAGTCTGCCAGACAGTGTGGATGAACAACATATCCATGTCCCTAAATATAGAAATATCACTGTAACAGAGTTCTAGGAATGGCATGTGTTGTCAATCACACGCACCCACCCACCTCCCCTGCCGACGCACAACCTGAGCTTCCAGCGGGCCAGATCTGGCGCCATGGGCGGAGCCAGAGTTTTACCACCCAGGTGGGTGGGAGGAGCCAGCTTGAAGACCTTCCGCAAGATTTAAGCGGCAAGGAACCTGCCAGACAGTGTGGATGAACAACATATACCATTCCTAGAACTCCTGTTACAGGTGAGTAACCTGTATTTTCTACCCTCCTGGCTCTCAGAGCTGTGGAAAGGGTTCCACCCCTACATCAGGGCAAAGGGTTGTGCCCCAGGTACTTCCTTACTCCAAAAAAGACAGGAGAATGAAGGCCCATCCTGGATCTCAGATACCTAAACAAGCACCTTTTAAAACCAAAATTCAAAATGGTGACTCTGGGAATTATTTTATCCTCTAAGGCCAGGGGACTGGCTAGCTTCCCTGGACCTCAATGATGCCTACTTCCATGTTCTTATCAGAAGCTCCCATCGAAAGTACCTCAGATCCGAACTGCCCTCAGGCCATTACCAGTTCAGAGCAATGCCCTTCCGCCTCGCCTCTGCCCTGAGGGTATTCACAAAATGCTTGGCAGTAGCAGTTGTCCACTTAAGAAGGCAAAAGATTGCCATCTTTCCTTACCTGGATGACTGGATCATAGTAGGCCAGTCTCCAGACCAAGTCAAACTACACCTTCAGGTAACTCAGCAACTGCTCACATCTCTAGGTTTCCTTCTCAATCTTCCAAAGTCAGTTCTAGAGCCTGTCGAGCTTCTCACCTTCGTAGGTGCAGAACTGAACACAAGAGGCTGAGCCTTCCTTCCTCTGGAAAGAGCAAGGACCCCGGTCTCTCTGGCCTCCTCCTTCACCCCTGCAGGTCTCTCGACCAGCAAGGCATTTTCTGCAGCTCTTGGGGCACATGACTGCTTCTACAGTTGGTGCAGGGAGCAAGATTTCAGATGAGGGACATCCAGTTCCATTTGAGAGCCTTTTGGTCTCAAAAGAGAGACCTTCTAACCAAATTGATCCTAGTGACTGAACCCTGATCCAAGCCCTTCAGTGGTGGCAGGACCAGAGCAATCTGAGACAGGGGGTTCCCTTCACCCCTCAGTCTCACTCCTTAATCCTTACTACAGATGCATCCCTCTTGGGGTGGGGAGCTCACATGGGCGACCTCACTACTCAGGGATTGTGGTCCCTCAGGAATCTCTGCTCCACATCAACCTGTTGGAACTCAGAGCAGTTTTTCTAGCACTGCTTTTTCCACATCTGTTCAGAACAAAGTTGTACAGGTCAGAACAGACAACACCACTACAATGTGGTACATCAACATCAGGAAGGAGGCACTGGCTCACGGCCTTGTGCACTCGAAGCAATGTTGTTGGTCTCTGGCTTATTCCTGAACACCTCCCTCATGGCAGTTCACCTCCCAGGTAAGGACAATGTCCTGGCAGATGCTCTCAGCAGGATTTCCCAGGCCATCACGAATGGTCACTGGATCCCCTAGTACTGAGGTAGTATTTGCCAGATGGGGCACCCCAGATGGATCTTTTGCAGCCCCAGACAGTCACCAACTTCCCTTTTTTGTTGCAGGCCCCAGTGTTGGGCCTCAGTCCTCTGGATGCCTTCCTTCTCAGTTGGAAGGAAGTTTCTATGCTTTTCCCCCTCTTCCTCTTCTGTTCAAGGTGCTAGTCAAAATCAGATCTCAACCCTGCAAGATGATCCTGATTTGCTCCAGATTGGGCCAGACAGCCCTGGTACCCACTCCTTATGTCCTTAGCAGTCCACCTTCCCCTGTGTCTTCCCAGGAATCACAAACTGTTAACCTGTGCTCAGGGGAGAGTTTGGTACCCGAACCTCAAAACTCTCAATCTCCAGGCCTGGCTCTTGAAGAGTTAGTTTGCTGATTTACACCTTCCCAAGGTGTATTGATATCCTGAAGGCTTCTAGGTTTCCACCAGGGCTACTTATAATTCCAAATGGAAGAGGTTTTCCATATGGTGCTCTGGCAAGCACATTTCCCCAGAATCTGCTGACTTACCCACAGTCCTGGATTATATGGTGCATTTGAATACTTTGGGAGCTGAGACCAGCTACCCTGAAGGTGCACCTGGCAGCCATGTCTGCTTTCTTATCAGCAGGTAAACCCTCTTCTCTTTCAGCTCATCCTGTATTCTTCAAGTTTTTCAAGGGGTTGCTTCACACCAACCCTCCATTCAGGGACCTTGCCCCTGCCTGGGATCTTAATATTTGCATTGCCCAGCTTATGCAACCCCCTTTTGAGCCCTTGTCTTCAGCAGAGCTTAAGTACCTGACTTGGAAAACTGTGTTTTTTGATAGCTATCACTTCTGCCAGGCGTATAAGTGAATTACAAGCATTGTCAGTGGAGCCTGATTTTCTCTCTTCATAGAGATAAGGTGATCCTCAGGACTAACAAAGTTCTTGCCTAAGGTGGTTTCAGACTTCCACCTTAGTCAATCTGTGTCTCTCCCTGTGTACTTCACTGACCATTCCTCCTCTGGCGAGAGGAGACTGCACAGTGTAGATGTCAAGAGCCCTTAGTTACTACATAGAATGTACCAAGGGTCACAGGTTTAACTCCCTCCAACTGTTCCTCACTTATGGTGAGGTTGGTAAGGAAACCTGCCACTAAAAGATCCATTGCCAGGTGGATTGTCTCTTGTATCCAATTTTGCTATGAAAACTGGGTAAGGTTCCTCCTCAGACCTGAGGGCTCACTCTACCAGAGGTACAGCTGCGTCTCTGGCTGCTGCCAGGACATCCCTATCTTAGAGATATGTCAAGCAGCTACCTGGAAAAGAGTTCACACTTTTACAAGCACTCACCCCTGGACATCCAGGCTAGGAGTGATGCTTCGGCTTTGCACAGCTGTGCTTCAGAGCCTATTTCCTAAGTAGGTTCTGTCCTCCTCCATGGAGGTACTGCTGTGTTCAGATCATGTCACAACATAGCAAGACTTCATGCTGTTTGAAGAAAAATTACCCACCTTAGTAAAGTTGTTTTTTCTAATGGAGTCTTGCTATATTATGACCTCCCACTGCCTGCCCTCTCAGAACCTCTGCTTTTGGGATGTGGGTGGGCAGTGCAGTGTTGGCACTTAGTAGATGCCCACCTTGTTGTTTCACCCCTTCCTTTTGGGGTGTTTGGGTGTTGTGTTTTTAATTTTTGGATCCCCTGACTTGAGTCTTTGTTTTGGGACCAAAAAATGTGTTCTTATATTTAGTAGCCAGTTGGCTAGTGTAGATTTACAGCTTCCACACAGAACCTTAGTGAGTTTTGCTCGTAAAGATCTGACAATTTGAGTTTGAAGAGCAACAGGCAGAGCTTTCAACCGAGCTCATGCTCAAAGTTCCATGCCTGGCGTGGAAAGTTAACCCTTTCACCTCCGGAGCAGTTCGAAGGTTGGGACTCACTGCATATGTCATAATATAGCAAGACTCCATTAGAAGAAATAACATTACTAAGGTGAGTAATTTTTTCTTTGGCATCCTCTTTGGGACTCTGGCAATCTAATTACATGGCATACACTGCCAGATACCAGAAATCTATGTGGGATATGGTTCTGGACCTGGCTATGGGTTCCCCTCCCCAGCTAGCCAAGGAGCTGTAGCAGGTGGCTTCAAATGATATAAAGGCATCTAAGGTGCAGTTCCACGCTGCTGTTGATTCCAGTGATGTTCATTCCAGGGTCATGGCTACATCTATCTCCATGAGCAGATTTGCTTAGCTTAGGTGTACCTACCTCTCTCAGGATACTCTGGCTAAGGCCATGGATTTTCATGTAACTGGTAATTCTAGGGACATGGATATGCTGTTCATCCACACTGTCTGGCAGGTTCTTTGCTGCTTTAAATCTTGCCGGAAGGTCTTCAAGCTGGCTTCTCCCACCCACCCGGGTGGTAAAACTCGCGGCTTCGCTCCATGACACCAGATCTTCCTTACTGCTTGAAGCTCAGGTTCCTCCTTAACGCCTAGTAGACTGATCCTAATTCTTCGTTAGTCGAAACTTATTTTAAAATTCTCAAGACTTTGGTCAAGTTTCTCCCTCGCGGCTGCGATGGACAAATAGACTCCCGGATTTCGGCGGTGCCCTTGTGGGCAGACTATGTCCAGGACGGACCAGCACTCCACATGAGTCTACTGCCTCGGCCTAGAACACGACCCACAGGCCTGAGAGTTATGCCGTTCGCTCGCCAACGCCCTGGAAGACCAGGCTGTTCAGTTACAGCTTGGCGCCCTAGAAGCGCTACCCGCTGGTTAAGTCAAAGGAGGCCTGCTGTGTTACCGTGGTGGCTGGCCCGGCTGAGCAACTCTAGCAGATGATAGCCCTCGAGGAGGAGGCGGCACAGGCCGCATCATCCTCTTCCTCGGTCGCAGCATTTATCCCGCCTTCTGGGTACCTGTATTCAGCTTCTTTCAAGGAGCTTTGCCAGTCCCTTTCCACGAGGGAGAGGGGTCATCGACATTCCTCTCGTCCAAAAGAAGGATTCTAAGGGTAAGTCCCATCGACGCGTCAGGAGAGCGAGAGGTCCCTTCCCCGATAGCCGACACTCTACTTTGGTCGAGGTTGCGGCTAAGGCCGCTGGCTTCACGGTGTCCCTGTCAGGCCAGCCAGCCGAGACACCAGTCGACGCGGTCAAGATTTTTCTCGACCAGCTGGACAGGCTGTCGACTGGTGAAACCGACAACCCTTCTTCACCGGTCCTCTCGGTGGAGACCGAGGACTTGCTTGCGCCTCCGGTGCCGCAGTCCCCGGTTAAGGCTTCCGAGCCGAGAGAAGAGTGGGTGTCCCTTACCCCTTCCCGGACCCATTCTCGGAAATGTTGAGGATCTCAGTCTCGGACATTGTCTCGGTCCAGCCGATCCCACTGACATCGGCGGTTTCGGCACCGTTGTAAGCGGCAGCGCTGCTTGTCCTAGTCTTCCTCCTCAGAAGAGAAGTTTTAGCGCAAATTGCGTAGACACTACGAGGACCACATGTGGCAACAGTTACTTCTGTCCTGGAACAAGCTGACACCGTCGCCTTCCCTGGCCATCAAGTGGCTGTCACCCGAGTGGCTGAAACAACCCCTCGCTGTAGTCGAGGTGCCCAAGCTTGGGCCGGTTGTTCGGCCGAGGCCGAAGCCAGCTGCCCCACCGATTGTGGTGGAACCTCCGCCCACAACCGAAATCGGGGCGCCACCAAGGACACTCGGTCGGGTCAGGGCCTGCCCCACAGGTTGTCTGTCACCCTCACTCCCGACCGTCCTCGGCTGGTGGAGGGTGTCTCAGGCCCCAGACAGCTCTTTGCCGACTTTTCCGGGTCTGACGACGACTTCTCCCTGTTTTCCAGGCCCATCGACCTGGAGTCCTCCTGGGGCCAGTCGATGGACGAAAGCCCATCATCCTTCATGGGTTTTCTTCGGCTTCGGAGTCTACCGCGATGCAGCTCGAGCCCGTATCCGAGGGGCTGGCATCTCCTGACGGAGAACTGACCGAGGGATTCACCCACGGAGGCGTTCCGTGGCTGAATCCATTGTTGGTCCAGCCTTGAGCTCTGGCAGCTGGCCTGCTTCACTGTCCTGTGCCTTGTCAGGAAGTATGCGGTCCTCAACGCTCTTGTCTGGTTTTCGAACACCTCTGCTAAGGGGTTACTCACCCACAGCGCTCGGTGTTCTGGGAAGCTTAGATGTACAAGCCTCTGACAAGGAGTCCAAAAGCTGGACTATGCCAGGCATTAGGTGGCGCGCGCCTTCCTTGGCCTCCCGACAGGCCAGCTCTAGCTGCTGATGGCACACCATCTCCCATACCCTCATGGGCTCCCTGGATGAGGTGATCCCTCATCTCCTGGCCAACCTGCAGACCATGGTCCGGCAGGTATGTGACCAGGGTAGGGCAGTGGCCAAGCAGCAGCTCCAAACGGCTCTGGACGTCGGATACTCCTGTGCCAGATCAGTTGCGGCCGTGATGGCCATGTGCCACAAAGCATGGCTGAGGATATACACCTTAACGGCGGATATCCAGCACAAACTGGCGGATGCCCCTTCTTGCTGGCCCTGGAGTGGAAGGTCACCTCCAGCGAATCAAAAAGTCCAATGCCACTCTGGACTCTGTCACCTCCGCCCAGAAGGACAAAGGCTCCCGACAGCAGCAGCACAAGTCCTTTCGTCCTTCTGCGCCTGCGGCACGTCCGGCCCAACAGCACCAGGGCCAACAGGCTCGGCTTGGCATCCCAAACCCAAGCCTGCGGCTTCATCCAACAGGAAGCAGGGAGGTAAAGGCCCAGGAGGTCCTCGGCCGCCCCTCCTTTAAGCCTGCCCAGTGACTGTTTGTGTCGCCCCCAGCCTCGCCACTCTGGCCCCCTCCCGGTGGGAGGATCATTCCCGCCACTCTTTTCCACTTGGTCCGCGTATCACCACGGATAATTGGGTTTTGAGGTGGGAAAGGCCTGCCCTGAGTTCGAGCAGGCCCCACCTTCCGAGCGGTCGCCTCATCGGGGGTTACGGGGTTTGCGGACCTTTGTCGGCTCGCCTGTTTGACATTGCCCTGCTCCTCAAAAAGAGGTGATCAGGAAGGTGGCGGATCCTCCTCCAGACCGGGTTTGTCCAGGTACTTCCTGTCCCAAACAGACGAGGGTCCCATTCTTGACCTGCACGACCTGAGCAGGTTCCTAAGGTCTTGGACCTTCAGAATGGTCACTGTGGCTCAGATAATCCCATCCTTGGAACGAGGCATGTGGTTCTGTTCTCTGGACCTTCAGGATGCGTTCTTTTACGTCCTAATCCATCTGTCTCACCAGAGATTCCTCCGCTTCAGAGCAGAGGGATCCCTTTACGAGTTCCGGGCTATGCCCTTCGGCCTTTCCTAGTTCACAAGGTCTTCTCCAAATGCATGGCAGTGGTGACAGCATTTCTTGCGGGCGTTGAAGGGTCTAAGTGTTCCTTACTCTGATCGACTGGCTGCTTGCAGCCCCTCCAGAGCGGAGGTGGAGCGTGTCCAGAGATCTGGCCTCCAGGTTTGCCCTCAGGTTGGCCTCCCACGAGAGCGTCGGAATCTCAGGGCAAAGCAGTGAGATACACCATCGGGCAGAGCTAGACTTGTGGCCAAGCCAGAGCATGGTTCCGGGCGGACAGGGCTGAGGTTCTTTCCTCCTTTGCCCAGTTATCTTCAGGTTGGGCAAGTTTGCCCTGCCTGGACTTCCTCCGCCCTGGGACTCATGGCGCCTGCACCAGCGTGGTCTGTTGGGCCTATAAGGCTACGCGCCCTTCAATGGGGACTGGCCAACAATGGTCACAGCATCGATCCTCTGATCAGCTAGTAACAGTGACCCAGGGGGTTTGGAATGCCTCCAGTGGTGGACCGCCCAGCATATTTGCCGGAGGCATCCTGTTTGTCCGCCTGAGCCGACTGGGTCTCTATTTGACCGATGCCTCTCTGATGGGTTGGGGTGCCCATCTGGGGAGCACAGGACACGGCCTCTGGTCCCCTAGGAGTCCCGATGCCATCAACCTGCTGGAGCTCGAGCGGTTCGTCTAGCCCTCACCGCCTTCGATCCGTTTCTACGGGGTCAAGTGGTTCAGGTCCAGACTGACAATACCACGACCATGTACTACCTAAACTCCCAGGGCAGGACGTGCTCCATGCTTCTGTGCAGGGAAGTTCTCCGCACTTGGTCACTTGTGCGCAGCCTGGAGGCGGATCTCCTCGCCATTCATGTGGCAAGAACCTCCAACACCCTGGCTGATGCCCTAAGCCGGATAGGGGCTGCGTCTCACGAGTGGTCTCTCCTGCCGGAGGTAGTACAAGATCTCTTCTCCCACTGGGGCACGCCTCAGGAAGACCTGTTTGCCTCCAGGGAGAATGTGAAGCTTAGACTGTTTCATGCCCGCCCCCCTCAGCAGGGCTCGCTGCAAGGGGATGCCTTTTCGAGGCCGTGGACCCCGGGCCTCTTCTACGCCTTTTTCCCAATTTCCCTTGATCCACAAGGTGCTTCCAAGTGCGAGGTAGGGACAAGGCACAGGTGATTCTGAGCCCAACTGGCCCCGGCCAGTTCTAGTATCCAGATCTCCTCAGTCTCGGCTCGAGGCTCCGAGGCGGCTTCCAGCCCGCCTCGACCTGATCTCGGCCAATCAGGGGAAGGTATTCCATCCGTACCTTCAATCCCTGCACCTGATGGCCTGGTTCCTGAGCGGCTAGAGTTCCAGGCCTTGGGTCTTTCCGACGAGGTCCTCAACGTCGATGAGACGTCCCGTAAGGAGTTGACCAGAAAATGCTATGCCTTCAAATAGAAGAGATTCTCCATTTGGTGTTAGGGCAAGGGCCTGGACCCTTCCTCCTGTTGCTTGGAAGCATTTTGGACTACCTGTGGTCCTTTTCAGCAAGGGTTTCGCTCGCGACCTTTAGGTGCATCTGGCAGTTATCTTCTTTCCGGGCATGGGCCGGAAGTGTGGGTGGCGCAGGAGAAGGTGGTCTCGGCGCTTTTCAAAGGCCTTGATCACATATCCTCCGTGCGAGAACCTCCACCTCAATGGGATCTACTGTTGGTATTGGCTAAGCTCATGGGCAGCTTATCAACCGATGCACAGGTGTGATAGGGATTCTCATCTGCCGGAAGACCGCCTTTTGTGGCTACATTGTCAGCCAGAAGGATTGGAGAGCTCCAGGCGCTCTATAGAGTCTCCTTACCTGGTCTTCCACAGGACAAGGTTGTCCTGTGCCCCACCCAAATTCCTCTCAAGGTGGTGTCAGAGTTTCACCTTAACTCGGTGTTGACTCTGCCGGTGTTCTACCCCAATCACACCCCAGAGGGTTGGTATAGGCTCCATACTTTGGACCCTAGAAGAGCTTTTTTATTATAAGGAGCGGACGGCTGAAGTTCGGGAGAGGTTCGGCCAGCTGTTTGTCACCACGCTGAAGTCAAGCACTCTGGCAGACCTGCAGCCAAGCCGGAAGATAGGCAGGTCTGTCACCTCCTGCTTAGTTAAACAACATGAAGTCTTGCTATATTATGACACATGCAGTATAACCCCAGGTTGAACCGTTCGAGGTGAAAGAGTTGACTTCCATGCAGAGCATGGAATCTTGAGCGCGAGCTCGATGAACGCTTGTCTGTTGAAGCTCAAACTTAAACTGTCGATTTCTTTATCTGCTCCACTGAACAGTTGTTCGAGATTCCTCCTGCTGCTCGGTTTGTTTGTCGGTTTTAAAGTGTAATTCTCTGTTTATTTTACTGAAATTTAACCGCAATCGTCTGTTCAAGCTCTGTCTGTGGTATTGTAAGTAATAGATAGGCTTATTTATTTTTCCTTCTGTGTGGAACCTGTAAACTTCTTTTCTAGGGACATGGATATGTTGTTCATCCACACTCATTGGCAGGTATCCTTGCCGCTTTAAATCTTGCCGGAAGGTCTTCAAGCTTGCTCCTCCCACCCACCCGGGTGGTATAATTCTCGGCTCCGCCCTACGACGCCAGATCTCCTTACCGCTAGCTCAGGTTCCTCCAACGCTCATGCCAGGACTAGTTCCTATTTCTCGCTTATGGATTTAAAATAAATTTGCAAAAGACTTCAGTCTTCTATCCCCTCGCGCTGCAATGGACAACCGACTCCGGATTTCGGAGATGCCCATGCGGCAGAAGATGTCTCGGACGGATCCACACTCACAGTGTGTTCTGCTTAGGCCTTGAGCACGACCCGCAGGCTTGCGACTCAGTCTTCATCTTTCTCGGTCTACGTCCTCGAGACCGTGTGCCCGGTCCCAGACTGGGCCCCTAGAACTGCTTCTCCGTGAAGTCCATGAGGCCCAGTTAGTGTGTTCATGGGCAAGGGAGTCAAGGATCAGCTCGAGCGGATGGTCGCTCAAGAGAGGCGGCGCGGGCCAGATCTTCTCGGCCGCGCATTTATCCCGCCTCTGGGTTCTTCTTCCTGCACGGGCTTCTTTATGGAGCTTTTGGTCTGTCCTCTACTAAAGGAGAAGGGCTCATGCGCTGCTGGACCTTATTCTCGGTCCAAAAGAGGGACAGGTAAGTCCCTCCGTCCGACGCCTTGGAGCGGGTAAGGTCCTTTCCGGCCGCCGACTGTCGGCTTCGGGTCGACCGCCTTTCAAGCTGGGCCACGGCCCTTACTTAAAACCTCTGCCAGGTTAGTTGACCGAGACTCCCACCGCGAAGCTCTAGATTTTTCTCGACCCATTGGACGGGTCGCCCAGGCAGGCCGAGATCTCTTCCCAAGTTCCCCGGAGGAGTTGAGGATCCTGTATCCGCCTGTGCCTCCGGTTTCTGAGCCCTTCCGTTGACCATCCGAGCCGGGGAGGCCGGTTCGGCCGACACCTCCCGCACCGACCTCGGAAATTCGGGACTCTGGTCTCGGTCTGGATCTTTTCGCGTCCAGCCGATCCCACCGCCATAGGCGGTCTCGTTCTGGCATCGGTGGTAAGCGTGTCGCTGGGTTCTCGCCCTCGCCCTCCTCGGATGAGGGGAGGCTTTCGGCGAATTACGCGACGGTACGAGGGATCTTATGTTGCAACAGTTTCTCCTGTCAACAAGCCGCACCTGCCGCCTCCCGGCTATTAAGGGTTGCCACCGAACGCCGGCACACAACCCCCGACTTATCCTGAGAGCTCTATACCCAGGCCGGTTGTTCGCCAAACCAGCTGCTCCACCGATTCCGTGGAATCCTCCGCCCACAGCCACCATTGGGGCTCACCAAGGATTCTCGGTCGGCTAAGGGTCTACCCTCATCGGGCTTCTGCCACCCTCCTCCACCGACCGGCAGGTGAAAAGGTGGCTCAGGCCAGAGGCAGTCGAGGACCTCCGAGTCCGAAGATGATCTCTTTTCCAAGCGACTGACTGGAGTCTTCAGGAGGTCAGTCAATGGACGTATAGCCCGTCAGTTCTTCTAGGACTGCTTCTCGCTCATCTCGGAGTTCACTGGGATGGAGCTCGAACCCGCTTTAAACGGGCCAGGTATCCCTCACGGAGATTCTGACCCAGGTTCCTCCGACTGAGGCCTTCCGTGGTCGAGGCCACAGTGGGTCCGCACTGAGCTTTGGCAGCTCTGCTTCCTGTCCTGCGCGCCTCTGCCAGGATGGCCAGGAAGGCGCGGTCCCACCGTTCCTTGTCCGGGTTGAACACCCTCCGCTTTCGAGGGGTTGCTATCGACAGCTGCTCGCGCCTTCAACGCCAGGATGTGGACAAACCTCTGACAAGGAGCCCAAGAAATTGGACTATGTCGGGTAAAAGTCTACGGCCATGCTCTCTCGCCTCGGCCAGGCTGGGTTCGTCGTCCTCATGGCACATTTTTCATGCCCTGTTGGGCTCCTGGATGAGGTCATCTCTCATCTTCCCACCATCTGCAGACCACGGTTAAGCAGGTGCGACCAGGCAGGGTAGTGGCCAAACAGCAGCTCCAGACTGCTTTGGATATAGGGGACCATGCCAGATCGGTGGCGTCGCAGTGGCTATGCTGGGCATGCGGGTTTGCTGAGGATATCCACCTTTACTGGATACCCAGCATGTTGTTGGCGGATGTTCCTTTGGGGACTGACCTCTTCGGCCCTGGGGTAGAAGGTCACCTGCAGAGGATCAGTCCACGCCACTCTTGACTCGGCCCTTCCAACAGAAGGACAAAGGCCGCAAACCACAGCCTAAGCCCTTTCATTCTTCCAGCCCCCGCGCTACTCGGCCCAGCAATCAGGGCTGCCAGCAGGCTGGCCTTGGCATCCCAAACCCAAGCCCGGCTTCCCCAACAGGAGGCAGGAGGAAGGGTCCAGGAGGTCCCTCGCCGGGTCCTCCTCCAAGCCTGCCCAGTGACGGGCTGAGTGTCGCCTTATCCCCGCCACTCTACTTCCTGGGTTCCCCTGGGACGGCCCGCCTCCTTCTCGCCTGGTCCGCTGTTACCACGGACAGGTTTTGAGGTGGTGGGAAGAGGCCTGCTTGAATTCGAGCAGGCACCACCTTTCAGAGCCGCCGCCTCGGGGCTTCGGATCCCAGCTCACTGGCGTGTCATGAGCCGACATCGCCTCCTCCTCCAGAAGGAGGTGGTAAGAGGGTCTGGACCCTCCTTCAGACCCAGGTTTGTGTCCAGGTACTTCCTGGTTCCTAACGGACGGGGCTGGCGCGCCTCATTCTCACCTACACGACTCTAAACAAGTTCTTAAGGTTCTAACCTTCAGGATGGTCACTTGGCTCAGATAATACCATCCTTGGAACGCGGCGTGTGGTTCTGCTCTCTTGACTGCAGGACGCTTTTTTCAGCCCCTATCCGGGTCTGTCTTCACCAGAGATTCCTTCGCCTCGAGCGGAAGGATCCTCTTCAGTTCCAAGCCATGCCCTTCGGCTTGTCTCAGCTCCCAGGGTCTTCATACCAAATGCATGGCAGTGGTGACAGCATCTCTGCGGCGCCGAGGTCCGGTGCACTTACCTGACGACTGGCTGATAGCAGCTCCTCCAGGAAGGAGGCGGAGTGGTCCAGAGATCTGGCCTCCAGGTCTGTTTTCAACTGGGCTCTTATCAACGGGACAGTCGGAACCGAGCCCCAAGCAGGTGATTCTATTCATCGGGTTCGCAGCTCGACTTTGAGCCAGAGCTGCTCCCGTGTGACAGGCCGAGGTTCTTTCCTCCTTGTTCGATCATTTCTGGTTGGGCACTGCGCCTGCCCGGGACTTCTGCGCCTCTGGGTCTCATGGCGGCCTGCACCAGCGTGGTCTGTTGCCGATGGAACATGCGTCCCCTTCAGTGGGACTGGCCAGCCAGTGGTCACAACGCTTATCCCTGACCAGCGAGTCGGGTGACGAGGGATGTGGAACGCCTCCAGTGGTGGACCGCCCAGGATCATTTGGGCAGAGGCATCCTGATCTGCCCGCCCCCACGGTCTCTCATCGACCGATGCCCTCTGATGGGCTGGGGTGCCCATCTGGGGAACATCTGCTCATGGCTCTGGTCCCCGAGTCCCGATGCCACATCAACCTGTTGGAGCTCCCGAGCGTGTCCGCCTAGCTCTCACCGGGGCTTTTGCCTGCCTTCCAGTCATATTCCGAGTCCGACGGACAATACCACGGTCATGTACTATCTAAACTGCTAGGCGGGATTGCGCCTGCGTTTCTATGCAAGGAAGCTCCGCATTTGGTCACTCATGCGCAGGCCTGGAGGCGGATCTCTCAGTCATTCACGTGGCAGGAGCCTCCAACACCCTGGCCGATGCCCTGAGCCGGATAGGGCTGCATCCCACGAGGGTCTCTCCTGGAGGTAGTACAGCATCTGTTCTCCTTTGGGGCACACCTCAGGTGGACCTGTTGCCTCTGGATGGAGAACGCCGGTTGAGTCTGTTCCATGCCCGCCTCCCTGGGCAGGGCTCGTGCAGGGGCTCTTCTGGCAATGGACCCCGGTTTTTACTCTTTTCTCATTTCCCTGATCCACACAAGGTGCTTCTCAAGGCGAGGAGGGACAAGGCGAGGTGATTCTGATGGTTCCAGACTGGCCTCGCCAGTTCTGGTACCCGAGATCTCTCAGTCTCAGCTCCAGGACTCGCGGCAGCTCCAGCTCGCCCGACCTGCTCTCGTAGTCAATCGGGAAGGTGTTCCATCCGACCTTCAATCTCTGCACCTGACGTGGCTGGTTCCTGAGCTGCCAGAGTTCAGGCCTTGGGTCTTCCGACGAGGTCCTCAATGGGTGAGGCGCCCCGTATGAGTCGTACTCAGAAAATGTTATGCCTTCAAATGGAAAAAGGTTTTCATTTGGTGTCAGGGCAGGGCTTGGACCTTCCTCCTGTTCCTTGGCAAGCATCTTGGACTATTTATGGTCCTTTCCCTAGTCAAGGAGCTTGGGTGACGACCCTAAGGTGCACCTGGCAGCCATCTCTGCTATGGCGCGGGCCGGGGAAGCAGTCGGTGTTGCAGGAGAAGGTGGTCTGTGCTGCTTTTCAAAGGCCTTGATCACATTTCCCCTCAGTCTGGGAACCCCCCCTCCGTGGGATCTACTGCTGGTATCTGGCAAAGCTCATGGGCAAACCATTCGAACCTATGCACAGAGTGTGCTCTCTACCTATATAAGTGGAGAAGACACGCCTTCTTGGTGGCTATCCGTCAGCCAGAAGGATGGGAGAGCTCCAGCGCTTATCGAGTCTCCTCACCTGGTCTTCCACAGGGACGAGGTTGTCCCTGCGCCCCACCAAATTCCTTCCCGTAGGTGGTCGGAGTTTCACCCTTAACCAGGTGTTGACTCTGCCGGTGTTCTGCCCCAATCACACCTCGGAGGCTTGAATATAGGCTCCATACTTTGACTCCTAGAAGGCGCCGCTTATTATAAGGAGCGACGGCTGAAATTCGGGAGAGGTTCGCCAGTTGTTTGTCAATGCTGAAGTCAGATCTGCAGACCTGCAGCTGTTCGGACGATAAGCAGGTGGGTAACCTCCTGCATAGATCTCCTGTTATAAGTTGGCGGGCATGGAGCCTCCAGAGGGATGCTGGAGCTCATTCTACCCGCCATAGTACTGCTGCAACGGTGGCTGCTTCCGGACGCCCTTATCCAGGAAATCTGCAGGGTTGCTACCAGTCAGCAACACCTCATTACCCACTACCACATCGACCTTGAGTCACGCCTGTGATGCTGGCTTTGGGCCCTGGCTTCTCAGTCTCTCTTCCCAAGTAAGTATTGGGGTGTGCGTTTTGCCTCCCTCCTCCCGGAGAACTGCTATGAGTCTGCCAATGAGTGTGGATGAACAACATATCCATGTCCTTTAGAATACAGGATGCTCACCTGTAACAGGAGTTCAGGAATGGTATATGTGTTCCTCCACACGACCCCCCCACTTCCTCGGTTCGCCGCACAACCTGAGCTTCCAGCGGCCAGATCTGGCGCCATGGGCGGGCCGGGATTATACCACCGGGTGGGTGGGAGGAGCAAGCTTGAGACCTTCCGGCAGAGATTTAAGCGGCAGGATGCTCTCCTAATGAGTGGACGAACATATACCATTCCTAGAACTCCTTACAGGTGAGTAACCTGTATTTTCGTTCGGTTTAACCGATCAGAGGGGTTTAAAAATTACTTTCTAGCCCTTTAGAGTGTGGTTCTACTTCATCGGTTCTAAAAAATGGATTTATTGCAGTTTTCCACTTACCTGTGACACGGTTAGAATCGATAATGGCAATCCACCAAGCAAGACTCTTTATCGGGCAAATTTTGGTTGCT
This sequence comes from Neoceratodus forsteri, assembly GCA_016271365.2. Taxonomy (NCBI): domain Eukaryota; kingdom Metazoa; phylum Chordata; order Ceratodontiformes; family Ceratodontidae; genus Neoceratodus; species Neoceratodus forsteri. Next base: position 1,027,061,807 of record CM057451.1, on the reverse strand, counting down.
TTAACATCTCTGAAATGAAAAAACGGACCCACTGGGTTTCAGCACTGTATGGCCTCTATTGGGAAGCCTTGCCAAGGCTGACCCACTACCATTTTGTATGTATTGTCTGGGGTTGACCACCCTCAATGCAGACTGCCAGATTTGTAAGAATTTTCCTGCTGCCACTGTGGAAAAAAGAGTTGGTGGCTCAGGAAAGTGAGTTCAAAAGTCCGCTGACCCGGATGACTAGCCCGCCTCGGTTCCATCCGAACCTGAGGGAGTGCCCTCTGACCAGGGCAATGCTTCCTTGGGCAGACGAAGAGCCAGCTCTGAGGAGCCGGTTCCAACTAAAAGGGCTAGAAGATCAGCTAGTTTGGGGTTAAAGGTTCTTTCTCCAACCGTTGAGGAAATAGCCAAAGCTATCCAAATTGTCCAGTCTCTTTCCCCAGTTCCGCTCGAATCCATTAGGGCAAGTTCGGGTTCGTCGGTTCTCGGTTCAAGATTATGATTTTGACGATTTTAACCGGGTAAGTGGAGGGTAGATAGTGAGGGTGATTTTTGATAATCTGATGTGCATTAACCTGACATCTCCACAGACCTCTGGAGCATCCTCCAAGCTATTTGAGTCCCTTCGTTTTTGTTTTACTAAAGTTGTTGATACCTGCAACCCTGTTGAGGGTTCGATGATCAAGAAGGCCTGATTTTGGAATTATGATTCCTATCTAGAGACGTTATTCCTGTATAACCTTTTAGGAAACAGTAAAATTTTGAAAACTCTGATTCAAACTTCATGAAGTCTTGCTATTGCAGGAAGCAGTAGCCACAGCACTTGAACTGTCTCGAGAAACTGTTACCCAGGCAGACTGAGTTTTGAAGCGCGAGCCTGGAAGTTTATCGCAGTTTCAAACTGAACTGTCATTTTTTTCTGGCCACTGAACAGTCGCCCGGAGATCAGCTCTTCATCTCTGTTTCTTTTCAAGTTGTAGTATTTCGGTTCATTCAACCGCAATAAGTTTTATTTTACTGCATTTCGTTCAAAGCTCTATCTTAAACCGTAAGAGGATTTAAAGTTCAGGAATTATCGGTTGTTTTGAATGACGATTGCAAAAGTATTTAATTATATGTTTTAGAGGCGTTCTGTTCTTATCGGTTCTAAAACTTATTTATTTATGGGTTTTTCAATACCTGTGACACGGTTAGGAACCGATAATTATCTTGCCTGGTATTGCTATAAAAAAGGCAAGTTTTGTGTAGGCTGGTATTATGTCTGAGAAACCCAAAGAAAAACTGGCCCACTGGGTTTCAACACTGTGATGTTGGAAGCTCACAAGCTATCCACACCCATTTGTTTGTCTGGCTGAGCACCCTGCCGGACTGCAGTGTAAAATTTCCTGCAGCCACCTGGAGAAGAGATTGGCCATCAGGAACGAGGTATAAAAGTCCTGACCCGATGACAGCCGGGTCCAGCACCCACTGGACAGAGAGTGCCCTCTGACCGGGCGAGACTTCCGGGTAAAGGAAGGTTGGTCTGAGAACTAGTCCTGTAAAAAGTTAAAGAATCAGCAGGTCTTGAGTCCAAAATTGCCTCCAACTGCTGCAGAGATACAAAGCCATACAGATTGTCCAGTCACTGTCTCAGGGATCTCCTTATCCACCCACCGCTGGGCGTTGGTTCTGTCTGGTTCCGTGGTTCAGTATGATGTTGAGAACTGTGAACCACAGAGGGAGGAAGATTTGACGTTATGTATGTGGTTGGTGGGTCGACGTGTCTATTGAACTGGACATTTCTCCAGACAGACCTTAGAATCTCCCTATGCTGTCTGAGTCCTTCATTTTTTATGTTTTTAAAAGGTTGCAGAAACCTCCAGCCTTTTTGAAAGAGGCTGTGATGAGCAAGAGGAGCTGATTGTGAAATGATGGATATACCAGTTAGAGGTTGTCTATCTTTGCATAAGTCATTTAGAAGCAAACAAAATTTAAAAATCCTCATTCACCTCTATGAAGTCTTGTATTAGGATTTTCTTTGCAGTCAGCCACAGCACTTAACTGCCCCGGAGAGGAAATAGTTAACTCCAGAGAATCTGAGTTCACAGTGCGAGGGTGCTGTTAAAGATCTGGATGTTTCAAATGAAACTGCCAGATTCTTTACTTCGCTTCACTGAACAGTCGCCCTGAGATCAGCCTTCCTCGTCATCTCGGTTCGCTAGTATTTTTCGTTCATTTGAACCGCGAAAAGCATTTATTTACCGCATTTCCGTTAAAGCTCATCTGGTAAACTGTGTACAATATTGAAAGTCTGTGTGGAAATCCAATTATTTGTTCGTTTTGAACCGATCGTTTCTTAATTTAACGCTTTAAGTGTTTGGGGCTTTTAGAGTGTGTTCCGGTTCACGGTCTTAAAAACTTTGTTTTTAAAGGGTTTTTCAAATACCCGTGATACTGTTAGAACCATATGTCTGTCATCATTCAAAGGGTGTTGGTTAGGCTGGCATTATGTCTGAGAAACCCAAAAAAACTGTCTACTGTTTGGACTGTGAGTTTAAAGCTTTATGGCTGACCCACACCACTGTGTTTATTGTTGGGTTTGACCACCCCGTCAGACTGCCAGGTGTGAAAATTTTCCAGCCACCCCTGGTGAGATTGGCTGCTCAGGAACAAGAGGCAAACGTTGATCTGGATGGCCAGCCCGGTTCAGCACCACTGACCAGAGGGAGTGCCCCTGACGAGGCTAGACTCGGTAAAGGAAGGCTGGTCTATAACCAGTCCCAGTGTAAGTCAAGAAATCAGCAGGTCTGAGTTCAAAATTGTTTCTCCAATTGCTGCAGAGATAGTTGCCATACAGATTGTTCAGTTTGTCTGGGGATCTGTTAACCCCCTACAACTGGTGTGGGTGGTCTGTCCAGTGTGGTTCAGGATTGCGATGTTGAGGTTATGAACCAAGGTGGGGAGAGGAATGACTGCATGTTTGTGACTGGAAGGTCTGACGTGCTCATTGAACCTGACATTTCTCCAGCCAGACTTTAGAATCTCTATGCTGTCTGAGTCCCTTCTCATTTTATGTTCATGGTTGTAGAAACCTCCAGCTTCCTTTAGAATATGCTGTGACGAGGGAGCTTGTTATGTTGAATGATGGATATTCCAGAGTCTAGAGGCTGTCTGTCTTTGTATGTCATTTAGGGCAAACAACAAAGATTTTAAAAATCCTCGTTCTGTCCCTCCTGTAGATACTGTATTTTTTTTTTTTTTTTTTTTTTTTTTATCAGGCCCTACAGACTTCTCACTGAGCAGTGTAGTCGTTTAGGTGGCAAGCTGCAGCCTGTGAGTTGGTAATATTCTGGCCTCCACCTCCTGATAAGGATTCGAAGATTATGGTGCTTAAAAACAATATATGCAGCTTCTGGATCAGGCAGGCTAATTATGGCTTATGTGGCTAGATATCGAAATTAGATGTATACACTTGCAGATAGCTGCTATGCCCAGGGCCAGCTGCAGTGAGTTGAACAGGTGGGCTGCTGGATGAATTTCAAAGTTCAATTACACTCTGTTGATGTTAATGATGTTTCAGGGTCATGGCCACTTGTAGCTTTGGGATGGCCCATGCACTAATCTGTCCTAAGATACTCAGTCTGCTGCTGATTTTCCTGTAACGGGAAATTTCGGGATCAAAGAAAATTATGTGTGTGATGGATTAATATAGAACTACCACAAAGTGCCTAGGCTATATAGTATTACTCCATAAAGGCATTCCTAGGGTAGGGGCATGCCTTTCCATGTCCTTTACCAATCTCAAGCCTCCTGCTTTTTCTCTGAGGTTTTTCAGAGGCAGAGGTAGACGGGCACAGGTAGACTGGCCTCCCCTCAGCCTAAAGCTGTTGCTAAGCAGGCAGCCTGATGGGTGCCCAGGCCGATTCCTCCTGTACCATGGGGGGTTGGTTTATTTCAGCCAGAACTGCTTCCTTGACAGATGGGTTCTGAGGTAGTGTTGGGCCTGTCTCAGCTCAAACAGTTCCCAAAGATGAGAGCCAGGTTTTTCCACTGGACCTCAGAAGCTTTGCTTTGGAAGGATTTTTCTTCTGACTGCAAAGCAGTGAGGGGTTTCTCGCTATCGGGCAAGGGACTGTACCAAGATATTTTCACCAAAAGACAGAGAATGGCTGCCCATCTTAGATTTAAGGTACTGAACAAGCATCTTTTGAAACCAAAGTTCAAATGTCAACTTAGTAATGATTTTGCTTCCTGAGACCAGGATCTTGCTTCTCTGGACCAAGGATGCCTATTTTGTCATGACTGCCTTCTCTACCGTAAAGTACCAGGTTCAACTGCTCTGGCATCACTAGTTGAGAGCAGTGACCTTCGCCCACCCTGCTCCAAGGGTATTCACAAATGTCTAGCTGTGGTAGGTCATTTAAGAAGTAAGGATTGTCAGGTTCTCACCTGGACTACTGGCTCCAGGGTCAGTCCCCAGATCAGGTAAAATCCCACTTGTGTCTTCCAGCAGCTTCACTTCCTGATTCGTGAATTTACCAAAGTCAGTTCTGGAACCAGTTCAGGTACTAACTTCTGGGTGCAGAATTGAACAAAGTTACCAGGCATTTCTCCCTCAGAAAGAGTGACAGACTCATTGCCTGCATCTCCCTTACCCCGCGGTCTCACAGCAAGCACTTCGCAACCCTAGGGCATGGTCCCCCACGTCGCGGCAGGAGCAAGATTTCAGATGAGGGACATCCAGTCCATTTGAGGTCCTATTGTCTTAAAGAGGACCCTTACTAAATTAGTCCAGACCAAAACCCGATCCTGGCCCTCAGTGGTGGTAGATCTGTGCACGCATACAAGGGTCTTCATGTCTGCTTCTCACCCTCACCCTCACCACGGATGCCTCCCTGTTAGGTGGGATCACTTGTGATCTTCCACTGAGGAGTGTGTCCCTCAGAATCTCGCCCACATCAATCTTTTGAACTCAGAGCTGTCCTTTTGTTTCAGGCTTTTTCACGTTGTCCAGAACAAAGTAGTTCAAATCAGGACAGACACACCACAACAGTGTACATCAACAAGGCATGCCCTCATCCTTGTGCAATTGTGCAATGAAGTTGTGGTCTCTGGCTACTCCCCTGAACACCTCCTTGATAGCACCACCTTCCAGGGAGGACAACCTGTGGATGCCTCAGCAGGATTTCAGGGCCATCGCGAATGGTCCTGTATCCTCAGGTCCTGGGTCGGTCTTGCCAGATGGGCACCCTCAGATAGATAGATCTCTTCGCAGCCCCAGACACCAACTCTCTATTTTGTTGCAGGCCTCTGTGTTGGGCTCAGTCCTGGATGCTTTCTGTTGACAAGGGTATTCTATGCCTTTCCTTCCCTCCTCTTCAGGGTATTGGTAAAACTGAACTCAGCCCTGCAGAGTGATTCTGATTGCACTGGGCTGTACAGCCCTGGTATCCTCTCCTGTCCCGGTAATCCACCTCCTGAGCTTTTTCCAGACCCACGACTTGGACTGTGCACAGGGAGAGTGTGGCACGACTGTGACTCTTCCACCTCAAGGCTGGTTTTGAGGAATTAGAATTTGTTGATTTGCATCAAGGTGTCCTGATTTTTAAAGGCTTTTAGTGTTTTCCACTGGGCCACCATAATTTAAGTGGAAGAGGTTTCTTCTGGTGTTCTGAGAAACAATTATGTTGAATCGCTGACTTGGCCATTTTATTGGACTGTTTGGCCCATCTAAATTTTTGGTTTTAGACCGCTACTTGAAGGTTCATCTGTATTGTTTTGCTTTTGTTTTTGTAGGTTGTTTCCTTCTCTCACCTGTGTTTAAGTTTTTAAGGTTATTTAATTAACCTCCTCGGAACCAGCCCTGCCTGGACCTGAATGTTTGCATTGCTCAGTTAATGCAACTCCTTTGAGCCCTCTTTTTCTGCAGATCTCAAGTATTTAACATGGAAAATTGTTTTCTAGTGGCTATCACTTCACAGATGATATGAATTGCTGTTCTGTCAGTGGAAAGATTTTTTTTTTCATAGGGATAAGGTAGTCTCAGGACTAACAGAAAGTTTACTCAAAGTGGTTTCAGATTTTCATCTGAACCAGTCCATCTATCTCTAGTGTTTTCACTGAGCATTCTTCCTCAGGTGAAAGGAGACCGCAGCTTGATGTCAAAAGAGTCTTAAGCTACTATGTGAACGACTCAAGGTCACAGGTTCAAATCCTCCAACTTTTCTCATCATGGAGAGGTTGGCAAAGGAACTGCTACTAAAAGGACAATTGCAAGGTGGATTGTCTTTGTATCCATTTCTGTTACCAAATTAGGTAGAGAATCCTCAGGACTGAGGCCCACCCACCAGGGTGCAGCTGCATCTCTAGCGGCTGCCAGAGATATTCCCATTTGGAAATTTGTCGTTGCTACCTGAAAATAGTTCACCTTACTACATTATTCCTGGATGTTCAGTCCGGAGAGATGTCAGTGCTGGCACAGCTGTGCTCAGAGCCTATTTCCTAAGTAGGTTCTGGCCCTCCTCCATGGAGGTATTGCTGTATCTGAAGAGTTTGTAATATAGAGGATTTTATGGTGTTTGAAGAAAAATTACTCACCTTAGTAATTGCTTTTTCTCATGGAGTCTTGCTATATTAGGCAATTCCCAACTTACCCTCTCAGAACTTCTACTTGTAAGGTTGGAAATTATGGAAGCACTGTGTCGTTATTTACTTCCCCTACTCCCCTTTTCATTGGGTTAGGAATTAGTAATCTGTTTATGATATGGTCTCTTCCTGACTTGAGTCTTTTGGGGGGGGTCTACTAGTGCTTGTTAGGGTGATACTACATATCTACTTTGTTGTTGTTGTTGTTGTTGTTGTTGTTGTTGTTGTTGTTGTTGTTGTTGTTGTTGTTGTTTTGTTTTTCCTACTAGTAGGTGTCACTGGGCTAGTGTAGAGCTTTCCACACAGACTGCTTTTATTTCAGTTTCAGAAGATCTGGCAGTTTCATTTGAAACTGTCCAGATAGGGGCCTGTAACTTGATTCTCTGAGTAACTGTTTCTCCGGGCAGTTCAAGGCTGTGGCTGACCGTGAAGTCCTAATATAGCAAGACTCATGAGAAGAAAAGCATCAGTGAGTCTTTTTCCTTCTGTCCCTCCTGTAGATAAAATGGACAGAAGGTGCTTATCAGGTCCTGATATAGACTTCCTCACTGAGCAGTAGTCATGTAGGTGTGGCATGCTGAGCCTGTGAGAATTACATCTCTTGGCCTCACATCCTTCTGATATGATTCCAGGAAGATTGATGCCATGGCTAAAAAACAATATATGCAACTTTGGGATCTGTAGCAAATTATATGTTTATGGTTTTATATCCACTGCACACTGCCTTAAGGGTAGCTGGTCCATTCCACTGGGGTGTCAAACAGACGAGGCATACTGATGAGTCCTGGTAGGATGAAACACTGTTCATGTCTTCTGTTAGCACCTTTGCAAACTGTGTGAGAGGCCTTTCCGCACCATGCAATTCTGCTTAAAGTTGGACCAGCATAACATTCTGTGGTGATTTGCATATGCAGCTCATGATGCTTTGCATTGTGGGGGCATGTGTGATTTTGTATTTTCTTGAAACTTGGCTTCCCAGCCAAATGCCCTTTGGGGTGTCAAACAGACGAGGCATACTGATGAGTCCTGGTAGGATGAAACACGTGTCTATGTCTTCTGTTAGCACCCTTTGCAAACTGTGTGAGAGGCCTTTCGGCACCATGCAATTCTGCTTAAAGTTGGACCAGCATAACATTCTGTGGTGATTTGCATATGCAGCTCATGATGCTTTGCATTGTGGGGGCATGTGTGATTTTGTATTTTCTTGAAACTTGGCTTCCCAGCCAAATGCCCTTTGGGGTGTCAAACAGACGAGGCATACTGATGAGTCCTGGTAGGATGAAACACGTGTCTATGTCTTCTGTTAGCACCCTTTGCAAACTGTGTGAGAGGCCTTTCGGCACCATGCAATTCTGCTTAAAGTTGGACCAGCATAACATTCTGTGGTGATTTGCATATGCAGCTCATGATGCTTTGCATTGTGGGGCATGTGTGATTTTGTATTTTCTTGAAACTTGGCTTCCCAGCCAAATGCCCTTTGGGGTGTCAAACAGACGAGGCATACTGATGAGTCCTGGTAGGATGAAACACGTGTTCATGTCTTCTGTTAGCACCCTTTGCAAACTGTGTGAGAGGCTTCGCACCATGCAATTCTTGCTTAAAGTTGGACCAGCATAACATTCTGTGGTGATTTGCATATGCAGCTCATGATGCTTTGCATTGTGGGGCATGTGTGATTTTGTATTTTCTTGAAACTTGGCTTCCCAGCCAGGCCCTTTGGGGTGTCAAACAGACGAGGTCATACTGATGAGTCCTGGTAGGATGAAACACGTGTCTATGTCTTCTGTTAGCACCCTTTGCAAACTGTGTGAGAGGCCTTTCGGCACCATGCAATTCTGCTTAAAGTTGGACCAGCATAACATTCTGTGGTGATTTGCATATGCAGCTCATGATGCATTGCATTGTGGGGGCATGTGTGATTTTGTATTTTCTTGAAACTTGGCTTCCCAGCCAAATGCCCTTTGGGGTAACCCTTGCCTCAGTGTTTGCGCACAGAGGTTCTTTGTCTTTTACAACCTTTTAACTCCCTACCCATTTGCTGCTCATTTTCAGATTCCATTGCCCCATTATCTTCCTGCTCATCTACCCCAACTTGCACTGGTATTTAATTTGGGGGATTTAAATCCCCTTTGTTCTGGGACTGAGTACCTACTATAGTTGTAGCATCTGCACTAATCTCACTTGATTCATCTGGAGGCTCATTTATTTCCAAGCCACTCTCTTCATTGTCACTTAACACTTTCAGCACATCAAACATATTTTTAGTGGGCACAGCAAATTCCATCGCCCTTCTCCCTCATTTACTTTTAGTAGTTCCATCTTGGACTTCTCATTCACCACCACTTTCCAGGCTTCCTCTAACTCTTTTCTGTTTATCTGTATTTACGGATGTGTTCACTTTCCCCTCTGCAATTGCAGTTTGTTTATGGCATTTAAGTTCTAATTCAAGACCCAATATTTTAACCTTTAGGTCCTTTAATTCAAGACATTGATTACATGTATATTCCCTCAGCCCCTGATGTTCCTCCAGGCTAAACTTGTCACACTCCTTACATTTTATCCCACGTACACCGCTACTTAATGTAACAATATATCTCTCCATTTCTACCCTTAATTAGAACAGGCCTTATGTTGTTAATTTTCTTAAATTCGGGTATACTATTTCCATTATTCTCTGGGTTTTCTTGCCACTCTTAACATGTGTAACATGCACAGGACATGCATGTCTCCACATGTGGCCCCGCACGCTCCAGCTCGCAGTGCTCACTCCCACTGCTGAATATCAACCCCACACCCCGGAAGTGTTAGCAGGTCTCATTACCAGGGCTCTCCAACGTCCCTAAAAGTATCATTTCAGCCCTTAAAATACACTCAGGGACCAAGTAAAACACACCAGGACCCGGATACCTAAAATATGTGGGACGCTGTGTCTTTGTTATTCCTAAGCACAACTCCTGGAACTACTGAACACAGAGCACTGCCTGTTCCTCAGCCTACTCTATGCCCTGATCTATTAGGCAGATATGAAGTATTTCACTGCAGCAAAAGCAAGAACACGCACACACAGACACCTACCCCCGTCACTCTGCTTTTGGCAGACACACATGGTTGCAGGCATCCAAAGTATGCCGGCGCTCGATCCCACTGCTGAATATCAACCCAGGTGACCTGGAAGAGTTAGAGGGTCTCGTTACCAGGGCTCTCCAATGTCCCTCTCTAAAAGTATAATTTCAGCCCTTAAAATACACTCAGGGACCAAGTAAAACACACCAGGACCCCTGATACCTACAATATATCCCTTTCAAGTACTTATGAAGGTCCCAATCATATCCCCTCTCTCTCTCTCCTTTCCTTCAGGGAGTACATGTTCAGTGCCATCAACCTCTCCTCGCATGCCTTACTCTGCTGATACGTTATCATCTTTGTAGCCCTCCTCTGGATCTTCTCCAGCAGGTAAATATTCTTTTTGAGGTGTGGGCATCAGTACTGAACTCCATACTCTAGATGTGGCCTCATCAGTGACCTGTACAAGGGTAGTATAATCTCCTCTCTCCTACTACTGATCTCCCCAGCTATGCATCCCAGCATCTTGTTTGCCCTTGCTGCTGCTTTCTTGCACTGTGTGGAGTGCTTCAGGTCACTAGTGATCATCACTCCCAGGTCCTTCTCCTCCTCTGATGCAGATACCTGGACTCCACCCAGGTAGTACTTCGTCCTGGGATTCTTGGCTCCAATGTGCATAACTTTGCATTTCTTGGCATTGAAGCCAAGCTGCCAGATCCTGGACCACCTCAACAACTTTTCCAGATTATCCTGTAGGTCATGTATCCCCCCTTCAGCTGTGTCCACTCTCCTGCAAACCATGGTGTTGTCTGCGAAAAGGCAGATTTTGCCCTTAATGCCATCCCCAATGTCACTGATGAAGACACTGAACAACACCGGCCCCAGTACTGAGCCCCGTGGGACCCCACTGGTGGCCTCTCTGGTGCCAGATAACTCTCCCCCCACAACCACCCTCTGGGTTCTGTCCCTCAGCCAGTTCTCCACCTATCTGGACATCTTATTCACGACCCCAATATCCGTCATCTTCCTGATCAACCTTTTGTGAGGCACAGAGTCAAAAGCCTTGCTGAAATCCAGACAGAGGATGTCTACAGCTTGGTCCTACTGTCTTAGTGACTCAGTCAAAGTCAATCAGATTCGTTTGACACGCTCTCCCCCCCCCCCATGAACACATGCTGCCTCGCATCCTGGAGACCATGCTCCTCTAGATATTCTACCAACCTTTCCTTAAGTATGGTCTCCATGAGCTTGCACATGATCAGGTCAGACTAACTAGTCTGTAATTCCCTGGGTCATCCTTGGGAATGCTTTTGTGGAGGGGCACCACATGTGCTGTTCTCCAGATCTGTGGTACCACACCTGACTCTAGTGAACTATTAAATAGGCCTGCCAGTGGCTCCATTCCTTATCAATCAATCAATCAATCAAAATCTTTATTTACCCAGGCAATCACCATTGAGCAAGCTCATTTACAAGGTGGACCTGCAGTTTGCAAGGACGAAGGTACAGAATAGAGTACAAGTAAAATATACATAAAACAGCAGTAGCAAGACGTATACAACAAAATATATACAGTGTAGAAATAAAGGTAAATAATATATACAGAGATGCTTTTATAATCCTATCCATCAATAACATGTTCATAGCCTGTAAAGGGGTCCCTGGGATATGGAAAAGCGCATGCGTAGGAGGCAGGAACACTGTCAGAAAGATTCTGGGATACTAGGCAGGTGGTATCAGGGCATAAGAGTGGGTGATGGGGGGTGTGTTGCAGTGAGTACGTAGTACCGGTGGGACTGGAATGGACTGAGGTGAACCGGTAGTACCGGTGGGACTAGAATGGACTGAGTGAGGGGGAAGTAACCTTGGTAAGGGAACACTTAGTTTGAACGGGAAGGACTTAGATTGAGCGGAAACGTCAGCTGGACAACTAGGAATAGTGGAAACCATTACAGAGCTCCACAAATATTTTGGCATACAGGATCTTGAACATAGCAAGACTAACAGGGGAGCTAAGTCTCAGCAATTTCTGTATCCTATTCCAAAGCGTGGGCAGGACAAAGCTTATGGCTGGTCTTCCAAAGTGGGTACCGACTCTAGGTACTTTCAGGGAAACCAGCGAGTGACTTCTCAAGGCATAATTCCCAGTCAGGCTTAGTGGGAGACAGTCAGCAATGTATTGTGGGAGTTTGTTAATGATAGCTCGGAGCGTCCAGAGGGCTGCATTTCTATACCGCCTGTGTTGAAGGGAAGGCCAACCCACAGCTGCATACAGTGAACAGTGGTGGGTGGAAAAGGGGAGGCCTGTTATAAATCTCAGAGCTCTATGATACAGTACGTCCAATTTGGCAAGGTGTGAGGCTAGGCACTGGCCATATATGAAGTCAGCATAGTCAATTAGTGAGAGGAACGTGGATTGGACGAGCTGTCTTTTGGCGTCTGTGGTCAGGAGGCGATTTATTCTGAAGAAGAGTCCAAGCCTCTGCCTCAGCTTTTTCAGCAGTTCTTCTATATGTTCCACAAAGGAGAGTTTATTGTCTATCCAGACACCCAAATACTTGAATTTCGGTACATATTCAAGATGTTCACCTAGTAAGGTGGAGATAGAAGGTAATGGACCAGCAGTGCAGAATATGCCCCCTGGCCAGTTGGTGAGAATAGCATTGCCTTGGTTTTCTTGGTGTTAAGTAGTAGTCTTTTACTGAGGAGCTGGTGCTGCAGGATGTTAAAGTCGGTTTGCAGGTAGCCACAGGCAGCTTCAGGAGATTCACGGCTTATGTAGAGCACCATGTCGTCAGCAAACAGGTGAATGCTTGCTTCCTTAATGCCTACATCCAGGCTATTGATATAGATAGCAAACAATAATGGTCCCAATATGGACCCCTGAGGGACACCTCTTTTTATCAGTTTAAGTGAATAAAGCTCCCCATCAGCCTTGATTTGTTGTTGCCTACCAGTGAGGTAGTCATGGAACCAACACAAGGAGGTTCGGTCTAGGCCTATTGTTTGTAAAGTGGAGAGGAGCAAACAGTGGTTGACGGTGTCGAAGGCCTTACTGAGATCCAGGAAAACTGCACAGATTAATTTTTTGTTGTCTAAGTCCCGTTGCCAGTCGTTAGTTACTTTTGGCAGGGCCGTAATGGTACTAAGCTTTGCTCTGAAGCCTGACTGCATAGGGTTTAGTAAGTTCGAGTTGTCTATGAAAGATCTCAGCTGGGTAGCCACAATTTTTTCTAGGAGCTTGGAGAGTATGGGGAGGAGGGAGAGCGGCCTATAGTTATTTAGGTCACAGGGATCCCCTGATTTAAACAAGGGGATGACGTGAGCAACTTTCCATAACTAAGGGAGGGAACCTTGCGATAGGAACAGGTTGAATAAGTGAGAGATAGGTGCGGCAAGGATGTGATAAGCAATTTTCAAGTAATATGGGTCGAAGAAGTCAGCCCCAGCACTTTTTTTAGTGTCCAATTTTAGGAGAAGATCTTCAACTTCCTTTACGGAAGTGGGTAAGAACGAGAAGATTACGATATTGTTATTCGGTCAGGGAGCTTAGTGCTGATCTGTGGGTGTAGTCTGCTTACCAGTGCGTTATCGAATGCTAGGCCTGCAGTGGCAAAATGACTGTTGAAGGCCTGCAGAATCTCATTTCCGTCATTGATTATAGCATTGTCAGTGGTAATTTTGGAGGGAAGCACATTTCCTGGAGAATGACCAGTCAGTTCTTTTAGTGTGGACCAGAACTTGGTAGGGCATTTCAACGCAGAATCTAGCTCCGATCGGTAAAAATTGGCCTTGGCCTCTCTGACCATCTTAGTGCAGGCGTTTCTAGCTGTCCTGAAGAGACACCAGTCTTTGTCTGTGTGTGATTTGCGAGCCTTTTTCCAGAGTTGATTTCTTTTTAGTAAGGCAGCCTTGAGGTCCGCTGAGAACCAACGACATGTTCTAGCTTTTATACGTGCTTTTACCAGAGGAGCATGGTTATTTAGGGCACTGGTTATAATTTCATGGAAGATGTCGTAGACATTACTCACCGATTTAGCAAGGTAAAAACTCTGCCAGTGTAAAGAGTTTTTTAATTCATTGAAGTATGCGAGAGGATCGAAGTTCCGTCTGGACCTTTTAGTGGAAAATTTAGATGTTGGTGAGGGTTTAACATCAGTTCTTATACCAGCAATAAAGCAGTGGTCACTAACATCAGCTGAAAAAATTCCAGCATGGGAAAATGAATATGGTTTGCTTACGAGAAAGACATCCAATAGGGTGCTGTTCATTGGGTTTTTCTTGTTAATGCGAGTTGGCTCAGTAATAAGTTGTGTGAATCCATGGAGTCACAGAATTGCTTCAGGGGTAACGAGACCTTAGTCAGCCAATCATAATTAAGGTCTCCTAGAATAATTGTTTCAATGGGGACAGAGCCCATAATAGATGACAGATGGGACAGGAGCTGAGGCCCCAAGGCTAGTGGTCTGTAACAGCCAATGACATGGAAAGCCATTGATGGGGAAAGTTCAACTTTAAGGGACAAACATTCGAATCCACCTGCAATAGAGGTAGAGTCTAGGATGGACACTGAAAATTAGTTTTTGACGTAGATGACTACTCCGTATCCCCTGGTCTGCCTATTGGCTCTAAATAGGAGGTAGTTAGGGATGCTAACCTCTCTATCTGGGGTGGATGCCCAAAGCCAGGATTCAGAGAGCACAAGTACGTCTGGTGCGGTATGAGTAATCCATGCCTAGATTGATGTAAATTTCTTCAAAAGACTGCAAACATTTGCGTGCATAAAGCTGACTCCTTTCAGTCTTGTAAGGTCGGATGGAGATGAGAGAGCTTTTGTGGGACCAGGGTTGAGTTCAACATTACCTGAACACAAAAGTAGTAGGAACACAATTTTCCTTAGGGCAGCGAGGAGTAGTTTAAAAGCACAAATCTTTCTGCATCTAGTATAAGTCTGAGTGCGGGGGTCCGGAGTCCAAAGTTTCCCCTTGTGCTGACCTAGGGACATGTAGCCTGTGGTCCATCCAGTATAGCACCAAGACGTGTAGGTTTTGGGTGGGTGGGGTAAGGGGCCACATATTGGTAACAAGGTAGTGGTCCCACCTCAAGGAGATTCCACAAAGTGAGAAGGGTGCGGAGTCATGTGGTGGCAGCATAAGTTATACGTAATATTAATATAAAGGCAGTCTAGCAGTGGTAGGCATGACTCTATGTTGGGGTCAATTCTGCTCGAATGGTCTGTCACGTGGGGTACCATACATAAGCAGGTAAGTAACTGAAACCACACGAGGACTGCCATGATTGCCCAATATGTTAACAGGGTGCGAGTTGCACCAAGACTCACTAGCTAGGTTCTATAAGTCTCAAGGATCACTGCTCCATGTTAGACTAGCTAAAAGAGACAGGGATCAATCGTATGCAAAGATACATGAAAACAGCCTGACGGCACAGATGTCTTAAGGATTTATCTTCAACAGGCAGGGGTATCCTACCAATTACGCTTCATGAAGAATATCGGGGAATTGCTTAGAGGAGACAAGTGAGCTCAAGAGAGGATCACCCCTTTAAGAAGTTACAGAAAGGAGAGCCCCTTTAAGCAGTTGCTGTAATTGACTAGTGTGAGGCCTCAGGGGGTGTGGATCACCGGGGAAGTGTACTTAATAAAGGAGGGAGGAGGGGTGGGTGAAAAAAATTGTCCAGAGAGCAGTACAGCAAGGCAGTGGCCGAGCTGTGTGTTTAAAAAGGCGCCTTGTGTGCTTCCTTTCTCAGTGGGGATCTGCAGCATCCAATCGGGAAGCAGCCACAGTCCCCAGGAGCCAGTCCAATTACAAGGATTGAAGCCTGACAGCTCTGGGCTAGGAGCTGACCAAACGTACCTGCTTTTCTTGGTCAGGGGGTGGCGGGCTGGATGCAGAGGTCCTGCCACCAGCAGGTAGCAGTGCCAAGGCCACTCAGCTGAAGTGGAGAGCCTTGTTTGGGTTTATGTCTAAAATAGAGCAGAAAAAAAAGGCGGGCCGTTAGTTAAAAAGCCAGAGACAAAGGTCAAGTAAATTGGTGGGAGGGCCCTGGGCAATTTAGTGCTCAGGGCCAAAGTAGATGCAAATAGTGGGAGAGAAAGGTTCCTGCAGAGAGGTCTGGTCAAAGGTGCCAGGTGGGAATTTAGCAAAGCAAAAGGCTGATTCAGGGGGTTGGGGGGGAGGCCCCTTCAATGGGACCAGGGAGAGCTGGGAAGGAGGCATGTGGTGGAGAGGATTCAGGGTAGTCTGGAATGGGTAGAGAAGATGGCCCAAAATGCCAGGCAATATTTACAGAATGTGCTGGTTCAGGGGGGTGTCAGGAGAGGGAATCAGGGGTCCAGTAGATGGCAGAGAAACATTGTGGGGAATAAGGATGAATGAGAGGAACTGTGATGGGAAAAGTGTGGCAGCGCAAACAGCAGGCAGTGGTCAGTTTTAGCTATTCTACAATACTGGGCAATTAGTAGAAAAAATTCAGTTGTGCAAGTAGTAAGTTATATAAACGTCAGGCAGTCAGTTAAAGTTCGCTACAACTCTGCTAGGCAATTCCTACGCATACAGTGCAATAGTTTAAAGGTAAAATGTTTAAGCAATAGAAATATTCAGTAGTGCAAATGGGCAGACTAGGTGGGCCAAGTGGTCCTTATCTGCCGTCAAAGTCTATGTTTCTATGTTTCTATAAGTCAGGCCTATCTAATACAGCAGGCTAAACAGCCAAAAATTCCAGGAGAGAGAGAAAAAAAAAAAAAAAAAAAAGGAGGAGGGACAGCAACAAGCTTTTCTTTTTGTTTTTATGTTGGCGCGCTTGCGCAGCCAACATCTTGGGACAGTGCAGCTTTGGAGGCACGGTCGCTGTTGGGCGAATGCAGGGCACACATCAGTAGGTGTGTCTCTCATTCCCCAATCAGCCTGCATGCGGGCGCCACACCATGCATACATAATGTGGCGAGCACATCTAAGAAAAAGTCCGCTGCAATTGGAGCAAAGCTTGTCAGACGCAGTGGGCCTTTTCTTGCCATGCTCACCGCCATTATGCACATGGCGGTACACCGGCCTCCGAACTGCCGACTTTGGGGGTGCCCAATCCCCCTGTCAGCTACCCCTGCCCTGCCCGCTGTACTGACCACCGGGGAGCCCACTCCCCGTCGGCATAAATAACCCCCCCATTTGTTATATGCCGAGGGGGTGGCCAATCCCCCTTAGCCCTAACCCCCTTTACTTGTGTGCCGACGAGGGAGCCCCTCCCCGTCGGCATAAATAACCCCCATTTGTTATATGCCGAGGTGGCCAATCCCTTAGCCCTAACCCCCCTTGTTTGTGTGCCGACGGGAGCCCACCTCGCCGTCGGCATAAAACTCCCTCCCCATTGTAAAATGCCGAGGGGTGCCCAATCCCCCGGCTCAAGCGCCCCCTTTCTTTGTGTGCCGACAGGGTGCACAATCGTCGGCATAAATCCCAACCCTCCGGTTGTGTGCCGCAGAAGGTGCCCAATCCCCCGTCGGCTGCAGACCCCCAAAAAACAGTTAGGTGGCATGCTGGAGCCCACCCCAGCGTCCCAATCCCCTGAAATACAAAAACTGTCCCAATGTTTTTTTTAACCTGTAAACAGAAAACAGTCCCTTGTAGTCTGCTTACCCACCTCCCACACCCACCCACTGCGCACCCTGCCTCCCCACACCCCCCTCACCCCATACTTACCTCCGGAGCTTGGCATGACGATCTTCGGTGGACCGGGAACATGTCTGCACTCTTCAAAGCCGACCGCGAACTGAGGAAATGCCGGTAAGCTGTATAATGGGATAGATAGGGTTTTTTCAGCTTTGGTGTATATCTCAGGCATTTTTTGGTCTTTTTGCACCAAATTTTCAACATGGGTTTTTTGGGACCCCTTCTCATGAATTCTGTCACTGTTATGGCGTTAATCAGTCCCGAAAGGTGATTTCGCGGCCACTGCGGCGGAATCACCTTTTGGGACTCAGTGCTGCAAGGACAGTGGCGAGGTGTTCATGGTGGGCTCTCAAAAGCTATATTCTAAATCCAGTGGAGCCTCAAAAAATGGCTGTTTACGAGTGTGCGTTCACTGAGAGGTGTCTTGCTAGCTTCAGGCACTGCCCAATGAAGCGAATGGCTTGTCGGGTTTCCTCACCATCAGCCATCGCCGCAAGGAGCTGTCCCAGCAGTGTCCAGATATGCCCAGTATAGGCCACCTGGTGACCCTGATGAGCATCTATATGCAACAGAAGGCATGCCGAAGAGAACACCCTTCTCCCCATTGGTCAAACTCAGCCGAGTCAGTGTCTGGGGGGTGGTCACGATTAGGGTGATGATGCCCAGTTCGGGTGTCAAGGAGCTCAACTCCTGAAGTGGGGTGGGGCATGGCACCTGGAGATCCCACTGCAGCGCAATACCTGGGCATGCTGTCCCTAGGAGTAAGAGATGGGGCGGTGGTATGGAGTCAGGCGATGTGCAATGCCTCAGAAAATGGCTGCGGCCAGAGAGGTATGACCAGATGGTCAGCACTGTAATCTCACAGGAATGTCAGTGTTGCATGGCCTGGGTTACATCCAGCAAAGTGGGAAATATGGAGCTCCTGCAACATCTCCCCTAGGAAGAGCTGGTAGGACGTAAAGTCTGCGTCAACAGAATAGTGGAGGGAGGCATCCTCTTCCTCAGTGAAGGAAGTCGGAGACTCGGTTGATCTCGACTCAGAGGTAGGCGGCGTGGGGAGCTGAGATCTAAAAATGACCTTGTGAAGTGCCCTGAGATAGAGTAGGAATGCAGCCGCTGAACCCCTGCATTGTTCCTAAGTCATGGAGCCCCTCGGACCTAAGAGACCGGGAAGAGAGGGAGGAGAAGGCAGAGGAACAGAAGGAGGGACAGCCTGGAAAACCAGGGAAGATCCTCTGCAAGGACTGTGGTATCATGCAGGGGACCCCTCTCAAAGGTGGGGGCTGCATATCCTGCCCACCTCAGTGCACCCAACCAACAAGGGGCGGACCAGGTGTTGTCCTTGTGGGGAACCCCCAGGTGGGGAGACTGGAGCCATGCAGAATCCAATGGAAGGTCCCTATCCCCATCAACTGCAGGACCCTCCCCCGAGGTGGATGAAGGCAGGGACATGTCTGTGTTACGACTCCTTCCGGGGCCCTGAAGGGGCCACTGACCAGAATGAGTCCTGCCAACTCCCGACTCTGAGGAGAGAGACCTGCCCCTCGAGAGAGGCTTACTGGAAGAATCCTGGCTGACAGACAAGGAAGGGATAGCCCCAGCCATCACAGGGCTGACTGTGGAGCTCTACTGTGCACCATCCTCAGTAGCCGGGATCCACACCGCAATAGGAGCAGATCTGGCACAGTAGACAATGCCAGCTTCCAAGTTGGCACCGGCCACGGCACCGGAAGCCAATTTGGCGCCAGTCATGGTGCTGCCTCTTGAGATGCCACTCCCTAGAGCACCAGAAGGGACTCCAACAGAGCCCCAGGCACCGGAGTCAGCACCAGAAGGCACTGGAGAGGCAGTGCCGCTAGCAGCACTGCCCAAAAATGCCGCTGGCTTAAGATCCTCCGAAGGCCTTGGAGCCCGGCACCCAATCAGGATCATCCTGATTTTCATCCTTTGAAGAGGAAGAGGAAGATGAGATCAGGGAGATGTCTAAGCGGGCAACCCCCTAGATTCTTGGCCCCTCCAGCACTGAGAGTGGTGTTGTAGAGGAGCCTTGGCATCTGGGCTGTGCCGTCCCACTCACCAGTGCTGAAGATGGTGCCATGAGCAGAGGCTGCAATGGCCTCTGGCACCGAGGAGACCACTGGAGCAGACCCCATGTATAACTGAGGCACCACACTGGGAGCTGTCTGTGTCTCCAAGAAGACCCTGGATCACGAGGGGTGACCAGCCACTCCCCTGGGGGAGGACAACTGCTCACCAACCCCTCGCTGTGACTCCTTGCCCAAGCAAGCTGTGAAGCAGAGGAGGGCCTGTCCCTGCTGGCCCATGTAGAGCCGGGGAGGGGGCTCAGGGGTGGAGCCCAGAGACCTGGTCTTGGTGTCATAAGTGTGCTGATGCCCACAGAAGGTCAGGGGTCTATCTCCAACCACAACATGTGGCTAACTAGAGTACGGTAGTCCATCAAGAAACAGGCGTTGCACTCATTCATCGCTTGGTGGGAAACCAGAGAGGTAAAGCAATGGTTGTGGGGCTCTGACATGGTCACTGAGTTGCCACAGGGGCATCAATGCATTGGGGCAACTCCTGCTCACTTCAACGCAATTTACACACAACCCCGACATTACCATCATGCAAAAAAATAAACCAAAAAGGGATAAAACACTAAGAAAGTAATACACCAGTGCCACAATCAACCAGAAGAAGAAGACAAAAACTCCAGAACCAATATCTCAGAACCTGTACCACGACACTGGGAAAGTCTAAATTGTAGAGGCCTAGCAGTACTTGAACAACACAGCTTGATTGTAGTTTTCCCTTGCAGGATCCTTCCTCGATGGCGGGAAAACAAGAACTGAGGGCTGGGAGGAGTTGGCGTCGATTACTGGCCAACCCACGAGCACCATGTAGAACGCTGGCCTCGTGGGTGGCGCCGTCCCGACGTTGGCTCCTCCAGCTCGGAAAAATTTAAAGAGGCAGTGCTCTTTACCTTCCCAAGCAGGGTCCAGACCTCCGACTGGACCCATTAGTAATGAATGGTAAAGAATAATTTGAGTAAGATCAGAACTGAGGAGGCAGGGGGGCCAGCGTCAGTTATTGGCCAGCCCATGAGCGCCACATCATACGTTCACCTTGTGGGCAGTGTCATCCTTTTTTTTTTTTTTTTAATTTTGCTCTTTACTCCCCGAGCTGCCTGCTGCCCCATTTCAGCCCGGTCACGGGCCGCCGGCCTCTGCCCCCCAAATCAGCCTCAGCCCCCGATACCCCGTGGCTTTCCCCCCACGGTGGGGCCCGCGGCATACCCCGGTATATGCCGCAGGCACTGGGACTAGGTCGGGGCCCGCCTGGGGAGCACATCGAGGCCGCGCAGCTTCATTCTCGGCGGCAGGCAGCTCCTCCATTTTCCTGCTTTCAGGAGGCGGGGTCGTGCCATGATGTCACCATCCGCCCCGCCTCCAATGGGTTGTCGAGCGTCGGTTTGCGTGGGAGCTCCCGGCCTCCGCCAGGGGTCCCCAACGCGCCGACTGCTACCCACACCCTCCCCCCGGAGAAGGAGAGCTGTCCAACGGACGCTCGATCCTACTCCCCCCCGCCGCCCTCCGATGACCCGGTCCGTCTCAACCCTGGTCGCCGGCGTCGCAAGCGGAAATCCCACCGCTGCACCGGTGGGCCGGCTCAGTGTCATCCTTGACGTCAGTCCCCTACCTCTAAAGCTTTAAAGGCATATACTCCTGCGGGGTCCCCATGCCTCCAGCATAGACCCACCAGTGATGAATGGGGAAGATCAATTCTTGGAAGATCAAACTTCACAATTTTTAAAGCCTGTAGGCCCTGTCTCCTTTTTGGGTCTGTCAGCCATGCCAAACACAGATGACCCTGGGAAGACATTAGTGGTTTCCAAAGTAAAAGTATTTAACTAGAAAGAACCCTATACAGGTAAAAAAAAGGTTTAGATTAGTAAAAAAGCGGTTTGGTTCCCTTACATTAAAACTGCAACTGAAAGAACACCTATACAATGTTAAAATAGTTCAGAGAAGCCAAATATAATATTGGTTCCCAAACAAGAGGAACCGAGAGTAATTCATAGAAACATAGAAGTTGACGGCAGATAAAGACCGCAAGGCCCATCCAGTCTGCCCATTTCTTTTTCTACCTTATAAATGTGCCATCGGCCTTTGCTCTGTCAATGGCCTATCTATTCATAATCATTTGTATTGCTCCCTTATGCCTATCCCATGCCTGTTTGAAGCCCTGCACTTTGTTCATATCCACCACTTCCTGAGGTAGGCCGTTCCATGCATCCACCACCCTTTCTGTGAAAAAGAACTTCCTCACATTACCCCTTAATTGGCCTCCCTCTAATTTCATGCTGTGTCCTCTTGTCCTGCTATTTTTCTTATATTGAAACATGTTAGACTCTTTCACCTTGTTAATGCCCTTAAGGTGTTTGAATATTTCGATCATATCCCGTCTCTCCCTCCTTTGCCCTAGGGTATACATATTGAGCTATGTTAATCTGTTCTCATATGTTTTTTGATGCAGTCCCTGCACCATTTTGGTTGCCCTTCTCCGGACTGCCTCAATTTGGTTAATGTCCTTGTGAAGGTGTGGCCTCCAGTACTGCACGCAGTACTCCAGATGGGGCCTAACCAGTGTCTTGTAAAGAGGGATTATTACCTCCCTCGTCCAACTTGTGATACCCCTACTAATACACCCTAACATCCCCCTAGCCTTACCTACTGCTTTAGTGATCTGCTTGGATGATTTCAGGTCATCGGTGATGATGATGCCCAAGTCTCTTTCTTCCTTTGTGACTGCCAGCAACTCCCCTCCCAGCCTATAGGTGGCTTTAGGGTTTCTCTTCCCTATGTGCACGATTTTGCACTTCTTGGCATTAAACCCCAGATGCCACTCTTCCGACCATTTTGCTAGTTTATCCAGATCTCTTCTCATTCTGCCCACCCCATCTGGATCATCTACTCTGTTGCAGATCTTGGTGTCATCTGCAAACAGACAAACCTTACCCTCCAGTCCATCTGCAATGTCACCGATGAAGATATTGAAGAGGACTGGCCCCAGGACTGATCCCTGAGGTACCCCACTTGTGACTTGCATCTCTTCTGACTGTATACCGTTTACCACCACTCTCTGTTTTCTGCCCATCAACCAGATGGCCACACAGTTGATCAACTTTTGACCGACCCCGAGCCTACCCAGCTTATTAATCAATCTTCTATGTGGAACAGTATCGAAAGCTTTGCTGAAGTCAAGGTAGGTGACATCAACTGCTCCCCCTTGGTCCACCACTCTGGTTACCCAGTCAAAGAAATCTATGAGATTAGTTTGACAGGACCTTCCTTTTGTAAACCCATGCTGTCTTGGATCCTGTGCTCCTATGGATTCCAGGTATTACACTATCCTTTCCTTAAGGAGTGCCTCCATAATCTTGCCCACTACTGAGGTAAGACTGACTGGTCTGTAGTTTCCTGCCTCCTTCAGAAGAAAAATGTAAAAATTTAAAAATTCAGAAGAAAACCGCAAAGCAATTTAATTTACACAGTTTAAAAAGTCAAATTTAGACAAAAGCAAAATGGTTCCCTATGAGCAGGAACTGTGCCACAAAACAGCCTTCTCCGGTTCCTCGGAACTGATGTGGAACTGGAAAAAAATATGAAATTCACAAATATACAGAAGTACCACAACTAACACAGAGTTATCAAGGAAATAACTAAACACAGTGAACTCCTTAAAGATTTACATAGAAATATAGAAGTTGATGGCAGATAAGGACCGCAAGGCCCATCCAGTCTGCCCATTTCTTTTTCTACCTTATAAATGTGCCATCGGCCTTTGCTCTGTCAATGGCCTATCTATTCATACTCATTTGTATTGCTCCCTTATGCCTATCCCATGCCTGTTTGAAGCTCTGCACTGTATTCATATCCACCACTTCCTGAGGTAGGCAGTTCCATGCATCCACCACCCTTTCTGTAAAAAATAACTTCCCATTACCCTTAATCAGCATCCCTCTAATCTCATGCTGTGTCCTCTTGTCCTGCTATTTTTCTTATATTGAAACTTGTTAGACTCTTTCACCTTGTTAATGCCCTTAAGGTGTTTGAATGTTTTGATTATATCACCTCTCTCTCTCTCTCTCTCCTTTGCTCTAGGGTATACATATTGAGCTCCGTTAATCTGCCCTCATATGTTCTCTGGTGCAGTCCCTGCACCATTTTGGTTGCCCTTCTCCGGACTGCCTCAATTTGGTTAATGTCCTTGTGAAGGTGTGGCCTCCAGTACTGCATGCAGTACTCCAGATGGGACCTAACCAGTGTCTTGTAAAGAGGGATTATTACCTTCCTCTTCCGACTTGTGATACCCCTACTAATACACCCTAACATCCCCCTAGCCTTACCTACTGTTTTAGTGGTCTGCTTGGATGATTTCAGGTCATCGGTGATGATGATGCCCAAGTCTCTTTCTTCCCTTGTGACTGCCAGCAACTCCCCTCCCAGCCTACAGGTGGTTTCAGGGTTTCTCTTCCCTATGTGCATGAACTTGCACTTCTTTGCATTAAACCCCAGTTGCCACTCTTCCGACCATTTTGCTAGTTTAAAATAATAAACTGTAAACCGGTCTGAAGCAGGAGAGAAGAAAAAATTACTCACCTGTAGTAATCTTGTTTCTTTCAAAGGGATCCACTAATGTTATTACTCTTGCAGTGCTCCCTTAAGCCAGCACTGCCCCAGAGAGAATAGAATGCTATGCTTATCATGGAATGTTTAGCTCGTGCATCTGTTTTCAAACTGCCCAGTGTTAACTGCCTACATTCTACCTTAGATTTCTCAGAAGCCTACAAAGAGGCCATAACAACATGTGAATCACTATTTAAATAATTATAGAAAAATAATGCCCAACTGGGCAAATAACAACATTAACCAAATGACTAGTATAAACAAATGTCCCCTTTTTTTCTAAAGTCTACACATATCAGCTGTGGAGAGGAATTTTCTTGTTACTGATTCTGAAAGGGAAGGCAAGGGCAGGGAGTAATAATATTAGTGGATCCCTTTGGAAGAAACAAGATTACTACAGGTGGGTAATTTTTTCTTCTAACCCCAGAAATCCACTAATATTATTACTCTTGCAGACTGTTCAGCAGTACCTCAAGGAGGTGGGCCAGAATCTATTTAGGAAAAAGACTTTGCAAGCCTGCTGTGCCAAATGTGGCAGCACTCCTGGACTGGGTGTCCAGGCTATAATACTTAGTGAAGGTGTGGACTGACCTCCAAGTAGCTGCTTTACATATTTCCATTAGCGGTACCTCTCGGGCAGCTGCAATAGTGGCAGCTGTGCCCCTTGTAGAGTGGGCCCTCAGACCAGAGGGAGGAACCTTGCCTGACTTTGAGTAGCAAAACTGAATACACTGGACTATCCATTAAGAGACAGTCCTCTTTGAAGCAGGAGTACCTTTACCTACTTCCCCATAGGTGAGGAAATACAGGTTACTCACCTGTAACAGGAGTTCTAGGAACGGTATATGTTGTTCATCCACACTGTCTGGCAGGTATTCTTGCCGCTTTAAATCTTGCCGGAAGGTCTTCAAGCTGGCTCCTCCCACCCACCTGGGTGGTAAAACTCTCGGCTCCGCCCCATGACGCCAGATCTGGCCAGCTGGAAGCTCAGGTTGCGCGTCGGGCCGGGAGAGCCTGTGGTCGTGGTGGATGAACAACATATACCATTCCTAGAACTCCTGTTACAGGTGAGTAACCTGTATTTCTAGGACATGGATATGTTGTTCATCCACACTGTCTGGCAGACTCCTAGCAGTTCTCCGGAGGAGAGGAGGCAAGCGCACACCCCTTACTTAGGGAATAGAGACTGGAGAACCAAGGCCCCAAAACCAGCATCCGGTGTGACTCAAGGTCGATGTGGTAATGGGTGATGAAGGTGTGCTGACTTCAGGTAGCAGCCCTGCAGATTTCTGGATAGGGACGCCCCTGGAAGCAGCCACCGATGCAGCAGTATGGCAGGTAGAATGAGCTCTTATCCTCTGGGAGGCTCCATGCCCACCAACTTATAGCAGAGATCTATGCAGGAGGTGACCCACCTGCCTATCGCTCCACTTGGCTGCAGGTCTGCCAGGTGTGGCTTCAGCGTGGGTGACAAACAGCTGGCGAACCTCTCCCGAATTTCAGCCTGCGCTCATAGTAAGCGTGCGCCCTTCTAGGGTCCAGAGTATGGAGCCTATATTCGGCCTCCAAGGTGTGATTGGGGTAGAACACCAGCAGAGTCAACACCTGGTTAAGGTGAAACTCTGACACCACCTTCGGAAGGAATTTCGGGTGGGGGCGCAGGCAACCTTGTCCCTGTGGAAGACCAGGTAAGGAGACTCGATGCAGAGTGCCTGGAGCTCTCCCATCCTTCTGGCTGACGTGATAGCCACCAAGAAGGCGGTCTTCCATGACAGGTGAGAGAGTTCACACCTGTGCATTGGTTCGAATGGCTTGCCCATGAGCTTTGCCAGTACCAGCAGTAGATCCCACGGAGGTGGAGGTTCTCGCACCGGAGGGGAAATGTGGTCAAGGCCTTTGAAAAAGCGCCAGACCACCTTCTCCTGCGCCACCGACTGCTTCCTGGCCCGCGCCCGGTAAGCAGAGATGGCTGCCAGGTGCACCTTAAGGGTCGTCGACCTATTCCCTCGCTGAGAAAGGGACCAAAGGTAGTCCAATATGCTTGCCAAGGAACAGGAGGAAGGGTCCAGACCCTTGCCCTGACACCAAATGGAAAATCTTTTCCATTTGAAGGCGTAGCATTTTCTGGTCGACTCCTTACGGGATGCCTCAACTACATTGAGGACCTCGTCGGAAAGACCCATGGCCTGGAACTCTAGCCGATCAGGAACCAGGCCGTCAGGTGCAGGGATTGAAGGTCCGGATGGAATACCTTCCCTGATTGACTGAGAGCAGGTCCGGCGAGCTGGAAGCTGCCTCGGAGCCTGGAGCTGAGGCTGAGGAGATCTGGGTACCAGTACTGGCGGGGCCAGTCTGGGGCTATCAGAATCACCTGCGCCTTGTCCCTCCTTGCTTTGAGCAGCACCTTGTGCATCAAGGGAAGGGGGAAAGGCGTAGAAGAGGCCCAGGGTCCACGGCCTCGAGAAGGCATCCCCCTGCAGCGATCCCTGCTGAGGGGGGGCGGGCATGGAACAGCTTCAGCTTCGCATTCTTCCTGGAGGCAAACAGGTCCACCTGAGGTGTGCCCCAATGGGAGAATAGATCTTGTACTACCTCTGGCAGGAGAGACCACTCGTGGGACGCAGCCCCTGTCCGGCTTAAGGCATCGGCCAAGGTGTTGGAGGCTCCTGCCACATGAATGGCTAGGAGATCTGCCTCCAGGCTGCGCACGAGTGACCAGATGCGGAGAGCTTCCTTGCATAGAAGCATGGAGCGCGGCCCCACTGGCGGTTTAGATAGTACATGGTCGTGGTGTTGTCCGGCCTGGACCCGGACCACTTGACCCTGAAGAAACGGAGCAAAGGCGGTGAGAGCTAGGCGGACCGCTTGGGCTCCAGCAGGTTGATGTGGCATCGGGACTCCCTCGGTGACCAGAGGCCGTGCGCTCGGTGTTCCCCCAGATGGGCACCCCAACCCATCAGAGAGGCATCAGTCGATAGAGAGAACGTCGGCTCGGGGCGGACAAATGGGATGCCCTCCTGCAGATGAACTGGAACGGTCCACCACTGGAGAGCATTCCACATCCTCTGGGTCACCGTCACTAGCTGGTCCAATGGATCGCAGCTTTGGGACCACTGGCTGGCCAGCCCCCACTGAAGGGGGCGCATGTTCCAACGGGCCCAATGGACCATGCTGGTACAGGCCGCCATGAGACCCAGGAGGTGCAGGAAGCCCCGGGCAGGGTGCAATTGCCCAATCAGAAATGATTGGGCAAAGGAGGAAAGAACCTCGACCCTGTCCGCCGGGAGCCGTGCCCTGGCTCGAAGAGAGTCGAGCTCTGCCCCGATGAAAAGAATCACCTGCTTCGGCTTGAGTTCCGACTTGGCCTCGTTGATGAGGAGGCCAACCTGAGAGCAAACCTGGAGGGCCAGATCTCTGGACCGCTCCACCTCCTGTCTGGAGGGGGCTGCAATCAGCCAGTCATCCAGGTAAGGGTAAACCCGGATCCCTCGGTGCTGCAGGAATACTGTCACCACTGCCATGCATTTGGTGAAGACCCTGGGAGCTGGAGATAAGCCGAAGGGCATGGCTTGGAACTCGAAAAGGGATCCCTCCGCTCGAAAGCGAAGGAACCTTTGATGGGACGGACAGATAAGGACGTGAAAGAACGCGTCCTGTAGGTCCAGAGAGCAGAACCACACGCCGTGTTACAAGGATGGTATTATCTGAGCCAGAGTGACCATCCTGAAGGTTCGAGACCTTAGGAACTTGTTTAGGTCATGTAGGTCGAGAATGGGGCGCCAGACCCCCGTCCGTTTCGGAACCAGGAAGTACCTGGACACGAACCCTGGGTTTGAGGGAGGGTCCGCCACCTCTCTTATCACCTCCTTCTCGAGGAGGAGAGCGATGTCGGCTCGGCAAGCTGACAGCGAGGCTTCGGACCCCGAGGCCCCCCGAGGTGCGACGGCTCTGAAGGGTGGGGCCTGCTCGAACTCCAGAGGCAGGCCCTTTCCTACCACTTCCAACACCCACCGGTCTGTGGTAATAGCAGACCAGGCGAAAGGAAGAACCGGAGCCGCTCTCCTCAATGGGGAACTGGGGTGAGGTGACGAGGTTGGGGCGACACCCTCAACCCGTCACTGTGCAGGCTTGAAGGAGGACCGCCGAGGGACCACCTGGCCTTTACCTCCTGCTTCCTGGAGGAGGAAGCCGTGGGCTTGGGTTTGGGACGCCAAGAGCGAGCCTGCTGGCCCAGGTGTTGCTGGGCCGGACGTGCCGGGGGCGCAGACGGATGAAAGGGCTTGGGTTGCGGTCTGCGGCCCTTGTCCCTCTGAGCAGATGAGACCGAGTCCAAGGTGGCATTGGACTTTTCGATCCTCTGGAGGTGGCCTTCCACTCCAGGGCCGAAGAGGTCGGTCCCCAGGAAGGGGACATCCGCCAATTTGTGCTGGGTATCCGCTGTGAAGGTGGATATCCTCAGCCATGCCCGACGGCGCACAGCCACTGCGGCCGCGACTGACCTGGCGCATGAGTCTCCAATGTCCAGAGCAGTCTGAAGTTGCTGCTTGGCCACTGCCCTGCCCTGGTCCCGCACCTGCCTAACCGTGGTCTGCAGGTCAGCCGGGAGATGAGGGACTACCTCGTCCAGGGAGCCCAACAGGGCATGGGAGAAATGTGCCATAAGCACGGCCGAGCTTGCCTGACGAAGGCCAAGGGAGGATGCAGCATAGACTTTTCGCCTGGCATAGTCCAATTTCTTGGACTCCTTGTCGGGAGGTTTGTCCACGTTCCTAGCGTTTCCGGCATGCCGGAAAACGCTGTCGGTAACTAACCCCTCGGCTAAGGGATGTTCCGAGAAACCGGACAGGGAACTGGTAGGGACCGCATACTTCCTGGCCATCCTGGCTGAAGGCTAGGGCGCCAGAGCTCCAAGGTCAGCCCACAATGGCCTCAGCCACAGGAGAGGCCTCGGCGTGGGGATCCCTCAGTCCAATATCTCCGTGAGGGATACTTGGCCCGCTTGATACGGGCTCGAGCTGCATCCCGGTGGACTCCGAGATGAGCCTGAGCAAACCCAGGAAGGACGAAGGGCTGTCGCCCAGCGACTGACCTCCAGAGGACTCCAAGTCCACTCGCTTGGAGAAAAGGGAGGAATCGTCATCGGACTCAGAAGAGTCCGCAAAGAGCTGCCTCGGGCCTGAGCCACCCTCCACCTGCCGAGGGCGATCGGGAGTGAGGGTGACCGACAGCCTATGGGGCAGACCCTGAGCCGACCGAGAGTTCTTGGTCGGAGCCCCAAACAGCGGCTGTGGAGGCGGAGGTTCCACCGGAATCGGTGGGGCAGCTGGTTTTGGCCAAACAACCGGCCTGGGAACAGGCTCCTCGGGTAAAACGAGGGGTTGTTTCGGCCGCTCCGGTGACAGCCACTTAATGGCGGGGAAAGGCGGGCGCCGGCTTGTTCCGGTCAGAAGGAGCTGTTGCCACATGAGGTCCTCGTGACATCGACATAACTTACGCCAAGCCTCCCTCATCCAAAGGAGGAGGACGAGGATGAGCGGCGGCGCCGCTTATCATGAGTGCCGAGACCGAGACCGCCTATGACGGGGGATCGGCTGGACCGCGAAGAAGTCCGAGACTGAGAACCTCGGCCTTTCCGAGGACGGTGCGCGGAGGGATGGTGGAACCGGCTCCTCCCTCGGCTCGGAGGGTTCGCCCGAGGGCTCCGGAACCGGAGGCACTGGCAAGCCCGCGGGATCCTCAACTCCCACCGGGGGAACCGGGGAGAGAGGATTTTCGGCTTCACCGGTCGACAACCCATCCAACGGGTCGAGAAAGATCTCGACTGCGTCGACGGGAGTCTCGGTCAACTGACCGGACGGGGACACCGTGAGACCAGTGGCCAAAGCCGAACGATCGACCAAAGTTGATGGCCGACAACTCGCGGAGAGGGACCTTTCCCGCTCCCAAGAGCGTCGACGGAGGGACTTACCCTGTCTTTCTTCTTGGACCGAGAAGAAGGTCCAGCAGATGTTGGTCCCTCTCCTCTAGTGGAGAGGGACAGACAAAGCTCCTTAAAGGAAGTTGTGTAAGAGGAACCCAGGGAGAGCGGGATAAATGCTGCGGTCAAGGAAGATGCGGCCCGCGCCGCCTCCTCTTCGAGGGCGATCATTTGCTCTAGCTGATCCGCCGAGCCCGCCATCGTGGAAACCGCCGATCGGGCCTCTTTTGACTTTACCCGGAGGAAAAGCTCGGGCGCCCCAGTTGTAAGCAGACATACGGTCTTCGAGGACGTAGGCTGAGAAGGAAGAGCACAGGTCGCAAGCCTGCGGGTCGTGCTCAAGGCCTAAACAGTAGACACACGTGGAGTGCGGATCCGTCCGAGACATCTTCTGCCCGCAAGGGCACCGCCGAAAACCGGGAGTTGATTTGTCCATCGCAGCCGCGAGGGATAGAAGACCGAAGTCTATAATGCAAAAAACTTTTAAATTCGGAAAACCGAAGAATTAGGAACCAGTCTTATACGCAGAGTGTTAAGGAGGGAACCTGAGCTTCCAAGTGGTAAGGAAGATCTGGCGTCATGGGGCGGAGCCGAGAGTTTTACCACCCGGGTGGGTGGGAGGAGCCAGCTTGAAGACCTTCCGGCAAGATTTAAAGCGGCAAGGATACCTGCCAGACAGTGTGGATGAACAACATATCCATGTCCCTAGAACAGTTGTTGTCTGTCCTGCCTATGATCTTTGGTACGAGTCATGTAATAACTCAGTGCTCTTTTTACATCCAAGCTATGCAATCTAAGCTCGCTAGAGTGTTCAGTAAAGAAAACTGGAGGAACTTCCTATTAGTTCTCAAAACTACTATGTCTCTGTGGAAAGAAACATAGTCCTTTTCCACACAGAGGGCCTATAGCTCGCTTATCCTTCTGGCAGAAGCGATTGCTACCAGAAAAACTACCTTCCAGGTAGGGTTGTCAGAACCCTCTGAAGTTCTGGGTTCTAGTTCTAGTCTAGAACTTTTGGAAAAGTTCTAGTGTTCTAATCTTTTTTAGAACTTTTTAGAACTCGAACCCTATTTTTTTATCGTGCTGCCAGTAACGAAGATAGTAATAAAATACATGTAAAGGAAAAACTGTTCAAAATAAGGGGGAGAGAAATTATCTTCTGTGACATTGATAGGAATACAACAGGTTTATCTGTAGTTTCTTCTGTTTGCTAAAGTCAGCAACTTAATACATAACAGGCCCATCCACCCACCCATATGTTAAAAGTTTTCCTGCTGCAGCTGCATCATAGTTCCTTAGTGAAAGAAAGAGGCACATTAGCCATTTATGTACTCAGCTATATATACTCATCGTCATGAATTAGGAGAAAAAATAACTGATATTACCTAATTTCACTATTTGCTGCTTTCGTTTTAAATGAGTGAATCAAAAGTTGCTATGTTTAAAAGAAAGCTTTAATAACAAAGTCAAGCCAAGTACTACAGCAGCAACATGTGGAACTGTTACAAAACATATTATGTCATAACATATTCAGTCAAGACATTGGAATAAAAAATATTTGCAGAAACCACAAGAAGCTGCTCCAATCCTAAAGTTGTGCCTGTGTGAAAAGCTGACACCAAGAACAAAAAGACACAGCACCACTTACTTTAAAAAATATACATATGCGTTTTAACTGACAGCATCACAGTACAGAACAGAACACATGCAGGACTCAAAACAGTTCAAACAGACAAAAGGACCTTTGTCTGTTTCGAACGTTATTCCTGCATGGATACTTCTGTACTGTGATGCTATCAGTTAAAACGCATAATACAGTATATTTTGGAAATGTTAGTGCTATGTCTTATTCTTAATAAAAAAAATATGCCAGTCATTGTTACTGGCAAATGCATACAATTTTCTGAGGTAATGCAGCCATATACAACATTTTTGTTGGCAAATTGAAATAATACATACAAAAATTCTAAGATGATGCATTTTAGCAGCTGATACTTCAATAAAATCATATTTCAGTCACATAAATAAAAACAGTGGTTTCCTCACCACATACTAAGGAACATTTATGTAACTGCAGCAGTTGGCATATGATGTTTTAAGGGACAGCGTCTGTCAACCCCATTATGTATCAAATTATCACTACTTATAAAGCAAAAACACTATGATACGTCACATTCTGTGAAAACTGCTGATGCAGATTTTCTTTATTTCTGATTCCTTTATTCTTTTTTTAAAGGGGACAGGACAATTGTGCTAGAGTGGCAGCAGTTTGCAATGTATTTAATAAGAATATATATTATAGTTTACAGTAGGTTGGTCTGTCATCATTTTTTCCTCACCATCCCCAACTGATCCGCGAATCTGTAAATGAAAGAACTAAAACAACACCACCTTTCACCCCATCAACCATTCCACTTTTCTTCCACCACCATCATCTGTGCAGTAGCACCCATGCCACCCTTACACCCATGTTAAACCAACCCACAACCCTCACCCATGTACTAGCATCCATTTTTTCGTTTATGGCTAACATTTCTGTAATTGAAAAATAATAAACAGCTACCAATTAGAACTCATTGTTTTGTCCTCTTTAAAATTGAAAATATAGACCGTCTCCTGTCCCAGCCCATGCTGATGCACCACAAAAGTCACAGAAGGTAAATCCAAAATATATGTTTGCACTTTAACTATAAATAATATGATACAGAAAGGATTGACGTGACAGTGTCCCTTTTATGCCAAATTTGGGCCTGTTCCCACTGATGTTAAAAATTGCCCTGTATATAAACTTGTTGACTTTTAGTTTAGACCCTAGCTACAAAGCAGTTTGCCATGGAAATGGTGAAAGTTTTGGGAGTATATAGTCAAGGTAGTAGATCGAGAAGGAGAGAGAACGACAACCAAAGTCATCACAGTCTGTAAAAGTTTCTTTTTGGTGCAGAGAGACTCAGGCCCCACAGTATTTTTACCACTACCACCATCTGAGTTGTCATCATCACCATCAACATCCACAACATCAATCACTTCAGGATCAGTTTGTATACTCTTAGGGGATACGAAAATCTTGACTTATTAACTTTAATAAAAAGTTAACGTGTGTACATTTTCTAGCAGCAACCTATTTCTGGTGTCTGTCACAATATTGCAACTGTCAACTAAACATGCGTTCTGAAGAGACACTTGTTGGAGGACAACCAAGATATTTACAGGCTTCATCATACAGCTCTGTCCAAATTGACTTTTGATCTCAGTATTCAAAGGGCATGCATCAATAGGAATAGGCAGTTCTTGCAGGTAACTGTCTACCATGTTGGACAGAGACTGCTCCAGAAAGGAATCAGCGAAGCAGCTGGTATGTAGCAGGCAATTTGGAAAAGGTTTGCCACAGATTTAGCTTACTACTAAGGGCTGAAGAAGTGGCAGTTGTGGAACAACTACTGTTAATGTTTGGTGACTTTTCCAGTTCTGTATCCCTTTGACGAAGATGAACCTGCATGTTGTGGTGATGACAACCTGATGGTACTATACGTATCTATGTTTGACTCCTGTGAGTGCAGCTCATCTAGCAACATACATTGTACTGCTCTATATCATCTGTTTTGGAAGATGTATAGCCTTGAACCTGGGATCTAAGAGTTGCAGGGAGGATGTAGGTGTGTGACAGTTGCCCGTCATTGCAACTAATTTGTCGTGGTTTTGAGCTCGGCTCATTCTCTTCTGAATTCCCATAATATAGAGCAACATGTTGTCTAGCTTCGAATCTGTCTTTTTCTATTTGAGATTTAGAACACTAAAGATGATGTAGAAATAGGCGATATGAGGTGGGATAACCTGACTCCTGATGCCTTCCAGAGACATGTCCCTTGTAGCTGTCTCAAAAGGCTGGGATGGCTTTGCCCTGTCTCCATTAATTTCCACTGCAGCAAGACAGTATAATACCATCTCCAATAATGTAACTGGGCAGTACTCATGTACAGCTGCCTTTTGCTCCAAGAGGTGCTGCAGCATATAAAGCGTTGAGTTCAATGGTGGAAACATTTTGAATCAGCTTTTGCTAGGGCAGCTGTGTTTTGCAGTTCGGACAATGTCCATTATAGTCTTGGTTGAATAATGAAAAGTAGTCCCCAATTTTTGCAAACAACAATCACCTATCCATAATGTTTAGACCTTGAAATCCCGTGACAATGAGAGTGTAAAGCAATGTGCAAGCAAGAAGCATGCAGAAATCCTCCATCCTGTGTGCTTTTAAGATGTTGGCTCCATTGTCACTTACTGAAAACCACATTTTAGACCGTGAGAATAAATCCATTAAATCAAGGAGATCATTTAGTTCCTGCAAAGATGTTTGCAGCAGTATGACTTCACCCAAACTTCTTTATATACATGGCATGCATCTTTGAGGTGTCTTTGTTTTGAAAAAGCACAAAAGCGTTGACCCAATAGCTGATAAGGGACATGTAATCTATGTTTGAGTGCTGGTCCACATATCTGTTGTGACATAGATCAACCCACCCTCTGCCGTTTTAAGTGCAAGCATCACTGTACTTTTAAACCTGATAAATGTTTGGTATTTCAACATAGGAAAAATACCTTCGATGAGGAACATTATAATGAGCTCTGCTAATGTCATGGCTCCTAAAATCTCATGATCTACCAAAGAGTATGGGAGAAGGGCTCCGGCTAACAGTTCACCAATTCGGTGATTAAGATGAAGGGTCTTTGGATGATTTCTAGTAAAGGTATTCTTCCTTTCAAATGCCTGAGACAGTGTTAGCTGTTTGCAACATGTCCCTGCTGGTTTATTATACACCGTGCTTCATAGATACATAGACAGTGTCGGCAGATAAGGGCCTATGGCCCACCTAGTCTGCCCATTTGAGCTTGTAAGTTCAGTTTGTTTTCCTAGAAGTCTGTTTCCCCTTACCCCTGACCTCTAGAATTCCTTTATGTCTATCCCATGCATTCTTAAATCGATAAATTATTTCAACCCCACCAGCTTCCTCTGGCGGGTGTTCACTTGTCCACCACACGTTCTGTGAAAGTTCTTTCTCATGTTTCCTCTGAATCGTCCTCCTCAACTTCATCCAGCCCTCTAGTCCTGAAACATCTTTTAGCTTAAAAAATGATGTTTTCCTGCACCCTGTTCCTCCCGTAAATACTTGTATGTCTCTATCATATCCTCTCTCCCTCCTCTCCTCCAGGAGTACATTTCAGTTCCTTCAACCTGTCTTCATAGGACTTGTGATGCAACCCATGTACCATCTTTGTTGCCCTCCTCTGAACCTTCTCTGCCCTGTCTATGTCCTTACGTAGGTATGGTCTCCCAAACGTTACACTGTACTCCAGGTGGGGCCCTACTAAGTGTCTTGTATAAGCGGAATTATGACCTCCCTTTTCCTGCTGGTGATGCCCCTGCCTATCATCCCAGCATCTATT
The DNA here is from genome assembly GCA_016271365.2 of Neoceratodus forsteri. Taxonomy (NCBI): domain Eukaryota; kingdom Metazoa; phylum Chordata; order Ceratodontiformes; family Ceratodontidae; genus Neoceratodus; species Neoceratodus forsteri. The sequence continues at coordinate 1,027,026,351 of CM057451.1, read as the reverse complement.
TGCTTTACCTGATGCCTTGTCACTGTTTACCCTACCTTGAGGTCATCAGAATGACAACCACCAGGATCCTTTCCTGCTTGGTGTGCTATATCCTCACCCCAACTGATATATTGTGCCAGGGTTTTTACTGCACATATGCATTATCTTGCACTTCTTTGCATTAATTTCAACATGCAGACCCTTGACCATTCTTCAAGTTTCTGCGGGTCCTTCTCATTCTGTCTACACCCTCTGGTGTGTCTACACTATTACAGAGCTTTGTGTCATCAGCGAACAGTGAAATTCTGCCTTCTATATCCTGTGAAATGTCACTGATGAAAGATGTTGAATAGGACCGGTCCCAGCACTGATCCTAAAGGTACCCCACTGGTCACTCTTCCCTCTGTGGAGTGACATGCCATTTACCACCCTCTGTGTCCTGCCACCCAGCCAGTTGCACCTACCCACCACACTACTGTCCTGCCCACACCCATATTCCCCAGTTTGTGTAATAGTCTTCTATGTGGCACAGTGTAAAGGCCTTGCTGGAAGTCCAGATAGGCCATGTCCACTGCCCTCCCTGATCCACCTCCCTAGTCACCCAGTCAAAAAAATCCAATGAGGTTGGTCTGACACTGACCTCCCTGGTGAAACCATGCTGCCTTGGGTCCTGTAGTCAGTGAGAACCAGATGTTCCCAATCTCTCCTTCAGTAGTGCTTCCATGATCTTTCCCACTACCGAGGTGAGGCTGACTGGTCTGTAGTTCCCTGCTTCCTCTTTGTTCCCACTTTTTGTATAAAGAGACTACATCTGCTGTCCTCAGTCTTTGGATCTACCTCCTGTTTCCAGTGATTGGCTGAACAGGATAGCCAGAGGTTCAGCCACCACCTCTCTTAGTTCTTTAAGGACCTGGGGTGCACCCATCTGGCCCCATTGCTTTATCAGCTCTTATTACTTCCAGTTCCTTCAGGACCCTTTCTCGTAAAAGGGACTTGTGTCCATTCTGCCCATTCTCACCCTTGTACTCCCTTCAGACATGATACCCCCTCTTCCTTAGTAAAGACTGAGGCAGAAATACCTATTTCAATATGTCAGCTTTACTGTTGTCATCCTCACCTTGCTCCCATCCTCCCCTTCAGTCTCACTATCCCTCCCTTTGTCCTTCTTTTTCACTTATGTACCTGTAAGGTTTGTCCCCTTTAACCACTGATTTTGTCAATGTGTTCTTCTGTCTGAGCTTTGGCTTCCCTTGCTGACTTCCCTACCTCCCTTTGTTTCTCTGAGTACTTCTCCCTATCTGCCTGTGTCTTTTTGTATTGCCTGAATACAATCTTTTGGCTTTCACTTTCTTTGCTACCTCTTTGGAAAACCATAATGGTCTCCTCTTTCTTTCCTCTTGCTAACCTGCTTAATGCATAATCCTGTTATTCTTATAATCCCATTTAAATACTCCCACTGTTCCTCAATCCCTGATTCCTGTCCCATTCCTTAATGCCTCTTTCAAGCATCTCCCCATTTTCCCAAGTCTGCCCCCTAAAATCAAGGATCGTGTTTTTGTGTGGTTTGGTTCTGCTCTTTCTGTGATTTCAAACCACAATGACTAGTGGTCACTGTTACCCAGGTGCTCCCCACTGTTACCCCATCACACTGTCCCTGTTTGTGAACAAGGTCAGTATTGCCTTCTGCCAGAGTTGGTTCCATGACCAGTTGCTTGAGAAGGCACCTGAAAGAGTCAGGATAAATCTGCTCCTAGTTGATGCTGCTGCTGGGATGCTCCAGTCCACGTCTAGCAAATTGAGTCTCCAACCAGTACTACCTCACCTTGTCTGCCATCCTTTGGATGGCTAGCATCAACTCCTATCTGTTTCTTCCTCCTGGGCTGGTGGTCTATAGACCACACCTGTGCGGATCAGCTGGCCCATTTTCCTTTCCAACAACCCACAGTATCTCTCCCCATTTTGTTCCTCCTGGATCTGTGTGGCCCTATGCCATTTTCACATACAGTGCCACCTCCTCCCCTTCCTGCCTGCTCTGTGTCTTCTGAATATGTTGTAGCCAGGATGGCCATCTCCCAGTCATGATTATCATTACACCAGGTTTCAGTATGGCCACAATGTCCAGGTCTGACTGCACCATGACAGCCTCAGATCTTCCATCTTGTTGCTAAGGCTCCTGGCATTTGCACACATGGCTTTCATGATTTGACCTCCTAGACTGCTTCACTGTTCTACTCCAGCCCCTTCCTTGGTTGTCATTTATCCCTGGTTCTCCTTGCTGTCTGCCTTCTGCAGATTTTGCCCTTTTCTGTATCACCTTTTGGACACTAATCTCCATCTTTTGCACTGCTTTGCAGAATAGCCACTCCTCTGGTTCACTGGTTCCATTACTAGCTGTGAGGGTGAGCAAGTAGGTATCATCCTTGCTGGCCTGCCACCCCCCTTTGCTAGTTTAAATAGCATCAATGTAGCATTTAAACTTGTCATTAGATGCTTGGATTCCCCTCAGGATGGATGCAGGCCATCAGGCTTGAACAAACCTCCATCCCTCCAGATGGGTCCCCAGTCACCAATGAATCAAACCCTTCCTCACAGCACCAGTTCTTCAACCATGAGTTAAGTTCCTGGTGCATGCACTCTTATACTCTCCTTGCCTCTCGGTAGTACTTCTGAGAAAGTGACAAGTAGCTGCTTGCTTGAGACCCCTCCCAGTTTCTAAACTCTTCATGAACTTCCTTTGGCTCCCCATTTGCCAGGTCATTAGTACCTAGGTGGATAATGACATCCAGCTCACCTCCTGTCTTGCCTTCCCAGTGATCCCAGTATCTTCCTTCCATCCCTCCATGCCAGTGGCACCTGGTGAGCACCCTCACCTCCCTGTCCTCCCCTCCTGTGTTCCTAGCTGGATCCCTCTTATGATGGAGTCCCCACCAGGATTCGCTTCCTCCTCCTCTGGGGTCCCTGCTTTCCCCTGAGGTCACCTCCTTGCCTAACCTCCACATCCCTTTCCTTCAACTTCCTAGGTACCTCTATTTGGTTGTCCTCATTTGCCAGTGTGGCATATGAGTTCTTGAGAGGAATAGGATCTGGGATGGCCTCTGCCTGACTGCTCTAACCCTCCTAGGCCCTGTCATCAAGTGCTCCTCGTTCTCGGCATCCTTTGAGGCAGCTGCATTGGACTGGGTGGTTCCTGGACAGGGGTGATGGTACTCCTGACCCAGTTTAGTTCCGCTCTGAGTCTGGCTACCTCAACCCGCGGTCCGAGAGATGCATGCAGATAAGACGGCACCTCAGGTGTCCAGAAGGTCTGCCTGAATATAGCTGCCCCAGCCACTGCGTTGCCTGCCACTCCCACATTATCTGCAATTCCACTACTTATCTGCTACTGGCTCTCTTGGTTCTCTTTTTATTTATTTACAGTACTAAAAATCCTGTAACTGATCCTCAGATATATATTTTTTAAGGAAAAACCAATAAATAAATAAATGAGTCAAAAACTTGTCGTGCTGAGGGTGGTCTTCTTCCCTATGCCCTCCTGCTTACACCTCTTACTATACCTGTGTTTAGCTCTGTCAATCAGATTGTCAGGGCATGAGCCCAGGGGTGGGAGGCGTAAATTCACAGCAATTAAGGCAGCACAGAATTACTACCACTATTTTTTAAATTTTCAACAGCCCAAAAACAATTATAAGTAAAGACAACACAGGAAGAAAGTTTAGTGTCACTACAAGCCTACAATCTAAGTTTAAAAGAAAAATACCAGTTACCAGTTACTCTGAAGCACTGAATTGAATATGTTTCCTTCCTTCACCTTCTGGCTTCGATGGGCAGATGGACGCAGAGATGGTGGACTAGGACTTATACATTCAGTGCCATCACTGGATGTGCAACTGGTACTAATGGTACTGGCATTGGTGGTAACAGTGATCCTAGGGCTGGCAGTGGTTCTGCCGCATCAATTCAGACAATTCAGTATCCATTTCAGATTCCTGATCTGATCCTTCTCCGTGCGGGTCTGGAAGATGGAGGACATGGGTTTGGTTTTGGATGATCAAAGCAAAACGAATACTTTTCAGATGGCGTTTAAGAGCTGTGGTGCAAGGCATGACACAACTTTACCACAGCTTACACTCTGTTTACACAGGAACAAATTGCTCTGCATGGATCAGTTTTACTGACGAAATAATTCACACCTCAGATGTGACAGATTTTGCCGGTACTAGGAAGATAGCTAAGACTGTTTGTGTCTTTTCACACATCCTAACAGAACCTGGGACATGCTCCTTGGTGCTAGAAGAGTGGACAGAAGACTCTGATGGATTTTCCTTGCTGGCCAACACAAAAGTGGTGGATTCAATGGATATGTCCTTTTAATTGCCAACAGTGCTGGATGTATTTGCAAGTGCACTACCTGATTCATTGTCAACAGAGCTTGCTCATTTCACTTTGTTGAGAGTAATGATTTGTCACGAAGACACAACAGTGTGGGACTGGACAAAGAGCTACTGTCTGAGTCAGAGAGGACTCACTGTCACTTGCATTATTGCTGCTAGTCACAGGGATCTTAACGGCATGAATGGCATACCTTATGGTGCCTCTCGTGTGACCCCAGCAGCTGTACAGGTTTTCTTAAAAGGTCCCCCGCCACCACTTCACTGTTGCTCTTTTGCTGTTTGTTGAATTTTTCTCATGAAACATTTTGGTTATTTCTGTTAGCTCAGGATTACCACTACCACCAACACCTACTCCAACACCGGCGCAAATGCTTCATCTATATTTGGTGTCAGCCATAACAGACAGTAAGTACCAGTACTCAATCCAGTATACTGCAGTGAACACACCAACACCCAAACAATTTCCTGTATAACAAAAGCAATGTGATCTGTAATACATGGCTACAACTCAAAATTTTATTTGTTTGTGTGACTACTATGATCGTGGACTGAAAGTAATTGAAGAATATGACAGTTTGCATCTAAAGGATCCCAGGTTCAGAGGCTTACAGAATGATTGGGCTGCTGGGCTAGGCATACATAGCAATCAAAGGCCACACAGCAGCAGGGTGATGAGGCTGACCACAGAAGCAGTCACATCGCAAACCAGGGAATGAGAATTATATTCTCGTTTCTGTCATGTAAGGTTAATGCCACCACACAACTGGCCACTGGGCTTCTCTCTGTAACACACACTGGGTAGGGTGCAGTGCAGTCAAAGGGCACACAGCAGCAGAGTGATGGGCTGACCACAGGAGACAGTCACATACGCAACCCAGGGAATGAATTATATTTCTACGTTTCTGTCATGTAAAGTTAATGCCACCACACAACTGGCCACTGGGCTTCTCTCTGTAACACACACACTGGGTAGGGTACAGTGCAGTCAAGGGGCACACAGCAGCAGGGATGGGCTGACCACAGGAGGCGAGTCTGTCATAAACCAGGGAATGAAATTATATTTCTACGTTTCTGTCATATGAGTTAATGCCACCACACAACTGGCCACTGGGCTTCTCTGTATAACACACACTGGGTAGAGTAGATACAGTGCAGTCAAAGGCAGCACACTGGGCTTCTCTCTGTGACACACACACTAGGGTTACTTCAGAAGATTTAGTTGCCTTTTTGCCCCTACGTTTCTGTCATGTAAGGTTAATGCCACCACACAACTGGCCACTGGGCTCTCTCTGTAACACACACACTGGGTAGGGTACAGTACAGTGCAGTCAAGACGGCACAAGGCTTCTCTCTGTGACACACACACTGGGTTCAGAAAGATTTATTTGTCTTTTTTGCCCCCTTGTATGCTTGTTGCTGGCAGCTGCTGAGTGTGCAGTGTGCTGCAGTTTCAAATAATCACATTTCACATTCACAAGGTTCTTATAATCTTCATTCTTCTTATTTTTTTTTAGTCTCTCTCCGAGTCCTCCTCCAGTCCTCTGATATTGGTCTCATCAATCCTCCCTATTCCCCAGTCCTTCCCCAATCTTGATTAATCCTCCCAATTCCCTCCTTCTGTCCTGAACCGACCCTAGTCCCTCCCAGTCTCCCCGATTTTTAGCTTTTTCTTGTTCTCGGTCTCACAGGAGAAAGTGGCCACGACTGGACAAGAGTAGCGGATGCGCTAACCGCTTTGCTACAGTTTGCTGGTGCTGCCTGCTGCTGCCTCTGTCTGCGATGATCCTCAGTCAAATGGGCTCCTCCTCGTGGCGCATCTCTTTAAATATCCCACAGATCCGCTGCTCGCGTTGCTACTTGACCCCATGTCGTCTAGCGTCTCGCGGATGATCCGGACCCTTTGCGAACCGTTTGGTGTTGGAGTTCTAAATTAGAACTCGAACACCAGGATCGAGGAGGGTTCGAATCTTTGCCGAACCTGTTCTGACAACCCTACTTCCAGGTAAGAAATTTAAGCTCTGCAGATGCCATAGGCTCAAAGGGAGGAAGCATAAGCTGGGCAATGCAAATATTAAGGTCCCATGCTGGCACTGGTTCCCTGTGAGGGGGAAACAAATGAGAGAGCCCTTTAAAGAATCTTTTGAATATAGGGTTTGATGCCAGGGAGGTATTCTTTCTAGCTGAAAGGTATGCTGAAACTGAAGCCAGGTGCACCTTCAGAGTTCAGTGCTACAACCCCAGGGAGTGTAGGTGAGACAAATAATTAAGAAGGGTTGGGATCCTGGCCTGAGCTGGGACTTATACCCTTGTCACTGCACCAAATGGAAAATCTTTTCCATTTTGAGGCATAGGTTTTCTTGGTGGAAGGCTTCCTGTAACCCTTAAGGACTTCTAAAACTGCTTCTGAGAATTGGCAATCTGCATATTCAAAGTCCTCAAGAGCCAGGCCTTGAGCTTGCAAGACCTGAGATTGGGGTACACTACCCTCCCCTGAAAGGAACTCAGTAGATTGTACCTCTGAGGGAGGTGAATCAGTTTGCTCACAGACACTGAGAGCAGCTGGGAGTACCAATGCTGTCTTGCCCAATCCGGGGCTACCAGAATCATCAAAGTTGGTTGCGACCTGAGCTTGATGAGTACCCTGAGTATCAGAGGAAAAGGAAGAAAGGCATAGAGGTACCTGCCTGTCCAATCCAGAATCAGGGCATCCATTGGAACTGTCCCCTTCACTGGGGCCCTGCAGCAATAAAGAGGCAAGTGGTGATTTTGGCGGGAAGCAAAAAGGTCTATTTCTGGGTTCCCCCACCTCCTGAATAGAGCATTCACTAGTTGCTTGTTCGATGCCCATTCATGATGGGCCTGGTTTATTCTGCTCAAGGCATCTGCCAAGGTGTTGTCCTTGCCTGGCAGATGACTTGACTGTAGAGAGGCATTTAGAGAGTAAGCGAGGGTCCATATCTTCATTGCCTCTGTACACAGAGGAGTGGACCTTGTCCCTCCTTGTTTGTTGATGTAATACATTGTTGTGGTATTGTCTGTTCTGACTTGTACCACCTTCCCCTGTATGAGATGAGAGAAACCCTGAAGGGCCAGATAAACAGCTTTTAACTCCAGCAGGTTTATGTGCAGGAGTGAGTCTGCATTCTCCCAAGTACTGTGGATAGTGTGATTCCCTAAGTGAGCACCTCAACCAAGCAGGGAAGCATTGGTTGTGAGAAACAGGGAGGGAGGCTCCTGCAGAAATGGAACCCCTTCCCTTAAATTTCCACCATTGGAGGGCCTGTAGTAATGTTTGTGTGACTGGTACTGGCTTTGAGAGGAGGTCCCGCCTTTGGCACCAGTGTGCTCTGAGATAGAACTGAATATCTCTCATCTGAAACCTGGTGCCTATGACTGTGCTTGTTGCTGCAGCCATGTGCTCTAACAGTTGAAGAAACTGTTTTGCTGGCTTTGGCCTGACCAGGACAAATGAGCCTGCCAGAAGCTGAATGCTTTCTGCCCTCTCCTGAGGGAGAAAAGCTCTTCCCACTACTGTATTCAGTTCTGCACCTATGAACTGCAGAACCTGCACAGGGGTCAGGACTGATTTTTTGGTATTGAGAAGGAATCCCAGGGACAGCAGCAGCATATCCTGGGTCACCTGGAGGTGGTCTGACACCTGTTGGTGGGATTTCCCTACGATCAGTCAATCGTCCAGATACGGAAAAATTGTGACACCCACTATTCTGAATGTGTGCCACTACGACTGCTATGCACTTGGTAAAGACCCTTGGTGCAGAGACAAGGCAGAAGGGAAGTGTTGAGAACTGGTAGTGGCCTGAGGGGAGTCTGAATTTGAGATACTTTCTGTGTGACTCCTTTATGGGAATATGGAAATATGCATCCTTTAGATCCAAGGAGGCTAGCCAGTCTCCTTTTTGCAGAGTTGGCAAAATCATGGCCATTGTAACCATTTTGAGCCTGGGCTTTACCAGGTACCTGTTTAGCAGTCTGAGGTCTAGTATAGGCCGCCACTCTCCATTCTTTTTTGTTGTTAGGAAATATCTGGAATAGAACCCTTGCCCTCTTTGGTTGTGGGGGACAGGCTTCACTGCTTTTGCCAGCAGTAGGGCCTGTACCTCCTGCTCCAGTAGTTTTTTTTCTGAGAAGGGAGCTGGTGCAAAATGTTTAACCTTGGAGGAGGAAGGGACTTGAAGCAAAGGGAGAGACCCTGACTCACTATTTCCAAGACCCACTTATCTTTGGTTATTTTTAACCATGCCTGGAAATAGTGGGTGAGTCTGCCTCCTACAGGATGTGGAGAGGCAGCCTGAAGAAAAAGTCAGGGGTTCTGTTTTGCTTGCTGCTGAGGCTGAACAGACTGGGATCCTCTCCGAGAACCCCTTCTACCTCTAGCTCTGTAAAATCCAGTTGGCTGTGGTTGGTACTGCTGCTGGGAAACAGCCTGTACCTGAAAGAAAGGCCTCCTAAAAGAGGACCTGCCCCTGCCTCCCCTAGAATAAGATGAAGCTGAAGTAGAGGGCCTGTCTCTGGTTGAGTTGCTCCTAAAAGTAGCTTTATATTTGTCTACTTTTTTCATATATGCCTCAGTCTGGACACCACAAAGAGAGTGACCTCCGACAGGAAAGTCCATTGCCTTAGTTTGGGTGTCCAGGTTGAGGCTAGTAGCCCTCAGCCAGGCAAATCTTCTTAGAGCAATGGTACCAGCCATCCACCTTGCAGCTGCATCACTGGTGTCAGCTGCCATTTGAAATTGGTATTTGGAAGCCTCCAAGCCCAATTTTGCTGTGTCTAGCAGCTCTGACACTGTTAAAGAGGGGTTAGCCTCAGCATTGTCCACTACTGACTGCCAGAGAGCTTTTTGATAAAGGGCTGCATAGGCCTGGTAGCTGGCTTGACAAATTGCCAGGGATGTCGAAAGGTACCCCTTTTTTGCCATGCTGTCCACCTTTCTCGAATCCTTCTCGGGGGGAGACAGGATAAGGGAGTTTTGCCTTTCTCACAGGCAATCTGCTGCACAATACCCTGGTGGTCTGGGTGACTAAAAAGAAACTCAGCACCAGATCTTTCTAACTGATACTTCTTGTCACACTTTTTGTCTGTGGGCGTGACTGTATTGGGAGCCTTTAGGATTTCTAAAACATCCTTCTTAAAGAATTTGTAGATTGGCAGAAGGAGCCTTTTTGAGGATGTCAGCCCCATAAGCTCCATGTATTGTGCCTCCTCTTCATCCTGGATCTCTTCAGCTGTTTGCAGATCCAGGGTCTCTACCATTTTCTTAACAAAAGAAAAACAGGAAGAGAAATCCTCTGAGGGTCTGGGAGGGGAGCCAAAATCCTGTTCTGGTGACGCCTCAGGTTCCGGTCCCTCTTCATCTTGGTCATCCTCCTCATAAGCCACTGTAGCAGTAGGCAAAAGAGGGGTAACAACAGTTGCTTTTTCAGTAGTAGTAATCCCAGGCTGCTGAGGGGGTAATAAACCCTGCAGCACCTGGAGTAGGGTGAAAGCCTGTGTCAACTCAGCAGGAGATGGAGCATTAATAGACACCTGAGGGACCCTTGAGGCATTTCAGCTGGGGTGTCAGTGTGATTGGTTTTCTTTAATTTTTTGGCAGGCACCAGGGAGTCAGCCGGTTGATTGCCTCTCTTGCCAGAGCCCTCACCCATATCGGGGTGGATTTAGAGGCTCTGGAAGGAACTGCCACAGTCTTAGAGGAAGTGGACTGGTTAGAGCCCATGGACCCCTCCTCTAGTTTTCTTTTAAGCTTCTCCCTGCGTTTTTCCACTGTCTTAACAGGGAAAGACTTACAAATATCACAGTCTTCATTTAAGTGCTGTTGCCTAAGGCAGATCAAGCAAAGATCATGCTTGTCTGCCTTGGCAAACACCTCTGCACACTTCAAGCAATTCTTGAACCCAGGGGGTCCTGTTTTCTTTTTAGGCTTGTCTGACATTATAGAAAACAGGAACCAGTAACCGACCAAAAAATAGACAATTTAAATATTTGCAGTCGGTTTCAATAGAATAACGGTTGGTTCAGGAACCGATAAAGTGAAAAAACTATCGGTTCCGATCGGATCCGGAACCGAGAAACTGCTGAGAAAACCGATAAACCTCAGTTTAAAAGTGGTTAAAATTAAATAAAATTAAAGAGTAAAGTAACCCTCTAAAAAGGTTCCAATTAAATAAAAAAAGAAGGTCAGTTGGCCCTCGGTTCAAAGGAACCGTGAGGAACCGATAAACAAGTTTAAATTTAAAACTAATGCGGTATAAAACACTAAAAAGCAATGACACTAGGCAATAATGAAAAATAAAACAAAAATACTTAAGTTGATTTGCTCTGTGCACTACAGGAATCTGTCTTGATTGAGAGAGATCTTCAGGGAATCTGAACTTTGCAGCAGAGAGAAGAAATCTGAAGTAGAATGTAGGCAGTTGACACTGGGCAGTTTGAAAATAGATGCACAAGCTAAACATTCCATGATTAGCATAGCATTCTATCCTCTCTGGGGCAGTGCTAGCTTAAGGGATCACTGCAAGAGTAATACTATTAGTGGATTCCTGGGGTTAGAAGACTTCTGCACAACTGCTTTCTTCAGGTGGATAAATACATCTGATGTTACAGTGCAGGGGTGAGCATGACCACACAGCAGAGATTGAATTTCATTCTAAGTCCCATAATTAGCATAACATTCTAAAGCTCTGAGGCAGCTCATTCCAGGGGAATGACTGCAGTGTGTTAAGCATAAGTGAGGGATTCCTGGGGGTTTGAAAAGGGCAGAATAGAGGGGACATCCCCATTGGGCTCAGGGAACCATAAATAGAATTAAAAAAATGCAAAGCAAAACAAACAAAAAAAAAACACTGGCTTATGAAATGGGCAGTCTTGCTGAGCCTTTGGATCTTTTTCTTCCTTCGCAATCTGTTTCCATGACATTATTTCTACATAATTCGCAAGATTAGATGACACAAGTGCATCTGATGCAATTTCTCTACAATTCTTGTTTCATCTTGAGAATGCGTACATGTGTCTTTAATATGTGGATCCCGAATGCGGATACAGTACGTGTAATCTAAATCATTCTCTTTTATTCTCAATGTGTTTTGTGATGGAATCCTGTACTACTCTGTGGCAGGACGCTACAAATATGGGCCGCTGGCTTCAGATCCTAACACACAGACACAGCAGACAGGATCCAGCATTCCACTTCGCACTGGAGTGCTGGATCTTGTCTACTCTGTTGGAGGCAATGAGCCATTCTGGTGACAGGGGCCTTCGGGGGGGGGCACACTGTTCCGGTGGAAAGTGGACACTCAGTGGTCATCCTAGCTCCCAGGGTGAGCATTTTGTTTCACACAGTGGTCATTCTGTCCTTAGTATGGGCATTGAGTCACAGGGGCTGGCCATTCCTGCCTCAGGATATACAGTTAATTCAGGCACAGCGGGTGGGGGTTCTGGCCCTGGGGTGAGTATTCTACCCCTAGGTTGGACATTGAGGCACATAGAGTGGGCATTCCAGCCTCAGGGTGAGCATTATGGCCCTAGGGTAAGCAATAAGGCACAGGGGTCAGGCATTCCAGCCCCAGGATGAGCATTCTGCCCCTAGGGTGGGCATGAGGCATAGACAGTTGGCACTCCAGCCCTGGGGTGCATATTCTGAAGCTAGGGTGGGCATTCTGACCTAGGGTTGGCATTGAAGCAGAGGGTGGGTATCCCAGCAGGGCATTCCAGCCATATAGTGGGCATTACGGTTAGCTGGGGAGGAAAGACTGATCTGGAGGCTGGGAGGGTGTCTCAGGAGAATGAAGACTGGTCAACGGGGAGGAGAGGCTGGTTCAAGATGCTTGGGAGGTAGCCCAGCTGCAGGGAATCTGACTGGCTAGGGTTCAGAGGCTGGCAGGGTCTGGAAAAGTGCACCAACTGCTGGTAGGAAGGTCGGCTACAGGTGGGAACTTGGTCTGAGTGCTGGAAAGGTGTCTCTGCTGATGGAAAGTTGGTCAGCAGGGAAGGGAAGGCTAGATCGGGGCCTTCAAGTGATGTCCATGTGTAGCAAGACTGGTAGACTGGGGAGAAGAGTCTGGTCTAGGAGCTGGAAAGTTGATCCAGCTGCTGGGAAGAAAATCACTAAGGGTGGGAGGTCATTCCAGAGCAGAAAGGGTCATCCCACTGCTAGGAGGTCAGTCAACTGAGGAGGGGAAGTTGCTCTGTGACCTGGAAAGGTGGTCCAGGTGCTAAGAGGCTGGTTGCCTGAAGAGGAGAGCTGTTCTAGGGACTGAAAATGTGGTCGGCTGAGGGATGAAGGCTTGTCCTGTGGCCCTGAGGAACAGGTATTGAACCTCGATATGTAGGGGGAATTAGTGGTGGCATTTGGTCCAGCTTTGTAATTCCCGGGTTCCATTTTGCACATGTATAGCATGTTTGCACTTTCTTACTTTTGCACAAGGTGTGAATAAAATAACTAGCCATTAGTGTGCATTGCTACTTTGACTTTATGGTCCTGGAGATAAAAGGGTGGTCCAGCTGCTAGGAATGTGGTTGACTAGGAATCATAAACTGGTCCAGGGACTGGAATGGTGATCCAGGTGCTGGGATGGTGGTCTGTTGGGGGCAGGAGGGTGATCCTGCTGCTGGGAGGCTTGTCGGTTGGCATGGGGAGGCTGGTCCAGGGGCTGCAAGTGTGATCTAACTGCTGGCAAGAAGGTCAGCTAGGGGCCAGAGCCTGGTCTGAGGCTACAGGGATGGTCCAGGTACAGGGAGACTGGTAAGCTGTGGAGGCTAGGCTGGTCCAGGGACTGGAAGGATGGTCAGCTGGAGGTTGGAGGCTGGTACTACGGATGAAAATGTGAGCCAGCTGCTGGGAGGGTGGTTGGATGTGGGTGTGGTTTGGTGGCTGGAATGGTGGTCCAGGTTTTGGATTGTGGTCTGATGGGGGTCAGAGGCTGGACCGAGGGCTAAAAGTGAGTGGAAGGTGCAGGGTGGGTGGTCAGATAGAGTTGGGCTGGTCCAGGGTTCTGGCCCCTTTCAAAGGCTTTAATGGTTCTCACACCATCCATTAACCACTTGGTAAAATTTGAACTAGTCAGACCATGCAAACTGCGTCTAGTCTGGGCATTCTGGCCGGACAAGCCAATCCAGAGTATACTGTTTTGGTTCAATAGGGCTCTGGCGTCTGAATTTCACTCATACCTGTATTTCTCATCAACTGTGTGACTAGAAGCTACAGCATATTGCTTTCTTGATGGGGATCACTTACTGACTTTTACAAGAGTACCCAGAGGACTAACTAGGTGGAATGAATTTTGGGACCCGGATTCTCAGTATAATCTCAATTTCCAGCCACAGACCATAGGAGCTTCAGGGACATGGCAAAGGTAGAATCCTCAGACTGTGAGAGAGGGTCTTGTCTACCTAGCTTTAACAGTGCCCCATGGACAGGTGCTAAGAAGACATCCAACAGACAGCACAGGTGGCTATGTGACATCAGCCCATCCTCCTTTAATGGTTGGGCCTACTAATGGGGGAGTGGATTAAAAAGACAGAAATTATTTTGGGGATAGAAGGGTGGATGGCATCCATGCTCAATAATGCTGCCAGTTCAGCTCTGAACACCTCTGCCCCCCAACCCCTCAACACCACCACCATCATACTGGCTCCTAGGAGGGCATGCCCAGTGTGGAGGGAAGCTTCAGGACTGTTTGCAGAGGCTTTGCATCAGTTGAAGAGTCAGGGCTGGAGTGGATGCAGACTAGGGTTGCTTGGAATTTGTTGAGCAAAATTGGATTCAACAGATTCCAAGCTTTTGGGGGAATTTCAATATATAAAGCTCAAATTCTGAATCCAACATCCCTTTTGGATGCAGAATCAGATTTGAATCCATAGCAGAGTGTAGTAAAACAAAGTACTCCCTCCCCTTACCTGCTGCAGCTGTTGTGGAGGAGGATCAGATAGTGGCAGTCTGTTCTTGGTGTGTCAGACTCATTACAGCTCCACTGCTGAAGTGAGAACGACTCCCTCCCCAAGTCCCACAGGAACTACCCTCTGTTGTTGCAGTAGCCCTCCAAGTCAAGAGTCAGCAGTGCCCCCCCCATGTTCTCTCTGCCCCTTCAGAAAAAGTCACCCCACTGCTTCTAGTATGACCAGATGTCCTCTTGGCCACTAAAAATAAGCCCTCCCCACTGCTCCTAGTCTGACCATCCCCTCCCCAGTCAGGTCCATATTGCTTCTGTTTCCTGAAAAGCACTTTAAAAAGCACACTAGTTTATAACTTGTCCTGGTCCAGGGCTCCACATGCTCTCCTAGATCCAACCTGGGAAGTGGCTGACCTAAGCAAAGTCCAGGGAGCATGTTCTGCTTGGCGCCCTTTCATATAAGTGTCTGGTAAAGCCTGCTCCCAGGGATTTGTTTAAGTCAGCCATCTCCTGGGAGGTAACTCTGGGAGAACCAAGAGCAACTGAGGTATTCAAAAGCAATGGAGGTCACAGTAGGAAGAGCTCTTAAAGTCCGGTGTGGGGGACACATAATATAAAAAAAAAATATATTAATTTTCTAGACTCTGTGCGCTCAGCCACTTGCTGGTTTTCAAAAATGGAGGACAGCAGGAAAGATGACAGAGGACAGTACACACATTTTAGATTAAATGTCCAGTCCAATGGAACAGCAAAACAACTGATCGGGGGGGTTGGGGCTTGGGTGATTCAGGCTACAGAGGCCGAAGGGGTGAGAAGAAAGAAGCTTAGGCTGGCATGCCACCATGGAACCACACTGAAGTAACAGTCCACTGCAGTTCTGCAGCATCATGCAAGGACAAGGTAAACACAGATTAGGAGGGAAGGAGACAGATGAAAGACCAGTCTCATACACCCGGGGATGAAATTAGATTCGGAACTTCTGATTCCACTTCTGATTCCATTCCTGCATTCAAAGTCAGAATGGAATTGCCAGAATTCAAACTTGTTGGCCATGGAACAGATTCCAGAAAGTCCATGTACCTCTTACACAGACAGAATTTGTAGTGCCACTCAGAAGGATAGAAGTCTCAAACATAAAAAAAAAAAATAAAAATGAAGTGAATCATAAAATCATAGAAACTTGGTGGCAGAAGAGGACCCACCAGCCCATCTAGTCTTCCTCTTACCCCCTTACTCATCCCCCACTCCTCTGGAAACCCCCCTTCCCCTGCTATACAGCCCCATATGACTGTCCCATGCTCTCTTGAATCCCTCCACTATCTCCTCTGGAAGCCTGTTCCATGCCTCCACCACCCTCTGCATGAAGAATTGTCCCCTCACATTGCCTCTGTATCTTCCTTCCTGAAGTCTTAGGCTATGCTCTCTAGATACAGCCCCTTCCTTCCTTTTAAATAAACACCCTTCCTTTACTTTGTTGATCCTCTTGACATATTTAAAAGTTTCAGTCATGTCCCCTCTCTCCCGTCTAGTCTCCAATGTGTATGGAACAAATTCCTTACATCTCTGATCGTATGTCTTCCCCTGCACCATCCCGGTTGCCCTTCTTTGGGCTCTCTCAATCCTGTCTATGACTTTTCATAGATGTGGCCTCCAGAATTGGACTGCTAGTGATGCCCCTGCCAATGCATGCCAATATCCCATTTGGCCTTCCCTGCTGCCCTGCTACATTGGTTTCCCACCTTAAGGTTACATGATACTATAATCCCCAGATCCCTCTCCTGCTCCGTATTCTTGATGTCCTCTCTACCAAGGGTGTAACTTGCTTTCAGGTTCCTGCATCCCAAGTGCATCACAGCACACTTTTTGGCATTGAATTTCAGTTGCCAAGTCTCAGCCCATCCCTCCAGAATCTTTAGGTCCTACCTCATGTCCTCCACCCTCCCTGAGGTATACACCCTATTGCAGATTTTCATGGTTCTGGGCATGTACGGCACTGCTTGCAATGCATCTGGTCATTAGGGCACCAAGTCCCAATGTTGTAGCCCCCACGCCCCCCCTTTTCTAAATATTCCAACTCCGGTGGAGGCAGGCCCTCAGGAGGGGTGGTGAATTTGGCCATATGGCACCCCTAATGACACAGGCTGTACATGGCCTTGCACATAGCTGGAAGGGATTTTGTATCTATCAATGAATAGGCACACTTTCCCCTCAGTCCCTCCGCTATATTGCTGAGGTAGATCTGTAGTAGGGTTGATAAGCCGGGGGTGGAAAGTATGAGGAGGATTTGGTCAGGCTGGAGGTGTAGTCAGAAAAGTAGCAGCTACAATTCAATGCAAAATGCAATTATGCACATAAGGTGTAAAACCCAAGGCAATATACTGACTTGGGGGGACTGGGGTAACAGATCAGAGAAGGGACCTGGGATCACAATTTCAGATAACCTAAAAGTTCGGAATCAGTGCGACAGGGCAGCAGGGAAAACAATCAGTATGTTAGCATGCATAGGGAGGGGCTTTACAAGCAGAAGAAGGGAGGTGACCATGCCACTATACAAAACTATGGTCAGACCACACCTGGAATATGGGGTCCAGTTCGGGAGGCCATACTTGCAAGGGAGCAAGGACAGGTTGGAGAGGGTCCAGAGAAGAGCAACCAAAATGGTGAAAGGGCTGCATGAGAAGTCATACGACGAAAGGCTGGGGGAGCTAGGCCTGTACACACTGGAAAAGAGGAGGGAAAGAGGGGATATGGTTGAAACCTTCAAGTACTTGAAGGGTATAAACAGGGTAAGGGTTGACAGCATCTTCAGAATGAGTGAGAACAAATCCACTAGAGGGCATGCATTTAAACTGGACGGGGTTAGATTTAGAGGTGGCATCAGAGGGAAGTACTTTACTAAGAGGGTCATGGGGCCATGGAACAGACTGCTGGAATGGGTGGTGGGGGTAGAGTCAGTGAACAAATTTAAAAGAGCTCGGGATTCCTACATGGGCCTAAGCAACAGGTGGTAGGCAGGAAATGGAGGGTGGAAGGGGGAATTTGGGCAGACTGGATGGGTCATGGGGTCCTTTTCTGCCGACAGATGTCTGTTTCTATGTTAGATATTAACAAGCATCTGTCAATGCCGAATGTTGTTGTGTGCACTGGTGTCATGGGGGAGAGGGATGTTTGAAAATTGCTTCAGTGAAGTTGTTTGTGAGAAGGGGTCCCAAAAAACATATGTTGAAAATCCGGGAAAAAATATTTAAAAATGGCCAAGTTATGCCACGAAGTTGAAACCCCTATTGAAATACATCGACGCCGAAAATCCCATTGAAATACATTGAAGCACTTACCTCAGTTCGCGGTTGGGCTTTGAAGAGCAAAGACGTGCCTGCAATCCAAGGTAGATTACGGCGACGGACCTTCGGTGGGTAAGTATGGGGTATGGGGGGCGTGGGGTGGTGGGTCCTGAGTGGGAGGGTAGGGGGTTGGATAATGGTGGAACGGACAACTATGGACTTTTTTTTTTTACAGGGAAAAAAAAATGATGAGGGACAGTTTTCTTTCTTTTCACGGAGTTTGCTGAACAGTTGAGGACACTGGGGGATTGGGCAGCCCCAGTGTCTGCATACTGTTTGGGGGGGTTACACAACGGACAACAATGGATGGACAGATGAGGACACTGGGGGATTGGGCACCCCCCCAGTGTCTTTATACTCTTTAGGGGAGGGGGGGTTACACAGAGGACAATGATGGATGGTTTTCTTTTTTTAAGGATAAAAAAACAAGCATTTGTCAATGCTGAACATTTGATGTATTGAAAGATGTCGACCCCTGCACCTTGTTTATGCCCTTGAGGTACTTGAATGTATCTATCATGTTCCCCCCACTCCCTCCTTTCCTCCAATAAGTACATATTGAGGTCATTTTAATCTCTCCTGATAAGTTCTGTGTTGCAAGCCATGTACCATCTCGGTTGCCTTCTGTGGACTGTCTCCACCCTGTCAATGTCCTTGCGCATTTGCGGCCTCCAGAATTGCACACAGTACTGTAGGTGAGGCCTCACTAGTGCATTATACAATGGCATCACCACCTTGTGCCCTCTGCTAATGATACCGCTACCTATGCACCCCAGCATGCCACTGGCCATCCTTGCAACATTTGTGCTCTGCTTTGACACCTTTAGGTCATCAGAACTGATAACTCCAAGGTCCCTTTCTTCCTTGGTGATCATCAGCACCTCCGCCCCATCCTGTAACTCTCCCCAGGTTTCCCTCTTCTCGGGTGCATTATTTGGGCTGCTTTGCATTGAACCTCAGTTGCCACTCCTCAGAGCATTTTTCAAGCCTCTCCATGTCCCTGCTCGTTTTCTCCACCCCTTCTGGAGTATTCACTCTGTTACAGATGTTGGTGTCATCTGCAAACAGGCAGACACACCTTTTCTTCTAGCCCTTCCGTAATGTCTGTAGTGAAGACATTGAACAGGACTGGTCCCAGGACTTATCCCTGAGGTACCCCACTGGTCACCCCCTCTCCCCGGATTGGACCCCATCACTGTACCACCACCCTCTGCCTCCTGTCTGTCAGACAGTTTCTAACCCAGTTTATCAGCATGTGCCTCATTGCCAGACTACTCATCTTGTTAATCAGCCTTCTGTGTTGGATATTGTTGAAGGCTTTGCTGAAATCAAGGTAGGTGACATCAAACATCCCTCCCTAATTTACTTCCTTAATGAGGCATTAGGGTTTCTAACCTTAACGCCCCACCCCCACCCTGCAGAGACTGACAGGCACTGGGGGTGTCCCTTTGGGTCATCGGCCGTAATGCTCACGCCATTCCACCCCCACCCTGCAGATATTGACAGGTGTTGTGGTGTGCCCTGAGGTCTTCTGCCCTAACGCTCACCCCATTCCATAATGAAATAATTTATTTTTATTTTTATTTGAGTTTTGGTAACCGGGTAAGACCACTGAGACAATTACAGTCCCTTTTTCAGGGTCGACTCGGGGTACAATGAAGCAAATACAAGTTGTACAGAGATTCAGTGAAGTATAGCAGTAAACAATGACAATAGCAACAATAGTGTAAGGCTAGACATTGTAACAGTGGCTACATACCTACAGGTTCTATATACATCAAGAGTAGGCTATACAAAGGTAGTTTGTAATTTCTGCCACGCTAGGGAATTGAGAGCCGGTAAGGTTGACAGGCTAGGGTGGGGAGGAGAGGGAGGGAATGGAGTGAGGGGGGAGAGGTAGAGGTCAGCGAGATAGGCAAGACAGGGGGCTTCATTGGAAGCAAGAGCAGAAGGAGGAGGCTACAAGGAAGGCAAGCAGGTTGGACTTGGAGAGGAAGAGATGGACTGGTTAGGACATGAGGAGGGAGGGAGTTCCAGTCAGAAACAGCAGCAAAAGAGAATGCCCTCCTGGTGAGGGAGAGGCGAAGACTGGGGAGGACAATTAGGGGAAGGGAGGATGAGCGGAGGGAGTGAGGTGCTTGCTTTGGGCATATCAGATCTCTAAGGCAGTGGGGAGTAAAGAGGTGGACCAGTTTAAACATGAGACACATGGAGAGGTATTTCAATTTAGCTTTGTAGGGTAACCATCCTAGAGAGGAAAGAACATCACAGTGATGAGATCGGGAGTTAACCCCCAAGGCGAACCTACCAACCCTATGGTAGGCCTGGGAGAGAGTGAGAGAGATGAGATATTACAGAGTAGCAGGGGGCCCACAGGTAAGGAGGGGGTAAGGAGAAGAGGCAATTCTTAGGCAGAAGGCAGAGATGAGATACGGACGAATCCGATAGAGCAGGCCAAGCTTCTGATTCATGGTTTTAGCTATGTTGGAGATGTGAATACTGAAGGAGAGTGAAGGGTCCAGGGTGAAGCCCAAGTATTTGAAGGCAGGCGCGGTCTCCACGGTATCTCCCACAGATGATGTAATGTTGAGGGTAGAAGGGGCATGCTTAAGGCTGGAACGATGGGAGAAGAGCATATATTTCGTTTTCGTTTTAAGCTGAGATTGGTGCAGTATAGAAGAATGGGGAAACCTTTGGGCCCAAGACTCCAAGGCACACCCCGATACCTGTCACAGGCTGCAGGGTGGGGTAGAATGGTGTGAACATTATGGTCGATGACCCCAAGGCACACACCCAACATCTGTCAGTTGCTACAGGGTGGGGGGATGGGGCATTATAGTTGGAATCCCTAATGCCCCAGATGTTTGTTGGTATTTTTGCTCCAAATTTTCAACATTGGCTTTTTGGGACACCACCTCATGAACAGTGACACTATCATTTTGTTACTCAATCCCATAAGGTGATTTTGCGTGACTGCACCAATCGGAGCCACAGGTGCTAAAACATATTTTGGGCAGGATGTGAAAAATGACAGTTGTACTGTTCATGAGGAGGTGTGAAAAATGGCAATGTTGAAAATCTGGAGTGAAAATATGAGAAACTGGCAAAGTTACGAGCGTACATAGAAACTGTGCAACGCACGCCCATAATGCAGTAATTTTATGGAATGTTTTCATCAATTTTCAACATCGTTTTTTGGGACCTCTCCTCATGAACAGTGGCACTGTGATTTTACTACTCCATCCCAAAAGTTGATTTCGCACAGCAACTGCGCCAATCTGTGCAACTGGTGCTAAAAGACATTTCAGGCAGGATGTGAAAATGGCAGCTGTACTGATCATAAGGAGGTGTGAAAAAAATAGCAATGTTGAAAATCTGGGTAGAAAATATAAATCAAGCGAAATTCTGACGTGCGTAGAAACTGCACAACACTCTCATAACGCAGCAATTTTAAGCTTTTTTCATCAACTTGCAACATTGTTTAGGGACCACCATGAACAGTGGCACTGTCGCTTCATTACTCGGTCCCAAAAGGTGATTCCGTGTAACGACCGTGAAATCATCTTTCAGGACTGAGGAACAAAATGACAGTAACATGTTCACAAGGTGGGGTCCCAAGAACCCAATGTTGACAATTTGGAGCCCAAATTCCTACAAATGGCTGAAATATCAACCTAAGTTGAAACCCCCATTGACTCCCATTATATAGCTTACCTTTCATTCTTTCAGTTTGCCGGTCAGCTTTGAAGAGTGCAGACGTGCCCCACTCTGCAGAAGATCACGTCCGACGACCTCGGAGGGTAAGTATGGGGTAAGGGGTAAAGGGCGGTGGGTGTGCAGAGGGAGGGTCGGGATGGGGGAGGAGGACGAGGAAGACAACGAGGGACAGTTTTTGGTTTTACAAGTGAAAAAAAAATTAAAAATTTAGACACACTGGAGTGGGCTCCCAGTGTGCCACAACAGTGGTAGGGAGGGGGAATACCAACACTGGGATTGGGCACCCACTGTCGGCTAGGGATATAGACAGGTTGGAGGGGTGCATCCGACACCGGAAGTGGGCAGGCATCCCAGTGTCAGAAAGGGAAAGAGAAAATTGTTTAACCAGGAAAGACACACTAAATGAAATGTTTGCCGAGATGAGCTCCCTCAGCATACCAGTGTCATCAGGACACTGCCTGCTGATTTGCTGGCCACAGACCGGCCCCTGCAGCACCTTTGGCCATTGGGCTGGCACCCCTCACACCTCTCCCTAGCAACTCTCATGTCAACATGTTCATCTGCGCTCATGATGAACATAAAAAGGAGGGGTCACAACACTGCCCACTGGGGCACCCCACTCGTCACCCCCCCATCCCGGAGTACACCCCATTTACCACCACTCTCTGGCTTCAGCCCACTAACCAGTTCTCCACCCACCTGGTTATTTTCCCACCTACCCCAACACTTTCCAGCTTGCTCACCAACCTTCTGTGGGGGACAGTGTCAAAGGCCTTACTGAAGTCCAGACAGGCAATGTCCACTGCACCCCCCCCCACCTCGGTCGACCACCTTCATCACCCAATCAAAGAACTCAGTCAGATTTGTTTGGCATAACTTTCCTTTCGTGAAGCCATGCTGCCTGTTGTCCTGCAAGCCACTATCCTCCAGGTAGTCCAGCACCCTCTCCTTTATGAATGCCTCCATAACCTTCCCCACTACTGCAAGGCATAAAATAAGTGGGTCTGCATCACAATTTGTGAATTAAAAAACCGACAAAAATGCAAATCAATTTCGGTTTTGATTAGCGGTAGGTGATAATTGATTTCTCCACGACCACAGGGCTTGGAATGCACAAATGGCACTATTTTTTACTATTTGTAGCCCTTTCTCCCACATTCTGGACTCCCCACTGCTAATCAACTTTGATCAGTTGCTAATCATTTTTCATTTTGATTAGCAAAGGCAGCTAATCAATTCTCCAACTGAGGCTGACCGGGCGATAGTTCTCAGTCACCTCCCAACTACCCACTTTATGCAGCGGCACCATGTGCGCCCTCTTCCAATCCTCCAGCACCCTCCCTGAATCCAGAGATAAGCTGAAAAGCCTTGTCAGTGGAGCAGCCAGCTCCTCCCCCAGCTCCTGGATCACCCTCAGTTGCAACCTGTCCAGCCCTATTGCTTATCCACTTTCAGCCTGCCTAGTTCCTCCCCAACTCTTTCTTCACTGAATGGACTGGGATCCACCCTTTTGTCCCCCGTTCCCCTAAGCTTGGGCCCTCCTCCTCCTCTGTAAATACTGAGCAAATGTACTTGTTCAGCTCCTCTGCTTTTTCACAGTCCCCGTTCAGTTTTATCCCCCTTACCCCCTCAGCCTTGCAAACCCCTGCCTTGCCTTCCTCTTTTCCCCCACATATCTAAAAAATGTTTTGTCCCCCCTTTTGGCCTCCTTAGCTATTCTCTCCTCAATGTCTGCCTTTGCCCTCCTTATCTTCTACCCTGCTAACCTCCTCTTCTCCCTATAAGCTTCTCTGCCCTCCTCTCTTTATATCCTCATATATGTTCTGAAAGCCCTCCTCCTGTCCCCGACTGCTCTCGCCACCTCCCTTGTAAACCAGAGTGGTCTTCTCCTCTTTCTGCTTTTCCTTACCTTCTTTATGCACATCTGTGTTGCTTTCAGCACCCCATCTTTAATAGTTTCCCATAACTCCTCCACATCCCTTATATTCTCCATACCCGCCATCTCTTCCCTCACTATCCTTCTCATCCTGTGGAAGTCCATGCTCCTGAAGTCCATAACTGTTGTGCTGGTTTGGATTGCCTCTTTCCCTGTCCTTACCCTGAACCATACTGTCCTGTGGTCAGAAGTGTCTCCCACCTCCACCTCCTCCACACTCCCCCATTCGTCAGGACCATGTCCAGCAGGTTGTCACCCCTTATTGGCTCCCTGACCTGCTGCTGCAAGAATACTCCCTGCAGCGACTCTAGCATTTCCTTGCTCCTAGCTGATACTGCATCCGTGATGGCCCAGTCCACATCTGGAAGGTTTAAGTCCCCCACCAGGACTAATTACCCTTTGAGAACCATCCTGTCTGTTTGAAAAGTATGCTCTGCAGTGGCAACAGCAGAGACTTACAGTACATAAAGTATGTAAGGTGACACGTGAGGAAGCACATTCTGGGACAGACAATTTGGCAGGGACAACACTATAGCACCGAAAGAAAAAATTACTCACCTTAGTAATTGCTTTTCTTCTCATGGAGTCTTGCTATATTATAACATTAGCAGTCAGCCACTGCAGCTGAACTGCCCCGGAGAGGAAGGAGTTAACTCCAGAGGATCTGCGAGTTCTACAGCCAGCAGATGCTTTGTGCCCAAAACTCTATCTGGCAGTTTCAAATGAAACTGTCAGATCTTCTAGAACTAACATCAAGGAACAGAAAGTCTGTGTGGAAAAACTACACTAGCCCATGGCTACCTACTAGTAGTAGTAACAACAATATAAACAACAAAGAACACCCAGAACCATAATAACAAAATTGATGGTATTATGGTTCGTTTTACCACCCTTGACAAGCACATTATGAACCCCCTTCCCCCAAGACTCAAGTCCAGGAAGGGGCAATATAAATAACCTAAATGAAAGCAACCAGATCCCTAACCCAAAGGAAAGAGGGTAAAGGGATAACTACAATGGCATGACACGAGTTGTACCAATTCGCTACCCATACCCAAGTAGAGGTTCTGAGAGGGGCGAGGGAAGGTGGTTATAATATAGCAAGACTCCATGAGAAGAAAAGCAATTACTAAGGTGAGTAATTTTTCTTCAAACACCATGAAGTCTTGCTATATTATAACATTAACAGATTACACAGCAGTACCTCCATGGAGGAGGGTCAGAACCTACTTAGGAAATAGGCTCTGAAGCACAGCTGTGCCAAACCGACATCTCTCCTGGACTGGACATCCAGGGAATAATGCTTGGTAAAGGTGTGAACTGTCTTCCAGGTAGCAGCTTGACAAATCTCCAGAATGGGAATGTCCCTAGCAGCCGCTAGAGGCATAGCTGTACCCCTGGTGGAGTGGGCCCTCAATCCTGAGGGTACTCTACCTAGTTTCTGATAACAGAATTGGATACAAGAAACAATCCACCTTGCAATTGTTCTCTTAGTGGCAGGTTTTCCTTTGCCAACCTCGCCATAGGTAAGAAACAGTTGGAGGGATTCGAACCTATGACCTCTGGTGCGCTCTAAATAGTAGCTTAAGGCTCTTTTGACATCCAAGCTGTGCAGTCTCCTCTCGCCTGAGGAAGAATGCTCAGTGAAAAATACTGGGAGAGAGATAGATTGATTCAGGTGGAAATCAGAAACCACCTTAGGCAAAAACTTTCTATTAGTCCTAAGGACTACCTTATCTCCGTGGAAAGAGATAAAATCTTCTTCCACTGACAGGGCCTGTAACTCACTTATGCGTCTGGCAGAGGTGATAGCTACTAGGAAAACGGTTTTCCAAGTTAAATACTTGAGCTCTGCTGAAGACAGAGGCTCAAGGGGGGTTGCATTAACTGAGCAATGCAAATATTCAGGTCCCAGGCGGGAGCTGGTTCCCGAAAAGGAGGGTTAGTATGAAGTAACCCTTTAAAAAACTTGGAGAACACAGGGTGAGAAGAAAGGGGAACACAGGGTGAGAAGAAAGGGAGGCAGGCTTCCCTGCTGACACAAAAGCAGAGACAGCTGCCAGATGAACCTTCAGGGTAGCTGGTCTAAGGCCTCGGGAATTCAGATGGACCAAATATTCCAGAAGAATGGGAAGATCAGCAGATTCTGGGATAATCTGCCTCTCAGAGCACCAGATGGAAAACCTCTTCCACTTAGAATTATAAGTGGCCCTAGTGGAAGGCTTCCTAGAAAGCCTTTAAAATATCCATGACACCTTGAGAAAGGTGTAAGTCAGCAAATTCTAGCTCCTCAAGAGCCAAGCCTTGAGGTGGAGGGATTTGAGGTCCGGATACCACACTCTCCCCTGTGCACAGGCCAGTAAGTCGTGGACTCTGGGTAGGCTCAGGGCAGGGTGGACTGCCAAGGACAGAAGCAGAGGTACCAGGGCTGTCTGGCCCAATCTGGGGCAATCAGAATCACTCTGCAAGGTTGAGATCTGATTTTACTAGTACCCTGAAAGAAGAGGAAGGGAGGAAAGGCATACAGGAACTTCCCTTTCCAGTCCAACAGAAAGGCGTCCAGAGGACTGAGCCCAGTACTGGAGGCCTGCAACAGAAAAGAGGAAGTTGATGGTTGTCTGGGGCTGCGAAAAGATCTATCTGAGGAGTGCCCCCATCTGAAAAAGACGGACCCCAGCACTTGTGGATTCAAGAGCCCATTAGGCCAGTGGCCCTGAAAATTCTGCTGAGAAGTCCTTGGTTTGTCCTTCCCTGGGAGGTGAACCGCTATCAGGGAGGTGTTCAGGAGTAGGCCAGAGACCACAACTTCATTGCTTCGGTGCACAAGGCTGAAGACCAGTGCCCCTTGTTTGTTGATGTACCACATTGTGGTGGTATTGTCTGTCCTGACTTGAACCACTTTGTTCTGGACAGAATCTGAAACACCGAAGAGCTAAAAGACAGCTCTGAGTTCCAACAGATTGATGTGGAGCAGAGATTCCTGGGAGACCACACCCCTGGGTGGCAAAGGTCGCCTAGGTGAGCCCCCACCCTAACAGGGAGGCATCCGTGGTGAGGTGAGGGAGTGAGAAATGGGAATGAAGGAACCCCTGTCTTAAATTGCTCTGGACCTGCCACCAGTGGAGGGCTAGGATCAGAGTTTGAGTAACTGGAACCAACTTGGTAAGGGGGTCCTTTTGAGACCAATAGGCCTCAAATGGAACTGAATGTCCCTCATCTGGAATCTTGCTCCCTGCACGACAGCTGTGGAAGCAGCCAGTGCCCAAGGAGCTGCAGAAAATGCCTTGCTGGTCAGAGACCCAGGGTAAAGGAGGATGCCAGGGCGATGAGTCTGTCCACCTTTCCGAGGGAAGAAAAGCCCTGGCTAACCTTGTGTTCAATTCTGCGCCTATGAAAGTTAGGACCTGAACCGGTTCCAGAACTGACTTTGGTAAGTTTAGCAGGAATCCCAGGGAAGTGAGAAGCTGCTGGGTGACTTGCAAATGAGTTTTCACCTGACCTGGAGACTGACTCACAATGAGCCAGTCGTCCAGGTAGGGAAACACAGCAACCCCTTGCCTTCTTAAGTGAGCCACTACTACAGCGAGACATTTTGTGAATACCCTTGGCGCAGAGGTCAGGTCAAAGGGCATTGCCCTGAACTGGTAGTGGCCTGAGGGCAGTTCGAACCTGAGGTACTTTCGGTGAGAAGGCCTGATCAGAACATGAAAATAGGCATCCTTGAGGTCCAGGAAGCTAGCCAGTCCTGGCCTTAGGGAAGGCAATATCATTGCCAGAGTCAACATTTTGAACTTTGGTTTCAAAAGATGCTTGTTCAGGTACTCTTAAATCTAGAATGGCCCCATTCTCCTGTCTTTTGGGGTAAGAAAGTATCTTGAATAAAGCCCTTGCCCTGATGGCAAGGAGGAACCTTTCCACTGCTTTGCAGTCCAGAAGAGAAGAAACCTCTGCTTCCAAAGCAAGGGCTTCTGAAGGATTGCAGGTGGAAAATGTCTGACTCTCATCTTTGGAAAGTGTTTGAAGCTGAGAACCAGACCCTGCCTATTACCTCCAGAACCCATCTGTCCGTAGTTAGGGACAGCCAGTTCCGGCTGAAATAGGCCAACCTGCCCCACTGGTACAGGAGAATCGGCCTGGGCACCCCATCAGGGTGCCTGCTTAGCAGCAGCCTTAGGCTGAGGGGAGGGGACGGCCCACGGTGCCTCTGCCTCACCCTGCCTCTGAAGAAACCTCTCTGCAGAGACAGCAGAGGAGGCTTGAAATTGGTAAAAGGCCTGGAAAAGGCCTGCCCCTACCTCTGGGAGCATGTCTTTGTGGCATGGCATGCTTCTCCTTAGCCTGGGCACTTTTGTAGGTAGTTCTGTATTCATCCATCTTTTTCATATAGTTTTCTGTTTGCTCCCCAAACAGAGAATTTCCTACAGGAAAATCCATAGCCTTTGACTGGGTATCTTGGGACAGATTAGTGCATCTGAGCCATGCCAACCCTCGGAAAGCTACAGAAGTGGCCATGACCCTAGAGGAAACATCATTAACATCAACAGCAGTATGAAATTGAACTTTAGAGGCTTCAATGCCATCAGCAGCCACCTGTTCCAACTCACTAGCCAGCTGGCCATGGGCTGCTTGGCTAACTGACTACTGTGTCCCACCTAGATTTCTGATATCTAGCCACATAAGCCATATAATTTGCCTGCCTGAGTCCCAAAGAAGCTGCCATATACTGTTTCTTCTCATGGCATCAATCTTCCTGGAATCCTTATCAGGAGGATGTGAGGCCAGAGGAATATTAGCCTTGTCACAGGCTGCAGCTTGTACCACACCTACATGACTACACTGTTCAGTAAGGAAGTCTGTATCCGAGCCTGACAAAGTATACCTTCTGTCCATTTTTTTATCTACAGGAGGGACAGAATGAGGATTTTTAAAATCTTTGTTGTTTGTTCCTAAATGACTTATGCAAAGGAATAGACAACCTCCTAGACTCTGGAATATCCATCATTTCCACATAATCAGGCTCCTCTTGCTCATCCACAGCCTCCTCTAAAGGAAGCTGGAGGGTTTCTGCAACCTTTTGTAAAAATAAAGAAAGAGGGACTCAGGCAGAATAGGAGGAGATTCTAAAGGTCTGTCTGGAGAAATGTCCGTTCAATGGGCACGCCCAGACCCCCCAGCCACACATATATTGATCAAATTCCTCCTCCCTCCTGTGGTTCATAAAATCCTCAACTTCAAAATCCTGAACCACTGGGACTGAACGAACCAACCTTTTACCAACTGTTGGTGGTTCTACAGATCCCTGAGACAGTGACTGGACAATCTGAATGGCTTTAGCTATCTCTGCAGCAGTTGGAGACACAATTTTGGACCCCAAACCTACTGATTTCCTTGTCTTTTACTCGGGACTGGTTCCTCTGAACCAGCCTTCCTTTGCCCGAGGAAGTCTCTCTGGTCAGAGGGCACTCCTCTGGTCCAGTGGGTACTGGACCGGCTGGCCATCCGGTCAGCGGACTTTTTGTTCTCGCCCCTGAGCCGCCCAATCTCTTTCCAGGGTGGCTGCAGGGAAATTTTACACACCTGGCAGTCTGACAGGAGGTGGTCAGCCCCAGACAATAAACACAGTGGTGTGTGGGTCAGCCTTGGCAAAAGGCCTCCCCACAGACATCACAGTGTTGAAACCCAGTGGCCGGTTTTCTTTTGGGTTTCTCAGACATAATGCCAGCCTAACCAAAACTTGCCCTTTGATGGCAGTGCCAGGCAAGACACCTTATCGGTTCCTAACCGTGTCACGGGTATTTGAAAAAACCGTTATAATTCTGTTTTTTTAGAACCGATAAGAACCGGGAACCGCACTCTAAAACCCACTGTACACTTTTAAAATGTAGAAATAACAAAGCGATCGGTTCAAAACCGAACCGATAATTAATTTTCCACACAGACTTAAAATTTAGTACTTACGGTTACCAGATAGACTTTAAACCGAAATGCGTAAAAATAATGACTTTTGCCGGTTCAAATGAACCAAAAATACCGCTGAACCGAGAATGAACCGAGCTGAAGGAGCTGATCTCCGAGCGACTGTTCAGTGAAGCGGAGTAAAGAATCTGACAGTTTCATTTGAAACTGCCAGATAGAGCTTTGGGCACAGCGCCCTCGCGCTGTAGAACTCCAGATCCTCTGGAGTTAACTCCTTCCTCTCCGGGGCAGTTCAGCTGCAGTGGCTGACTGCTAATGTTATAATATAGCAAGACTTCATGGTGTTTGAAAAACTTTTCATGGGCAGCTACACAAATAATTGTGTAATCAAACTGATAACTCCATTGTGCTCCTTTACATACAGTGTGGTGACCCAAAAATGCTGTATCCTAGATGAACAGTTTGTATAATTACAGCAATTACCATGTCAAAATGTTTGAACCAAAAAGGACACACATTTTACTAATACCTTATTGGTGTACATTGCAAATCGAGCTAAAGGAATGCCTAGGGGAGCCCACTGAATTGACTACGGAGATGGTATTATTATCCATGCTGCCCAACCTTAGACCCTCGTGGGCCAGAACTTTACTGCCTATATATTTGGTGGCAGCTAAAAAAGCTACCACTTGATGGTGGATGACCACAATTATTCCCTCGGTGGTTGATTGGTGGGTTATAGTGATGAATATTTATCATATGGAAAAATTAACAGCTGCTTTCCATGAAAAGGTAGAAGCTTTCAATATGAAGTGGCAAAAATGGGTGTGGTATGTAGTTCAAATTGACTCCAACTTTGTCTCCTGGGGACTATCTGTAGCTCAAAGGGTGGTGCTGCTCTCATCGGGGTGTCATCTGAATGAGTCTAGAAAAATGGAGGGAATGGATCCACAGTATATTACTTATTTACTTGTGGAAGTGTCTTCATTTTTTATAGCCTATAGCTATATGATTATTGGACACTGCATTACCACTGATTTTAATGGTTCTTGCGCACCTGGCGCAAGCCAACATCTTGCAGAAGCGGATTTAGAGGGCGCGGTCGCTGTTCGGCGAATGCAGGGCATGCATCAGTAGGTGCATCCCTCATTCCCCAATCAGCCTGCATGCCGGCACCACATCATTCATACATAATGTGGCGAGCACATCTAAGGAAAGGTCTGCTGCAATCCGAGCAAAGCTCGTAAGACGCAGCGGTCCTTTTCTTGCCGTGCTCGCCGCCATTATGTGCATGGCGGGACTCGGCTGTAGAACTGCTGACTTCGGGGGTGCCCAGTCCCCGTCGGCTGCCCCTGCCCCTGTCAATCTCACCGATGGGGGAGCCTACTCCTGTCGGCATAAAGCGCCTAATTGTGTAATGCCGAGGGGTGCCCAATCCCCCTCGGCTGTTACCCCCCCTCTTTCCTTGTGTGTGCCAACAGGGGAGCCCACTCCCTGTCAGCAATACCCCCAATTGTTTAATGCCGAGGGAGGTGCCCAGTCCCCTCAGCTCTGCATCCCCTTTGTGTGCCGACGGGTGCCCAATCCCTGTCGGCATAAATTCGCCTCAGAAGTGTTTGCCGACGAGGGTGCCCAACTTCTGGCCGGCCACAGACCCCCCAAAATAGTTAGGGTGGCACGCTGGGAGCCCACCCCAGCATGCCAAATCCCCTGGGAAAAAAAACTGTCCCATGATGTTTTCTTTTCCTTTCACTACCTGTAAAGGAAAACGGTCCTCATAGTCTCCGTGCCCCATGCCCCCACTCACTCCACTGCGCACTCCTGCCTCCCACACCCCCATACCCCCATACTTACCTCTGGAGCTCGGCGCCGATGATCATCGGTGGACGGGAACACGCCTGCACTCTTCAAAGTCGACCGCGAACTGAGGAAATGCAGGTAAGCTGTATAATGGGACAGATAGGGTTTTTTCAACTTTAGTACATATCTCAGGCATTTTTGCGAATTTTGGCCCCAAATTTTCAACATGGGGTTTTTGGGACCCCTTCTCATGAATTCTTGCACTGTCATGGCATTATTTGGTCCCAAAGGTGATTTGCAGTCACGCGTGGAATCACCTTCAGGACCGTGCAAGGAGATGACAGTGCCACTGTTCGGGAGGTGGCTCTAAAAACCCTATATTGCAAATTTGTGGGAAAATCCACACATGACTGTTTTACGAGCGCATGTGAGCAACTTCAAGAACGCACAGAAGTTAGCGAATTCCTCAATATTTTCATGCCAGATCTCAACATTGGCATTTTACCACACCTTCTTGTGAACTGTGCAGCTGTCATTTTTCACATCCTGGCCGAAATGTGTTTTTGCACTTCCGGCGCAGAATAGCGTGGTTGCTGTGCGAAATCAGTGTCCAGGACTCATTGCAAAAATGACAGTGATACTGTTCATGAACAGAGGTCCTAAAATGCCTGTGTTGAAAATTTGGTGACAGTTCTCCACAAAATGACTTGAGGTGCATAGCAACTGTGCAACGTACGCTCGTAACTTAAAGCATTCGCAATAATCAGTGTGGAATGCTTTACTAAACCCCTCGGGCTTTGCCCTTGGGGTTTATGTAGCATCCCACACCTCAGGTGTGTGTAAAATTCTCATTACACACGCCACCCCATGCATTATTCTATATGTAATATGCTTTGAAATAAGGGCATGCTCCACACAATGCTTGCAGCTGCTCCACTCTTGCAAAGGGGGTGGACAGCTGCAGAGGTCCCCTATGCACAGGATGTGCACCTTTGGGGCACCCCACAGCATCCAGAGCCATTGTTGTATGCTTACTCCATGCCCAAATCATGGTCACAGGACCCATCTCTGCGGCTGGCTGGGGGCAGGCAAGGGGACAGACAACTGCATGATCCTGCACATTGCCAGGGAAGCAAGTGCAGCTGGCGCAGACGGCATCTACTTTGGGGCTGTCGTACCACCTATGTGCCCCTCTCTGACTGGTTGTCCAGTTCATACTGAGGCAACTACAGCCCATTCTCCACTGGCCCCCAGTCCTGGGTGAAGAGGTATGGGCTGGTGGTGTCACTGGCACTGGTCTGATATTATGGCACATTTCTGGCTTGTTTTGAAGGGGGAATGGCAGCCTGGTGGACTGGACATTAGCCATATTTGTGGACCCCCACCCCTGGTGTCACCCACTGGTCCTGCACAGTAAGGCCAGAAGACCCCAAGGCACACCACAACACTTGTCGGTGTCTGCAGGGTAGGGTGAGGTGAAATGGCCTGAGCGCTATGGCCGACGATCCAAAGGCGCATCCCAGTGCCTGTCAGTCTCTGCAGGGTGGGGGTGGGGTTGGCATCAGTTCACTATTTCACTGCCATTCGTATTATGCATCTCTCTAACTTCTGCACTACTAATGCCAATGCCAGCAAGACAACATTCAGCATTGACAAATGCTTGTTGTCTTTGTACCGTTTTCATATTCTGCTGGTGTTTTTATACCAAAAACTTTTATAATTATGTATAATTCATGTGATGCCTCATATGATAAAATTAAATAAAGAAAAAAAGTACACACATTTTGGTTAGTAATGTAAGGCAACAGCATTCGAGATGTCCTTCTTCTGGTGAAAATTAAAAATACTGTAACATTCAGTTGAAAAAATAATAAATGCTATATCTCCCCACCCTCATTAATTTGTAGACATGCAGTCACAAAATAATTCTCAATGTGCTGATTTCAATTCTGCCATGTCCTTAAAACAAACTGCAGAACTTGGCATTTCAGTTAGAAAATAAAAGTGATAATTCTTTTTGACAGATTGTATTAAAAGCTAAAGAAAATATATAATTTTCTAGTTAAAGACTGCATTTAGTTGTACTGGACATTCAGAAACAAAGCAGGGGAAAAACAGCTAATCCATAGTCTTCTCTGCTGAAAGTATAACTGTTGCTAATTCAAACTTACAGTATACAGGAAGGAAGGAGCAGAGCAAAGCAGTCACAGGAGCTCTGGAAAGGGGATAGGCTAGAGTCAGGAATCACCCAATGCCTCTTGGGAGTTGTAGTTTAGATTCTTTTTAGGAATTTAAAGAGGCAGAGCAGATTTGTAACCAGTGTCTAAAAACCATTGCAGAAATTCACAGTGAGAGCCATGGCATACATAAAACCCCTTACAACACACTCTTCTCAGCAGGAAACAAAAAGACTTAACAGTCAGTCCTGAATTTATTTCTTTCTTTCTTTCTTTCTTTCTTTCTTTCTTTCTTTCTTTCTTTCTTTCTTTCTTTCCTTCCTTCCTTCCTGCCTTCCTTTCTTTCCTGCCTTCCTTCCTTGTTATAAATTGGTGATTTGCAATGGCACACTGATTCCAGCGGAAAATGTACTAGAGAGGTCCCAGATTCAGGAATGAGCTCAGGTTGTTGGGGGCCAGTGGGGGGGGGGGAGATGTTCAAGCATTCCACTCGAGGTCCTCCTCATCCGGGGAGGAAGGGTCACTGCCTCCACCACAATGGAGCCACCTTGGTGACCATGGGTGGGAGTGCAGTAGAGGCAAGCAGGTTACGTCGGCCATCGACTGGACTTGCGTACTGCACACTGCTGTGTGTGCCCATGTTTGAGCCCCTCAAATGCTGATGGCCAGGGGAGAAACAAGGAGGCAAAATGGCCCTGTCACTCGGTATATCCAGACCCCATGCACCAGTCAGGTATGACCGCCTGATGCAACCAGTGAATTCAGAGAAATATCCCTCAGCTGGGGAGCTTAGTCAAGGCCCCGTGGAGGGGCCAGCCAGTCTGGTGACAGAGGGAGCCAGAGATGCAAGGGGTGCAGCAAATGTAAGTTAAAAAAAATGTACTGCAAGGACAGTCATATCCCTTAAAGGGCTGTGATCATTTAAAAAAAAGAAGAAAACAGACAACATACCCCTCCAGCCCTCAAGCACAGCTCAGAAGGCTGGGACTAGTACGTAGGTGACGATAATCTGTCTTGTAATGTATTTGGCTGCTGGCAAGGAGGGGGATATCAGATATGGCAGAGTCTTCACCTGTGTAGCCTGCATCCCCTCTGCCAGCACTCAATGTGGCATTTACAGTAGGTTTAGACTGTGGATACTGAGCTAACAATGCACACCTATGTGCCCACCCTGACACAGATGTGCATGCAGACATGCATTTGGCCATGGATAAGACAGAGGGAGGGGGACAGCAGATGGTGTGGATGCATGGAGGTCACTGTATGTGAGGAGCAGGACTTCCGTGTACTACTAACCCACTATGCACCCATAGGAGGGTGTACAGTAGTTTGCTAGTCTTAAATGTGGATCTGTAGTGTAAGAAATATTAACTGAATTTAAGTGGTAGTGGCTTAGTAAGTGGAATGTTTGCAACTGGGGCCAGAAGATCAGAAGGCTGTGAGTTCTAGCCCCACACCAGCTACCTGAGGTAATATCAGTAACTGACACTGATGTGTAGTATGAGGAGGGCTGCACTGCTGAGGTGCCACCTTCGGATGAGACATCAGACTGAGGTCCCTTCGGCCCATCTCTTCTCTGGTCACTGTGAAGGTGGAAGTAAAAGATCCCATGGCACTAATCAATGAAGAGCACGGGAGTTTCTGTGGTGTCATGGCCAACATTTCCCCTGTCAATAAAACAGGCCCATGCAACCCACCTCCCAGGACACATCTGGAAACAAGCTATAATAGCTAAGTGTGCCTTCCCTGGTCAAAATTTACAAATAAAAATGATAGTAATTAAATTAAGAATATGAACCCCACTGTTCTTGCACAGAATATGCCACCGTCTTTCAACAGCCTCACACTTTGGCTCCTATATGCTCAAGTTCTGCACCAGACTGTCATCGAGTTTGTGAGGTGGGACCCCCAAAAATGTGTGAGACTGGGGAGAGAAGAGCTGGGAATTTACCTCACATCTGTTCTGAGCTGCAACGGGGGGGGGGGGGATGCTTACAGGTAGGTCGTGGGGACAAGCAGTTATTCTTTTATTGCGATCGTGTATGGGGCAGCGCGATGATGGTTGAGGCGAATGGCTCTAATGCTGTGTGCTGAACCTGTTGTTCTGGGAGTACTTTCAGCCGGGCTGTTGTGCTGGGATATCGAACTGGCTGAAAGTATCCCTCAGCCAATCAGGATTCAGCATTCTTATCTCCCATTTCATAATATGAAATAACATACCCAATCGTTGATGCAATTTACTAATTAAGGAGACAATATGCAAATCAAAGGTTAAATGCTGATCAAGGATTATACCTAAATATTTGAACCTGGGAACCCTTTCAATTAAGTTACCAAAATTATCAAATAATTTGAAATCCCATTTACTTTGATTCCTATTACCGGAAAAAACCATAAATTTAGTTTCCATTGAATTCAACACAAGTTTGTGTAAACTAAACCATGTGTGCATAGCCTCAAAATCTCTCTGCAGATCAATTTGAAGTTTCGGTTCATCGGAACCCGAACAGAATAATACAGCATAATCCGCACATAAAATAATTTCTGTATCTGAATAAATTGAGGGCAAAGAATTTATGAATATGGAGAACAACAGTTGGCCCTAAAATGGGCCCCTGTGGAGCCCCATATTTCAAAAAATGTTCTCGAGAAAAGGACCCATCGACCAATGTCCTCTGCAATCTATCATGAAGATAATGACCAAGCCATCCAATCACCTCCTCTGAGAAATTAACTTTAACCAATAATTTTTCCAAAACCTCATAATCAACTAGGTCGAATGCCTTGGTGAGATCCACAAATGCCACAGCCACAAAACTGCCCTTTATCAAGGGCAGTTCGTGTACGGCAAGTGAACCTCACCAAGGCAGTCTCCATTTTATGACCCTCCCTAAATCCATGCTGAGCGGGAGTCCAAATATCACATTTACCAAGGTGCTCAATGATTTGATCGCACACAGTTCTTTCTAAAACTTTAGACAAAGGAGCTAAAAGTGATATTGGACGATAATTGTTAAGGTCCATCCTAACCCTGGCTTTAAAAACAGGTTTAACTATAGCACATTTCCACACATGTGGAAAAACCCCATGACAGAGGGAATAATTAAACAATTTTGTAAGGTGAAAGGCCATAACACTACTAATCTTTATAAATATTTGAAAATCTATATTATCTTGGCCAGTATAAGGCCGAGGATCCATTTTATTTAAATAATAGAGAACATCGTCAGGTGATAAAGCCCAAAAATAGAATTTAGGAAATCTACTCTCAATATTTTGTACCAAATTGTCAAATTTGTTGGAAAGGGAGCAGTCATATATACAGAATCATGTAGTGCTAGTGTGTCAACAGAGCCAGAGTGTCCAATCCAATTACAGAGTACAAATACAAGAAGGATTGCAATTTTCATACAGCTTCAGGTGGAGGGTGACAACTGCATGACAGCTGCGTAGAGAGCCTTAGTAGATGTTTTAAAGACAGGATGAAGGGGAGAGCTAGAGGAAAGAGGAAAGCTGGTTCCAGAGAGCAGGGAACTGGTGCAAGAAATCTGCTTGACCAGTATCAGAGTGCGGGAGAGGGGTGGAGAGGGTGCATGAGTCTCTTGAACGTAATGCGTAGGCAGAGGCAGCTAGAAGGGAGAGGAGAGAAGATAGGTAGGTGGGAAGTGAGCCAAACAAGTATTTGGCAATGAAGCTAGAGCAGTGAGTCTGGCAATGTAAGGGTAGGGGAAGTAGGTACAGAGAGGAGTACAGTGAACGGTACAGTGAACAGTGGTGTGTGCAGGAAGGCATGTTAGTGGCAAAATAACAGAAGATGTTGCAGAGGGTATCCAGTCTGGCAAAAGAGGAGCAGGGGGCAGAGCTATAGACTACACTTGTGTAGTCAAAAATGGGGAGAATCAATCTGGAGAGTATAGAGCACCAAGTTTGGAGTGGAACTTAGTGTGAAGGGTGTCAGTATGAGTGGAGAAGTCCAGTTTGCTGTCCAGTCAAACTTCCAAATATTTGAAGGCTGGGACTGCCTGAAGTTGGGTGCCCTCAAGGGTAGTGAAGACAGGTGAACTTCATGAAGGTGATAGCCTGGCTAGCTCCTGGCCAGTACCAGAGGTCATGCACACAGTTTTTTTTGGTATTGATTTTGAACTGGTTAGCCTGGAGCCAATGTAACAAGTTTAGGAAGTCATGCTGAAATGGGATTTCGACGTCGATGGCTGAGGGAGCAAATGTATAAAGTACATCGGCATACATGTGCTTGTGTAAGGAGACACAGACTAAGGGGAAGTTGTTTAGAAATATGGAAAATAGTACTGGGGCCAGAATGGAACCTTGGGACACGCCAGCCTGGATGGTGGGGGGCAATTTGCCACCGACCTGCACTGACTGCTGGCAGCCTGCCATGTAGGAGCAGAACCTGTTCATGGTGGGAGTGAAGAGACCTGCTGAGGTCCGCTTGTTTAGGAGGACGTGGTGGGGCACTGAGCGGAAAGCTTTAGCCAGGTCAATGAAAATGGTCGCTGTGATGTGTCCTTTTTTCATACCTGTGAGGATGGAGTCTGTAACTTGGAGGAGAGAGGAGATGGTACAGTGGTCCTTTCTTAAACCAGACTGGAAGGGGAGAGGAAAGATGAAGAGTCAAGAAAGGTTGTGATCCCAGCGAGCACAATGGATTCCTGGAGTTTCACTAAGGAGGGGAGTAGTGAGATTGGGCAGTAATTCGAAGGGGACGAGGGATCACCCTCTTTGTGGAGTGGCAGGACTTTAGCTAATTTCCAGGCTTAGAGGACTGCACAGAGAGAAAAGGATAGGTTCAGGAGGTGCATGAGTGGCAGGGCTATGGCCGTGGTGGATAGTTGGAGTAGATTAGGATCCAGCCCATCAGGGCTGTATTTTGAAGGGCTGAGGGATGTGAGAGCTTGGAGGACTTCCTGAGAGGGGTGACTGGAGGGAAACTAAATGCAACTGAATGAGAGGATGAGGCAGCGGTGGGGGAAGAAGGGGAGAGGGCTGGCTGGGTAGGGCACAGATAGTGAAAAGATGGCTGAATAGAAAGGCGACAGATTGAAGGCTGGAGACCAGCGAGCCATATACTTGAAGGGGGGTTGGGGACAGGGCTGGTGGGTTGAATAAGGAGTGCAGCACTTCCCAGAAGTTTGCTGGAGAGCTTAGGTTGGACTGGAGGCTGTTCTTGTAATAGAGAGCCTTGGCTGTTTGAACTGCCTTGGTGCAGGAGTTCCTGAGTGCCATGTACAGCTTGTAAATCAACAGCAGTGTGGGTGGACTTGAATTTAGCCCACACTAGGTCATGATATTTGAACATTTTGATGAGGTTGGGCTGATCTATGGGTGGTGAAGGTGTTTGACTCCATTTTTTGAGAGGAGCATGCGTGTCCCAGGTCCTGTTGAAGATGGCAATAAAGAGGGACAGGGCCTTGTCGATGTCACACGCACAGCAAACAGGGGACCAGTCAGAGGAGGTGAGATCCTCAATAAGGGCCACAGTGTCAAGGGACCTGAGGGGCCTATACCAGATGTATTTGGGTGATAATTGTGAAAGGCAGACCTTCCTGATGCAGTATGTTAGACAGTGGTCACTGAATGAGTCAGGGAATGTTCCAGCAGCTGTGATCCGATGGGGGTGAGAGGATAACACCCAGTCTAGGAGGGTTGCAGTATGAGGGTTGAACCTGGTGGGTTCAGTGATTAGTTGGGTGAGGTTTAGGGATTCAGTGGATTGAACGATAGCATATGAGGTGGGGGATAGCCAATTTAAATTAAAGTTGCCAAGAAGGATAAGTTCACCAGAGGCAAAAAAGGAGACAAGGGAGGCAAGGGTGTTGGGAAGAGAGGAGAGAGGAGAGAGAGGATTATGGAGGTATGTAGAGGACGCCAATGAAAACTGGGATGGTAGAGGCCAGGGAGAGTTTTAGAAGGAGTAGTTATTGGGGGGAGGAAAGAGCTTTCTTGTGAGTGATCTGAGAGAGCTTCAGCTTCTGTCAGCAGCTGCTGAGTCTAGTTTTGTTGAGTGCAGGGGGTACCTGACCACTGGGCTTGGTTGTAGGGAAGAACAACTGGGGTGTGCTTAGGTGAAAGAAGGGGCCCCTTGGGCTGGGCTTGTGTGCAGGAGGGGCCAAGGGGTTGGGCCTGGGTGCAGAAGGGGAACCAGCATGTTGGGCTGGGGTTCAGGAGGGAATCAATGGGCTGGGCTTAAGTGCACAGGAGGACGCAACAGGCTGGGCTTAAGTGCAGATGCCCTGTGGGCTGGAGTGGGTGAAGCAAGGGTAGCAAGCGGGCTGGACTTGTGTGCAGGAGGCTGATCCAGGATGCTGGGCTTGTGTACAGGAAGGGGACGAGGAGGGCTTGGCTTATGTGCAGGACGGGACCCAGTGGACAGGGCTTGGGTGCAAGAGTGGATCCAGAGAGCTGGGCTTGGGTACAGGAGTGGGACCCAGTGGGCTGGGCTTGCATGCAGAAAGGGACCAAGAAGGCTGGACTTGTGTTCAGGAGTGAGACCCAGCAGGTAGGTCTTGGTTGCAGGAGGAAACCCAATAGGCTGGGCCTGAGTACAAGAGGGGATGCAATGGGCTTGGCTTAATTGCAAATGGGAACTCAGTGGGTTGGGCTTGGGTGCAGCAGGGGACTCAGTGGGCTGGGCTTGTTTAGACTGGAGTTCTGATGTGGTGCCTCATAGAGATTATGACTACAGCACACTGAGGAGTCCTAAAGAGGATGAAGCAAGTGTCTGTACATTTTTATTCTCAGTCTGTACTGGATCAGATGTACAAGCCTGTCCAAAAGGCATGTCTGTTCTGGCGAAGCCTTGGCAGCCTGACTTGCCCAAGGATTTGCATACCCATGTTGTCTTTGCTCTGGGAATGAGGCTTTGGAGTATGTGTACGGCTTTGGGAGCTATACAAAACCCCATCTATTTGGATATTTCTTCTCTCATGGCATAGTGTACTATTACTGATCCTATACACTGCTTCTCTGCAGATTGCTTCTCCTTTATGCAGGGACACGTCAATTCATCCTGCTCATTTTGCTCTGCAACAACTTGCCCCGGTCTATTAGCTCTGGCGTCAACTGGCTTCCACGTCAATTCATCCCCGGACAATTTGTTCCCACTGCATTTTGTACTGTACTCCAACAACAATTACAGCACAACTTCTACTACTATAACCCTCGAGCACATTGTCTCATCTGGTGGGTGAATTGCGCCTGCCTGGAGTTTATTTTATAATATTTATGCTGGGGGGGAATATTCTGGGATGAATTAACATGGGAGCCAATTGACGCCAGAGCTAATACTCTGGGGCAAGTTGTCATGGAGCAAAATGACCAGAATGAATTGTCATGTAGCCTCTTTATGCTGGGAAGTTAATAACTGCAAAAAATTCCAAGTTAAAATCTCATGTAATTAACAACATACTAACATACTAAAATGCCAGCAGAATAGGCCTAATGGTCTTTCACGTCTGCTCGTTTGGTCAGCCCCCACCCTGGGAGCTGACCTTGCTGCCCCCCTCGCCTTCTCTGGCTTCTCCCTTCCCAGTTCTGGATATTCTCACTGCATTGGATTTTGCTTCCAGAACCCTTCCCCTGTACCTGTCCCACCCCCTCTTGAACCCCTCCACCGTCTCTGCCTCCACCAGCCCCCTGGGCAGCGCATTCCATGGCTCCACCACCCTCTCAGTGAAGTAGCACCTCCTCCTTTCCTCCCTGAATCTTCACCCTCCAGCTTCCACCCATGCCTCTAGTTGCCCCTCCTCCTTCCTTCAAGCACCCTGACTGCTCCTCCCTATTTACCCCTTCATGTACCTGAAGACCTCTATCATGTCCCCCCGATCCCTTCTCTCTTCCAATGTGTACATATTTAGCTCTTCAAGCCTCTCCCCATAGGTCCAGTCCCCCAGGCCCCAAATCATTTTGGTTGCCCTCCTCTGGACCCTCTCCAGGAGTTTAATGTCCCTCTTTAAGTGTGGTCTCCAAAACTGCACGCAGTACTCGAGGTGCAGCCTCACCAAGCAGTTATAAAGAGGGAGTATCACTTCCCTCCTTCTGGAGGTGATCCCCCTAGTGATGCATCCCAGCATCCTGTTGGCCTTGGCTGCTGCCCTCCTACAAGTCTCCGAGTTGTTCATCTTGACATCCACCACCACCACCCCAGGTCCCTCTCAGCCATCAAGACTTGTAGCATCCCCCGGTGTACACTTGGCCTGGGTTTCTGCCCCAGGTGCAGTATCTTGCATTTCCTGCATTGAACCTCAGCTTCCACTTCTAGACCATCTTTCCAGAGCCTCCAGGTCCCCTGTAGGCCACCCCTCCTCCTCCCCATCCACCACCGCCCCCAGTTTTGAGTCATCCCAAAGAGACTCATCTCACTCCTGATACCTGTCCTTATGTCAGAGACGAGGCGTTGAACAGGAGGGCCCAAGGACTGATCCTTGTGGGACCCCACTAATGACCCTCCTTGGGATGAGACTATCCGCCAACTCACGACCCTCTGGGTCCGGTCCTGGAGCCAATTGCCTATCCATCTGATCATCTGGTTCCCCAACCCCATTTCTCCCAGCTTATCCAACAGGCCCTCGTGAGGAACAAAGTCAAATGCCTTGCTGAAGTCTAGAAAGAGGACGTCCACAGGTCCAAGGCACTCATCACCCAGTCATAGAACTCCACAAGGTTTGTCTGACATGATTTCCCCGGGACAACTCCATGCTGTCTATCGTCCAGGCACCCTGACTTTTCCAGGTCCCCCCCAGCCTCTCCTTGACAATGCCCTTCTTCACCTTGC
Source organism: Neoceratodus forsteri (assembly GCA_016271365.2). Classification (NCBI taxonomy): domain Eukaryota; kingdom Metazoa; phylum Chordata; order Ceratodontiformes; family Ceratodontidae; genus Neoceratodus; species Neoceratodus forsteri. The sequence continues at coordinate 1,026,984,395 of CM057451.1, read as the reverse complement.
CCACCACCGATGTCAGGCTGACAGGCCTGTAGTTCCCTGCCACCTCCCTTGATCCCCCTTGTGGATAGGCACTATATGCGCCACCTTTCAGTCCTGGGGCACCCACCCTGTCCTCAGAGAGATGGTGAAAAGCTCCGCCAGGGGTTTCGCCAGGACATCTGCAAGTTCCTTCAGCACTCTGGAATATAATTTATCCAGCCCCGGTGCTTTCTCAGTCTTAAGGGACCTGAGGGCTTCCCTCACTCTCTCTGCTGTGATTTCCACCTCCGCTATCTCTTCTCCCTGCTTAGCCTTCCCCCCTCCTGCCAGTGATGCCTCCCCCTCTCCCCAGACCCGCCGATCGGTAAGGGTCCCCCCCTCCTCAGTATCACTGTCTCCTCCCATGTATGACACAGCACCCCCATTTTCCTTGGTGAAAACTGAGGTGAAGTACTCATTTAGTACCTCAGCCTGCTCCCCCGGGTCTTATGCCCATCTCTCCCCTGTTTTAATCCTGCTAATCTGCCCCTTCACCCTTCGTTTTTCCCCAATGTATCTAAAGAACCCTTTGTTCCCTCTCCTAATTTCCCTGGCCAGGTTCTGCTCCTTCCTTGCCTTAGCCACCCTCACCACCCTAGTGACCCTTCTGGCCATTAGCGTGTACTCCCCTCAGTCCCTTTCATTCCTTGAGCACTTGAATTGCCTATAGGCTGCCTTCTTTCCCCGCACCACCTCCTGGACCTCCCTGGTCCACCAGCAGGGTTTTCGGGCCTTAACGCATTTTTGTTTTACTCTTGCACAGGTGCTGGTAGCATCCTGCACCCCTATCCTGATGATTTCCCACCTACTGTCAGCATTCATGTCTGACCCAATCACATCCAAATGCTCCTTAAGGATCCTTCCCATTTTCTTAAAATCCGCCCCCCTGAAGTCAGTTACCTCCGTCTTTGTGCAGCCTTCTACCCCTCCTAGGTCTAGGCAGAACCAGACCGTGGCATGGTCACTCCCCGCCAATGGGTCCCTTACCTCCAGGCCCCCAATCTGGTCACTGTCTGCCAGAATCACATCCAGTACCCGCGCCTGCCTGGTCGGTTCCCCCACCTGCTGAGTTAGGAACGCATCTTGAAAGACATCCAACAACCTCTGTTCCCTGGTCACCGAGGATGTCATAGTCTCCCAGTCTGTTCCTGGCATGTTTAAGTCCCCCAACACCACCACCCTTTCCCTGCCCAATCTGCAGTGTCTGCCAACATCTGCCACCAGACTCTCCTCCAGCTCCTCCGCCAGCGCAAGGGGTCTATACACCACTCCTGTTTTTACTCTCTGAGACACTGACACATACTGAGAAATATTCTAAGTCAAATAAATAACAAACTCACAAGATCATGTTCAAGTTGAAAAATTGCATCAATCCATAAATGAAAATTATGTACCTACCGTAATCCTGATCTTTCTGTGTATCTTCTCCATTCATCACGTTTGGGTACTGGCTGGAGGTCATGACCCCGCGGGAGCTTTTTTTTTTGATGGGCGGAGTCGACGCACCATCGACGCTGCCCTCGAGGCAGACACACAGCGTGGCCCTCATGGGTTGGCCATTAGGTGTTGTCGAGTCCACCCTCCCGCCAGTTCTGAGTCGCCGTAGAGTGAGAAATGAGTTGGGAGTGTGGGATAAGGAAGTCCCAAGGGACAGACAAAGGAAACGATATATACTGTAAACTAAAAGGAGAAATAAATGACTGAGAGGAACAGAGCAAGTTTGAAAGACTAAGGGGACTGGGTAGGGGTCCCAATCTCTGGAAGCAGAAAAGGTGGAGGGAGGGTGGGTTAAGGATTTTGAGAAATAAGGATGAGAGTGGTGGGGAACCTTGACCTGTCTCCAGACTGTATAGGAACTGTGAAGGAGTAGCCAAGAGGCTAACTGCCAGAATTCAAGGCACAGAATCACTGGCAATAACTCCAACAAAAGCAGAATCGGCTATTCTGGAAGGAAAGACAGGATACAGGGATATCCCCCCCCCAAAAAAAGGAAAATGTTTGGTGTAAGAAACCTAGTTTCTTAAATTAATTGAGGTTATGTCCAAGGACAAGGAAATGAAAGGATTGATGGGGAGAAGGGGAGAAGGAAAGAAAGGAGGGCAACTGCCAAGCCCCACCCCTCAGGGGTGGAGCCGAAGCACTGAAGAAGGACAGCCCCTCCTTCTGACCACTCTTCCCCCAGAGAGAATTATCCCCCTGTGTGCCCAAAGTTATCCCACTCCTGACTAACAGAAAGGAGGGGGACAAGGGAGAGGGCACAGAGAGGGAGGGGGACTCAGAGACTGAGACCCCAGGGGGACAGAGGGTGGGATTGAGATGAATGGTAAAGATACACAGAAAGATCAGAATTATGGTAGGTACATAATTTTCATATCTTATCTGTGTCAATCTTCACCATTCATCACCTTTGGGTGAGTGCCGAGCCCCCCCAAAGGGGGCTTTAACCTTAAGGGACTGAGTCCCTTAGCTCTCAGTGGGTGACACATAAGAGGGAGAACCTTCACATGTCTGGAGAGGCCTGAGAGTGGCGAGAGTGAGACGGGGACCCCCATGAGGGGGTAGGATGTTGTCCCGACAGACGCCATCTCACCCTACAGGAGAAAAGATAGGTTCCCTGGCGAGTGGAGTTAATCACCCTACGCCGGACCAAGGGTGACAATCGGGAGAGACGCAGCCATGCCATCCGCCTAGTGCAGATCGCTGTCCCTACGACCCTGGTAGCTACCTCATTGGTGTCATACAATGCCCTTGCTTGGTGCCTTGCTAGCTCCAGGCCACGTGCAGAGAATGCAATGGCTTGTCTGGTTTCCTCCATGTCAGGCATCGAGGCTAGGAGTTGACCTAGCCTGGACCACAGGAACCTATCATAGGTAGCATAGTGTGCCTGATGAGCAGATATTGAGAGAAGCAACCGTGCTGAGAAAAAAATCCTCCTACCCCAGAAGTCAAAATCCAAGGAATCTTGATCTGGGGGCTGGTCACAGTGCAGGGCGTGAAGCCCATCGGGAATATCCAATTGCGTCAATCCTGAGCTAGGATGAGGCATGGAACCTAGAGACTCCAGGGGGCACAGTACCGCTGGCAGAGACCCTTGGGGGCTGGGACTCCGGAAAAGGGTCTCTGCCAGGAATGCAACGACGCCTGCCGAGAGGGAGCAGGCCAGGGGGCACCACAAGGGTGTCCGCACTGAAATCGCCTAGGAAGGCGCGTGTCCAGTACTCTGGATTGTGTTGAGTGGGTGTGATGATGTGCAGGTCCTCCAACATCCTTACCAGGAATCACCGATACTCTGCGAGATCAGCAGCTGGAGAGATGTGGACAGATGGCTCCTCTCGCCCAGAAGAGGGGGATGAGGAGTTAGAGGACCTCAAGAGTTCAGAAGCTGACTGCTCAGGGGGTGGTTGAAAAACCTTTCTGTCCATAGCCCTAACATAAGAGGGAAATTGAGCAGCCACCGCTCTGAACTGGTCCCTGGAGAGAGGACCGCTAGGACCAAGAATACCTGGGAGCACAGGAGAATGAGGCAGAGGAGACGGGGCAGAGCCGACAACAGGAATCATCTGTCCTCCGCCTGGGCTAGGGAACGCACCAGGAACCCTAAGGAAAGAAGGAGCTCCAGAAAACTCCACAGCCGACAGCTGGTCAACCAAACTGGAACTGACTAGACTGCACCCTGAAGAATTCCCCCTGTGAGGTGACCGGGGCCATGAAAGTCCAGAAGGACGATCCACTACCTCCAAAGAATGGGGCCCTCTCAAGGAAACCGAAAGGGAAGGGCGGAGATCCGCGCTATGACTTCTCCCAGAGCCCGGGTGGGCTCCAGAAAAAGGATGCCGCATGAACCCCATACCCCCAACCCCTCGGAATCCGAAAGTGCTGTCCTCCTCGACAGAGCCAGCCTAGGCAGCTGGCAACCCTGGTCAGCCCCTGAGGGGGCTATCCAGGGAGCAGCACCCTCCCCTCCTGTGAGTGCTCGATCGGCCCCAAAGTAGGGCGATCCAGGTTCACCACCTGAGGGGTACCACCACTGAGGGTCAGAACCCCCCAGACCAGGCTGCAGAGCAATGGTGGCCTGCACCACTGCCTGCTGGTCAGCACCCCTGACCCTGGTCACAGGAGCAATGGTCCTTCCACAGAAGGGACTGGTTCCAGCCTGTTGAGGACACTACCAAGCGCCCATGTGAGCAGCCAACTCCAAAAAAATCAGACTGCCTATCTGACTCAGAGTCCAATTCCACCTCCAAAGAGGTGGAGATCGAAGTTCTGTGCCAAACAGTGCATGGAAGCCCGCTGCCATCCCGACTGAAAAGGGCACCAGATCCAGAGACTGCACCAGAGTTGGTGCCGATGTCCACAACCGCACTGCGAATGGTGCAGGAAGAAGACACGGCTCCAACAATGGCAGCAGCCTCGGAACCAGAGCCCGTCATGGTGCCGTCCCGACTCATGGCGCCGAGGCCAGTAACGGTGCCATTGACGGCCCCAACCATGCTCTCAGCGCGAGGTCGGAATCCCCATGGCGCCAACCAGCCCCACGGTGCTGTGAGTGGCCGAGGACAGAGGTGGCAGTGATGGCGGCAACGACGCCCTGACCCGCACTCCTCAACGCTGAGATCTGAACCCCCCATGGCGCCATGTCCTGCTCAGAGCCATGAGCGGCTCCAGAGCTGACCACAGCGCCAGGCGAGAGACAGTCAAGGATGGTGCCAGAGCCTCCCACGGTGCTGCAAGCACCATCGGCACCGCTAACGAGCCAACGGCAGCAATGGCACTGAGTGATGGACCGTCGATGATGACGATGCCATCAGGGCCCACGGCGCCGCGAACGGTGCCGAAGCCCAAGATGGTGACGACATATGGCGTTGAGGATGGCGCTGACCCAGGCCTTCCGAGCCGAGGGTGTGACATCAGGGGAGCCTTCACCCCCGAAGGGGCGATTGCCAAGGCCATTCTCCCACTGGCCTCGGGGACTGACTGGGCCTCCTGCACCGCGGGAAGGGGCTTTACCATGACTAGGCTACAGAAGCAGAAGTCCCTCCTCCTCAGCCCATATAGAACCAGGAGATGACCGGAGGAAAGGCCGAGAATGTGGCTTGGCCCGACAAGCCACCTATCCCCAAAAAGTCGTAGGAGCTCGCCTAACTTTCCACATGTGTTGTTCCGATGACACGACGGTCCATGGAGAAGCAGGCCTCGCATGAATCCATAACGTAGCAGGCCAAGACATGCGAGAGGCAATGGTCATGTTGGTCGGTGACGGAGTACTTATGGCTGCACGGGCACTGACGCATAGTGGGCAGTCCCATCTTCATAGTCTTCTTGCCCCCCGACCGAGACATGTCCTACAGAAAAAACAACACCAAAGAAGACCCGACGTCGCAAAATAAAGAAAAAGGAACAGTCTTACTTTGACCTCATGTGACGTCGAGTGGGGTGAAACTGAACCGGCAGGTACATACAGAATGGAGTCGATGGACTCGACATGGAGCCAAAGGCTTCACAGTTTTCACAGGCCTCTCACACAGCAGAGCTTCCATAAGGTGACCTCGATGGCGGGAGATGAAGAACTGGCGGGAGGGCAGAGTCGACAACACTTAATGGCCAACCCACTAGCGCCACGCAGAGCTCCCGCGGGGACATGACCTCTTGCCAGTACCCAAAGGTGATGAATGGTGAAGATTGACACAGATAAGATCAACAATTTTGTTCAGTCTCATTTTCCAACCGGTGCATAAGTAAAAAGAAAAATCTCCACTAATGGCTAGATAGCAAGGGTTACACATTAGCTGAGTAAAACCTCTCAATCAATAGTCAAGTTTAATTCTCAACATTTTAGTTAGTTATTGCCTAATGAAAAGGGAAACATTGGGTATTTGCTAACTTAAATATGGTAGAAAGCTGGCTTAAGGGTGAACAAAGATGCTGGTCGTAAAGAAGGAATATTAAAGATTACCTGGGTTCAGTCCTGGGGCCTATCCTCTTTAACATATTAATCTGTGATATAGAGACAGGAATTCAGGAGAGACAACCCCTGGTATGGTGGGCCGCAAGGAAATGGGTCAGAACAATAAGGGAGGACTTGGAGACTTGAAAATGGCATAGAATATGGCAGCGGAAGTTCAGAGCCACAAAACGCAAGGTAATGCATGTCAGGAGCAAAATCCGAAAACAAAATACCTGATGGGGTAAGGAAGGAGGCAACAGAGAGCATGGCTGAGGAAAGAGATGGGAGGGGGGCGGATATTACTGAAAAGCCTAAAAGTGCCAGCACAGTGCAACAGAGCAGTATGTAGGGCTAACAAGATGCTAAGGTAAATAGGAATAGAGGTCTGAAGTGGATGCCAGGAGGTGATCCTTCCCCTGTATACTGTGGGTCCCTAGTTCACACCCACCTGGAGAACTCTGCAGGGTTCTGCAGCCCACACCTGCAGAAGGACTGTGATGGGGAAGAGGCAGTGCAGAGGATGGCAACCAAAATGATACAGAGCCTTTGAGAGTAAACATACTAGGATAGGTTAAGAGATCTCAGCATGTATACCCTGGAGACAATGAGAGAGGGACTACTTACTTAACTGGTTACTAAAGACTAAAAAAAACCCCAAAAATAGAAAAATTTGATAGAAACAGATATACATTCCCATGGGATAAACAGGGCGAAGCATAATGAACTGTTTTCCCTAACTGCAAACACAAGCGCAAGGGGAAAGCCACTGAAGCTGGCTAAGGGAAAGTTCAGGAGGGACATATGAAAGAATTTTTTCACAGAAAGAATGGTGGACAGGCGGAACAGACTATCAAAGGAGGTGGCACGTGCCATAACAGTGAGTGGATTCAGACAGGGAGGGACAGGCACAGAGGCCTGATAAGAACAGGGGATGGCAAAGTAGTGAAGGAAGCAGAAGAGTAAATGGTCAATTGGGCCATCAAATAAGTAATAGGCAATGTTGGGTAGACTAGAGGTGCCAGTGGGCATTTTCTACCAACACATTCTGTGCTTCTTACTTCTGATAGGCTCACACACAAGGCATTCACCTTGAGGTATCCCAACAATACAGCGCAGTGTATAGAGTGAGGATATTAGGTTGCAGGAAGGCGGGCCATGTGTGTGAGCAGATCCCTTTGGAGCTAATATGTTTGCATGAGGTGAATGGCACGGAGATACAGGTGTGTGTCATATTACTAGGTGTTTGCTGCTCAGGTGACTGCTGTGCTGGGTGTCTGGCACTGGTGTTTTCCAATGCGTTTTCGTGCTTTCTGGTGTTACTTGTTCGAACGGCGTGTGGTGAGTGGACGAACGGGTCAAGTCGACTGGGTCTGTGTTCCTGTATTGGGTATCTGCACAGATGTGTTTGGAAGATCTGTACAGTACTACGTGGCATGATTCCCAATGAAATATGACAACTGAGTTCACGCTTGTCTGCTCTTGTTTTTTGTTGTATCTGCTTAGGCTGCTGTCCTCCACTAAATGTGCCACCTGGAGTTGGTTATTTAGAGTTGGGTGGTGCGGGGGTTGTAGCCCACTGCATTTGTTTGGTTTTGTGTAGTTAGTTATTCGGGTGCATACAGCTGGTTTACAGTAAATTATGGTGGTTTTCCTTTTGTTTATGGCATACTAAACTTGAGAGATGATTACTGTTTGGCGTTATGATGCAGATATATTGCTGCCAATGTACTGTTGTTAGGCAAGTTTTTTTCCGCTCTAATGCGGGTAACCCTTCACCTTCTTTCACACACAAACACACACACACTGCATTCCCCCTTCCTCATGTGTATAGGCACACATGCATACACCGTATATTCACCTTCACTCACACCATGTACCCTAACCCTCACCCTCACTCCAATGCATGTATATACACACACCCTCACATGCATATAGAACACATGCACACACACTCACTCACATCATTCGTTCACCCTCCCTCACATGCATATAGAGAGACACATACACACATAGCATGTATTTTTCCTCACTCTCATACATGTACACACCGAAATACTGTGCATTCATTCACTCACTCATATTTCTGTATTTAAAGGGAAAGGGGAAAGTGTTTAACCAGGAAAGGCACACTAACATGAAGCTTGTTTCCAGGTGAGACCTGGGAGCACAAGGAAGTTAAGTGACTTGCTCAGAGTCACACAGTATGCAAGTGGGAACCGTGGGATTCAAACCCAGGTCTCCAGGTTTGCAGCTCAGAGCCTTAAACCACTGCAGGATGCTGCTTCCTTAAAGAGCTAGTGGATCCAAAAAGGCAGACAGGAAAATAATACAGATTTTAAGAAGTAGTCAGTTGTAACTTTTATTTCTGAAGTCTTCTTTTTCCATTTGTTCATTAGAAAGTCTTGTATGTGATAATATTGTGTGGATGTGTGGAATAGTTCTTTCTCGCTTGGAAGCTAACATACCTATCTCTATCCCCCCCACCACATCATCGACATTGTGACCTCACCAACATTGACATCACAGGTGACTGAGTGGCTGTTTCTAAGCATCAGTGATGTCACAGCCAGTGAGGTCACAATGCTGATGATGTAGTGGAGGGGATAGAGCTAGTTATGTCAGCTGCCAGGCAGACTGCTGTTTCACACATCACAACTACTAATATCAGGTAAACAATCAAATTAACCAAAAGGAAAAGAAAAAGTACTGTACCTCAGATATAAAAGGTAATGATTAACTGCTTTTAAAAACTGATGTTAGTTGTTGGCAGTAAACTAGCTCTTTATTTATTTATTGAATTTTGTTGACCGGGTAGGCCCACTGGGCCCCGGAGGTCCCTTTTTAAAGAATTTTACATTCATATATATTTGGTAGTTCTAACCCTACTGTCCGGCTCCTCTTGGTTCATTATGGCAGCAATGACTCTGCTGATCACTGCTGACTGAGGACAGTTTTGGCTTTAGGATTTCACTGCAAAGGCAGTTAGGCATGTAACAGCTCTGCCTCTCAACAGTTTGTCCAAGTCTTGGATGACTGCCTTTTGTGATATATACACACAACATTGGGACTGAGATACTGGCACAGTCCAGCAGGTGGCACTGCAGGATATGTATTCATCGCAGGCTATGTCAGTAAACAGCTCCATTTTCCCAGCTAAGACCGTTCTCTTTTTGGGTGAGAAGGAAAATGTTAGGCAGGATCTAATTCTCTGGTGTGGGTTGTTTCAGAGTGTCAGACAGCATCTGGCTGTCTGGTGTGAGTCAGGACAGCTTAGGATAGCTCCCAGTCTGGAGTGGATTGCATAAAGAGCTTCAGGAAGCATCTAGATGACTGGTGTGGATCAATTAGGAATGCTTCAAACAGCATCCGGATGCTTGGTGTGGATTTATTAGGAATGCTTCAGACTGTATCCGGATGCTTGGTGTGGGTTTATTAGGAATGCTTCAGACAGCATCTGGCTATGTGGTGTGAGTTTATTAGTACTTCAGACAGCATCTGGATGGATGGTGTAGGTCTGGAGAGTTTTTGACAGAGTCCGGATGTTTGATGTGGGTCTTAGACAGCATCTGGCTTCCCAGAGTGGGTCAGTTAGGAAAGCCTTGAACAGTATGCAGATGTCTGGTGTGGTCTGTTAGCTGAGCTTCAGACAGTAGCTGGATGTCTAAGCTGGGTCGGTCAGGGTCCTAGGCAGAATATCTCACCCTCAGATGTTTAGTCTGTCAGTTTTAGGAACAATCCAACACTGCTTGCTAAACACGTATAGGACAAGAGGGCAATTAATCACATTAACCATCAGGGGTCATGTTCTATCAGACCCTTGCACTGCTGTATAGAATCACCAAGAGCCCTTGCTGGAATCAGACTGGAGACTGTGCGCCCTGAAGGCAGCAGCTCTAACCATCATGCTACAAGGAAATTCCCCGATTAGCTGGAGAAGTCAGGGGTGGTTAAAGTAGGTTTTAACTTGCATTTAGAAACAGCAACTCGTAACTAGGGACACTTCTACTGCAGTTCCTGAACAATATGGGGTTCTCTTATACCAGCTTATAAAAAGGCTCTAAAACCCCCCAAATTCATTGGCCCAAACTAGAAAGGTGATAGTGCACTAGTAAAGCACAATACATGGTCATTCTAGAACCTGACCTACTCGCAAATGGTATACCTTGATATGGGCAAATGGAATTGAGCGACTCAATTTCCGCACCTGTAGGATTAGCAAATGGGCTGAGAGAGTGAGGGGAGGGAATAGCAACTGCAGAGCGATGGAATAGTGAGGGCGATTGATGGGGGATATGGAATAGTGTTCTGGGTGAAATGTGGTAGTACAGCCCGCCACCACTGAGCTGGCCGCCTGGTGTGGAGGATGCGGTCAGTGCTTGGAGTGTTGAAGATGCTGGGTTCGGGACTGCCTGCAGGTAAATAGTTTTTGGTGTTGTGATGGCCCTTAGTGTTTAATTCTTACGTTAAACGCGGAACATTTGGGAAGTAGCACGCGGGGTGTGCCTCTCCCATCCAATGCACTGCTCCTTGAGCAGGCGTGGCGTCCTGCACCAATGGGTGCAGGAGTCAGTATGACAGCGTGTTCCTCTCCTTCAAAGGAAAACACCACTGCCATACTGAGCGCCGCCGTCTCTCCTTGCGTCACGTGCTCCTCGGCGTCACGCCGCCCCAAAGCTTTCCTGCCAGCTGGGAGCCCACCCCAGCGTGGCAAACGTGTTTGTTTGCCAAGGGGTGCCCAATTCCCCGTCGCTCCAAGTCCCCCCAGTCATCCTGCTGCCACGCTGGGAGCCCACCCCAGCGTGGCAAACGTTTCCTTTGTTTAGGTGACGGGGTGCCCAATCCTGCTGGCCTCGCCCCCGCTGTAAGTTTGCTGACGGGTGCCCAATCCTCGTCGGCTCCTCGCCCCCCACACATCTTCTGCCACGCTGGGAGCCCACCCCAGCGTGGCAAACGTCCCATCGCCGTTTTTTAAACCTGTAAAATAAAACGGTCCAAGGCGCGGCCTCCCAGCCCCCTCCCACAACCCGCACCCACCCACTGCGCACCCAGCCTTCCCACACCCCCACCCCATACTTACCTCTGGACTCCGCGCGACGATCTTCGGTGGACCGAACAGGTCTGCACTCTTCAAAGCCGACCGCGAACTGAGGAAATGCCGATAAGCTGTATAATGGGCTACATAGGGGGTTTCAACTTTTGCATATCTCAGTCATTTTGGAATCTTTGCACCATTTTCAACATGGGGTTTTGGGACCCCTTCTCATGAATGATGTCACTGTCATGGCGTTATTCGGCCCCGAAGGTGATTTCAAGAGGCACTGCACAGTCACTGCGACGAAATCACCTTCGCCTCGAATAACGCCATGACAGTGACATCATTCATGAGAAGGGGTCTCAAAAACCCCATGTTGAAAATTTGGTGCAAAAATTCCAAAAAATGACTGTTTTATGAGCGTGCGTTGCGCAGTTCCTACGCAGGCTCGTAAGTTCGCGAATTTTCAATATTTTCACTCCAGATTTTCAACATTGCCATTTTATCACACCTTCTTATGAGCTGTACAGCTGTCATTTTTCACATCTCACCCAAAACGTGTTTCCGCCCATGTAGCGCACAATGGCGCAGTCGGTGTGCAAACTCAATGTATGGGACACATTAAGAAAATCACAGTGTCACTGTTCATGAGCAGAGATCTTAAAATGGCTATGTTGAAAATTTGGCAAAAAATTCCTACAAATAACTGTTTTACTGAGTCGTTGCACAGTTCCCACGCATCCGTAGGTTTGCGAATTTTCAATATTTCCACCCAGATTTTCAACATTGGCATTTTACCACACTTCCTTATGAGCAGTACAGCTGTCATTTTTCACATCCTGCCCAAAGCGTGTTTCCGCCTATATAGGCACGATGGGGGTAACAAAAGGTCATGCTGACAATTTATTGTGCAAATACCAGCAATCGCTGAGGGCATTAGGTAAGCACCATACATGCCAAACACCACTGCAAATACCTGCAAAGCGAGCGTTCGGCATTGACAAATGCTTGTTTTGTTTGCCTCTTGTGGTTTCCCGACTGTGTTGCACCAGCCGCAGTATCCTCCTTGCACACCGCAGCCCTCCTGTGTATTCCCTTTCCCCAGTGTCCGCCCCTGGAGTTGATTATTATATTATTTGAGGGTGTGGGGGACTAGGCCCCCACATTAAAAGTGAAGTTACATTCTGAAAAAGGGACCTTCGGGGCCCAGTGGGCCTACCCGATTAACAAAACTGAAATACATAAATAAATACACTGTTCGTGTTTTGTAATGTATAGTGCGGTAGCTGTGTTGACGTTCGGTGTCATGGGTGCAGAGCCGATATAGCATTCGGCGATATGCACTTACTGTTATGGGAGTCGCCATTATGACATGGAACCCTCGCAAATTAATTGGCCTGCCAACATTCTTAAAAAAAGAATATTTGGCCGCCGTTTTGTTGTACTCAAGTAACATTTCTAGTATAATCCTTCAACAGTGCCTCCACAACTTATGTCTCCCGTGCCGTCTGTCAAAAGTCAGCAAGAAAAAATTATTCACCATAGTAGTGTTGGTTCTTCCACCAGATCTCTCACAGTACTTAACTACTGCAAATCAGCCTGCTGGTCTGAGCTGCTCCAGAGAGTAGAATTTTATACAGATTAGAGAATCTTGGAATGAAATTCAAATTTCTGCTCAGTAGTCATGCTCTGCCCTCTAATATCAGATTTATTTCTGTAGCTAGGGGAGCAGTGACCACTAAACTGGCTAAACCTAGACAAAAATAGAAGGCCCAAAAATGTTGTGTCCTTGCAGCGATATAACATGGCAGACCAAAAAATTGTTCAACAAAATCACCACAAATCGACTGTAGACAATGCACAAAAAATGCTCATGTGAAATAAGGAAAGAAAGAAAAGTGATTCTTGGAGAACCTTTTCCAGGTCCTGGAAGGGGAGTTAGGGTGTGTTTACTAAGCATAGTGAGGGATCCTGTGGAAGAAACATTACTATGGTGAGTAATTTTTCCTTCAAACTCCAGGAACCCCTCATTAAGCTTAACTAGTGCAGACTACAAAGCAGTACCTTGGGAGGCTGGGTACAGAACCCATTTATTTATTTAAAAGTTTAACAAGGAAATACATACTGAGCTAATAACAGCTCGTTTCCAGATGTGTCCAGAGGGAGAGGGGAGAAGGTGATAGCTAAACAATAAAATTATTGAAAACACAAGAAATCAAATACAATGATATAGAGTTACAAGCAGAATCATAAATATTAGAGGCAATTTAGTAATGAATGCAATTAGAAAATATAACAGTCTCATATGTAAAGAAGGGAAGAAGTAGTGAAACAGCAAGAACAGGGCAAAAATACAGAAGGGGAGTAAGAAGAGGACAACCAGAACAAGTAATGAGGGAGTAAAAGGGGACAGGGTCATCGACAGTTGCAGGAAGGATAAAAAAAAAAGTCATAAAGAAGAAACTTTAGGGGCAAGGTTCTGCAAAACAGCAGTGCCAAATCTGGCATCCCTTCTGGACTGTACGTCCAGACAACAGGGCTTTGTGAAGGTGTGTACTATTTTCCAGATAGCTACTTTACAAATTTCCAGCAAGGGAATATCCCTTGCAGCTGCCACATTGGCAGAAGTGCCACATGTGGAATGTGCCCTGAGGCCTTGTGGTGGCTATACTGTAATATAACTGAATGCAAGTGACTATCCAGCAAGCAATTGTTCTCTTGGAGGCTGGCCTTCCTTTGCCAACTTCACCATATGTGACAAAAAACTGAGAATGGGAGGACGTGACTTCCTTAGTGTGGTCCAAGTAGTAACTGAGCTATCTCTTAACATCCAGACTGTGCAGCTTCTGCTCCCCAGAGCTGGATTTTGTTGTAAAGAACACTGGAAGGGTAATGGATTGGTTTAGGTGAAATTCAGAAACCACTTTAGGAAGGAATTTCCTGTTTGTCCTTAGGACTACCTAGTACCTGTGGAAGATGATGTAATTTGGGTCTGTGCAGAGTCTGCAGCTCGTAAACCATTTCGGTACGACACAAGTCATGGCCACCAGAAAAAAATGTTTTCCAGGTGACATACTTTAAGTCAGCAGTAGCCATGATCTCAAAGGGGTGCTCCATGAGCTCAGCAATCTACAGGTTCAAATCCCATGGAGGGAGTGGATCCTGACGGGGATATAACAGCAGAAGCCCTTTAAAGAACTTTTTTGAAAATGTGGTATGAAGCCACTGTTTTCTCTTTACCTTCTGAAACATAAGCTGACACTGCTGCCAGATGCACCTTAAGGGCCTGAGGGCTAAGGACGGGAGGTGGACCAGGCAGTCCAAGACTGTGGGTAGATCTGCCTGCAAGGGACTGAGCTGCTTAGAAGAACACCACAAAGAAAATGAAAATTACGTACCTACCGTAATTCTTGATCTTCTTGTATATCTTTACCATTCATCACTGGTGGGTCTAAGCTGGAGGAGCTAGGATCCCTGGAAGCTAACAGCTGAAAACTTTTTCAGCTTTCCTCTGGAGGAGGGCCAACATCAGAGACGGCACCACCCTCAACACCGATATAATACGTGACACTCGCAGGTTGGCCAGTAATGGACGTCGGCCCTTCCAACATCTCAGTTCTGCTCGCCGAAGGGGAAGATAGGGATAGCAGAAAAAAGGGGTGGAGGGTGGGGCAAGGGAGCCCAAGGGATAGAAGAAGGAAAGGATATAAACTTAAAAAGGAATAAGCCAGCCAGAGGAGAGGGGATAGGACCTAAGTTTTCTGGGAGGCTCCACCACCCTCTCTGTGAAGTAGCGTCTCCTAGTCTGTCCTCTGTCTGTCTGTCTGCCCTCAGCCTCCCACCTACCAGCCTCAAGTGATGCCCCCTGGTGACCCCTGTCTCCCTCAGCTGGAAAATCCTATCAGGGCATGCCCTACTTACCCCCCTTTAGAATTTAAGGACCTCAATCATGTCCCCTCTGTCCCTCCTCTCCTCCAGGGAATACAAGTTAAACTCCTTGAGCCTCTCCTCATAGGTCTTTTCCCCCATCCCCGTATCATCCTGGTCACCCTCCTCTGAACCCTTTCAAGGAGTGTAATGTCCTTTATAAAGTGCAGTCACCAAAACTGCACACAGTGTTCAGTGTGTGGTCTAACCAGGCAGTTATGCAAAGAGAGAATCACCTCCCACTTCCTGGAAGTTATCCCTCTTGAAATGCACCCCAGCATTTTATTTGCTTTGGCCGCAGCCCTCCTGCACTGTTCAGAGTTATTTATTTTGGCATCCATCACCACTCCAAGGTCCCTCTCCCCATTGAGCATGGCCGTTACAGAAGCAATGTCCAGGCTGTAATGTTTCATGAAGGTATGAACAGAGGACCAGGTGGCCGTGCAGATGTCTGCAGTGGACACGTTTCTAAGAAAGACAGTGAAGCGGCCACTCCCTAGTCGAGTGGCTCCTTGACTGTCCCCGGAAGGGCTTCTCGCACTTCTGGTAAATGTAAGAAATACAATTAGCCAGCCATCTAGACAAAGTCTGTTTGTAAATAGCCTTGCCCTGGCACTTGGGAGCAAAGGTGATGAAGAGTTGATCTGACTTACGAACCTCCTTAGTCCTTGAGACATAATATCTCAAATTCCTATGCACATCGAGGGTGTGCAGGAGATACTCCCCCCATTAAAGTACTCCGTGTAAAACACCAGTATTTTGACATTCTGATTTAGGGTAAATTCTGAAACTACCTTTGGTAGAAAGGAAGAGTTAGTCCACAGAGCCACCCAGTTTCTGTGGAAAATTAAATAAGGCTCTTAACAAACTAGAGCCTGATGCTCCAAAACTCTTCGAGTTGAAGTGATTGCAATTAAAAGAGTGTTTTCCATGAAAGGTAACGATATCACTACTTGCTGCCGGCTCAAAAGGAGGCAAAGTATGTTTTTCTAAAATAAAATTAAGATCCCTGGGGGAACTGAATTCCAGACTGGAGGTTTGAGGAGAAGGATCCCCTTCAGAAAGGTTCTGGAAACCTCTAGCTGAGCTAGGGTTTTGCCCTCCACCGGAAGGTGGTAGGCTGAAACTGCAGATAGATGGACCTTCAGAGAAGAATAAATGAGGCCCAGCTCTGACAGGAATAAGAGGTACTAGAGGACCTGGGAAGCAGAGCAGGAAAACGGGTCGCCGCCTTTTGCTGTGGCCCAGATTGAAAATCTTTTCCACTTCAGAGCATACATGGATCTAGTGGAGGGTTTTCTGGCCTCCACTAAGACCTGAGCAACTCTGGAGGAGACGCCATAGCGTGAAACCGCTTTGTCCAAAGGTACCACGCATGAAGGTGGAGTGATTTGAGGCTCGGATGTACCAGGGTGCCCTGCTCCTGGGACAGAAGGTTGTGAGAGAGAGGTAGAGGTACTGGGGGTTCCACCGCTAGCTGTTGCAGCAGAGGGAACCATATCTGCCAAGGCCACAGAGGGGCAATGAAAATCATGTGAGCCCCTTCTGCCTGTAGCTTCAGCAGAACCTTCTGCAGAATAGTAAAGGGAGGGAAAGCATACAGAAATCTCCCTGTCCAAGATAGAGACAGCGTATCTTGACAAAAAACACCACGCCTGGGAACGAGTGAGCAAAAGCTGGGTAGTTTTGTGTTAGATGGGGAGGTAAAGATGTCTATTTCTGGCTGACCCCACTGAAGGAAGAGATCTTCCACTACCTCCTGCTTTAGTTCTCACTCGTGAGCCCGAGTGACAGAGCAGCTGAGACTGTCTGCCAGAATGTTGTGAACACTTGGAACATGGACTGCTATCAAGGACAGGCCATGTTGAACAGCACAATACCACACTTGCATCACATCCCTGAAAAAGGGGGTACCAACGGGTACCTCCCTGTTTGTTGATGTACCAGACCATTGTCATGTTGTTGGTCTGGATGAGAAGTGTTCCCAGAACTAAGAGGGATTGAAAGGCTTGGAGAGCATAGAGCATTGCTCTCATCTCCAGGATGCTGATGTGTACATTCTCCTCCATGGAAGACCATGTCCCTTGTGTTCGATGGTCTCCCAAGTGGTCCCCCTCCCATCTGTAGTTCGAGGCGTCTGTTGTAACAGTCATGGAGAGGGACGGGGAGTAGAAGGAAACCCCCACCGAAAGGTTGGATGGGCCCTGCCACCAGAGGAGATCTCTCTTCAGACTGTTGGAGACTAGAACCTTCTGGTCCATGTCGTCCAAGCGTTGATCCCTTTGGACCCTGAGGGACCATTGGGTCACCCTTATGTGCAGTCTGGCCAGTGGGACTGTGGGTATGGTGGCTGCCATCATACCCAACAGTCGGAGGACAAAGCGTGCTGTGGTCCAACCAGAGGAGGCCACCAGTGCTGCTTATAGGATAAGGGTCTCCGCCTCTGTCCGGTGGAAAGGAATGCCCTGCCCTGAACCATGTCTAGCACCGCTCCTATGAATTGGGAGGCTGGGAAGGTGACAGCTGAGACTTGGGATAACTGACCGTAATGCCAAGTCTGGAGAAAAGGTCCAGGGTGAAGGAAAAGGAATCCGTCAGACTGTCCCTGGGATGGAGCTGAAATCAGCCAATCATCCAGGTATTTTATTTTTTATTTATTATTTATTAAAAATTGATAACCAGGAAAGGCACACTGAGTCAAAGCTCGTTTCCAGGTGTGACCCAGGTACAGTGCATACACAGAAATGAGAAGAGTTACACAAAGTAATTTCAAAAAGACACAGTATACACAATCATATTTCATACAGTACACAAGATTTTACATTCACAGTAAAGTCAGCCAGTATACGGAAATAATGTTCTGGACTAGCTTAGGGGGCATTCTGGGAAATAGTGGAGCAATTGGGGTTGGGGGTGGGGAGAAGCCTGAGGAGTCTTTTTTATGGATGAAAGAGAGGAGGCCTGGCGAAGGTCGGAGGGAAGGCTGTTCCAGAGAAGGGAGAGACGGTGCAAAAAGGCAGTTTGACTGGTAACGTTTTGTGGGTGAGGGAAGTGAAAAGTGCGCAAGTCCCTGTGTTGGAGAGGGTAATTAAAGGAGTTTGCTGGGGTCAGGCGGGAAGTGAGGTGAGGGGGGAGGGAACCGAACCAGAATTCTGCTATGAGGGCGATGCTGTGGATGTTTCTTCTGTGGGAGAGCGGGGCAAGGGAGAGTGCAGCATAGAGGGTGCAGTGGTGAGTGCATGGGGGGAGGCAGTGGCAAAGCGGCAGAAAGAATTGAGTAGAATGTCCAGTTTGGAGAGAGAGAGATGCAGCTGGGGCCATTCCATAAACAATATCAGCATAGTCCAACACTGGCAGGATTGTTTTACATACAAGCTCGCACCGGGTGGGAAGGGGTAGGCTGGCTTTGTGCCAATAGAGGATGGCATGTTTTGGCCGGAGTTTGACACAGATAGTCTCAGTAGGAGTGGAGAAATTTAGGTGGCTGTCCAGCCAAACACCCAGGTACTTGAAGGCTGGGACCAATTCAAGGGCACAGCCATCCAGGTAGTGATTATGGGGTGGCAGAGGAGGCAAGCTTGTCCTGATCCAAAAGCCATGCTGACAGTTTTATTGGTTTTTAGTTTTAGCTGGTTTTCTAGGAACCAGGACTGGACTCTGTTGAAGTCGGCCTGGAGATTGGGAAAGATACTATCATAGGAGTGGCCAGAGGCAAAGATGATAGTGTCATTCGTGAGAGATGCACATTAGAGGACAGGCAGGCAGAGGAAAGGTCATTATGAAAAGAGAGAAGAGGATGGGGCCAAGGATAGAGCCTCGGGGCACACCAGATAGGATAGGGAGAGGTGTGGGAGAGGGTGTCGCCTATTTAAACTGACTATAGTCTATTTAGGAGGTATGAGCAGAACCAGTCGACAGTGGGTTGGGCAATGCCAAGGGAGCTGAGCTTATGGAGTAGCAGTGCGTGGTGGGAGATGGAGTCGAAGGCTTTTGCCAAATCGATAAAGATGGCAAGAAAGGTTTGGCTATGATCCACGGCCGAGAGGATGGAGTCAGTAATGCGCAGCAGAGAGGTGATGGTGGAGTGGTGCTTTCTGAATCCTGACTGCACGGGTGAGAGGGAGTTGTTGGAGGGAGAAAGTCTGACAGTTTGGACAGAATGAGGATTCCAGGACCTTTGCAAGGGAGGGGAAGAGCAAGATGGGCCTCTAGTTTCCTGGTAAAGAGAAATGTCCACCTTTGTGAAGAGGGATGATCTTGGCCAGTTTCCAGGCTGCTGGAACAGTGGCTGTGGGAGGGGAGGGGAAGAGAGAGATTTATTATGTGTGTCAAGGGGGCAACTATGGCAGTGGCAGATATATGGAGCAGCCTGGGGTGCAAACCATCTGGGCTGGCTTTGGATTGGTTTAAGGCGGTGATTGCATTGAATACTTCCCATGGCATGAAAGGAGGAAAGAGAAACCAGGGGTAGGGGAGGTAGGTTCAGTAGGGTCGTGGTTGGGTGGGGGACGGGCATGGGGGAGTCGGACACGGCACAGGAGACAAAGAAGTTATTGAAAAGTTCTGCTACAGACTTTGGGTCCAAGACAGATCTGCCCTCAAAGTTCAGGACAGGACATGCTTGCTTAGATTGGGGTTGAGAAGGAGTTGATCAACTTTAGAAGGATGCAGGGAGTTATGGGTTTGGGAAAGTTGTGCTTTAAAATAAGAGGATTTTAATTGATGGATGGCCTTCATGCAGTAATTTCTAAGATGTTTGTAGGATTGGAGATCCATGTAGCATGGGTGGTCTTGTACAGCCTCCATGCGTGGTCTTGTACAGCATCCATGCCTTGTCTCTGGAATGACACAAAGCAATAAGATCGGGTGAGATCCAGGGGTGGTGGTAGTGTTTAACTCACGCTTCCTGAGGGGTGCATGGAGGTCCCAGGAGTGCTGGAAGATGTTGCAGAAGTGGGATAAGGCAATGTCAACATCTGACGCCAAAAGGACTGGTGACCAGTCAGCATTTGTTAGGTCTCGGAGCAGGGCAGGTTCATTGAGGAGCTGCAAGGAGTGAGACCAGATACATTTTGGAAGGGAGCATGGTGAGTGGATTTTGCAGATGCAATAGGTAATACAGTGGTCACTGAGAGCATCTGAGAAGATGCCGGAGGCAGAGATGGTGGGGATAGGAGGTTAAATCCAGTCCAGGAAGGTGTGGTTTTGGGACCAGTGGTTTAGGCAGGTAGGCTCCTGGATAAGTTGGAAGATACTGAGGCTTCTATCATAAGGGTGGTGGGTTTGGCGGGTGAGGAGAGCCAGTTAAGATTGGTATGGTGTGAGTATAGGAAACATAGATCCCTCTTGTAATGCAAGGTCACCGCTAACACTGTCAGGCACTTGGTGAAAAGCTTGAGGTGCCTAGGAAAGGCCAAAGGGAAGGGCCTTGAACTGAAAAATGCCCTCCTGGAAGGAAAATCTCAGAAAGCGCCAGTGGGCTGGCAGGATTGGGATGCATAGATAAGCATCCTGCATATCCAGGGAACGCAGCCAATCATTTAGTTGGAGCAGGGACAAGAGTCCCTGGAGGGTTAACATGCAGAACCTCTTGTATTCTACAGAGATAATCTAGGATCTAGGATGGGCCTCAAATCTCCTATCCTTTTGGGCACTAGGAAGAAGTGGGAGTAAAATCCCCTTCCTATTTGCTCTGGTGGAACATGCTTTATGGCCGATTTTTGCAGTAGAGCTTGGATTTCCTGTAGGATGAAGCTGTGGTGTCCTCACAGGTAATGAGACCTGCCCGGTGGGCTTCCCACACCCTACCAACAGGAATTTCACCATCCATGACCTGCCCCACTTCTTCAAATCTGACCCCTCTCCCGCCATAAGGTGCTGTCACACCATCGTCTCAGGTGTAGACCGAGGCAAAGTATGTTAGTATGTAACTTGTACCCTAGCCAGCAAGGGTCACCACAGGGAATGGTACACAGGACACTGGAGGAACAGAAATAGTACAAAACAGAACTGAGCAGTTAAAGAACAGCTTACGCCTCTAGTAGAACTTTGAAAAAGTAATACTAAGACAAAGTTCAGCTTGTTTTACATTTTACCTGTAGTTCTTGCCTCTTTATGATCTTCCAACGCTTTAGCAGGCGAAGCCTGTGAAAGCGAGAACTGGTACTGCAGGAGGGAGACTGGAATGTTCACCGTGTGATTTAAGGCACAAGACAAATGTTCATGGGTATTACACTTACATAGGTACTAATTAAATTATGTGACTAATACCAAAATTCAGAAAAGGTTAAAAAAAAAATAATAATTTTTTTAAACTCAATCTCTCCCAGTGGCTCTTTTGGGTCAGGCTCAGCACTGGATGGTTCCAATGCCATATGGCGGCTTCAGTTAAAACTGTCATGAAAATTTCCATGTTGATGTTACAAAAGTGTATCAATATAATTTGTCATTGTAGAAAAAATAAAAAAGTATATAAATAACATTTATTTGATAAAAAACACCTCTGTCTTGAAAATATACATTGATATAGTTAAGAAAACTGCCTGTTTCTATATTGATAATGCTATTACTACTATTACATGATAATGAGATAATAACACTATTTCTTAATGGCTAGACTCTTAGTTTTCATTTAAAAAGCCTCAACAGTTCCAGAGTTAGACCTTTCAAAGTTTAATTTCTTTCAAACGGGCCGACTTTGTAACCTTTAGTGCTAGACACACATTTTTTTTAAATGAAAGCTTTAAGTAGACATATTGATAAGACAGTACTAAAGTGATCATATATCGATATAAAAAAACAAAATGGTTCACTACATTTTTAAAGTCTTGTCCTGTCATTATTAATGACATAATATGTATTTATTTATTGAAATGTTTCACCAGGAAGGCACACTGAGTGACAAGTTGCTCGCCTCTCAGTGCAACCTGGGGAAGGGGTACATTAGGAATGAGATATTAAACATTCAAGTTATAAGTTCAACATTAACATACATTTGTAAGATAGATGTTACAAACGGTGTTACAACAGTGTTGCACATAACAGGGAAAACAGTGGACAATAATAAGTGCTGGGTTAATAGTAACAAGTGCTTATGTGAAAGAAAATGGGGAAAAGAGAGGCAGTGGTGAGGTGTGGGGGGAAGATGTGTCCCTGGAGACCACTTCAGGATGCGAGATCCTGCCCTGCACTGACCAGAGAGAAGGGGATATGGAAGTGTCCCAGAGAGAGCCCTGCAGGATGGTGGGGAAGAGACTAGATGATAGATACAAGCCCTTTTGGGGAGGGAAGCCCATGGAAACTATTTGGGGCCCTCTATATTCTGTGAGAAATTAAGGGAAGCCAGTAAGGGGAGCAATTTGGGGAAAGGGAGGAGAGCTAGAATTTGGGTGAGTGTGCACAGGTTAAAATGAAGGTGATGGTAGAGGGGTCGGTTTGTCCAGGGCTTAGAGGAGGAGTTAGGAGGGACATGCCAGGAGCAGCTAGGAGCAAGGTAATTATTGAGTGCAGAGCTGATGGAGTAAGCAGAGGAAGAGTGCCGGATCTGAAGGAGGAGGGAATTCCAGATTTTGGGAGGCGGTGAGAATAAGAGGATTGGCCGATTTGGGTGGATCTGCAGGGGACTACCAGGTTGCGTGAGTCAGTTGATCTAAGAGAATGTGGGAAGGGGGTGTTATAAAGGCGGAGGTGAGGTAGGAAGGGAGCTCACCCAACCAGTGCTTGGAGGTGAATTCAACACAGTGTTAGAGCTACCTATTTACAAGAGAGGGGAAGGATAGATCACAATAAAGATCATAGCGGTGGGTGCGAGGGGGGGGGGCATCCAAGGCAAAGCGGCAGAAGGAATTGAAGAGGGTGCCCAGTCTGGCCAGGGAGGACTTAGGGGCAGCACCATAGACTACGTCACAGTAGTCAAAAATGGGGATTATCATCTTCTGGACAAGTTCACACCTAGCAGTTGGAGGGATGCAACTACGGTTCCTGAACAGGGCACCAAGCTTGGGGCACAGTTTTTTCTGGATTGCGTCAATATGTTCAGAGAAGTTTAGGTGTTGGTCCAACCAAACACCCAAGTACCTGAAGGAGGATGAAATCCACATGTATAGACATGTAAGCAACATAGTAGAACTGTATTGTTAGGATCAGTACATTTTGAACAGACTTCAAGCCTTCATTTTCAAAATATAATTTTGGAAATGGTTAGAAGATACTAGTGGTTGTTCTGGCTAAGAATAAACATGCTCATTTCTAGTTCTTATTATTTCTGACATTTTCATGAAAACAGGAGATGGAGTTTGACTGCTACAGTTGCTTATCTGCAACCTAAGATCACAATGTCTGTCTTGTGACATCACAGGCAATTCCTCAGCAACAAATTCTGATTCACAAGCAGCTGCAGGAAATGAACTATTAAGTTTCCATGTGCATGAGGCTCGATTTTTAACGAGCCCTTTGAGCGATGCAAGGTGCATCACTCTGGGGCTGCAGCGAACTCTGGGTGCATCAGGGACCTTGCACTGAATTTTATAAAAAAGGGGTCCCTGCACCCAAAACCTAGGATTTGCTGCAGCTGCAGGATGAAGTGCCAAACAGATGGTGCACTCACAGGGAATTGCCACAGGGATCCAACGATGGTTGGTGGTGTGCAGCTGTGTGCATGCACAAGAGGATAGGGGCAGGCAGAGCACAGGGGGTGCCCTAGGGGGAGCATAACAGAGACGAGACAGTACAGGGTGGCGATTTGGTTTCCCTGGCTGGGATGCACTGTGCTATGCCAGGCAGTCAATTAACTGCCTAGCATAGCACATTGCACCGTGGCCAGGTGCCACATCACCACACTGCACTGCCTCTGTCTCTCTCACACCCCCAAGGCACCCCCCTGTGCTCTGTCTGGGCCCAGCCCCATCCTGGCAGGCTCCCTCCCCACTGGCACCATTGTCCTGAATTGGCACAGGGCTCTTAGACCACCTTCTGGCTGGTCTAGCTTGAGCCCCCTGTTGCATCCATGGTGGGGCTTGCAAAATCCCCAAAAGGATACATCTCATGGCGCAGAAGCACGCTTGTCACAAGATGGAACATGGCTACTTGGGTGCAAGGTATCCTAAATCAACGCAGCCTGCATTAGAAAAATCAGTTTTTTGCAAGGTTTGATGATTAGGGACACTTATGACTTACCCATTTGACGCAGGCACCTTTGTGTCAAACCTAGTGTTTGAAATCAGGTCCATGGTTTTAGTAATAAGGAATGGGGAGCCTGTAAAAAATGTATAAAATATAAGCTGAGCTGTGTTGTCTAAGTATTACATTTTACAAAGCTGTTCCAGAGATGACGACTGCTCTTGGAATGAAGGCTAGAAACCGAGAAACAGAATTTGTAGTCAGAAAAGGATCACTTGCTCCACCCAGTCTGCCCAGATGTTCCCTGCCTAATCTACAGTATCTTCTCAGACCCTAACTGGTTTCTGGTTACACTCCCTCCTCCCTGCCTATTTACTAATATTCTCCTGTATCTATCTCACTCATGCCGCACCCCCCCACCCCACACACTGGTTTTGCCTCTACTACTTCTGCTGGCAGTCTGTTCCAGACATCTGCCACTCTTTCAGTGAAGTAGTACTTTCTCACATTCTTCTTACACCCTCCCTCAGCTTCATCACCTGTCCCTGGTCCTGGAGCACTTTCTCATTTGAAAGGACTCCCCTTCTGCCTCCTGTTCACCCGTGCGTGAGGTAGCTGAAGGTCTCTATCATGTCCCTCTTGCTCTCCTCCATTCTAGGGTGGACATGTTGAGATTCTTCCTCCCTCCTCATAGGGCTTCTTGTGCAATCCCTGCACCATTTTAGTTGCTCTCCATGGACTGCCTCCATCCTGTCTATGTCCTTTCTGAGGTGTGGTCTCAAAAAGTGGACACGGACTCAGAGTTTCACCAGCAGGTAATACAATGGCAACACCACCACCCTCCTCCTGCTGGAGATACATTGCCCTATGCACCCTAGTATCCCACTAACCTATCCACTGCTTTGTCACACTTCATGTCACTTGAAGTTTAGTCAGTTATGGCAATTCAAAGTTTCTTTCCTGCTTAGTGACTATCAATGCCTCGTCTACCCCATCCTAATACATCTCATGGGTTCCTATACCCAAGGTGCATTTTGCACTTTTTGGCATTGAACTTCATCTGCCATGTTCTTGACAACTGCTTGAGTTTCACAAGATCCCTGCACATTTTCTCCACTCCCACCCTGACTGCTCACCCTATAGCAGCTTTGGTATACTCTGCAAAAGCATACCTTCCCTTACAGTACTTCTACAAGGTCACTTATGAAGACAGTGAATAGGACTGATCCCAGTACTGAGCTCTGTGGCTCCCCGCTGGTCCTTCCATCATCAGAGTGAGTGTTGTTAACCACCGCCCTTTATCTCCTGTCTATTAACTTATTTTAAATCCAATTCGCCACATTAGATCCCACTCCTTGGCTGCTCAATTTCTTAAACAGTCTCCCGTGCAGCACAGTGTCGAAGGACTTACCGTACAGACAGTCCACGTCCACTGCCCTTCCCTGGTCACTCAATCAAAGAATTCAATCAGATTCATCTGGCATGACCCTCTATAAATCTAGCTGCCTGTGGTCTTGCAGCCCGCTAAATTTAAGATACTTCTACCAGCCTTTCCTTTGTCAGGGTTTCCATTAATTTTCCCACCACTGAAGTAAGACTGACCTGCCTATAGTATATTCTCCTCCCTGCTGTTGCTTGTCTGAAGAGGGACCATGTTTGCTCTTCTCCAGAACCATGCTTCTTTGCAGTAAACTGTTGAATAAGGCAGTCAGTCGGCAGCTAGCACCTCCCTGAGTTCCTTTAGTACCCTTGAGTGTATCCTGTCTCTGGTCCCATAGGCTTGTCTACATTTCAGAGCTGCAAGTCATCTTTGGACGATTTCCTCTGAAAATAGACTAGTGTCCACCCATCCCTGTTCCTACTACTCTCTAGTGATTCCACCCTGTTGATTATGGTAGCTTTTCCTTGGTCCTCTTCTGCGCAGTATGCCACTTCTGCCCTCCTAATACTCAGTATCCCTCTCCTTGCTTTCCATTTCTCACTTACAGTATGTATCTGAAGAAAGTCTTATCCCCTTTAGGGATCCCTTTGGCTATCCTTTCCTCTGTCTGCAACTTTGCTCCCCTTACTGCCTTTCCTGCTTCTCTCCGTTTACTTCCCTGTCCTCTTCCCTCTGCTTTTCCTTCTACCTCCTGAATGCCACCCTTTATTCCATTACCATCTTGACCATTTCCTTTGAGAACCATAAAAGTCTCTTTCCTTATGCTTTTATTTATTTCCTTCATGCAGAGGCTGGGTGCATTAATCATGCCATCTCTAATGTTTTCCCCATTGTGACTCCACCCACCCCTGGCAATCATCTCTACAAGGCAGTGTCTGAGGCAGGCTCCCATTTCTTTAAAATTCACCTTCTGAAGTCCAGGACCCTCAACCTCTGTCCTCATGTAGTTTGCCTCTGTGCCTGTCTTTATGTTAAACTACAGTGTATGGTGATCACTTGTACGTAGTGGACTGCCCCCTGTGATGTCTGTAATGCTGTCCCTGTTTGGAAACACCAGGTTCAGCACTGCCCCGTCCCTAGTGGGTTCTTTGATGAGACTACAGTACCTGGATAAGACTTCTAGTCGTCATCTCCATTGGTCCCATCGTACCACAACTTGATAAAGCAATGTGCTGAAAGGGAAACTGGACTTTACTAATTGTTCAGTCGTGAGTGACACTTACTTGGAATGGGACTCCCTCGGGGTACCTGCTCTGAAGTTCAGACGGGAAGTATCCATCCATAATATCGCAAATGAATTGCTGAAAGGAGACAATGGCATAAGACAGTCAGCATTAGGGTGAAGCAGTAGCTCAATAAACAGAATTTGTCTAGGTTAAAAGGTGAAAGATACTGCATGCAGCAGCAGCAGCAACCCAGTGTGCTAGGAAAGACACTACCTTTTGGGTGACTAACAGAGCCACAGCATATGAATGATAAATTTTGGTTTTATATAGTGTCCTTCTTGCTCAACAAAGCACTTTACGAAGCAATGAGTATATATAGGGTGTTTAGGGACTACAGTTGTTTTTGGCCATTAAGAGCATGGCATCCTTTCAGACAAGGGTAACTAAGTAGCAATATAATATTAAAGTTCAGAAGACCCGAGCCAATAAAACTCTGTTTTGACCCGGTTTAAAGATGGACTGTACTGGACACACTGAAGACCTCAGTTTATTCACCAACCAGGTGCAATATAGGATGGTTGGATTAGCTGAAGACTGTGATATCTTTTACAGGGTGTATTGTGTGGTCCACATCCCATGGACTGAAACTGGCTCGCACTAATCTTTGCAGCCTGTCTAAATTTATGGATCTTGAGCCCTGGGAAGCCCTCTACAAACCACCTGTCCTTGGTATCACTGAGACGTGGCTAAATCCCACCTCCCCGATGAGACCTATTACCTACCAGGGTACTCCCTGCTGAGACATGATAAGCCTGGCAAAAAGGAGGGAGGTGGTGTGGATCTCTATATTAGGGAGCCTCTCACTGCTTCTCCCATCCTTCACTCTGACCCAAGATCCCCAGTGAATGGCTCATCATTGAGATGACCATAGGCTCTGCCAAGAAGATCTATGTGGGGTGCTGCTACAACCCCTCCCCCCCCCGCATGGGGTACCCCGGGCCTCATATCCCACCTTGAAGGCCTGAGTAGCCTCCTCCCCCACCCCGGGACACCATCCTCCTCGGGGACTTATACCTGAACTGGTTAGGTGCCCAGGAGCTGGATTACTTGAACCTGTTGAAACATAATCTGGTTCAAGTCATCTCCGCTACCACTTGACATAACAAACGGACTCAAACCCACACTCTCCTTGAATGGGTTGCTACCAACAGAGAGGAAAAAATGCTTCTATCGGGGACACTGTCTGATGCCATCAGCAACTACTCCCCACCTACTGTATATGGTTTGGTCTACTAAGACAACACGTTGCCCCCCGCCAAACTCCTATCATTACACAACTTCAAGTGCCCAGATATTCCCAACCTCCTAGGTGATGTATTGTAGGGTGCGGGTAACTTTGTGAACTGAACAAACTGCACAGTAGTGTGACACAATGGCAGGTAAAAACTTCAGCAAATTTATTTTACTTCTGCATCTTTCTTCTTTTTAGCAAGACATAGTTAAACAGCAAACTGGTATGACATAAACAAAAACATAAATGGCAACCACAAATCATAAAGATAACTTGGAATGCATGGCCAGAAAGTGCTAGCCATCCCAGGTGTTCTACTTTAATACCCAAGAGCAATGCTCAGAGCTCCCTGCTGGAGTCTGACTCCAGACCCAACACCACCTATCTGAAGTAGCTTGCAATAACAGCCCTTATATACTTGCTTACAAACCCATGTGACTCTAAGCCCACCCCATCTAGTATTTCAAACATTTTTTTTTTTTTTATTAGTCTTTGGTAACCGGGTAAGGTCCACTAGGCACAAGTTCTTGTTTTCAGAGGCAACCTGGGAGGACTGGGCAGTTAAGTGACTGCTCAGAGTCACACAGTATGCAAGTGGAGGTTGTGAGAATCAAACTCAGGTCTGGTCTGCTGGATGTATTAAGCTCGTTCACACCTCGTTCCTCTAACCTCTAGGCTATACTGCCAGCCACCTACCAACAGAGAGGATTTCAAACTTTTATTTACACAATACAACCTTTTTAGCTCAATCGTCATTTAACAGTATTGTTACAACAGTTATATAACATAACACTAGAAACAAATGCTTTCTAATTTGTATTTTATAAGAAAACCCCAAAACACGAATGATTAACGGTCTCCACCTTCATTCAAACTGTCCTGCCTTAAGCTGCATAAATTTAGTGTCTACAGGCCAGCAGGCTCTTAAAGGAGTCCTGAATCTATACAGAGAAGAGCAGACCAGAGAGAGGGGTAAGTGGAGCTCCTTCCATTAGGGCCATTTTGTCACCTAACTGTAAACATTTGAACAAGTAATAACAAAACCTACTTGCTTCAGTTTCTTTGGGTAGTTTCTATGTCAGCATTTTAAAGCCCTTTAAGTAGATTACACACAGGTGAAGTAGAAACAGGAAACAATCCTCCCCACAGCATTCTAACCAAGCCCCAACCAGAAAACCAACAGTAAGTGCAAATCCAGCAATTTTATTCACAATACCTTTTATTTTCTGTGCTGAGAAAAGAGGAAATGTAAAAGACACCTCCTTAAACTATTTTTCAGTCTAATCTTAACACTACTACGCCTTGTGACCCTTTTACAGCATAGTTAAATAGTAGTGTCCACGAAGGCCGAGGAAGGGCTGCTCCCAACCTGAGAAACCACATTTGCTAGCAGCACCCTACAAGAAGTAATTACCTAGGAAGTGCAAACCAGCCCCCCAGTAGCATTATCCCCAGCAGCACAAATGTGCCTAAAGTTATGGCGGTCCGCCACACCCAGCGCTGAAGCAAAGGGAACTAGTCAGGAATCAGAACACACAAAACAAAGCACGCCTAGCCACACTGCCATGGAGCAACTGCACCATGTCCCTGCAGTTATCCAGGCAGCAGCTTTACTACACCCAACCCTGCGCTCCCTCACCATTTTTGGCTGTTCAGCTGTCTATGGTATAATTCTACCCTAAATCATACCACTAAAAACTATTCCTTTAACAGGCAACGCCCAAAAGCTGAAGAAAAACACAGGCTTTCTGCCTTATCACAGTAAAAGGGGTGGGGTGGAGAAACATCCTACAACTCTCAACAGTCTACCTTCCCCATTCATATAGTTACCCCATGTAGTGCTAAACTGTGTGTTTCTTTAACAGACATTCTTGCAAGCCTATTGTTGTCAACCTCCCTGGACTGCATAATTGATAAAGAACCACCAGACTCACAGCACTGCGCTTAAACCCTTTTATCTCCCAAAATGCAGCCTGCATAAGCATGAAATTAGAGAAGCCCCACCAGCATGAGGAACAGCTTTTATTTACCACCTGCTAGTCCCCAAGTAGTGGCGGTTTCCACTAATTACCTTCACTATTTACTTTTACTATTCAAGCACTCCTGCTTCTCACTATAAATATAGGGACAAACAGCAGAGCACTGCACGATTCAAAGCACCATTTTGTGCATTATTGCTTCCTAGCATCTACTATTATTCGGATACATTAGGAAAGCAGCAGGAATTCTAACTGGCAGTCACTATTCCATAGCACCCTAGGGCACCTGTAATTCCTATTAGGAAAATGAAACCCCAAAGAAACCTCAAACAGATAATTTCCAGCCCCATTTCATTACAAAGCTGCATCCATATGTAACCCCTACAAATGAGGGTTCCTAAAAGTCTTCCTTGAGCTTGCCTAAATGCACACTGCCAGGCTGGTGTCCTACATTTTAGCAGTTTAAATGTGATTACCAGAGCCTGTATAGCCTCTGTGTATTGTCTCTTTAAGAGCTGCCTGATTGCAGCTTAAGTAATCTGAGGGGGAGCTCT
The DNA here is from genome assembly GCA_016271365.2 of Neoceratodus forsteri. Classification (NCBI taxonomy): domain Eukaryota; kingdom Metazoa; phylum Chordata; order Ceratodontiformes; family Ceratodontidae; genus Neoceratodus; species Neoceratodus forsteri. Next base: position 1,026,953,926 of record CM057451.1, on the reverse strand, counting down.
GTTGAAAGATGTAACTATTTACTGAAAATCATTTAGCGTGATAATGATAATGTAGTTTGTCTAACCTGCTTTCTTTGTAGCAAGGACTGTTTTGTTGTCTTCACTATCTTGGTCCTGGACTGCAAATTGGACCAATCAGTTCTGGTGGGACCTAAAATATAGCCGGACTACAGAAGCTGTCTGAATTAAAAATCCATAGGAACTGTAGTTTGAACTTTTTGCACTTTTTTTGCAACTGAAGGGGGAGCTCTTGCTTTGACTGACAGCCAAATCAGCCAACCAAATATTTTGGATCTTGGGGAAGTCCCGGGCTGCTTGTAGTTTTTAGTTAGTTATAAGCTGGGAAGTGAAATGAGAGGAGCTGAAGTGATTCTGAGCAGCAATCCTGAGTGGATTCGCATGGGAGAACTCTGAAAAGGCTAAGTTTTTGGCCTGCATGTCGGTGTGCTGCTCCTAAGAGGGAGAGAAGAGAATTATTCTGGACTAAATCCAAGTTTGTGTGACTAAAGTAAGCTACTGAGATTTTGCTGAATGCGGTCGGCCTATCAGGAGTTCCAGCTACCCCTAAGCTCCCGGTGTGTGCAGAGACTTTGCGATTGTGACCGGGGGCGCTTTGCCTGGTACAGTAGAATTCTGCACATGTAAATGTGCTAGTGAGCTGCTAGTGGGTTGTGAGTTAGTTCGCCATTGTGTGAACTGTGTTCTGCTTGCTGGAAGCTGTATCCAGCCCAGAATGGACTGCATCTGAATTTGTCTCCATGTGGTCTGGGCCTTGCCAGACTGGCCCAGCCAGACTACCCACTGCACAGAGAAGCCATCAACGAGAGACCTGCCTGGGGAACAGCCCCCTGCTCCACGCTTGAACAGGAACGACGCCTCTGCGACTCGTGTGGGCCCTGCTTCTCCTGGCATTCCAAATCAACCACCTGCAGTCTCGACTTTCATCCAGCCTGTGTCCAGTCTTGGGTATCGTGAGTAAATACCAGGATAGCTCCCTACAACAACAGCTTAATCGGAGTGTGTCATCTGATTGTCTTGTTGTTTCGTTTCCTTTACGAACTGAGCCCTCTGGCTCCGGATTACAAATATTGTGTACTGCGCATGTTGTGTTTTCCATCACAGCGCCCCAACTAGCTGCGACACCGGCCAACCCCTGGCAACAGTTCTGGCTAGCCCATCTCTTCTTCACCTGGGTACCCAGAGGTGTGACTGTCGGGGGATTCAAAGCACATGCATAACTGCTTGATTGATATAACCTTTAAGCTAATTAACCTGATTTTGCCTCCCTTGTTCAAGTCCTCTGAATAAATCAGATCTAACTTTTTCTGTATGTAATCTGACTGTGGTTCCAGTTTGTGCTCAAAGTACTGTACTGTTGCTATTTGCTGTACATAACCTTGTTTTACGGTGGGTCCCCAGAATTAGAAGCCAGAGGAACCAGCCTTGGTGGTAAGTGCAAACAGTGTGGTACTTGTGTGGTGTACCAGGGTATTGTGAAAGTGATTATTGTACAGTGTTCAGGCCACTAGGGGAAAGGGGAGTTACAGTGTCTGAAGGCTGTGCCCAGGTTAGCTTGACCACCACCAACTCTGACCTCTGGGTGCAGGCACCGCTTCAACTTGGGTCTCTAACCTGCTACTAGCTAAGCAGGCAGGGTAGTAGCCTTTGGGATAGCCACTTAGGGGTTACAACTTGAAGGCTCACTGCTGGGATTTTGTGTCCCTAGTGGCCAAATTTAGTGAACTGCTGTTAAAATAAATGGCTACCCCAGCGGAAGTGCTGTCGCCAGTTGGTGCGGTGGTGTACTGGGCAGGAGATCGGATCCTCAAAATGCTATACTTTTCTTGGATATTCTGGGTACCAATAAGGACTCTGTAGAGGAGTATTTCCAAGGTTGGATGTTTACAAAACCCTGTAGTGGTGGGTCGACAGGCTAATCTGCTCGGTTTCATGGTGTTAGTAGAGTGTAAGGACCCAGTAGACAGTTCCAAAGTGCCACAGACTATCACCCCAAGGAGCCCTCACTGCCTGGAGAGTGATAACTAAAGACAGTAAAGACCCTAGGAGAATGAGCCCCCACTATCTGAGACTTCTGAAGAGAAATTTGCTAAGTTGTTGCTGGAGGAAGGGAAACTGTGGAGGACTTACACTATTCCTGCCACACTGGGTGTTCCTCCCCCAACACCCCCTCCCGCTCCAGCACACGTTATTGACCCTCCTTCTGTGACCGTGCCAATGCTGGCTCCTATGTCTGTATCTGCCATTAGTCACGACTCTTACCGAAGGTTGAGAATCTTCTCCGGCACCCTCCCCACCCCTCAAGGGGAGGATGATTGGGAGACCTGGATAGATTGTGTTGCCCCTTTGGTACCTGAATGGCAGTGTGCAGAGGATGAGAAATGGAAAAGGATCATAGAAAGTTTGAGGGGACCCGCCCTAGAGGCCATTAAATTTCTGAGGTCCACAAACCCTGATGCATCTACCCAGAAGTACCTATCTGCACTTGAAGGCAATGTTGGGAGCATTGAATCAGGGGAGAACCTGATGTGGAAATTTCAAGGTACAAAACAATGGCCAGGGGAAAGTTTGTCTGCATATGTTACTCATCTGGAAAGAGCACTGCAGAAGGCTTACCGAAAAGGTGGGGTAGCCGCCAGTGACTTAAACCATGTGAGGTTGGGGCACATACTGCAACATGCAAAGCATTCTAAATTGCAGCTCCTTCAATTAAGGCTCCTAGATAGAAGGGGTAAACCACCGGACTATTATGACTTGATAAAAGAACTCCGGGAGGTTGAAGATGAAGAGAGGGATTGTAATTCTAGGGTGAGAGCAACCCAAGTGATCATGGCATTGGAAGGCCCTTTCGAAATGAGGACCAATGAGGGTGTGCCACCATGGGATGAACTGCTGAGGTAGTTCAGGGAAAAAAAAACAGTCTCTTTATGAAGACCGCTCCTGCAAGTACAGGCACTGACCCTTATCCAACTGCATCTGCTATGGGGGTGGGGGTGTCCACCCAGGCATCTCCTGCTGACAGCAGCTCAAAACTCGATTTCTTGACTATGGAAGTAAGAGAATTGACGAGATGTCTCCAAATGCTCACCACACAGCAGACAGAGATGGCACCAAGGTTTTCAGTTGGTAGTACCACCGCCCCAGCTCCCAGTGTGATGCCTTGGCCAACCCAAATCCCAGAAAACATATTTTGCCATAATTGTGGGAAGGATGGGTACATGAAGAGAGAATGCCAGTCCACAAAGACCTAGATAAAGTTGAATATAGGCTTCAAGGTGAGCTTCGAGAACAAATCAGTGGTCGAGGAGGCCCAAAATGGCCACAGTGAGGGTTCAAGAAGTAGTAACTCAAACCCTATGTGGCTAAATCATCTGTCCAGGCCCCTGCTCCTGTCTCTCCAGACTGGTCTAAAATAGTGGGCCTTCAATGGAGACTACCGTGGCTGTGAATGGTATTCCTACTGGCTGTGCTGGACAGTGGGCATAGTGACCACTGTATTTAAGGACTAGTATGACAAATACTTATCTGCTGTGCCCTTACAATCCCTGGAAGGCCTACATGTATGGGGGGCTGAGCGACGAGTCTTATCCCTACCTAGGATATGTCCGCCTCTGGTTGTCATTTCCTGCAGCTGTAACTGGTGTAGAGGAGCAAGTCGAGACACTGGCCTTAGTGTGTTCCCTTACTGGACTGTATGATGGGGTTCCCCTGTTAATTGGGACCAACGCCCATATGTTTGGGAGACTGGCACAACTCTGTCGCGAGAAACAAGGGCGACGGACTGGGAGGGCCCTAAGAATTCCTGCTCTGATCAAGAGGGCCTATGATTTGCAACAGAACCCCAAGGGAGTGGACGAGAATGAACCGGTAGGGGTCGTGTGGAAGAAGGACCCCAATTCAATGGTACTGGCCCCTAATGCCCAGAGTACTGTTCAAGGGGTGGTCCGCCTCCGCAAAGATGTGAAGAACAAAATACTGATGTTGGACGCGCCAGGCGATGGAAAATTGCCGGAAGGATTATTGGTTAAGCCCAGCATCTTGCCAGCTTGTGCTCATGCCTCTGCACAACGAGTGATGGTCCAGATTCATAATGTGTCAGATCGGGAGATCTGGGTGAACAGAGGATGCACCCCAGCTACGGTACACTACACAGACACTACAGTGTTGCCCAGCAGCAAGCCTCCTGGCAAGACAGATAGAGTGACTCATGAGTGACCATGATTTAACAAATCATGGGAGGATGGGGTGGTACCCGAGGACTGGAGGAGGGCAGATGTGATTCCCCTTCACAAAAGTGGGAGCAAGGCAGAAGCAGGAAACTACAGACCTGTTAGTTTAACCTCAGTGGTAGGGAAAATGATGGAATCACTTCTGAAGGAAAGAATTGTCAAGTATCTAGAAGCCAGAGGGGCACAGGACCCAAGGCAGCATGGATTCACAGCAGGAAGGTCATGCCAGACAAATCTGATAGATTTCTTTGACTGGGTGACCAAAGTAGTAGATCAGGGAGGGGCTGTGGACATGGCCTACCTAGACTTTAGCAAGGCATTTGACACAGTCCCACACAAAAGATTAATATACAAGTTAGCTAGCCTGGGAGTGGGTCCCAAGATGACAGCCTGGGTAAAAATTGGCTGGAAAATAGGACACAGAGGTAATAGTAAATGGAGTCCACTCTGATGAAGAGGGGTTACTAGTGGGGTACCGCGAGGGTTCAGTAGTGGGACCAGTCCTCTTCAGTGTCTTTATAATACATTGCAGAGGGACTGGAAGGAAAAGTATGTCTCTTTGCAGATGACACAAAGATCTGCAACAGAGTTGATGCACAAGGTGGGGTGGAAGGATGAAAAGGGACTTGGCAAGGTTAGAAGAATGGTCAAATGTATGGCAGCTTAGATTCAATGCTAAGAAGTGCAAGGTAATGCACCTGGGAAACAAAACCCAGGGAAGAGTACACAATGGGGGTGAGATACTAACAACAACAAAATGGAAAGGGACCTGGAGGTAGTCATATCAGATGACCTAAAGGTGGGCAAGCAATGTGAGAGGGCAGCAAGGAGGGCTGGGGGGATATTGGGATGCATAGGGAGAGGCATCACCAGTAGAAAACAGGAAGTTATTATCCCTCTGTACAGACAGCTGGTCAGACCCCATCTGGAGTACTATGTGCAGTTCTGGAGACCCAGTCTTCGCAAATACATAGACAGGATGGAAGCTGTCCAGAGGAGGGCAACTAAAATGGTGCAGGGTCTGCACCGAGACATATGAAGAGAGACTAAAGAAGCTTAATATGTATAGCCTCGAGGAAAGGAGGGAGAGGGGGGACATGATAGAAACTTTCAAGTACCTCAAGGGAATCAACAAAGTCCAAGAGGGTAGCATCTTTCAAAAAAAGAGGTGTGCAAGAACAAGGGGGCACAATTTGAAGATGGGGGGGCGGCTCAGAGGTAATTTAAGGAAGTATTTTTTCACAGAGAGGGTTGTGGATGCATGGAACGGCCTTCCGGAGGAGGTCGTGGAGTCAAAAACAGTGGTGGAATTCAAGCATGCATGGGACAGTCATAAGGCAATTCTAGGGGATGGGGGTAGGAAACAGTAGGCTGCTGGTTAACTAGGATCTGCAGCTTATCCAGTAGGCAGGGAAATGGGCAGACTGGGTGGGCCAAGCGGTCCTCATCTGCCGTCAAATTCTATGTTTCTATGTTTCTATAACTCCCGACTTGTTTGATTTTGGTGATTCCCCATTGCCAGCTGAATGGAAGACTAGAATTAGCCAGAAACTTGCCCAGAGAGATCAAGTGTTTTCGTTGAAGGAATGGGACATGGGATGTGTCCAGGGTGCAGAGCATCACATACAACTGCACGATGAACGGCCATTTCGAGAGAGGGCTCAATGCCTAGCCCCTGCAGACGTAGACGATGTGAGAAGACACTCGCAGGAAATGCTCGCAGCTGGTGTGATACAAGAATCCAGGAGCCTATATGCTTCTCCCATTGTGGCTGTGCGTAAGAAGAATGGAATAGTACGAATGTGTTTGGATTATCGGATCCTCAACAGGTGGACCATCCCTGATCAATACACCATGCCCCGTACACACGATGCTCTGGATTGTTTGAATAGGAGCAAATGGTTCTTGGTGTTGGATCTTCACAGTGGATATTACCAGATTCTGATGGCTCCAGAGGACCGTGAGAAAACAGCCTTCATCTGTCCTTTGGGGTTCTATGAATTCCTGAGAATACCACAAGGGATACTGGGCACCCCAGCCACCTTCCAGCGATTGATGGAATGAGCGGTGGGAGACATGAATTTGCTGGAATGCCTGGTGTACTTGGACGATGTCATTGTGTTTGGGAGCTCCCTAGAGGAACATAAGAGTCGACTGTTCAAAGTACTAGACCGACTGGAAGATTTCGGCCTCAGGCTGTCCATTGACAAGTGCCAATTTTTCCAAACCTCTGTGAAGTATGTGGGGCACATAGTGTCTACAGAGGTAATAGAGACTGATCCTAGTAAAGTTGAAGCTTTGACTACTTGGCCCCAGCCCCACAATTTGAAAGAACTATAACATTTCCTGGGATTCTGTGGCTACTACTGCTGGTTCATAAAGGACTATTCCAAAGTGATTCGGCCACTCTTGAATCTTACCCAGCGCTACCCTCCTACCAATCGGAAATACAAAAAAGGGTCCATCAAAGAACCAGAGAAAGCATATTTCTGTCCAGGTGAACTTTTTGGATCCCATTGGACGCCTGACTGTGAAGCAGCTTTCCACAAAGTCATATACTAGTTCACCCATGCCCCCATCCTCGCTTATGTTGATCCCACCAAACCCTATGTGCTGCATACTGACGCCAGTCTGCAGGGTCTAGGAGCTGTACTGTATCAAGACCATGAGGATGGTTTGAGACCAGTGGCATTCGCCAGTAGGAGCTTGACCCCGTCAGAGCGAAACTACCCTGAGCACAAGTTGGAGTTCCTTGCGTTAAAATGGGTCATTGTCGACCAGTTTCATTATTACTTCTATGGGGCGAAAATATTGGTGAGGACTGACAATAACCCATTGACCTATGTACAGACTTCAGCTAAGTTAGACGCCACGGGGCACCGATGGCTTTCTGCATTGTCAACTTATGATTATGCTGTCGAATACAGACCGGCCTGAATCATATTGATGCTGACGCCCTATCCTGGAGGCCCATTTCCAAGAGCGACTGGGTCAGGCTGTCTGAATCTGACATCCAAGCATTGTGCAAAAAGTTTGATAGAAATTAACAGATGTCTACAGACACAGCGGGCAGCTTAGCAGATTGCTTGGGCCCTTCTGACACCTGCATACCGGCTGCGTATTGCCACTTTTCTGCTCTAGATATTAGTGCACTACCTCAGTTTGACAATGACAGCATGCAATGGGCTCAATCCAGAGATCCTATGATTCAGCCAGCACTTGACGCCCTTCATGCAGGAAAAGATGTGTCCAAGGTGCGTTTCTCTGATCTGTGAACCGCTTTATTGTTTAAAGAAGACCCCAGGTTGAAGCTGCTAAATCATTTGTTGTATAGAGAGAGAGTAGATCGGGGTGGCCAAATAGACAAGCAACAATTGGTCCTGCCCACAGCCTTCAAAGATTTGGTACTGCGGTCCCTCCACAGTCATATGGGCCACCTCGGTATTGACTGGACCCTTGACCTAGTATGATTTCGATCTACTGGCCCAAGATGGGGGCGATGTTGAGCACCATGTAAGGACTTGTAGTCATTGTCTGCAGAGAAAAGCCCTGCCTCAGAGGGCTGCCCCCCTTGTCAACATTACTACCAGCACCCCAATGGAACTAGTCTGCATAGACTTCTTGAGTTTAGAGCCTGATCAGCAAAACATTAGCAATGTGTTAGTGGTTACTGACCATTTCACACAGTATGCACAAGCTTTTCCCACCAAAGATCAAAAAGCATCTACCATGATCAAAGTGCTAGTGGAAAATTTCTTCTTCCACTATGGTGCCCCCTAGCGAATTCACTCTGATCAGGGCCAGGACTTGAGAGTCGGATAATCAAAGAAATGCTCTCTCTATGGGAGGTGCGAATGTCAAGAACCACCCCTTATCACCCGCAGGGGGATCCTCAACCAGAATGCTTTAACCACACCCTGCTAGACATGCTAAGCACCCTCCACCCAAAAGATAAGCATAAATGGAGCCAGCAGATTAGCACCTTGGTACATGCATACAATTGCACGAAGAATGATGCTACCGGGTTCTCTCCCTACTGCCTCATGTTCGGGAGAGAGGCCCGGCTGCCTGTTGATGTCTGTTTTGGGGTTTCTCCCGATGGGGTCCGAGCCGAAGATTACCTGTAATATGTACAAAAACTGAAAGCTCAACTGAACCATGCTTATCAACTGGCCTAGACAATGGCGCCAAAAGAAATCTAGCCAACAAAGAGAGACATGATAGAAAAGTAAAGGCTCAAGAGCTTAGGCCTGAGACTGTGTGTTGTTGTTAAATTTAGGATTGCATGGTAAACACAAAATTGCTGATCGATGGCACCATCTTCCCCATGTCATAGCTGGAAGGTTGGATGATTTGCCAGTGTACAAAGTGCACCCTGAGAATAACTCCAAAGCTGTCAAGACCATGCACCGTAACCACTTGCTACCTATTGGTCAAGTTATAATTGAGGCTGAACCCGCAGAGATTGATTCCCCTGGACCAGTGACTCGTGCTGCTGCAAGAAAGAAACAGAGTCAGCCTGCCCCTGTGGTTGCCGATTTAAGACTTCCCCCGCAAGAGGCCCAGAATGATAGTGACTGCCAGTCTAACTCGGATGACAGTGAGTGTGATAATGCCTATTACCTCTCATATGAACTAAGTCAGTTGTTTCGTGGAAATCCTATGTTGAATTATGAGGATGAAGCTGGGCCTTCTGGACTGCCTAACCCCCCGGAATCATCCTTGGAGCCAATGCTCCCTGAAAGTGAAGTGCAAGTATCACATCTGAGGATGCTGAGTCTTTGTGTATTGTGGAACTGTATGATTTGCCAAAAGGAGGCTGATGGTATGAGTCCTTCTGGTGACACGCCAGAACTTGAGGAACACTATGAGAGTGCTGACTGTGACATAGACAGCCAGCTCTGAGTGCTCGAGTGCTGTATTAATGTTTGTTATTACATATAAAATATGTGAAGGGAAGGTCAGTTCAAGGAAAAGGCTGTCTTACTGAACTGACACATCAAGACCCCCCAGGGATAAGCTCAAAGGACAGAAGGTATTTTAAACTGCAGATATCTGGGGTGCAATTACCTTGTTAATTTGCTTTCATCCCAGGAAATAAGATCAGCCATTCATAATGCCCTCAGGGAGATCCTTCGGCTTGCATATTTGCCAGGAAGGACTTGTGGGGAGGGGTGTCGAGAGAGGCCAGAATGGACATTGAAGAGGTTTGATGTCTCAGCCAGGTAGCACCCAGATGGATTTGGTAAGGTCCAAAATACATTCCCGGGGGAACCCTTGCATTACATCAGAGAGATCTGAGGTGTACATTCCAAGGTCCAGATGAGATTAAAGAGGCCAATACACTTTTGCTTTGAATACAGTGACTTAGATCAAAGAAACTTTTGAGATGTATGTGTAGCAGAGCACAAACCAGTTCTGACCAGTTAACCTGTGGAGATGAAAGTCAGTGAGGTCATCTCATATGTTTTTTTAAATATTTTATTTGGAAACCCTGTATTGTAAAATACAGAGTTTGATACACCTAGGTGGAGTTAGTGGTCGCATGAGAAGGCCGCCCAGAAGTGTGTTTAACTGCTGAGGGAACATGACAGAGACACACAAGAAAATATTTCTGACTGAGAGAAGAGAGACCCAAAAGCACTGAAGCAAGTAAGCATTAGATTAGATTAGTCCAAAGTCATAAATTGTAGAAAGTGTACTTTTTTTACCTGTTTGTTTTAAGGCTGTATGTGTTGGGATATATATTTGTTCTGTAATTATTGTTCTGTTTTGATATTTTTAAAGTAAAGATATTTTTTTACAAACGAAACTGCTGGAGTGCCTTGACATTTGTTTTTATTTTAAGTGGAGCTTTTAAAGGTTATAAGTACACTGTGAATGGGCTTATTGTATACCAAACTGGGAAATGGACAGAGTTCTCTAAAAGTCCTGCATAGAGTTCTAAGGGTTCATTTGAAAGACCTGGTTGGGTGCTCATAGGCAAAGATATCTGCCCCCGAAGACAGAATGACTGAGCCTGATAATTGGGTACGCTAACAAGAGGTTATCAGTTTAAATCCCTCCAGAGCTTGAGACTAAGGTGACTTGAACCCACAAAACAGACAAGAGGGTTACCTTGTCTGTTCACTGTACACAAACCATACGCTCAGAGGCTGGTACTTTGGGAGTAGAGGGTTGACTGGCTAAGTGAGTTTGTGACACTGACAACCCCCCTTCAGTGCCAGAGTGTCTTCAAAATGAGGTAAGTGTTGTAGAAACAGAGACTGTAGAGCAAGGGGCTGACAGTGCTCCCAGCTTGGACATTCCCCTTCATGCAGAAGCACCCCTCACAAGTGATGAAAGCTCCAAGACCACTGCTGAAAGTACAGAGACTGTGGTTGTTCACCCCAGAAAGACGGGCCGAGCTGTCAAGCCAATGGTGTGCTTCAGTTATGACTCCCCTGGGAGGCCAGTGGATCTGCCTCTCAGTGTAGTCCACAAAGGTGTCTATGTCTCTCAGAGCTCACTGCCCAAATTGAGCTTGACGGCCCATTCCAGGTTACTTGTTCTGCCCTCTCACCATGGTGCCTTGCCCCATCTAGCCCCAAGTTAGCTGATATGGAAGGCCCCTTCCTGCATTGTTTAGAGTACAAGAAGTTATTACATGATTCTGTATAGTATTGTTCAATTTACCTGTGTGAAATATGCATAATGTATTGTCAGAATGGAAATGATATAGTGGAGTACATTGAAATGTATTATAAAGTGACAAGTTATGCCAATTGATGACTCAGATAGTACTTGTATAGCATGCTAATGGTATAAATATATTGTATATGTTGCATTTTCAATGTTATGATGGTACAGACTTGACGCAGACGCCAAGTTTTCCCAGGCAGGGAAGGGTGTAACCCCCCTACAAATGGGGGTTCCCAAAACGTCTTCCTTGAGCTTGCCTAAATGCTCACTGCCAGGCTGGTGTCCTGCGTTTTAGCAGTTTAAATGTGATTACCAGAGCCTGTATAGTCTCTGTGTACTGTCTCTTTAAGAGCTGCCTGATTGCAGCTTAAGTAATCTGAGAGGGAGCGCTGTTGAAAGATGTAACTATTTACTGAAAATGAGAGTGATAATGATAATGTAGTCTGTCTAACCTACTTTCTTTGTAGCAAGGACTGTTTTGTTTGTCTCCACTATCTTGGTCCTGGACTGCAAATTGAACCAATCAGTTCTGGTGGGACCCAAAATGTAGCTGGACTACAGGAGCTGTCTGAATTCAAAATCTGTAGGAAATGTAGTTTGAACTTTTGTGCCTTTTTGCAACTGAAGGGGAGCTCTTGCTTTACTGACAGCCAAAGCAGCCAACCAGATCTTTTGGATCTTGGGGAAGTCCCGGGCTGCTTGCAATTTTCAGTTAGTTCTGAGCTGGGAAGTGAAATAAGAGGAGCTGAAATGATTCTGAGCAGCAATCCTGAGTGGATTCGCATAGCAGAACTCTGAAAAGGCTACGTTTTTGGCCTGCATGTCGGTGTGCTGCTCCTGAGAGGGAGAGAAGAAAAAATTACTCACCTTAGTAATGTTGTTTCTTCTAATGGAGTCTTGCTATATTATGACAAGTGCAGTTTGTCCCACCACTAGAACTGCTCCGGAGGTGAAAGAGTTAACTTCCATGCAGGCATGGAGCTTAAGCCTTGACTCGGTTGAAAGCTTTGTTAGGGTGGTTTCAAACTGAAACCGTCAGATCTTCTGAGCAAAAACTCACTAAGGTTCTGTGTGGAAGCTGTAACCTACACTAGCCAACTGGCTACTAACATATTCACACATTTTCCTGGTCCCAACACCAAGACTCAAGTCAGTGGACCAGAAAAATAAGATAAAATAACTAAATAAACACAACACCCAAACATGAAAGAGGCATCGATAAATGCCAACAGAGGACTGCCACCCCATACCCAAAGTAGGAGTTCTGAGAGGGCAGGTTGGGGAGGTCATAATATAGAAGACTCCATTAGAAGAAACAACATTACTAAGGTGAGTAATTTTTTCTTCAAACAACATGAAGTCTTGCTATATTATGACAAGTGCAGACTACACAGCAGTACCTCCATGGAGGGGGGACAGAACCTACTTAGGGAATAGGCTCTGAAGCACAGCTGTGCCAAACCGAGCATCCCTCCTGGCCTGAATATCCAGGGAGTAATGCTTGGTGAAAGTGTGTACTGTTTTCCAAGTAGCTCCTTGACATATCTCCAAGATAGGGATGTCTCTAGCAGCAGCTAGAGATGCAGCTGCCTCTGGTAGAGTGAGCCCTCAGGCCTGAGGGGGGAACTCACCCAGCTTTTGATAGCAAAATTGATACAAGAAACGCATCCACCTGGCAATGGATCTCTTAGTGGCAGGTCTCCCTTCCCAACCTCACCATAAGTGAGAAAGAGTTGGAGGAGTCAAACCTGTGACCCTTAGTACACTCTATGTAGTAACTTAGAGCCCTCTTAACATCTAGGCTGTGCAGCCTCCTCTCACCAGAGGAGGAATGGTCAGTGAAGAACACTGGAAGTGAAATAGATTGGTTAGTGGAAATCTGAAACCACCTTAGGCAAAAACTTCCTGTTAGTCCTGAGGACTACTTTATCCCTGTGAAAGGAAATAAAGTCAGTCTCTACTGATAAAGCCTGTAACTCACTTATGCGCCTGGCAGAAGTGATGGCTACCAGAATAAAAAATTACTCACCTTAGTAATTGCTTTTCTTCTCATGGAGTCTTGCTGTATTAGGACTATAGCAGTCAGCCTCAGCCTCTGAACTGCCCCGGAGAGGAAAGGGTTAACTCCAGAGAAGTCTGGAGTTCCACAGCGCGAGGGCGCTGTTCAAAGCTCTATCTGTGCAGTTTGAAGTCAAACTGCCAGATTCTTTACGAAGCTAAACTAATATAGCAAGTCTGTGTGGAAAAACCCTACACTAGCCATTGGCTACCTACCAGTAGTAGAACTACAAAAACACACAACAATCACAGAATAGCAACAAAATTATTAAATATTGTTAGCATCACTGAAAAGAAGCATTAACAGACCCCCTCTCTCCAAAAAGACTCAAGTCCAGGGAGGGGGCCACCTACCACCAACGAACAACAGAATTACCTAGTTCCTAAACCCAATAAGCAAGAAAAAGGCATGACACAGTGCTTGCACTAATTTGCCAACCCCATACCCAAGGAGGAGTTCTGAGCGGGGTAGGAGGGAGGGTTGTCCTAATACAGCAAGACTCCATGAGAAGAAAAGCAATTACTAAGGTGAGTAATTTTTTCTTCAAACACCATGAAGTCTTGCTGTAATTAGGACTATAGCAGATTACACAGCAGTACCTCCATGGAGGAGGGTCAGAACCTACTTGGGAAATAGGCTCTGAAGCACAGCTGTGCCAAAACGGGCATCCCTCCTGGATTGAACATCCAAGGAGTAATGTTTGGTAAAGGTGTGAACTGTTTTCCAGGTAGCAGCTTGACAGATCTCCAAAATGGGAATATCTCTAGCAGCCGCTAGAGATGCAGCTGTACCTCTGGTAGAATGAGCCCTCAATCCTGAGGGGGGCTCTTTACCCAGTTTTTGGTAACAGAATTGGATACAAGAGACAATCCACCTTGCAATTGTCCTCTTAGTGGCAGGTCTCCCTTTGCCGACTTCCCCATAGGTAAGGAAGAGCTGGAGGGATTCAAACCTATGACCCTTGGTGCATTCCAAATAGTAGCTTAGAGCTCTTTTGACGTCCAGACTGTGCAATCTCCTCTCCCCTGAAGAGGAATGCTCAGTGAAAAATACTGGAGAGAGATGGATTGGTTGAGATGAAAATCTGAGACCACCTTTGGTAAAAACCTTCTATTAGTCCTAAGGACTACCTTGTCCCTATGAAAAGAAATGAAATCTTCTTCCACTGATAAGGCTTGCATCTCACTTATACGCCTAGCAGAAGTGATGGCCACTAGAAAAACAGTCTTCCAAGTCAAAAACTTGAGGTCTGCCAAGACAGGGGCTCAAAGGGGGGTTGCATTAGCTGAGCAATGCAAACATTCAGGTCCCAAGCAGGAGCTGGTTCCCGAAAAGGAGGGTAGTGAGAAGTAACCCCTAAAAACTTGGAAATTACAGGGTGAGAAGAGATGGAAGCAGGTTTACCTGCTGACACATAAGCTAGACTGCTGCCAGATGAACCCTTAAGGTAGCTGGCTTAAGGCCTAGAGAATTTAAGTGGACCAGATAGTCCAATAAAACAGTCAAATCAGCAGATTCTGGGAGATTTGCTTCCCAGAGCACCAAATGGAAACCTCTTCCACTTAGAATTATAGGTGGCCCTAGTAGAAGGCCTCCTGGCCCTCAAAATATCCAAGACACCTTGAGAGAGGTGTAGATCAGCGAATTCTAGCTCCTTAAGAACCAAGCCTTGAGGTGGAGGGAACTGAGGTTCGGATACCACACTCTCCCCTGTGCACAGGTCAACAGGTCGTGGGTCCTGGGCAAGCTCAGGGGAGGGTGGACAATCAGGGACAGAAGGAGAGGGTACCAGGGCTGTCTGGCCCAATCTGGAGCAATCAGAATCACCTTACAGGACTGAGTTCTGATCCTCACTAGTACCCTGAAAAGGAGAGGGAAGGGAGGGAAGGCATATAGATATTTCCCCTCCCAATCCAACTGGAAGGCGCCAGTGGGACTGATCCCAACACTGGAGGTCTGCAACAAAACAGAGGAAGTTGGTGGTTGTCTGGGGCTGCAAAAGATCTATCTGAGGGATGCCCCATCTGGCAAAGACTGACCCCAGCACTAGAGGGTTCAGGGCCCATCGTGGTGGCCCTGAGAAATCCTGCTGAGGGCATCCGCTAGACATTGTCCTTCCCTGGAAGGTGAACTGCTATCAGGGAGGTATTCAGGGAGTAAGCCAGAGACCACAGCTTCATTGCTTCGTGCACAAGGCAGAAGACCGAGTGCCCCTTGCTTTGTTGATGTACCACATTGTTGTGGTATTGTCTGTCCTGACTTGAACTACCTTGTTCTGGACAGAAGCTGAAAAGGCCTGGAGAGCTAAGAGGACAGCCCTGAGCTCCAGAAGGTTGATGTGAGCAGAGATTCCTGAGGAGACCACACTCCCTGAGTGGAAAGGTCGCCAAGTGAGCCCCCCATCCTAGGAGGGAGGCATCTGTGGTAAGTGTCAGGGAGTGAGGAATGGGTAAGAAGGGGACCCCTTGAGTTAGATTGCTCTGGTCCTGCCACCACTGAAGGGCCAGGATCAGAGATCTTGTCACTGGGACTAATTTGGTGAGGGGTCCTTCTTTGGAACCAAAAAGATCTCAGGTGGAATTGGATGTCTCTCATCTGGAATCTTGCTCCTGCACGACAGCTGTGGATGCAGCCATGTGTCCTAGGAGTTGCAGAAGTGCCTTGCTGGCCGAGAGACCCTGCATGGTGAAGGAAGATGCCAGGGAAATTAGTCTGTCCACTCTCGGAGGAGATATGCCCTGGCAGACTTTGTGTTCAACTCTGCACCTATGAAAGTTAGTACCTGAACTGGTTCGAGAACTGACTTGAAGATTCAACAGGAATCCCAGAGAGGTGAGAAGCTTCTGGGTGACCAACAAGTGAGATTTTACGTGATCTGGAGACTGACCCACTATGAGCCAGTCGTCCAGGTAGGGAAAAACGGCCACCCCTTGCCTTCTCAGATGAGCCACTACCACAGCCAGACATTTTGTGAAAACCCTTGGGGCAGAGGTAAGGCCGAAGGGCATTGCTCTGAACTGATAGTGGCCAGAAGGTAGTTCAACCTGAGGTACTTTCTGTGAGAAGGCCTGATCAAGAAATGAAAATAGGCGTCCTGAGGTCCAAGGAAGCTAGCCAGTCTCCTGGTCTCAGGAGGGCAAAATCATTGCCAGAGTTAACATTTTGAACTTTGGTTTCAGAAGATGCTTGTTCAGGAACCTTAAATCTAAGATGGGCGCCATTCTCCTGTCTTTTGGGCTAAGGAAATACCTTGAATAAAGACCCTTGCCCTGATGGCAAGGGGAACCTCTCTACTGCTTTGCATCCCAGCAGAGAAGAAACCTCTGTTTCCAAAGCAAGGGCTTCCAAAGGATTCTGGAGGTGGAAATGTCTGGCCCTCATCTTTGGGAACTGTTTGAAACTGAGGACCAGACCTTGGCTTTACCACCTCCAGAACCCACTTGTCCGAGGTTAGGGGACAACCAGTTCTGGCTGAATAAGCCAACCTGCCCCCACCGTACAGGAGGCCCTGGGCACCCCATCAAGGTGCCTGCTTGGCAGCTGTTTTTGGCTGAGAAGAAGGGGACGGTCTGCCTGAGCCCTGCCTGCCCCTGCCTCTGAAGAAACCCTCTGAACAAAGGCTGAAGAGGCTTGAGCTTGATAAAAGGCCTGTGGTAAGGCCTACCTTACCCTGGGGCATGCCTTTGGGGGGCATGCCTCTCTTTAGCTTGGGCACTTTTGTAGGTAGTTCTGTATTCATCCATTTTTTTCATGTAATTTTCTGTCTGATCACCAAACAGAGAGTTACCTACTACAGGGAAATCCATAGCCTTTGCCTGAGTGTCTTGGGACAAATTAGTGCATCTGAGCCATGCCAACCCTACGGAGAGCTACTGAAGTGGCCATGACCCTAGAAGAAACATCATTAACATCAACAGCAGTATGAAATTGAACTTTAGAGGCCTCAATGCCATCAGCAGCCACCTGTTCCAACTCACTAGCCAGCTGACCCTGGGCCTGCTTGGCTAACTGCAAAATAGTGTCCCATCTAGACTTCTGATATCTAGCCACATAAGCCATGTAATTAGCCTGCCTGAGTCCCAAAGAAGCTGCCATATATTGCTTTTTTGCCATGGTATCAATCTTCCTGGAATCTTTGTCAGGGGGATGTGATGCCAAGGGAATATTAGCCTTGTCACAGGCTGCAGCTTGAACAACACCTACATGACTACACTGCTCAATGAGGAAGTCTGTATCTGGGCCTGATAAAGTATACCTTCTGTCCATTTTTTTGTCTACAGGAGGGACAGAATGAGGATTTTTTAAAATCTTTGTTGTTTGCTTCCTAAATGATTTATGCAAAGGAATAGACAACCTTCTAGACTCTGGATTATCCATCATTTCAACAAAATCAGGCTCCTCTTGCTCATCCACAGCCTCCTCTAAAGGGAGCTGGAGGGTTTCTGCCACCTTTTATAAAACACAAAATGAGAAGGGACTCAGACAACAGAGGGGAGACTCTAAGGGTCTGTCTGGAGAAATGTCCGGTTCAATGGGCACGTCCAGACCTTCCAGTCACAAATGCACTGATCAAATTCCTCCTCCCCTCCTGTGGTTCATAAAACTCCTCAATAACATAATCTTGAACCCCTGGACCTGGACGAGCCACCCTCTGCCACTTGTGGAGGGCTCTCAAGTCCCTGAGACAAAGACTGAACAATCTGTATGGCTTTTGCTATTTCTGCAACAGTTGGAGAAACTATCTTAGACTCCAAACCTGCTGATTTCTTTGTCTTTTTGCTGGTGCTGGTTCCTCTGAACCAGCCTTTCTCTGCCGAGGAAGTAACGCCCTGGTCAGAGGGCACTCCCTCTGGTCCAGTGGGTACTGGACCGGCTGGCCATCCCGGTCAACGGACTTTTTGGCCTCGCTCCCTGAGCCGGCCCAATCTCTTCTCCAGGGTGGCTGCAGGGAAATTTTACATATCTGGCAGTCTGAAAGAGGTGGTCAGCCCCAGACAATAAACACAAGTGGTGTGTGGGTCAGCCTTGGCAAAGGCTTCCCACAAACATCACAGTGTTGAAACCCGTGGGCCGGTTTTCTTTGGGTTTCTCAGACGAGTGCCAGCCTAACCAAAACTTGCCCTTTTCTTCAGGCGTGCCGAAACAAGACACCCCTATCGGTTCCTAACCGTGTCACGGGTATTGGAAAACCCGATTAAAAACGAGGTTTTTTAGAACCGATAAGAACTGGCACCTCACGCCTAAAAATTCACCCAAAATATTAAGAAACGATCGGTTCAGACTGAACCGATAATTATTTCCACACAGACTAAATTTTCGTTTTACTTACGGGTTACCAGATAGAGCTTAAGCCAAAACCGCTGTAATTTTGAGACTTTTGCCGGTTTTCTGTAATCAAGGAACTGACCTAAAACCGTGTAGTGAACCGAGCTGAAGGAGCTGACCTCGGAGCGACTGTTCAGTGAAGCGGAGAAGAATCTGGCAGTTTGACTTCAAACTGCACAGATAGAGCTTTGAACAGCGCCTCACGCTGTGGAACTCCAGACTCTCTGGAGTTAACCCTTTCTCTCGGGCAGTTCAGAGGGCCGAGGCTGACTGCTATAGTCCTAATTACAGCAAGACTTCATGGTGTTTGAAATACAGTTTTCCAAGTCGAATACTTAGCTCTCCTAAGACAGAGGCTCAAAGGGGGTTGCATCAGCTGAGCAATGCATACATTAAGATCCCAAGCTGGGGCAGGGTCCCTGAATGGAGGATTGGTATGAAGCAATCCTTTAAAAACTTAGAAAATACAGGATGAGCAGAAAGAGAAGAGGCTTCCCTGCTGAAATGAAGGCAGAGACAGCTCAAGTGCACTTTCAGGGTAGCTGGTCTCAGCTCCAAAGAATTAAGATGGACCATAGTCCAATACAGTGGGTAGATCAGCAGATTCCGGGGAAACATGCTTCCCAGAACACCATATGGAAAACCTTTTCCACTTGGAGTTATAGGTAGCCCTGGTGGAAGGCTTCCTAGCAGCCTTCAGGATTTTGAGAACACTTTGAGAAAGTTGTAGATCAGCAAACTCTAACTGCTCAAGAGCCAAGCCTTGAGGTTGAGGGATTTGAGATTCGGATACCAAACTCTCCCCTGAGCACAGGTTAACAGATTGTGGTTCCTGGGGAGACACAGGGGAAGATGGACTGCTAAGGACAGAAGGAGTGGGTACCAGGGCTGCCTGGCCCAGTCTGGAGCAATCAGGATCATTTTGCAGGGCTGAGACCTGATTTTGACTAGTACTTTGAACAGGAGAGGGAAGGGGAAGGCATAAAGAAACTTCCCTTCCCAATCGAGGAGAAAGGCATCCAGGGGGACTGAGCCCAACACTGGGGGCCTGCAACAAAACAGTGGAAGTTGATGATTGTCTGGGGCTGCAAAAAGATCTATCTGAGGAGTGCCCCATCTGGCAAACACTATCCCCAGTACTAGGGGATCCAGTGACCATTCGTGATGGCCCTGGGAAATCCTGCTGAGAGCATCTGCCAGGACATTGTCCTTGCCTGGGAGGTGAACTGCTATGAGGGAAGTGTTCAGGAATAAGCCAGAGACCACAACTTCATCGCCTCGGTGCACAAGGTCAAGACCGAGTGCCCCTTGTTTGTTGATGTACCACATTGTAGTGGTGTTGTCTGTTCTGACCTGTACCACCTTGTTCTGAACAGATGCAGAGAAAACTGAAGTGCTAGAAAACAGCTCTGAGTTCCAACAGATTGATGTGGAGCAGAGATTCCTGAGGGGACCATAACCCTGGGTGGAAAGGTCGCCCATGTGAGCTCCCATCCCAAGAGGGATGCATCTGTAGTAAGGGTCAAGGAGGGACAGAGGGATGAAAGGCACCCCTTGTCTCAGATTGCTCTGATCCTGCCACCACTGAAGGCCTGGATCAGAGTTCGAGTCACTGGGATTAACTTGGATGGGAATCTCTCTTTGAGACCAGAAAGCTCTCAAATGGAACTGAATGTCCCTCATCTGAAATCTTGCTCCTTGCACTACAGCTGTGGAGGCAGCCATGTGTCCTAGGAGCTGCAGGAAATGTCTTGCTGGTCGAGAGACCTGCAGAGTGAAGGACGAGGCCAGGGCCACTAAGGTCCTTACCCTTTCCAAGGGAAGGAAGGCTCTGGCCTGCTTTGTGTCCAGTTCTGCTGCCTATAAAGGTGAGTACCTGACAGGTTCCAAAATCAACTTTGGAAGATTGAGAAGAAAGCCCAGAGAGGTAAGCAGCTGCTGGGTAACTAGCAGGTGTGATTTGACCTGGTCTGGAGACTGACCCACAATGAGCCAGTCGTCCAGGTAGGGAAAAATGGCAATCTTTTGCCTTCTTAGATGAGCAACTGCTACTGCCAGACATTTTGTGAACATCCTTGGGGCAGAAGTGAGGCCGAAGGGCATTGCTCTGAACTGATAATGGCCTGAGGGCAGTTCGAATCTGAGGTACTTTCGATGGGAGCTTCTGATAAGAACATGGAAGTAGGCATCCTTGAGGTC
Organism: Neoceratodus forsteri; assembly: GCA_016271365.2. Taxonomy (NCBI): domain Eukaryota; kingdom Metazoa; phylum Chordata; order Ceratodontiformes; family Ceratodontidae; genus Neoceratodus; species Neoceratodus forsteri. The sequence goes on along the minus strand of CM057451.1, from coordinate 1,026,933,415 downwards.
CAGGGAGGCTAGCCAGTCCCCTGGCCTTAGGGAGGGTAAAATAATTCCCAGTGTCACCATTTTGAACTTTGGTTTTAAAAGGTGCTTGTTTAGATATCTTAGATCCAGGATAGGCCACCACTCTCCTGTCTTTTTTGGGGTAAGGAAGTACCTGGAGTACAGACCCTTGCCCTGGTGTGGGGGAGAAACCCTTTCTACCACTCTGAGAGCCAGGAGGGTTGAGACTTCTGTTTCCAAAGCAAGAGTCTCTAAAGGATTTGAAGGTGGAAAAGATCTGGCTTTCATCTTTGGAAATTTTTTTTTTTTTTGAAGCTGAGAACCAGACCCTGGCTCACTACTTCCAGGACCCACCTGTCTGAAGTTAAAGACTCCCAGTCCTGGACGTAGTGAGCCAGCCTGCCTCACAGGTAATGGACAGCTGACCCTGGGCATCCCATCAGGGTGCCTGTTTGGCAGGGGGCTTTAGGCTGAGGGGTGGGAGCAGGCCTGCTCTGCACTCTGCCTGCCTCTCCTCTGAAGAACCCCTCTGTGCATAGGCTGAAGAGGAGAGGCCTGGGTCTGGTAAAAGGCCTGTGAAAAGGCCTGCCCCCCACCCCTGGGGCTGCCTCTGAGGAGTGGCTTGCCGTCTCTGGCTTGTGCACTCCTATAAGTGGTTTTATATTCATCCATTTTCTTCATATAATTCTCTGTCTGCTCCCCAAACAGAGAATTTCCCACCACAGGAAAATCCATAGCCTTAGACTGGGTATCCTGTGACAAAGTAGTACACCTGAGCCAGGCCAATCTCCAAAAAGCCATAGATGTAGCCATGACTCTAGAGGATACATCGTTAGAATCCCCTTAGATGCCTCAATACCATTAAGAGCCACCTGCTCCAGCTCCTTTGCAAGCTGGCCAGGGACCTGTTTGGCTAAGGCCATGACAGTATCCCATCTAGATTTCTGGTATCTCGCAACATAAGCCATATAGTTTGCTTGTCTGAGTCCCAAGGATGCTGCCATGTATTGTTTTTTGGCCATGGCATCAATCTTCCTGGAGTCCTTGTCAGGAGGATGTGAAGCCAGGGGAATATTAGCTTTATCACAGGCTGCAGCCTGAACTACCCCAACATGACTGCATTGCTGTGAAAGAAAATCTGTATCAGGACCTGACAAAGTGTACCTCTTGTCCATCTTTTTATCTACAGGAGGCACAGAATTAGGAGCTTTTAAAATTTTTATTGTTTGTTTCAAAAGATTTATGCAAAGGGATGGACAATCTCCTGGACTCTGGGATATCCATCATCTCTACATAGTCAGGCTCCTCTTGCTCATCCAAAGCCTCCTCTAAGGGAAGCTGGAGGGTCTCAGCAACTTTTATAAAACAAAAATGAGAAGGGGACTCAGAAAGTCCAGAGGGAGACTCACACGAGGGTCTGTCTGGGGAGATGTCCGTTCAATGGGCACATCCAGACTTTCAAAGTCACATTCACACTGATCATAATCCTCCTCCCCTCCTCTGGTTCATAAAACTCTTCTATATCATATTCCCTGAACCTTGGAACCGACCCGAACCGACCTTTTGCCAGACAGTGGCGGTTCGGAGAATCGAGGACAGAGACTGGACAATCTGTATTGCCCTGGCTATCTCTGCAGCAGTTGGAGAAGGAATTTTGGACTCCAAACCTGCTGATCTTTTTAGTTTTCTTTGCTGGAACTGGCTCCTCAGAGCCAGCTTTCGTTGCCGAGAAGTCTCACCCTGGTCAGAGGCACTCCCTCGGTTCGGTTGGCACTGAACCGGGCCAGGCATCCGGGTCAGCGGACTTTTGGCCTCTCGTTCCTTGAGCCTGCCCACTCTCTTGTCCAGGGTGGCTGCAGGAAATTTTTACAAATCTGGCAGTCTGAATTGAGGTGGTCAAACCCCAGACAATAGACACATGTGTGTGTGGGTCAGCCTTGGCAAAGGCTTCCCCACAGACACTACAGTGCTGAAACCAGTGGGCGGTTTTCTTTTGGGTTTCTCAGACATGATGCCAGCCTAACCACAAACTTGCCCTTTAATGGCCGTGCCAGACAAGACACCATAATCGGTTCCAGACCGTGTCATAGATCGAGAAAAAAAGCGTAATGAAATCCGTTTTTTAGAACCAATAAGAACTGAACCCGCTCAACAAGCCTTAAAGGCTTTAAAACTAAGTTTAGTACAATTCGATCGGTTCAAACCGAACCGATAACAATTTACAAGTTCCACACAGAAAAACCCTATCTATTACTTACAATACCATAGACAGAGCTTGAACCGATCGGTTTTTGCGGTTAAAATAATTAAATCGCGGTTAAATTCAACCGAGAAATAGCGCTTAAACTGAAGAAATGAACCGAGCAACAGGAGGAATCTCCGCCACTGTTCAGTGAGGCGGAGTAAAGAATCTGGACAGTTTCAAGCTTGAAACCACCCCAACAGAGCTTCTAACCGAGTCAAGGCCTAAGCTCCATGCTCTGCATGGAAGTTAACTTTCACCTCGGAGCAGTTCTAATGGTGGGACAAACTGCACTTGTCATAATATAGCAAGACTTCATGTTGTTTGAAGATAATTATTTTGGACTAAATCCAGGTTTGTGTGACTAAAGTAAGCTACTGAAGTGGACCAGGCTCAACCTGAGAAGACCAAAGATTTTGCTGAATGCAGTCGGCCTATCAGGAGTTCCAGCTACCCCTAAGCTCCCGGTGTGCAGAGACTTGCGATTGTGACTGGGAGCGCTTTTACCTGGTACAGTAGAATTCCGTACATGTAAAATGTGCTATGAGCTGCTAGTGGGTTGTGAGTTAGTTCCCCACTGTGTGAACTGTGTTCTGCTTGCTGGAAGCTGTATCCAGCCCAAAATGGACTGCATCCATATTTGTCTCCATGCGGTCTGGGCCTTGCCAGACTGGCCCAGCTAGACTACTCACTGCACAGAGAAGCCATTGACGAGAAACCTGCCTGGGGATCAGCCCCCTTCTCCACGCTTGAACAGGAACGACACCTCTGCGACTCGTGTGGACCCTGCTTCTCCTGGCATTCCTGATCAACCACCTGCAGTCTCCATTTTCGTCCAGCCTGTGTCCAGTCTTGGGTATCGTGAGTAAATACCAGGGTAGCTCCCTGCAACAACAGCTTAATCTGAGTGTGTCATCTGATTGTCTTGTTGTTTCGTTTCCTTCTGAACTGAGCCCTCTGGCTCCGGATTACAAATATTGTGTACTGTGCATGTTGTGTTTTCCATCATAGGGCCCCAACCAGCTGCAACACTGGTCAACCCCGGGCAACAGTCCTGGCTAGCCCATCTCTTCTTCACCTGGGTACCCAGAGGTGTGACTGTGTGGGGGGACTCAAAGCGCATGCATAACTGCTTGACTGATATAACCTTTAAGCTAATTAACCTGATTTTGCCCCTTCCTTGTTTAAGTCCCCTGAATAAATCAGATCTAACTTTTTCTGCATGTAATCTGACGGTGGTTCCAGTTTGTGCTCGAAGTACTGTACTGTTGCTATTTGTTGTGCATAACCTTGTTTTACAGGGGGTCCCCCCAAGGTCAAGCCAGAGGAACCAGCCCTGGTGGTAAGTGCAAACAGTGTGGGTACTTGTGTGGTGTACCAGGGGTATTGTGAAAGTGATTATTGTACAGTGTTCAGGCCACTAGAGGGGAAAAAGGGGGCTTACAGTGTCCCGGAGGGCTATGCCCAGATTAGCTTGACCACTATCAACCCTGACCTGATATTAGCCAAGCAGGCAGGGGTAGTAGCCCTTGGGATAGCGCCACTTAGGGGTTACACATACCTATACTATAAATACCTAAATCAACTAAGCACTTTATATCCTTTACAGGAGGGAGGTTAACCTTTTCTAAAACCCTCACTCATCACAGGTCACCCTGTGACATTCCTCCCCACCTAAGAGGGCAACCACCTCTTGGTTGTCCAAAACCTATACTAAAAGACCGGGTTGTAGCCCAGCCCTCCCACACCAAAGAACTCCACCCTGGATCCCTTTCTGGATTGGCAACACAGCACCAACATTTTCTCATCAATTACCCTGGGGCTCATGTAGTAGTCTCCCTAACATCTTTTAACAAATCAGACATTTACTACATAATGATATACTGTCAGGAACTGTACTACAGAAACCAGACAAAGTAGGCAACCTGAACAATGTTCCCAACAGATAATTTCTGGAGTGTACCTACTAACAGTAAACCTCCAATACAACGTTTGTACTTGTGACCAGAAATAAAAAGAAAAGAAAGCTAGAAAAAAATCAGTTCTGAAAGAAAAGAAACAGCTGAAGGCAGCCAACCCCTCAGTCCAAAAAGAGTAGCTAGAAAAACTAAACAGTGTAAAAGAGGAAACATAAGAAAAAGAAATCTTAATGCTTCAGTATATTCACATGCACTTTGAAGCCATCAGAAATCTTTTAAAATCACAAGGCATTTGCAAATTCAAAATCACATTTCATAATACGCACAATATATATATATATATATATATATATATATATATAAACATTTCTTAAGCAATATTATATCACTGTGTGTAACTGAGGTTACTTCTTTATAACACTCCACCCATCAGTCTTTCATTTTACATAACTGTGTGTTTACGGGGGGGGGGGGTAACCTTTTTTTAAAACCCTCACTCCACACGGGTCACACCCTGTGACATGATGTTAGGGCGATCAACTGGTTATCCCTCTACTCTCTCTCAGATGTGTCAGAGGCTGTGGGTTTTTTCACTGCATCTCTTCTCTGACTGCAAAATCAGCACTTTCCCCTCACTACCAGGAGAGCGAAGGGTGGCTGCACTTGTTGGGTCACGAAAGATGATTTGGCCATGATGAGGGACAGGGACAAAATGTGGTTGGACTATAAAGGCCCCTCCCTGCCTTTTGGAACCAATACAGGCGTCTGCAGGTTGCCTTGGCTGAAAAGCATGACTTTTCTGAAATTAACAAAGGACTGTCTTGGGGCCCCTCACCGTTTCTAGGCGCAACTGGCTACTTGTTACACCCATGTACTTAAACCTCTGCCATCCACCTGGACACTACCTTGAGCCACCTGACCGATCCTGTTGAGGGTTGCCCAGGCTTTCAGTACAAAATGTTCTGATCTGTCTGCTCTACCTTAGCAAGCTCCACCCAGCTTCCTACCAGCCCTGAGCCTAATCCTGATGACTTGTGTAACCCCTAGATGGCGCTATCCCAGGGGCTACTACCCCTGCCTGATTTGCCACTAACAGGTTGAGGGGCCTGGATCCAATGGCGGGTGCCTCCACCCAGAGGTCAGGGTTTGCAATAGTTAAACTAACTTGGTCACAGCCCTCTGGGACACTGCAACCCCTTTCTTCCCACTAGTGGCCCACAATATATCAGAATTACCTTCACAGTATACACTTACCCCAGGTCTGGTTCGGCACTGGGACCTCCTGTGAAATGAGATACAGTGCAACAATCACAGTACAGTACTTTAACATAGACAAATACCTCAGGCAGTATAACTTTGCTGAAACAAGCAGCTCTGATTTATTTAGGGGATATAACAAGGACAGGGGAAATCAGGTTAATTAGCTTATCACTCTAATAATCTACCTATGGCTCGTGCACAGGCCTATCCCTATCAGTTACTGTCCCTGGGTACCCAAGCCCTAGTGGCTAGTCAAACCATGGCAGCTGGTGAGGCCCTTTCACACAGAGAAAAGGAGAATTAAACAGTCAGCAGTACAGTAATTCCATTTGGATTTAATGTGGCAATTCAACAGGGAGCGACCCTGAATTAGTACTCACGACCTCCAAATAAGATAGGGTCCTTCAGTGTCAGCAGGGCTCACTTGAGGTACACAAACCTCTTCACACATCCATATAAAAGAAAGCACTATACCAGGCAGGCTGCATCTGTATCCCGATGTAGTACTGCACAATACCTGGGAGAACACACAACAGATTCATTCCTGACAGACCAGTACAATTTTCAGCAATTCTCAGTCTTCTACAGGGTGAGCCTGGTTTCTACTCTTCAGAGATCCTTTGATTCCTTCACAGGACAGATTCAGTCCTAACAAGCTGTTACACAAGCTGCAGACGAACTCTGGGCCTTACACACGTTTTTGACTAAAACTGCACACTGAAAAGCACAGGGCTCCTTCCTTCTTCACTGCCAAAGCTCAACTGACACTCCAACTGACAAAACGGGCACTTCCTTTGAGTTCCTCCCAGTTCTTGACTGGATTGGCTGTCACTCACAATAGACTGCTGCTGTTGGTCCAAAAAGGCACTGAAGTCTAAACTACATCTCCCAGAGTCACTGCCCATACAATCCTCTTGTGGCTGGCTCAGATTATGAGTCCAAGTTCTGATTCGTCCAAGGCACCATTTTAGAGCTAGCTTACCCCACACTGATTGGTCCAGTTCAGCAGTTCAAAACCAGAATGGGGAACTAGGCAGACACTGTTCTGACTGCAAAAGAAAGTAGGTTAGACAAACTGTAATTTCATTATTACTGTAAATGATTTCTGGCAAACAGTTACATCTTTCAGATAGGTTCCCTTTGCACTCCTAGTGACTGCAAAAATGGAGTGAATTGGCAGCAGCTTGAGTGGTACTCAATCAAAGAAACACACAGTCCCCCATACAAACTAATTATGTCTGCAAGCAGACAGCTCTTAAAGACAGTACCAGAGGCTCTAAAACACTCACTGATAAGCGGCTTAAATACCAAACACCATTCAGGCTTGGAGCATTCAAGCAAGCTCCTGAAGTCTTTTGGGAACCCCCATTTGCAGGGGGTTACACCTTCCTGGCCTGGGAAAGCTTGGCGTCCGCGTCAAGCAAGTACCCATAAGTTTCAACTGCAACCATATACATTTGCATTAGGCTTGCACATGTAATCATCAGTCAATATATCATTTTACCAAGAACACATTTCTGAAACATTGCATGCGTCACTCTTTACACAGTATTACATACACATTGTACCATAACTCAAGTTATTACCTCTTGTACATGAAACCTGAAGAGAGGGGGCCCTTCCCTATCAGTTACCTTGGGGCTGGACGGGGCAAGGGCACCATACTTAAAGGGCAACACAAGTAACTTGGAGTTAGCACTGATGCTCAGTTTGGGCAATGAGCTCGGGGACACATACACTCCTTTATGGACAACATTGAGAGGCAAGTCCACAGGCCTCCCAAGTGAATCATAACTGAGGTGCACCACAGGCTTTACAGCTCGACCAGTCTTTCTAGGGGGAACTGTTATAGTCTCTGCACTCTGAGCCTCATTTTCAGCATTGTCCTCACTTGTCAGGGGAGTCTCCATGGGGGTAGAGAGGCTAGAACTTGGGGCACTTTCAGCTCCAGGAGTTACAGTTTCTGAGTCCACAACATTTGGCTCGCATGAGAGCTTTCGGACACTGGCAGTGGACTGTCAGGGCACTCAAAATACTCTTCTTGTTCGGTGTATCACCAGTCTGCCCCAATCTATCATTTCCTCCCTGAAAGCTCAAACAGTTCGACCATGCACAATGATTCCATTTCATCTGATCTGATGCTTTGCACTTCACTTTCTGGGAGCATTGGCTCCAGGGATGAAGCTGGGGGCTTAGACAGTCCAGAAGGCCCAGCTTTGTCTCCAGTATTGACTAGGGATTGCCCGAAACAATTGACTCAGTTAGTAGAAGGATAGTATTCAAAGTCACTCTCACTTTCTTCCGATATGGACTGACAGTCATGCTCAACTGGGACTTGTGGAGGGAACACTTTAACTTTGCTTCTGTAGGTGCAGACTTTCTTGATCTTTCTTAGCAGCAGCTCTAGTCACTGGTCCAGAGGGGCATCTTCTAGGGGCTCAGACTCAATTAAGATTTGTCCAATGGGCAGTAAATGATTTCTATGCATTGTTTTACATCTTTTGAATTATTCTCAGGCCTTACTTTGTACACTGGCAGATCATCTAGTTTGCCCACTACAATGTGAGGGAGATGGTGCCATCTGTCAGCAATCTTGTGTCGCCATGCAGTCCCAGATTTCTTAGCAATACCCGATCTCCTCCTGGAGTTCCTGTGCTTTCACCTTTTATCATACCTTTCTTTGTTGGCCAGATTTCTTTTGGCAGCCATGGTTTGAGCCAGTTAGTGCGCATGAGTTAGCTGGGCCTTTAACTTTTGCACATACTGTAAATAGTTGTCAGCTTGAACCCCATCAGGAGAGACCCCAAAACACACATCTACTGGTAGTCGAGCTTCTCTTCCAAACATCAGGCGGTGGGGAGAATCCAGTGGCATCACTTTTGGTGCAGTTATAAGCATGTACCAGGGTGCTAATTTGTTGGCTCCATCTAGGCTTGTCCTTTGGGTGCAGGGTGCCTAGCATATCTAGCAAAGTCTGGTTGAAACGCTCAGGCTGTGGGGTCCCCTGGGTGGTAAGGATGGTTCTGGACTCGCAGACTCCCATAGAGAAAGCATCTCTTGATCAGACAACTCTCAAAGTCTCTCCTTGATCAGAATGGATTCTTTGTGGAGCCCCATAGTGAACAAAAAGTTTTCTACAAGTACTTTGGCCACAGTGGATGCTTTCTGGTCTTTGGTGGGAAAGCTTGGGCATATCTCGTGAAATGGTCAGTGACCACCAGCACATTACTGATATTTCTTTGATCTGACTCCAAACTCAGAAAATCAATACAGACCAGCTCCATGGGTGCACTGGTGGTGATGTTAACAAGGGGCAGCCCTCTGGGGCAAAAGCTTTCCTCTGTAGCAGCTACTACAAGTCTCAATGTGTTGCTCCACATCAGCCCCCATCTTAGGCCAATAGAATCTGGATCTCACCAAGTCAAGTGTTCTGTCTATACCAAGGTGCCCCATGTGGTTGTGCAAGGACCTCAGTACTGAGTCTCGAAGGCAGTGGGCAGCACTAGTTGTTGTTTGTCTACTTGTCCCCTCTGTCTACTGTTTCTCTGTATAACAGTTTATTGATCAGTTTCAACTTAGGACCTTCTTTGTATAACAGTGCAGTTCTCAAATCAGTGGGCGTAATTTGGACACATCTTTTCCTGCATAGGGGCTTCTAAAGCTGCTTTGATCATGGGATCGTGGATTGAGCCCGCCGAATACTGTCATTGTCCAGCTGAGGCAGTGCACCAATGTCTATTGCAGAAAAGTGGCAATAAGCAGCAGGTATGCAATTCTCAGAGGCTCCCAAGCAATCCACCATGCAGTCCACTGCGTCGTGGACATTTGTTCCTCCCTGTCAAACTTCGGCAGAGTGCCCGAGTGTCAGGTTCTGCCAATCGGACCCAATCATTCTGGGGAACAGGCCTCCGGGAGAGAACATCAACATCTATGTGGTTCAGACCTGCTCGGTATTCGAGAGCATAGTCATATGTAGATAATGCAGAAAGCCACCTATGCCAGTGGCATCCAACTTAGCTGAGGTCTGCACATAGGTCAAAGGATTATTGTCAGTTTTACTAGTATTTTAGCCCCATACAAGTACTCATGGAATTGGTCAACAATAGCCCACTTCAAAGCTAGGAACTCTAACTTATGTACAGGATAGTTCTTTTCGGATGGGGTCAGGCTTCTACTGGCAAAGGCCACTGGTCTCAGGCCATTCTCGTGCTCTTGGTACAACACAGCCCCCAACCCTTGCAAGCTAGCATCAGTGTGCAGGACGTAAGGTTTTCTTGGATCGGCATAGGCCAGCACTGGAGCATGGGTAAGTTGATATATGATCTCATGAAAAGCAGTCTCACAATCAGGAGTCCAGCGGGCCCCAAATACTTCACTCGGATGAAAATACATTCTTTCAGTCTTGAGGGCGCTGACTTTTGGTATTTTTGTGGGTTGGGGATACCCTTGAGTAAGGTTAAGTAAAGGCGGATCACTCTTGAATAGTCCTTGATGAGCGCCGATAATAACCACAGAATCCCAGGAATCTTTGCAGTTCTTTTAGATTTTTGGGCTGTGGCCAGGTGGTCAAGGCCTCAACTTTACTTGGGTCGGTCTCTATTCCTCGGTGGATACTATGTGTCCCACATACTTTACTGATGTTTGAAAGAATTGACACTTATCAATGGACAGTTTAAGGCCAAAGTCCTCCAGTCGGTCCAATACCTTAAATAATCTGCTCTCATGTTCCTCCAGTGAGCTGCCAAACACAATAACATCATCTAGGTATACCAGGCACTCTAGTAAGTTCATGTCCCCACTGCACACTCCATCAATCGTTGAAAAGTGGCTGGGGCACCTGAAATCCCTTGAGGCATCCTCATGAATTCATAAAGCCAAGCGGACAGATAAAGGCCGTCTTCTCACGGTCTCTAGACCATCGGGATCTGGTAGTACCCACTGCGGAGATCCAGCACAGAGAACCACTTGCTCCCGTTTAGGCAGTCCAAAGCATCCTGAATCGGGGCATTGTGTACTGATCAGGGATAGTCCGCCGGTTTAAGGTGCGATAATCCACACACATCCTTACTGTTCCATTCTTTTCCTCACTACCACAATGGGGAAGCATAAGGGCTTCTGATTCTTGTATACACCAGCAGCTAACATCTCTTGCAGATGCCGTCTCACATCATCTATGTCAGCAGGTGCCAGAGTCGAGACCTCTCCAGAAATGGTCTTTCAGTCATGCAGCGGATATTGTGCTCAGCTCCTTGCACATCCTACATCCCATTCCTTTAAAGAAAACACCTGGTCTCTCTGGGCAAGCTTCTCACTGATCCTCACTTTCCATTCAGCTGGCAGCGGGGAGTCGCCGAAATCAAACAAGTCAGGCGTTACTCTGTCATTCTTCCTTGAACTCTTGCTGCTGGGTAGCACTGCAGTGTCTGCACAATGCACATTAGCCAGGATGCAACCTCTGTTTACTCGAATGTCTCTTTCAGACACATTATGAACTTGGACCATTACCCTTCTGGCATAAGCATGGGCTCTAGCGGGCAAAATACTAGGCTTGACCAGCAGTCCCTCTGGCAATTTTCCATCGCCTGGTGCATCCAACATTAATATTTTATTCTTAACATCCTTTCTGATACGGACCTCTCCCTGTAAGGTACACTGGGCATTTGGCGCCAGGATCAGAGACTCAGGATCCTTCTTCCATACAATTCCGACCGGTTCCTCTGGTTCTGTTTTTTCAGCATCTCTCTGTGCCTCATAGGCCTTCTTAATTAAAGCCGGAACTCTTAAGCTCTACTAGTCTTGACCCCTGTTTTCATAACACAACTGTGCCAGCCTTCCGAACATATGAGCATTTGTTCCAATCAACAAAGGGACACCATCCATACAGTCCAGTGGGGGACACACTAAGGCTAGGGTCTCTACTTGTTAAGCCACTCCAGCCACGGAGGTGGGGAAAGACAGCCAAATTCGGATATACCGGAATAGGGTAGGCCTTCTCACTTAACCCCATACATGCAGTCCTTCTAATGGTTGTAAGAGTACGTCTGACAAATGCTTCTGATACCAATCCTGGAACATAATTGTCACTTGGGAGCCACTGTCTAATACAGCTCTTGTAGACACTCCATTCACCTTTACAGTGGTCTCCATGGAGGGACCCACTATTCTGGACCAGTCTGGAGAGGCGGTGGTGGGGTCCTGGGCAACTGACCTTGCCACAAAAGGACGTGAATTAGCATTTTGGTGCCCTCACTGGGATCATGTAGTGCACCTCTTAACCACTGATTTCTTCTCAAGCTCTCCTTGTAGCCTATATGCAACTTTGTCAGTGTCTTTTGGGACTGGCATTCCCTTTCATGTGCCCATCTTTCCCACAATTATAGCAAAACATACTTTCTGGAGTTTGAGCTGGCCAGGCGCCACACTGGGAGCCAGGGCGGTATTACTAACTGAAACCTGGTGCCATCTCTGTCTGCGGCGTGATAAGCATTTGGAGACATCTCGTCAGTTTCTCCACTTCCATGGTCAAGGAATTGAGTTTGGAGCTGTTATCAGCAGGAGATACATGGGTGGGTACCCCCACCCCCATAGCAGATGCAGTCGGATATAGGTCAGGGCCCGTACTTGCAGGCGTGGCCTTCATAAAGGGACTGTTTTTGAATTCCCGGATCTCTCTCAACAGTTTGCCCCATTGTGGCATATCTTTTTCCTTGTCAGAGCACTCATTGACTGTCAACCTCTGCCCCTGAACTTCACTTGATGGGTCACCCTCAGTCACTCGGGTCGTAGCCACAGCTGTTGGTGCAGGTACCTCCCGAGGTCGCCTTTTCTCAACTCCTCGAATTTCTCTCATTAACTCATCATAGGAGGGTGGGATTCCAGTCGATTGCCAGGCGTAACTGAGCAACAGCAGTTCTGAGAAGGGGCAGACTTAAGGATTCTGTCCAGTCTGGTTCGGTCCAGTTCAATCGCTGGCAAACTACCCTTTCTGAGGCATTCTTGCAACAATTTTTCCAGCCGAGAGACATACACAGACAACAACTCCCCTTGGTACTGTTGTGCATTTCTTACTCTCCACCATAGGTCCTCATCAGAATCTGGGCTCCCATACACATTCTCCAAGGCCTCAAGATAGGCCTGTGCAGTCGCTTCAGGGTTACTGGCCCGTTTAGCACGGATGGTAGCCAGGGCAGGACCTCGGAGGCTCTCACTAACCCTCTTTCGCTTTTCGCCTTCCGAGCATTGCCATTCTAGCACTTGGGGGGCAACATAGTCTATCCAGGTCTCCCAGTCATCCTCCCCTTGGGGGGTGGGGAGGGTGCCAGAGAAGATCCTCAACCTGGTGAAGTCGTGACTAATGGCAGGTGCAGAAATAGAGTCTGCATTGGTTCAGCCACCATTACGGGCACTGGAGCAGGAGAGGGTGTTGGGAGGAACACCCCAGGTGGCAAGAATAGTTTCTTCAAGTCCTCCACAGTTTTCCCTCTCCCAGCAACCATTCAGCCAATTTCTCCTCAAGGTTTCAGATAGTGGTGGGGGCTGATTCCCCCCCGGGTCTTTACTGTCCTTAGTTATCACTCTCCAAGCAGTGAGGGCTCCCTCTGGGGTAATGGTCTGTGGCACTTTGGAGCTATCTATGGGATCCTTAAACTCTACTAGGGCCAGGAAAGTGTGGGTGAGCAGATTAGCATGCCGACCCACCACCACAGGGTTTTGTAAACCTTCCACCTTGGAAAGTACTCCTGCACAGTGTCCGTATTGATACCCAGGGGATGTCCAGGATAAGCATAGCATTTGGGGTCGATCTCCTCCCCAGTACACCACTCCCAGCGGTGCACAGCCACTTCTGTCGGGTACCATTTTTTTTTAACAGTGGTTCGTAAATATGGCCACTAGAGGACACAATCCAGCGGTGAGCCTCCAAGATGTAACCCTAGATGGCGCTATCCCAGGGGCTACTACCTCTGCCTGATTTGCCACTCAACAGGTTGAGGGGCCTGGATCCAATGGCGGGTGCCTCCACCCAGAGGTCAGGGTTTGCAATAGTTAAACTAACTTGGTCACAGCCCTGGGACACTGCAACCCCCTTTCTTCCCACTAGTGGCCCACACAATATATCAGAATTACCTTCACAGTATACACTTACCCCCCAGGTCTGGTTCCGCACTGGGACCTCCTGTGAAATGAGATACAGTGCAACAATCACAGTACAGTACTTTAACATAGACAAATACCTCAGGCAGTATAACTTTGCTGAAACAAGCAGCTCTGATTTATTTAGGGGATATAACAAGGACAGGGGAAATCAGGTTAATTAGCTTATCACTCTAATAATCTACCTATGGCTCTGTGCACAGGCCTATCCTATCAGTTACTGTCCCTGGGTACCCAAGCCCTAGTGGCTAGTCCAAACCGTGGCAGCTGGTAGGGGCCTTTCACACAGAGAAAGGAGAATTAAACAGTCAGCAGTACAGTAATTCCATTTGGATTTAATGTGGCAATTCAACAGGAGCGACCCTGAATTAGTACTCACGACCTCCAAATAAGATAGGGTCCTTCAGTGTCAGCAGGGCTCACTTGAGGTACACAAACCTCTTCACACATCCATATAAAAGAAAGCACTATACCAGGCAGGCTGCATCTGTATCCCGATCGCAATTACTGCACAATACCGGAGAACACACAGCAGATTCAGTTCTGACAGACCGAAGTGAAATTTTCAGCAATTCTTCCAGTCTTCACAGGGTGAGCCTGGTTTCTACTCTTCAGAGATCCTTTGATTCTTTTCACAGGACGGATCCAGTCCTAACAAGCTGTTACCACAAGCTGCAGACCGAACTCTGGGCCTTACACACGTTTTTGACTAAAACTGCACACTGAAAAAGCACAGGGCTCCTTCCTTCTTCACTGCCAAAGCTCAACTGACACTCCAACTGACAAAACCGGGCACTTCCTTTGAGTTCCTCCCAGTTCTTGACTGGATTGGCTGTCACTCACAATAGACTGCTGCTGTTGGTCCAAAAGGCACTGAAGTCTAAACTACATCTCCAGAGTCACTGCCCATACAATCCTCTTGTGGCTGGCTCAGATTATGAGTCCAAGTTCTGATTCGTCCAAGGCACCATTTTAGAGCTAGCTTACCCCACACTGATTGGTCCAGTTCAGCAGTTCAAAACCAGAATGGGGAACTAGGCAGACACTGTTCTGACTGCAAAAGAAAGTAGGTTAGACAAACTGTAATTTCATTATTACTGTAAATGATTTCTGGCAAACAGTTACATCTTTCAGATAGGTTCCCTTTGCACTCCTAGTGACTGCAAAATGGAGTGAATTGGCAGCAGCAAGGTGGTACTCAATCAAAAAACACACAGTCCCCCATACAAACTAATTATGTCTGCAAGCAGACAGCTCTTAAAGAGACAGTACCAGAGGCTCTAAAAACACTCACTGATAAATGGCTTAAATGCCAAACACCATTCAGGCTTGGAGCATTCAAGCAAGCTCCTGGAAGTCTTTTGGGAACCCCCATTTGCAGGGGGGTTACACTTGACCACCACCTCACCCCCAGCAAACTCTCCTACCCTCCTTTTTATTTTTGGACCACCTCATTAAAGACACTGCCAAGCTGCTAAACAGTCTACCAAACAGTAGCAGTCTTGGGTGATGGCCTTTTCCGAACTATGCTCATGTTGTTCTCTCCAGCCATCCTAAAACCCCTCACTTTCATCTTTAATCTGGACTTGACCACCTCCACCATGCCTGACTCTTGAAGCACACCAGGGTGGTACCCATCTTCAAAGTGGGTGACCCTCTATCTGCAGATAATTATTGGCCCATATCCTGCTCCCCATCTTAGTAAGCTTCTGGAAAGAATTGTCCACCAGCAACTGTCTGACCACATCGACAGATACAACCTCCTGTTATGCCAACAACACAGTTTCCAAAGTTCCACCCACTACATCTGCCCTGGCCCTGTTTACTAACCATGTCCTTCAGAACATGGACCTAGGGAAAGCCACATGTGCTGTCTTCATAGACATGTCTAAAGCGTTCAACTTGGTCAACCACCTCATGTTACTCTCCACCCTCTGTAAACTTCGCTGGTCAGATGAGACCTCCCAATGGTTCAAAAGCTGTCTGAGAGATTGCAGTCTGTATGTATTGGCCCTGCCACCTCCCCTTCCCCCCGGTCACCAAAGGTGTTCCGCAGGATTCCATCCTTGGCCCGCTACTTTTCTCCCTGTTCATAAACTCCCTTCCCTCTGACTGTCTAACCTGTGATGCCCTTCTGTATGCCAACAACCTTGCCCTCTTTTTTTAGTGACGAGAACCTGGAAAACATATCCACCACCTTGTCCTGTAACTTTTGTTCTGCATATACCTAGTTCCAGTCACATCAGCTCCTAGTCAACAATAAAAAAAATGTGATGCTTTTAGGTCAAAGCCAGCCTTGCTAACATCAACAAGTCTGGTTCAACCCTTTCAGTACTGACACTAGGACGGCCCCGCACTACAAAACATGTCCAATTTCAAATAGTAGTAGTGGTAGTAAAAATATTTTTTCATAAAACTTCTTTTTATGAAATAGGATTAAAAATTGATTGAGTCACAGACTCATTTACAACGAGGTACTCTAGCAGTGTTACATGTTACAAAAGAGCAAAAAAATTCATATATACATACAATAGATTTTAAGTTAAGAATTTCAAAAAGACATAATCAGGCACACATACATCTCTTAACATCTTCATCCAACCTTTCCTCTATCTAATCACAATGTAGTTACTTGTTATCTGACATCTAAGCCACTATGGTGACAACATTGTCCTGGTTTATTATTAGAATACCTTAACCACTTTTTAATTAGATTCCAAGTTTTTATCTTCCCTGGTTTTCTTATTTCAAATGTAATTTTATTCCACAAGAGTGCACCTTGATAGTACACAGTTTGGCGGCCCATTTCTAGATTACATACTGGGAGCGCCAGGTGCAATGCTGTTGCAGATCTTAATGAGGTAACTTTGTTCCTTTTTCCTAGATGGGACATTATTTTGTATTTATTTATTTCTGATCTCGAATTAACCATTTGAGCTCAGAGCTCTTTATAGGTTCCATGTTAGTACATTTAGAACAAGTAAGTGATTACACAGAGGATTGAGACAAACAAGGCAATAGCATTAAAATGAGAACATTTAGGTACATTTGGTCTTTAAACAAAGGAATGCAAAATACAGCGAAAACTAAAACTGGAATAGGTAAACACAGTCAGATACATACAGGAACAGACTAAATAACTGTGCCCAACAGGGACCCTGTTAGTTGTCAGCAACACAAGGGGTTAGTGAGTAGAAGTGCATTATGTATGGAGGAGCTTGTCAACCATGCCTTTGTAAATAAAGGCAAGCAGATGCTCTTTGTCTTCTCTCTTGGAGAGTACACCAGTCTAGTCTGCCATACAGCTGACACCTATGGGATAATCTTGGTGCGCCTAAAATGAACCTAGCCAATCTACCATAATATATATCTAATCTCTCTAAGTCTCTTTTTAAACCATTCAAGTATAGGATATCTCCATAATCAAATAAGGGTACAATCATGGAACACACCAGCTTTTTTGTATCTATAGTCAGGCAAGATCTAATTCTGTACAGGGCACCCAATCTTTTTTCCTATAGTCTTTGCCAGGCTATCTGGACGTCCCACTTCAGGGAACTGTCCAACCATATCCCCAAATATTTATAGGACTGCACCTGTTGAATCGGGGAGCCCCCCTTCCCCAGGGTAACCACTCCAAAGGACCAGCCCTCTTGGGTTTCACTGGTTCTAGAAAACAACATGGTTTGTGTTTTCTTTGCATTAAGAATCAGTTGACTGTTGTTAAAAAAAAATCTGTAATTTGTTAAATGCTTTTTGTAATTTGTATTGTATTCTACTTACAGTATCATCAGATGTGTATATAATGGTATCATCTGCATAGAGGTGAAATTTAGCAGATGGGTCAGAAAAGGTTACATCATTTATATGAATATTAAAGAGAAGCGGGCCCAAGACGAAACCCTGGAGGACCCCTGAGACAACAGGCAACGGACCCGATAACAAATTCCCCATAGAGACCACCTGGATTCTGCCACCCAGATATGAAGTCAGCCATTTCAGAGCTCCTCCATTAAATCCCAGTGAGGCCACCCTGGACAGTAGGACACCGTCGTCCAAGGAATCAAATGTCTTGGACAAGTTGACATATATTGCACCCATCTGGGTCCTCCTGTCCAGGGTGGCCTGCACATCCCCCACAACTTTAACCAGAGCCGTTATAGTGCTATGATATTTTCTGAAACTGGACTGCATGTCATGGATTCTCCCCTGTGTATCCAGATGGTCTTTCAACTGTATAGATATCAATCTTTCGAAGATCTTTGAGAGCTGAGGTAATAATGCAATTGGGTGATAATTCCCTATTTCAGTTACTTTACCCCCTTTACATGTGGGCACAGTCTTGTATAACTTCCAGGCAGCAGGGTATTCTCCAATACTTAACTTGGGAGTAACCTTGGACCACTCTCTCTCCTTTACGGACCATGTTGCTGCCATCATACATTGGGTAAACCAGAAACTTGGGGTGGTATACCGTCAAAACTGTTCCTAACCAGCGAAGCCAGACAGGCTATTGCTGTGGGAACTTACTATTATGAACTACTGCTCCCCAATTTATTTGCATATGTCCTTGGCCCTCTGCACATGGCTAATCTCAACCTATAACAACATCTGCCGTTTTGCTCACATGGCACCCTATTCCACCCATCGCTGTCATCTATACCAGTCACTGGGCTCACTCCCACTTCCCTTACATTCTGACTATGCTCTCGTCTGTATTATTGATGGCACCCTCAGATATGGTGAGGCATCTCCATATGCATCAGTCCTGAAGGCCCGAGCTCCTTCGAGATGTTTGCATGCATCCTCCATCTCCCCCATGGAAATCCCAAAAGTCTACTGCCACGGGGGGGGGCACTTTCTGTTGCTGCTCCCTCCTTGTGGAGCAGTCTCCCAACACCCCTCCACTCCCTTGATACCCACAGCATTTTCAAGCACCGCTAAAAATCCTGGCTATTGAACAAAGCCAAATGCCCCCTTCTAGCCGGCCTGCCCTCGAGGACACACAGACCGGAGGGGCTCCGAGCCGCCAGCGGGCGGGCGGCCACCGCACAGCCGAGAAGGGAACCAGGAGGCCGGGGGAGAAAGCCAGAAAGCCGCCTGCCTCGAGGACACACAGACCGAGGGGCTCCGAGCCGCCAGCGGGCGGGCGGCCACCGCACAGCTGAGAAGGGAACCAGGAGGCCGGGGAGAAAGCCAGAAAGCCGGCCTGCCCTCGAGGACACACAGACCGGAGGGGCTCCGAGCCGCCAGCGGGCGGGCGGCCACCGCACAGCTGAGAAGGGAACCAGGAGGCCGGGGGAGAAAGCCAGAAAGCCGGCCTGCCCTCGAGAACACACAGACCGGAGGGGCTCCGAGCCGCCAGCGGGCCGGCAGCCACCGCACAGCCGAGAAGGGAACCAGGAGGCCGGGGGAGAAAGCCAGAAAGCCGGCCTGCCCTCGAGGACACACAGACCGGAGGGGCTCCGAGCCGCCAGCGGGCGGGCGGCCACCGCACAGCCGAGAAGGGAACCAGGAGGCCGGGGGAGAAAGCCAGAAAGCCGGCCTGCCCTCGAGGACACACAGACCGGAGGGGCTCCGAGCCGCCAGCGGGCGGGCGGCCACCGCACAGCCGAGAAGGGAACCAGGAGGCCGGGGAGAAAGCCAGAAAGCCGGCCTGCCCTCGAGGACACACAGACCGGAGGGGCTCCGAGCCGCCAGCGGGCGGGCGGCCACCGCACAGCCGAGAAGGGAACCAGGAGGCCGGGGGAGAAAGCCAGAAAGCCGGCCTGCCCTCGAGGACACACAGACCGGAGGGGCTCTGAGCCGCCAGCGGGCGGGCGGCCACCGCACAGCCGAGAAGGGAACCAGGAGGCCGGGGGAGAAAGCCAGAAAGCCGGCCTGCCCTCGAGGACACACAGACCGGAGGGGCTCCGAGCCGCCAGCGGGCGGGCGGCCACCGCACAGCCGAGAAGGGAACCAGGAGGCCGAGGGAGAAAGCCAGAAAGGTACGGGATAGCTGCACAGCCAATCGGAAGGCGACCGCCCGACTTTGCCAGCCTCTGATTGCCCGGCCTGCCTCAAGGACACACAGACCCGGAGGGGCTCCGAGCCGCCAGGCGGGCGGCCCACCGCAGAGAAGGGAACCAGGAGGCCGGGAGAAAGCCAGAAAGGTACGGGATAGCTGCACAGCCAATCGGAAGGCGACCCCGACTTTGCCAGCCTCTGATTGGTGCGCCTTCTCCCATTGACTTTTGCTGTATCTTTGCACCACCAAAACTGGTTGAGATTACTTGTCTTTTACTGTAAAGTTTAATTTCTAAAAGAGCTGTTTTGCTGTTTTATTGTGTACTTCTGGGAAATGCCTACTTACCTGTTTAACTAGTAATTACAGTCTTTTGGGTCAATTTTGTGTTGGGCTAGGCGGCTCAGGCGCCTAACCCCCCCACCCTCCCAGTCTTTGTTGTAAAATTTTACAATTTAGCACCTCTTGCAAGCCACTGCCTGCAAGTGCTACTTCTGATTGCCCTCTCCTCTGTCCCTCCCTTCTAGCGGCCTGCCTTCGAGGACACACAGACCGGAGGGCTCCAGGCCTCAGCAGGCGGCGGCCACCGCACAGCCGAGAAGGAACCAGGAGGCCGGGGAGAAAGCCAGAAAGGTACGGAAAGCCGCAAAATTTTGCCCCCCCCCCACCCCTTCAGGGTGTTTCTTTTATACACACCTTCCGTAAATCTCATCCCAGCCATAGCTATTCTCCTAGCCAATTCCCGAGCTCATTTCTTCACATCACCTTAGTTTCTTTAACCCTTCTACCCTCCACCATGCTACTGCGCCTACTACTGCTGCTTTGCCTCTCACCTTCCTTGGATCCAGAAGAGATAACTGTTGGAACCCATACCGAGGTGCTTAGGGCGACCACTCAACACTGTCCCCCTCTACTGTCCCCAGTGGATGCCCCTAAACTCTACATACATATACTACTGCTTCTGCATACTAATCCTTGGGGAATCCCAAAAAAAGGCTCACAACCAGTTTGGAACTCCTCTATCCCCTTGCTACCATACATAGCATTACAATTACTCCTACGCCTGTCCATTAAGCTGGTAATCTATGATAAAATCGATAACCATGCAGCAGGATCATCACCCACTATATATTGGATCCCAAGAAAGAAGAAAAACTGCCTGACTGCTCACTACTCCTATCGCTTGGTGCCTCATCAAGCTAATCTTCTTTCTGCTGGTCTGTGTTGGCACTGTGAAATCAACCCTGGCCCACTGAGCTCGATCTCTCCAACTGACCTAACCTCCATAAATGGATTGAGTTTTCTTCACATCAATGCCTGCAGCCTCCTAAAAAAGTTCTCATCAATACAGGATTGGGTTGCACACACCCTACCTGACTTTCTGGTTATATCTGAAACATGGCTCAAATCTGCAACAAAAGATAGTGAAATAAACCTTCCCAACTACCAGCTCTTCAGATCTGACCGTCTATCCAGGGGCGGTGGGGTAGCCATCTATGTCAAAGCAAACATCTCTGCATCCTGCCTCAATTCTACATCACAACCAAAGGAATTCGAATGCTTGTCAATTAAAATAACCCTTCCCAACACATCATCCTTTCAACTGATTGGTTGCTATAGGCCCCCCTCT
The DNA here is from genome assembly GCA_016271365.2 of Neoceratodus forsteri. Taxonomy (NCBI): domain Eukaryota; kingdom Metazoa; phylum Chordata; order Ceratodontiformes; family Ceratodontidae; genus Neoceratodus; species Neoceratodus forsteri. The sequence continues at coordinate 1,026,912,212 of CM057451.1, read as the reverse complement.
GCAGGCCTCAAACTCCTATCCCACCTAGGATCTATACTTAATCTGGGCCCTGAAGACACCATCATCTTAGGAGACATGAACTTGAATTGGCTGACTAATGCATCTGCACCCTGATAACCTCTGTGACACCTATGGATTCTCTCAATTAATCAAAGAACCAACAAGGATCAACCCAAAGAATATTCTCAACAGCACACTCCTGGATATTATATTGGTAAATAAACCTCATCATTATCCCTATGCAGGAGTACTATTCAGTGATATAAGTGACCACTGTCCCATAGCTGCCATTAGATCAACAATCAAGCCACCCAATCCTGCAAAATTCCTCTCACGAAGGTCAAAAAAGAACTTTAATACTTCAGGATATCTCCATGATCTGTGCCACACCACACGTTGGCAAGAATTCTATCTCACAGCCTCAATAGAGACAGCTCTTCAAATCTTAAATGATATAATCACAAGTGCCCTCAATTCACATGCACCCCTCACCAGTGTCAGAACCAAACTCAAATCCTGTCGCTGGTTCTCTGCCGACCTTAAATCCGCACTGCTTGCCAGAGACAAACTCTGGAAAAGGGCAAGAAAGACAAAGGACCCAAATGACTGGCTTCAATTCAGAAAAGCCAGAAACTCCTGCACAAAACAAGTAAGAAAAGCCAAGGCAGCCTTCTACACAGCTGAACTAGATGCCTCCTATAACAACCCTTCCAGGTTCTGGGGTACCATAAAGGGCATCCTAGGTCAAACTTCTACCCCTGTCTTACCACCCAAAATTCAATTAAATAGTATTGAAATCACCGACAAGCAAAATATCTTGAATGCCTTTAATGATCATTACACTACAGCTGGCCTGGCTTTAGACTCCTCTCCTGCAAACCTATTAAGATCATCTCTAAACCTACAATCTACTGAGGGTCAAAGGTTGCTTCCACATTCTCATTCAAACCAATATTCTTCAAAGAAGTAGAAGACCTTCTACTCCAGCTAGATACCACCAAAAGTGCAGGTGCAGACTCCCTGGACCCCTACTTTCTAAAAGTAGCTCTGCATACCTTAACCGCCCGCCTCACCCACCTCTTCAGTCTATCACTTGCCACTGGTTCTATCCCCTCAATATGGAAAACAGCTCAAGTGTTTCCATTATTTAAGGCAGGTGATCCCATGGACCTCAATAATTATAGGCCCATCTCCATCTTACCAGTACTATCCAAGATGCTTGAGAAGCTGGTAAACTCTCAGTTAACTGCCTACCTTGATACCAACAATCTCCTAAATCCAGCTCAATCTGGGTTCAGATCTATGCATGGCACCATCTCTGCACTAGCAAAGTCACAAATGACTGGCAGACTGCCCTAGACAAAAGAATAATACCTGTGCTGTGTTTCTGGATCTAAGCAAAGCCTTTGACACTGTGGATCATGATCTTCTAATCTCCTCTCTGAACTCCATAGGCCTTGACTCCTCTCTCTTAAATGGTTCAGATGCTATCTCTCGGAAGATTACAACTGGTAAAAATGAAGGTGATCTATCTACCTCTAAACCACTCCTAAGAGGTGTACCGCAAGGCTCCATCCTGGGTCCCATCCTTTTGCCATTTACATCAACAATATTGATTCCAATCTCTCACTTTCTAATATCCACCTTTTTGCAGATGACACTGTACTATATGTGAGCAATCCTCACCATCAAAAGCCTGTGAGCTCTTACAGTCTGAATTCTCCCTCCTTCAGCACAACCTATTAGAAAAGAAATTATTACTAAATGCCAAGAAAACCAAAGCTATGTTCTTTGCCACCAAGAACTGTTCTTCCACTATCCCATCATTCACCCTCCCACAACTCTCTACCATCCTTGGTGAAAATCTGGAATATGTTGACAAATTCAAATACCTAGGAGTATGGATAGACAATAAACTAGACTATACTACCCACGTTGAAGAGCTCCTGAAAAAGCTAAGACAAAGACTTGGTCTATTCTATAGGATCAAACACTACCTGACCAAAGATTCCAAACAAAGATTAATCCTAGCATCATTTCTGTCCCTCATTGATTATGCTGACTTCCTCTATGGTCATTGCTCCCTCTCCCATCTAAACAAATTAGACACCCTGTATCATGGAGCTATTAGATTCATTACTGACCTTCCCTCTAGCACCCATCATTGCTCTCTCTACATTGCAGTCAGTTGGACATCCCTGCAACATAGAAGAAAAAAAAATGCTGCTATCTGGATCTACAAAGCTCTGACAAACAAACTCCCTTCCTACATCTCAGACTGCTTCAACCGGATCACATCCAGGCCCTACACCTTGAGGATCAACAAACTGATCCTGCTGAAGATTCCTATCACCTGCACCCGGTATGGAAGAGCTGCAATCAGTTATTCCTGGCACTTATCTGGAATTCTATCAAAGTCATTGAAAATGGATACACTGATTCCTCTTACATCCTTCAAAAGCTGTATACCAGCCTAATCCCAGATTCGTGCAATTGCTTCCACAAGGCCTAGTCCTCCACACCCACCCCACCCTCCCACCCCTCTCTCCTCCACCCCCTCTTTTAAAGCTCCTCCTATTCTTCTATCATTCCTCTGGTCCTTTCCCCATCAAACCTCATACATATATGCCCACCCATGTACCATTATCCAAGCCTTATCCCTACTAGACTGTTTGTTTCTCTCCTTTATTAGGTTTTAGGTTTACTGTCCTTTGCCTTGTATATATGTAAATATTTGTACATCTATCTCACTCATAAATGGTTGTATTTGTGCTTATTCAATATCATGTTTTTTGTATACAATCTGTAACCTTTTTGTTATGACCACTCAGGTCCATCTTGTAAATGAGCTATGCTCAATGATGTTTCGCCTGAATAAATAAAGATTTTGATTGATTGATTGAAATGCCTTTGCTCTCTAGGGTAATTACCTGCCCTTTCCTCTCCTTCCTGCTGCTTTCACCCACTGGGTATCTCCTGTCCTAAAGCACTCTGTTCTGCCTCATTGTGTACTTCATGCACCTCTGCCCCTCCATGCTTCCCCAAGTGTCTCTCCTGTGTATGTCCAGTCCTTCAGCACTTTGTCCACCCCACTGTGTCCTTCCTGCATACCTGCCCATTTCAAGCTTCACTTCCCCAGTGTCTCTCCTGTGTATGTCCTGTCCTCCAACACTTTGTCTGCCTCACTGTGTCCTTTCAGCACACCTGCCTTTCTCTATGTTTCACTTCCCCAGTGTCTATTTTATGTCCTAGTCCTTGCTAGTAGTTCTTGCTCACATTTATTTTTATTTTATTTTATTTAAACAGCAGTTTGGAAAACCTTTGAGCCATAGGCTCATTTACAAAGGTACCTTGTCACAATCACATTTGTCACATTTGATTGTACTGCTTGCACCACACTGTACCACTGGTCAATCCATGTATACTACTGTACAAGTTACCCTGAGATGACAATTTTTAATAGTATATTTGTAGACTACCGTGGACTCTTTTTATATCTGATATACCTTGTTGCTCTGTCAATAATTGTAAGCTGCTGAATTTCTTTTGTATTCCACTGTATACTGTGATTTTCTTGTGCCACATGTCGTGGCCCGGGTTGTACCTGAAAATGGTCCCCAGGATCAGTGCACCTACCCGGTTATCAAAGACTTCAATAAATAAATAAATAAATAAATAAACTGCAGTGTTGAACTCTGCTCTGATGAAAAAAGTAAGCGATTGACAGCAATCAACAGAAAGGCCTCTGTTTATCCACTGCCCATGTACAATGAAGACAAGCACAATGTAAATTTACACATGATACAATGACTGGCTGCCCCATCCAATACATTGCCAGCAGCTGGTCCATGTGAACAATACACTAGAAACATCCCATCACAGCAAAGCATGCCTCAGCCTCAGTCCCACCCAATGTCAGAGCTGTGCAAATAATCCACAGAATAAGAGGCAAGCAGCTCAGTCCGTTTTAGGTACCAGCATTCCCTGCTGCCACTGGGGAACCCCTGCTCACAAAGGGGCCACAGTTAAGTCAACATACAGAATCTAATTAACTCTGAACAAATATTTTAAGCATTGAGGCTAGAGATGCTTGCATATCTAAAAATTCAATCTGATTTAGGATAGTCCGATAGGACAATCTGTATCAAATCCATTTCTGATCTGACCATTGGATAATGTCAGATAATCCTAAAATCCTAAATGATTTGGGGATATTCGGATTTAAGATATCCTAAAATCTGAGTAAATATCCTAAGATTTCAGGATATCAGATTTTGAAAACCAATATGCTAAAATCCTAACATCCTAAAAGTAGCTATTATCCTGTTTTTTAAAATGGATGTCTGAGCAACCCTAATTAAGGCATGACCAGGGTTGGATTACAGTCAAGTAATCTAAGTTTACAGGGATCATGTGGCAAGAGGTGCAAATGAGAACTTTATGCCCTTAGGTTTAGTTTAAAGGAGGGTAATTAACACCTCTGGAGTGCCTTAATGCTTTTATTAAACTCAAGTTTTCATTTTTTTAAATAATGTTTTTATAGTTACAATTCTAATTGTTCTATCATACATGAGGGATACCAGCAAGTTGACCTAACTCTTTCAGAATGTTGTCAGCCAATCAGACTGCTCCATTTCCAACAATTATCTTATAATCTCTATTTCTGTCTTGCCTCATTCTTTCTGACGAGATATTAAACTGAGGTCCTGCCTGTCTGTTCTGGTGGTTGTTTGGGGGCAGCTAACAATGCCACGGCACTTTTGAAAAACAGTAGGGAAGTTTTGCCAGTGTTGTGTCATATTTCCTCCACTCACTAAAACCCACCGACAGCTTAGTCTGTTTCATCCTCTCGGCCAATTGCGTCTGCATCTCCTTCCCCAGGATGTGGCTAAAACAGAAAGCATTTCAAACCATCCTTGCCTGGTTAACAAAAACGAAATACATTAACCTGAAAAGAAATAAAAATTTCAGAAGGGCTGTATGTTTTTTTTTGTTTTTATGTGGCATCATATGTCATGGAACTACTCGCTAACGTATGGCCCTGCCAGTCAGAGGCAGATGTACATAAATGGATCAGGAGGGTAAAGGGGTCCTAAGCTCTAAAACTGCTGCCTCCCCCATCAAAAACTCAGAATCCTGTTGCCGTTTGTATTGGAAATAAACTGGTGTTCATATGGGACTATGTACAAGGCTTGTGGCTGAGGTAGGTTGGGCAGGGGCCCCATGACTCATCTTGCTGGAAATCCCCCAAATCCTCAATCCGACTCTAACTGACAGTGTTTTGCATTGACTTAGATCATTCAAGTTACTTATGGAGGACAGACTCACAGAGGGGAGGAACAACATTACTATACACAACCCTAACGAAGGTAAAGGACAGCCAGGCTACAATTCTCATATTGTCCTCTTTGGTTACCTGGGTTGATGGTTCTGTGTATGAACGGAAGGGGCCCGTTGAACAGGAAGATCCATTTGTTGTACAGAGTCAGAGAGATAGGGTCAGTGCACCTCAGCCTTACACCCCAGTGTGTTCCACATGTGCCTCTCCCTCTCCAGCCAAAATGTTTAAGTCTTTTATATTTTCTAGTACTAAATAAATCCACATGGAAATCCACTGCTGTTGAGCTGTCTGGAAGGAGAAAGAGAAAGTCAGTATTTCAGGATGTGTTCTCATAGGGTACATCATCTTTATCTGTGCTTACTACTTATAATTACGGGCCAACCCCTCAACTGTCCCTGATTTTGCCTCAAAATTTTAATCTGTCCCTCCTAAAATTTGTGTTTCCATGACTTAAAAGTAGAGATTGTAAACACAAAAAAATGTCAAACAGTAAAGTTATAGATCTGTTCTTTAAAAAATGCATTTTTTACTAACCCCTTTATTTTGCTAGCTTCCTGAGTGGATATCACCCATTTGAAGAAGTGTCCCTAATTTTGGTCCATTGTCCCTGATTATTTTAAGCCATGTCCCTGATTTATGAGACAGGAGGTTGAGAGCTATGCCTATGGCTATACAGATTAATGTAACATGTACTCTTTGGCCTGTGTTTTTAGGGATCAACTGACTGCTTCTATCTCAGCATAAAGATAACAGCATTGGAATATTAGGATCTGTATAAAGATTCAGGCAAACTTCTCCCTTCTTTACAACTGGACTGGACTGACTGGCTCGACCAATGCTTTTTTTTCAGCCATCATTGTCTATGTTTCTATGTTTAATTAATTAACTTGCCTAGTGAAAAAAAAAATTACTATTTTTTTATTTTATTTATTTATACCTCCTCGACTGGGGGGGGGGGTGTACCTATGGTTCCCCTCATCCAACATGGACTCCTCAGCCTATGCACTGGCATGAGTCAGAGCTCTGACCTCTTTCACCCTGCCCCCTGAGCTGCTTCACGGTGGGTACTTACCCCACACACTGTGGAAGACCTGGGCGCCGGGCTCAAGGGGAGCTGACTTGAGTGCATCTGCTGCAGTGCCGCCGGGGCCAGCCTTCACATGCGTGCTGGAGGATTGTTTTTCCCCATAATGGTCCCCCATGGTGCAGGCGTGCAATGGCATCAGGGACACTGCTACGCATGCTTCTGTGCACTGCATTTCCAATGTCAGACTACGCCCGATCCACACTTGTGACCCCGAGCTTGCACCAACCCTCGGCCACCACCAGGAGCCAGTAGCTCAGCGGTCATCCCCTCCCACCCTCCCGGAGGAGAAGTCCATGGAATGCTTGATTCTTCTCTGCCCGGCTGACGCACCAACACCCGAGGTCGCTTCTGACCCTGGGTCGATGGCGTATTAAGAGGTAAGGCGCCAGTGCCTCAGCCCTCTATACCACTGGGCCGGCTCAAAAATTACTATTAATATTGTTTCTTCCAGGGGATCCCTCAGTATGCTTAACTATTGCTGTAAGCCAGCTAAGTCTGACTGGCCCTGAGAATGGAACTTATGTAAAGCAAATGAGAGATACAGAAGTAGAATGTAGAATGCTGCTTAAATCTCTGCCTCTAGGTGCTGCTGTGTTCTACAGCTTACTGGGTCAGATTAATTTCAAAGCAGGCAAAGACCAAGCTACACTAACCTATCCTAACCTACACTAAGCGAAAAAACAATAAAAAGAACGGCTGCCTTAAGGGCAAGCCATTGAAGATGACAAACATACAGAATAATTGTGAATGAACAACAGCCAAAGTTCAAACAAGTGAGGACTGAAACAGCACTGATTATTGTAGAACCTTTTCAGGTTCTGGAAGGGGAGGTAGGGAGGGAAGTTTAAGCATACTGAGGAATCCCCTAGAAGCAACAATATTACTATGGTAAGTAATTTTTTCTTCAAAACCCAGAAATCCCTTAGTATGCTTAACTATTGCAGACTATCAAGCAGTACCTTGGGAAGCTGGGTAGAGAACCTACTCAGGGAAAAGGGTCTGCAAAACAGCAGTGCTGAAGTTGGCATCACTTCTGGACTGGATGTCCAGGTAACAATGTTTTGTAAAGGTGTGTACAGATTTTCAGGCAGCTGCTTTACAGATACCTAGCAAGGAATGTCCCTTGCTGCTGCTACACAGAGACAGCAATGCCACAAGTGAGTGTGCCCTGAAACCTTGTGGTGGCTTGTTTGCACAGCTTTGCTGTAGCAGAGCTGAATGCAGGAGACCATCCTGCAGGGCACTGGTTCTTTCAGAAGCTGACATGCCCTTGCCCACCATACTGTAGTGCGGAGCAGTTGTGAGTGGGAAGATGGAAGGTCCTTAGTATGCTCTAGGTGATAACTGAGCAACTTCATTATGCCCCAGCTGTGAAATTTTAGTTCAGCACAGCTGGACATTGCTACAAAAACACTGGGAGAGTGATAGATTGATTCAAATGAAACTCGGGCACTACCTTAGGAAGATATTTCTTTTAGTCCTAAGGGCTACCTTATCTCTGTGGGAATTTACATAGTTAGGGTCTGTGCAAAGAGTCTGTAGCTTGTACACCTTCCTGGCAGAAGTGATGGCCACCAGGAAGACAGTCTTCCAGGTGACCCACTTCTGGTCTGCAGTAGCCATGGGTTCAAGTGGGGCTCCATGAGCTTGGCTATGCACAAGTTCAAATTCCATGGTGGGGACTGGCTCCCTGAGGTGGATACAGATGCAGCAGTCCCTTAAAGAAAATTCCTGAAAATGGGTTAGCAACTATAGTTTTCTCATGGACTGCTGAGATAAAAACAGACACAGCCACCAAGTGAATCTTAAGGGTTAAAGGTTTGAGAACTAAGGTCCAAAGGTGAATAAGATACTCCAGGAGAACAGGCAGAACTGCCCATAAAGAACTGATCTGACTAGGTTTACCTCAAAAGGAGGACCTCTTCCATTTAGCAACTAATGTCTTTCTGGTAACAGGCCTTAAGGACCTCCCCCGAAAACTGGAAATCAGAGAACTCTACTGTAGCTCCTCAAGAACCAGGCTCTGAGGCAAAGGAACTTGAGGTTGGGAAAGGTATCCTGCTCTGAGACATGGTTAGGAGACTATGTCTCTGGAGGAGACGAGTGGGCTGTTTGGTAGACAGAGCTAGCAGCATGGGGTACCATGGATCTCTGGTCCAGTCTGGGGCCACTAGAATCAGGTTGTAGGCTGGCTGCTCAACCGCAGAAGGACTATCAGAAGTAAGGGAAAAAGAGGGAAGGCATATAGGAACCTCCCTGTCCAGTCCAGAGCCAGGGCTTTCACGAGGCACTGAGCCCACTGCTGGGGGCTTCAGTAAAATAGAGAAAGCTGATGCTTCCCTTTGGAAGTGAACAAGTCTATCTCTGCAGTGTACCACCTCCTGAAGATTGTGGCCAGCACCTGCTCATTTAGAGCCCATTTGTGCTGCTCCTGGCTGAGTCTGTTGAGGGAGTTTGCCAGAACATTGTCCTTTCCTGGGAGGTGGATAGCTGATAGGATGCATGTCCACGGAGTAAACCAGAGTCCAAATTGTCATGGCTTCTATGTAGAGCCTCGAGGACTTGGTGCCTCCTTGTTTGTTGATGAAGAACATGGTAGTGGTGTTGTCTGTCCTGATTTGGACTGACTGACCTCTTATTTGAGGGCCAACAATTGCAGGTCATGTAAGACTGCCTCAACTCCAGAAGGTTGATGTGCTGTCTGGACTCTCGAGGTGACCATGATCCACTTACTGGTTGCCCAAGTGTGCTCCCCAACCTAAAAGGGAGGCATCTGCACTCAGGACCACTGTGGGGAACTACTGCTGGAAGGAATTCCTTCTCTTAGGTTGTCTCTTTTCTTCTCATTCAAGCATTCGAGAGCTTGTGACCAGGTTTCTGTAACTGGTATCAACTTTGAGAGAGGATCTCTTTTCTGGGACCAGTGGGCTTGCAGATGGTACCGGACATCTTTCATCTGGAATCTGGCACCTAGTACCACTGCTGTGGTGGAAGCCACACAACCCAGGAGCCTTAAGAAGTGTCCTGCTGGCCTGGGCTGGCCCAGGACAAGAATTTGCCAAGTTCTGAAGATTATGCACTCTCTCCTATGGAATGAATGCCCTGCCTTGTAGGGAATCCAGTTCTGCTCCTATAAACTCCAACAGCTGAACTGACTCAGCTTGAGAGTTCTGGACATTTATGAGAAATCCCAGTGACTCCAGGGTGTTCTTGGTTTGCCGGACAGAGTCCCTGATCTGCTGGTGAGACTTCCCTGCTACTAGACAGTCATCCAAATAAGGTAAGACCATCACCTCTTGTCCTCTGAAGTGTGCTGCTGCCACAGTCAGACACTTCATGATGGGGCCACTACTATTTATAGTGTTCATGAATGATTTTCCTAGCCCATTTTCAACTAAAAGTAGCATCATTTATGAAGATGATACTGTAATCTGGGACTCTGCACCTACCAGTAGTATCATCCAGGTGTCCTTGCAAAATAAATATAATATACTGGCTCAATGGTTAAGAGACAACAAGCTGACCCTAAATGAGACTAAAACAAGCATGTTATTTGGAACTTCACAGAAACTGCAAAAGAAGACAAATTACTAATAACGGTCAAACTAGGACAAGATTCCTTTGGCTTCTTCTTTAAAATACCTGGGAGTTCTTCTGGACCCTTGTTTGAGTCTAATTCAAAATATTGAAAAATCAGGAAAGAGGCTCAATCAAAATAGAGGATATCTATACAGTATCATAAATTCATTGACTATGAAGCCCAGGTAGTCATACCCAAACAAGTCCTGATGCCCATACTGGAATGTGGTAGCATAATGTTTTAACAATAATGAGGTGTTTGAATTAAAGTATAGGACCTTAACAGTATTTGCAGATTTGCACTTTGGGCTCCAAAACGTATGCACCATTGTGAGCTTTATAAGAAACTGGAAGTATTGTCACCAGAAAAGAGAATTAAACAAGAGTTAGGAATTTTAGTAGTCAGAGTACTTAGAGCTGCTGACCCCAAGGTGATCTCTAGCAATTGATCCAAGTAAAAGGAACCAGTAACAGAAGTAGTGGGGTCCAGGATTTTGCTGTCCAGGACTTAAGCTACAGATGACCAGGAAGAAAAAATTACTCACCTTAGTAATGTTGTTTCTTCTAATGGAGTCTTGCTATATTATAGACATTAGCAGTTTGTTCCAGCTCTAGAACTGCCCAGTGAAATGGTTAAAACCATTCCAAAATAGAATTTGTAGCAGAGCAGCTCTATCTGTGTCATTTCAAACTTGAACTGTCAGATCTTTGAGCCAAACTCACTAAGGTCTGTGTGGAAGCTGTAACCTACACTAGCCAAATGGCTACCTAAATAATAACAACCATTGATGGTCCCAACACCCAAGACTCAAGTCAGGGGACCAGAAATACTAACACCATTCTAATAATATGAAAATGGAACATAAGTATAATAAAACACACACACGTGTACACACACACCCCCAAAGTCCCAAAGGACAAAATGCTAACAGGACATAAGTAGTGCCCACACTAAGTTGCCCGCACCCCACCAAGTAGAGGTTCTGAGAGGGGCAGGTTGGGGAGGTCTATAATATAGAAGACTCCATTAGAAGAAACAACATTACTAAGGTGAGTAATTTTTCTTCAAACAACATGAAGTCTTGCTATATTATGACATTAACAAGAATACACAGCAGTACCTCCATGGAGGAGGGGCAGAACCTACTTAGGGAATAGGCTCTGAAGAACAGCTGTGCCAAAGCAGCATCTCCTGGCCTGGACATTCAGGGAGTAATGCTTGGTAAAAGTGTGTACCATTTTCCAAGTAGCAGCCTGGCAAATCTCTAGTAAAGGGATATCTCTGGCAGCAGCTAGAGATGCAGCTGTACCCTTTAGGAATGAGCCCCTCAAACGGGGGCTCTGCCCTTTCTGATAACAAGACTGGATACAAGAGACAATCCACCGGCTATTGATCTCTTAGTGCAGGTTTGCCTTTCCCAACTTCACCATAGGTAAGGAAAAAGTTGGAGGGATTCGAACCTGTGACCTTTGGCACTTCTATATAATAACTAAGAGCTCTCTTAACATCCAGGCTGTGCAACCTTCTCTCACCCAAGAGGAGTGATCAGTTTAAAAATACTGGAAGGAGATAGATTGATTAAGATGGAAATCTGAAACCACCTTAGGCAAAACTTCCTATTAGTCCTAAGGGACTACCTTATCCCTGTGGAAAGAAATAAAGTCAGTCTCCACTGACAAGGCTTGCAATTCACTTATGTCTGGCAGAAGTGATAGCCACTAGAAAAACAGTTTTCCAAGTTAGGTACTTAAGCTCTGCAGAAGACAGAGGTTCAAAGGGGTTGCATTAACTGGGCAATGCAAACATTAAGGTCCCAAGCAGGGCCGAGTTCCCAAAGGGAGGATTAGTATGAAGTAATCCCTTAAAAACTTGGAAAACCCAGGAAGAGAGGAAAGAGGGGATGACTTTCCTGCTGACACAAAAGCAGACACAGCTGCCAAATGAACTCTCAGGGTAGCTGGTCTGAAGACCCAAGGAATTAAGATGTACCATGTAATCTAACAAAATGGGCAATTCAGCAGATTCTGGGAAATATTTTCCTAGCACACCAAATGGAAAACCTTTTCCATTTAGAACTATAAGTAGCTCCTAGTGGAAGGCTTTCTGGAAGCCTTTAGGATCTCAAGAACACCCTGAGAGAGGTGTAAATCAGCAACTCTAACCCTCAAGAGCCAGGCCTTGAGGTTGAGGATTGGAGGTCGGATACCAAACCCTTCCCTGGGCACAAGTCAACAGATTGTGATTCCTGGGGAGGCACAGGGGAGATGGACTGTCAGAGACAGAAGGAGTGGGTACCAGGGCTGCCTGGCCCAATCCGGGCAATCAGAATCACCCTGCAAGGCTGAGATCTGATTTTGACTAGTACTTTGAATAGGAGAGGAAAGGGGGAAGCATGAGGAACTTCCCTCCCAATCCAGAAGAAGGGCATCCAGGGAACTGAGCCCAGCACTGAGGTCTGCAACAGAACAGAGGAAGATTGTGATTGTCTGGGGCTGCAAAAAGATCTATCTGAGGGATGCCCCACCTGGCAAAAACTATCCCCAGCACTTGAGGATCCAGGGACCATTCGTGATGGCCCTGGGAAATGCTGCTGAGGGCATCCGCTAGGACATTGTCCTTCCCTGGAAGATGAACTGCTATGAGGGAAGTGTTCAGGAATAGGGCCAGAGACCACAACTTCATTGCCTCGGTGCACAAGGCCGAAGACCGAGTGCCCCCCTGTTTGTTGATGTACCACATTGTTGTGGTGTTGTCTGTTCTGACTTGTATCACCTTGTCGTGGACAGATGCAGAAAAAGCTTGAAGAGCTAAAAAGACAGCTCTGAGTTCCAGCAAATTGATGTGGAGCAGAGATTCCTGGGGGGACCAAACTCCCTGAGTGGAAAGGTCGCCCATATGGGCTCCCCAACCCAGAAGGGAAGCATCTGTAGTGAGAGTCAAATCATGAGAAGGGGAAATGAAGGGGACCCCCGCTCTTAAATTGCTCTGATCCTGCCACCACTGGAGAGCTAGGATCAAGTTTCGAGTCACTGGGACCAACTTGGAAAGGGGGTCTCTTCTCTGAGACCAAAAGGTTCTCAAGTGAAACTGAATGTCTCTCATCTGAAATCTGGCTCCCTGCACAACAGCTGTGGATGCAGCCATGTGCCCCAGGAGCTGCAGAGAAGTGTCTTGCTGGTGGGAGAGACCTGCAGAGTGAAGGAAGAGGCCAGAGCCACTAAATTCCTTACCCTTTCTGGGGAAGAAAGGCTCTGGCTAGCTTTGTGTCCAATTCTGCCCCTATAAAGGTGAGTACCTGGACTGGTTCCAGAACCTACTTTGGTAGGTTTAGCAGAAAACCAGGAGAGGTGAGAAGCTGCTGGGTGACCTGCAGGTCAGATTTTACCACTTCTGGGGACTGGCCTACAATGAGCCAGTCGTCTAGATAGGGAAAAACAGCAATCCTCTGCCTCCTTAAGTGGGCCACTGCCACTGCTAGACACTTTGTGAATACCCTTGGAGCAGAGGTAAGGTCGAAGGGCATTGCTCTGAACTGGTAATGACCTGAGGGCAGTTCGAATCTGAGGTACTTTCGATGGGATCTTCTGATTAGGACATGGAAATAGGCATCCTTGAGGTCCAGGGAGGCTAGCCAGTCCCCTGGCCTTAGGGAAGGTAAAATCATTGCCAGAGTTACCATTTTGAACTTTGGTTTCAGAAGATGCTTGTTCAGATATCTGAGATCTAAAATGGGCCACCATTCTCCTGTCTTTTTTGGGGTAAGGAAGTATCTGGAATACAGACCCCTGCCCTGATGCAGGGGAGGAACCCTTTCTACTGCTCTGAGAGCTAACAGGGATGAGACCTCTGTTTCCAGGCGAGGGTCTCTGAAGCACTTGCAGGTAGAAAAGTCTGCTTCTCAACTTGGGAAACTTTTGAAGCTGAGAACCAGACCCTGGCTTACTACTTCCAGAACCCACTTGTCTGAGGTTAAGAAGCCCAATTCTGACTGAAGTAAGCCAGCCTGCCCCCTGGTACAGGAGATCATCCTGGGCACCCCATCAGGGTGCCTGTTTCAGGAGCTTGGGCTGGGGGTGGGAGCAGGTCTGCCCCACCCCTCGTCTGCCCCTGCCTCTGAAGAAGCCCTCTGAGCATAGGCAGAGGGGCCTGAGTCTGGTAGAAAGGCCTGTGAAAGGCCTACCCCTACCCCTGGGGGCATGCCTTTGAGGAGTGGCTTGCCGCCTCCTTAGCCTGGGCATCTTGTAAGTAGTCCTATATTCATCCATCTTCTTCATGTAATTCTCTGTCTGCTCTCCAAACAGAGAATTTCCCACCACAGGAAAATCCATAGCCTTAGTCTGGGTATCCTCTGACAAACTAGTACACCTGAGCCAGGCCAACCTCGAAAAAGCTACAGATGTGGCCATGACCCTAGAGGAAACATCATTAACATCCACAGCAGCATGAAACTGAACCTTTAGAGGCTTCAATGCCATCAGCAGCCACCTGTTCTAGTTCACTAGCCAGCTGGCCATGGGCCTGCTTGGCCAATTTGCATAACAGTATCCCATCTAGATTTCTGATACCTAGCTACATAGCCATATAATTTGCTTGCCTGAGTCCCAGAGAGGCTGCCATATACTGTTTTTTTGCCATGGCATCAATCTTCCTGGAATCCTTGTCAGGAGGATGTGAAGCCAAGGAATATTAGCTTATCACAGGCAGCAGCCTGAACTACCCAAACATGACTGCATTGCTGAGAAAGGAATTCTGTATCAGGGCCTGACAATGTATACCTTCTGTCCATCTTTTTATCTACAGGAGGCACAGAATTAGAGCTTAAATTTTAATTGTTTGTTTCCTAAAAGACTTATGTAAAGGAATAGACAATCTCCTAGACTCTGGAATATCCATCATTTCTACAAAATCAGGCTCCTCTTGCTCATCCACAGCCTCTTCTAAAGGAAGCTGGAGGGTTTCAGCAACTTTTATAAAACATAAAAATGAGATGGGGACTCAGACAGCATAGGGGAGATTCTAAAGGTCTGTCTGGGGAGATGTCCGTTCAATGGGCACCCAGACCTTCCCAGCCACATTCATACTGTTCATAATCCTCCTCCCTCCTCTGGTTCATAAAATTCCTCAATATCATAATCCTGAACCACTGGACCGGACGAACCAACCTTTACCAGATAGTGGTGGTTCGGACAGACCCTGAGACAGTGACTGGACAATTTGTATGGCTTTAGATATCTGCAGAGTTGGAGAAGGAATTTTGACCTAGACCTGCTGATTTTCTTGTTTTCTTTTACTGGAATTGGTTCCTCAGAACCAGCTTTTCTTTGCCCGAGGAAGTCTGGCCCTGGTCAGGAGGGCACTTTTCCGTTCGGGTTGGCACCGAACCAGGCTGGCCATCCGGTCAGCGGACTTTGACCTCTCGCCCCTGGAGCCTGCCCAATCTTTTTCCAGGGTGGCTGCAGGGAAATTCTCTACATACCTGGCAGTCTGACTGGAGGTGGTCAAACCTCAGACAATAAAACAAAGGTGTGGGCCAGCCTTGGCAAGACTTCCCCACAAACATCACAGTGTTGAAACCCAGTGGGCCTGGTTTTTCTTTTGGGTTTCTCAGACATAATGCCAGCCTAACCAAAACTTGCCCTTTTTAACGCAGTGCTAGGTAAGACACCCTTATCGGTTCCTAACACGTGTCACTGGTATTGGAAAAACCGTAATAATCCGCTTTTTGAGAACCGATAAAGAACCGAACTGACCCTAAAATAGTAACTTTTAGTTTTAAATGAGTTTTAAACCCACTGATCGGTTCAAAACAGAACCGATAACTTACAAGTTCCACTACAGACAAAACTCTCTATTTACTTACGGTTACCACAGATAGAGCTTGGAACCGAACGGTTTTATGTTAAAATAAAACTATTCTCGGTTAAATCCAACCGAGAAAACACTTTTAAACCAAGAAATGAACCGAGCAGAAGGAGAAATCTCCGAGCGACTGTTCACTGAGGCGGAGTAAAGAATCTGACAGTTCAAGTTTGAATGACACAGATAGAGCTGCTCGCACAAAATTCTATTTTGGAAATGAGTTTTAACTATTTCACCTCGGGCAGTTCTAGAGCTGGAACAAACTGCTAATGTCTATAATATAGCAAGACTTCATGTTGTTTGAAAGCCTTCTCTTGGTATACACCCTCCCTCCTGAACGAATACACCCATTTAACCAAGGGAGTACATCATTTAACACATTTTAGGAACGGGTCATTTTTATCTTTTTTTTTTTGTTAATTTTTTTGTTGTTATTATTATAATTATAAATCCAAGAAAACACTGTATCCTGCAATATACAATTACATGCATTCTTAAAGGAGAAAATAAATATTGAGCTGTCTGAGCTATTATACAATGGAAGTAAAGGGAAAGATACATGTTGAAAAAAAGAAAGCAATATGTAGCCGTACACTCTGTATAATTGAGAGAAAATAACACAATATATGGCTCAAGGGTAGAAGGAGTAGATTCAAACAAGAGATATGAACAGTTCTGATTGTACAATATTATAATATAATTTAATAAAGGTATATATAAAATTGTATAGAGGAGAGAAATAAAAAGGAGAAGATATCTAAAGAAGTAAAGAGAAGAAAGGAAGAAAGGGAAGAAGGAAAGGATACAAAAGGGAAGAAGGAAGGGAGAAGAAAAAAGAGGCAAGATACCAATGTGAATATATAACACCCATAGATTAGGTAACACTAGATGTAGATGTGTTTAAATATTTAAAGTAGTCCTCCCTGCATTTATTGTAAAAAGCGAGTCGGTCAGAGGCTAAATGTGACATATGATCAAGGGTAGTGTATTGAGATAAATGTTTGAGAACATCCGGGAGGGAGGGAATTATATTGGATCGCCAGTGTATTAATGTAAGGTGCTTAACTTGAAGGAATAGTAGGGATAACCACCTATTCTGTGATTGGGATATTTCATATGAGCGAAAATTTGAATATACCAAGTATGCAATGTTTTGGATCTAATGAAGGGTAAACCAATTACTTTAATTGCAAAGAAATGTATACAACCCCAGAGCTTATATATGGGAGGACAATACCATAGGATATGTAGTAAATTGCCATTAGGGAGTTACAGCGCCAACAATCATTGTTGTTTATTAAGCCCATTTTTGCAAAATTGCAGGAGTTCTATACCATAGATGTAAAAGTTTAGTTTGTATGTTTAACTGCTTAATTATCTTTTGAAAGATCTGTGGGTAAGAAAGCCATAGTTACGTATTGTGTATTGGTTATATTATAATCTAACAGGGTACTCCATTTATTTTTGCAATGATAGATTGATCTGAAGTGTGTCTCTAATGTGTTTTGTAGATAACACTGTTTAAGTTAGAAGTCTGTTTTGATCCATTTGGAAATGAAAGTATCATAAGAAGATTGTTGAGATATGGTAGGAAGGTATAAATGCTATGCTGAAAGCAACTGTAGATACTTCCAAAATCTTGATAAGAGATGATTCCATTGTTTGAACAAGTCAGAAAAGATTTTAATTTGGAAGTCTGGGGTATAAGTATATCCCCTCAAAAGAAATACCCTTTTTTTTCCAATTACGTACAAAAAATAGGGTGATTATTAACAGTAATGTTATGATTTCCACATGGAGTATATATAAGAGGGGCTGGTTGATTTGAGGTGTATACAGAGTCACTTTCCAGTATAGCATGGATGTTGCTATAGTAGGATGAGATTTTAAATTGGGGGGTAGAGGATTATAAATGAAGGAAGTGGTGATATTACCAGGACATAGAGATACTTCCATATTGATCCACAATGGAGATTTATTGCTAGGTTTGTTAAACCACTTGACAGTTTGGGCAGTGCGGAAGGCCCAGAAGTATGCTTGGAACCAGGGGAGTCCGAAGCCCCCTTTGGATCAGTGAGAGCGTAATTTGTTATGGCTAAATCTAGGGATTTTGCCTTCCTATATAAAGTTACCAATTATTTTAACAAAAACAAAAACCTATTTTAACAAAATTGAAGGTAGGGAGGGTTAAAGGAATGTTAGAAAACAAATATAATATTTTGGGAGCTATTGTCATCTTCATAGTAGAGATTTTCCCATTAAAAGAAAGGTTAAGCAGTTTCCATCTGTCGAGAGTATTTTCAATATTTGTTAGTAAAGGAGAGAGATTAATATCCCATATCTTGTCTAGTTTTGGAGTGATCTGGATTCAAGGTAGAGACACCTGAGGGGCCCAACTAAAACCCAATAATGTATTCATAAAAGGTCATAAAATTATTCAGTGGCATTGTTTCTGATTTATTTAGATTCAGAGCTAATCCGACAGAGTGAAGTTACTAAGTAATCTCTAATTAAGGGAGGTCCCGAATGAGGAGGTCATCAGCATAGGACAATGAGGTGTAGCGAGTTACCACTAGGGATACCCTGAATCATGGAGGATTGTCAAGACATGCTAAAAAGGGTTCCACAGCCAAAATAAATAAGGTAGGGGGATAAGGGGCAACCTTGCCTGGTACCTCTTGCCAAATGAAAGAATGAAGATAGGGTAGAGTTAGTAAGAACCTAGCAGAGGGTGGGTATACAGTAATTGGATCCATGAACAGAATTTATTATGACACTGAAATGGGATAGAACGTGTACAAGTAAGTCCAGTTGAGAGAATCAATGCCTTTTCAAAATCAACAACTATAGCTGCAGCTAGTGAATTAAGAGATTTTGCTTTGTAAATTAAATTAAATAATGAGATGAGATGATCAGATCATTCTATTTTTGATTAATCCAACGAGAGAGATATGGACGAAGTTTTAAATTATTGATTCTAAACGGGTATTTAGTATTTTGGTAAATATGTTCCCGTCCGTATTAAGTAGTGATATCGGTCTGTAATTGGATGGGAGGAGTGGGTCTTTGTCTTTTTTTTGGTAAGATGGTTATAATGGCTTCCTGTCACAGAATAGGAAGTTTACCTTGTGTAGATGCTCTCCCTAAAGTATCTTGAAAAGTATAAGTATAAAACATCCGCTAGAGACGTAAAATTCTAATGAAATCCATCATTTCCTGGAGCTTACCAGATTTTAGGGAGTTTAGTCACTGTATGTATCTCTTTTTTAGGGTAAAGGTTTGTCTAACGAGCTATATCTTGTTGGGAGATGTATGGTAACTGTAAATTGTCCAGAAATTGTTGTATATGCCTCGATTTTGTGGGGAGGGTTGGGAGTATAATTGTTGATAGAAGGTTCACATAATGTGGTTAATTGAGGGGTTATCTGTATGTATTTTATCTGAAGGGTCTTTCAGACCGAGCAATATGTCTCTCCATCTGTTGATTCTTAAGTTGATAGGAAGTAACTTCTGCATTTATCCCCATGTTCCCAATATCGGTGTTTGAGTTTTAGGAGGATGAGTTCAGCTTTCTTGGATATTAATTCATTGATTTTAACTCTGAGCTGAAGAATTTCAAGATGAAGTTGTGAGTTGTTATCTGGATTTTAATTTTATAATATTGGGTTTCTTTTCTTTGGAGATTAACTAAATCAGCCAGTTGTTGTTCCCTTAGCTTTTTCCTATGTGCCAAAAGGTTATAATTTTCCCTCTAAGCATTGCTTTAAGTGCTTCCAGATAGTCCCTTGAGATACATCAGAGTGTTGTTAGAGGAAAGATATTCTTGGATTTGGGCTTTAACCCAAGGTAGGAAATCAGGGTCTTAAATAGTAGTGGGTCTAGACGCCAGAGAGGATTTGGATGGGGTGGACCCCAAATAAGGTGTAATTTTATAGGGAGTGATCTGATACAGTGATGGGGAGGATGGTTGTGCTGATAACTTTCTCCGGTAATGAAGGATGAAACCAATAGTCAATTCTGCTATACGATTTATGAAGTGGAGAGTAAAATGTATAGTCGTGGCTGTCTAGGATGGTAGCCTCCAGATATTGGTAAGACCCAGGTCTTTCATCAGAATTGAGAGTGCAGCAATACTTGTGGGAGTCACACAAGGAGTTACTTCTATCTAACTGCGCTCCAAAGCTAAATTGAAATCTCCACCTACCAGTATGGGAGAGTTGTTGGTATTACTGTTCAGAATTTGTTGGGCCAAGTTATGAAAGAATTCAGGTGAGTCTGAGTTAGGGGCATAGACATTGACTAACATAAGGGGGCCTGTGGGGGTATTTAAATGGGTTATAATCCATCTACCATCTGAATCAGAAAAAGACTGGATAAGAGTCCAGTTGAGAGATTTATGTAAAAGAATTGCGATCCCCCGCTTTTTAGAGGAAGAAGATGCATAAACTTGACTGACCCAGTCCCTTCTGAGTCTGTCGACATCCTCCAATAAAAGTTTAGTTTCTTGTAAGAAAGCAATATGCGTTATATGTTTTTGAGATAAGAAAGTATTTCTTTCATTTATAAGGTGAGTTGAGTCCCTCAACATTCCATGAATGCAAATTGGATCACTCATGTTAATGGAGGGTTGTGGGGAGAGTACAAGCTGGAAGAAAGGGACTAGATGAATAAATTGAGGATGCTACAGATCCAGAAGGGAGAGGATTAACACAATAAAATGTGTGCAGGACAATTAGGCTATGGAGGTATCTATAGATCCTGGGTGAATATATCCATTAAGCCTCACAAGAAAGAGATAGTAGAAAGAATATATAAGATATATATATATATATATATATATATATATATATAGTTGCTAAACAAAATCTCATATGATTATAGTAACACACTACTAAATCTTTTAAGTAGTAGAAGCTATGGGTCCATGAAAACACCTAGACTCACTTGTTATACCACAAGGCATGAAAATAGTAAGTGAATCTTAGGAGAAGAGTAATCTTAAACCCAAGATACAAACTGTAAGCAATTATTTCTATCAAGTTGCAAATTGTAATTAGTACTAAAGTGAACAATATAATTCCTGGGGAAACCATAAACATCATTACCATATATAAAAAGGGATTACAAAAAAATGCAATCCCAAGACATAATAATATATCTTGAATCTAAGTTGAATTAGAGAGAAAAATAAGTATAAACAGTATTAAGAGATATATACAATACATAGCATGATTTGGTAAGGTCCTAAAAATGTAAGATCAACTATGCTTGTGCCCTTTGCTATGTACTAACAAGGAGCTCCAGAAAACTCCACAGCCGACAGCTGGTCAACCAAACTGGAACTGACTAGACTGCACCCTGAAGAATTCCCCTGTGAGGTGACCGGGGCCATGAAAGTCCAGAAGGACGATCCACTACCTCCAAAGAATGGGGCCCTCTCAAGGAAACCGAAGGAGGAAGGCGAGATCCGCTATGACTTCTCCCAGAGCCCGGTGGGCTCCAGAAAAAGGATGCCGCATGAACCCCATACCCCAACCCCTCGAACTGGAAGTGCTGTCCTCCCCGACAGAGCCAGCCTAGGTAGCTGGCAACCCTGGTCAGCCCCTGAGGGGCTATCCAGGAGCAGCACCCTCCCTCCTGTGAGTGCTCCATCGGCCCCAAAGTAGGGCGATCCAGGTTCACCACCTGAGGGGGTACCACCACTGAGGGTCAGAACCCCCCAGACCAGGCTGCAGAGCAATGGTGGCCTGCACCACTGCCTGCTGGTCAGCACCCTGACCCTGGTCACAGGAGCAATGGTCCTCTCCACAGAAGGGGACTGGTTCCAGCCTGTTGAGGACACTACCAAGGCGCCCATGTGAGCAGCCAACTCCAAAAATCAGACTGCCTATCTGACTCAGAGTCCAATTCCACCTCCAAAGAGGTGGAGATCAAGTTCTGTGCCAAACAGTGCATGGAAGCCGCTGCCATCCCGACTGAAAAGGGCACCAGATCCAGAGACTGCACCAGAGTTGGTGCCGATGTCCACAACCGCACTGCGAATGGTGTGAAGAAGACACGGCTCCAACAATGGCAGCAGCCTCGAACCAGAGCCCGCTCATGGTGCCGCCCGACTCATGGCGCTGAGGCTAGTAACGGTGCCATTGACGGGCCCCAACCATGCTCTCAGCGCGAGGTCGGAATCCCCATGGCGCCAACCAGCCCCACGGTGCTGTGAGTGGCGCCGAGGACAGAGGTGGCAGTGATGGCGGCAACGACGCCCTGACCGCACTCCTCAACGCTGAGATCTGAACCCCCCATGGCGCCATGTCCTGCTCAGAGCCATGAGCGGCTCCAGAGCTGACCACAGCGCCAGGGCGAGAGACAGTCAAGGATGGTGCCAGAGCCTCCCACGGTGCTGCAAGCACCATCGGCACCGCGTAACGGAGCCAACGGCAGCAATGGCACTGAGTGATGGACCGTCATGATGACGATGTTATCAGGGCCCACGGCGCCGCCTAACGGTGCCGAAGCCCAAGATGGTGACGACATATGGCGCTGAGGATGGCGCTGACCCAGGCCTTCCGAGCCGAGGGGTGTGACATCAGGGGAGCCTTCACCTCAAGGGGCGATTGCCAAGGCGTTTCTCCCACTGGCCTCGGGGACTGACTGGGCCTCCTGCACCGCGGGAAGGGGCTTTACCATGACTAGGCTACAGAAGCAGAAGTCCCTCCTCCTCAGCCCATATAGAACCAGGAGATGACCCGGAGGAAAGGCCGAGAATGTGGCTTGGCCCGACAAGTGCACACTATCCCCAAAAAGTCAGTGAGCTCGCCCAACTTTCCACATGTGTTGTTCGATGACACGACGGTCCATGGAGAAGCAGGCCTCGCATGAATCCATAACGTAGCAGGCCAAGACATGCGGAGGCAATGGTCATGTTGGTCGGTGACGGAGTACTTATGGCTGCACGGGCACTGACGCACAGTGGGCAGTCCCATCTTCATAGTCTTCTTGCCCCCGACCGAGACATGTCCTACAGAAAAACAACTCAAGAAGACCCGACGTCGCAAAATAAAGAAAAAGGAACAGTCTTACTTTGACCTCATGTGACGCCGAGTGGGGTGAAACTGAACCGGCAGGTACATACAGAATGGAGTCGATGGACTCGACATGGAGCCAAAGGCTTCACAGTTTTCTGAGCCTCTCACACAGCAGAGCTTCCATAAGGTGACCTCGATGGCGGGAGATGAAGAACTGGCGGAGGGCAGAGTCGACAACACTTATAATGGCTAACCCACTAGCGCCACGAAAGCTCCCCAAGGACATGACCTCTTGCCAGTACCCAAAGGTGATGAATGGTGAAGATTGACACAGATAAGATCAACAATTTTGTTCAGTCTCATTTTCCAACCGGTGCATAAGTAAAAGAAAAATCTCCACTAATGGCTAGATAGCAAGGGTTACACATTAGCTGAGTAAAACCTCTCAATCAATAGTCAAGTTTAATTCTCAACATTTTAGTTAGTTATTGCCTAATGAAAAGGGAAACATTGGGTATTTGCTAACTTAAATATGGTAGAAAGCTGGCTTAAGGGGTGAACAAAGATGCTGGTCGTAAAGAAGGAATATTAAAGATTACCTGGGTTCAGTCCTGGGGCCTATCCTCTTTAACATATTAATCTGTGATATAGAGACAGGAATTCAGGAGAGACAACCCCTGGTATGGTGGGCCGCAAGGAAATGGGTCAGAACAATAAGGGAGGACTTGGAGAGACTTGAAAAATGGCATAGAATATGGCAGCGGAAGTTCAGAGCCACAAAACGCAAGGTAATGCATGTCAGGAGCAAAATCCCGAAAACAAAATACCTGATGAAGTGCGAAGGAAGGAGGCAACAGAAGCATGGCTGAGGAAAGAGATGGGAGGGCGGATATTCTGAAAAGCCTAAAAGTGCCAGCACAGTGCAACAGAGCAGTATGTAGGGCTAACAAGATGCTAAGGTAAATAGGAATAGAGGTCTGAAGTGGATGCCAGGAGGTGATCCTTCCTGTATACTGTGGGTCCCTAGTTCACACCCCACTGGAGAACTCTGCAGGGTTCTGCAGCCCACACCTGCAGAAGGACTGTGATGGGGAAGAGGCAGTCAGAGGATGGCAACCAAAATGATACAGAGCCTTTGAGAGTAAACATACTAGGATAGGTTAAGAGATCTCAGCATGTATACCTGGAGACAATGAGAGAGGACTACTTACTTAACTGGTTACTAAAGACTAAAAAACCCCAAAAATAGAAAATTTGATAGAAACAGATATACATTCCCATGGGATAAACAGGTAAGCATAATGAACTGTTTTCCTAACTGCAAACACAAGCGCAAGGGAAAGCCACTGAAGCTGGCTAAGGAAAGTTCAGGAGGGACATATGAAAGAATTTTTTCACAGAAAGAATGGTGGACAGGCGGAACAGACTATCAAAGGAGGTGGCACGTGCCATAACAGTGAGTGGATTCAGACAGGGAGGGACAGGCACAGAGGCCTGATAAGAACAGGGGATGGCAAAGTAGTGAAGGGAAGCAGAAGAGTAAATGGTCAATTGGGCCATCAAATAAGTAATAGGCAATGTTGGGTAGACTAGAGGTGCCAGTGGGCATTTTTCTACCAACACATTCTGTGCTTCTTACTTCTGATAGGCTCACACACAAGGCATTCACCTTGGGTATCCCAACAATACAGCGCAGTGTATAGAGTGAGGATATTAGGTTGCAGGAAGGCGGGCCATGTGTGTGAGCAGATCCGCTTTGGAGCGAATATGTTTTGCATGAGGTGAATGGCACGGAGATACAGGTGTGTGTCATATTACTAGGTGTTTGCTGCTCAGGTGACTGCTGTGCTGGGTGTCTGGCACTGGTGTTTTCCAATGCTGCTGCTTTCTGGTGTTACTTGTTCGAACGGGCGGTGGTGAGTGGACTAACGGTCAAGCTCGACTGGGTCTGTGTTCCTGTATTGGGTATCTGCACAGATGTGTTTGGAAGATCTGTACAGTACTACGTGGCATGATTCCCAATGAAATATGACAACTGAGTTCACGCTTGTCTGCTCTTGTTTTTGTTGTATCTGCTTAGGCTGCTGTCCTCCACTAAATGTGCCACCTGGAGTTGGTTATTTAGAGTTGGGTGGTGCGGGGGTTGTAGCCCACTGCATTTGTTTGGTTTTGTGTAGTTAGTTATTCGGGGTGCATACAGCTGGTTTACAGTAAATTATGGTGGTTTTCCTTTGTTTATGGCATACTAAACTTGAGAGATGATTACTGTTTGGCGTTATGATGCAGATATATTGCTGCCAATGTACTGTTGTTAGGCAAGTTTTTTCCGCTCTAATGCGGGTAAACCTTCACTTCTTTCACACACAAACACACACACACTGCATTCCCTCCTCATGTGTATAGGCACACATGCATACACCGTATATTCACCTTCACTCACACCATGTACCCTAACCTCACCTCACCCAATGCATGTATATACACACACCCTCACATGCATATAGAACACATACACACACACTCACTCACATCATTCGCTCACCCTCCCTCACATGCATATAAGAGACACATACACACATAGCATGTATTTCCTCACTCTCATACATGTTGCACCGAAATACTGTGCATTCATTCACTCACTCATATTTCTGTATTTAAAGGAAAGGGAAAGTGTTTAACCAGGAAAGGCACACTAACATGAAGCTTGTTTCCAGGTGAGACCTGGGAGCACAAGGAAGTTAAGGACTTGCTCAGAGTCACACAGTATGCAAGTGGGAACCGTGGGATTCAAACCCAGGTCTCCAGGTTTGCAGCTCAGAGCCTTAAACCACTGCAGGATGCTGCTTCCTTAAAGAGCTAGTGGATCCAAAAAGGCAGACAGGAAAATAATACAGATTTTAAGAAGTAGTCAGTTGTAACTTTTTATTTCTGAAGTCTTCTTTTTCCATTTGTTCATTAGAAAGTCTTGTATGTGATAATATTGTGCTGGATGTGTGGAATAGTTCTTCGCCTGAAGCTAACATACCTATCTCTATCCCCCACACATCATCGACATTGTGACCTCACCAACATTGACATCACAGGTGACTGAGTGGCTGTTTCTAAGCATCAGTGATGTCACAGCCAGTGAGGTCACAATGATGATGTAGTGGAGAGGATAGAGCTAGTTATGTCAGCTGCCAGGCAGACTGTTCTCACATCACAACTACTAATATCAGGTAAACAATCAAATTAACCAAAAGGAAAAGAAAAGTACTGTACCTCAGATATAAAAGGTAATGATTAACTGCTTTTAAAACTGATGTTAGTTGTTGGCAGTAAACTAGCTCTTTATTTATTTATTGAATTTTGTTGACGGTAGGCCCACTGGCCCGGAGGTCCTTTTAAAGAATTTTACATTCATATATATTTGGTAGTTCTAACCCTACTGTCCGGCTCCTCTTGGTTCATTATGGCAGCAATGACTCTGCTGATCACTGCTGACTGAGGACAGTTTTGGCTTTAGGATTTCACTGCAAAGGCAGTTAGGGCATGTAACAGCTCTGCCTCTCAACAGTTTGTCCAAGTCTTGGATGACTGCCTTTTGTGATATATACACACACATTGGGACTGAGATACTGGCACAGTCCAGCAGGTGGCACTGCAGGATATGTATTCATCCAGGCTATGTCAGTAAACAGCTCCATTTTCCCAGCTAAGACCGTTCTCTTTTTGGGTGAGAAGGAAAATGTTAGGCAGGATCTAATTCTCTGGTGTGGGTTGTTTCAGAGTGTCAGACAGCATCTGGCTGTCTGGTGTGAAGTCAGACAGCTTAGGATAGCTCCCAGTCTGGAGTGGATTGCATAAAGAGCTTCAGGAAGCATCTAGATGACTGGTGTGGATCAATTAGAATGCTTCAAACAGCATCCGGATGCTTGTGTGGATTTATTAGGAATGCTTCAGACTGTATCCGGATGCTTGTGTGGGTTTATTAGGAATGCTTCAGACAGCATCTGGCTATGTGGTGTGAGTTTATTAGTACTTCAGACAGCATCTGGATGGATGGTGTAGGTCTGGAGAGTTTTTGACAGAGTCCGGATGTTTGATGTGGGTCTTAGACAGCATCTGGCTTCCAGAGTGGGTCAGTTAGGAAAGCCTTGAACAGTATGCAGATGTCTGGTGTGGTCTGTTAGCTGAGCTTCAGACAGTAGCTGGATGTCTAGCTGGGTCGGTCAGGGTCCTAGGCAGAATATCTCACCCTCAGATGTTTAGTCTGTCAGTTTTAGGAACAATCAACACTGCTTGCTAAACACGTATAGGACAAGAGGGCAATTAATCCATTAACCATCAGGGGTCATGTTCTATCAGACCCTTGCACTGCTGTATAGAATCACCAAGAGCCCTTGCTGGAATCAGACTGGAGACTGTCGCCTGAAGGCAGCAGCTCTAACCATCATGCTACAAGGAAATTCCCGATTAGCTGGAGAAGTCAGGGGTGGTTAAAGTAGGTTTTAACTTGCATTTAGAAACAGCAACTCGTAACTAGGGACACTTCTACTGCAGTTCCTGAACAATATGGGGTTCTCTTATACCAGCTTATAAAAAGGCTCTAAACCCCAAATTCATTGGCCCAAACTAGAAAGGTGATAGTGCACTAGTAAAGCACAATACATGGTCATTCTAGAACCTGACCTACTATGAAATGGTATACCTTGATATGGGCAAATGGAATTGAGCGACTCAATTTCGCACCTGTGAGGATTAGCAAATGGGCTGAGAGAGTGAGGAGGGAATAGCAACTGCAGAGCGATGGAATAATGAGAGAGGCGATTGATGGGGATATGGAATAGTGTTCTGGGTGAAATGTGGTAGTACAGCCCGCCACCACTGAGCTGGCCGCCTGGTGTGGAGGATGCGGTCAGTGCTTGGAGTGTTGAAGATGCTGGGTTAGGACTGCCTGCAGGTAAATAGTTTTGGTGTTGTGATGGCCCCTTAGTGTTTAATTCTTACGTTAAACGCGGAACATTTGGGAAGTAGCACGGGGTGTGCCTCTCCATCCAATGCACTGCTCCTTGCCAGCAGGCGTGGCGATCCTGCACCAATGGGTGCAGGAGCTCAATATGACAGCGGTGTTCCTCTCCTTCAAAGGAAAACACCACTGCCATACTGAGCGCCGCCTCTCTCCTTGCGTCACGTGTCCTCGGCGTCACGCCGCCCCCAAAGCTTTCCTGCCACGCTGGGAGCCCACCCCAGCGTGGCAAACGTGTTTGTTTGCCAAGGGGTGCCCAATTCCCCGTCGGCTCCAAGTCCCCAAGTCATCCTGCTGCCACGCTGGGAGCCCACCCCAGCGTGGCAAACGTTTCCTTTGTTTAGGTGACGGGGTGCCCAATCCTGCTGGCCTCGCCCCCGCTGTAAGTTTGCTGACGGGTGCCCAATCCTCGTCGGCTCCTCGCCCCCCACACATCTTCTGCCACGCTGGGAGCCCACCCCAGCGTGGCAAACGTCCCATCGCCGTTTTTTAAACCTGTAAAATAAAACGGTCCCAAGGCGCGTCCTCCCAGCCCCCTCCCACAACCCGCACCCACCCACTGCACCAGCCTTCCCCACACCCCCACCCCATACTTACCTCTGGACTCGGCGACGATCTTGGTGGACGGGAACAGGTCTGCACTCTTCAAAGCCGACCGCGAACTGAAATGCCGATAAGCTGTATAATGGGCTACATAGGGGTTTCAACTTTATGCATATCTCAGTCATTTTGGAATCTTTGCACCAATTTTCAACATGGGGTTTTTGGGACCCCTTCTCATGAATGATGTCACTGTCATGGCGTTATTCGGGCCGAAGGTGATTTCCAGGCACTGCACAGTCACTGCACGAAATCACCCTTGCGCCTCGAATAACGCCATGACAGTGACATCATTCATGAGAAGGGGTCCCAAAACCCCATGTTGAAAATTTGGTGCACAAATTCAAAAAATGACTGTTTAAGAGCGTCACGCTATGCGCAGTTCCTACGCAGGCTCGTAAGTTCGCGAATTTTCAATATTTTCACTCCAGATTTTCAACATTGCCATTTTATCACACCTTCTTATGAGCTGTACAGCTGTCATTTTTCACATCTCACCCAAACGTGTTTCCGCCCATGTAGCGCATAATGCGAGTCGGTGTGCAAACTCAATGTATGGGACACATTAAGAAAATCACAGTGTCACTGTTCATGAGCAGAGATCTTAAAATGGCTATGTTGAAAATTTCATAAAAATTCCTACAAATAACTGTTTACAGCCGCAAGGTTGGCATTAAACCCCACGCACGCTCGTAGGTTCGCGAATTTCAATATTTCACCCAGATTTTCAACATTGGCATTTTACCACACTTCCTTATGAGCAGTACAGCTGTCATTTTTCACATCCTGCCCAAAGCGTGTTTCCGCCTATATAGCGCGCGATGGGGGGTAACAAAAGGTCATGCTGACAATTTATTGTGCAAATACCAGTCGCACAGGGCATTAGGGTAAAGCACCATACATGCCAAACACCACTGCAAATACCTGCAAAGCGAGCGTTCGGCATTGACAAATGCTTGTTTTGTTTGCCTCTTGTGGTTTCCCGACTGTGTTGCACCAGCCGCAGTATCCTCCTTGCACACCGCAGCCCCTCCTGTGTATTCCCTTTCCCCAGTGTCCGCCCCTGGAGTTGATTATTATATTATTTGAGGGTGTGGGGGACTAGGCCCCCTACATTTAAAAGTGAAGTTACATTCTGAAAAGGACCTTCGGCCCAGGGCTCACCCGATTAACAAAACTGAAATACATAAATAAATACACTGTTAGTGTTTTGTAATGTATAGTCACGGTGGCTGTGTTGAGTAAAGTGTCATGGAGTTGCAAACCGATATAGCATTCGGCCGATATGCACTTACTGTTATAGGAGTCGCCATTATGACATGGAACCTCGAGAATTAATTGGCCTGCCAACATTCTTAAAAAGAATATTTGGCCATTGTCCTTGTTGTACTCAAGTAACATTTCTAGTATAATCCTTCAACAGTGCCTCCACAACTTATGTCTCCCGTGCCGTCTGTCAAAAGTCAGCAAGAAAAATTATTCACCATAGTAGTGTTGGTTCTTCCACCAGATCTCTCACAGTACTTAACTACTGCAAATCAGCCTGCTGGTCTGAGCTGCTCCAGAGAGTAGAATTTATACAGATTAGAGAATCTTGGAATGAAATTCAAATTTCTGCTCAGTAGTCATGCTCTGCCCTCTAATATCAGATTTATTTCTGTAGCTAGGGAGCAGTGACCACTAAACTGCTAAACCTAGACAAAATAGAAGGCCCAAAAATGTTGTGTCCTTGCAGCGATATAACATGGCAGACCAAAAATTGTTCAACAAAATCACCACAAATCGACTGTAGACAATGCACAAAAATGCTCATGTGAAATAAGGAAAGAAAGAAAAGTGATTCTTGGAGAACCTTTTCCAGGTCCTGGAAGGGAGTTAGGGTGTGTTTACTAAGCATAGTGAGGATCCTGTGGAAGAAACATTACTATAGTGAGTAATTTTCCTTCAAACTCCAGGAACCCCTCATTAAGCTTAACTAGTGCAGACTACAAAGCAGTACCTTGGGAGGCTGGGTACAGAACCCATTTATTTATTTAAAAGTTTAACAAGGAAATACATACTGAGCTAATAACAGCTCGTTTCCAGATGTGTCCAGAGGAGAGGGAGAAGGTGATAGCTAAACAATAAAATTATTGAAAACACAAGAAATCAAATACAATGATATAGAGTTACAAGCAGAATCATAAATATTAGAGGCAATTTAGTAATGAATGCAATTAGAAAATATAACAGTCTCATATGTAAAGAAGGGAAGAAGTAGTGAAACAGCAAGAACAGGGCAAAAATACAGAAGGGGGAGTAAGAAGAGACAACCAGAACAAGTAATGAGGGAGTAAAGGGACAGGGTCATCGACAGTTGCAGGAAGGATAAAAAAAGTCATAAAGAAGAAACTTTAGGGGCAAGGTTCTGCAAAACAGCAGTGCCAAATCTGGCATCCCTTCTGGACTGTCGTCCAGACAACAGGGCTTTGGAAGGTGTGTACTATTTTCCAGATAGCTACTTTACAAATTTCCAGCAAGGGAATATCCCTTGCAGCTGCCACATTGGCAGAAGTGCCACATGTGGAATGTGCCCTGAGGCCTTGTGGTGGCTATACTGTAACATAACTGAATGCAAGTGACTATCCAGCAAGCAATTGTTCTCTTGAGGCTGGCCTTCTTGCCAACTTCACCATATGTGACAAAAACTGAGAATGGGAGGACGGACTTCCTTAGTGTGGTCCAAGTAGTAACTGAGCTATCTCTTAACATCCAGACTGTGCAGCTTCTGCTCCCCAGAGCTGGATTTTGTTGTAAAGAACACTGGAAGGGTAATGGATTGGTTTAGGTGAAATTCAGAAACCACTTTAGGAAGGAATTTCCTGTTTGTCCTTAGGACTACCTAGTACCTGTGGAAGATGATGTAATTTGGGTCTGTGCAGAGTCTGCAGCTCGTAAACCATTTGTGCGACACAAGTCATAGCCACCAGAAAAAATGTTTTCCAGGTGACATACTTTAAGTCAACAGTAGCCATGATCTCAAAGGGTGCTCCATGAGCTCAGCAATCTACAGGTTCAAATCCCATGGAGGAGTGGATCCTGACGGGGATATAACAGCAGAAGCCCTTTAAAGAACTTTTTGAAAATGTGGTATGAAGCCACTGTTTTCTCTTTACCTTCTGAAACATAAGCTGACACTGCTGCCAGATGCACCTTAAGGGCCTGAGGGCTAAGGACGGGAGGTGGACCAGGCAGTCCAAGACTGTGGGTAGATCTGCCTGCAAGGGACTGAGCTGCTTAGAAGAACACCACAAAGAAAATGAAAATTACGTACCTACCGTAATTCTTGATCTTCTTGTATATCTTTACCATTCATCACTGGTGGGTCTAAGCTGGAGGAGCTAGGATCCCGTGGGAAGCTAACAGCTGAAAACTTTTTCAGCTTTCCTCTGGAGGAGGGCCAACATCAGAGACGGCACCACCCTCAACACCGATATAATCGTGACACACTGCAGGTTGGCCAGTACGGAGCGTCG
Source organism: Neoceratodus forsteri (assembly GCA_016271365.2). Taxonomy (NCBI): domain Eukaryota; kingdom Metazoa; phylum Chordata; order Ceratodontiformes; family Ceratodontidae; genus Neoceratodus; species Neoceratodus forsteri. Next base: position 1,026,880,200 of record CM057451.1, on the reverse strand, counting down.
GCCCTTCCAACATCTCAGTTCTGCTGCACGAAGGGAAGATAGGGATAGCAGAAAAGGGGTGGAGGGTGGGGCAAGGAGCCCAAGGGATAGAAGAAGGAAAGGATATAAACTTAAAAAGGAATAAGCCAGCCAGAGGAGAGGATAGGACCTAAGTTTTCTGGGAGGCTCCACCACCCTCTCTGTGAAGTAGCCGCTCCTAGTCTGTCCTCTGTCTGTCTGTCTGCCCTCAGCCTCCCACCTACCAGCCTCAAGTGATGCCCCTGGTGACCCCTGTCTCCCTCAGCTGGAAAATCCTATCAGGGCATGCCCTACTTACCCCCTTTAGAATTTAAGGACCTCAATCATGTCCCTCTGTCCCTCTCTCCTCCAGGGAATACAAGTTAAACTCCTTGAGCCTCCTCATAGGTCTTTTCCCCATCCCCGTATCATCCTGGTCACCCTCCTCTGAACCCTTTCAAGGAGTGTAATGTCCTTTATAAAGTGCAGTCACCAAAACTGCACACAGTGTTCAGTGTGTGGTCTAACCAGGCAGTTATGCAAAGAGAGAATCACCTCCACTTCCTGGAAGTTATCCCTCTTGAAATGCACCCCAGCATTTTATTTGCTTTGGCGCAGCCCTCCTGCACTGTTCAGAGTTATTTATTTTGGCATCCATCACCACTCCAAGGTCCCTCTCCCCATTGAGCATGCCGTTACAGAAGCAATGTCCAGGCTGTAATGTTTCATGAAGGTATGAACAGAGGACCAGGTGGCCGTGCAGATGTCTGCAGTGGACACGTTTCTAAGAAAGACAGTGGAAGCGGCCACTCCCTAGTCGAGTGGCCCTTGACTGTCCCCGAAGGGCTTCTCGCACTTCTGGTAAATGTAAGAAATACAATTAGCCAGCCATCTAGACAAAGTCTGTTTGTAAATAGCCTTGCCCTGGCACTTGGGAGCAAAGGTGATGAAGAGTTGATCTGACTTACGAACCTCCTTAGTCCTTGAGACATAATATCTCAAATTCCTATGCACTCGAGGTGTGCAGGAGATACTCCCATTAAAGTAATCCGTGTAAAACACCAGTATTTGACATTCTGATTTAGGGTAAATTCTGAAACTACCTTTGGTAGAAAGGAAGGAGTTAGTCCACAGAGCCACCCAGTTTCTGTGGAAAATTAAATAAGGCTCTTAACAAACTAGAGCCTGATGCTCCAAAACTCTTCGAGTTGAAGTGATTGCAATTAAAAGAGTGTTTTCCATGAAAGGTAACGCATATCACTACTTGCTGCCGCTCAAAGGAGGCAAAGTATGTTTTTCTAAAATAAAATTAAGATCCCTGGGGGAACTGAATTCCAGACTGGAGGTTTGAGGAGAAGGATCCCTTCAGAAAGGTTCTGGAAACCTCTAGCTGAGCTAGGGTTTTGCCCTCCACGGAAGGTGGTAGGCTAAACTGCAGATAGATGGACCTTCAGAGAAGAATAAATGAGGCCCAGCTCTGACAGGAATAAGAGGTACTAGAGGACCTGGGAAGCAGAGCAGGAAACGGTTCGCCTTTTGCTGTGGCCCAGATTGAAAATCTTTTTCCACTTCAGAGCATACATGGATCTAGTGGAGGGTTTTCTGGCCTCCACTAAGACCTGAGCAACTCTGGAGGAGGCGCCATAGCGTGAAACCGCTTTGTCCAAAGGTACCACATGAAGGTGGGTGATTTGAGGCTCGGATGTACCAGGGTGCCCTGCTCCTGGGACAGAAGGTTGTGAGAGAGAGGTAGAGGTACTGGGGTTCCACCGCTAGCTGTTGCAGCAGAGAGAACCATATCTGCCAAGGCCACAGAGGGGCAATGAAAATCATGTGAGCCCTTCTGCCTGTAGCTTCAGCAGAACCTTCTGCAGAATAGTAAAGGAGGAAAGCATCAGAAATCTCCCTGTCCAAGATAGAGACAGCGTATCTTGACAAAAACACCACGCCTGGGAACGAGTGAGCAAAAGCTGGGTAGTTTTGTGTTAGATGGGAGGTAAAGATGTCTATTTCTGGCTGACCCCACTGAAGGAAGAGATCTTCCACTACCTCCTGCTTTAGTTCTCACTCGTGAGCCCGAGTGACAGAGCAGCTGAGACTGTCTGCCAGAATGTTGTGAACACTTGGAACATGGACTGCTATCAAGGACAGGCCATGTTGAACAAGCAATACCACACTTGCATCACATCCCTGAAAAAGGGGTACCAACGGGTACCTCCTGTTTGTTGATGTACCAGACCATTGTCATGTTGTTGGTCTGGATGAGAAGTGTTCCCAGAACTAAGAGGGATTGAAAGGCTTGGAGAGCATAGAGCATTGCTCATCTCCAGGATGCTGATGTGTACATTCTCCTCCATGGAAGACCATGTCCCTTGTGTTCGATGGTCTCCCAAGTGGTCCCCTCCCATCTGTAGTTCGAGGCGTCTGTTGTAACAGTCATGGAGAGGGACGGGAGTAGAAGGAAACCCCACCGAAGGTTGGATGGGCCCTGCCACCAGAGGAGATCTCTCTCAGACTGTTGGAGACTAGAACCTTCTGGTCCATGTCGTCCAAGCGTTGATCCCTTTGGACCCTGAGGGACCATTGGGTCACCCTTATGTGCAGTCTGGCCAGTGGGACTGTGGGTATGGTGGCTGCCATCACACCCAACAGTCGGAGGACAAAGCGTGCTGTGGTCCAACCAGAGGAGGCCACCAGTGCTGCTTATAGGATAAGGGTCTCCGCCCTGTCCGTGGAAAGGAATGCCCTGCCCTGAACCATGTCTAGCACCGCTCCTATGAATTGGAGGCGCTGGGAAGGTGACAGCTGAGACTTGGGATAACTGACCGTAATGCCAAGTCTGGAGAAAAGGTCCAGGGTGAAGGAAAAGGAATCATCAGACTGTCCCTGGGATGGAGCTGAAATCAGCCAATCATCAGGTATTTTATTTTTATTTATTATTTATTAAAATTGATAACCAGGAAAGGCACACTGAGTCAAAGCTCGTTTCAGGTGTGACCCAGGTACAGTGCATACACAGAAATGAGAAGAGTTACACAAAGTAATTTCAAAAGACACAATATACACAATCATATTTCATACAGTACACAAGATTTTACATTCACAGTAAAGTCAGCCAGTATACGGAAATAATGTTCTGGACTAGCTTAGGGGCATTCTGGGAAATAGTGGAGCAATTGGGGTGGGGGTGGGAGAAGCCTGAGGAGTCTTTTATGGATGAAAGAGAGGAGGCCTGGCGAAGGTCGGAGGGAAGGCTGTTCCAGAGAAGGGAGGACGGTGCAAAAGGCAGTTTGACTGGTAACGTTTTGTGGGTGAGGAAGTGAAAAGTGAGAGTCCCTGTGTTGGAGAGGGTAATTAAAGGAGTTTGCTGGGGTCAGGCGGGAAGTGAGGTGAGGGGAGGGGAACCAACCAGAATTCTGCTATGAGGCGATGCTGTGGATGTTTCTTCTGTGGGAGAGCGGGCAAGGGAGAGTGCAGCATAGAGGGTGCAGTGGTGAGTGCATGGGGGAGGCAGTGGCAAAGCGGCAGAAAGAATTGAGTAGAATGTCCAGTTTGGAGAGAGAGATGCAGCTGGGGCCATTCCATAAACAATATCAGCATAGTCCAACACTGGCAGGATTGTTTTATACAAGCTCTGCACCGGTGGGAAGGGTAGGCTGGCTTTGTGCCAATAGAGGATGGCATGTTTTGGCGGAGTTTGACACAGATAGTCTCAGTAGGAGTGGGAGAAATTTAGGTGGCTGTCCAGCAAACACCCAGGTACTTGAAGGCTGGGACCAATTCAAGGGCACAGCCATCCAGGTAGTGATTATGGGGTGGCAGAGGAGGCAAGCTTGTCCTGATCCAAAAGCCATGCTGACAGTTTTATTGGTTTTTAGTTTTAGCTGGTTTTCTAGGAACCAGGACTGGACTCTGTTGAAGTCGGCCTGGAGATTGGGAAAGATACTATCGAGGAGTGGCCAGAGGCAAAGATGATAGTGTCATCTGCGAGAGATGCACATTAGAGGACAGGCAGGCAGAGGAAAGGTCATTTATGAAAGAGAGGAGATGGGGCCAGGATAGAGCCTCGGGCACACCAGATAGGATAGGGAGAGGTGTGGGAGAGGGTGTCGCCTATTTAAACTGACTATAGTCTATTTAGGAGGTATGGAGCAGAACCAGTCGACAGTGGGTTGGGCAATGCCAGGAGCTGAGCTTATGGAGTAGCAGTGCGTGGTGGAGATGGAGTCGAAGGCTTTTGCCAATCGATAAAGATGGCAAGAAAGGTTTGGCTATGATCCACGGCCGAGAGGATGGAGTCAGTAATGCGCAGCAGAGAGGTGATGGTGGAGTGGTGCTTTCTGAATCCTGACTGCACGGGTGAGAGGGAGTTGTTGGAGGAGAGAAAGTCTGACAGTTTGGACAGAATGAGGGATTCCAGGACCTTTGCAGGGAGGGAAGAGCAAGATGGGCCTCTAGTTTCCTGGTAAAGAGAAATGTCCACCTTTGTGAAGAGGATGATCTTGGCCAGTTTCCAGGCTGCTGGAACAGTGGCTGTGGGAGGAGGGAAGAGAGATTTATTATGTGTGTCAAGGGGCAACTATGGCAGTGGCAGATATATGGAGCAGCCTGGGTGCAAACCATCTGGGCTGGCTTTGGATTGGTTTAAAGCGGTGATTGCATTGAATACTTCCCATGGCATGAAAGGAGGAAAGAGGAAACCAGGGGTAGGGGAGGTAGGTTCAGTAGGGTCGTGGTTGGGTGGGGGACGGGCATGGGGGAGTCGGACGCACAGGAGACAAAGAAGTTATTGAAAAGTTCTGCTACAGACTTTGGGTCCAAGACAGATCTGCCCTCAAAGTTCAGGACAGGACATGCTTGCTTAGATTGGGGGTTGAGAAGGAGTTGATCAACTTTTAGAAGGATGCAGGGAGTTATGGGTTTGGGAAAGTTGTGCTTTAAAATAAGAGGATTTTAATTGATGGATGGCCTTCATGCAGTAATTTCTAAGATGTTTGTAGGATTGGAGATCACATGTAGCATGGGTGGTCTTGTACAGCCTCCATGCGTGGTCTTGTACAGCATCCATGCCTTGTCTCTGGAATGACACAAAGCAATAAGATCGGGTGAGATCCAGGGGTGGTGGTAGTGTTTAACTCTACGCTTCCTGAGGGTGCATGGAGGTCCCAGGAGTGCTGGAAGATGTTGCAGAAGTGGGATAAGGCAATGTCAACATCTGACCCAAAAGGACTGGTGACCAGTCAGCATTTGTTAGGTCTCGGAGCAGGGGCAGGTTCATTGAGGAGCTGCAAGGAGTGAGACCAGATACATTTGGAAGGAGCATGGTGAGTGGATTTTGCAGATGCAATAGGTAATACAGTGGTCACTGAGAGCATCTGAGAAGATGCCGGAGGCAGAGATGTGGTGGGGATAGGAGGTTAAATCCAGTCCAGGAAGGTGTGGTTTTGGGACCAGTGGTTTAGGCAGGTAGGCTCCTGGATAAGTTGGAAGATACTGAGGGCTTCTATCATAAGGGTGGTGGGTTTGGCGGGTGAGGAGAGCCAGTTAAGATTGGTATGGTATGAGTATAGACACATAGATCCCCTTGTAATGCAAGGTCACCGCTACCACTGTCAGGCACTTGGTGAAAAGCTTGAGGTGCCTAGGAAAGGCCAAAGGGAAGGGCCTTGAACTGAAAAATGCCCTCCTGGAAGGAAAATCTCAGAAAGCGTCAGTGGGCTGGCAGGATTGGGATGCATAGATAAGCATCCTGCATATCCAGGGAACGCAGCCAATCATTTAGTTGGAGCAGGGACAAGAGTCCCTGGAGGGTTAACATGCAGAACCTCTTGTATTCTACAGAGATAATCTAGGATCTAGGATGGGCCTCAAATCTCCTATCCTTTTGGGCACTAGGAAGAAGTGGGAGTAAAATCCCTTCCTATTTGCTCTGGTGGAACATGCTTTATGGCCGATTTTGCAGTAGAGCTTGGATTTCCTGTAGGATGAAGCTGTGGTGTCCTCACAGGTAATGAGACCTGCCGGTGGGCTTCCACACCCTACCAACAGGAATTTCACCATCCATGACCTGCCCACTTCTTCAAATCTGACCCCTCTCCGCCATAAGGTGCTGTCACACCATCGTCTCAGGTGTAGACCGAGGCAAAATATGTTAGTATGTAACTTGTACCCTAGCCAGCAAGGGTCACCACAGGAATGGTACACAGGACACTGGAGGAACAGAAATAGTACAAAACAGAACTGAGCAGTTAAAGAACAGCTTACGCCTCTAGTAGAACTTTGAAAAAGTAATACTAAGACAAAGTTCAGCTTGTTTTACATTTTACCTGTAGTTCTTGCCTCTTTATGATCTTCCAACAGCTTTAGCAAGCGAAGCCTGTGAAAGCGAGAACTGGTACTGCAGGAGGGAGACTGGAATGTTCACCGTGTGATTTAAGGCACAAGACAAATGTTCATGGGTATTACACTTACATAGGTACTAATTAAATTATGTGACTAATACCAAAATTCAGAAAAGGTTAAAAAAATAATAATTTTTTAAACTCAATCTCTCCAGTGGCTCTTTTGGGTCAGGCTCAGCACTGGATGGTTCCAATGCCATATGGCGGCTTCAGTTAAAACTGTCATGAAAATTTCCATGTTGATGTTACAAAAGTGTATCAATATAATTTGTCATTGTAGAAAAAATAAAAAGTATATAAATAACATTTATTTGATAAAAACACCTCTGTCTTGAAAAATATACATTGATATAGTTAAGAAAACTGCCTGTTTCTATATTGATAATGCTATTACTACTATTACATGATAATGAGATAATAACACTATTTCTTAATGCTAGACTCTTAGTTTTCATTTAAAAGCCTCAACAGTTCCAGAGTTAGACCTTTCAAAGTTTAATTTCTTTCAAACAGGCCGACTTTGTAACCTTTAGTGCTAGACACACATTTTTTAAATGAAAGCTTTAAGAGACATATTGATAAGACAGTACTAAAGTGATCATATATCGATATAAAAAACAAAATGGTTCACTACATTTTTAAAGTCTTGTCCTGTCATTATTAATGACATAATATGTATTTATTTATTGAAATGTTTCACCAGGAAGGCACACTGAGTGACAAGTTGCTCGTCTCTCAGTGCAACCTGGGGAAGGGGTACATTAGGAATGAGATATTAAACATTCAAGTTATAAGTTCAACATTAACATACATTTGTAAGATAGATGTTACAAACGGTGTTACAACAGTGTTGCACATAACAGGAAAAACAGTGGACAATAATAAGTGCTGGGTTAATAAGTAACAAGTGCTTATGTGAAAAATGGGGAAAAGAGGCAGTGGTGAGGTGTGGGGGGAAGAGTTGTGTCCCTGGAGACCACTTCAGGATGCGAGGATCCTGCCCTGCACTGACCAGAGAGAAGGGGATATGGAAGTGTCCCAGAGAGAGCCCTGCAGGATGGTGGGGAAGAGACTAGATGATAGATACAAGCCCTTTTGGGGAGGGGAAGGGCCCATGGAAACCATTTGGGGCCCCTTATATTCTGTGAGAAATTAAGGGAAGCCAGTAAGGGGAGCAATTTGGGGAAAGGGAGGAGAGCTAGAATTTGGGTGAGTGTGCACAGGTTAAAATGAAGGTGATGGTAGAGGGGTCGGTTTGTCCAGGGCTTAGAGGAGGGAGTTAGGAGGGACATGCCAGGAGCAGCTAGGAGCAAGGTAATTATTGAGTGCAGAGCTGATGGAGTAAGCAGAGGAAGAGTGCCGGATCTGAAGGAGGAGGGAATTCCAGATTTTGGGAGGCGGTGAGAATAAGAGGATTGGCCGATTTGGGTGGATCTGCAGGGGACTACCAGGTTGCGTGAGTCAGTTGATCTAAGAGAATGAGAGTGGGAAGGGGGTGTTATAAAGGCGGAGGTGAGGTAGGAAGGGAGCTCACCCAACCAGTGCTTGGAGGTGAATTCAACACAGTGTTAGAGCTACCTATTTACAAGAGAGGGGAAGGATAGATCACAATAAAGACTGGCAGCGTGGTGCGAGGGGGGGCATCCAAGGCAAAGCGGCAGAAGGAATTGAAGAGGGTGCCCAGTCTGGCCAGGGAGGACTTAGGGGCAGCACCATAGACTACGTCACAGTAGTCAAAAATGGGATTATCATCTTCTGGACAAGTTCACACCTAGCAGTTGGAGGGATGCAACTACGGTTCCTGAACAGGGCACCAAGCTTGGGGCACAGTTTTTCTGGATTAACGTCAATATGTTCAGAAGTTTAGGTGTTGGTCCAACCAAACACCCAAGTACCTGAAGGAGGATGAATATCCACATGTATAGACATGTAGCAACATAGTAGAACTGTATTGTTAGGATCAGTACATTTTGAACAGATTCAAGCCTTCATTTTCATAAAATATAATTTTGGAAATGGTTAGAAGATACTAGTGGTTGTTCTGGCTAAGAATAAACATGCTCATTTCTAGTTCTTATTATTTCTGACATTTTCATGAAAACAGGAGATGGAGTTTGACTGCTACAGTTGCTTATCTGCAACCTAAGATCACAATGTCTGTCTTGTGACATCACAGGCAATTCCTCAGCAACAAATTCTGATTCACAAGCAGCTGCAGGAATGAACTATTAAGTTTCCATGTGCATGAGGCTCGATTTTAACAGGCCCTTTGGCGAATGCAAGGCGCATCACTCTGGGGCTGTAGCGAACTCTGGGTGCATCAGGACCTTGCACTGAATTTTATAAAAGGGGTCCCTGCACCCAAAAACCTAGGATTTGCTGCAGCTGCAGGATGAGATGCCAAACAGATGGTGCACTACGGGAATTGCCACAGGGATCCAGCACGATGGTTGGTGGTGTGCAACTGTGCATGCAAGAGGGGATAGGGGCAGGCAGAGCACAGGGGTGCCCTAGGGGGCATAACAGACAGAGACAGTACAGGGTGGCGATTTGGTTCCCTGGCTGGGATGCACTGAGCGCCAGGCAGTCAATAACTGCCTAGCATAGCACATTGCACCGTGGCCAGGTGCCACATCACCACACTGCACTGCCTCTGTCTCTCTCACACCCCCAAGGCACCCCTGTGCTCTGTCTGGGCCCAGCCCCATCCTGGCAGGCTCCCTCCCCACTGGCACCATTGTCCTGAATTGGCACAGGGCTCTTAGACCACCTTCTGGCTGGTCTAGCTTGACCCCTGTTGCATCCATGGTGGGGCTTGCAAAATCCCCAAAAGGGATGACATCCCTCATGGCGCAGAAGCACGCTTGTCACAAGATGGAACATGGCTACTTGGGTGCAAGGTATCCTAAATCAACGCAGCCTGCATTAGAAAAATCAGTTTTTTGCAAGGTTTGATGCACAGGGACACTTATGACTTACCCATTTAGCGCAGGCACCTTGTGTCAAACCTAGTGTTTGAAATCAGGTCCATGGTTTTAGTAATAAGGAATGGGAGCCTGTAAAAATGTATAAAATATAAGCTGAGCTGTGTTGTCTAAGTATTACATTTACAAAGCTGTTCCAGAGATGACGACTGCTCTTGGAATGAAGGCTAGAAACCGAGAAACAGAATTTGTAGTCAGAAAAGGATCACTTGCTCCACCCAGTCTGCCCAGATGTTCCTGCCTAATCTACAGTATCTTCTCAGACCCTAACTGGTTTCTGGTTACTCCCTCCTCCTGCCTATTTACTAATATTCTCCTGTATCTATCTCACTCATGCCGCACCCCACCCCACACACTGGTTTTGCCTCTACTACTTCTGCTGGCAGTCTGTTCAGACATCTGCCACTCTTTCAGTGAAGTAGTACTTTCTCACATTCTTCTTACACCCTCCCTCAGCTTCATCACCTGTCCCTGGTCCTGGAGCACTTTCTCATTTGAAAGGACTCCCCTTCTGCCTCCTGTTCACCCGTGTGAGGTAGCTGAAGGTCTCTATCATGTCCCCTCTTGCTCTCCTCCATTCTAGGGTGGACATGTGAGATTCTTCACTCCCTCCTCATAGGGCTTCTTGTGCAATCCCTGCACCATTTTAGTTGCTCTCCATGGACTGCCTCCATCCTGTCTATGTCCTTTCTGAGGTGTGGTCTCAAAAAGTGGACACCGGACTCAGAGTTTCACCAGCAGGTAATACAATGGCAACACCACCACCCTCCTCCTGCTGGAGATACATTGCCCTATGCACCCTAGTATCCCACTAACCTATCCACTGCTTTGTCACACTTCATGTCACTTGAAGTTTAGTCAGTTATAGCAATTCAAAGTTTCTTTCCTGCTTAGTGACTATCAATACCTTCTACCCCATCCTAATACATCTCATGGGTTCCTATACCCAAGGTGCATTTTTGCACTTTTTGGCATTGAACTTCATCTGCCATGTTCTTGACAACTGCTTGAGTTTCACAAGATCCTGCACATTTCTCCACTCCCACCTGACTGCTCACCCTATAGCAGCTTTTGGTATACTCTGCAAAAGCATACCTTCCCTTACAGTACTTCTACAAGGTCACTTATGAAGACAGTGAATAGGACTGATCCCAGTACTGAGCTCTGTGGCTCCCCTGGTCCTTCCATCATCAGAGTGAGTGTTGTTAACCACGCCCTTTATCTCCTGTCTATTAACTTATTTTAAATCCAATTAGCCACATTAGATCCACTCCTAGGCTGCTCAATTTCTTAAACAGTCTCCGTGCAGCACAGTGTCGAAGGACTTACAGAGTACAGACAGTCCCGTCCTGCCCTTCCTGGTCACTCAATCAAAAATTCAATCAGATTCATCTGGCAACCCCCCATAAATCTGTGCTGCCTGTGGTCTTGCAGCCCGCTAAATTTAAGATACTCTACCAGCCTTTCCTTTGTCAGGGTTTCCATTAATTTTCCCACCACTGAAGTAAGACTGACCTGCCTATAGTTATTACTCTCCTCCCTGCTGTTGCTTGTCTGAAGAGGGACCATGTTTGCTCTTCTCCAGAACCATGCTTCTTTGCAGTAAACTGTTGAATAAGGCAGTCAGTTCGGCAGCTAGCACCTCCCTGAGTTCCTTTAGTACCCTTGAGTGTATCCTGTCTGGTCCCATAGGCTTGTCTACATTTCAGAGCTGCAAGTCATCTTTGGACGATTTCCTCTGAAAATAGACTAGTGTCCACCATCCCTGTTCCTACTACTCTCTAGTGATTCCACCCTGTTGATTATGGTAGCTTTTCCTTGGTCCTCTTCTCAGTATGCCACTTCTGCCCTCTAATACTCAGTATCCCTCTCCTTGCTTTCCATTTCTCACTTACAGTATGTATCTGAAGAAAGTCTTATCCCTTAGGGATCCTTTGGCTATCCTTTCCTCTGTCTGCAACTTTGCTCCCTTACTGCCTTTCCTGCTTCTCCGTTTACTTCCTGTCCTCTTCCTCTGCTTTTCCTTCTACCTCTGAATGCCACCCTTTATTCCATTACCATCTTGACCATTTCCTTTGAGAACCATAAAAGTCTCTTTCCTTATGCTTTTATTTATTTCCTTCATGCAGAGGCTGGGTGCATTAATCATGCCATCTCTAATGTTTTCCCCATTGTGACTCCACCCACCCTGGCAATCATCTCTACAAGGCAGTGTCTGAGGCAGGCTCCCATTTCTTTAAAATTCACCCTTCTGAAGTCCAGGACCCTCAACCTCTGTCCTCATGTAGTTTGCCTCTGTGCCTGTCTTTATGTTAAACTACAGTGTATGGTGATCACTTGTACGTAGTGGACTGCCCCTGTGATGTCTGTAATGCTGTCCCTGTTTGGAAACACCAGGTTCAGCACTGCCCGTCCCTAGTGGGTTCTTTGATGAGACTACAGTACCTGGATAAGACTTCTAGTCGTCATCTCCATTGGTCCCATCATTACCACAACTTGATAAAACAATGTGCTGAAGGAAACTGGACTTTACTAATTGTTCAGTATGAGTGACACTTACTTGGAATGGGACTCCCTCGGGTACCTGCTCTGAAGTTCAGACAGGAAGTATCCATCCATAATATCACAAATGAATTGCTGAAAGGAGACAATGGCATAAGACAGTCAGCATTAGGTGAAGCAGTAGCTCAATAAACAGAATTTGTCTAGGTTAAAGGAGAAAGATACTGCATGCAGCAGCAGCAGCAACCCAGTGTGCTAGGAAAGACACTACCTTTTGGGTGACTAACAGAGCCACAGCATATGAATGATAAATTTTGGTTTTATATAGTGTCCTTCTTGCTCAACAAAGCACTTTCTGAAGCAATGAGTATATATAGGGTGTTTAGGACTACAGTTGTTTTTGGCCATTAAGAGCATGGCATCCTTTCAGACAAGGGTAACTAAGTAGCAATATAATATTAAAGGTTCAGAAGACCCGAGCCAATAAAACTCTGTTTTGACCCGGTTTAAAGATGGACTGTACTGGACACTGAAGACCTCAGTTTATTCACCAACCAGGTGCAATATAGGATGGTTGGATTAGCTGAAGACTGTGATATCTTTTACAGGGTGTATTGTGTGTCCACATCCCATGGACTGAAACTGGCTCTGCACTAATCTTTGCAGCCTGTCTAAATTTATGGATCTTGAGCCCTGGGAAGCCCTCTACAAACCACCTGTCCTTGGTATCACTGAGGCGTGGCTAAATCCCACCTCCCGATGAGACCTATTACCTACCAGGGTACTCCCTGCTGAGACATGATAAGCCTGGCAAAGGAGGAGGTGGTGTGGATCTCTATATTAGGGAGCCTCTCACTGCTTCTCCCATCCTTCACTCTGACCCAAGATCCCCAGTGAATGGCTCATCATTGAGATGACCATAGGCTCTGCCAAGAAGATCTATGTGGGTGCTGCTACAACCCCTCCCCGCATGGGGTACCCCGGCCTCATATCCCACCTTGAAGGCCTGGTAGCCTCCTCCCCACCCGGACACCATCCTCCTCGGGACTTATACCCTGAACTGGTTAGGTGCCCAGGAGCTGGATTACTGAACCTGTTGAAACATAATCTGGTTCAAGTCATCTCCGCTACCACTTGACATAACAACGGACTCAAACCCACACTCTCCTTGAATGGGTTGCTACCAACAGAGAGTGAAAAATGCTTCTATCGGGGACACTGTCTGATGCCATCAGCAACTACTCCCCACCTACTGTATATGGTTTGGTCTACTAAGACAACACGTTGCCCCCCGCCAAACTCCTATCATTACACAACTTCAAGTGCCCAGATATTCCCAACCTCCTAGGTGATGTATTGTAGGTGCGGGTAACTTTGTGAACTGAACAAACTGCACAGTAGTGTGACACAATGGCAGGTAAAAACTTCAGCAAATTTATTTTACTTCTGCATCTTTCTTCTTTTAGCAAGACATAGTTAAACAGCAAACTGGTATGACATAAACAAAACATAAATGGCAACCACAAATCATAAAGATAACTTGGAATGCATGGCCAGAAAGTGCTAGCCATCCCAGGTGTTCTACTTAATACCAAGAGCAATGCTCAGAACTCCCTGCTGGAGTCTGACTCCAGACCCAACACCACCTATCTGAAGTAGCTTGCAATAACAGCCCTTATATACTTGCTTACAAACCCATGTGACTCTAAGCCCACCCCATCTAGTATTTCAAACATTTTTTTTTTTTTTATTAGTCTTTGGTAACCGGGTAAGGTCCACTAGGCACAAGTTCTTGTTTTCAGAGGCAACCTGGGAGGACTGGGCAGTTAAGTGACTGCTCAGAGTCACACAGTATGCAAGTGGAGGTTGTGAGAATCAAACTCAGGTCTGGTCTGCTGGATGTATTAAGCTCGTTCACACTCGTTCCTCTAACCTCTAGGCTATACTGCCAGCCACCTACCAACAGAGGATTTCAAACTTTTATTTACACAATACAACCTTTTTAGCTCAATCGTCATTTAACAGTATTGTTACAACAGTTATATAACATAACACTAGAAACAAATGCTTTCTAATTTGTATTTTATAAGAAAACCCCAAAAACACGAATGATTAACGGTCTCCACCTTCATTCAAACTGTCCTGCCTTAAGCTGCATAAATTTAGTGTCTACAGGCCAGCAGGCTCTTAAAGGAGTCCTGAATCTATACAGAGAAGAGCAGACCAGAGAGAGGGGTAAGTGGAGCTCCTTCCATTAGGGCCATTTTGTCACCTAACTGTAAACATTTGAACAAGTAATAACAAAACCTACTTGCTTCAGTTTCTTTGGGTAGTTTCTATGTCAGCATTTTAAAGCCCTTTAAGTAGATTACAACAGGTGAAGTAGAAACAGGAAACAATCCTCCCCACAGCATTCTAACCAAGCCCCAACCAGAAAACCAACAGTAAGTGCAAATCCAGCAATTTTATTCACAATACCTTTTATTTTCTGTGCTGAGAAGAGAAATGTAAAAGACACCTCCTTAAACTATTTTCAGTCTAATCTTAACACTACTACATGCTTGTGACCTTTTACAGCATGAGTTAAATAGTAGTGTCCACGAAGGCCGAGGAAGGGCTGCTCCTAACCTGAGAAACCACATTTGCTAGCAGCACCCTACAAGAAGTAATTACCTAGGAAGTGCAAACCAGCCCCCCAGTAGCATTATCCCCAGCAGCACAAATGTGCCTAAAGTTATGTGGCGGTCCGCCACACCCAGCGCTGAAGCAAAGGGAACTAGTCAGGAATCAGAACACACAAAACAAAGCACGCTTAGCCACACTGCCATGGAGCAACTGCACCATGTCCCTGCAGTTATCCAGGCAGCAGCTTTACTACACCCAACCCTCGCTCCCTCACCATTTTGGCTGTTCAGCTGTCTATGGTATAATTCTACCCTAAATCATACCACTAAAAACTATTCCCTTTAACAGGCAAACGCCCAAAAAGCTGAAGAAAAACACAGGCTTTCGCCGCATTCACAGTAAAAGGGGTGGGGTGGAGAAACATCCTACAACTCTCAACAGTCTACCTTCCCCATTCATATAGTTACCCCATGTAGTGCTAAACTGTGTGTTTCTTTTAACAGACATTCTTGCAAGCCTATTGTTGTCAACCTCCTGGACTGCATAATTGATAAAGAACCACCAGACTCACAGCACTGCGCTTTAAACCCTTTATCTCCCAAAATGCAGCCTGCATAAGCATGAAATTAGAGAAGCCCCACCAGCATGAGGAACAGCTTTTATTTACCACCTGCTAGTCCCCAAGTAGTGGCGGTTTCCACTAATTACCTTCACTATTTACTTTTACTATTCAAGCACTCCTGCTTCTCACTATAAATATAGGGACAAACAGCAGAGCACTGCACGATTCAAAGCACCATTTTGTGCATTATTGCTTCCTAGCATCTACTATTATTCGGATACATTAGGAAAGCAGCAGGAATTCTAACTCGGCAGTCACTATTCCATAGCACCCTAGGGCACCTGTAATTCCTATTAGGAAAATGAAACCCCAAAGAAACCTCAAACAGATAATTTCCAGCCCCATTTCATTACAAAGCTGCATCCATATGTAACCCCCTACAAATGAGGGTTCCTAAAAGTCTTCCTTGAGCTTGCCTAAATGCACACTGCCAGGCTGGTGTCCTACATTTTAGCAGTTTAAATGTGATTACCAGAGCCTGTATAGCCTCTGTGTATTGTCTCTTTAAGAGCTGCCTGATTGCAGCTTAAGTAATCTGAGGGGAGCTCTGTTGAAAGATGTAACTATTTACTGAAAATCATTTAGCGTGATAATGATAATGTAGTTTGTCTAACCTGCTTTCTTTGTAGCAAGGACTGTTTTGTTGTCTTCACTATCTTGGTCCTGGACTGCAAATTGGACCAATCAGTTCTGGTGGGACCTAAAATATAGCGGACTACAGAAGCTGTCTGAATTAAAATCCATAGGAACTGTAGTTTGAACTTTTGCACTTTTTGCAACTGAAGGGGAGCTTTGCTTTGACTGACAGCCAAATCAGCCAACCAAATATTTTGGATCTTGGGAAGTCCCGGGCTGCTTGTAGTTTTAGTTAGTTATAAGCTGGGAAGTGAAATGAGAGGAGCTGAAGTGATTCTGAGCAGCAATCCTGAGTGGATTCGCATGGGAGAACTCTGAAAAGGCTAAGTTTTTGGCCTGCATGTCGGTGTGCTGCTCTAAGAGGAGAGAAGAAATTATTCTGGACTAAATCCAAGTTTGTGTGACTAAAGTAAGCTACTGAGATTTTGCTGAATGCGGTCGACCTATCAGGAGTTCCAGCTACCCCTAAGCTCCGGTGTGTGCAGAGACTTTGCGATTGTGACCCGGGGGCGCTTTGCCTGAGTACAGTAGAATTCCGTACATGTAAATGTGCTATGAGCTGCTAGTGGGTTGTGAGTTAGTTCGCCATTGTGTGAACTGTGTTCTGCTTGCTGGAAGCTGTATCCAGCCCAGAATGGACTGCATCTGAATTTGTCTCCATGTGTCTGGGCCTTGCCAGACTGGCCCAGCCAGACTACCCACTGCACAGAGAAGCCATCACAGAGACCTGCCTGGGAACAGCCCCTGCTCCACGCTTGAACAGGAGCAGCGCCTCTGCGACTCGTGTGGGCCCTGCTTCTCCTGGCATTCCAAATCAACCACCTGCAGTCCTAGACTTTCATCCAGCCTGTGTCCAGTCTTGGGTATCGTGAGTAAATACCAGGATAGCTCCTACAACAACAGCTTAATCGGTGTGTCATCTGATTGTCTTTGTTGTTTGTTTCCTTCTGAACTGAGCCCTCTGGCTCGGATTACAAATATTGTGTACTGCGCGATGTTGTGTTTCCATCACGGCGCCCCAACTAGCTGCGACACCGGCCAACCCCTGGCAACAGTTCTGGCTAGCCCATCTCTTCTTCACCTGGGTACCCAGAGGTGTGACTGTCGGGGATTCAAAGCACATGCATAACTGCTTGATTGATATAACCTTTAAGCTAATTAACCTGATTTTGCCTCCTTGTTCAAGTCCTCTGAATAAATCAGATCTAACTTTTTCTGTATGTAATCTGACTGTGGTTCCAGTTTGTGCTTCAAGTACTGTACTGTTGCTATTTGCTGTACATAACCTTGTTTTACGGTGGGTCCCCAGGATTGAGCCAGAGGAACCAGCCCTGGTGGTAAGTGCAAACAGTGTGGGTACTTGTGTGGTGTACCAGGGTATTGTGAAAGTGATTATTGTACAGTGTTCAGGCCACTAGGGGAAAGAGGGAGTTACAGTGTCTGAAGGCTGTGCCCAGGTTAGATGACCACCACCAACTCTGACCTCTGGGTGCAGGCACCGTTCAGAACTGGTTCCTTTAACCTGCTACTAGCTAAGCAGGCAGGGTAGTAGCCCTTGGGATAGCCACTTAGGGGTTACAACTTGAAGGCTCAACTGCTGGGATTTTGTGTCCCTAGTGGCCAAATTTGAGAACTGCTGTTAAAAATAAATGGCTACCCAACGGAAGTGGCTGTACGCCAGTTGGTGCGGTGGTGTACTGGGCAGGAGATCGGACCTCAAAATGCTATACTTTTCTTGGATATTCCTGGGTACCAATAAGGACTCTGTAGAGGGAGTATTTCCAAGGTTGGATGTTTACAAAACCCTGTAGTGGTGGGTCGACAGGCTAATCTGCTGTCAAGTTTCATGGTGTTAGTAGAGTGTAAGGACCCAGTAGACAGTTCAAAGTGCCACAGACTATCACCCCCGAAGGAGCCCTCACTGCCTGGAGAGTGATAACTAAAGACAGTAAAACCCTGGGAGAATGAGCCCCCCACTATCTGAGACTTCTGAAGAGAAATTTGCTAAGTTGTTGCTGGAGGAAGGGAAAACTGTGGAGGACTTACACTATTCCTGCCACCTCGGGTGTTCCTCCCCAACACCCCTCCCGCTCCAGCACACGTTATTGACCCTCCTTCTGTGACCGTGCCAATGCGGCTCCTATGTCTGTATCTGCCATTAGTCACGACTCTTACCAAGGTTGAGAATCTTCTCGCACCTCCCCACCCTCAAGGGAGGATGATTGGGAGACCTGGATAGATTGTGTTGCCCTTTGGTACCTGAATGGCAGTGTGCAGAGGATGAGAAATGGAAAGGATCATAGAAAGTTTGAGGGACCGCCCTAGAGGCCATTAAATTTCTGAGGTCCACAAACCCTGATGATCTACCCAGAAGTACCTATCTGCACTTGAAGGCAATGTTGGGAGCATTGAATCAGGGAGAACCTGATGTGGAAATTTCAGGTACAAAACAATGGCCAGGGAAAGTTTGTCTGCATATGTTACTCATCTGGAAAGAGCACTGCAGAAGGCTTACCGAAAAGGTGGGGTAGCCGCCAGTGACTTAAACCATGTGAGGTTGGGGCACATACTGCAACATGCAAAGCATTCTAAATTGCAGCTCCTTCAATTAAGGCTCCTAGATAGAAGGGGTAAACCACCGGACTATTATGACTTGATAAAAAGAACTCCGGGAGGTTGAAGATGAAGAGAGGATTGTAATTCTAGGTGAGAGCAACCCAAGTGATCATGGCATTGGAAGGCCTTTCAAATGAGGACCAATGAGGGTGTGCCACCATGGGATGAACTGCTGAGGTAGTTCAGGAAAAAAACAGTCTCTTTATGAAGACCGCTCCTGCAAGTACAGGCACTGACCCTTATCCAACTGCATCTGCTATGGGGTGGGGGTGTCCACCCAGGCATCTCCTGCTGACAGCAGCTCAAAACTCGATTTCTTGACTATGGAAGTAAGAGAATTGACGAGATGTCTCCAAATGCTCACCACACAGCAGACAGAGATGGCACCAAGGTTTTCAGTTGGTAGTACCACCGCCCCAGCTCCCAGTGTGATGCCTTGGCCAACCCAAATCCCAGAAACATATTTTGCCATAATTGTGGGAAGGATGGGTACATGAAGAGAGAATGCCAGTCCACAAAAGACCTAGATAAAGTTGAATATAGGCTTCAAGGTGAGCTTCGGAGAACAAATCAGTGGTCGAGGAGTGCCCAAAATGGCCACAGTGAGGTTCAAGAAGTAGTAACTCAAACCCTATGTGGCTAAATCATCTGTCCAGGCCCCTGCTCCTGTCTCTCCAGACTGGTCTAAAATAGTGGGCCCTTCAATGGAGACTACCGTGGCTGTGAATGGTATTCCTACTGGGCTGTGCTGGACAGTGGGCATAGTGACCACTGTATTAAGGACTAGTATGACAAATACTTATCTGCTGTGCCCTTACAATCCCTGGAAGGCCTACATGTATGGGGGCTGAGCGAGAGTCTTATCCTACCTAGGATATGTCCGCCTCTGGTTGTCATTTCCTGCAGCTGTAACTGGTGTAGAGAGCAAGTCGAGACACTGGCCTTAGTGTGTTCCACTTACTGGACTGTATGATGAGGTTCCCCTGTTAATTGGGACCAACGCCCATATGTTTGGGAGACTGGCACAACTCTGTCGCGAGAAACAAGGGCGACGGACTGGGAGGGCCCCTAAGAATTCCTGCTCTGATCAAGAGGGCCTATGATTTGCAACAGAACCCCAAGGGAGTGGACGAGAATGAACCGGTAGGGTCGTGGTGGAAGAAGGACCCCAATTAATGGTACTGGCCCCTAATGCCCAGAGTACTGTTCAGGGGTGGTCCGCCTCCGCAAAGATGTGAAGAACAAAATACTGATGTTGACGCGCCAGGCGATGGAAAAATTGCGGAAGGATTATTGGTTAAGCCAGCATCTTGCCAGCTTGTGCTCATGCCTCTGCACAACGAGTGATGGTCCAGATTCATAATGTGTCAGATCGGAGATCTGGGTGAACAGAGGATGCACCCCAGCTACGGTAACACTACACAGACACTACAGTGTTGCCCAGCAGCAAGCCTCCTGGCAAGACAGATAGAGTGACTCATGAGTGACCATGATTTAACAAATCATGGGAGGATGGGTGGTACCTGAGGACTGGAGGAGGGCAGATGTGATTCCCTTCACAAAGTGGGAGCAAGGCAGAAGCAGGAAACTACAGACCTGTTAGTTTAACCTCAGTGGTAGGGAAAATGATGGAATCACTTCTGAAGGAAAGAATTGTCAAGTATCTAGAAGCCAGAGGGCACAGGACCCAAGGCAGCATGGATTCACAGCAGGAAGGTCATGCCAGACAAATCTGATAGATTTCTTTGACTGGGTGACCAAAGTAGTAGATCAGGAGGGGCTGTGGACATGGCCTACCTAGACTTTAGCAAGGCATTTGACACAGTCCACACAAAAGATTAATATACAAGTTAGCTAGCCTGGGAGTGGGTCCCAAGATGACAGCCTGGGTAAAAATTGGCTGGAAAATAGGACACAGAGGTAATAGTAAATGGAGTCCACTCTGATGAAAGGGGTTACTAGTGGGGTACGCAGGAGTTCAGTAGTAGGACAGTCCTCTTCAGTGTCTTTATAAGTACATTGCAGAGGGACTGGAAGGAAAAAGTATGTCTCTTTGCAGATGACACAAAGATCTGCAACAGAGTTGATGCACAAGGTGGGGTGGAAAGGATGAAAAGGGACTTGGCAAGGTTAGAAGAATGGTCAAATGTATGGCAGCTTAGATTCAATGCTAAGAAGTGCAAGGTAATGCACCTGGGAAACAAAACCCAGGGAAGAGTACACAATGGGGGTGAGATACTAACAACAACAAAATGGAAAGGGACCTGGAGGTAGTCATATCAGATGACCTAAAGGTGGGCAAGCAATGTGAGAGGGCAGCAATGAGGGCTGGGGGATATTGGGATGCATAGGAGAGGCATCACCAGTAGAAAACAGGAAGTTATTATCCCTCTGTACAGACAGCTGGTCAGACCCCATCTGGAGTACTCGTGCAGTTCTGGAGACCAGTCTTCCAAATACATAGACAGGATGGAAGCTGTCCAGAGGAGGGCAACTAAAATGGTGCAGGGTCTGCACCGGAGACATATGAAGAGAGACTAAAGAAGCTTAATATGTATAGCCTCGAGGAAAGGAGGAGAGGGGGACATGATAGAAACTTTCAAGTACCTCAAGGGAATCAACAAAGTCCAAGAGGGTAGCATCTTTCAAAAAGAGGTGTGCAAGAACAAGGGGCACAATTTGAAGATGGGGGCGGCTCAGAGGTAATTTAAGGAAGTATTTTTCACAGAGAGGGTTGTGGATGCATGGAGCGGCCTTCGGAGGAGGTGGAGTCAAAAACAGTGGTGGAATTCAAGCATGCATGGGACAGTCATAAAGGCAATTCTAGGGGATGGGGGTAGGAAACAGTAGGCTGCTGGTTAACTAGGATCTGCAGCTTATCCAGTAGGCAGGAAATGGGCAGACTAGGTGGGCCAAGCGGTCCTCATCTGCCGTCAAATTCTATGTTTCTATGTTTCTATAACTCCCGACTTGTTTGATTTTGGTGATTCCCCATTGCCAGCTGAATGGAAGACTAGAATTAGCCAGAAACTTGCCCAAGAGATCAAGTGTTTTGTTGAAGGAATGGGACATGGGATGTGTCCAGGGTGCAGAGCATCACATACAACTGCACGATGAACGGCCATTTCGAGAGAGGGCTCAATGCCTAGCCCCTGCAGACGTAGACGATGAGAAGACACTCTGCAGGAAATGCTCGAGCTGGTGTGATACAAGAAACCAGGAGCCTATGCTTCTCCCATTGTGGCTGTGCGTAAGAAGAATGGAATAATGCGAATGTGTTTGGATTATCGGATCCTCAACAGGTGGACCATCCTGATCAATACACCATGCCCCGTACACACGATGCTCTGGATTGTTTGAATAGGAGCAAATGGTTCTTGGTGTTGGATCTTCACAGTGGATATTACCAGATTCTGATGGCTCCAGAGGACCGTGAGAAAACAGCCTTCATCTGTCCTTTGGGGTTCTATGAATTCCTGAGAATACCACAAGGGATACTGGGCACCCAGCCACCTTCCAGCGATTGATGGAATGGCGGTGGGAGACATGAATTTGCTGGAATGCCTGGTGTACTTGGACGATGTCATTGTGTTTGGGAGCTCCCTAGAGGAACATAAGAGTCGACTGTTCAAAGTACTAGACCGACTGGAAGATTTCGCCTCAGGCTGTCCATTGACAAGTGCCAATTCTTCCAAACCTCTGTGAAGTATGTGGGCACATAGTGTCTACAGAGGTAATAGAGACTGATCCTAGTAAAGTTGAAGCTTTGACTACTTGGCCCCAGCCCCACAATTTGAAAGAACTATAACATTTCCTGGGATTCTGTGGCTACTACTGCTGGTTCATAAAGGACTATTCCAAAGTGATTCGGCCACTCTTGAATCTTACCCAGCGCTACCCTCCTACCAATCGGAAATACAAAAGGGTCCATCAAAGAACCAGAGAAAGCATATTTCTGTCCAGGTGAACTTTTGGATCCCATTGGACGCCTGACTGTGAAGCAGCTTTCCACAAAGTCATATACTAGTTCACCCATGCCCCATCCTCGCTTATGTTGATCCCACCAAACCCTATGTGCTGCATACTGACGCCAGTCTGCAGGGTCTAGGAGCTGTACTGTATCAAGACCATGAGGATGGTTTGAGACCAGTGGCATTCGCCAGTAGGAGCTTGACCCGTCAAGCAAACTACCCTGAGCACAAGTTGGAGTTCCTTGCGTTAAAATGGGTCATTGTCGACCAGTTTCATTATTACTTCTATGAGGCGAAAATATTGGTGAGGACTGACAATAACCCATTGACCTATGTACAGACTTCAGCTAAGTTGAGGCGCCACGGGGCACCGATAGCTTTCTGCATGTCAACTTATGATTATGCTGTCGAATACAGACCGGCCTGAATCATATTGATGCTGACGCCCTATCCTGGAGCCCATTTCCAAGAGCGACTGGGTCAGGCTGTCTGAATCTGACATCCAAGCATTGTGCAAAAGTTTGATAGAAATTAACAGATGTCTAACACAGCGGGCAGCTTAGCAGATTGCTTGGGCCCTTCTGACACCTGCATACCGGCTACGTGTTGCACTTTTCTGCTCTAGATATTAGTGCACTACCTCAGTTTGACAATGACAGCATGCAATGGGCTCAATCCAGAGATCCTATGATTCAGCCAGCACTTGGCGCCCTTCATGCAGGAAAAGATGTGTCCAAGGTGTTTCTCTGATCTGTGAACGCTTTATTGTTTAAAAGACCCCAGGTTGAAGCTGCTAAATCATTTGTTGTATAGAGAGAGTAGATCGGGGTGGCCAAATAGACAAGCAACAATTGGTCCTGCCCACAGCCTTCAAAGATTTGGTACTGCGGTCCCTCCACAGTCATATGGGCCACCTCGGTATTGACTGGACCCTTGACCTAGTATGATTTCGATTCTACTGGCCCAAGATGGGGCCGATGTTGAGCACCATGTAAGGACTTGTAGTCATTGTCTGCAGAGAAAAGCCCTGCCTCAGAGGGCTGCCCCTTGTCAACATTACTACCAGCACCCCAATGGAACTAGTCTGCATAGACTTCTTGAGTTTAGAGCCTGATCAGCAAAACATTAGCAATGTGTTAGTGGTTACTGACCATTTCACACAGTATGCACAAGCTTTTCCCACCAAAGATCAAAAGCATCTACCATGATCAAAGTGCTAGTGGAAAATTTCTTCTTCCACTATGGTGCCCCTAAGCGAATTCACTCTGATCAGGGCCAGGACTTGAGAGTCGGATAATCAAAGAAATGCTCTCTCTATGGGAGGTGCGAATGTCAAGAACCACCCCTTATCACCCATGAGGGATCCTCAACCAGAATGCTTTAACCACACCCTGCTAGACATGCTAAGCACCCTCCACCAAAGATAAGCATAAATGGAGCCAGCAGATTAGCACCTTGGTACATGCATACAATTGCACGAAGAATGATGCTACGGGTTCTCTCCCTACTGCCTCATGTTGGGAGAGGCCCGACTGCCTGTTGATGTCTGTTTTGGGGTTTCTCCCGATGGGGTCGAGCGAAGATTACCTGTAATATGTACAAAACTGAAAGCTCAACTGAACCATGCTTATCAACTGGCCTAGACAATGGCCGCCAAAAGAAATCTAGCCAACAAAGAGACATGATAGAAAAGTAAAGGCTCAAGAGCTTAGGCCTGGAGACTGTGTGTTGTTAAATTTAGGATTGCATGGTAAACACAAAATTGCTGATCGATGGCACCATCTTCCCATGTCATAGCTGGAAGGTTGGATGATTTGCCAGTGTACAAAGTGCACCCTGAGAATAACTCCAAAGCTGTCAAGACCATGCACCGTAACCACTTGCTACCTATTGGTCAAGGTTATAATTGAGGCTGAACCCGAGAGATTGATTCCCCTGGACCAGTGACTCGTGCTGCTGCAAGAAAAAACAGAGTCAGCCTGCCCCTGTGGTTGCCGATTTAAGACTTCCCATAAGAGGCCCAGAATGATAGTGACTGCCAGTCTAACTCGGATGACAGTGAGTGTGATAATGCCTATTACCTCTCATATGAACTAAGTCAGTTGTTTCGTGGAAATCCTATGTTGAATTATGAGGATGAAGCTGGGCCTTCTGGACTGCCTAACCCCGGAATCATCCTTGGAGCCAATGCTCCCTGAAAGTGAAGTGCAAAGTATCACATCTGAGGATGCTGAGTCTTTGTGTATTGTGGAACTGTATGATTTGCCAAAAGGAGAGGCTGATGGTATGAGTCCTTCTGGTGACACGCCAGAACTTGAGGAACACTATGAGAGTGCTGACTGTGACATAGACAGCCAGCTCTGAGTGCTTCGAGTGCTGTATTAATGTTTGTTATTACATATAAAATATGTGAAGGGAAGGTCAGTTCAAGGAAAAGGCTGTCTTACTGGAACTGACACATCAAGACCCCAGGGATAAGCTCAAAGGACAGAAGGTATTTTAAACTGCAGATATCTGGGGTGCAATTACCTTGTTAATTTGCTTTCATCCCAGGAAATAAGATCAGCCATTCATAATGCCCTCAGGAGATCCTTGGCTTGCATATTTGCCAGGAAGGACTTGTGGGAGGGGTGTCGAGAGAGGCCAGAATGGACATTGAAGAGGTTTGATGTCTCAGCCAGGTAGCACCCAGATGGATTTGGTAAGGTCCAAAATACATTCCCGGGGAACCCTTGCATTACATCAGAGATCTGAGTGTACATTCCAAGGTCAGATGAGATTAAAGAGGCCAATACACTTTTGCTTTGAATACAGTGACTTAGATCAAAGAAACTTTTGAGATGTATGTGTAGCAGAGCACAAACCAGTTCTGACCAGTTAACCTGTGGAGATGAAAGTCAGTGAGGTCATCTCATATGTTTTTTAAATATTTTATTTGAAACCCTGTATTGTAAAATACAGAGTTTGATACACCAAGCGGAGTTAGTGGCCGCATGAGAAGGCCGGCTCAGAAGTGTGTTTAACTGCTGAGGGAACATGACAGAGACACACAAGAAAATATTTCTGACTGAGAGAAGAGAGACCCAAAAAGCACTGAAGCAAGTAAGCATTAGATTAGATTAGTCCAAAGTCATAAATTGTAGAAAGTGTACTTTTTTTACCTGTTTGTTTTAAGGCTGTATGTGTTGGGATATATATTTGTTCTGTAATTATTGTTCTGTTTTGATATTTTAAAGTAAAGATATTTTTTACAAACGAAACTGCTGGAGTGCCTTGACATTTGTTTTTATTTTAAGTGGAGCTTTTAAAGGTTATAAGTACACTGTGAATGGGCTTATTGTATACCAAACTGGGAAATGGACAGAGTTCTCTAAAGTCCTGCATAGAGTTCTAAGGGTTCATTTGAAAGACCTGGTTGGGTGCTCATAGGCAAGATATCTGCCCCGAAGACAGAATGACTGAGCCTGATAATTGAGTACGCTAACAAGAGGTTATCAGTTTAAATCCCTCCAGAGCTTGAGACTAAGGTGACTTGAACCCACAAAACAGACAAGAGGTTACCTTGTCTGTTCACTGTACACAAACCATACGCTCAGAGGCTGGTACTTTGGAGTAGAGGGTTGACTGGCTAAGTGAGTTTGTGACACTGACAACCCCCTTCAGTGCCAGAGTGTCTTCAAAATGAGGTAAGTGTTGTAGAAACAGAGACTGTAGAGCAAGGGGCTGACAGTGCTCCCAGCTTGGACATTCCCCTTCATGCAGAAGCACCCTCACAAGTGATGAAAGCTCCAAGACCACTGCTGAAAGTACAGAGACTGTGGTTGTTCACCCCAGAAAGGCGGGCCGAGCTGTCAAGCCAATGGTGTGCTTCAGTTATGACTCCCTGGGAGGCCAGTGGATCTGCCTCTCAGTGTAGTCCACAAAGGTGTCTATGTCTCTCAGAGCTCACTGCCCAAATTGAGCATCACGGCCCATTCCAGGTTACTTGTTCTGCCCTCTCACCATGGTGCCCCTGCCCCATCTAGCCCCAAGTTAGCTGATATGGAAGGGCCCCTTCCTGCATTGTTTAGAGTACAAGAAGTTATTACATGATTCTGTATAGTATTGTTCAATTTACCTGTGTGAAATATGCATAATGTATTGTCAGAATGGAAATGATATAGTGGAGTACATTGAAATGTATTATAAAGTGACAAGTTATGCCAATTGATGACTCAGATAGTACTTGTATAGCATGCTAATGGTATAAATATATTGTATATATGTTGCATTTTCAATGTTATGATGGTACAGACTTGGCGAGACGCCAAGTTTTCCCAGGCAGGGAAGGGTGTAACCCCTACAAATGGGGGGTTCCCAAAACGTCTTCCTTGAGCTTGCCTAAATGCTCACTGCCAGGCTGGTGTCCTGCGTTTTAGCAGTTTAAATGTGATTACCAGAGCCTGTATAGTCTCTGTGTACTGTCTCTTTAAGAGCTGCCTGATTGCAGCTTAAGTAATCTGAGAGGGAGCGCTGTTGAAAGATGTAACTATTTACTGAAAATGAGTGATAATGATAATGTAGTCTGTCTAACCTACTTTCTTTGTAGCAAGGACTGTTTTGTTTGTCTCCACTATCTTGGTCCTGGACTGCAAATTGAACCAATCAGTTCTGGTGGGACCCAAAATGTAGCTGGACTACAGGAGCTGTCTGAATTCAAAATCTGTAGGAAATGTAGTTTGAACTTTTTGTGCCTTTTTGCAACTGAAGGGGAGCTCTTGCTTTACTGACAGCCAAAGCAGCCAACCAGATCTTTTGGATCTTGGGGAAGTCCCGGGCTGCTTGCAATTTCAGTTAGTTCTGAGCTGGGAAGTGAAATAAGAGGAGCTGAAATGATTCTGAGCAGCAATCCTGAGTGGATTCGCATAGCAGAACTCTGAAAAAGCTCGTTTTGGCCTGCATTGTCAGGTGTGCTGCTCCTGAGAGGAGAGAAGAAAAATTACTCACCTTAGTAATGTTGTTTCTTCTAATGGAGTCTGCTATATTATGACAAGTGCAGTTTGTCCCACCACTAGAACTGCTCCGGAGGTGAAAGAGTTAACTTCCATGCAGAGCATGGAGCTTAAGCCTGAGCTCGGTTAAAAGCTGTGTTAGGGTGGTTTCAAACTGAAACCGTCAGATCTTCGAGCAAAAACTCACTAAGGTTCTGTGTGGAAGCTGTAACCTACACTAGCCAACTGGCTACTAACATATTCACACATTTTCCTGGTCCCAACACCAAGACTCAAGTCAGTGGACCAGAAAATAAGATAAAATAACTAAATAAACACAACACCCAAACATGAAAGGCATCGATAAATGCCAACAGAGGACTGCCACCCTTACCCAAAGTAGGGAGTTCTGAGAGGGCAGGCTGGGGAGGTCATAATATATGAAGACTCCATTAGAAGAAACAACATTACTAAGGTGAGTAATTTTTTCTTCAAACAACATGAAGTCTTGCTATATTATGACAAGTGCAGACTACACAGCAGTACCTCCATGGAGGGGACAGAACCTACTTAGGAATAGGCTCTGAAGCACAGCTGTGCCAAAACCGAGCATCCCTCCTGGCCTGAATATCCAGGGAGTAATGCTTGGTGAAAGTGTGTACTGTTTTCCAAGTAGCTCCTTGACATATCTCCAAGATAGGGATGTCTCTAGCAGCAGCTAGAGATGCAGCTGTACCTCTGGTAGAGTGAGCCCTCAGGCCTGAGGGAGACCTTACCCAGCTTTTGATAGCAAAATTGGATACAAAGCGATCCACCTGGCAATGGATCTCTTAGTGGCAGGTCTCCTTTCCCAACCTCACCATAAGTGAGAAAGAGTTGGAGGAGTCAAACCTGTGACCCTTAGTACACTCTATGTAGTAACTTAGAGCCCTCTTAACATCTAGGCTGTGCAGCCTCCTCTCACCAGAGGAGGAATGGTCAGTGAAGAACACTGGAAGTGAAATAGATTGGTTAAGGTGGAAATCTGAAACCACCTTAGGCAAAAACTTCCTGTTAGTCCTGAGGACTACTTTATCCCTGTGAAAGGAAATAAAGTCAGTCTCTACTGATAAAGCCTGTAACTCACTTATCGCCTGGCAGAAGTGATGGCTACCAGAATAAAAAATTACTCACCTTAGTAATTGCTTTTCTTCTCATGGAGTCTTGCTGTGTAGGACTATAGCAGTCAGCCTCAGCCTCTGAACTGCCCCGGAGAGGAAAGGGTTAACTCCAGAGAAGTCTGGAGTTCCACAACACGAGGCGCTGTTCAAAGCTCTATCTGTGCAGTTTGAAGTCAAACTGCCAGATTCTTTACGAAGCTAAACTAATATAGCAAGTCTGTGTGGAAAAACCCTACACTAGCCATTGGCTACCTACCAGTAGTAGAACTACAAAAACACACAACAATCACAGAATAGCAACAAAATTATTAAATATTGTTAGCATCACTGAAAAGAAGCATTAACAGACCCCTCTCTCCAAAAGACTCAAGTCCAGGGAGGGGCCACCTACCACTCAACGAACAACAGAATTACCTAGTTCCTAAACCCAATAAGCAAGAAAAAGGCATGACACAGTGCTTGCACTAATTTGCCAACCCATACCCAGAGGGAGTTCTGAGCGGGGTAGGAGGGAGGGTTGTCCTAATACAGCAAGACTCCATGAGAAGAAAAGCAATTACTAAGGTGAGTAATTTTTTCTTCAAACACCATAAGTCTTGCTGTAATTAGGACTATAGCAGATTACACAGCAGTACCTCCATGGAGGAGGGTCAGAACCTACTTGGGAAATAGGCTCTGAAGCACAGCTGTGCTAAAACGGGCATCCCTCCTGGATTGAACATCCAAGGAGTAATGTTTGGTAAAGGTGTGAACTGTTTTCCAGGTAGCAGCTTGACAGATCTCCAAATGGGAATATCTCTAGCAGCCGCTAGAGATGCAGCTGTACCTCTGGTAGAATGAGCCCTCAATCCTGAGGGGCTCTTTACCCAGTTTTGGTAACAGAATGGATACAAGAGACAATCCACCTTCAATTGTCCTCTTAGTGGCAGGTCTCCCTTTGCCGACTTCCCCATAGGTAAGGAAGAGCTGGAGGATTCAAACCTATGACCCTTGGTGCATTCCAAATAGTAGCTTAGAGCTCTTTTGACGTCCAGACTGTGCAATCTCCTCTCCCTGAAGAGGAATGCTCAGTGAAAAATACTGGAGAGAGATGGATTGGTTGAGATGAAAATCTGAGACCACCTTTGGTAAAACCTCTATTAGTCCCAAGGACTACCTTGTCCCTATGAAAGAAATGAAATCTTCTTCCACTGATAAGGCTTGCATCTCACTTATATCCTAGCAGAAGTGATGGCCACTAGAAAAACAGTCTTCCAAGTCAAAAACTTGAGGTCTGCCAAGACAGGGGCTCAAGGGGGTTGCATTAGCTGAGCAATGCAAACATTCAGGTCCCAAGCAGGAGCTGGTTCCGAAAAGGAGGTTAGTGAGAAGTAACCCCTTAAAAACTTGGAAATTACAGGGTGAGAAGAGATGGAAGCAGGTTTACCTGCTGACACATAGCTAGAGACTGCTGCCAGATGAACCCTTAAGGTAGCTGGCTTAAGGCCTAGAGAATTTAAGTGGACCAGATAGTCCAATAAAACAGTCAAATCAGCAGATTCTGGGAGATTTGCTTCCCAGAGCACCAAATGGAAACCTCTTCCACTTAGAATTATAGGTGGCCCTAGTAGAGAGGCCTCCTGGCGCCTTCAAAATATCCAAGACACCTTGAGAGAGGTGTAGATCAGCGAATTCTAGCTCCTTAAGAACCAAGCCTTGAGGTGGAGGGAACTGAGGTTCGGATACCACACTCTCCCCTGTGCACAGGTCAACAGGTCGTGGGTCCTGGGCAAGCTCAGGGAGGGTGGACAATCAGGGACAGAAGGAGAGGGTACCAGGGCTGTCTGGCCCAATCTGGAGCAATCAGAATCACCTTACAGGACTGAGTTCTGATCCTCACTAGTACCCTGAAAAGGAGAGGGAAGGAGGAAGGCATATAGATATTTCCCTCCCAATCCAACTGGAAGGCGTCCAGTGGGACTGATCCCAACACTGGAGGTCTGCAACAAAACAGAGGAAGTTGGTGGTTGTCTGGGGCTGCGAAAAGATCTATCTGAGGGATGCCCCATCTGGCAAAGACTGACCCCAGCACTAGAGGTTCAGGGCCCATTCGTGGTGGCCCTGAGAAATCCTGCTGAGGGCATCGCTAGGACATTGTCCTTCCCTGGAAGGTGAACTGCTATCAGGGAGGTATTCAGGGAGTAAGCCAGAGACCACAGCTTCATTGCTTCGTGCACAAGGCAGAAGACCGAGTGCCCCTTGCTTGTTGATGTACCACATTGTTGTGGTATTGTCTGTCCTGACTTGAACTACCTTGTTCTGGACAGAAGCTGAAAAGGCCTGGAGAGCTAAGAGGACAGCCCTGAGCTCCAGAAGGTTGATGTGGAGCAGAGATTCCTGAGGAGACCACACTCCCTGAGTGGAAAGGTCGCCAAGTGAGCCCCCATCCAGGAGGGAGGCATCTGTGGTAAGTGTCAGGGAGTGAGGAATGGGTAAGAAGGGACCCCTTGAGTTAGATTGCTCTGGTCCTGCCACCACTGAAGGGCCAGGATCAGAGATCTTGTCACTGGGACTAATTTGGTGAGGGGTCCTTCTTTTGGAACCAAAAGATCTCAGGTGGAATTGGATGTCTCTCATCTGGAATCTTGCTCCTGCACGACAGCTGTGGATGCAGCCATGTGTCCTAGGAGTTGCAGAAAGTGCCTTGCTGGCCAGAGACCCGCATGGTGAAGGAAGATGCCAGGGAAATTAGTCTGTCCACTCTGGAGGGGAGATATGCCCTGGCAGACTTTGTGTTCAACTCTGCACCTATGAAAGTTAGTACCTGAACTGGTTCGAGAACTGACTTTGGAAGATTCAACAGGAATCCCAGAGGTGAGAAGCTTCTGGGTGACCAACAAGTGAGATTTTACGTGATCTGGAGACTGACCCACTATGAGCCAGTCGTCCAGGTAGGAAAAAGCCACCCCTTGCCTTTCAGATGAGCCACTACCACAGCCAGACATTTTGTGAAAACCCTTATGGCAGAGGTAAGAGCTGAAGGGCATTGCTCTGAACTGATAGTGGCCAGAAGGTAGTTCAACCTGAGGTACTTTCTGTGAGAAGGCCTGATCAAGAAATGAAAATAGGCGTCCTTGAGGTCCAAGGAAGCTAGCCAGTCTCCTGGTCTCAGGAGGCAAAATCATTGCCAGAGTTAACATTTTGAACTTTGGTTTCAGAAGATGCTTGTTCAGGAACCTTAAATCTAAGATGGCCGCCATTCTCCTGTCTTTTGGGCTAAGGAAATACCTTGAATAAAGACCCTTGCCCTGATGGCAGGGAAACCTCTCTACTGCTTTGCATCCCAGCAGAGAAGAAACCTCTGTTTCCAAAGCAAGGGCTTCAAAGGATTCTTGAGTGGAAATGTCTGGCCCTCATCTTTGGGAACTGTTTGAAACTGAGGACCAGACCTTGGCCTACCACCTCCAGAACCCACTTGTCCGAAGTTAGGGACAACCAGTTCTGGCTGAAATAAGCCAACCTCCCCCCACCGGTACAGAGATTGGCCCTGGGCACCCCATCAAGGTGCCTGCTTGGCAGCTGTTTTTGGCTGAGAAGAAGGGGACGGTCTGCCTGAGCCCGTCCTGCCCCTGCCTCTGAAGAAACCCCTCTGAACAAAGGCTGAAGAGGCTTGAGCTTGATAAAAGGCCTGTGGTAAGGCCTACCCCTACCCCTGGGGCATGCCTTTGGGGGCATGCCTCTCTTTAGCTTGGGCACTTTTGTAGGTAGTTCTGTATTCATCCATTTTTTTCATGTAATTTTCTGTCTGATCACCAAACAGAGAGTTACCTACTACAGGAAATCCATAGCCTTTGCCTGAGTGTCTTGGGACAAATTAGTGCATCTGAGCCATGCCAACCTACGGAGACTGCAAGTGGCCATGACCCTAGAAGAAACATCATTAACATCAACAGCAGTATGAAATTGAACTTTAGAGGCCTCAATGCCATCAGCAGCCACCTGTTCCAACTCACTAGCCAGCTGACCCTGGGCCTGCTTGGCTAACTGCAAAATAGTGTCCCATCTAGACTTCTGATATCTAGCCACATAAGCCATGTAATTAGCCTGCCTGAGTCCCAAAGAAGCTGCCATATATTGCTTTTTTGCCATGGTATCAATCTTCCTGGAATCTTTGTCAGGGGATGTGATGCCAAGGAATATTAGCCTTGTCACAGGCTGCAGCTTGAACAACACCTACATGACTACACTGCTCAATGAGGAAGTCTGTATCTGGGCCTGATAAAGTATACCTTCTGTCCATTTTTTGTCTACAGGAGGGACAGAATGAGGATTTTTAAAATCTTTGTTGTTTGCTTCCTAAATGATTTATGCAAAGGAATAGACAACCTTCTAGACTCTGGATTATCCATCATTTCAACAAAATCAGGCTCCTCTTGCTCATCCACAGCCTCCTCTAAAGGGAGCTGGAGGGTTTCTGCCACCTTTTATAAACACAAAATGAGAAGGGGACTCAGACAACAGAGGGGAGACTCTAAGGGTCTGTCTGGAGAAATGTCCGGTTCAATGGGCACGCCCAGACCTTCCAGTCACAAATGCACTGATCAAATTCCTCCTCCCCTCCTGTGGTTCATAAAACTCCTCAATAACATAATCTTGAACCCCTGGACCTGGACGAGCCACCCTCTGCCACTTGTGGAGGGCTCTCCAAGTCCCTGAGACAAAGACTGAACAATCTGTATGGCTTTGCTATTTCTGCAACAGTTGGAGAAACTATCTTAGACTCCAAACCTGCTGATTTCTTTGTCTTTTTGCTGGTGCTGGTTCCTCTGAACCAGCCTTTCTCTGCCCGAGAAATACGCCCTGGTCAGAGGGCACTCCCTCTGGTCCAGTGGGTACTGGACCGGCTGGCCATCCCGGTCAACGGACTTTTGGCCTCTCGTTCCTGAGCCGGCCCAATCTCTTCTCCAGGGTGGCTGCAGGGAAATTTACATATCTGGCAGTCTGAAAGAAGGTGGTCAGCCCCAGACAATAAACACAAGTGGTGTGTGGGTCAGCCTTGGCAAGGCTTCCCACAAACATCACAGTGTTGAAACCCGTGGGCCGGTTTTTCTTTGGGTTTCTCAGACATAGTGCCAGCCTAACCAAAACTTGCCCTTTTCTTCAGGCCGTGCCAAAGCAAGACACACCCTTATCGGTTCCTAACGTGTCACGGTATTGGAAAAACCCGATTAAAAGCGAGGTTTTTAGAACCGATAAGAACCGGCCTCACGTCTAAAAATTCACCAAAATACAAAGAAGCGATCGGTTCAGACTGAACGATAATTATTCCACACAGACTAAATTTTCGTTTTACTTACGGTTACCAGATAGAGCTTAAGCCAAAACGCTGTAATTTTGAGACTTTTGCCGGTTTTCTCAACAAGGAACTGACCCAAAACCGTAGTGAACCGAGCTGAAGGAGCTGACCTCGGAGCGACTGTTCAGTGAAGCGGAGTAAGAATCTGGCAGTTTGACTTCAAACTGCACAGATAGAGCTTTGAACAGCGCCCTCACGCTGTGGAACTCCAGACTTCTCTGGAGTTAACCCTTTCTCTCGGGGCAGTTCAGAGGCCGAGGCTGACTGCTATAGTCCTAATTACAGCAAGACTTCATGGTGTTTGAAATACAGTTTCCAAGTCGAATACTTAAGCTCTGCCGAAGACAGAGGCTCAAAGGGGGTTGCATCAGCTGAGCAATGCATACATTAAGATCCCAAGCTGGGGCAGGGTCCCTGAATGGAGGATTGGTATGAAGCAATCCTTTAAAAACTTAGAAAATACAGGATGAGCAGAAAGAAGGGCTTCCCTGCTGAAATGAAGGCAGAGACAGCTGCCAAGTGCACTTTCAGGGTAGCTGGTCTCAGCTCCAAAGAATTAAGATGGACCATATAGTCCAATACAGTGGGTAGATCAGCAGATTCCGGGAAACATGCTTCCCAGAACACCATATGGAAAACCTTTCCACTTGGAGTTATAGGTAGCCCTGGTGGAAGGCTTCCTAGCAGCCTTCAGGATTTCGAGAACACTTTGAGAAAGTTGTAGATCAGCAAACTCTAACTGCTCGAGGAGCCAAGCCTTGAGGTTGAGGGATTTGAGATTCGGATACCAAACTCTCCCCTGAGCACAGGTTAACAGATTGTGGTTCCTGGGAGACACAGGGAAGATGGACTGCTAAGGACAGAAGGAGTGGTACCAGGGCTGCCTGGCCCAGTCTGGAGCAATCAGGATCATTTTGCAGGGCTGAGACCTGATTTTGACTAGTACTTTGAACAGGAGAGGGAAGGGGAAAGGCATAAAACTTCCTTCCAATCGAGGAGAAAGGCATCCAGGGGACTGAGCCCAACACTGGGGCCTGCAACAAAACAGTGGAAGTTGATGATTGTCTGGGGCTGCAAAAGATCTATCTGAGGAGTGCCCCATCTGGCAAACACTATCCCCAGTACTAGGGGATCCAGTGACCATTCGTGATGGCCCTGGGAAATCCTGCTGAGAGCATCTGCCAGGACATTGTCCTTGCCTGGGAGGTGAACTGCTATGAGGGAAGTGTTCAGGGAATAAGCCAGAGACCACAACTTCATCGCCTCGGTGCACAAGGCCGAAGACCGAGTGCCCTTGTTTGTTGATGTACCACATTGTAGTGGTGTTGTCTGTTCTGACCTGTACCACCTTGTTCTGAACAGATGCAGAGAAAACCTGAAGTGCTAGAAAAACAGCTCTGAGTTCCAACAGATTGATGTGGAGCAGAGATTCCTGAGGGGACCATAACCCCTGGGTGGAAAGGTCGCCCATGTGAGCTCCCCATCCCAAGAGGATGCATCTGTAGTAAGGGTCAGGGTGGGACAGAGGGATGAAAGGCACCCTTGTCTCAGATTGCTCTGATCCTGCCACCACTGAAGGGCCTGGATCAGAGTTCGAGTCACTGGATTAACTTGGATAGGAATCTCTTCTTTGAGACCAGAAAGCTCTCAAATGGAACTGAATGTCCCTCATCTGAAATCTTGCTCCTTGCACTACAGCTGTGGAGGCAGCCATGTGTCCTAGGAGCTGCAGGAAATGTCTTGCTGGTCGAGAGACCTGCAGAGTGAAGGACGAGGCCAGGGCCACTAAGGTCCTTACCCTTTCCAAGGGAAGGAAGGCTCTGGCCTGCTTTGTGTCCAGTTCTCGCCTATAAAGGTGAGTACCTGGACAGGTTCCAAAATCAACTTTGGAAGATTGAGAAGAAAGCCCAGAGAGGTAAGCAGCTGCTGGGTAACTAGCAGGTGTGATTTGATTCTGGTCTGGAGACTGACCCACAATGAGCCAGTCGTCCAGGTAGGGAAAAATGGCAATCTTTTGCCTTCTTAGATGAGCAACTGCTACTGCCAGACATTTTGTGAACATCCTTGGGGCAGAAGTGAGGCCAAGGGCATTGCTCTGAACTGATAATGGCCTGAGGGCAGTTCGAATCTGAGGTACTTCGATGGGAGCTTCTGATAAGAACATGGAAGTAGGCATCCTTGAGGTCCAGGGAGGCTAGCCAGTCCCCTGGCCTTAGGGAGGGTAAATAATTCCCAGTGTCACCATTTTGAACTTTGGTTTTAAAAGGTGCTTGTTTAGATATCTTAGATCCAGGATAGGCCACCTCTCCTGTCTTTTTGGGGTAAGGAAGTACCTGGAGTACAGACCCTTGCCCTGGTGTGGGGAGAAACCCTTTCTACCACTCTGAGAGCCAGGAGGTTGAGACTTCTGTTTCCAAAGCAAGAGTCTCTAAAGGATTTGAAGGTGGAAAGATCTGGCTTTCATCTTTGGAAATTTTTTTTTTTTGAAGCTGAGAACCAGACCCTGGCTCACTACTTCCAGGACCCACCTGTCTGAAGTTAAAGACTCCCAGTCCTGGGACAAGTGAGCCAGCCTGCTACAGGTAATGGACAGCCGACCCTGGGCATCCCATCAGGGTGCCTGTTTGGCAGGGCTTTAGGCTGAGGGTGGGAGCAGGCCTGCTCGTGCCCGTCTGCCTCTCCTCTGAAGAACCCCCTCTGTGTAGGCTGAAGAGGAGAGGCCTGGGTCTGGTAAAGGCCTGTGAAAAGGCCTGCCCCTACCCTGGGGGCTGCCTCTGAGGAGTGGCTTGCCGTTCCTTGGCTTGTGCACTCCTATAAGTGGTTTTATATTCATCCATTTTCTTCATATAATTCTCTGTCTGCTCTCCAAACAGAGAATTTCCCACCACAGGAAAATCCATAGCCTTAGACTGGGTATCCTGTGACAAAGTAGTACACCTGACCTGGCCAGGCCAATCTCCAAAAGCCATAGATGTAGCCATGACTCTAGAGGATACATCGTTAGAATCCTAGATGCCTCAATACCATTAAGAGCCACCTGCTCCAGCTCCTTTGCAAGCTGGCCAGGGACCTGTTTAGCTAAGGCCATGACAGTATCCCATCTAGATTTCTGGTATCTCTAACATAAGCCATATAGTTTGCTTGTCTGAGTCCCAAGGATGCTGCCATGTATTGTTTTTTGGCCATGGCATCAATCTTCCTGGAGTCCTTGTCAGGAGGATGTGAAGCCAGGGAATATTAGCTTTTATCACAGGCTGCAGCCTGAACTACTAACATGACTGCATTGCTGTGAAAGAAAATCTGTATCAGGACCTGACAAAGTGTACCTCTTGTCCATCTTTTTATCTACAGGAGGCACAGAATTAGGAGCTTTTAAAATTTTTTATTGTTTCCTAAAAGATTTATGCAAAGGGATGGACAATCTCCTGGACTCTGGGATATCCATCATCTCTACATAGTCAGGCTCCTCTTGCTCATCCAAAGCCTCCTCTAAGGGAAGCTGGAGGGTCTCAGCAACTTTTATAAAACAAAAATGAGAAGGGGACTCAGAAAGTCTAGAGGGAGACTCACACGAAGGTCTGTCTGGGGAGATGTCCGTTCAATGGGCACATCCAGACTTTCAAAGTCACATTCACACTGATCATAATCCTCCTCCCCCTCCTCTGGTTCATAAACTCTTCTATGTCATATTCCCTGAACCATTGGAACCGACCCGAACCGACCTTTTGCCAGACAGTGGCGGTTCGGAGGAATCGAGGACAGAGACTGGACAATCTGTATTGCCCTGGCTATCTCTGCAGCAGTTGGAGAAGGAATTTTGGACTCCAAACCTGCTGATCTTTTAGTTTTCTTTGCTGGAACTGGCTCCTCAGAGCCAGCTTTCGTTGCCCGAGGAAGTCTCACCCTGGTCAGAGGCACTCCCTCCGGTTCGGTTGGCACTGAACCGGGCTGGCCATCGGGTCAGCGGACTTTTTAGCCTCTCGTTCCCTGAGCCTGCCCCTCTCTTGTCCAGGGTGGCTGCAGGAAATTTTTACAAATCTGGCAGTCTGAATTGAGGTGGTCAAACCCCAGACAATAGACACATGGTGTGTGGGTCAGCCTTGGCAAAGGCTTCCCCACAGACACTACAGTGCTGAAACCCAGTGGGCCGTTTTTCTTTTGGGTTTCTCAGACATAATGCCAGCCTAACCAAAAACTTCCCCTTTATGGCAGTGCCAGGCAAGACACCCTTATCGGTTCCCAACCGTGTCACGGGTCGTGGAAACACGTAATGAAATCCGCTTTTTTAGAACCAATAAGAACTGAACCAGACTCCAACAAGCCTTAAAGGCTTTAAAACTAAGTTTAGTACAATTCGATCGGTTCAAACCGAACCGATAACAATTTTACAAGTTCCACACAGAAAAACCCTATCTATTACTTACAATACCATAGACAGAGCTTGAACCGATCGGGTTTTGCGGTTAAAATAATATAAATCGCGGTTAAATTCAACCGAGAAAAGCGCTTTAAACTGAAGAAATGAACCGAGCAACAGGAGGAATCTCCGGCGACTGTTCAGTGAGGCGGAGTAAAGAATCTGACAGTTTCGGTTTGAAACCACCCTAACAGAGCTTCTTAACGACTCGCTCTAAGCTCCATGCTCTGCATGGAAGTTAACTCTTCACCTCGAGCAGTTCTAATGGTGGGACAAACTGCACTTGTCATAATATAGCAAGACTTCATGTTGTTTGAAGATAATTATTTTGGACTAAATCCAGGTTTGTGTGACTAAAGTAAGCTACTGAAGTGGACCAGGCTCAACCTGAGGAAGACCAAAGATTTTGCTGAATGCAGTCGGCCTATCAGGAGTTCCAGCTACCCCTAAGCTCCCGTGTGTGCAGGACTTTGCGATTGTGACGGGAGCGCTTTTACCTGGTACAGTAGAATTCCGTACATGTAAATGTGCTATGAGCTGCTAGTGGGTTGTGAGTTAGTTCCCCACTGTGTGAACTGTGTTCTGCTTGCTGGAAGCTGTATCCAGCCAAAATGGACTGCATCCATATTTGTCTCCATGCGGTCTGGGCCTTGCCAGACTGGCCCCAGCTAGACTACTCACTGCACAGAGAAGCCATTGACGAGAAACCTGCCTGGGGATCAGCCCCTTCTCCACGCTTGAACAGGAACGACACCTCTGGGACTGTGTGGACCCTGCTTCTCCTGGCATTCCTGATCAACCACCTGCAGTCTCCATTTTCGTCCAGCCTGTGTCCAGTCTTGGGTATCGTGAGTAAATAGGGTAGCTCCTGCAACAACAGCTTAATCTGAGTGTGTCATCTGATTGTCTTGTTGTTTCGTTTCCTTCGAACTGAGCCCTCTGGCTCCGGATTACAAATATTGTGTACTGTGCATGTTGTGTTTTCCATCATGAGGCCCCAACCAGCTGCAACACTGGTCAACCCGGCAACAGTCCTGGCTAGCCCATCTCTTCTTCACCTGGGTACCCAGAGGTGTGACTGTGTGGGGACTCAAAGCGTATGCATAACTGCTTGACTGATATAACCTTTAAGCTAATTAACCTGATTTTGCCCTCCTTGTTTAAGTCCCTGAATAAATCAGATCTAACTTTTTCTGCATGTAATCTGACGGTGGTTCCAGTTTGTGCTCAAGTACTGTACTGTTGCTATTTGTTGTGCATAACCTTGTTTTACAGGGGTCCCCAAGGTCAAGCCAGAGGAACCAGCCCTGGTGGTAAGTGCAAACAGTGTGGGTACTTGTGTGGTGTACCAGGGTATTGTGAAGTGATTATTGTACAGTGTTCAGGCCACTAGGGGAAAAGGGGCTTACAGTGTCCCGGAGGGCTATGCCCAGATTAGCTTGACCACTATCAACCCTGACCTGATATTAGCCAAGCAGGCAGGGTAGTAGCCCTGGGATACGCCACTTAGGGGTTACACATACCTATACTATAAATACCTAAATCAACTAAGCACTTTATATCCTTTACAGGAGGGGAGGTTAACCTTTTCTAAAACCCTCACTCATCACAGGTCACCCTGTGACATTCCTCCCCACCTAAGAGGGCAACCACCTCTTGGTTGTCCAAAACCTATACTAAAAGACCGGGGTTGTAGCCCAGCCCTCCCACACCAAAGAACTCCACCCTGGATCCCTTTCTGGATTGGCAACACAGCACCAACATTTTCTCATCAATTACCCTGGGGCTCATGTAGTAGTCTCCCTAACATCTTTTAACAAATCAGACATTTACTACATAATGATATACTGTCAGAACTGTACTACAGAAACCAGACAAAGTAGGCAACCTGAACAATGTTCCCAACAGATAATTTCTGGAGTGTACCTACTAACAGTAAACCTCCAATACAACGTTTGTACTTGTGACCAGAAATAAAAAGAAAAAAAGCTAGAAAAAATCAGTTCTGAAAGAAAAGAAACAGCTGAAGGCAGCCAACCCCTCAGTCCAAAAGAGTAGCTAGAAAACTAAACAGTGTAAAGAGGAAACATAAGAAAAAGAAATCTTAATGCTTCAGTATATTCACATGCACTTTGAAGCCATCAGAAATCTTTTAAAATCACAAGGCATTTGCAAATTCAAAATCACATTTCATAATACACAATATATATATATATATATATATATATATATATAAACATTTCTTAAGCAATATTATATCACTGTGTGTAACTGAGGTTACTTCTTTATAACACTCCACCCATCAGTCTTTCATTTTACATAACTGTGTGTTTACGGGTAACCTTTTAAAACCCTCACTCCACACGGGTCACACCCTGTGACATGATGTTAGGGCGATCAACTGGTTATCCTCTACTCTCTCAGATGTGTCAGAGGCTGTGGGTTTTCACGCATCTCTTCTCTGACTGCAAAATCAGCACTTTCCCCTCACTACCAGGAGAGCGAAGGGTGGCTGCACTTGTTGGGTCACGAAAGATGATTTGGCCATGATGAGGGACAGGGACAAAATGTGGTTGGACTATAAAGGCCCCCTCCCTGCCTTTTGGAACCAATACAGGCGTCTGCAGGTTGCCTTGGCTGAAAAGCATGACTTTTCTGAAATTAACAAGGGACTGTCTTGGGGCCCCTCACCGTTTCTAGGCGCAACTGGCTACTTGTTACACCCATGTACTTAAACCTCTGCCATCCACCTGGACACTACCTTGAGCCACCTGACCGATCCTGTTGAGGTTGCCCAGGCTTTCAGTACAAAATGTTCTGATCTGTCTGCCTACCTTAGCAAGCTCCCTACCCAGCTTCCTACCAGCCCTGAGC
The DNA here is from genome assembly GCA_016271365.2 of Neoceratodus forsteri. Lineage (NCBI taxonomy): Eukaryota > Metazoa > Chordata > Ceratodontiformes > Ceratodontidae > Neoceratodus > Neoceratodus forsteri. The sequence goes on along the minus strand of CM057451.1, from coordinate 1,026,839,090 downwards.
CTAATCCTGATGACTTGTGTAACCCCTAGATGGCGCTATCCCAGGGGCTACTACCCTGCCTGATTTGCCACTAACAGGTTGAGGGGCCTGGATCCAATGGCGGGTGCCTCCACCCAGAGGTCAGGGTTTGCAATAGTTAAACTAACTGGTCACAGCCCTCTGGGACACTGCAACCCCTTTCTTCCCACTAGTGGCCCACACAATATATCAGAATTACCTTCACAGTATACACTTACCCCCAGGTCTGGTTCGGCACTGGGACCTCCTGTGAAATGAGATACAGTGCAACAATCACAGTACAGTACTTTAACATAGACAAATACCTCAGGCAGTATAACTTTGCTGAAACAAGCAGCTCTGATTTATTTGGGGGATATAACAAGGACAGGGAAATCAGGTTAATTAGCTTATCCTCTAATAATCTACCTATGGCTCTGTGCACAGGCCTATCCCTATCAGTTACTGTCCCTGGGTACCCAAGCCCTAGTGGCTAGTCCAAACCATGGCAGCTGGTAGGGGCCCTTTCACACAGAGAAAAGGAGAATTAAACAGTCAGCAGTACAGTAATTCCATTTGGATTTAATGTGGCAATTCAACAGAGCGACCCTGAATTAGTACTCACGACCTCCAAATAAGATAGGGTCCTTCAGTGTCAGCAGGGCTCACTTGAGGTACACAAACCTCTTCACACATCCATATAAAAGAAAGCACTATACCAGGCAGGCTGCATCTGTATCCCGATGCTAGTACTGCACAATACCTGGGAGAACACACAGCAGATTCAGTTCCTGACAGACCAGTACAATTTTCAGCAATTCTTCAGTCTTCTACAGGGTGAGCCTGGTTTCTACTCTTCAGAGATCCTTTGATTCACTTCACAGGACAGATTCAGTCCTAACAAGCTGTTACACAAGCTGCAGACGAACTCTGGGCCTTACACACGTTTTGACTAAAACTGCACACTGAAAAGCACAGGGCTCCTTCCTTCTTCACTGCCAAAGCTCAACTGACACTCCAACTGACAAAACCGGCACTTCCTTTGAGTTCCTCCCAGTTCTTGACTGGATTGGCTGTCACTCACAATAGACTGCTGCTGTTGGTCCAAAAGGCACTGAAGTCTAAACTACATCTCCCAGAGTCACTGCCCATACAATCCTCTTGTGGCTGGCTCAGATTATGAGTCCAAGTTCTGATTCGTCCAAGGCACCATTTTAGAGCTAGCTTACCCCACACTGATTGGTCCAGTTCAGCAGTTCAAAACCAGAATGGGGAACTAGGCAGACACTGTTCTGACTGCAAAAGAAAGTAGGTTAGACAAACTGTAATTTCATTATTACTGTAAATGATTTCTGGCAAACAGTTACATCTTTCAGATAGGTTCCTTTGCACTCTAGTGACTGCAAAAATGGAGTGAATTGGCAGCAGCTTGAGTGGTACTCAATCAAAGAACACACAGTCCCCCATACAAACTAATTATGTCTGCAAGCAGACAGCTCTAAAGAGACAGTACCAGAGGCTCTAAAAACACTCACTGATAAGCGGCTTAAATACCAAACACCATTCAGGCTTGGAGCATTCAAGCAAGCTCCTGGAAGTCTTTTGGGAACCCCCATTTGCAGGGGTTACACCCTTCCTGGCCTGGGAAAGCTTGGCGTCAGCGTCAAGCAAGTACCCATAAGTTTCAACTGCAACCATATACATTTGCATTAGGTTCGCACATGTAATCATCAGTCAATATATCATTTTACCAAGAACACATTTCTGAAACATTGCAGATCGTCACTCTTTACACAGTATTACATACACATTGTACCATAACTCAAGTTATTACCTCTTGTACATGAAACCTGAAGAGGGGCCCTTCCTATCAGTTACCTTGGGGCTGGATGGGGCAAGGGCACCATACTTAGAGGGCAACACAAGTAACTTGGAGTTAGCACTGATGCTCAGTTTGGGCAATGAGCTCGGGACACATACACTCCTTTATGGACAACATTGAGAGGCAAGTCCACAGGCCTCCCAAGTGAATCATAACTGAGGTGCACCACAGGCTTTACAGCTCGACCAGTCTTTCTAGGGGAACTGTTATAGTCTCTGCACTCTGAGCCTCATTTTCAAGCATTGTCCTCACTTGTCAGGGAGTCTCCATGGGGGTAGAGAGGCTAGAACTTGGGGCACTTTCAGCTCCAGGAGTTACAGTTTCTGAGTCCACAACATTTGGCTCGCATGGAGAGCTTTCGGACACTGGCAGTGGACTGTCAGGGCACTCAAAATACTCTTCTTGTTCGTGTATCACCAGTCTGCCCCAATCTATCATTTTCCTCCCTGAAAGCTCAAACAGTTCGACCATGCACAATGATTCCATTTCATCTGATCTGATGCTTTGCACTTCACTTTCTGGGAGCATTGGCTCCAGGGATGAAGCTGGGGGCTTAGACAGTCCAGAAGGCCCAGCTTTGTCTCCAGTATTGACTAGGGATTGCCCGAAACAATTGACTCAGTTAGTAAGAAGGATAGTATTCAAAGTCCCTCTCACTTTCTTCCGATATGGACTGACAGTCATGCTCAACTGGGACTTGTGGAGGGAACACTTTAACTTTGCTTCTGTAGGTGCAGACTTTCTTGATCTTTCTTAGCAGCAGCTCTAGTCACTGGTCCAGAGGGGCATCTTCTAGGGCTCAGACTCAATTAAGATTTGTCCAATGGGCAGTAAATGATTTCTATGCATTGTTTTACATCTTTTGAATTATTCTCAGGCCTTACTTTGTACACTGGCAGATCATCTAGTTTGCCCACTACAATGTGAGGGAGATGGTGCCATCTGTCAGCAATCTTGTGCTTGCCATGCAGTCCCAGATTTCTTAGCAACCGATCTCCTCCTGGAGTTCCTGTGCTTTCACCTTTTATCATACCTTTCTTTGTTGGCCAGATTTCTTTTGGCAGCCATGGTTTGAGCCAGTTAGTGCGCATGAGTTAGCTGGGCCTTTAACTTTTGCACATACTGTAAATAGTTGTCAGCTTGAACCCCATCAGGAGAGACCCCAAAACACACATCTACTGGTAGTCGAGCTTCTCTTCCAAACATCAGGCGTGGGGAGAATCCAGTGGCATCACTTTTGGTGCAGTTATAAGCATGTACCAGGGTGCTAATTTGTTGGCTCCATCTAGGCTTGTCCTTTGGGTGCAGGGTGCCTAGCATATCTAGTAAAGTCGGTTGAAACGTTCAGGCTGTGGGTCCCCTGGGGTGGTAAGGAGTGGTTCTGGACTTCGCACTCCCCATAGAGAAAGCATCTCTTTGATCAGACAACTCTCAAAGTCTCTCCTTGATCAGAATGGATTCTTTGTGGAGCCCCATAGTGAACAAAAAGTTTTCTACAAGTACTTTGGCCACAGTGGATGCTTTCTGGTCTTTGGTGGGAAAAGCTTGGGCATATCTCGTGAAATGGTCAGTGACCACCAGCACATTACTGATATTTCTTTGATCTGACTCCAAACTCAGAAAATCAATACAGACCAGCTCCATGGGTGCACTGGTGGTGATGTTAACAAGGGGCAGCCCTCTGGGGCAAAAGCTTTCCTCTGTAAGCAGCGACTACAAGTTCAATGTGTTGCTCCACATCAGCCCCCATCTTAGGCCAATAGAATCTGGATCTCACCAAGTCAAGTGTTCTGTCTATACCAAGGTGCCCCATGTGGTTGTGCAAGGACCTCAGTACTGAGTCTCGAAGGCAGTGGGCAGCACTAGTTGTTGTTTGTCTACTTGTCCCCTCTGTCTACTGTTTCTCTGTATAACAGTTTATTGATCAGTTTCAACTTAGGACCTTCTTTGTATAACAGTGCAGTTCTCAAATCAGTGGAGCGTAATTTGGACACATCTTTTCCTGCATAGGGGCTTCTAAAGCTGCTTTGATCATGGGATCGTGGATTGAGCCCGCCGAATACTGTCATTGTCCAGCTGAGGCAGTGCACCAATGTCTATTGCAGAAAAGTGGCAATAAGCAGCAGGTATGCAATTCTCAGAGGCTCCCAAGCAATCCACCATGCAGTCCACTGCGTCCGTGGACATTGTTCCTCCTGTCAAACTTCGGCAGAGTGCCCGAATGTCAGGTTCTGCCAATCGGACCCAATCATTCTGGGGAACAGGCCTCCGGGAGGAGAGCATCAGCATCTATGTGGTTCAGACCTGCTCGGTATTCAGAGCATAGTCATATGTAGATAATGCAGAAAGCCACCTATGCCAGTGGCATCCAACTTAGCTGAGGTCTGCACATAGGTCAAAGGATTATTGTCAGTTTTACTAGTATTTTAGCCCCATACAAGTACTCATGGAATTGGTCAACAATAGCCCACTTCAAAGCTAGGAACTCTAACTTATGTACAGGATAGTTCTTTTCGGATGGGGTCAGGCTTCTACTGGCAAAGGCCACTGGTCTCAGGCCATTCTCGTGCTCTTGGTACAACACAGCCCCCAACCCTTGCAAGCTAGCATCAGTGTGCAGGGCGTAAGGTTTTCTTGGATCGGCATAGGCCAGCACTGGAGCATGGGTAAGTTGATATATGATCTCATGAAAAGCAGTCTCACAATCAGGATCCAGCGGCCCCAAATACTTCACTGGATGAAATACATTCTTTCAGTCTTGAGGGACGCTGACTTTTGGTATTTTTGTGGGTTGGGGATACCCTTGAGTAAGGTTAAGTAAAGGCGGATCACTCTTGAATAGTCCTTGATGAGCGCCGATAATAACCACAGAATCCCAGAATCTTTGCAGTTCTTTTAGATTTTTGGGCTGTGGCCAGGTGGTCAAGGCCTCAACTTTACTTGGGTCGGTCTCTATTCCTCGGTGGATACTATGTGTCCCACATACTTTACTGATGTTTGAAAGAATTGACACTTATCAATGGACAGTTTAAGGCCAAAGTCCTCCAGTCGGTCCAATACCTTAAATAATCTGCTCTCATGTTCCTCCAGTGAGCTGCCAAACACAATAACATCATCTAGGTATACCAGGCACTCTAGTAAGTTCATGTCCCCACTGCACACTCCATCAATCGTTGAAAAGTGGCTGGGGCACCTGAAATCCATGAGGCATCCTCATGAATTCATAGAATAGCGGACAGATAAAGGCCGTCTTCTCACGGTCCTCTGAGACCATCGGGATCTGGTAGTACCCACTGCGGAGATCCAGCACAGAGAACCACTTGCTCCCGTTTAGGCAGTCCAAAGCATCCTGAATGGGGCATTGTGTACTGATCAGGGATAGTCCGCGGTTTAAGGTGCGATAATCACACACACATCCTTACTGTTCCATTCTTTTCCTCACTACCACAATGGGGAAGCATAAGGGCTTCTGTTCTTGTATTACACCAGCAGCTAACATCTCTTGCAGATGCCGTCTCACATCATCTATGTCAGCAGGTGCCAGGCGTCGAGACCTCTCACGAAATGGTCTTCAGTCATGCAGCCGGATATTGTGCTCAGCTCCTTGCACACATCCTACATCCCATTCCTTTAAAGAAAACACCTGGTCTCTCTGGGCAAGCTTCTCACTGATCCTCACTTTCCATTCAGCTGGCAGCGGGGTCGCAGAAATCAAACAAGTCAGGCGTTACTCTGTCATTCTTCCTTGAACTCTTGCTGCTGGGTAGCACTGCAGTGTCTGCACAATGCACATTAGCCAGGATGCAACCTCTGTTTACTCAGATGTCTTTCAGACACATTATGAACTTGGACCATTACCCTTCTGGCATAAGCATGGGCTCTAGCGGGCAAAATACTAGGCTTGACCAGCAGTCCCTCTGGCAATTTTCCATCGCCTGGTGCATCCAACATTAATATTTTATTCTTAACATCCTTTCTGATACGGACCTCTCCCTGTAAGGTACACTGGGCATTTGGCGCAGGATCAGAGACTCAGGATCCTTCTTCCATACAATTCCGACCGGTTCCTCTGGTTCTGTTTTTTCAGCATCTCTCTGTGCCTCATAGGCCTTCTTAATTAAAGCCGGAACTCTTAAGCTCTACTAGTCTTGACCCCTGTTTTCATAACACAACTGTGCCAGCCTTCCGAACATATGAGCATTTGTTCCAATCAACAAAGGGACACCATCATACAGTCCAGTGGGGACACACACTAAGGCTAGGGTCTCTACTTGTTAAGCCACTCCAGCCACGGAGGTGGGGAAAGACAGCCAAATTCGGATATACCGGAATAGGGTAGGCCTTCTCACTTAACCCCATACATGCAGTCCTTCTAATGGTTGTAAGAAGGTACGTCTGACAAATGCTTCTGATACCAATCCTGGAACATAATTGTCACTTGGGAGCCACTGTCTAATACAGCTCTTGTAGACACTCCATTCACCTTTACAGTGGTCTCCATGGAGGGACCCACTATTCTGGACCAGTCTGGAGAGGCGGTAGTGGGGTCCTGGGCAACTGACCTTGCCACAAGGGACGTGAATTAGCATTTTGGTGCCCTCACTGGGATCATGTGTGCACCTCTTAACCACTGATTTCTTCTCCAGCTCTCCTTGTAGCCTATATGCAACTTTGTCAGTGTCTTTTGGGGACTGGCATTCCCTTTCATGTGCCCATCTTTCCCACAATTATAGCAAAACATACTTTCTGGAGTTTGAGCTGGCGAGGCGCCACACTGGGAGCCAGGCGGGGTATTACTAACTGGAAACCTGGGTGCCATCTCTGTCTCGGCGTGATAAGCATTTGGAGACATCTCGTCAGTTTCTCCACTTCCATGGTCAAGGAATTGAGTTTGGAGCTGTTATCAGCAGGAATACATGGGTGGGTACCCCCCACCCCATAGCAGATGCAGTCGGATATAGGTCAGGGCCACGTGCTTGCAGGTGGCCTTCATAAAGGGACTGTTTTTGAATTCCCGGATCTCTCTCAACAGTTTGCCCCATTGTGGCATATCTTTTCCTTGTCAGAGCACTCATTGACTGTCAACCTCTGCCCCTGAACTTCACTTGATGGGTCACCCTCAGTCACTCGGGTCGTAGCCACAGCTGTTGGTGCAGGTACCTCCCGAGGTCGCCTTTTCTCAACTCCTCGAATTTCTCTCATTAACTCATCATAGGAGGGTGGGATTCCAGTCGATTGCCGGGCGTAACTGGAGCAACAGCAGTTCTGAGAAGGGGGCAGACTTAAGGATTCTGTCCAGTCTGGTTCGGTCCAGTTCAATCGCTGGCAAACTACCCTTTCTGAGGCATTCTTGCAACAATTTTTCCAGCCAGAGACATACACAGACAACAACTCCCCTTGGTACTGTTGTGCATTTCTTACTCTCCACCATAGGTCCTCATCAGAATCTGGGCTCCCATACACATTCTCCAAGGCCTCAAGATAGGCCTGTGCAGTCGCTTCAGGGTTACTGGCCCGTTAGCACGGATGGTAGCCAGGGCAGGACCTCGGGCTCTCACTAACCCTCTTTCGCTTTTCCCTTCCGAGCATTGCCATTCTAGCACTTGGGGGCAACATAGTCTATCCAGGTCTCCCAGTCATCCTCCTTGGGGGTGGGGAGGTGCCAGAGAAGATCCTCAACCTCGGTGAAGTCGTGACTAATGGCAGGTGCAGAAATAGGAGTCTGCATTGGTTCAGCCACCATTACGGGCACTGGAGCAGGAGAGGGTGTTGGGAGGAACACCCCAGGTGGCAGAATAGTTTCTTCAAGTCCTCCACAGTTTTCCCTCTCCCAGCAACCATTCAGCCAATTTCTCCTCAAGGTTTCAGATAGTGGTGGGGCTGATTCCCCCGGTCTTTACTGTCCTTAGTTATCACTCTCCAAGCAGTGAGGGCTCCTCTGGGGTAATGGTCTGTGGCACTTTGGAGCTATCTATGGGATCCTTAAACTCTACTAGGGCCAGGAAAGTGTGGGTGAGCAGATTAGCATGCCGACCCACCACCACAGGGTTTTGTAAACCTTCCACCTTGGAAAGTACTCCTGCACAGTGTCCGTGTATGATACCAGGGGATGTCCAGGATAAGCATAGCATTTTGGGGTCGATCTCCTCCCAGTACACACTCCACCAGCGGTGCACAGCCACTTCTGTCGGGTACCCATTTTTTTTTAACAGTGGTTGTAAATATGGCCACTAGAGGACACACAATCCAGCGGTGAGCCTCCAAGATGTAACCCCTAGATGGCGCTATCCCAGGGGCTACTACCTCTGCCTGATTTGCCACCAACAGGTTGAGGGGCCTGATCCAATGGCGGTGCCTCCACCCAGAGGTCAGGGTTTGCAATAGTTAAACTAACTTGGTCACAGCCCTCTGGGACACTGCAACCCCCTTTCTTCCCACTAGTGGCCCACACAATATATCAGAATTACCTTCACAGTATACACTTACCCCCAGGTCTGGTTCCGCACTGGGACCTCCTGAGAAATGAGATACAGTGCAACAATCACAGTACAGTACTTTAACATAGACAAATACCTCAGGCAGTATAACTTTGCTGAAACAAGCAGCTCTGATTTATTTAGGGGGATATAACAAGGACAGGGAAATCAGGTTAATTAGCTTATCACTCTAATAATCTACCTATGGCTCTGTGCACAGGCCTATCCCTATCAGTTACTGTCCCTGGGTACCCAAGCCCTAGTGGCTAGTCCAAACCGTGGCAGCTGGTAGGGCCCTTTCACACAGAGAAAGGAGAATTAAACAGTCAGCAGTACAGTAATTCCATTTGGATTTAATGTGGCAATTCAACAGGGAGCGACCCTGAATTAGTACTCACGACCTCCAAATAAGATAGGGTCCTTCAGTGTCAGCAGGGCTCACTTGAGGTACACAAACCTCTTCACACATCCATATAAAAGAAAGCACTATACCAGGCAGGCTGCATCTGTATCCCGATCGCATACTACTGCACAATACCGGGAGAACACACAGCAGATTCAGTTCCTGACAGACCGAGTGCAATTTTCAGCAATTCTTCCAGTCTTCCAGGGTGAGCCTGGTTTCTACTCTTCAGAGATCCTTTGATTCTTTTCACAGGACGGATCCAGTCCTAACAAGCTGTTACACAAGCTGCAGACCGAACTCTGGGCCTTACACACGTTTTGACTAAAACTGCACACTGAAAAAGCACAGGGCTCCTTCCTTCTTCACTGCCAAAGCTCAACTGACACTCCAACTGACAAAACCGGGCACTTCCTTTGAGTTCCTCCCAGTTCTTGACTGGATTGGCTGTCACTCACAATAGACTGCTGCTGTTGGTCCAAAGGCACTGAAGTCTAAACTACATCTCCCAGAGTCACTGCCCATACAATCCTCTTGTGGCTGGCTCAGATTATGAGTCCAAGTTCTGATTCGTCCAAGGCACCATTTTAGAGCTAGCTTACCCCACACTGATTGGTCCAGTTCAGCAGTTCAAAACCAGAATGGGGAACTAGGCAGACACTGTTCTGACTGCAAAAGAAAGTAGGTTAGACAAACTGTAATTTCATTATTACTGTAAATGATTTCTGGCAAACAGTTACATCTTTCAGATAGGTTCCCTTTGCACTCCTAGTGACTGCAAAATGGAGTGAATTGGCAGCAGCTAGGTGGTACTCAATCAAAAAACACACAGTCCCCCATACAAACTAATTATGTCTGCAAGCAGACAGCTCTTAAAGAGACAGTACCAGAGGCTCTAAAACACTCACTGATAAATGACTTAAATGCCAAACACCATTCAGGCTTGGAGCATTCAAGCAAGCTCCTGGAAGTCTTTTGGGAACCCCATTTGCAGGGGTTACCTGACCACCACCTCACCCCAAGCAAACTCTCCTACCCTCCTTTTTTATTTTTGGACCACCTCTACTAAAGACACTGCCAAGCTGCTAAACAGTCTACCAAACAGTAGCAGTCTTGGCAGTGATGGCCTTTTCCGAACTATGCTCATGTTGTTCTCTCCAGCCATCCTAAAACCCCTCACTTTCATCTTTAATCTGGACTTGACCACCTCCACCATGCCTGACTCTTGGAAGCACACCAGGGTGGTACCCATCTTCAAAGTGGGTGACCCTCTATCTGCAGATAATTATTGGCCCATATCCCTGCTCCCCATCTTAGTAAGCTTCTGGAAAGAATTGTCCACCAGCAACTGTCTGACCACATCGACAGATACAACCTCCTGTTATGCCAACAACACAGTTTCCACAAGTTCCACTCCACTACATCTGCCCTGGCCCTGTTTACTAACCATGTCCTTCAGAACATGGACCTAGGAAAGCCACATGTGCTGTCTTCATAGACATGTCTAAGCGTTCAACTTGGTCAACCACCTCATGTTACTCTCCACCCTCTGTAAACTTCGCTGGTCAGATGAGACCTCCCAATGGTTCAAAAGCTGTCTGAGAGATTGCAGTCTGTATGTATTGGCCCCTGCCTCCCCGGTCACCAAAGGTGTTCCGCAGGATTCCATCCTTGGCCCGCCATTTTTCTCCTGTTCATAAACTCCCTTCCTCTGACTGTCTAACCTGTGATGCCCTTCTGTATGCCAACAACCTTGCCCTCTTTTTTAGTGACGAGAACCTGGAAAACATATCCACCACCTTGTCCTGTAACTTTTGTTCTGCATATACCTAGTTCCAGTCACATCAGCTCCTAGTCAACAATAAAAAAAATGTGATGCTTTTAGGTCAAAACCCAGCCTTGCTAACATCAACAAGTCTGGTTCAACCCTTTCAGTACTGACACTAGACGGCCCCGCACTACAAAACATGTCCAATTTCAAATAGTAGTAGTGGTAGTAAAATATTTTTCATAAACTTCTTTTTATGAAATAGGATTAAAATTGATTGAGTCACAGACTCATTTACAACGAGGTACTCTAGCAGTGTTACATGTTACAAAAGAGCAAAAAATTCATATATACATACAATAGATTTTAAGTTAAGAATTTCAAAAGACATAATCAGGCACATACATCTCTTAACATCTTCATCCAACCTTTCCTCTATCTAATCACAATGTAGTTACTTGTTATCTGACATCTAAGCCACTATGGTGACAACATTGTCCTGGTTTATTATTAGAATACCTTAACCACTTTTAATTAGATTCCAAGTTTTTATCTTCCTGGTTTTCTTATTTCAAATGTAATTTTATTCCACAGAGTGCACTTTGATAGTACACAGTTTGCGGCCCATTTCTAGATTACATACTGGGAGCGCCTAGGTGCAATGCTGTTGCAGATCTTAATGAGGCAACTTTGTTCCTTTTCCTAGATGGGACATTATTTTGTATTTATTTATTTCTGATCTCGAATTAACCATTTGAGCTCAGAGAGCTCTTTACATAGGTTCCATGTTAGTACATTTAGAACAAGTAAGTGATTACACAGAGGATTGAGACAAACAAGGCAATAGCATTAAAATGAGAACATTTAGGTACATTTGGTCTTTAAACAAAGGAATGCAAAATACAGCGAAAACTAAAACTGGAATAGGTAAACACAGTCAGATACATACAGGAACAGACTAAATAACTGTGCCCAACAGGGACCCTGTTAGTTGTCAGCAACACAAGGGAGTTAGTGCGTAGAAGTGCATATGTATGGAGGAGCTTGTCAACCATGCCTTTGTAAATAAAGGCAAGCAGATGCTCTTGTCTTCTCTCTGGAGAGTACACCAGTCTAGTCTGCCATACAGCTGACACCTATGGGATAATCTTGGTGCTGTCTAAAATGAACCTAGCCAATCTACCATAATATATATCTAATCTCTCTAAGTCTCTTTTTAAACCATTCAAGTATAGGATATCTCCATAATCAAATAAGGGTACAATCATGGAACACACCAGCTTTTTGTATCTATAGTCAGGCAAGATCTAATTCTGTACAGGGCACCCAATCTTTTCCTATAGTCTTTGCCAGGCTATCTGGACGTCCCACTTCAGGGAACTGTCAACCATATCCCCAAATATTTATAGGACTGCACCTGTTGAATCGGGAGCCCCTCCCCAGGGTAACCACTCCAAAGGACCAGCCCTCTTGGTTTCACTGGTTCTAGAAAACAACATGGTTTGTGTTTCTTTGCATTAAGAATCAGTTGACTGTTGTTAAAAAAATCTGTAATTTGTTAAATGCTTTTTGTAATTTGTATTGTATTCTACTTACAGTATCATCAGATGTGTATATAATGGTATCATCTGCATAGAGGTGAAATTAGCAGATGGGTCAGAAAAGGTTACATCATTTATATGAATATTAAAGAGGCGGGCCCAAGACGAAACCCTGGAGGACCCCTGAGACAACAGGCAACGGACCCGATAACAAATTCCCATAGAGACCACCTGGATTCTGCCACCCAGATATGAAGTCAGCCATTTCAGAGCTCCTCCATTAAATCCCAGTGAGGCCACCCTGGACAGTAGGACACCGTCGTCCAAGGAATCAAATGTCTTGGACAAGTTGACATATATTGCACCCATCTGGGTCCTCCTGTCCAGGGTGGCCTGCACATCACAACTTTAACCAGAGCGTTATAGTGCTATGATATTTTCTGAAACTGGACTGCATGTCATGGATTCTCCCCTGTGTATCCAGATGGTCTTTCAACTGTATAGATATCAATCTTTCAAGATCTTTGAGAGCTGAGGTAATAATGCAATTGGGTGATAATTCCCTATTTCAGTTACTTTACCCCTTACATGTGGGCACAGTCTTGTATAACTTCCAGGCAGCAGGGTATTCTCAATACTTAACTTGGGAGTAACCTTGGACCACTCTCTCCTTTACGGACCATGTTGCTGCCATCATACATTGGGTAAACCAGAAACTTGGGGTGGTATACCGTCAAAACTGTTCCTAACCAGCGAAGCCAGACAGGCTATTGCTGTGGGAACTTACTACTTATGAACTACTGCTCCTCAATTTATTTGCATATGTCCTTGGCCCTCTGCACATGGCTAATCTCAACCTATAACAACATCTGCCGTTTTGCTCACATGGCACCCTATTCCACCCATCGCTGTCATCTATACCAGTCACTGGGCTCCTCCCTCCCCTTACATTCTGACTATGCTCCGTCTGTATATTGATGGCACCTCAGATATGGTGAGGCATCTCCATATGCATCAGTCCTGAAGGCCCGAGCTCCTTGAGATGTTTGCATGCATCCTCCATCTCCCCATGGAAATCCCAAAGTCTACTGCCACGGGGGCACTTTCTGTTGCTGCTCCCTCCTTGTGGAGCAGTCTCCCAACACCCTCCACTCCCTTGATACCCACAGCATTTTCAAGCACGCTAAAAATCCTGGCTATTGACAAAGCCAAATGCCCCTTCTAGCCGGCCTGCCCTCGAGGACACACAGACCCGGAGGAATCCGAGCCGCCAGCGGCGGCGGCCACCGCACAGCCGAAGGGAACCAGGAGGCCGGGGAGAAAGCCAGAAAGCCGCCTGCCTCGAGGACACAGACCGAGGGGCTCCGAGCCGCCAGCGGCGGGCGCCACCGCACAGCCGAGAAGGAACCAGGAGGTCGGGGAGAAAGCCAGAAAGCCGGCCTGCCCTCGAGGACACACAGACCGGAGGCTCCGAGCCGCCAGCGGGCGGGCTACCACCGCACAGCTGAGAAGGGAACCAGGAGGCCGGGGGAGAAAGCAGAAAGCCGGCCCTCGAGAACACACAGACCGGAGGGTCCGAGCCGCCAGCGGGCGGCAGCCACCGGCACAGCCGAGAAGGGAACCAGGAGGCCGGGGAGAAAGCCAGAAAGCCGGCCTGCCCTCGAGGACACACAGACCGGAGGGGCTCCGAGCCACCAGCGGGCGGCCACCGCACAGCCGAGAGAGGAACCAGGAGGCCGGGGAGAAAGCCAGAGCGGCCTGCCTCGAGGACACACAGACCGGAGGGGCTCCGAGCCGCCAGCGGGCGGGCGGCCACCGTGACAGCCGAGAAGGGAACCAGGAGGCCGGGGAGAAAGCCAGAAAGCCGGCCTGCCCTCGAGGACACACAGACCGGAGGGGCTCCAGCCACCAGCGGGCGGGCGGCCACCGCACAGCCGAGAAGGGAACCAGGAGGCCGGGGAGAAAGCCAGAAAGCGGCCTGCCCTCGAGGACACACAGACGGAGGGGCTCTGAGCCGCCAGCTGGCGGGCGCCACCGCACAGCCGAGAAGGGAACCCAGGAGGCCGGGAGAAAGAAAGCCGCCTGCCCTCGAGGACACAGACCGGAGGGCTCGAGCCGCCAGCGGGCGGGCGGCCACCGCACAGCTGAGAAGGGAACCAGGAGGCCAGGGAGAAAGCCAGAAAGGTACGGGATAGCTGCACAGCCAATCGGAAGGCGACCGCCCGACTTTGCCAGCCTCTGATTGCCGGCCTGCCTCAAGGACCACACAGACCGGAGGGGCTCCGAGCCGCCAGGCGGGCGGCCCACCGCACAGCCGAGAAGGAACCAGGAGGCCGGGGAGAAAGCCAGAAAGTGCAGGGATAGCTGCACAGCCAATCGGAAGGGACCGCCGACTTTGCCAGCCTCTGATTGGTGCGCCTTCTCCCATTGACTTTTGCTGTATCTTTGCACCACCAAAACTGGTTGAGATTACTTGTCTTTTACTGTAAAGTTTAATTTCTCTAAAAGAGCTGTTTTGCTGTTTTATTGTGTACTTCTGGGAAATGCCTACTTACCTGTTTAACTAGTAATTACAGTCTTTTGGGTCAATTTTGTGTTGGGCTAGGCGGCTCAGGCGCCTAACCCCCCCACCCTCCCAGTCTTTGTTGTAAAAATTTTACAATTTAGCACCTCTTGCAAGCCACTGCCTGCAAGTGCTACTTCTGATTGCCCTCTCCTCTGTCCCCTCCCTTCTAGCCGGCCTGCCTCGAGGACACACAGACCGGAGGGGCTCCGAGCCTCAGCGAGGCGGGCCACCGCACAGCCGAGAGGGAACCAGGAGGCGGGGAGAAAGCCAGAAAGGTGCGGGAAAGCCGCAAAATTTTTGCCCCCCCCCACCCCCTTCAGGGTGTTTCTTTTATACACACCTTCCCTTCAAATCTCATCCCGCCCATAGCTATTCTCCTAGCCAATTCCCGAGCTCATTTCTTCACATCACCTTAGTTTCTTTAACCCTTCTACCCTCCACCATGCTACTGCACTACTACTGCTGCTTTGCCTCTCACCTTCCTTGGATCCAGAAGAGATAACTGTTGGAACCCATACCGAGGTGCTTAGGGCGACCACTCAACACTGTCCCCTCTACTGTCCCCAGTGGATGCCCCTAAACTCTACATACATATACTACTGCTTCTGCATACTAATCCTTGGGAATCCCAAAAAGGCTCACAACCAGTTTGGAACTCCTCTATCCCTTGCTACCATACTGCACTACAATTACTCCTAGCCTGTCCATTAAGCTGGTAATCTATGATAAAATCGATAACCATGCAGCGGATCATCACCCACTATATATTGGATCCCAAGAAAGAAGAAAAAACTGCCTGACTGCTCACTACTCCTATCACTTGGTGCCCTCATCAAGCTAATCTTCTTTCTGCTGGTCTGTGTTGGCACTGTGGAAATCAACCCTGGCCCCACTGAAAGCTCGATCTCTCCAACTGACCTAACCTCCATAAATGGATTGAGTTTTCTTCACATCAATGCCTGCAGCCTCCTAAAAAGTTCTCATCAATACAGGATTGGGTTGCACACACCCTACCTGACTTTCTGGTTATATCTGAAACATGGCTCAAATCTGCAACAAAAGATAGTGAAATAAACCTTCCCAACTACCAGCTCTTCAGATCTGACCGTCTATCCAGGGCGGTGGGGTAGCCATCTATGTCAAAGCAAACATCTCTGCATCCTGCCTCAATTCTACATCACAACCAAAGGAATTCGAATGCTTGTCAATTAAAATAACCCTTCCCAACACATCATCCTTTCAACTGATTGGTTGCTATAGGCCCCCTCTGCAGGCCTCAAACTCCTATCCCACCTAGGATCTATACTTAATCTGGGCCCTGAAGACACCATCATCTTAGGAGACATGAACTTGAATTGGCTGACTAATGCATCTGCACCCTGATAACCTTCTGTGACACCTATGGATTCTCTCAATTAATCAAAGAACCAACAAGGATCAACCCAAAGAATATTCTCAACAGCACACTCCTGGATATTATATTGGTAAATAAACCTCATCATTATCCCTATGCAGGAGTACTATTCAGTGATATAAGTGACCACTGTCCCATAGCTGCCATTAGATCAACAATCAAGCCACCCAATCCTGCAAAATTCCTCTCACGAAGGTCAAAAGAACTTTAATACTTCAGGATATCTCCATGATCTGTGCCACACCACCGTTGGCAAGAATTCTATCTCACAGCCTCAATAGAGACAGCTCTTCAAATCTTAAATGATATAATCACAAGTGCCCTCAATTCACATGCACCCCTCACCAGTGTCAGAACCAAACTCAAATCCTGTGCTGGTTCTCTGCCGACCTTAAATCCATTTGCTTGCCAGAGACAAACTCTGGAAAAGGGCAAGAAAGACAAAGGACCCAAATGACTGGCTTCAATTCAGAAAAGCCAGAAACTCCTGCACAAAACAAGTAAGAAAAGCCAAGGCAGCCTTCTACACAGCTGAACTAGATGCCTCCTATAACAACCCTTCCAGGTTCTGGGGTACCATAAAGGGCATCCTAGGTCAAACTTCTACCCCTGTCTTACCACCCAAAATTCAATTAAATAGTATTGAAATCACCGACAAGCAAAATATCTTGAATGCCTTTAACGATCATTACACTACAGCTGGCCTGGCTTTCGACTCCTCTCCTGCAAACCTATTAAGATCATCTCTAAACCTACAATCTACTGAGGGTCAAGGTTGCTTCCACATTCTCATTCAAACCAATATTCTTCAAAGTAGAAGACCTTCTACTCCAGCTAGATACCACCAAAGTGCAGGTGCAGACTCCCTGGACCCCTACTTTCTAAAAGTAGCTCTGCATACCTTAACCGCCCCCTCACCCACCTCTTCAATCTATCACTTGCCACTGGTTCTATCCCTCAATATGGAAAACAGCTCAAGTGTTTCCATTATTAAGGCAGGTGATCCCATGGACCTCAATAATTATAGGCCCATCTCCATCTTACCAGTACTATCCAAGATGCTTGAGAAGCTGGTAAACTCTCAGTTAACTGCCTACCTTGATACCAACAATCTCCTAAATCCAGCTCAATCTGGGTTCAGATCTATGCATGGCACCATCTCTGCACTAGCAAAGTCACAAATGACTGGCAGACTGCCCTAGACAAAAGAATAATACCTGTGCTGTGTTTCTGGATCTAAGCAAAGCCTTTGACACTGTGGATCATGATCTTCTAATCTCCTCTCTGAACTCCATAGGCCTTGACTCACTCTCTCTTAAATGGTTCAGATGCTATCTCTCGGAAGATTACAACTGGTAAAAAATGAAGGTGATCATCTACCTCTAAACCACTCCTAAGAGGTGTACCGCAAGGCTCCATCCTGGGTCCCATCCTTTTGCCATTTACATCAACAATATTGATTCCAATCTCTCACTTTCTAATATCCACCTTTTGCAGATGACACTGTACTATATGTGAGCAATCCTCACCATCAAAAGCCTGTGAGCTCTTACAGTCTGAATTCTCCCTCCTTCAGCACAACCTATTAGAAAAGAAATTATTACTAAATGCCAAGAAAACCAAAGCTATGTTCTTTGCCACCAAGAACTGTTCTTCCACTATCCATCATTCACCCTCCACAACTCTCTACCATCCTTGGTGAAAATCTGGAATATGTTGACAAATTCAAATACCTAGGAGTATGGATAGACAATAAACTAGACTATACTACCCACGTTGAAGAGCTCCTGAAAAGCTAAGACAAAGACTTGGTCTATTCTATAGGATCAAACACTACCTGACCAAAGATTCCAAACAAAGATTAATCCTAGCATCATTCTGTCCCTCATTGATTATGCTGACTTCCTCTATGGTCATTGCTCCCTCCCATCTAAACAAATTAGACACCCTGTATCATGGAGCTATTAGATTCATTACTGACCTTCCCTCTAGCACCACATCATTGCTCTCTCTACATTGCAGTCAGTTGGACATCCCTGCAACATAGAAGAAAAAAAAATGCTGCTATCTGGATCTACAAAGCTCTGACAAACAAACTCCTTCCTACATCTCAGACTGCTTCAACCGGATCACATCCAGGCCCTACACCTTGAGGATCAACAAACTGATCCTGCTGAAGATTCCTATCACCTGCACCCGGTATGGAAGAGCTGCAATCAGTTATTCCTGGCACTTATCTGGAATTCTATCAAAGTCATTGAAAATGGATACACTGATTCCTCTTACATCCTTCAAAAAGCTGTACACCAGCCTAATCCCAGATTCGTGCAATTGCTTCCACAAGGCCTAGTCCTCCCACCACACCCCCACCTCCACCTCTCCTCCACCCCTCTTTTAAAGCTCCTCCCTATTCTTCTATCATTCCTCTGGTCCTTTCCCCATCAAACCTCATACATATATGCCTCACCCATGTACCATTATCCAAGCCTTATCCCTACTAGACTGTTTGTTTCTCTCCTTTATTAGGTTTTAGGTTTACTGTCCTTTGCCTTGTATATATGTAAATATTTGTACATCTATCTCACTCATAAATGGTTGTATTTGTGCTTATTCAATATCATGTTTTTGTATACAATCTGTAACCTTTTTGTTATGACCACTCAGGTCCATCTTGTAAATGAGCTATGCTCAATGATGTTCGCCTGAATAAATAAAGATTTTGATTGATTGATTGAAATGCCTTTGCTCTCTAGGGTAATTACCTGCCCTTTCCTCTCCTTCCTGCTGCTTTCACCACTGGGTATCTCCTGTCCTAAAGCACTCTGTTCTGCCTCATTGTGTACTTCATGCACCTCTGCCCCACTCCATGCTTCCCCAAGTGTCTCTCTCCGTGTATGTCCAGTCCTTCAGCACTTTGTCCACCCCACTGTGTCCTTCCTGCATACCTGCCCATTTCAAGCTTCACTTCCCCAGTGTCTCTCCTGTGTATGTCCTGTCCTCCAACACTTTGTCTGCCTCACTGTGTCCTTTCAGCACACCTGCCTTTCTCTATGTTTCACTTCCCCAGTGTCTATTTTATGTCTAGTCCTTGCTTAGTAGTTCTTGCTCACATTTATTTTTATTTTATTTTATTTAAACAGCAGTTTGAAAACCTTTGAGCCATAGGCTCATTTACAAAAGTACCTTGTCACAATCACATTTGTCACATTTGATTGTACTGCTTGTCACACTGTACCACTGGTCAATCCATGTATACTACTGTACAAGTTACCCTGAGATGACAATTTTAATAGTATATTTGTAGAACTACCGTGGACTCTTTTTATATCTGATATACCTTGTTGCTATCTGTCAATAATTGTAGCTGCTGAATTTCTCTTTTGTATTCCACTGTATACTGTGATTTTCTTGTGCCACATGTCGTGGCCGGGTTGTACCTGAAAATGGTCCCCAGGATCAGTGCACCTACCAGTTATCAAAGACTTCAATAAATAAATAAATAAATAAATAAACTGCAGTGTTGAACTCTGCTCTGATGAAAAAAAATAGCGATTGACAGCAATCAACAGAAAGGCCTCTGTTTATCCACTGCCCATGTACAATGAAGACAAGCACAATGTAAATTTACACATGATACAATGACTGGCTGCCCCATCAATACATTGCCAGCAGCTGGTCCATGTGAACAATACACTAGAAACATCCCATCACAGCAAAGCATGCCTCAGCCTCAGTCCACCCAATGTCAGAGCTGTGCAAATAATCCACAGAATAAGAGGCAAGCAGCTCAGTCCGTTTTAGGTACCAGCATTCCCTGCTGCCACTGGGGAACCCCTGCTCACAAAGGGGCCACAGTTAAGAGTCAGCATACAGAATCTAATTAACTCTGAACAAATATTTTAAGCATTGAGGCTAGAGATGCTTGCATATCTAAAAATTCAATCTGATTTAGGATAGTCCGATAGGACAATCTGTATCCAAATCCATTTCTGATCTGACCATTGGATAATGTCAGATAATCCTAAAATCCTAAATGATTTGGGGATATTCGGTTTAGATATCCTAAAATCTGAGTAAATATCCTAAGATTTCAGGATATCAGATTTTGAAAACCAATATGCTAAAATCCTAACATCCTAAAAGTAGCTATTATCCTGTTTTTAAAATGGATGTCTGAGCAACCCTAATTAAGGCATGACCAGGGTTGGATTACAGTCAAGTAATCTAAGTTTACAGGGATCATGTGGCAAGAGGTGCAAATGAGAACTTTATGCCTTAGGTTTAGTTTAAAGGAGGGTAATTAACACCTCTGGGTGCCTTAATGCTTTATTAAACTCAAGTTTTCATTTTTTAAATAATGTTTTTATAGTTACAATTCTAATTGTTCTATCATACATGAGGGATACCAGCAAGTTGACCTAACTCTTTCAGAATGTTGTCACCAATCAGACTGCTCCATTTCCAACAATTATCTTATAATCTCTATTTCTGTCTTGCCTCATTCTTTCTGACGAGATATTAAACTGAGGTCCTGCCTGTCTGTTCTGGTGGTTGTTTGGGGAACGCTAACAATGCCACGGCACTTTTGAAAAACAGTAGGGAAGTTTTGCCAGTGTTCTTGTCATATTTCCTCCACTCACTAAAACCACCGACAGCTTAGTCTGTTTCACTCTCGGCCAATTTGCGTCTGCATCTCCTTCCCCAGGATGTGGCTAAAAACAGAAAGCATTTCCAAACCATCCTTGCCTGGTTAACAAAAAGAAATACATTAACCTGAAAAGAAATAAAAATTACAGAAGGGCTGTATGTTTTTTTTTTTTTATGTGGCATCATATGTCATGGAACTACTAGCTAACGTATGGCCCTGCCAGTCAGGAGCAGATGTACATAAATGGATCAGGAGGGTAAAGGGGTCCTAAGCTCTAAAACTGCTGCCTCCCCATCAAAAACTCAGAATCCTGTTGCGTTTGTATTGGAAATAAACTGGTGTTCATATGGGACTATGTACAAGGCTTGTGGCTGAGTAGGTTGGGCAGGGGCCCCATGACTCATCTTGCTGGAAATCCCCAAATCCTCAATCCGACTCTAACTGACAGTGTTTTGCATTGACTTAGATCATTCAAGTTACTTATGGAGGACAGACTCACAGAGGGAGGAACAACATTACTATACACAACCCTAACGAAGGTAAAGGACAGCCAGGCTACAATTCTCATATTGTCCTCTTTGGTTACCTGGGTTGATGGTTCTGTGTATGAACGGAAGGCCCGTTGAACAGGAAGATCCCATTGTTGTACAGAGTCAGAGAGATAGGGTCAGTGCACCTCAGCCTTGCACCCCCGAGTGTGTTCCATATGTGCCTCTCCCTCTCCAGCCAAAATGTTTAAGTCTTTTATATTTTCTAGTACTAAATCGAAATCCACATGGAAATCCACTGCTGTTGAGCTGTCTGGAAGGAGAAAGAGAAGTCAGTATTTCAGGATGTGTTCTCATAGGGTACATCATCTTTATCTGTGCTTACTACTTATAATTACGGGCCAACCCCTCAACTGTCCCTGATTTTGCCTCAAAATTTTAATCTGTCCCTCCTAAAATTTGTGTTTCCATGACTTAAAAGTAGAGATTGTAAACACAAAAAATGTCAAACAATGAAAGTTATAGATCTGTTCTTTAAAAATGCATTTTTACTAACCCCTTTATTTTGCTAGCTTCCTGAGTGGATATCACCCATTTGAAGAAGTGTCCCTAATTTTGGTCCATTGTCCCTGATTATTTTAAGCCATGTCCCTGATTTATGAGACAGGAGGTTGAGAGCTATACCTATGGCTATACAGATTAATGTAACATGTACTCTTTGGCCTGTGTTTTTTAGGGATCAACTGACTGCTTCTATCTCAGCATAAAGATAACAGCATTGGAATATTAGGATCTGTATAAAAGATTCAGGCAAACTTCTCCCTTCTTTACAACTGGACTGGACTGACTGGCTCGACCAATGCTTTTTCAGCCATCATTGTCTATGTTTCTATGTTTAATTAATTAACACCTAGTGAAAAAAAAATTACTATTTTTTTTTATTTATTATTATATACCTCCTGACTGGGGGTGTACCTATGGTTCCCCTCATCCAACATGGACTCCTCAGCCTATGCACTGGCATGATCAGAACTCTGACCTCTTTCACCCTGCCCCTGAGCTGCTTCACGGTGGGTTACCACACACACTGTGGAAGACCTGGGCGCCGGGCCCAAGGAGCTGACTTGAGTGCATCTGCTGCAGTGCCGCTGGGCCAGCCTTCACATGCGTGCTGGAGGATTGTTTTCCCCATAATGGTCCCCATGGTGCAGGCGTGCAATGGCATCAGGGACACTACTACGCATGCTGTGCACTGCATTTCCAATGTCAGACTAGCCGATCCACACTTGTGACCCCCGAGCTTGCACCAACCCTCGGCCACCACCAGGAGCCAGTAGCTCAGCGGTCATCCCCTCCCACCCTCCCGGAGGAGAAGTCCATGGAATGCTTGATTCTTCTCTGCCCGGCTGGCGCACCAACACCCGAGGTCGCTTCTGACCCTGGGTGGAGTAGGCTAAGAGGTAAGGCGCCAGTGCCTCAGCCCTCTATACCACTGGGCAGCCTAAAAATTACTATTAATATTGTTTCTTCCAGGGGATCCCTCAGTATGCTTAACTATTGCTGTAAGCCAGCTAAGTCTGACTGGCCCTGAGAATGGAACTTATGTAAAGCAAATGAGAGATACAGAAGTAGAATGTAGAATGCTGCTTAAATCTCTGCCTCTAGGTGCTGCTGTGTTCTACAGCTTACTGGGTCAGATTAATTTCAAAGCAGGCAAAAGACCCAAGCTACACTAACCTATCCTAACCTACACTAAGCGAAAAACAATAAAAGGCAGGCTGCCTTAAGGGCAAGCCATTGAAGATAACAAACATACAGAATAATTGTGAATGAACAACAGCCAAAGTTCAAACAAGTGAGGACTGAAACAGCACTGATTATTGTAGAACCTTTTCAGGTTCTGGAAGGGAGGTAGGGAGGAAGTTTAAGCATACTGAGGAATCCCCTAGAAGCAACAATATTACTATGGTAAGTAATTTTTCTTCAAACCCAGAAATCCCTTTAGTATGCTTAACTATTGCAGACTATCAAGCAGTACCTTGGGAAGCTGGGTAGAGAACCTACTCAGGGAAAAGGGTCTGCAAAACAGCAGTGCTGAAGTTGGCATCACTTCTGGACTGGATGTCCAGGTAACAATGTTTTGTAAAGGTGTGTACAGATTTTCAGGCAGCTGCTTTACAGATACCTAGCAAGGAATGTCCTTGCTGCTGCTGCCACAGAGACAGCAATGCCACAAGTGGAGTGTGCCCTGAAACCTTGTGGTGGCTGTTTGCACAGCTTTGCTGTAGCAGAGCTGAATGCAGGAGACCATCCTGCGGGCACTGGTTCTTTCAGAAGCTGACATGCCCTTGCCCACCATACTGTAGTGCGGAGCAGTTGTGAGTGGAAGATGGAAGGTCCTTAGTATGCTCTAGGTGATAACTGAGCAACTTTATTATGCCCCAGCTGTGAAATTTTAGTTCAGCACAGCTGGACATTGCTCAAAACACTGGGAGAGTGATAGATTGATTCAAATGAAACTCGGGCACTACCTTAGGAAGATATTTCTTTTAGTCCTAAGGGCTACCTTATCTCTGTGGAATTTACATAGTTAGGGTCTGTGCAAAGAGTCTGTAGCTTGTACACCTTCCTGGCAGAAGTGATGGCCACCAGGAAGACAGTCTTCCAGGTGACCCACTTCTGGTCTGCAGTAGCCATGGGTTCAAGTGGGGGCTCCATGAGCTTGGCTATGCACAAGTTCAAATTCCATGGTGGGGACTGGCTCCCTGAGGTGGATACAGATGCAGCAGTCCCTAAAGAAAATTCCCTGAAAATGGGGTTAGCAACTATAGTTTTCTCATGGACTGCTGAGATAAAAACAGACACAGCCACCAAGTGAATCTTAAGGGTTAAAGGTTTGAGAACTAAGGTCCAAAGGTGAATAAGATACTCCAGGAGAACAGGCAGAACTGCCCATAAAGAACTGATCTGACTAGGTTTACCTCAAAAGGAGGACCTCTTCCATTTAGCAACTAATGTCTTTCTGGTAACAGGCCTTAAGGACCTCCCAGAAACTGGAAATCAGAGAACTCTACTGTAGCTCCTCAAGAACCAGGCTCTGAGGCAAAGGAACTTGAGGTTGGGAAAGGTATCCTGCTCTGAGACATGGTTAGGAGACTATGTCTCTGGAGGAGGCAGTGGGCTGTTTAGTAGACAGAGCTAGCAGCATGGGGTACCATGGATCTCTGGTCCAGTCTGGGGCCACTAGAATCAGGTTGTAGGCTGGCTGCTCAACACCAGAAGGACTATCAGAAGTAAGGAAAAGAGGAAGGCATGTAGGAACCTCCCTGTCCAGTCCAGAGCCAGGGCTTTCACGAGGCACTGAGCCCACTGCTGGGGGCTTCAGTAAAAGAGAAAGCTGATGCTTCCCTTGAAGTGAACAAGTCTATCTCTGCAGTGTACCACCTCCTGAAGATTGTGGCCAGCACCTGCTCATTTAGAGCCCATTTGTGCTGCTCCTGGCTGAGTCTGTTGAGGGTTTGCCAGAACATTGTCCTTTCCTGGGAGGTGGATAGCTGATAGGATGCATGTCCACGGAGTAAACCAGAGTCCAAATTGTCATGGCTTCTATGTAGAGCCTCGAGGACTTGGTGCCTCCTTGTTTGTTGATGAAGAACATGGTAGTGGTGTTGTCTGTCCTGATTTGGACTGACTGACCTCTTATTTGAGGGGCCAACAATTGCAGGTCATGTAAGACTGCCTCAACTCCAGAAGGTTGATGTGCTGTCTGGACTCTCGAGGTGACCATGATCCACTTACTGGTTGCCCAAGTGTGCTCCCCAACCTAAAAGGGAGGCATCTGCACTCAGGACCACTGTGGGGAACTACTGCTGGAAGGAATTCCTTCTCTTAGGTTGTCTCTTTTCTTCTCTCATTCAAGCATTCGAGAGCTTGTGACCAGGTTTCTGTAACTGGTATCAACTTTGAGAGAGGATCTCTTTTCTGGGACCAGTGGGCTTGCAGATGGTACCGGACATCTTTCATCTGGAATCTGGCACCTAGTACCACTGCTGTGGTGGAAGCCACACAACCCAGGAGCCTTTAAGAAGTGTCCTGCTGGCCTGGGCTGGCCCAGGACAAGAATTTGCCAAGTTCTGAAGATTATGCACTCTCTCCTATGGAATGAATGCCCTGCCTTGTAGGGAATCCAGTTCTGCTCCTATAAACTCCAACAGCTGAACTGACTCAGCTTGAGAGTTCTGGACATTTATGAGAAATCCCAGTGACTCCAGGGTGTTCTTGGTTTGCGGACAGAGTCCCTGATCTGCTGGTGAGACTTCCCTGCTACTAGACAGTCATCCAAATAAGGTAAGACCATCACCTCTTGTCCTCTGAAGTGTGCTGCTGCACAGTCAGACACTTCATGATGGGGCCACTACTATTTATAGTGTTCATGAATGATTTTCCTAGCCCATTTTCAACTAAAAGTAGCATCATTTATGAAGATGATACTGTAATCTGGGACTCTGCACCTACCAGTAGTATCATCCAGGTGTCCTTCCAAAATAAATATAATATACTGGCTCAATGGTTAAGAGACAACAAGCTGACCCTAAATGAGACTAAAACAAGCATATTATTTGGAACTTCACAGAAACTGCAAAAGAAGACAAATTACTAATAACGGTCAAACTAGGACAAGATTCCCTTTGGCTTCTTCTTTAAAATACCTGGGAGTTCTTCTGGACCCTTGTTTGAGTCTAATTCAAAATATTGAAAAATCAGGAAAGAGGCTCAATCAAAATAGAGGATATCTATACAGTATCATAAATTCATTGACTATGAAGCCCAGGTAGTCATACCCAAACAAGTCCTGATGCCCATACTGGAATGTGGTAGCATAATGTTTTAACAATAATGAGGTGTTTGAATTAAAGTATAGGACCTTAACAGTATTTGCAGATTTGCACTTTGGGCTCCAAAACGTATGCACCATTGTGAGCTTTATAAGAAACTGGAAGTATTGTCACCAGAAAAGAGAATTAAACAAGAGTTAGGGAATTTTGTAGTCAGAGTACTTAGAGCTGCTGACCCCAAGGTGATCTCTAGGGCATTGATCCAAGTAAAAGGAACGAGTAACAAGAAGTAGTGGGGTCCAGGATTTTGCTGTCCCGAGACTTAAGCTACAGATGACCAGGAAGAAAAATTACTCACCTTAGTAATGTTGTTTCTTCTAATGGAGTCTTGCTATATTATAGACATTAGCAGTTTGTTCCAGCTCTAGAACTGCCCTGAGGAAATGGTTAAACCATTCCAAAATAGAATTTGGACAGAGAGCAGCTCTATCTGTGTCATTTCAAACTTGAACTGTCAGATCTTACGAGCCAAACTCACTAAGGTCTGTGTGGAAGCTGTAACCTACACTAGCCAAATGGCTACCTAAATAATAACAACCATTGATGGTCCCAACACCCAAGACTCAAGTCAGGGGACCAGAAATACTAACACCATTCTAATAATATGAAAATGGAACATAAGTATAATAAAACACACACACGTGTACACATACACACCCCAAAGTCCCAAAGGGACAAAATGCTAACAGGACATAAGTAGTGCCCACACTAAGTTGCCTCGCACCCACCAAGTAGAGGTTCTGAGAGGGGCAGGTTGGGGAGGTCTATAATATAGCAAGACTCCATTAGAAGAAACAACATTACTAAGGTGAGTAATTTTTTCTTCAAACAACATGAAGTCTTGCTATATTATAGACATTAGCAGAATACACAGCAGTACCTCCATGGAGGAGGGGCAGAACCTACTTAGGGAATAGGCTCTGAAGAACAGCTGTGCCAAAGCTTAGCATCTCTCCTGGCCTGGACATTCAGGGAGTAATGCTTGGTAAAAGTGTTACCATTTTCCAAGTAGCAGCCTGGCAAATCTCTAGTAAAGGGATATCTCTGGCAGCAGCTAGAGATGCAGCTGTACCCTGTAGAATGAGCCCCTCAAACTGGGGGCTCTGCCCACTTCTGATAACAAGACTGGATACAAGAGACAATCCACCTGGCTATTGATCTCTTAGTGGCAGGTTTGCCTTTCCCAACTTCACCATAGGTAAGGAAAAAGTTGGAGGATTCAACCTGTGACCTTTGGCACGCTCTATATAATAACTAAGAGCTCTCTTAACATCCAGGCTGTGCAACCTTCTCTCACCCAAGAGGAGTGATCAGTTTAAAATACTGGAAGGGAGATAGATTGATTAAGATGGAAATCTGAAACCACCTTAGGCAAAACTTCCTATTAGTCCTAAGGACTACCTTATCCCTGTGGAAAGAAATAAAGTCAGTCTCCACTGACAAGGCTTGCAATTCACTTATGCCTGGCAGAAGTGATAGCCACTAGAAAACAGTTTTCCAAGTTAGGTACTTAAGCTCTGCAGAAGACAGAGGTTCAAGAAGGGGTTGCATTAACTGGGCAATGCAAACATTAAGGTCCCAAGCAGGGCCGGTTCCCTAAAGGGAGGATTAGTATGGAGTAATCCCTTAAAAACTTGGAAAACCCAGGAAGAGAGGAAAGAGGGGATGACTTTCCTGCTGACACAAAAGCAGACACAGCTGCCAAATGAACTCTCAGGGTAGCTGGTCTGAGACCCAAGGAATTAAAGATGTACCATGTAATCTAACAAAATGGGCAATTCAGCAGATTCTGGGGAATATTTTTTCTAGCACACCAAATGGAAAACCTTTTCCATTTAGAACTATAAGTAGCTTCTAGTGGAAGGCTTTCTGGAAGCCTTTAGGATCTCAAGAACACCCTGAGAGAGGTGTAAATCAGCAATTTAACCTCAAGAGCCAGGCCTTGAGGTTGAGGATGGAGGTCCGGATACCAAACCCTTCCCTGGGCACAAGTCAACAGATTGTGATTCCTGGGGAGGCACAGGGGAAGATGGACTGTCAGAGACAGAAGGAGTGGGTACCAGGGCTGCCTGGCCCAATCCGGGCAATCAGAATCACCCTGCAAGGCTGAGATCTGATTTTGACTAGTACTTTGAATAGGAGAGGAAAGGGGGAAGCATAGAGGAACTTCCCTCCCAATCCAGAAGAAGGGCATCCAGGGGAACTGAGCCCAGCACTGGAGGTCTGCAACAGAACAGAGGAAGTTTGTGATTGTCTGGGGCTGCAAAAGATCTATCTGAGGGATGCCCCACCTGGCAAAAACTATCCCCAGCACTTGAGGATCCAGGGACCATTCGTGATGGCCCTGGGAAATGCTGCTGAGGGCATCCGCTAGGACATTGTCCTTCCCTGGAAGATGAACTGCCATGAGGGAAGTGTTCAGGGAATAGGGCCAGAGACCACAACTTATTGCCTCGGTGCACAAGGCCAAGACCGAGTGCCCCCTGTTTGTTGATGTACCACATTGTTGTGGTGTTGTCTGTTCTGACTTGTATCACCTTGTCGTGGACAGATGCAGAAAAAGCTTGAAGAGCTAAAAAGACAGCTCTGAGTTCCAGCAAATTGATGTGGAGCAGAGATTCCTGGGGACCAAACTCCCTGAGTGGAAAGGTCGCCCATGTGGGCTCCCCAACCCAGAAGGGAAGCATCTGTAGTGAGAGTCAAGTCGTGAGAAGGGGAAATGAAAGGGACCCCGCTCTTAAATTGCTCTGATCCTGCCACCACTGGAGAGCTAGGATCAAGTTTTCGAGTCACTGGGACCAACTTGGAAAGGGGGTCTCTTCTTGAGACCAAAAGGTTCTCAAGTGAAACTGAATGTCTCTCATCTGAAATCTGGCTCCCTGCACAACAGCTGTGGATGCAGCCATGTGCCCCAGGAGCTGCAGAAAGTGTCTTGCTGGTCGAGAGACCTGCAGTGAAGGAAGAGGCCAGAGCCACTAAATTCCTTACCCTTTCTGGGGAAGAAAGGCTCTGGCTAGCTTTGTGTCCAATTCCTGCCCCTATAAAGGTGAGGCACTGGACTGGTTCCAGAACCTACTTTGGTAGGTTTAGCAGAAACCCAGGGAGGTGAGAAGCTGCTGGGTGACCTGCAGGTCAGATTTTACCAGTTCTGGGACTGGCCTACAATGAGCCAGTCGTCTAGATAGGGAAAACAGCAATCCTCTGCCTCCTTAAGTGGGCCACTGCCACTGCTAGACACTTTGTGAATACCCTTGAGCAGAGGTAAGGTCAAGGGCATTGCTCTGAACTGGTAATGACCTGAGGGCAGTTCGAATCTGAGGTACTTTCGATGGGATCTTCTGATTAGGACATGGAAATAGGCATCCTTGAGGTCCAGGGAGGCTAGCCAGTCCCCTGGCCTTAGGGAAGGTAAAATCATTGCCAGAGTTACCATTTTGAACTTTGGTTTCAGAAGATGCTTGTTCAGATATCTGAGATCTAAATGGGCCACCATTCTCCTGTCTTTTTGGGGTAAGGAAGTATCTGAATACAGACCCCTGCCCTGATGCAGGGAGGAACCCTTTCTACTGCTCTGAGAGCTAACAGGGATGAGACCTCTGTTTCCAGAGCGAGGGTCTCTGAAGCACTTGGTAGGTAAAAGTCTGCTTCTCAACTTGGGAAACTTTTGAAGCTGAGAACCAGACCCTGGCTTACTACTTCCAGAACCCACTTGTCTGAGGTTAAAGAAGCCCAATTCTGACTGAAGTAAGCCAGCCTGCCCCCACTGGTACAGGAGACTATTCTGGGCACCCCATCAGGGTGCCTGTTTAGGAGCTTTAGGCTGGGGGTGGGAGCAGGTCTGCCCACCCCTCGTCTGCCCCTGCCTCTGAAGAAGCCCTCTGAGCATAGGCAGAGGAGGCCTGAGTCTGGTAGAAAGGCCTGTGAAAGGCCTACCCTACCCCTGGGGGCATGCCTTGAGGAGTGGCTTGCCGCCTCCTTAGCCTGGGCACTTTGTAAGTAGTCCTATATTCATCCATCTTCTTCATGTAATTCTCTGTCTGCTCTCCAAACAGAGAATTTCCCACCACAGGAAAATCCATAGCCTTAGTCTGGGTATCCTGTGACAAACTAGTACACCTGAGCCAGGCCAACCCACGAAAAAGCTGCTAGATGTGGCCATGACCCTAGAGGAAACATCATTAACATCCACAGCAGCATGAAACTGAACCTTTAGAGGCTTCAATGCCATCAGCAGCCACCTGTTCTAGTTCACTAGCCAGCTGGCCATGGGCCTGCTTGGCCAATTGCATAACAGTATCCCATCTAGATTTCTGATACCTAGCTACATGCCATATAATTTGCTTGCCTGAGTCCCAGAGAGGCTGCCATATACTGTTTTTTTGCCATGGCATCAATCTTCCTGAATCCTTGTCAGAGGATGTGAAGCCAAGGAATATTAGCTTATCACAGGCAGCAGCCTGAACTACCCCAACATGACTGCATTGCTGAGAAAGGAATTCTGTATCAGGGCCTGACAATGTATACCTTCTGTCCATCTTTTTATCTACAGGAGGCACAGAATTAGGAGCTTAAATTTTAATTGTTTGTTTCCAAAAGACTTATGTAAAGGAATAGACAATCTCCTAGACTCTGGAATATCCATCATTTCTACAAAATCAGGCTCCTCTTGCTCATCCACAGCCTCTTCTAAAGGAAGCTGGAGGGTTTCAGCAACTTTTATAAAACATAAAATGAGATGGGGACTCAGACAGCATAGGGGAGATTCTAAAGGTCTGTCTGGGGAGATGTCCGTCCAATGTAGCACACCCAGACCTTCCCAGCCACATTCATACTGTTCATAATCCTCCTCCCTCCTCTGGTTCATAAAATTCCTCAATATCATAATCCTGAACCATTGGACCGACGAACCAACCTTTACCAGATAGTGGTGGTTCGGACAGACCCTGAGACAGTGACTGGACAATTTGTATGGCTTTTTATCTCGCTGCAGTTGGAGAAGGAATTTGGACCTAGACCTGCTGATTTTCTTGTTTTCTTTTACTGGAATTGGTTCCTCAGAACCAGCTTTTCTTTGCCCGAGGAAGTCTGGCCCTGGTCAGGAGGGCACTTTTCTCGTTCGGGTTGGCACCGAACCAGGCTGGCCATCCGGTCAGCGGACTTTTGCCTCTCGCTCCCTGAGCCTGCCCAATCTTTTTCCAGGGTGGCTGCAGGGAAATTCTCTACATACCTGGCAGTCTGACTGGAGGTGGTCAAACCCAGACAATAAAACAATGGTGTGTGGGCAGCCTTGCAAGACTTCCCCACAAACATCACAGTGTTGAAACCCAGTGGGCCTGGTTTTTCTTTTGGTTTCTCAGACATAATGCCAGCCTAACCAAAAACTTGCCCTTTTTACGGCAGTGCTAGGTAAGACACCTTTATCGGTTCCTAACACGTGTCACGGTATTGGAAAAAACCGTAATAAATCCGTTTTTTAGAACCGATAAGGAACCGAACCGCACCCTAAAATAGTAACTTTTAGTTTTAAATGAGTTTTAAACCCACTGATCGGTTCAAAACAGAACCGATAACTTACAAGTTCCATACAGACAAAACTCTCTATTTACTTACGTTTACCACAGATAGAGCTTGGAACTGAACGGTTTTATGTTAAAATAAAACTATTCTCGGTTAAATCCAACCGAGAAAACACTTTTAAACCAAGAAATGAACCGAAGAAGGAGAAATCTCCGAGCGACTGTTCACTGAGGCGGAGTAAAGAATCTGACAGTTCAAGTTTGAATGACACAGATAGAGCTGCTCGTGCCAAAATTCTATTTTGGAAATGAGTTTTAACTATTTCACTCGGGGCAGTTCTAGAGCTGGAACAAACTGCTAATGTCTATAATATAGCAAGACTTCATGTTGTTTGAAAGCCTTCTCTTGGTATACACCCTCCCTCCTGAAACGAATACACCCATTTAACCAAGGGAGTACATCATTTAACACATTTTAGGAGCAGGTCATTTTTATCTTTTTTTTTTGTTAATTTTTTGTTGTTATTATTATAATTATAAATCCAAGAAAACACTGTATCCTGCAATATACAATTACATGCATTCTTAAAGGAGAAAATAAATATTGAGCTGTCTGAGCTATTATACAATGGAAGTAAAGGAAAGATACATGTTGAAAAAAAGAAAGCAATATGTGGCCGTACACTCTGTATAATTGAGAGAAAATAATACAATATATGGCTCAAGGGGTAGAAGGAGTAGATTCAAACAAGAGATATGAACAGTTCTGATTGTACAATATTATAATATAATTTAATAAAGGTATATATAAAATTGTATAGAGGAGAGAAATAAAAGGAGAAGATATCTAAAGAAGTAAAGAGAAGAAAGGAAGAAAGGAAGAAGGAAAGGATACAAAAGGGAAGAAGGAAGGGAGAAGAAAAAGAGGCAAGATACCAATGTGAATATATAACACCCATAGATTAGGTAACACTTAGATGTAGATGTGTTTAAATATTTAAAGTAGTCCTCCTGCATTTATTGTAAAAAGCTGTCAGGTCAGAGGCTAAATGTGACATATGATCAAGGGTAGTGTATTGAGATAAATGTTTGAGAACATCCGGGAGGGAGGGAATTATATTGGATCGCCAGTGTATTAATGTAAGGTGCTTAACTTGAAGGAATAGTAGGGATAACCACCTATTCTGTGATTGGGATATTTCATATGAGCGAAAAATTGAATATACCAAGTATGCAATGTTTTGGATCTAATGTAAGGGTAAACCAATTACTTTAATTGCAAAGAAATGTATACAACCCCAGAGCTTATATATGGGAGGACAATACCATAGGATATGTAGTAAATTGCCATTAGGGGAGTTACAGCGCCAACAATCATTGTTGTTTATTAAGCCCATTTTTGCAAAATTGCAGGAGTTCTATACCATAGATGTAAAAGTTTAGTTTGTATGTTTAACTGCGATTATCTTTGAAAGATCTGTGGCAAGAAAGCCAGTAGTTACGTATTGTGTATTGGTTATATTATAATCTAACAGGGTACTCCATTTATTTTTGCAATGATAGATTGATCTGGAAGTGTGTCTCTAATGTGTTTGTAGATACACTGTTTAAGTTAGAGTTCGCTTTGATCCATTTGGAAATGAAAGTATCATAAGAAGATTGTTGAGATATGGTAGGAAGGTACAAATGCCATGCTATGCGCAACTGTAGATACTTCCAAAATCTTGATAAGGATGATTCCATTGTTTGAACAAGTCAAAAAGATTTTAATTTGGAAGTCTGGGGTATAAGTATATCCCCTAAAAAGAAATACCCTTTGTTTTTCCAATTACTACAAAAAATAGGTGATTATTAACAGTAATGTTATGATTTCCACATGGAGTATATATAAGAGGGGCTGGGTTGATTTGAGGTGTATACTGAGTCACTTTCCAGTATAGCATGGATGTTGCTATAGTAGGATGAGATTTTAAATTGGGGGTAGAGGATTATAAATGAAGGAAGTGGTGATATTACCAGGACATAGAGATACTTCCATATTGATCCACAATGGAGATTTATTGCTAGGTTTGTTAAACCACTTGACAGTTTGGGCAGTGCGAAGGCCCAGAAGTATGCTTGGAACCAGGGAGTCCAAGCCCTTTGGATCAGTGGAGAGCGTAATTTGTTATGGCTAAATCTAGGATTTTGCCTTCCATATAAAGTTACCAATTATTTTAATAAAAACAAAAACCTATTTTAACAAAATTGAAGGTAGGAGGGTTAAAGGAATGTTAGAAAACAAATATAATATTTTGGGAGCTATTGTCATCTTCATAGTAGAGATTTTCCCATTAAAAGAAGGTTAAGCAGTTTCCATCTGTCGAGAGTATTTTCAATATTTGTTAGTAAAGGAGAGAGATTAATATCCCATATCTTGTCTAGTTTTGGAGTGATCTGATTCCAAGGTAAGAGACACCTGAGGGGCCCAATAAACCCAATAATGTATTCATAAAAGGTTTACAGAAATTATTCAGTGGCATTGTTTCTGATTTATTTAGATTCAGAGCTAGCCACAGAGTGAAGTTACTAAGTAGCAATTAAGGGAGGTCCCGAATGAGGTCATCAGCATAGGACAATGAGGTGTGGCAGCGAGTTACCAATAGGGATACCCTGAATCATGGAGGATTGCCGAAGACATGCTAAAAGGGTTCCATAGCCAAATAAATAAGGTAGGGGATAAGGGGCAACCTTGCCTGGTACCTCTTGCCAAATGAAAGAATGAAGATAGGGTAGAGTTAGTAAGAACCCTAGCAGAGGGTGGGTATACAGTAATTGGATCCATGAACAGAATTTATTAGTGACACTGAAATGGGATGAACGCGTACAAGTAAGTCCAGTTGAGAGAATCGAATGCCTTTTCAAAATCAACAGCTATAGCTGCAGCTGGTGAATTAAGAGATTTTGCTTTGTAAATTAAATTAAATAATGAGATGAGATGATCAGAGCCTATTCTATTTTTGATTAATCCATTTGAGAGATATGGACGAGTTTTTAAATTATTGATTCTAAACGGTATTTAGTATTTTGGTAAATATGTTCCCGTCCGTGTTAAGTAGTGATATCGGTCTGTAATTGGATGGGAGGAGTGGGTCTTTGTCTTTTTTGTAAGATGGTTATAATGGCTTCTGTCACAGAATAGGAAGTTTACCTTGTGTAGATGCTCTCCCTAAAGATCTTGAAAAATAAGGCATAAAACATCCGCTAGAGACGTAAAATTCTAATGAAATCCATCATTTCCTGGAGCTTACCAGATTTTAGGGAGTTTAGCACTGTATGTATCTCTTTTAGGGTAAAGGGTTTGTCTAACGTAGCCATATCTTGTTGGGAGATGTATGGTAACTGTAAATTGTCCAGAAATTGTTGTATATGCTCGATTTGTGGGGAGGTGGGTTGGGAGTATAATTGTTGATAGAAGGTTCACATAATGTGGTTAATTGAGGGGTTATCTGTATGTATTTTATCTGAAGGGTCTTTCAGACCGAGCAATATGTCTCTCCATCTGTTGATTCTTAAGTTGATAGGAAGTAACTTCTGCATTTATCCCCATGTTCCCAATATCGGTGTTTGAGTTTTAGGAGGCGAGTTCAGCTTTCTTGGATATTAATTCATTGATTTTAACTCTGAGCTGAAGAATTTCAAGATGAAGTTGTGAGTTGTTATCTGGATTTTAATTTTATAATATTGGGTTTCTTTTCTTTGAGATTAACTAAATCAGCCAGTTGTTGTTCCCTTAGCTTTTCCTATGTGCTGCGGAGCTTATAATTTTCCTCTAAGCATTGCTTTAAGTGCTTCCCAGATAGTCCCTTGAGATACATCAGAGTGTTGTTAGAGGAAAGATATTCTTGGATTTGGGCTTTAACTCAAGGTAGGAAATCAGGGTCTTTAAATAGTAGTGGGTCTAGACGCCAGGAGGGGATTTGGATGGGGTGGACCCCAAATAAGGTGTAATTTTATAGGGGAGTGATCTGATACAGTGATGGGGAGGATGGTTGTGTTGATAATTTTTCGGGCATAGAAGGGATGAAAACCAATAGTCAATTCTGC
Source organism: Neoceratodus forsteri (assembly GCA_016271365.2). Lineage (NCBI taxonomy): Eukaryota > Metazoa > Chordata > Ceratodontiformes > Ceratodontidae > Neoceratodus > Neoceratodus forsteri. The sequence goes on along the minus strand of CM057451.1, from coordinate 1,026,803,410 downwards.
TATACGATTTATGAAGTGGAGAGTAAAATGTATAGTCGTGTTGTCTAGGATGGTGTAGCCTCCAGATATTGGTAAGACCCAGGTCTTTCATCAGAATTGAGAGTGCAGCAATACTTGGGGTGGGAGTCACACAAGGAGTTACTTCATCTAACTGCCTCCAAAGCTAAATTGAAATCTCCACCTACCAGTATGGGAGAGTTGTTGGTATTACTGTTCAGAATTTGTTGGGCCAAGTTATGAAAGAATTCAGGTGAGTCTGAGTTAGGGGTTAGACATTGACTAACATAAGGGGCCTGTGGGTATTTAAATGGGTTATAATCCATCTACCATCTGAATCAGAAAAGACTGGATAAGAGTCCAGTTGAGAGATTTATGTAAAAGAATTGCCATCCCTTTTAGAGGAAGAAGATGCATAAACTTGACTGACCCAGTCCCTTCTGAGTCTGTCGACATCCTCCAATAAAAGTTTAGTTTCTTGTAAGAAAGCAATATGTGTTATATGTTTTTGAGATAAGAAATATTTCTTTCATTTATAAGGTGAGTTGAGTCCCTTAACATTCCATGAATGTAAATTGGATCACTCATGTTAATGGAGGGTTGTGTGAGAGTACAAGTTGGAAGAAAGGGACTAGATGAATAAATTGGAGGATGCTACAGATCCAGAAGGGAGAGGATTAACACAATAAAATGTGTGCAGGACAATTAGGCTATGGAGGTACTTAGATCCTGGGTGAATATATCCATTAGGCCTCACAAGAAAGAGATAGTAGAAAGAATATATAAGATATATATATATATATATATATATATATATAGTTGCTAAACAAAATCTATATGATTATAGTAACACACTACTAAATCTTTAAGTAGTGTAGCAAGCTATGGGTCGATGAAAACACCTAGACTCACTTGTTATACTACAAGGCATGAAAATAGTAAGTGAATCTTGGGAGAGAGTAATCTTAAACCCAAGATACAAACTGTAAGCAATTATTTCTATCAAGTTGCAACTGTAATTAGTACTAAAGTGAACAATATAATTCCTGGGGAAACCATAAACATCATTACCATATATAAAAAGGATTACAAAAAAATGCAATCCCAGACATAATAATATATCTTGAATCTAAGTTGAATTAGAAGAAAAATAGTATAAACAGTATTAAGAGTATATAAATACACATAGCATGATTTGGTAAGGTCCTAAAAATTATAAGATCAACTATGCTTGTGCCTTTGCTATGTACTAACATACTAACATACTATTTGCCAGTAGATTAGGCCTTATGGTCTATCGAGTCTGCTCGAACTCTAGATCCTTAGTTGGGTGCCAGACCCTCCATCCTTTGTGCTCCAGAAACCCCTATCATCCATCCCCACCCCCGAACAGGCTATCATCTGATACATCCACTTTCTGTGTCTGTCCCACCCTCTCTAAAGCCTCCACTGTGGATTCTGAACCAGCTCACCAGGCAGAGCATTCCAAGGGTCCACCACCCTCCCAGTGAAAACCTCCTCCTCTTTTCCCCTCACCCTTCCACCTTCCAACTTCAAACCATGCCTCTGGTGATGCCTCCTGCTTTAGTCTAAAGATCCCCTCCATGTTTTACCTTATTTATTCCCTTTGAGGTACTTGAAGACCTCAATCATGTCCCCTGTCTCTCCTCTCCTCCAATGAAAACAGGCAGAGCTCCTCAAGTCTGTCCTCGTAAGTCAAACCCTAGCCCTCGTATCATCTTTGTTGCCCTCCTGTACCTCTCCAGGAGCTGTATGTCCCTCTTCAAGTGTGGTCTCCAGTACTGTACACAGTACTCAAGGTGTGGTCTAACCAGTCCATTGTGCAGCGGCAGAATCACTTCTTGCTCCTAGGGGTGATCCCCTTACGATGCATCCCAACATTCTGTTTGCCTTGCTAGCTGCTCTCCTGCACTGCTCAGAGTTATTCATACATGTATCCACCATGACCCCTAGGTCTTTTTCCCTGTTGAGGCTTCCAGCCCCCCCTAGGGTGTATTTGTGTTTAGGAGTTTCCCGACCAAGATGCAACACCTTGCACTTGGTGATATTGAAATTTAATTTCATGTGTGAGCCCAGCTTCCAGGGTGTCCAGGTCCTTGCAGGCCAACCTCCCTCTTCTCCTCAACTACTGCTCCCATCTTGGAGTCATCTGCAAGAGACTCATTTCACCCTATACCATCCCTGATGTCCATATGTATGCATTAAACAGGATTGGACCCAGGACCGAGCCCTGTGGTACCCCACTACCAACCTCTGTAGGGTTGGAGAGCTCCCCACAGACCACTACTCTCTGAGTGCGTCAGCTATCCAGTTTTCAATCCATCTGACCATCAAAGGGCTACTCCTAACCCCATCAGTTTCTCCACCAGACCATTGTGGGGACAGAGTCAAACGCCTTGCTGAAGTCCAAGAATAATACATCCACAGGCTTACCCCTGTCCAGTTCTGATGTTACCCATTCATAGAACTCCACAAGGTTGGTTTGACATGATCTACCTGGTACAAACCCATGCTGCCGACTATCCAGACCTCCACCTCCTCCAAGTAAAACCCCCAATCGTTCCTTTAGTATACTCTCCATTAATTTTCCCACCACGAGGTTAAACTGATGGGTCTATAGTTACCTGGTACTTCCCTCGACCCCCCCTTTATGGATTGGTACCACATGTGCCTCTCGCCAATCCCTAGGTACCGTCCCTGTCTCAAGTGACCTGCTGAAAAGCTCCGCCAGGGTGCAGCCAGTATGTCCAATCCATAGTACTCTTAGATGAATGCCATCCGCCCAGGAGATTTGTTCTTTTTAGGGCCTTGAGGGCAAATCACACCCTTTGGCGGGATGGCATCATCCGTCCCTCCACCTTACTGGTCTTTTATCCTTATCCAGATGTGGCACCCTGGGTACTTTTCCTCCCTTTGCTCCATTTCTGTTGCTCCCTGATCCCACTCCCTGTCGCTTCTATCCCTTTGTGCCTTGCTTTGTAGATATCCCATCGCCCTCCCTAGTGAACACAGAGGCAAGTACTGTTAAATACCTCTGCCTGGTCCTCACCTTTCCACCCACCTCCTTCTGATCTCAATCTGCTGAGATGGCCCTTAGTTTTCTCCGCCTCCCAATGTACCGGAAGAACCCCTTTTAGCCTCCATGTATCCTTGCCAGCCGTGCTTTTACTGGACTTTGCTCCCTCACCATACGGGTGACTTTTCTAGATGCAAGCTGGTACATTTCCTATCCCTATCCCCTCTTGTTGTTTTATATTTTTGTAAGCCGCCTTCTTTCTCTGACTGCTACCTGGACCTCACTGGACCACCAGCATGGTTTATGTGACCTTGCTCCCTTACGCTTCAACTTAGCGAGATCCTGACTGCCCCATGAAGTCCTCGCTTTATGACCTCCCATCTCCTTCCACACTTGTCGTTGAGGTAATCCTTCAAGTGATCCTTGAGAATATTTCCCATGCCCATAAAGTCTGCCCCCTGAAGTCCACTGCCAGTGTCCTAGATCTCACCCCACTCCCCAATGCTTATTTGAAACCACTGTACTTACCACTATGTACTTACTCATATAACCATAATGAAAGACACAAAAGTATTTATATAAGGGGGATGGTTAGCTATAGTGAGAGATGTCAGAGTTCAGATATTATAAGGAGTTATAGGTATTGGAGTATTGTAAGGTCCAATTTGTATACAAAAGGTAGGTTTAAAATAGGAATCCGCGGATTAAACAGGTATACTAAATCACCTTAGCAATACAGCATTTATAAGTATTGGGTTTGTTCAGGTTTGAGGCATTGCATATACTAATAATAAAAGTTGGTAGATAGTGATAGCGCAGACCCAAAAATCACCCTTTGAAAAGGAAAGGAAAGGAAACTACATTAATATAGTGAGATGACCAGACCTGAGAGGTCAAGCGAACTCAGCTATATGATTACAGTGCAGGCTTAAAAGCTCATATCTTAAGGGCTTCGAGTCAGATAGTGCTATCAATTATTAATTATAACCGATTAAGTGAAATAATAAAGGTGAGATGCTTCGAAAATAGCCTGCAATGCCTAATTACAGGATAAGACTGGAGATTAAATATTGAGTAAATAAAATAATGCAAGGAGTTGGTATACCAAGGTTGAGAAAAGGAGGTTAGAAATTTAGGTGAGGGTGGGTTAATGGAGTAGAAGAAGTGTAGAAAATGTTAAAGGTTAGATGTTAGTTTAGGATGAAGTGGTGGAAGTGGGAATAAATAATCAAGCACTTCATTAATGTATTATCAATATGCCATACATTTATATTAAATTTGAATTGTAAGAAATATGTGGTAATATTGGGTCATTAAATAGCTACATATGCATCCACCCATGTTGTTTATATAAGAAGAACATGATAACAAAAAGAAAATTGACTACTCTAGATAGGTATATATAAAAAAAAACAACCAGTAAGCACATATGAATTGTTTTTCATTGTATAGGAAATTACAATTTAGAATAGAACCTAGCCAACATTAGGGATACTTAGAGACTGATATTGTGATTGACACAGAAGTAACTAAATAAATGTTATAATAGACATTGCATTAAAGCAGAATATGCTGAGATTGTTTGCTATAAATTTAAACAGGGAGCCTGCAATTGCGATTTACAACAGTGCATTCCAAACCAGCTGGAGTGCGATATTGTGCACACACAGTGAATGTGTCTGCTTGATTACAGGGCAATCAAATCTGGATAGAGTTCAGAGCTAACAATTAGCTGAAGTCTCCAATCTTGAGAGGTACCAGCAGAAGAAAAAAAACAAGAGAGTAAGTGCCCTGTTATCACTTACATCTGGTGTGCTAGTGCGTGTTAGAGGAGGCATCTAGCACTTTGTTTTTAGCTCCCTTCACGTTTTTCTTTGGAGGTTCAGCAGACTTGAAGGGGAGCTAGTAATCAGTTCAGCCCAGGAGGAATCAGGGATTTAGCAGATTGCAGCGGATCTTGGGATCGTTGGTGGCAAGATCTATAGCAGCAGCAAGAGATCTTCTTGCGAGGAGTGCGAGTCACCGCAGCTGGGAGAATCTTCATTAGGCAAAAAGCAAGCGACGTTAGAACCACATGCTTCCTAGTTTGCAGGAAGAGCTTAAAGTTGTGGCATCTTCACAGCAGGTATGTTTGGAGGGATGAGCAGATAAACTTTTTTGTCTTGCAAGTGAACAGAACTCCGACTGTAGGAACTGTAGAGGTTGGCAATGTTACATGCTCTTCTGTATGTTTAGGATTTGTAGCTGCTATGTTAATATGATGACTTGGTTGTGGCGGCCTGTATTGTTGGTGGGTTGAAGGACTGAATCGAGCTTCCAAAATTGTTGATTATTGACACAGCCTCAACAAGGAAAGTAGCAAGTGCATCGGGGCTGTGAAATCTTTAAATGAGTCTCCCAGAATTAGATTTGACAGCTGGGTATCTCAATGAGAATTTGATCCCCGTTGGTGCAGCACGGTTTAATTGGGGTTGAAGGCTTTTACGCTTATTAACCAAGTCTTTGAGAAGTCTCTGAAAATAGATATTTTGTGCTCTTGCCATATAAGCGATCCCATTTGTTTTGCATGGCTGATGATCAGTTTGGTATGTGCATAGTTTAGGAATCTGGCAATAATAGGCCTGGGTTTTGATGTATGTCAGGCCTCAGACCCAAGTGTGATGAGATCTCTCAATAGTGAGTTCCAGGCCTGGTGGAAGTTTAATTATAACTGATAATACATGAAGTAAAAAGCATTAGTGTCCCCAAGTTCTGCACCTTCAGGAAAGCCCAGGAATCTAGGTTGTTTCTATTTTCAATATCATCAATTTTATCATGTAAAGTTCTGATAGTTCTGTCTTGTTCCTGATGGTGGCCTGCAGATCACTGATAGAGCTCTCATTTTAGTTAACTAGCTTCAGTACCACTAATTTTATGATCAAGCAGTTGCATATTAGTGCTGTTTTGTTGGGAGGTTGTTTTAAATCATTGATCTCACTTACAAGTTGTTGGAAACACTCTGCTAAGGAGAATTGTTCTGCATAGATTGCTCAGCCATTGTTTGTAGGCCTGTGCAGAGTAGCAGTATAGATGAGAGAAAGTTATCTATAGTTTGTGATAAAATGAAAAGGAGAAAAAAAAGTTTACCAGAGCTGTTCTGTGATGTTAGAAGAGTTGAATTTAAGTTGTTGATATGTGATGGTAGTCTGGGAGCAGGAGGATGAATGATGATTGATGGTGATCCCAGGGAGATGAAAAGTTAAGCAGCCATCTTTAGCACAGCCAGGCATGCCCCTTTGTTATTTTTATCTTTAAAGAATGAGAATGTGTGTAATTGTATGCAAAGTTATTTTGTATGTAATAGTATTCTTATTTGGTTGGCTGTATCTGCTTGTCTGTTGCTCAGTGTCCAGCGTGGCTGAAAAAGGGCTGTGCCAGTCCACTTCCTGGTTAAAATGAAAAACTTCGTGAACACCCTGGTAGCAGATGAGAGGACTGAGAACAGGTAATGACTCGAGGGAAGTCTGAACCTGAATTTTTTTTTTTTTTATGAATTTGAATTGGATATGTGAATAGGCATCCTTCCGGTCCAGAGAGGCTAACAGTGCCCCTGTTGTAGAGAAGGAATCACTAAGGAAAGAGTGATCATCTTGAACTTGGGTGAGGAAGCATCTTGAATAAAGGCCTTTCTCCCAGTGAAAATGAAGGACCTTTGTTACTGCATTTGCCTGCAGCAACCCTATGACCTCCAATTCCTGCAGATTCCTTTCTGTAGAAGTGGGAGGTTTGAAGTTTCTGTGAATCTGCAGTCTGGGGACTCTTTTGAACTGCACAGTGAGCTCCTGGCTCTCCACTTCCAAGACCGATTTGCACTGGAAATGGGCTGGCGACCTGAACACACCACCAGGGGTTCTGATTGAGCTGAGCCAGGGCAGGGATGGATCAGCCCACTTGGAAGCTCTACTGCACCTCTGCCTCTAAGTAACCTCTCATCTGAGAGTGGCTGAAGGGCATAGGCATGGGGAAGAAACTCTAGGGTAGTACCCTACCCCTTCCTCCTCTTCCTGTGACTTGTGGGAAGAGGGGCCCTTTCCTAGCAGTATTGTTTTATAGATGATTTTGTACTCCTCCACCTTTTTCATAGAAGAGACGGTTTTGTCACCAAAAGAGAGTTGTTCTCACAGGGAAGTCCCTGGTCTTAGCCTGGGTTCTGAGTTAAATTAGTGGTTCAGTAGCAGACAAATCTCCTTAAGGAGATAGTAAGGGTTGTAACCCTGAATGCAGTATCTGGCATCAACTGCCATGTGGATCTAATGCTCTCCTGGCAGTGTCCACCAAATCCTGTGCCAGGTCCCTCGAGGCCTTCTCACTCATGGCCAGAACTGAATCTCCAGGGGTTTCTGGTATTGGCCATGCAAGTAGCCTGTCTCAAAGGGAGAGATGGTGGTATATACCTTTTCCCCATACTGCCCAGTTTCCTGGAAACCTTGACTGGGGCTGGATAGATAATGGGACTTTGTCACAGGCAGTCACCTGTACCACACCCTCGTGATCTGGATGAAAATAAAGATACTCAGCATCAGACCTATCCAGCTGATACTTCATATTCATCTCTCATCAATCTCTTGAGGAAGTGGAGGTCTGCAGAGGTTGTTGTTATTTTATTTATTGATTAATTTTTGAGGGGCTTGTGGACAGGCAGGAGCACCCTCCTAGTGGGAACCAGTCCCATCATATTGAGAAACTTGTCTTCCTCCTTGTCATCCACTGACTCATATAGTGAGGTTGAGGGTATTTAATGTTAGTCTCCATATGCATAAAGGAGGAATAAACCTCCCTGCTCTGGAGAGAAGAACCAAGCTCATTTTTTTTTTTTTTAACATTTAACATTTTTCTCCTGCTGCAGCCACGGTGCTGCTTTTACATCCAGCCACCATTCCACTCTGCCGCCAAGCCCCAAGTTGCATGCCCAGCTGGCAGACGCAACTACACCTGCAAAGGGGCCCCCATAGCCCCCACACCCGTGAGGAACCAATAGTGGCACATGCCTCCAGGCATCATCGGCCGGGCGGTGCTGTGGCTATCAGCTGCCTCGGACTTATGCTGCGATTTTTCCCTTGTTCTTTTCCCCATTGGGACTATGGATGTGCAATGACGCCTGTGCATGTACATGCAGGCGTCTGCCGTGGTCCCCTCCATTACACTGCTGCCTGTGGTACCTACGGGCATCCCCAGGGTCGCCGTAGCACGGTGTGAAGTCCCCATCCCACCCCAGGACTAAGAGAGCTGTCTCCCAGCGCTCCAGTCCTCGTCCTCCCCTGCCGACCCCCGACAACCCGAGCTTGTTCCCCGAACCAGGGTCGCCGTGTAGCGTGAGGTGTGGCATCCTGCGCCTCAACCCTCAGTGCCACCGGCCAGCCGGAACCAAACTCTTGATCAGAGGAGCCATCAGGATCAGTTGGTTCCCCATCCTCCTCTTCCTCATCATCGCCCTCATAATAAAACTCTGGACCTTGGCCACTGGGAACCGGAGTTTGAAGCGCCTGAGGAGGAACTGGCATACCCATAAAGGTACTCATAGCCTTGGATGCCAGAAAGATTTGCCAAGCACTGGCCATGTCATCTGCAGAGGGTATATTAAATTTGTTTACTGGAGAGTCCTTTGCTTCTTCAGCAGGACATATAGTGACATGCTTTTCTTACTGTTTTCTTTTTTTTTCCGTTCCTTATGCTTGGCATGGTGAGTGTTTCCTTATTGGGAAAATTAGGATCAGAGGAGTCTGAGGACCTTTCTGTAGGTTTTCTGTGTGAGAAAGGACCTCTTTGGAGTGCTTAGGTGACACAGAGGTGGACTGGGGAGCCATTTCTTAGATTTTTTTTTTTTTTAGCCCTTTTCTAAATTGTTTCAGGCAAAACTTGCTGTCAAGTTCAGGTTTTTATTACAGGAATTACTCCATTGAGCAAGCTCGTTCACAAGGAGTTCCTGGAGATTTCAAACAATACAATGCCCGTGCAGATCTTTATACCAAACAGATTTGGACAACACGAGTAAACAGCAATGGCAATGATAAGGTACAACTTGGATTGTTGCAAATAACTGATACATTGCATACAAAAAAACCTACTGAGCTAATGTGCACGTAGATGATACACAGAGAGTGAGACAAGTCTTCACTGGGAGCAGAAGGAAAAGGGGAAAAAGGAAAACATGGGACTGTAGATGACACGAGAGGAGGGTGGGAGGTCTTAGAGGGACAGGAATTGTGCATTGAGATGGGAGTACAGGGAGGGGGTCTAGGGAGGGTGGTGACTGGGGTAGGGTAGGAGGGTAGGGAGATGGAGTGGGGAAGAGGAGGGTGGTAGGTTCAGCAGGACAGGAATATTGTGCACAGAGAAGGTACAGGGAGGCAGTGTGCACAGAGATGGGGGACAGGGATGTGACTCAGACCTAGGCACTTTAAAACAAGTCATGGCTGCCTGCCTTGGCCACAAGTTGGAAACGGTGGCTGAATTAGTAAAGCCTGTAGGTCCAATTCTCTTTTGGTCTATCTGATGTGCCAGTTTGTCAGGTGACCAGGACAAAAAGCGGTTCCCCACAGGGAAAAGAAGAAAATGGGTTTGGTTCCAAAATAAGTGAACTGCTATATAAAATGGATTTTTACTGCCCTCAAATAGGAAAAAACAACAAATGTTCTCGGTTTCAGAGCAGTGGAACCGGGATGAAAACTGTAGAATAACACAAAAATATAAAAAAGAGGGCTTGTAGGTAGAAATATATAAATACAAAATGAAAATGATTCACAATGGTAATCTTCTTTCTTCAAAGGGGTCCTTTAGCATCAGTAACTTTAGGAGTTAGATGTCTAGGTGCAACTGCCCGGAGGTATGCCTTTAAGAGAATTTTATTTAAATGAACTTTGGGCAATAGTCAATCAAAAACAGGAGGGAGTGAGCTGAGTGAGAGAAGCCTGAAGGCTTCAGAATTTTTCAAGGAAAACAAGGGCACATGCCCAAAATAAATCAACAGGATTCAAAAGCATGCAAATGTCCACAAAATGGAAATAGAAACAACAACATGAGTTAGAAACTCACCAATAAAACTCCAAATTTGGTAAGAGATGTGATAACAGAGCCCTTCTCCTGACAGGTCAACCGGGAGGAAGGGTGGAGCTTACTGTTGCTAAAGGACCCCTTAGAAGAAAGAAGATCACTCGTTGATAATTTTTCTTCTTACCCCAGGAGTCCTTTAGCATCAATAACTTTAGCAGACTACCAAGCAGTACCTAGTTGGAGGTGGGCAGAGAACCTGTTAGAAAGAGGCTCTGCAGAACCGCCTCTGCCAAATTTGGCATCAGATCTGGTCTGCACATCCAAACTGTAGTGTTTCACAAAGTGTGCACAGATTTCCAGGTAGCTGCTTGCAGACATCCAGGAGGGGAATGTCCCTTGCTGCTGCAAGTGAGGCTGCAGTGCCTCTGGTGGAGTGCACCTGAGCCCACTGGAGGTTAATGACCAGCTCTTTCATAGCAGAATCTAATACACGAGACCAACCAACAAGAAATGGTTCTCTTGGTAGCTGGTCTTCCTCTGCCTACATCCCCATAGGTGAGGAACAACAGAGTGGAAGAGCCCCTGGACTGTCTAGTATGCTCTATGTAGTAAAAGATGGCTTTGATATCCAAGTTGTGGAGCTTTTGCTCACCAGGGTGGATTTCTCAGTAAAAACGAAGACAGGCAGAGTAATGGACTGGTTTAAGTGGAACTCAGAAACCACCTTTGGCAGAAATGTCCTATTTGTCTTGAGCTCAACTTTATCATTGTGAGGGATGATGTAATTTGGCTCAGTACACAGGGCCTGTAGCTCTGAAATCCTCCTGGCAGAGGTAATGGCTACCAAGAAGACTGTCTTCCAAGTTACAAACTTGATATGAGCAGAGGACATAGTCTCAAAGGGTGGTTTCATGAGCCTATCTATGCAAAGGTTCAGGCTCCAAGGAGGAACAGGCTCCTGACTGGAGGCTGAAGGTGCAAGAGGCCTTTGAAAACCTGTTTAAATATGGCGTGGGAAAAATAAATTTTTCTTCCCACTTAAAGGTAGGCAGAAATTGCTGCCAGGTGTAGTTTGAGGGAAGATGGTTTCAAGCCTGCTGCCTGTAAGTGTACCAGGTAATCCAGCAGCTGAGGGTCTGAAACTGAAAGGATTGACCTTTTGCACTTGCATCAGAGGGAAAACTTTTCCATTTGGCTGCATAAGTCTTCTTAGTGTTCATTTTTAGCCATCCTCAGTATCTTAAGGACCTGTTCAGAGTACTGCGAGGATGGAACTCTAACCCTCAAGAACCAGGCCTTGAGGTGAAGGGAGTGCATGTCTGGATACTGCACTCCTGTCTGAGGAAGGGTTAGCAGGAGTGAGTTGAAGGCAGGCGAATGGACCTGCTGCAGGACATTGAGAGAAGGAGAGGTAGTAGACTTGCCTGGGCCAATCCAGAGCTACCAGATGCAGGCTGCTGTCTGAGTTTTAGCAATACCCTGAGTATCGGGGAAGGGACAGAATGCACAGGAACCTTCCTGACCAGTCCAGGATCAAGGCATCCAGGGAGCATTCCGGACTGGGGGCTGCAACAGTACTGAGGAGGCTGAAAATCAAGGGGCAAGACAAACAGATCCCTTCTGGTGTGCCCCACTGCCTGAACACTGTGGCCAGTACTTGCTTGTTCAGGGTCCATTTGCTCTGGCCTTGATTGATGCAACTCAGAGCATTCACCAGGGTATTGTTTGCTGGGAGGTGAACAGCTAAGAGGCTGACTCCCAAAGAGAAGGCTAGAGGCCAGAGTTTCAGAGCTCCAAACAGAGTATTCCTGATCTGGTACCACCTTGTTTGTTTATGTAAAACATTTCAGTGGTGTTGTCTGTTCTAATTTGAACCACCAGCCCTTTTATGCCGGCTGCAAAGCTTTGAGAGTTAGAAAGATTGCTCTGAGTTCCAAGAGGTTTATGTGCAACTGTGACTCTTCGAGAGTCCAGGTGCTGCTTACTGAGGCACTGTCCAGATGTGCTCCCCCCCTAAGAGGGAAGCATCTGTGGTGATCACCTTTGTGGGTAGCGGAGCTTGAAGGGTACCCTGCTTGTAAATTTGCAGGGTTTTCCACCACAGCAGGTTTTGGAGGAACTGCTCCATCACAGGTATCAGCTTTGAAAAGTTGTTGCTTCTCTGAGACCAGCGAGTTCTGAGGCAGGCTTGCAGGAATCATATCCTGTACCTGACTCCTGGGACCACTGCAGTCATTGAATCCATGTGTCCCAGGAGTTTGAGAAAATGTCTGGCTGGTCTTGGCTGTCCCTGGCAAAATAATCTGCCACTGAAAGGAAACTCTGAGTTCTTTCCTGTGGGAGGAAAGCATATCCTTTTGATTGTCCAGCTGGGCCCCTATGAAGGTCAGCAGCTGGGTGGGTTCTGGGTGAGATTTTTAGATTTTACCAGGAAACTCAGGGACTCTAAAGTGCATTCTGTAAGGGAGAGGACTCCTTGACCTGGCAAGGAGACTTTGCTATTATGAGCCATTCAGTCATCCAGATAGAGATAGAGAGTGAGACCCAGTCTCCTGAGGTGTGCTGCTACCACTGTGAGGCATTTGGTGAAGACTCTTGGGGCCAAGGACAGGCCGAAGGCATTGCGCTGAACTGACAGTGACCTTAGGGAAGTTTGAATCTGAGAAACTTCCTGTGAGATCTCCTTATGAGTATGTGAGTAAGCATCCTTTAAGTCCAGGGAGGCTAGCCAGTCTCCCTGCAGTAAGGACTGTATGACCAGTGATAAGAGTGACCATTTTGAATTTGGGTTTTTCAGATGCTTGTTTAAATATCTGAGATCTAAGTAAGATAATTTGCCACTCCCCAGTTTTCTTTTGTGTCAGAAAGTACCTGGAATAGAGGCCCTGGCCCTCTCATGAGCCCAGACCCTCCACTGCTCATAGAGCTAGAAGGTTTTGTACATCCAATTCCAACAGTGGAACCTGTATTGGGACAGAGGTCTTGACACCTGGGTACACTTGAGGTCTGGCATCTGCTTGAACTGTAGTGGCAGACCCTACCCACTATCTCCAGCACCCACTTGTCCGATATAATGAGGGACCAATTCTGAAGATAGTGGAGAGTCTGCCTCCCACCCGAGTGGCGAGGTGACCTGGACACTCACATCAGGACTTAGACTGCAAGGCAGTCGGCTGGGAAAGGTGGCCCTTCTTTAGCCCCTTCTGCCCTGCCTCTGAAAGACCCCTGTACTGACCAAAGTCAGACTGGGGATAAGGATTGTAAGGCCTGAGAAAAACATCTGCCACTGCTGCACTACTACGGGATCTCTGAGGCGGTAGGCTTAGGTTTAGATGAGTGACTCTGCCAGGAGGCCTTGTACTCATCAACCTTTTTCATGTAGTCAGTGGTTCTGTAATCAAACAACATGTTTTGATCACAGGAGAATCTGTGGCCTTGGTCTGGGTATCTGTGGTTAGACTGGTAATTCTAAGCCAGCTGGGTGCCTGAGAGAGATGGCATGGGCCATTGCCCAGAGGCGGCATCATTGTTGTCATCTGCCATTGGAATTGGTATTTGGTAGCTTCCAGGGCAGTTTCTGTCATATCCACCAGTTCCTGCACATAGAATCTGACTCATTGCTGGCAATGGCCAGGACAGACTTCCATAGGGCTTTCTGATATTTGGCTGTGAATGCCATGCACGAAGAAAGTCTGAGAAGCAGGGAGGCTGTGGCATACATTTACTTTGCTATAAAGTAAATTTTCTTTGAGTCCTTGTCCGGAGGTAAGAAAAATTACTCACCTTAGTAATGTTGTTTCTTCTAATGGAGTCTTGCTATATTATGACAATAGCAGTTAGCCACAGCACTTGAACTGCCCGGAGAGGAAAGAGTTAACTCCATACAGGATGGAGTTCTGAGCACGAGCGCCTCTTAGAAGCTCTATCTGGCTAGTTTCAAATAGAAACTGTCAGATCTTTACGGAGCCAAACACTCACTAAGAGTCTGTGTGGAAAAAGTAACCTACACTAGCCCAATGGCTACCTCATTAGTAACAACAACTACAACAATAACAACAACAACAACCAAAATCTCACCCTGACAAGCACTACTAGACCCCCTTTCCCAAAGACTCAAGTCCAGGAGGGGCCAGAACACCACAAACCAATAACAATAAAACCTAATTTCCAAATCCTAAAAGAAAAGGGGGAAACTCCTATAATGGCATAACACAGTGCTTGCACTAATTTGCCCACACCCTACCCAAGTAGAAGTTCTGAGAGGGGCAGTTGGGGAGTGGTCATAATATAGAAGACTCCATTAGAAGAAACAACATTACTAAGGTGAGTAATTTTTCTTCAAACAACATGAAGTCTTGCTATATTATGACAATAGCAGACTACACAGCAGTACCTCCATGGAGGAGGGACAGAACCTACTTAGGAATAGGCTCTGAAGCACGGCTGTGCCAAACCGAGCATCTCTCCTGGCCTGGACATCCAGGGAGTAATGCTTGGTGAAAGTGTGAACTGTTTTCCAGGTTGCAGCTTGACAGATTTCCAAAATAGGACTATCTCTAGCAGCCGCTAGAGATGCAGCTGTACCTCTGGTAGAATGGGCCCTCAAACCTGAGGGGTTCTCTACCCAGTTTTTGGTAGCAAATTGGATACAAGAGACAATCCACCTGGCAATTGTCCTCTTAGTGGCAGGTTTTCCTTTGCCAACCTCACCATAGGTGAGAAAGAGTTGGTGGATTCAACCTGTGACCCTTGGTGTGCTCCAATTAGTAACTCAATGCCCTCTTAACATCCAAACTGTGATCTCCTTTCACCAGAGGAAGAATGCTCAGTGAAAATACTGAAGGGAGATGGATTGGTTAAGATGGAACCGAAACCACTTTAGGCAAAACTTTTGTTAGTCCTGAGGACTACCTTATCCCTGTAAGAGAAATAAAATCATTTTCTACTGAAAGGGCTTGTAACTCACTTATGCGCTACAGAAGTGATGGCCACTGAAACACAGTTTTCCAAGTTAAGAACTTAAGGTCTGCCAAGACAGAGGTTCAAAAGGGTTGCATTAACTGAGCAATGCAAACATTGAGGTCCCAGGCAGGGGCTGGGTCCCGAAAAGGAGGGTTGGTATGGAGTAACCCCTAAAAAACTTGTAAAACACAGGGTGAGAGGAAAGGGAGGAAGGCTTTCCTGCTGAAATAAAAGCAGAGACAGCTGCCAAATGAACTCTAAGGTAGCTGGTCTGAGGCCCAGAGAATTAAGATGGACCATGTAGTCCAACAAAATGGTAATCAGCAGATTCTGGGGCAATATACTTCCCAGAACACCAGATGGAAAACCTTTTCCACTTGGAATTATAAGTGGCTCTAGTGGAAGGCTTCCTAGATGCCTTTAAAATATCAAGGACACCTTGAGAAAGGTGTAAATCAGCAATTCTAACTCCTCAAAGCCAGGCTTTGAGGTTGAGGATTTGAGGTTCGGATACCATACTCTCCCTTGGCACAGGTCAGCAGATTGTGAATCCTGGGAAGGCACAGGAAGGTGGACTGTTAGTGATAGCAGGAGTGGGTACCAAGGTTGCCTGGCCCAGTCTGGTGCAATCAGAATCACCTTGCAATGCTGGGATCTGATTTTTACTAACACCTGAAAAGAAGAGGGAAGGGGAAGCATACAGAAACTTCCCTTCCCAATCCAAAAGAAGGGCATCCAGGGGGACTGGAGCCCATCACTGGGGCCTGCAACAGAACAGTGGAAGTTGGTGGTTGTCTGGGGCTGCAAAGAGGTCTCATCTGAGGGTGCCCCATCTGGCAAAACTGTCCCCCAGCACTCGAAGATTCAGGGACCATTCGTGATGGCCTGAGAAATCCTGCTGAAGGGCATCCGCTGGACATTGTCCTTCCTGGCAGATGAACTGCTATTAGAGAAGTGTTCAGGAGTAAGCCAGAGACCACAACTTCATTGCCTCGGTGCACAAGGCCGACGACCGAGTGCCCCCTTGTTTGTTGGATGTACCATATTGTTGTGGTATGTCTGTTCTGACCTGACTACTTTGTTCTGGACAGATGCAGAAAAAACTGAAGAGCTAAAAGACAGCTCTGAGTTCCAGCAAGTTGATGTGGAGCAGAGATTCTGGGGGACCACACTTCCTGTGTGGAAAGGTCGTTAGGTGTGCTCCACCCCAGGAGGGAGGCATCCGTAGTGAGGGTGAGGGAGTGGGAGATAGGAATGAAGGGGACCCCAGTCTTAAATTGCTCTGATCTTGCCACCACTGAAGAGCTAGGATCAGGGTTCGGGTCACTGGAACCAGTTTGGTAGGGGGTCCCTCCTTTGGGACCAAAAGGCCCTCAAATGAAACTGAATGTCTCTCATTTGAAATCTTGCTCCTTGCACTACAGCTGTGGAGGCCGCCATGTGCCCCAGGAGCTGCAAAAGTGTCTTGCTGGTCGAGAGACCTGCAGGGTGAAAAGGAGGCCAGGGCAATCAACTTCTCTACCCTTTCCAAGGGGAGGAAGGCCCTGGCCAGCTTTGTGTCCAATTCAGCACCTATGAAAGTAAGTACCTGAACTGGTTCTAGAACTGACTTTGGTAGATTTAGCAGGAATCCCAGGGAGGTGAGAAGCTGCTGGGTGACTTGCAGGTGGGATTTCACCTGTTCTGGAGACTGTCCTACAATGAGCCAGTCGTCCAGGTAAGGAAAACAGCAACCCCTTGCCTTCTTAATGAGCCACTGCAATGGCTAGACATTTCGTGGAATACCCTTGGAGCAGAGGTGGCACTCAAGGGCATTGCCCTGAACTGGTAGTGGCCTGAGGGCAGTTCGAACCTGAGGTACTTTCGGTGAGAAGGCCTGATTAGGACATGAAAATAAGCATCCTTGAGGTCCAGGGAGGCTAGCCAGTCCCTGGCCTCAGTGAGGGCAATATCATTACCAGAGTTAACATTTTGAACTTTGGTTTCAAAAGGTGTTTGTTCAGATATCTTAAGTCTAGGATGGGCCGCCATTCTCCTGTCTTTTTGGGGTAGAAAGTATCTGGAGTACAGACCCTGCCCTGGTGTAAAGGAGGAACCCTTTCCACTGCTTTGCAATTTAACAGGGCAGAGACCTCTGCTTCCAGAGCAAAGGTCTCTAGGGGCTTGCAGGTGAAAGTGTCTGGCCCTCATCTTTGGAAACTGTTTGAAGCTGAGAACCAGACCCTGGCTTACTACTTCCAAGACCCATTTGTCCGAAGTTAGGGACACCCAGTTCTGACTGAAGTAAGCCAACCTGCCCCTACTGGTACAGGAGAATCGGCCCTGGGCACCCCATCAGGGTGCCTGCTTGGCAGATGCCTTAGGCTGAGGGGTGGGGACGGCTTACCTGCGCCCGTCTGCCTCTGCCTCTGAAAAACCCTCTGAGCAAAAGCAGAGGAGGCTTGGGATTGATAAAGGGCCTGTGGAAAGGCCTGCCCCTACCTCTGGTGTGTGCCTTTGGGAGTGGCTTGCGCTCCTTGGCCTGGGCACTTTTGTAGGTAGTTCTGTATTCATCCATCTTTTCATATAGTTCTCTGTCTGCTCCCCAAACAGAGAATTTCCTACCACAGGAAAATCCATAGCCTCAGACTGAGTGTCATGTGACAGATTAGTGCACCTGAGCCATGCCAACCTACGGAAAGCTACAGAAGTGGCCATGACCCTAGAGGAAACATCATTAACATCAACAGCAGCATGAAATTGAACTTTAGAGGCTTCAATGCCATCAGCAGCCACCTGTTCCAATTCACTAGCCAGCTGGCCATGGGCCTGCTTGGCTAACTGCATAACTGTATCCCATCTAGATTTCTGATATCTAGCCACATAAGCCATATAATTTGCCTGCCTGAGTCCCAAAGAGGCTGCCAAATACTGCTTTTTGCCATGGCATCAATCTTCCCAGAATCTTTATCAGGAGGATGTGAAGCCAGGGGAAAGTTAGGCTTGTCACAGGCTGCAGCCTGTACCACTCCTACATGACTACACTGAAAGGAAGTCTGTATCAGGGCCTGATAGAGTATACCTCCTGTCCATCTTTTATCAACAGGAGGAACAGAATTTGATTTTTAAAATTTTCATTGTTTGCTTCCTAAATGACTTATGCAAAGGAATAGACAATCTCCTAGACTCTGGAATATCCATCATTTCAACATAATCAGGCTCCTCTTGCTCATCCACAGCCTCTTCTAAGGGAAGCTGGAGGGTTTCAGCAACTTTCTATAAAAAATAAAATGATATGGGGACTCAGACAGCATGGGGAGATTCTAATGGTCTGTCTGGAGAGATGTCCGGTTCAATGGGCACATCCAGACCCTCCCAGCCACATACATACTGTTCATAATCCTCCTCCCTCCTGTGGTCCATGAAATTCCTCAACATCATACTCTTGAACCACTGGGACGGACGAACCAACCTTTGCCAACTGATGGTGGTTCGGACGGTCCCTGAGACAATGACTGGACAATTTGTATGGCTTTTGCTATCTCTGCAGCAGTTGGAGAGGCAATTTTGGACTCCAGACCTGCTGATTTCCTAGATTTTTACTGGGGCTGGTTCCACAGAACCAGCTTTTCTTTCGAGAAGTCTCGCCTGTTCAGGGGCACTCCCTCTGGTCCAGTTGGTACTGGACCGGGCTGGCCATCGAGTCAGCGGACTTTTTAGCCTCTTGTTCCTGAGCCTGCCCAATCTTTTTCCAGGGTGGCTGCAGGAAATTCTTACAAATCTGGCAGTCTGACTGGAGGTGGTCAAACCCCAGACAATAAACACATGTGGTGTGTGGGTCAGCCTTGGCAAAGGCTTCCCCCACAAGACATCACAGTGTTGAAACCCAGTGGGCCCAGTTTTTTCTTTTGGGTTTCTCAGACATAATGTCAGCCTAACTAAAAAACTTGCCTTTTAATGGCAGTGCCAGGCAAGACACCCTTATCGGTTCCTAACCGTGTCTGGGTATTTGAAAAAACAAAATTAAAAGTCTGGTTTTTAGAACTGATAAGAACCGGGAACCGCACTCTAAATTCACATACAATGCTTTAAAAGTATTTTAAAAGTAAACCGATCGGTTCAGAACCGAACCGATAAATAACAATTTCCACACAGACTAAAGACTTGTACTTACGGTTACCAGATAGAGCTTTGAACTGAAATGCGGTAAATAAAACACTTTTCCGGTTAATTTTAACCGAGAAATACTGATTTAACCGAGAATGAACCGAGCTGAATGAGAGATCGCTGGTGCGACTGTTCAGTGAGGCGGAGAAAGAATCTGACGTTCTATTTGAAACCAGCCAGATAGAGCTTCTAAGAGGAGCGCCATGCCAGAACCCCATCCTGTATGGAGTTAACTCTTTCCTCTCCGGGCAGTTCAAGTGCTGTGGCTAACTGCTATTGTCATAATATAGCAAGACTTCATGTTGTTTGAAGGGACAAAGAGACCCCAGCTTTCTTGCAACCGCCTGTTGCACTATACTCTCGTAGCTAGGGTGTGCAGACAGGAACTCGGTACCAGTTCTAGACAATCAACATTTTTCTCAATCTGCTCAATCCAAAGTCGGGGTTTGAAGCACTTTCATGGTATTTCTTCTGAGCGCATTATAGACAGGGACGCGATGGTCTTGGGGGTTGACAGACCTCTCATCTTCCTATAATGTTTGTTTTCATCGAGATCCTGGTTGGGCTCCTGTGTAGGGAGGTCCACAGTGTCTAACATATTTTGTAAAATGTAAACATAGAAGGAATCCTCCTGGTCACCCTGGGGATCCCTGAATGGAGGGTCCGGGGACTCATGGGCTCAAGACCCTCAAAATCCATGTCAGGGGCATCATAAAAATGCTCTTTGTCATCTGTGTCACCCTCACATTCTACAGAGGAGAGAACTGTGGAAGAGTGCTTGCCAACCCAGTAAATATAGGCAGGCCCCATCTTTTGTTGGGTCTGAAACAGTTACCATGCTTTTGCCATGTCTTGCACAGGTGGAAGATCCTCATAGACTTTGGTTGTATGTGTTTTGTTTTTTTGTTTATGCTTTCAGCTGCCTTTTGTCTCACTATTGGCTTTCCCAGGAGCAACAGGAGCATTTTATCTTGACAGAGTTTCTTTTTAGCCACTTCATCAGTCGCTTGATCAAGCTTCCTTTTTCATCACTTTTATTATTTTTTAATTTGTGAGGAACTTCATCTTTGGAAGCTTTATTTTTGGCTGGGATCTGAAGGCTTCCTCAGCACCTCTGCTACATTTTACTGTTAGTACTTTTAGATGGCCCCTCATTGGTAGCCTTTGATTTATCCTCAGCCATAATAATTAAAGGTTTCTTTGCTATGTGCCAGTTGAACAAAGCAAACCCAAGATCTGGACCACACGAACCAAGTGCAGGTTTCTGTGAAATGCCACCAGCCAGTCCTGCCTCAGTTAAATAACTCTATTTTAAAGTGCCTTTTTTGTAGTACTGGGATCTATACCAGTGCCAATCTTAATAGAAAGCCCAGTAATACTGGTCAACTGTGCACAGGTTTCTGTTGATGCTGTGATGCCAGTCCCATGACAGATGACACCTTAGGTCCAGTTTTTATTTGTATATTGGTTTCTCTGTTAATGCCAATCCTCAGAGAACCCACAAGGCAACTATCCAAAGTTTGAAATCCAAATGGGTGCCTGTGGTAAAGCTTCAGCGAGACCTGAGGTAAAAGACAAGGCAACTGACACTAATTCGACAGTTTCTTCAATAATTAAGTTAAAAAGGGAGGAACTGTCGAAATTAAGCAACCATGGTAAAAATAACATAAAACTGAGCAGACACGGTAAAAATAATGTCAAAATAGTGTGGATGTTCCATTTAGTAGCCTATTCAGTAAAATTGTCCCAGTCATCCAGATGTTGCTATTTGCATTACATTCGACAGGAAAAGGATTCAATATTAATGCCCCTGAAACAGCATGGCTTTTTGACTTTCTGATCAGTAGCAGGGATAACTCTCGGTCCGTACAATGTTTATGCACAGTAGAGCAGATATGAGCTCCTTAGCCTTCTTGCCACTGGCAGGTGGATTGACGCGGAATGCCAGGGTGCCATTAGGGATTGCTGTAAAATAGATTCCTGTTTCATCACAATTTTACAGTTCATCAGGATGAAATTCATTTAAATAAACAGGAAGGACAGTCTCACTTCCATTGCTGGTATCACTGTCATCAGCATCTTGCTTTCTCTGTGGCAGGACTTGAAATGTATGCTGTGGTGCTCCTTCCACCTACACAGCCATCCATTGGTAGCAGTGGATGGAACCCCAAGCCTGTCTGCTAGCTGCGGGATTTGATGAGGAGAATTGGGCCACTTATCGGGCATCAGCTATGTGACAGGCGCTGAGCCATCTCAATAGGGCAGTCTCTACTAGTTTGTCTTTCCCAGCCTATTTTCACTTAATGCTGTGATTCAAACCAAACTCATACTGAGCATACATCTTCTCTTGTTCGTCATGATCTTGGATATTATGCAAATATTAATACCAAATTCTTGTACTATGTCAGATCATTTCTAGCATAATTTGAAAGGCGCTCTATTATGGTAATCTTCTGCTGCAGAATGAGAGCTGTCGTCTGTGTTTCTCCATTGTGGGGGTAGGGAGATGTGTGAGTTGGTGAAAAATAACTGCTTTTATTATTTAAAACCATGCTGGAATGCAGGCTGATCAGGCGGGGATGAAGTCTGTGAGGACATTAATGAGGTGCAAAGTGGCTGGCAACAAATTCTCAGCAAAGAGGTGGCAAAAAGGTGTCAGGAAGCCAGGAAGTAGCCACTCAAGCCACCCAAAATGTTCTTATAAGCAGGCAGCATGTGATTATAAATGGGCTTACTCCATATAGGAAATAATAGGACAAAATCGGGACATTTTAAAAATGTAATTAAAAACAGAATGTTGGCCGGCCAGGTGGCGCAGAGGGCTGGCGTTGAGCATACACCGCTCACGCCGATGACCCGTGTTCGGGGGCGGACTCGGGTAGCAGTCGAGTCGGCCGGGGGATTGAAGCGGCGTCCGGCGACAGCTCGCCTACTCGAGGAGGATTTGGCCATATTCCGGCTCTTGTGCGACCCGGCGGAGGCTTGGGGAAGCACATGCCATGCATAGAAGTTGGTCGGACGGGCCGCCGAAGCAGATCAGGCGTCGGCGTATGCGTCATAGCGTCAGGGGAAGTATCTGCTAAGGGAGGGAGAAAACAGGAAAATGGAAGCCTGCTCGTCCGGGAGGCGGGGCCCTGGGATGTGCCAGCGATTTGCCAGTGCCCACTCGACAGTCCACGGGGCCGGCGCGAAACTATAAGTTGTGGGGGGTGCCCCTACCTCGTCCCCGCCTGAGGTAAACCCGGCTCCATGGGGGCCTGTGGACTGTGTGAGCTGGTGGCGGTAGCGGGATGTCAGCAGGACAATGCCGAGGGGTCGGAGGAGGCAGGCTAGAGGAGAATAAAATACAATTTCAAAAAAAAAAACAGAATGTTCTTATAACCAATGTTCTTATAAGTGGGCTTCACTGTATGTGTGAATATATATATATTATGGTGGCACAGTAGTGCCACTATAATTAGGTTGAGTACCCCATTTAAGGTTAAATCTCAAATTTTGCACCTTAATAACTTTGCAACTATACGACGGATTTGCCTGAAATTTGGAATGCGGTCTGGTGCCATAGATCTCTGGATCTGGCAAGTTGCATTAACGGTTGGATGTACAGATTGCGGTGCTACAGAGCGCAAAAATGCACAATTATGGAATTTTTCATGTTTCTTTGCTACTTTCTACAGGACTCACGGTTTTGCGTGTTCGGTCCAAAACTTCAGAAAACATGCAGCGGGGTTCCGATGTGCCTTTCAAAGATTTCAGTGAAAAAATATTAAGCGGTTCAAAAAGTTATTAAAAATACTGAATCCCATTATAGTCTATGGGAAAAGTTAACAATTGGGACACTTTCTCAAATGCAGTTTTACTGTCACAAATGACTCTTACTTTATTAAGTCAGCCATTTTTTTCAGTTACAGCTTGAGAAAATGCCTGGCATTTAAAATTAGGAACCTCTGGGGACACAATTATTGTTGTGTTCAACTAATCGAGTCCCGAGGATGCTAGCCATGTCTTTTGGGGTAAAACACCCCAGAAAATGTTTTCAAATTTTTCAAAAAGTACTTTTGAAAAATAATCTTGCAAATGAGATACTTCGTGATTTTTTGTGAAAGTGTCATGATTTTGATAATTTGCAAAAGTATAGCAAAACAACAGGAAATCTTGCCACCCTGCTGCAAAGCAACAGTTTGGTCTTTTGGGCTGAAATTTGCAGGAAGAAAGTCAACATCCCACAGATGTGCCTTTTGGTGGCTGGTGGCAAAATATTATGGGTCTGCAAAGTTACGGCACTCCAAAGTTGTGATTTTTCCATAGGATAACATTACGGCGTCCACCGTGCTTTCGGTTCCCATATCTAGAAAACAGTTCACGATATGGACTTTTGTCACAAAATGCTTGGTCCCCCACTGGGAGTTAAGTACAAAACTAGCCTGGAAAGTCATAAATAATATGAAATTTTAATTTTTCTACCTTATACGGTTCCTGAGATATAACCAATTTAGTATTCCAAGTGCTCATTTTCCAGTCCGAGGCCATTATTATGCCCACATTCTTTGTATTCACTGTGCTCCTGAATGACCCTTTTTGGACACAAAGTGTGTGCACTTCCGTTACTGTTAGCGAGTTGCGTTTATATTTCACTGCGTTTCCATTACTGTTTGCATTAAGCGTTTCCATTTGCATAACCGTTTAGTTTCTGCATGCATTTACGTTACTGTTACTGTTTAGGTTAAGCGTTACCATTTGTGTTCGCGTTTCCATTAATGTTACCGTTAGCTTTTGCATTACCGTTTCTTTTTGTGTCAATGTTGGCATTACCGTTACCATTTGCATTTACGCTTCTCTTTGCGTTACCATTACACGTTTAGGTTTTTTACCATTTCTGTTTGCGTTTACGTTTGCACTACGTTACTGGTACTGTTTGCATTACCATTTAGATTTGCATTGCTGTTACCATTTGCATTACTGTTACCGTTTGCATTTCCGTTACCATTGCGTTTGTGTTTACATTACCGTAACCGTTAGCATTAACATGCGTTCTGTTACCATTTCTTTGCGTCACCGTTGGAAGTTACCATTACCGTTTGCATTTCTGTTTGCTTTTGCTCTTCCATTTGCATTACCGTTTACATTTTTTTTTACTGTTTGCATTTATGTTTGTGCTTCGTTTCTGATACAGTTTGCATCACTGTTACCGTTTGCGCTTCTATTACTATTAGAGTTTGCATTTCGTTTACCATTTGTGTTGCCATTGCGTTTGCTTTTGCATTACTGTAACCATTAGCATTTCCGTTTCTGATCATGTTTGCGTTATCATTTGCGTTTGTCACCATTACTGTTACATTTACGCTCGCTACGCTTTGTGTTACCATTTGCATTTCTGTTTCCGTTACCGTAACCGTTAGGATTTGCCTTTGTGTTCACATTTGCATTTGTGTCACTGTTACCATTACCATTAGCATTTACACTAATGTTACCGTTGCTACCATAACTATTAACATATCGTCTGCGCTTCCATTACCGATTCTGTTCTCGTTACTGTTACCGTTAGTGTTGGCGTTGCCGTTAATGTTCCTGTTAGGATTACCATTACTGTTAGCGTTAGAGTTACTGTTTCAGTTATTACACACAAATGGACACCATGGTCGGGTCGCGTTCCCACCACCACATACCATTCACTATTTATACTGCATTCTCAAAAGAAGGGAAATTCTTGGCAAAAAACTCTGATAATGCATCAGTTAGGGTTGTTCCACAGCGACAAAAGCTGGGAAATTCAGTGTTAGGGTTCAAAGCCTAACTCGCATTCTGCCCCCACCACCACCACCACACACACATACATGTAAGTAGGGGAAGGACCAAGGCAACACAACCAATCACACACAACCAGCAGCAGTAACAGAAATAATATACAACTATCTAAAAACGAAACCACACCCCATGCTCCATCTTCCACACACAAACAGATGTCGGTGTGGCAAGAGTCGTCACTGTTAACTCTGATCCGGACATTCCACGCTCCGCCAAACACATATCACTACAGACAACTGGGCATCTTAGGCCCCACGCTGCAACCAACACAACACAGACTACACATATATGATATTTGGGGTTTACAAGCCCCAAAACAGGATTTTGAACATTCCTTGAAATTGCAAATCAGTTTTGCAAATGCGAAACTGTTGTGCTATGCATTGCAACACTTTTGTGTTTGCGAAAGTATTTTAAATGCTTTTGCAAATGCGAAGTGTCACGTCTTCCGTTTGAGACACGTTCGTGTTTGTAAAAGTATTCGTGAAACTATGCTCCTGATAACTACATATCTTTGCCATCCTCCTGCAAGCAAACAGTTGGGTCCTTTGGGTTGCAATTTGCAGGGTGGCTGTCGTTTCCTACAGATATGCCTTTTCCTGCTTTGGCACTAAAATAATTATGAATGACAAAGTTACACTGTTCCAAAACTGAGCAATTCCCATAGACTAACACTCGTCACCCATGATGCCTTTCACCACCATATGTCGAAAATAAGCGAGGTACACAGTTTTCGCCACTGGCAGCTTGGTTCACCTTTAGGTGAACTAACCTCGCGGAACAAGTTTGGAAATACTGTATGATACCTCAAACTGAATTTTCCCCTACTTGCTGTGGTAACACAGGTATACACCTCCTGCTGGTTGTGTGATTGGTTGCGTTGCCTTGGTCCTTCCCCTACTTGCATGTATTGTGTGTGTGTGGTGGGGGTAGGGGGATTCACAGTTGAGTTTTGAACCTAACACTGAATTTCTCAGCTTTCGTCGCTGTGGAACAACCCTAAGTGATGCATTGAGGTTTTGCCATGAATATATGTGTGTGTGTGTGTGTGTGTGTGTGTGTGTGTATATATATATATATATATGTATCTCTTTTCTCCTCTCTCTCTCTCTATATATATATATATATATATATATATATATATATATATATATATATATATATATATATATATATATATGTACTATATAGTGACTGGTAAGACCCATAACTCACAGTGGTGAAGCCATGAGTTAGTTATAAAGGTCTTACCACTTGTAGTTGAGATAAATGTTGTTATTCTACAGCAACCCATTATGTATTTGATATATACCACACCATCTGTAATGTTTTACTGGTGTTTTACCTTCTTTAGCTTAAAACTGCCTTACTTTCCATTGTAAGTTCTGTATTTATTTATTTATTTATTTATTTATTAAGAGTATTAGAATTACAACCTTTGAGCTAAAAGCTCCTTTACAAAAGATTCTCGTCAGACAAAGGAGGGGAAACACATACAGACAGTTGCAGCTGGAGGCATTGTCAGAAATCAAGCATGTTAGAACATAATGAAACCATAGTACAGGTAATTGTAACCAGGAACAACTCAGAATTAATATCATGTTTAGGAATTCATTAGAAGCAGTTAAGATAGCACTGTCCATAATCAGAGGGTAAAGAGGGTAAAGCAAAGGAGGGCCACAAGCGGTTGTGGGGGGTAGGCTAGTAGGGTGAGGAAAAGTGGTAGAAGGTATAGGGTGAGATAAACCAGATATGCAGTGTGGTGGGGACAGAGGGAGGGAAAAGGGCGTGGGGCTTCAGAGGGTGGTGGTGGTGGGAGCAAGGGGGCCCAAATGCCCTGCTGAATAGGGAGCAGGTGATCCTGAGCGTAGTGACAGAGCCCCTGGAGGTTGGTGCCTGGTGGGCTTAGATGAGACAGTAGCAGCGTGCGGGAGGAATAAATTTATGAATCTCAGGTTTTTTTTTTGTATTACTTTTTCTCCATTGGGGTCCCAGGCAGCCTCATCATCCTTGCATCCCTGTGATCTGGCCGCCATCCAACCTGCAGCACTGTCTCCTACTGAGGCAACCACCGATGCCCTGCTTACCCCCATGGTGGGGGCAGCGGGGAGTCGATCAACTCCCCACCACACAATGGATCCGGCTCAAGGTGGTCCCTTGGAGTAGCAGCTCAGGATCATGGGACGGCCATCAAGCACGCAACAGCTGGGCACTCCCCTTTTTCCATGTTCTGTTGGAGGCAGGGTGTGCAATGCTGACAAGGACTCCCCTCGCATGCATCTGCCACATGAGCGCCCGCCAGCTGCCCCACCTACCACCCCATTCTACCAGGCCAGACGTGCTGACACCAGCCTCCACTAAGTGTCAGACTTACACCAGACACTGTACCCAGACCCACCCCAGGAGAAGAGAGCAGTCCATGGGACGCTCGATCCACTCCCTCCACTGCTGACCCCCAGCAGCCCGAGCTTGCTTCGAACCGGGTCACTGGCATGGCGCAAGGTAAGGTGTCTAGCGCCTCAACCCTCAGTGCCACTGGGCTGGCCTGAAGCTTCGATTTTTTATTTTTATTTATTTGTGTCTAGGATTAAAGTACCTTGAGCCAAGACTCTCTTACAAAGGTTTCACGTCATGCTGGTTACAGGGTAACAGACACTAAAACATAAAACAGTTACAGGTACATGGTTTTAGACAGTAACTTTGCTTGACAAAATCAGACTGAGTGATGGTAACTCAAGAAACAATAGGAGGAAGAGGCAAGAAGGGCTGAGGGTAGGGAAGGCATAGGCGTAGAGGGTCAGGGTGAGGCAGCCAAGGGGCCTTGTCAGGACAGACACAAGAAAAGTGCATTAGAGTTGCATTGGACAGGAGCGTGCAAGAAGAGAGGACAGAAACTGACACCTATAAGATCAAAACAGCATAGGGAATGAAGATGTTATGGGGTGCAAACACAGGTGGAGGTGCCAGTTATGGAGTGGCAGAGCTTTTTTTTGAACTCTCCAAGCATTGCTGTGGATGAGGTGTCACTAGAGAGCTCATTCAGCCAACTCGAACCCTGTATGCAAACAACCTTTGGCCTTGGGACGTGCAGCGGGGATTTGAACAATTTGGGGTTTAGACCTCCTGGTGTTGCAGTTGGTGATTTTGGGTTTGAGGAGGGTGCTGACTCCTGGTGGTGCCTTTCCATCATGATTTTCCTAGCAGTGATGCAGGTTTGCTGTTTGATTTGGTTGTTCAGTTGCAGCCAGCTTGTTTTGGAGTAGAGTCGCAGGTGTGGGTCAGATGGTGGGAACCAATGAATGAGTCGGCAGGCTTGATTGAGGGAAGTTGAAACACGCCTGAGAGATGAGGTTGTGGCAGAGCCATAGATAATGAGACCGTGAGTCAATGATGCTGATGATGGAGCTCTGGACAGCTATGGACAGAGCTTCTGGATTAGATGTTTCCTATGTCGGAATAGTAGGCCCATCCTGGTGTTGGCTACTTTTGCCATGTTATTGATGTGTGGGACATAGGAGAGATTACAGTCGAGGGTGAGGCTAGTATTTGAAGGTATGAACTTGTTTGAGGGTGATTCCTTGCCTGGTTTTAATGGAGAGCTGATATTGTTTGTATTTGTTTTGGGAGCTGCAGAAGATCATGGTCTTTGTTTTTTCTGGTTAAGGATAAGTTTGTGTTTTGTGAACCAGTTTTCGACTGCAGAGAAGGCCTGTTGGAGGTTACCTTGTAGATGGACTGGATCATGGTGGGATGCCAGGATGATAGCATCATCCACGTAGAATAGGATCTGTTAAGGGCAGGATTCTGGCAGTGAGTTCAGAAAAGGCTGAAAGGAGGGGCCAAGATTGAGCCCTGTGGGACACCGGACCGGACTGGTCTTTGGTCTGAGAGTGTGCCAGCAATTCTCACTCTTTGGGAGCAGTTGTCTAAGTAGCTATTGAACCAGTTCACCAAGTTGGCGAGAGTCCTGCTAGTGAAGCTGGGCAAGTAGGAGAGATTGTGGTTGACGGTGTCAAAGGCTTTAGTTAAGTCGATGAAAGAGTGGACCCAGTAAGATGACTGTTATCGGTGAAGTGATGGATTGCACCAGTGAATTCAAGTAGTACCGTGGAGGTGCTATGACCTTTTCTAAAGCCATGTTGCTCCTTGCACAGGATGTTGTGATTGTCTAGGAAGTCAGTGAGCTGGTCTGAGCACAATCCGTTCTAGGGCCTTGGAGAGTAGAGTAGGATGGAAATTGAATGTAATTCACAGTAGCTGCTTTGTCACCACTTTTATGAATTGGGGTTACCGTGGCGGATTTCTATAAGTCAGGAACTGGCTGAGGCTGAGGAGAGGTTGAAAATCCTGGTCAGTGGTCGGAGTACTTCTTCAAGTGTGAGTGATAGCAGTTTGAAGTCGAAGTCACTGCTGGCTCTGGAGTTGCAAATGGCTTTAGTAACTGTAGCTACGGACTTGATGCATTTTACTGCTTTAAAGTAGAAGGGAGGGTGGCTGGAGGGCAAGGGGAACCACCTCATTGAAAAAACCCTGTGGGAATACAGCACTGAGGTCCGTGAAGGTATCATTGAATGTATCAGCAATGAGTTTCTGGTCAAGTGTAGTTTCACCATTTATGCTGAGTACTGACGGGGTGATTTAGATTGCATCTCAGTGACTTCTTTAATGTTATTCCAGAAGTCCCTACCATTGCCCGTGAGTTAGTGAGAGCATTATGGAAATAGGTGGTCTTCGTATCCGGATATATCTGGTGCAGTCATTTAGTGCACGTCTATAGTTAGCAATATCAACTTGTCTCCCGGTGTTTCTGGCAATCTCCCAAAGGTGGTCTGAGCTTTTAGTTGTCTAAGTAGGTCTCCGGTGAGCCAGGGTTATATAGGGCTTTGGCCTTGTGCTTCTTGAGGGTGCAAATATATTGTTGCAGCTTGGCTGAAGATCCTGATGAAGTGTTCAGTGCGGTGTTCACATTGGTTGCAGTGAGAATTGGGGACCAATTCTGTTGACGAAGGAAGGTTTTGAGATGAGGTAGCTTGCCTCTAGGTAGAACTCCGCTACTAATGTTTTTTTTTGGGGGCTTGATGAATTTATTGGACCAGTAGCAGATGACGGGGAGTGGTCACTAAGTGTGTCAGAGAGGACAGTGGTGTTTGTGATCCTAGAGATGGCTTGTTTTGATCCAATCCAGAAGGGTGCTGGTACCCATTTTATAGTTTGTCCTGGATGGGGAACTAAGCATCTGAGAAAGGTTTGCTGCAGCTATCAAGTCCCTGTATGCCCCTGCCTCTGCAGCAGGCCAGTTAATATTAAAGTCACCAAGGAGGATGGTTTCTGAGTCAGGTGAGAGAGATTTAGTAAACTCCAGGACTCGTTAAGCCCATTACCTTGCTCTCTTGGTGGAATGTAGACTGTGACAGCTTTATTGTGCGCACTAAGAAGGATCTTGACAGGAAGAATCTGTGCAGTGGTGGTTTGGGGGTTAAGTTGATTTGAAGTGTCCGAGATGCTTGAGGCTTGTAGTGGCATGGGAAGTTAATTTAACCAGTTGGGCACCCTGACTGCAAAAGCCCGACTCCCCAGAGCAGTTCTTCTGAAAGGCACTGCTAACGCTAGTTCGTGACACTTCTTGTCGCATGTACAGTGGGGGCAGGATGAAATGAAGCTTGTAGTGATGGAGGTGCAAGTCCAAGAAGTGCCTTCTTGCCTAGTAGGCAGGAGTGGAATTTGATCCGATCCATAAGAGGAGCCTATTTGTCCTGATGTACAGGTCACACGTGTGCGTAAGACAATTAGCATCTAAAACAAATCTGCAGGCCTTATTGAATGCAACATGAACTCTGTGCAGGCTGGTTTCCATGGCAGCACCACAGACCACAATCCCATAATTCCGGATAGGCAGGATTGTTCCCCTAACTGCCTGTAGCCTATCCTCTGGGTGAGCAACACCTCAGCCTATATAAGGCCCCTAATTTTCTATTTGCAGCAGACATAATGTTACAGATGTGCTCGTCGAAGGGTGGGATTCATCAATTGTGATCCGAGATACCTGAATGAGGACACTTGTTCCAGGGCTGAACAAGAGTCAGTGATGATAGAGAATGGTGTGGTGGATTTCCTCTTTTGCTGACCGTTTTTTTTATTGTTGATTACTAGTAGGCTATCCTTAAACCAGTTCTGCAGGAGGTCAAAGTTGTGCTGTAGATCACTGGTAAATGCTTCTTGGCATGAGTTATGCGAGAATACTACTGTGCCATCTGCATACAACAGGATCCTAGAGGTGGGGCATGCATCAGGTAGGTTATTCACAAACAGGCTGAACAAAAAGTGGTCCAGTATTGACCCTGAGGGACTCCAACTGTGACTCTGCATATTTCAGAGATGGCCCGTTGATTTTTACCTGCTGTGGCGCTCCGACAAATAACTAGAGACCATTTAATTGTGTTGGACAGCCCTAGGCAACTTAGCCTTTGCAACAGCAGATGGTGATCCACAAGGTCAAAAGCTTTGGACAGGTCTCTGATTGCCCCTAACAGGTGGCTTTGATCAATCACTTCCTGCACATAGTTGGTGAAGTTAATTAGGGCGGTGTTAGTACTGTGCATCTTGCAGAATCCATGCTGTTGAGGGCAGAGGAGGTCATACTTTTGCAGGTGGTCCATGAGCGGGTCTGTTATAATTTTTTCCATGGCAGAGAGCAGAGACAGAATTTAAATGGGCCTGTAGTTGGATACTAGTGCCCGGTCCCCACCTTTGTGCATGGGCATGACCAGAGCAGATTACCAAGTATGTGGGAAAGCAGACAGGTGAAGTGACAGGTCAAACAACTTGGTGATGAGTAAAACGACCTCAGGTAGAGCAATAGAGATCAGCTTCATGTCTATGCCATCGCTTCCCATTCTTGTTTTGTTCAGGACTCTTAAAAGATATTTTCTTTTTCCTTGCAGGTTACCCACCTGAAGTAGAAAGTTGGACTGGTGGCTTTACCATTGGGAGAAAAGGGCGGTGTACGGTGGCTGGCAACCATCAGGGTAGGTAGGCAGTCTAGGAGGAAGGACTGCACTGTAGTCCAAGAATGCCCTGTTAAAGGCATTGGCTATTGTGGCATCATCAGGTATGACACCACCATTATGGTGAAGCATGGAAGGTGTGCTCCTGTCACTGGCCCGACAAGGTTTTTAATACAGGCCCAGAATTTCTTCCCACTCCCCAACACTGGGACTGCTGGTTCTTGTGGTAATTGGTGTTAGCCTGCCAGATAGCCCAAGTACACCTGTTATGGGCAGCCTTGTAGTTTCAGTATCTATTGTTGACCCTGCTGCCCTAGCCTGGTGCTAGAGGAGATCCGCTGCTTCACCAAACTGAGAAGTGGTGGTGTGACCCAATCTATACTTCCCTCCTTAATCATTTTAGTACTTTATGAGCATACTTATCAGCAGCCACATTGAAGTAGGTGAGACAGAGCTGGAGGGCTGTGTCAATGGAGTGCACAAGTCTAGGAAGCTCCAGTCTGTGGTTTTAAATTGGTTCCTAGGGTCGCCCATAGAGCTAATTTTATAACTCTATTTCTCACCATTCCGGGTGGGAGTTTGGCTTATTTTGTTGACCATATACACTGGATGGGTGGTGGTTGCTCACGATGTCCGGAGTACCTTGACTTTGGTTACTTCTTCTGGGTGTGTTGTTGGCAGCCAGTCTAACAACGATGCCTGTGCCCGTCGCGGTAGTTGATTCTAGTGCAACTCTTAACCATCTGGCACCGGGAGAAAACTTCGGGGGTAGACAGTGACAGCCTGCCAAGTGCTCTCCCCTGCCCCAGTTTGGGGCTCTCCACCAGCCCTCTTCTTGTATTAAATACTCCTTTGTAGCCCAGCTCACCACTTGCAACTTTGTTAAAGAGTGACACTGGTTCTTGAAGGACACCAGATCACTTTTGTTAGATTTGAATACAAGACAGCGAGGGCTCTGGTTTTAGCTGCATCTCCAGTGTCTTAAATTGAATTTGTTGACTGCTGTGGCTTCTCAGAATCATATTGCAGTTGTTCTCTACTATTTATAATCTGTTTTACACAAGGGTTGTCTTATTGCACAGTCTAATGAACTGCAAGTAGTTTTTGTTTTTTATTGCAATGCCTAATTATATTACATCAAATTATTAGGGTTTTTTCATGCAGGGGTCATGCTGGAATAACTGAAATCACAATATTACTAATTAGGCTACTGATCTTGAGCACATGACCCTACAGGCAAACCAAGGTAGGGCCCCTCTATAGCCCTGAGTGGGTCCAAGTTTGTCCCTCTTTTCTGCAACTAAGAACTACCTAATTTAATCTGTATGTGTTGTAGAGACTTGTAGTAAGATGTTTCACTCAGCACATTGACCCCCTGTTATAACTTCCGTGAAGTCTATACTGTTATGATAGTGTGGGCATTTTGTTGGGTTGCATTTATGTTTTGGCAGCCCTATGTATGAACCATGTGTTACAGAACCAAAGGTATACAGACCAGGGTTGGAGAAGTCAGGACACTGCCCACTTTAACTCAAGCTACCACAACCCCTGCTCTAATGCAAGCACAGTTGTGTCATATGCTAAAAAGATGTGCACTACTTTAAAATCATGGCATTCCTTAAGTCTAAGAAATGCACTCTCTCAACCCCTGTCCCATACAAGCTCCTATCATTAATCCTGGGACTAATGATCATGCTGGCAGGTGGTGTGGAGCTGAATCCTGGTCCCCATGTACCAGTATCTAGGCCATTAAATCCAATATGCCCACCTGGAGCAATGCCAAGGGGTTAAGATTGGTACATATGAACATTAATAGTCTCAAGCCCAAGATGCAAGAACTTGAGGTCTGGGCAAACCTTTTCTCCCTGACATAGTTGCCATATCAGAAACTTGGCTAAAACCAAATATTCTACCACATGAAGTGGAACTAAATCGGTCCAACTCCTTCCAGAAAAGACCGACACAGCAAAAATGTGGTGGAGTTCTGATATATGTCAGGTCCCACCTGGAGGCTTCCCTCTAACCACCCAAGACTTAGAACAGTCGGGGTGTGAAGCAGTGTTTGTTAAGATCTTACTGAGAGAGGTGAAGCCCCTGCTAGCTAGTTGTGTCTACAACACTCCAAAACAGCCATGAGTGCTTTAAAGGCTCTCACGGATGCCATCCCTGGATTGCCAGGGTGTGAGAAAATAATACTGAGGGACTTTAATCTACACTGGGTGCCTCTCAAACAGGGAGGTTAAAACCTACCTGCAAGACGTAAACATGTCACAGTTAATTCAAGAGCCCACATGCAACAACCAAAAATGGACAACCACACCACACTTGACTGGGTATTGGTATCCAGAACCTAACAGAGCTAAGCTGGTAAGTACTTGTGCTGATGCACTCAGTGACCACTTGCGGTGTTTGTAATTTGGAAAAATAACTACCCCAAGCAGCCCCTAGAACCTTCTGGTCTAGAAACTACTCAGCCCTAGATAAGGGCTCTTTCCTCCAGTCCTTAACAGGAGTGGATTGGTCGCAGGTCCAAGATGCACCTAACCTTATGAAGCCTGGATTGCTTCAGTAGGCACTTCCTCTCTATTGCCAATAAACACACACCCTTAAGGAAGATTAGGGTCAAGGGCCAGCGCTCAAGGTGGCTGACTGCAAACCTAAAAGTTAAATAGAAACATAGAAATGTAGACTTTGACGGCAGATAAAGACCACTTGGCCCACCAGTCTGCCCATTTCCCTACCTATTGGATAAGCTGCAGATCCTAGTTAACCAACATACTTCCTACAACCCCACTATAATTGCCTTATGTCTGTCTCATGCATGTTTGAATTCCCCACTGTTTTAGACCCCACAACCTCTCCAGAAGAGCGGTTCCATCAGTCCACCACTCTCTCTGAAAAAAAAAAATTCCTCATATTACCCCTGAACCATCCCACCATCTTTAAATTGTGCTCCCTTGTTCTCACACATCTCTTTTCTGAAAGATGCTACCCTCCTGGACTTTGTTGATTCCCTTGAGTTACTTAAAGTTTCTATCTTGTCCCCCTGTCCCTCCTTTCATCAAGGGTATACATATTAAGCTCTCTCAGTCTCTCTTCATATGGTTTCTGATGTAGACCCTGCACCATTTAGTTGCCCTGCTCTGGACTGTTCCATCCTGCCTATGTCCTTGCATTGATGAGGTCTCCAAAACTGCATGCAGTACTCAGATGGGGTCTTACCAACTGTCTGTACAGAGGGATAACCACTTCCTTTTCTGCTTCTGATGCCTCCCTATCATCCCAGAATCCCACTGGCTCTCCTTACCGACTTCTCACATTGCTTACCCACCTTTAGGTCATCTGATATGACTACCCCAGGTCCCTTTCCATTATTGTTGTTGTTAGTACCTCCCTGCTATTGTGTACTCTTCTTCTGGATTTTTATTTCCCAGGTGCATTACTTTGCACTTCTTTGCATTCAGTCTAAGTTGCCATATGTCTGACCATTCCTACAACCTTGCCAAGTCCTTCTCATTCTTTCTACCCCCGTGTATCAACTCTGTTACAGATCTTTGTGTCATCTGCAAAGAGGCATACCTTTCCTTCAGACCCTTTGCAATGTCACCTATAAAGACGTTAAAGAGGACTGGACCCAGTACTGAGCCCTGAGGTACTCCACTAGTAACCCCCTTTCTTGAGAATGTGTTCCATTCACTATACCTTCTGTGTCTTGTTGTGCAGCCAGTTTGCTACCAGGCTACCACCCTGGGACCCACTCCCAGGCTGGCTAACGATTATTAATCTTTTGTGCGGAGACTGTATCAAATGCCTTGCTAAAAGTCTGGTTAGGCCATATCCACAGCCCCTCCCTGGTCTATTACTTTGGTCACCCAGTCAAAGAAATTGATTAGATTCGTCTTACATGACCTTCCTGCTGTGAATCCATGCTGCCTTGGGTCCTGTGCCCCACTGGCCTCTTGGTACTCAACAATTCTTTCCTTCAAGTGATTCCATCATTTCCCTACCACTGAGGTCAAACTAGCTGGTCTGTAGTTTCCTGCCTCTGTCCTTCTCCCACTTTGTGAAGGGAATCACATTTGCCCTCCTCCAGTCCTCAGTTACCACCCCATCCTCCATGATTTGTTATAAAGTGTGGTCAGTGGTGTCACTAGTTCTACCCTTAGTTCTTTTAGAATCCTTGGGTGAATCCTGTCAGGCCCATTGCTTTGTCCACCTTCAATTTTATTAGTTCTTTCAGAACCCTTTCTTCTGTAAATGGACTGGTATCGACCCCCATCTTCAGATTGTTTCTCTTGTTTGGATTAGGTACCTCCCCTCCTCTTCCTTTGTAGATACTGAGCAGAAATATTCAGTTCAGTATCCCTGCTTTTCACTGTCCCCTCTACCCACATTCCTTCCCCTTTATTAAGCTTCAGTATCCCTCCTTTGGTCTTTCTTAGCTCCCTAATGTACCTATAAAGGTCTTATCCCCTTCTTAGCAGAATTGGCTATCCTTTCCTCGGTTTGGGCCTTTGCTATTCTGACTGCCTTCCCAGCCTCTTTCTGCTTTAACTGATAGAGTTCTCTGTCCTGCTCCTTCTGTGTTTCTTTATATTTCCTAGATGCTATCCTTTTCTCCTTAACCTTCCTGCCATCTCTTTGAGAACCACAGCGTTTTTCCTCGTTGTGTTTTATTGATTTGCTTTACACAAAGGCTTGTTGCCTCTGTGATGGCTGGTTTGATTACTCCCCATTGTTCCTCCACCCTCCTTCTTGCCTGTTTATTAGTACTTTTCTAAGGCACTCTCTCATTTCCTAAAGTCAGCCTTCATAAAGTCCAATACTCTTGCTTTTCTATGGCTTGATTGTATGGCTGTGTTTATTGTGAACCACACTGTTTTGTGGTCGCTTGTTCCCAGATGGTTACCACACTCTAAATCTGAGATTCTTTCTCCGTTCCCATTTAGAGTACCAGGTCTAAGATTGCTCCCTCCCTGTGGGTTCCAATACTAGCTGTCTGAGGCATGCACCCTGTAAGTAGGGCATCAAGAATGACCCTGCTCTTGGATGTGGCTGCAGCAAAGGTGCTCCAGTTAACATCTGGCATATTCAGGTCCCCATCAACAATATCTCCCTTTTTCTGCCATCCTAAGGAAGCCTTCTATCATTTCCTTGTCCATTCCCTTCCCCTGAGATGGGGTCTGTATACAACCCCGTGCGGATTGTGGTGCCATTTCCTGTCTCCAGGGTGACTCAGAGTGCCTCATCTGCTCCCTGTTTACTCTTTAGTTCTGTTGCTTTGATCCCTTCCTTTACATAGAGCTACTCCTCCTCCTCTTTTACCCTCCCTGTCCCTCCTGTAGATTGTGTATCCTGGTGTGTGTGTTGAAAACTCTAGTGATAAAAGAAGGAACAGAGTAGAGGTATCCCTTTTATGTGAACCTGCTGTTAATGTACATACTAGTTCTTACAGCTCCTATACAGTGAGTCTGAGTAGATTTTGCTCTCTTTGATCCTCTCCATGGAGTTAGATGCCTCCTGAACCATTTCTCTCCAGAAGGATCCCTGCCTGGACAGTACACTGTGGTAAAATGGTGTGTGTCTTCATAAGGAGGGCTGCCAGGAGGTGATGAGGGTACTGAGCAGAGGTGGGAGTGTAGATAAGTGCCCCATTTTATATGGTATATAGGGAGTTTACTGGCTTCAGTGAAAGAAGTCATTCAAAAACTGCTAACAGACTGCCATGTGCCAAGTAAGGAGGGAATGGGGGTGGTCACCTGACGCCATTTCATCAGTATGGTCCTCTTTGCTTCCAACAGTACCACCACCAGCCAGTTTTCTAATGGATGGAACCTATAGATATTTTGGAAATGCCTCCTAAGACTACAAGAGCTGGATTCAGGGTACTGTACTGCCTAATATCTTTGAACAGTCTTCCAGCACTCGAATCTAAAGTGCCTGAGAATAGGGCATTCCCATAGTATGTGCAGTAGGTTGGCTTGCATGCCTGGCGTCTCCAGCATTTGGAGTGTGGTAATATTCCGATGTTGTGTATGGACTCTGAGTGCTTACGGTACCACCTCAATAAGATTTTGAGTTGCATAGTTTACCTCTTGGCATCTTTGTATGCCAAATGCACCCTCTTACACACCAGTCCCAGTCTAGTGGGGTAATTTCCATCTGCAAGTCCTGGGTCCATTGAGCTGTGCATTTATCAGTGTGGGTCGGCTGCCCATCTCGGATATGCCTAAACATCTTTCCTGAAACCCCTTTAGCTTGCCTGGTCTATGCAGGTGTCCTAGCCATGCCCATTTAGCCTCTGTGTCCTCCTTTGATTTCAACTCATGCACTGAACCCTTATCTGGAGGAACCTCCAGAAGTCTATTTTAGGAAGATGATAACTTTTCTGCAGTTATTGGAATGATAACAAGACTTCTGTGCGGGACTGAAATATCTGCAATGGTGCAGATTCCTTTCCAGCCAAGAGGGCCAATATATAGAATTACCTCCATGATTATATAGGGGCTATGCCATAATTTAGTGTATTTCAGTGTGGGGTTCCTGCTTTTCTTAAGTGTATGATGGTACCATTCCTTGCCGCCAGGGTCTCCAGGTGTCCCATATGATGGGTGAGGAGTAGTCAGTGGGTTTCTCAGTATGTCTGAGTAGGGTCCATGACCAGCTGCCCCAGCTATGTCTGCTTCACCCATATTGGGGTAGTCGGAAGACATCTCGTATTTTAATTAAAAAATTGCCTGACTCATATTAAATTAGTGCGGGATACCTTTTCTCCTATATTTCGTGTTGGCAAACTTGGCATAGTGCAGAATCTGTTTCCCAGTGGCTAACATTAGTCACAGCACCATTTACACACATCGGGATATTGGCTTGAAGCTAACGTCAGCATACGTGGTAGTGCTACCCAGCTAATATTAGCCATTTTATGAGGAAAAGCACTTGTCTGACTGGAACAGCTCTGTCAAGCGTCATCATGGAGCAGCAGAGTGCATGTGGAGCTGGATAAGACTCAGTCTAATTAAGTCATCTCTCTGAGCAGCTTGCAGCAAGCAAGTGGGTGGTGACAGGTGAGTCGATCATCATCATCATCATCATCATCGAGTCCGATCAATTTTATTTCCTCCCTTCTCTGCACATGCTGGAAGGCCGGCTACTTGTCTTTGTTCGCTTTGCTCAAGGACAGTTGTGAGTCACTTCACCGCCTTGACTGCTGCACTGGCTGGGCTGAGAGTCGGAAAAGAAAATCTCTGAGGATGGAGTCATGGAGTGGACTGGAAAAGTACCCAAGTGCCGTTCTGGTGACTGTAAGGAATGCTAAATCGGAGGAAAAAAAATCAATACTTTTCCACGATGGCTGCCTGGAAAATGACTGGGGAGGGTATAAGAAAACTGTCCCTTGCTTTTGAAATACAATGTTGGCAACCCTAAGTCAAATTTATACTTGCTCTGCAAAGGTTTACTGATGTTCTTAATAATGTTAGAGCTATTTCTGGGCAACAGGCTATTAAATCGATGAACTAACTTGGTAGAAACATTTATTAACACTGAATTTATGGTGCCCATTATTTGTAAACTATTATTCTGTAAAATAAGAAAAGTGCTACACATTCTGATCATCTGCTCTGACTTTATCAAGCCAGTGCTATGAATTGTAATGCTGAGAGGTTGTGAGAAATGGCCCTATTGGTGTAGTAAGGCATAAGGCGAAGGCTGTGTCCTCACACCCTAGGAAGTGCATTAAAATCCTATGGTGTGCTGCAGCTGGAGGGCTTATTACACTTTTAAAATCACTCAGTTTTTATCGGCGGAAAATGAGATTCAGCACCTGACCGATAAACTATAAATTTAATGCATAGTCAGGTGGCGTCTCCTGGACAAAACATACACATGTGCAGTGCAAACTCAGTATTCATGCAGACAATGGTTGAGTCAAGTACAAATTGTTTAAAACCCCCAAACTAAATAAACTATATAAGCACTGCAAAAGGATAAAAACTGCTATAAACAGGGTAAAAATGAGCAATTAACAATGCCAAGGTGGCTGGCCTGGTGGCGCTGAGGTTGAGGCACTGGATGCGCACCTTATATCAACTGTGACCCATGTTTGGGAGTTAGCTTTGTTTGCCAGAGGTCAGCCGAGAGGGAGGATCGAGCATACAGAGGACAGCTCTCCTTCCTGGGGAGGGTGGGCTCGTGATCCCTCCTCAGCAGCAACTCCCAGTGGAGACTGGGAGCACGAAGCTGGGGTCGCGCATGCTTAGGGAGGAGTGATGGCAGATGCTCATGAGCAGGAGTGCGGGAACATGCCTTCGCGCTGAGTGTCACTACACATCCACACCCGTCTGCAGGGTGACATCACGAACCAGTACAAGGAAAACCCCTGCCCTGGAGAGGCGACAGCACGTCAGCACCATGCTCACTGCCCGATGCCACCCACCAGGTCCCAATATCCTCCGGCCTGCATCTGACCACCACACCAGATTTGAAGGAGTGCCCAAGGTGAGCGTGGGCGACCCTGCCCTAGGGGGTACAAGCGGGGGAACTAAAGGTAGTTCATGGTGCTAGGTCAGGGTTTTGGGAGACCTGGAGTGCGGGGCTCTCAGACAAGTGAGGATCAGCTGGTGATGCAGACGGATGCCCAGGACCAGCGACGGGAGAAACAAATATGATAAAAAAAAAAACAATGCCAAGGGAGGGGGACAAGAAGGCTGACTGTGAAGAAGAAAAACAAAGCCCACAACTTAACACTGACACACCAGGAAAAGGAAAAAAAAAAAAAATGGTGACCCAGAACAGTGTCACAAAATCATAACAACATACACTCTTACAGTTTTACAGAACACTTGGCAGTGAGAAAACTCACCCAGACCTTCAAAGATTCTTTAAATAAGGAAAAAGCAGGTTAGCTAATTTAAACTTCTGCAAAACAGGCATAACTGAATTTAGGAGACTGACTGTAAACACAACCAGACTCTACCTGCAATAGTTTCTCAAACAGTTAGAAAAGACAAGTTTTAAAATTAATTCACGTCAGAGGAGATCCTTAAAATTGATGCTTCTACTCCTAGCACACTGGTACAAGACACGGAACACTCACAACACCAGCATTCCATGCTGCTAGGTTCATTTATATCGTGCTTTTTTTTTCAATTGTTTAACCAGGTGAGACACACTAAGCTGAAAGCTTGTTTACAAGTGCAACCTGGAGCACATAGAGGATAATGGCTGGGGATCAGGTGATAACCACGTTGTAATCACCTCGAGGTGGTTGCTAGGGCAACATGGTAAACCTCAGAGCCATCGTTTACTGCAGCCCTAGCAACCACTTAGAGGTGATTCTCAGTGCTGGTTGTCACCGATCCCAGCCATCATCTTTATAGTGTATGGTCAAAAAACACTGTTTGCATTCTATGTGTGAGAATTATGGAACTCTGGTGCATTCTTTTTGCTATGCCATTGTTTGGAAGTTCCAGTGTGGTTAATAACTTTTAAAATTCTAAACAGTGCATAACAAAGCTGTGTGACTGCTGATTATGGTGGTTAATAGGCACTTACCATACATTATAAGGAAGTTAAGTGACTTGCTCAAGGGTCACACAGTATATGCAAGTGGGCTGTGGATTCAAACCCAGGTCTCCAGATTTGCGGCTCAGAGCCTTAAACCACTATGCTACACTGCCTTCCTGGGTAGGGAGATTCCTTGTTTCTTATTGGCTAATGGTATCAATTAGCTCAGGGTTTTCAAATGGTGAGGCCAGCCTCCCAGGGAGGCCCCAACCTGTTCAGGGAGGCTCAAGCAAGCCTTAAAATGTACTATATTTAAATGTCAAGTTTTGGATGCTTTGTATGAAAGGATGCAGGAAACTGAAATCAAATAATGGCATGCAATTTATGTACAAAATAGTCACCAGGAAAACACACTCAACAAACACTTGTTTCCTGGTATGACATGGGAGAAAGCTGAATGGAGGAAATACAATTCTTGGAAACTGTGCAAAACAAAATGCAAAATAATACAAATGAATAGGAACAAGATAACAATTGACCATTATACTGGCTGCAGAAAAGCACAAATACAAAGGCTAAGCAGAGAGATACTAGGAGCAAGGCCAGGACGGAGCAAAATGGTCCCGAGAAGGTGTTTAAGAGCAGGGTAAAACTGACAAAGAAAACAGTCTGATTTATGGAGGTATTACAACAAGAGATAAATAGGGCCAAAACTCAGAAATGTAGAGCAAGTAGGCTGACCTGGGAGGCGGGTTATAGAGAAGGAGCATAACAGCGTCAATAAAATGAGAATAAACTCAACTTCTCAAATGCACTTCATTGTATTCTGCCTGTAATGTACAAAGTATGGATAGTTGTTCTAACTGTAGGGAGGCCCAACATTATTTCTACATTGGGGAGGCTCAAGATCTTTTCTAAGGATTGGGGAGGCTCACTACGACAAAGTCACGAGAAATCCTGAATTAGCTGGGCGGGTATCAGACAACAGAGACCGGGATCGAGTCCCAGTCTCTGAATGCCTGATTACGTTCCAAAAATGGTGTGCCAATGGAATTTTTGATTTAAAAGAAGCCATGTTTTTTTCTCTCACTTAGTGAGAGACAAACCTTCATGCTTTTTAATCCACTGTATGTGTAAATAAATAAATAAAACTCTGTCTTCCCCAGCGCCATGACTATCCCACAAATGGCTTTTTAGTTTTGCCTTTTGAATCATCGAGCCATAAAGACTCCATTTCAAAATGCCAGCATTTCAACTGTCCTAGAGGAGCGAGAGTGAGAGATGGCACCTCCAATGCCCAACAAGCCATTAGCCATATTAATAAAAAATGTCCTTTGTATATAAAAAAATATCTGGCACACACCATCCACGTTGTGCCTTTGCCAGTGTTTATATTTTAAAATAAAGCACCAGCAGATTGTGTGCTGAGTGCTACTAAAGAGGACTTTTCCCTTGCCCAGGCTCCACACTCCCACTCCCCATCGCTGCCTGCCACTGAAAAAAATTTTTTTTTTTATTTAAACAGTTGGGGGGTAAATAAACAGGTACCAGCACACACTGCATTAATTGCCAGCATTGCTT
This sequence comes from Neoceratodus forsteri, assembly GCA_016271365.2. Classification (NCBI taxonomy): domain Eukaryota; kingdom Metazoa; phylum Chordata; order Ceratodontiformes; family Ceratodontidae; genus Neoceratodus; species Neoceratodus forsteri. The sequence continues at coordinate 1,026,760,342 of CM057451.1, read as the reverse complement.
GAGCTCCTGTATCTCACTCTGCTCGATGTCGCTGGTACTTTAGTGTAGCTGTGAGACAGCTTATTGCCAACTTTCTTCTGACGTTCTGTTCCCACTTCGAGTCAACTCTCAGTGCACTCATTGCTTCCCTCCCAACAAGTCTAGCAGGAGAGGAATATTAAAAAATGAGAAAAATGGTCTATTATAAGCTTAAAATGAAATTGAAGTTGCCACGCTGCTGCACGCCTCCTATTTCCGGCTGACAGAGCTGCAGTACTGAGTGGCTTAACAGAGTAGGCTAAGAACAGGGGCTACAGAGAGACTGGGCAGATATCAGAAAGAGAAAGAAAAATAGGTACTATAGGAGAGTCTTTTGTCTTGCCTTTGGGTCAGTGGATGGGGTGGGAGGAGGATGCACTTGGAAAAGTCAGAACAAAAACTACTGAACACAGACAGCAGTGCTCTCTATTGGCAAACATGCTAGTAGAGGGACTACAATACTTTATAAGAAAAGTGATTTTTATGTTTGCATTTTTGCTCACGTTTCAATTTTTTTAATTATATTATATAACAATGTCACATGTTTACCCATTTTCTAAGTGCAATAATACCTTCCAGGGTGGGCAGTATTGGGCTATATCGGACCTTCCAGGGCTACAAGGCTCTCTACCTGCAGTGTCGGGCCTCGTTACGCCCCTGAGAGGTCCGTATAGCCCAATACTGCTCACCCTGTTGGGTATTATTAAGCTACATGTTGTACAGTATGTATAATTCTGTTTATGCATTCAACATTTTTTTAAAACATATTAACCATAAAAATAGTACAGCTGTACCAGTGAGCCCCTGGTTGGGGTGCACATGGCCTATGTTGTAATTCCCATTGATAATGTGGAGTAATTCAGCAATACCTTTGCAAATTCTCTCTGCTCAGCTAGTTTTGCCTCATAGCATGCGTTATACCTGGCTGCCAAAGTCTCCCGTGTGACTGCACTTCCTGTTGTGGCTCCTCCTCTTCCTGCAGATAGCGTCAGTTTCCTGATCATACTTTTCTCCAACCCAAATCATGCCATAGTCATTGAGGAACTTCTGTATAAGAAGGAAGGCAGGTAAGGCTATAAGCAGGTGTGCAAATCTATTGCCCCTTATAAATTTCCTTGAAGGCGAGTACAAAAACAGAGCTAATTTCATTGTAATGAATAGGGGCAAGTGATAATTCAGTTACAGACATGGCTGGGCAAGTCCTAAAAGTTTTGATTTGAACACTCCTGGCCATGTGTTAAAGGGGTAATCCAAAATATTCATAGACACTGCATAATGGATAATGTTCCAAAACAGTTTAAAACAGAAGTCCACATTAGCTGAAAAAAATCTGCTGGACTGCTGTATTTATACAAAGTTAGCTGGCAATGTAATTTCATGAACAGCTCGATTTTTTCCATCCTTTATTTAAGTCTTACCTCCACTGTGGATAAACCGATGGAGACCATAGTGAAAGAAAGCCTAGTGGCTTCTGAGCAGATAACGGGATGCAGGACAGCAAGAAGCACGTGTTTGTCAGGAAGATCATGTCAACAAACCCGATCATGCTTATTACGTGGCCACTACGGCAGTGGACAGAGACCAGGCAGTGGATTTTCTCTACTTTGACTTCAGCTAAGCCTATGATTCTATGCCACAGAGGAAGCTGCTAAAGAAGCTGGAGGATTTAGGAAGAGAAGGGACTAGTCAAGTGGGTGGGAAACTGGTTAGGGAAGGCAGCAGAGGGTGGTACTTAACGGGTCAACTCTGGGAAGGGGTTCATAAGTGGGTACAGCAGGGTCAGTCTTGGGACCTGTCTTATTTAATATGTTCATTAATGACATTGGGGATGTTATCCATGGTAAGATGCTTCTCTTTGCTGATGACTCAAAGCTCTGCAGCAGGGTGAACAATGAGGAAGGGGTGAAGGAGCTTCAAAAGAAGGTGAACAAAGGTCTGGCAATTGAAAATCTGTGCTAAGAAGTACAAGGTGAATAAGAACCCATGCACAGAATATTGGACGAGAGGGGTTAATCTGGCCACTTCAGCAGAGAAGAGGGATCTGGGAGTCCTCATCAGTGACTCATTCAAGCAAACCAGCCAGTTCACAGAAACATAGATTTTGTTGAAAGGAAAGGACCTTTAGACCCATCCAGTTTGCCCTTGTCCCTGCCTATTCTGCACCACTGACCCTAGCTAGTCATAGGTGTCAGTCCCTCTCCACATTCCTCCGCCTAATATGCCCCTGTGGCTATCCGGCGATGCTTGAAGCTCCCAAAGTCTTTTCCCCACAACCTTTCTGGTAGACTGTTGCAGTCATCCACCACCCTTTCCATATAGGAACATAGACCATGATGGCAAAAAAGACCAGAGGTCCATCCAGTCTGCCCATATACCCTATAATCCCTGGAACCTGTTGGTCAAGGGCACTAACCTCCCCGTCCTATCCCCATTCCCTCCCTGGTCTTGTTGCTCAAGGTGACCACTGTTTCCTTCATTCTATCACATACCTGCTGGCCATGACTCATTTTGTCACTCTGTGCTGCACTGTTTCCAACCTATCCCTGTCCTTTCTGAGGTGAGTGCTCCAGAACTGTATGCTGTACTCCAGGTGAGGCCTCACCAGGGATCTGTATAGGGAAGTATTACCTGTTTTCTTCTGCTGTCAGTACCCTCCTGATACATCCCAGCATCCTGTTAGCCTTGCTATAGGCCTTGTTGCACTGGCTCATTTCTTTAAGGGAGTTACTGATAGCACTACAGAAGAGGAACGGGATGTAGGAGTTAAGTCTCACCCACCCATCCAGTACTCCGTCTTGGGGTTCCTTTTCCTAGGTGCATTACCTTGCACTTTCTGTCACTGAATTTTAACTGCCAGACCTTTGACTACCCTCTAGTTTTTGTAGTTCCAGCTGCAAACCTTTATTCTCTCATCACTGTCCACCCTCCCACATAGTTTTATGCCATCTGCTGAAAACACAGCCTGCTCTGGATTCCTTACCAGTGTCACTAATGAACATGTTGAATAAGACCGGACCCAAGACAGATCCTGTGAAACCCTGCTTGTAACTTCTCTTTCCTCTGATTTAACTCCGGTGACCACCACCCTCTGCTGCCTCCTTCCAGCCAACTACCCACCAGATCACTACGGTTTTAGCTGCACATAGATCTTCCATATTTTTGGGTAATGATGAGCAATCCATGAAGAACTATTTCCATAAACCTCTCTAAACTTCCCCCTTTAGCTTCATTGCATGCCCTTTGTTCTAGTGCCTTCCTTCTCTGAAATAGACCCTCCACTTGTATCTTGTCACTCCTGTGAGGTACTTGTAGGTTTCGGTCATGTCCCTCTCACTCTCCTCATTTCCAGTGAGTACAAGTTAAGTTCCTGCAGCCTTTCCCAATTCTTTGCAATAAGGCATCTAGCAAGGCATCTAGGATGCTGGGGTGCATAGGGAGTGGTTTGATAGTAGGAGGGGGAGGTAGTAGTGCCCTGTAGAGATTGTTGTTGAGGCATTTACTTGGGGTACTGTGCCCCCTTTGAGTCTTCACCTCAGAAGGTCATTGATACACTGGAGTTAATGCAGCAAAGGTCACAAAAATGATTCAGGCCAGCAGGGCAGATCCTTCATGGAACAGCTGAAAGCCCTGAATATGTACTCACTGGAGGCTGGACAGGAGAGAAGGACATAATAGAGACTTGTAAGTTCCAAAGGAGTAAAATAGGATAAATTGCAAGGACCAGCATGTTAGAAATAGAGATACAGTCTCAAAGGGTTATGCTTGGAGGTCGGGGGCAATTTCAGGAAGGATGTGAGGAAACTTTTCTTCGTGAAAGGGTGGTGGAGCTTTCAAACAGATTACTGGTACAGGTTGTTAGGGCAAGGACACTTAATGGGTTCAAGCATGGATTGGACAGCCAGGGGGACTCATAGTCCCAATGAGGGCAATCATGGTGGGGAAGGAGAGCAGAAGGGTATAGAGAGGCCAGGGGTAATTTACTAATAGCGATGGGCAGATTTAATCAGGTGTTGGTCTCCTTCTGCCATCAAATTCTATGTTTCTGTTTATCCTTCTAGCTAGCTTCTGATGGCAGGCTTGTTCCACTGGCAACCTCTCAGCCCCATCACAGGATTCATACTGTTCCTGGATCACCCACTGCTTACCCCATGGTGGGATCAGCAGAGGGATCCTCATCTCAGTGAAACATTGTCTGTTGTGAGAGTGGTGAAATCAGCACAGGCACATGATTGCCAAGGCGATTATGGAGATGGTACCATTTTTCCTACCTTTTCCTGTGCCTCTTGACTTTCCTGCAATTATGGCTGCGTGCTGGTCCGTCAAGGTCAGCTCATGCATATGTAGTGGTTCAAACAACATGAAGTCTTGCTATATTATAACAATTGCAGTGAGTCCCAACCTTCAACTGCTCCGAAGTGAAAGAGTTAACTTTCCATGCCAGGCATGGAACTCTGAGCACGAGCTCAGCTGGAAACTCTGTCCGTTGTTCTTCAAACACAAACTGTCAGATTCTTTACTCCGCCTCACTGAACAGCCGCTCCGGAGATTTCTCCTTCTGCTCAGTTAATTTTGTCGTTAAAGTATTATTTTATCGGTTTTTGACCGAAATTAAACCGAACTGGTCGGTTCAAGCTCTGTCTGTGGTAATGTAAGTAATAGATAGGCTTTACATTTATATTTTTCTGTGTGGAACTTGTAAATGCTTATCGGTTCGGTTTGAACTGATCAGTGTTGTTTTAAAATTTACTAGTCCTTATTTAGAGTGCGGTTCGTTCTTATCAGTTCTAAAAAACAGATTTCATTACAGTTTTCCACGACCCGTATTACGGTTGGGAACCGATAAGAGAAAGTCTTCTTAGCAGATTACTATAAAAGCAGGCAAGTTTGGTTAGGCTGGCACTATGTCTGAGAAACCCAAAAAGAAAACGGGCCCACTGGGTTTCAACACTGTAGTGGTTGTGGGGAAGCCTTTGCTAAGGCTGACCACCACACCACCTGTGTTTATTGTCTGGGGTTTGACCACCCCAATGCAGACTGCCAGATTTGTAAGAATTTCCCTACTGCCACCATAGAAAAGAGATTGGTAGGCTCAGGAAAGGGAGGCCAAAAGTCCGCTGACCTGGATGGCCAGCCGGTTCAGGTTCAACCGAACCAGAGGAAGTGCCCTCTGACCAGGCGATACTTCCTGGGCAAGCGAAGAGCGGCTCTGAGGAGCCGGTTCAGCAAAAGGACTAGAAAGTCAGCGGTGTGGAGCCAAAAGTTCTCTCTCCAACGCTGAAGAAATAGCTAAAGCAATTCAAATTGTCCAGTCACTTTCCCGGTTCCGACCGAACCGACACCATCAGAGAAGCGCTCGGTCTGGCCGGTTCCATCAGTTCAAGATTATGATTTTGAGGATTTTATGAACCGGAGGAGGGAAGAGGAGTATAGAGGAGAGTGAACGTGGATTTGAAAGTCTGGATGTGCCCATTGAACGGACATCTCTCCAGACAGACCTTTAGGGTTTCTCCTCCCAGGCTCTCTGAGTCCCTTCTCATGTTATGTTTTATAAAAAGTTGCTGAAACTCTCCAGCTCCCTGTTGAGGAAGCTGTTGATGACCAAGAGGAGCCTGATTATGTAGAAATGATGGATATTCCAGAGTCTAGGAGACTGTCTATTCCTTTGCATAAATCTTTTTGGAAACAGACAGTAAATGTTTTAAAGACTCCTCACACTATACCTCCTGTTGATAAAAGGTGGACAAGAGGTATACATTATCAGGCTCTGATACGGAGTTCCTCACACAACAATGCAGCCATGTGGGGATAGTGCAGGCTGCAGCCTGTGACAAGGCAAATATTCCCTAGCTTCACACCCCTGAAAAGGACTCCAGGAGGATTGATGCTATGGCAAAGAAGACAGTACATGGCAGCATCCTTGGGACTCAGACAGGCAAATTATATGGCTTATGCTGCTAGGTACCAGAAATCAGATGGGATACTGTCCTGGCTCTAGCAAAACAGGTCCCTGACCAGCTTGCCAGGGAGCTGGAACAGGTGGCTACAGATGGTATTGAGGCATCAAGGTGCAATTTCATGCTGCAGTAGACTCTAATGATGTGTCATCAAGAGTCATGGCTACATCTGTGGCACTTCGCAGAATGGCTTGGCTCAGATGTACTACCCTGTCACAGGATACCCAGTCTAAGGCCATGGATTTTCCTGTTAGGCAATTCCTCTGTTTGGGGAGCAAACAGAGAATTACATGAAGAAAATGGATGAATATAGGACCACCTATAGAGTGCCCAGGCCAAGGAAAGGCAGGCCACTCCTCAAAACCAGCTTCCCAAGGGCAGGGAAGGCCTTTTCATAGGCCTTTTACCAAGCCCAGGCCTCCTTTTCTGCTTATGCCCAGAGAGGGGTTCTTTAGAGGGAGAGGCAGACGGGGTACAAGCAGGCCTGCTTCCACCCCTCAGCCCAAAGCCCCTGCCAAGCAGGCACCCTGATGGGGTAGCCAGAGACGATTCTCCTCTACCTGTAGGGGGCAGGCTGGCTTACTTTGTCCAGGACTGGAAGTCTCTAACGTCAGACAAGTGGGTCCTGGAAGTAGTAAGCCAGGGATTGGTTCTCAGCTTCAAAAAATTTCCAAAGATGAGAACCAGATCCTTTCCACCTGCAACTCCATCAGAGGCACTTGCCCTGGAGGCAGAGGTCTCTACCCTCCTGGCTCTCAGAGCCGTGGAAAGGGTTCCACCCTCACACCAGGGCAAAGGTTTGTACTCCAGGTACTTCCTTACCCCAAAAAGACAGGAGAATGGCGGCCCATCCTGGATCTCAGATACTTAAACAAGCACCTTTTAAAACCAAAATTCAAAATGGTGACTCTGGGAATTGTTCTACCCTCTCTAAGGCCAGGGGACTGGCTGGCGTCCCTGGACCTCAAGGATGCCTACTTCCATATTCTCATCAGAAGCTCCCATCGAAGTACCTCAGGTGCGAGCTGCCCTCAGGCCAATACCAGTTCAGAGCAATGCCTTCGGCCTCACCTCTGCTCCAAGGGTATTCACCAAATGCCTGGCAGTAGCAGTTGCCTATCTAAGAAGGCAAAAGATTGCCATCTTTCCTTACCTGGATGACTGGCTCATAGTAGGCCAGTCCCAGATCAGGTCAACTTACATCTTCAGATAACGCAGCAACTGCTTACCTCCCTCGGTTTCCTTCTGAATCTCTCAAAGTCAGTTCTAGAGCCTGTCCAGCTTCTTACCTTCATAGGCGCAGAACTGAACACACAGGAAGCCAGGGCCTTCCTTCCTCTGGACAGGGCAAAGACCCTTGTCTCCCTGGCCTCCTCATTCACCCTTCAGGTCTCTTGACCAGCAAGCATTTTCTGCAGCTCCTAGGACACATGACTGCTTCTACAGCAGTAGTGCAAGGAGCAAGATTTCAGATGAGGACATCCAGTTCCATTTGAGAGCTTTTTGTCTCAAAGAAAGGATCCTCCTACCAAGTTGATCCCAGTAACTCGAACCCTGATCCAAGCCCTACAGTGGTGGCAGGATCATAGCAACCTGAGACAAGGGGTTCCTTTTGTCACCCAGTCTCACTCCTTAATCCTTACTACAGATGCATCCCTCTTGGGGTGGGGAGCTCACATGGGCGACCTCACTACCCAGGGACTGTGGTCTCCCAGGAATCTCTGCTCCACATCAACCTGTTGGAGCTCAGAGCAGTTTTTCTAGCACTTCAAGCTTTTACAAATCTGTTCAGAACAGACAACACCACTACAATGTGGTACATCAACAAGCAAGGGGCACTCGGTCTACAGCCTTGTGCAATCGGGCTATGAAGTTGTGGTCTCTGGCTTATTACCTGAACACCTCCCTTATGGCAGTTCACCTCCCAGGCAAGGACAATGTCCTGGCAGATGCTCTCAGCAGGATTTCTCAGGGCCATCACGGTGGTCACTGGATCCCCTGGTCCTGGGAGTAATATTTGCCAGATGGGGCACCCTGCAGATAGATCTTTTGCAGCCCCAGACAATCACCAACTTCCCTTTTTGTTGCAGGCCCCAGTGTTGGGCTCAGTCCTCTGGATGCCTTAGTCCTCAGTTGGGAAGGGAAGTTCTCTATGCCTTCCTCCTTCCCTTTCCTGTTCAAAGTGCTAGTCAAAATCAGATCCCAATCCTGCACGGTCATTCTGATTGCTCCAGATTGGGCCAGACAACCCTGGTATCCACTCCTACTGTCCTTAGCAGTCCATCCTCCCCGTGTCTTCCTAGGAATCACAATCTGTTAACCTGTGCCCAGGAAGGGTTTGGTATCCGAACCTCAAATCTCTCAATCTCAAGGCCTGGTTCTTGAAGAGTTAGAGTTTGCTGATCTACACCTTTCCCAAGGTGTAATGGATATATTGAAGGCTTCTGGAAGCCTTCCACCAGGCTTACTTACAAGTCCAAATGGAAAAGGTTTTCCATATGGTGCTCGAAAAGCATATTTCCCCAGATTCTGCTGATTTACCCACAGTCCTGGATTATATGGTCCATTTAAACACTTTGGGGTTGAGACCAGCTACCCTGAAGGTGCATTTGGCAGCTGTGTCTGCTTTTATTTCAGCAGGTAAACCCTGTTCTCTTTCAGCTCATCCTGTATTTTCCAAGTTGTTTAAGGGTTGCTTCACACCACCCTCCATTCAGGGATCCTGCCCTGCCTGGGATCTTAATGTTTGCATTGCTCAGCTTATACAACCCCCTTGAGCCCTTGTCTTCAGCTGAGCTTAAGTACTTGACTTGGAAGACTGTGTTTCTGGTAGCCATCACCTCTGCCAGGCGACAAGTGAATTACAAGCATTGTCAGTGGAGCGGATTTTATCTTCTTTCATAGAGATAGCGGTCCTCCGGACTAACAGGAAGTTCCTACCTAAGGTGGTTTCAGATTTCCACCTTGATCAATCTGTATCTCTTCCAGTGTACTTCACTGACCATTCCTCCTCTGGTGAGAGGAGGCTGCACAGCCTAGATGTGAAGAGAGCCCTTAGTTACTACATGGAGCGTACCAAGGGTCACAGGTTTGACTCCTCCAACTGTTCCTCACTTATGGCGAGGTTGGTAAGGAAGCCCGCCACTAAAAGATCCATTGTCAGGTGGATTGTCTCTTGTATCAATTTGTTATGAAAAGCTGGGAAAAGTTCCTCCCTCAGGCCTGAGGGCTCACTCTACCAGAGGTACAGCTGCTTCCCTGGCTGCTGCCAGGGACATCCCTATTTTAGAGATATGTCAAGCAGCTACCTGGAAACAGTTCACACTTTTACCAAGCATTACTCCCTGGACATCCAAGCTAGGAGTGATGCTCGGTTTGTAGCTAGCTGTGCTTCAGAGCCTATTCCTAAGTAGGTTCTGTCCCTCCTCCATGGAGGTACTGCTGTGTAGTCTGCAATTGTCATAATATAGCAAGACTTCATGTTGTTTGAAGAAAAATTACTCACCTTAGTAATGTTGTTTCTTCTAATGGAGTCTTGCTATATTATGACCTCCCTCCCTGCCTGCCCCTCTCAGAACCTCTGTCTTTGGGACGTAGGTGGTGGTACAGTGTTGGCACTTAGCTGATGCCCACCTTGTTGTTTTCACCCTTCCTTTTGGGGTGAATTGGTGTTGTGTTTTTCATTTTTGAGTCTCTTGACTTGAGTCTTTGTTTTGGGACCAAAATGTTTGTTTATGTTAGTAGCCAGTTGGCTAGTGTAGGTTTACAGCTTCCACACAGAGCCTTAGTGAGTTTTAGCTCGTAAAGATCTGACAGTTTGTGTTTGAAGAACAACAGACAGAGTTTCCAACCGAGCTCATGCTCAGGTTCCATGCCTGGCATGGAAAGTTAACTCTTTTCACCGGAGCAGTTCAAGGTTGGGACTCACTGCAATTGTCATAATTATAGCAAGACTCCATTAGAAGAAACAACATTACTAAGGTGAGTAATTTTTCTTCCCAGTCCACTATTAGTAGTTGCTGCAGTGCAACTTGAAACCAAGCATCCCTGGCTGGGATGCACTGCTGTGGGCAGCACTCTTATGTGGGCAGTACTTCTGCTCCAGTCTTCACAGTGGAGGGAGGTGGAGAGCGGACCGCCAGGGAGTAGCAGGAATGGGGTGGGGGACAGACCCAAGTCCATTTTCAGAGGACAGGGTCCGATGTGACTTGCAGCTCTGAAGATGAAGGAAAGAAGGTTTAGTCAGCCCCTGTTTAAAAAGGGATCAAGGCAGGAACAACAATAGACCAATTAGTCTTACCCTATTTTATGTAAAACTATGGAAAAATTGTTAAAACAACACATTGAAGATGTTAAGCAAAATCACATCACAAATGACAGGACACAACATGGTTTCACTAGGGGATGTTAATGCCTGACAAATCTCATTTCCTTCTATGAACCTTTGAGTAAAATATTAAATCAAAATATGCCTTAGATATCATCTATAGTATCTTGACCTAAGTAAGGCTTTCGATAAGGTTTCTCACAACAAACTATTAGTTAAATTAAGAAATCTTCAGCTTGATCAGGCTATTGTAGAGTGAATAGGTGACTAGTTAAAAGACAGAACTCAGAAAGTCAAAACAGATGGCTGTATATCTGATTCTGTAGCAGTGACAAGTGGGGTTCTGTTTTGGGACCACTACTGTTTAACATTTATATTGACGATGACATGGCAAATAAATTTGCTGACAACACAAAAATTGGGAGTAGGGCCATCAATACCAATGACATCAATACAATCCAGTCAGACCTAGATAAGGTCACCTCAAGGGCCTCAGAATGGGACATGGCCTTTAATCCTGCCAAATGTGTTATTATATACATGGGTAACAGAAATGCTTTTACAACTTACAAACTAAGTGCTGTGGAACTAAGATCAGTTAAAGAGGAAAGGGACCTAGGTGTGATAATTCAGAACAACCGCACTTTTAGATCATACTGCTTCTCAGTCTCAGCCAAAGCTCTAAAAATTCTAGGATGCATTAAAAGAAACTTTGTAAGTAGAAACAACACTGTTATACTGCCAATGTACAGGTCTTTGGCATGCCCATATTTGGATTACTGTTCATATATTTGGTTCACATACCAAAAGGAGACATGAATTTGGTTGAAAAATGCAGAGATGTCATACCAAAATTATAAGTGGTTGCAAAGCAGCACCCTATACCAATAGATTGAAAGAAAGTAGTTGCGTAAGAACTTACCGTAACAGTAGATCTTCGAGAGAGGCTCTTGCAGTAGGTAATATATATAGGACTGATGCCGCAGGCGTGCAGGACCCCACGGAAAATTTTTAGCTAGCAGTCCCTGGCGAGGACTGCCCTCTATCGTTAGGTGACCGCATCAGGCGACGCCGGGTATAAAGGGCTGTCCCGGACGCCCGCCTTCCAGCTCTTTCCCGCCACAGGCCGAAAGAGGCCGGATGAGAGAGGAGCAGATATTTCCCTAAATGGAAAAGAAGCTTAAAAAGCCTAGGGGATGGAGGGTGTGACAGAGTTACCTATCAGAAGAGCCTCTCTCAAGATCTACTGTTAATGTAAGTTCTTGGCTGCACTGTACTATCTTACTTCGAGAGGGCTCTTGCATTAGGTGATTACATATAGGACTGAATCCCAAGCAGTCTAGGAACAAAGAAAGGCACCGGGAGGAGGAAACTACTCCAAGAAGTACAGTAGCTCTAGCTCGTGCAAGCCTCAAGACAGGAGGCCTTGCACAACAGCCAACCGAAGCCTGCTCTATGGCGAGAGGCAATATCCAAACCTGTAGTGTTTCGTAAAGGTATGGACAGAAGTCTAGGTGGCGCAGTGCATGTGTCTGCCGCAGACACATTCTTGAATAAGCCACAGAGGCAGCTACTCCTTGTGGAGTGGTTTCGACTTGACCCAGGAGGGTCTTGTGGTATTTGTCATAACAGAAAGTGATGCAATGAGCCAACCACTTAGACAGGCATTGCTTGGAAACAGCATTGCCTTCTTCTGTGAGCAAAGAGATGAACAACTGATCAGTCTTTCTGAGATCCTTTGTCCTGCTGGTGTAGTATCTCAGAATTCGGTGAACATCCATAGTATGGAGTAAATATTCCCTTGGTTAGAGTACTGCGTAAAAAGGTAGGTAGCTCTATGGACTGATTTAAGGTAGACTCTACTACTACTTTAGGTAGAAACTTAGGATTCGTATGAAGAGCAACTCGTTCCTTGTTAAAAATCAAGTAGGGATTTTACACATCAGGGCCTGAGCTCGGAGATTCTTCGAGCCAAGTAATGGCCACCAAGAAGAGTGTCTTCCATGAAAGAAACTTCAAATCTGCAGAAGCTGCAGGTTCGAGAGAGAGGGTAAGTTTCTTGAGAACAAAATTCAAGTCCCAGGGGAGCAGGAGTACGGATGGGGGCCTCAGATGGAGGACCCTCGGAGAAAGGTCTTAGAGACTTCCAGTTGAGCTTAAAGCTTTGTTCATGAAGGGAACATGATAGGCTGAGATGGCCGCCATGTGTACCTTCAAAGAGGAATGGCTGAGACCCAGGTCGAACAGATGATATAAATACTCCAGCAGAAGCCCTGCTGAACAGGAGAAAGGCTCCACGTTCTTGGAGGTGGCCCAAATAGTGAATCTTTTCCACTTCATGGCATAAGTGGACCCAGTGGAGGGTTTTCTGGCTCCACTAAAATCTTTGCCACTTTGGGAGACACACCAAAATGGATTGGGCTAGGTCTGCAGGAGCCAGGCTGCAGTTGAAGGGATTTAAGGCCTGGATGGACTGGGTCCCCTGATCCTGGGACAACAAACCTCAGAGAGGAAGAGGAAGAGGAGGATCCTCTGAATATTGTTGTAGAAGAGAGACCAGATTTGCCTGGGCCAGAAAGGAGCGATCAGAATAATTCTGCTCCTTCTGAAGCTAGTTTCTGCAAGACTCGTGGAATAAGAGGAATTGGGGAAAGGCATAGATGAATCTGTCCTTCCAGTCTAGAGACAGAGTGTTGTTCCAGAAAGCGCCTCACTCTGGAACGAGCAAGCAGAAGGTGGGAAGTTTTATGCTTTGGGGATGCTAACAGGTCAACCTATGGTGTTCCCCAAAGTTGGAAGATATCGCCTAGGACCCTTGGTCCAGTTCCCACTCATGAATCAGAGCAGAAGAGCAACTTAGCCTGTCTGCTAGGGTGTTGTCGACTTGTAGCGTGAATCGCCATGAGGCGAAGGTCGTTGTGTTGCCCAATCCCAAATCCTCATTGCCTCGCTGCATAGAGGGTAGGACCAAGTTCCTCCCTGTTTGTTGATGTACCACACTATGCACATGTTGTCCATCTGGACGGCTAGGTGCGGGAAGGATGTATTGGTGAAGGGCTTGGAGAGCATACAACACTGCCTGAAGCTCGAGCATTGATGTGAAGAGCCTGTTCTAGCCTGGACCAAGAGCCCTAGGTCCGATGTGGGCCTAGATGGGCTCCCCAACCTTCGCCTGAGGCATCTGTGGTTAGAGTCTGGGAAGAGGGAGGATGAAAGAAAGGACCTCCCGAATAGGTTCTCTCGAACCATCCACTCATTGCAAGTCTTCGCATTATCGGGCGATGAGATCAGGACTGAATGATCTAGGTCGTCCACTAGTTGATCCCACTGAGAGCAGAGAGTCCACTGAGAGATTCTCGTGTGGAGTCGAGCTGCGGGGACCATCGGTATGGTGGCCGCCATGAGCCCGAGAAGGCGAGACCCATCTCGCCGAGACCATCCCAAGTGTCAGATAATGACATATTTGGTATGAATGGAGGCCACTTGTCCGGAGGCAGGAAGGCCTTTGCCCATGGTCGATTGAGGATCGCCTGATGAACTGTAGCCTCTGGGAAGGGTCCAGATGAGACTTGGAATGGCTGATGATATACCCAGGCAGGCAAAACCTGCTGGGTGAGGGAGAGGAAACGCAGGAGTTCCCTCCGGGACGAGGCCGCCAGGAGCCAGTCGTCAGGTAAGGGAACACCAGTACTCCCTAGGCACGCAGGTGGGCTGCCACCACTGCCAGGCATTGTGTAAATACTCGAGGGCCAAGGATAGACCAAATGGGAGTGCCTTGAACTGGTAGTGGTCCCCTGGAATGCAAAACAAAGGTATTTATGATGGGAGGGGCGAATGGGAATGTGCAGATAGGCATCCTGCATATCCAGGGCACAAGCCACTGTCCCAGCTGGAAGAGGGGCAGAAGGTCTGCAGGGAGAGCATCCTGAACCTTTGTACTCTACATAAAGATTCAGGAACTGAGATCTAAAATCGGTCTGAGATCTCCCATCTTCTTTGGGACCAGGAAGAAATGGGAATAGTAACCCATCCCCTGAAGATGAAGGGGATGGTTTCTATGGCTTGCTTCATCAGAAGGGCCAAGATCTCCTCCAGGACCAAAGGAAGGTGTTCCCATGAAAACGACTAACTTCAGAGGAGGGTGGCGGTGGTTTCTGAAGAAACTCTATGGAGTGCCCTTCTGCTATAAGCTGGAGCACCCAAGAATCCTGGTTATCCTCTCCCATCCCGAAGGTGGAAGGAAAACCTCCTCTACCAGTTCCTCTGGGAGTCCAGAGGCAATGGGAGAGGAAAGAGTCAGGTGGTGTGGGGCAGCGCCCGCAGCTGGCTTCCAGCTGCTTTTGGTGAGGAGGGCTTAGCAGCCGCGGGGGCCCAACGTTTTCTGGCCCGCCTTCCTTGGGCTTTCGCTTTGGCTGACTCCATCTGAGAAAGGGATGGCGCCGTTTCTAAGGGACGGCATATGGAATCAACTGATTTGAGAGCCGCATCTTCTTCTTGCAAATCGGTAATGATATCCTTGACATCACCCCCAAGCACTGACCCCGAAAGGTGCTTCCTGGATAGCAGATTGCACCTCCGGGAGACCTGACACACGGAGCCAAGCATGACATTGTAGGCTTACGGCGAAAGCAGAGTTCGCCAAGCAGTGTCCACTGCATTGTGGCGTCGCACGAAAGCACGTGGTGACTGGCCGACGAGCACAGCGGACGAGATCAGCCAACTCCTGTTTGACTTGAGAGTCAGGCAAGGAGTCCAGCTTAGCTTCCACCTGAGTAAGGATGGCCTCTAGTAGTCCCCATGTGGCCGACGAGTTCAGGGCCTGAATCCCCAGTGGAGGAAGCGTAAATCTTTCTCCTGTACTGGTCCAGAAAGCGAGACTCCTTATCGGGAGGAGACGTGAGCTAAGATGCTTTGGGTTCACCGACCGGCCATGGCGCGCTGATCAAGACCGAGTCCGCTGAGGGTGAGAATCTAGGAAATCAACACCCTCTGGAGCCTGATATAGCCTGTTCATCTTCCTAGGAAGTGGGGCAAAGCCGACTGGCTGTTCCAAATCGTGGTGACAAGGTCGGTGTGAGGGTTCTATCCAGGGTGGCACTAGTGTAGGAGCTGTCACAGGCAGATCCAGATGCTCAGCAGTTTCTGACATTGAGGATCTGGTTCCAGAGAGGCCACTGATGGACCTCCAGGATTTTTCTGAGCAACTCCGAAAGAAGGATCCTCGGAGGAGACTTCAGAGGAGTCCTCGGCCGGGGGACGGAGCGCGAGGCTCGTGCTGCCTCTCGGAGCAGCCATCAGAAGAGTCCGAGGAGTCCGGGAGTGAAGAGGAGGAAGAAGAAGAAGAGTAAGACTCTTTCCCGACCGGGGAGGAACGGGTCCCTTGGTAGTCCCCTGGGACGCATGACCTGCCCCTCTCAGGACCCAGATGGAAGAACCCTGGAGTCCGGAGGTGGTGAGGGTAGTGCGCTTGGGTGTACTAGGGACCTGGGAAGGCACTGTTGCCGGAATGTAGCTCTGTACCTCTTTGGTGACTTGAGCCTTGGCCCACCAGGAGGCCAGAGTCTCCTGCAGGTCCAGCGGTGGCTGCGAGGCGATGGAGGAGGAGGAGGAGGAAGTGGGGATAAGAATATGGGCTATACCTAAGGAGCGTATCAAAACCCGGCTGCGGGTAGCCCGCCGGGTATTGAGATGTTGAGTACTGCGGTGTCGGAAAGCCCGGCATTGGGTACTGCAACGTCGGATATGGCATTGCTGGGTCATACCAGTGTCGTTAATAAGACGGTGGGTACCTGGAAGCCGGGGAGGGGCTGCCCGCGCAGACGGCCCAGCTGGGAACCTTGCAGGCGGGTCCATAGCGGACAGCCGGAGGGAGGGCCCGATGGGAGCAGAAGAAAAATTACTCACCTTAGTAATGTTGTTTCTTCTAATGGAGTCTTGCTGTATTCTGAGAATAGCAGTGAGTCCCAACCTTCAAACTGCCCGGAGATGAAAGAGTTAACTTTCCATGCCAGGCATGGAATGCTGAGCTCGAGCTTGTTGAGACTCTGTCTGTTGCTGCTTGGAAATCAAACCGTCAGATCTTTATGAGCTAAACTCACTGAGGGTCCCGTGTGGAAGCTGTAAACCTACACTAGCCAACTGGCTACTAAATATAATAAAAGATTTTTGTCCCAAAACAAAGACTCAAGTCAGAAACCCAAAAAATGAAATAAATACAACACCCACTCACCCAAAGAAAAGAGGGTGATAATCACAAGGTGGGCATCTCCTCAGTACCAACACTGCTACTGCCCACCCACATCCCAAAAACAAAGGTTCTGAGAGGGGAAGGGAGGTCAGAATACAGCAAGACTCATTAGAAGAAACAACATTACTAAGGTGAGTAATTTTTTCTTCAAACAACATGAAGTCTTGCTGTATTCTGACAATAGATTACTCAAGCAGTAACTCCATGGAGGAGGGACAGAACCTACTTAGAATAGGCTGTGAAGCACTGTTGTGCCAAACCGAGCATCACTCCTAGCCTGGCTATCCAGAGAGTAATGCTTGGTAAAAGTGTGAACTGTTTTCCAGGTAGCTGCTTGACATATCTCTAAGATAGGAATATCCTGGCAGCAGCCAGGAAGCAGCTGTACCTCTGGTAGAGTGAGCCCTCAGGCCTGAGGGTGGAATCCTACCTAGTTTTTCATGTCAAAATTGAATGCAAGAGACATTTCACCTGGTAATAGATCTTTTAGTGGCAGGTTTTCCTTTACCAACCTCACCATAAGTGAGGAACAGTTGGAGGAGTCAAACCTTGACCCTTGGTACGTTCTATGTAGTAGCTAAGGGCTCTTTTCACATCCAGACTGTGCAACCTCCTTTCAGCAGAGGAGGAATGGTCAGTGAAGAACAGAGGAAGAGACATAGATTGCTTAAGGTGGAAGTCTGAAACCACCTTAGGTAAAACTTCCTGTTGGTCCTGAGGACCACCTTATCTCTATGGAAAGAGATAAAATCAGGCTCCACTGACAGGGCTTTGTAACTCATTATGCCTGGCAGAAGTGATGGCCACTAAGAAAACAGTTTTCCAAGTCAAGTACTTAAGCTCTGCTGAGGACAAAGGCTCAAAGGGGTTGCATAAGCTGAGCAATGCAAACATTAAGGTCCCAAGCAGGGGCAGGGTCCCTGAATGGCGGATTGGTATGAAGCAATCCCTTGAAAAACTTGGAGAATACAGGGTGAGCTGAAAATGAAGAAGGCTTACCTACTGAAAGAAAAGCAGAGACAGCTGCCAGGTGCACCATTAGTGTAGCTGGTCTGAGTCCCAAGCTATTCAGATGAACCATATGAGTCAAGGACTGTGGGCAGTCAGCAGACTCTGGGGAAATCAAGTTTCCCACAGCACGATATGGAGAATCTTTTCCATTTGGAATTATATGTAGTTCTGGTGGAAGGCTTCTAGAAGCCTTCAGAATATCCATAACACCTTGAGAGAGGTGTAAATCAGCAAACTAACTCTTCAAGAGCCAGGCCTTGAGATTGAGAGATTTGAGATTCAGGTACCAAACCCTCCCTGAGCACAGGTTAACAGGTTGTAATTCTGGGAAGAGACAAGGAAGGTGGACTGCTAAGGACAACAGGAGAGGTACCAGGGCTGTCTGGCCCAGTCTGGAGCAATCAGAATCACCTTGCAGGATTGAGACCTGATTTTTACTAGCACCTTGAACAGGAGAGGGAAGGGGAAAAGCATACAGGAACTTCCTTCCCAGTTGAGAACCAGGGCATCCAGGGGATTGAGCCCAACACTGGGGCCTGCAGCAAAAAGGAAGTTGGTGATTGTCTGGGGCTGCAAAAGATCTATCTGTGGGGTGCCCCATCTGGAGAAGATCACCTCCAAAACTAGGAATCCAGTGACCATTGTGATGGCCCTGGGATATCCTGCTGAGAGCATCTGCCAGGACATTGTCCTTGCCTGGGAGCTGTACTGCTGTAAGGGAGGTGTTCAGGAAAAGCCAGAGACCACAACTTCATTGCTTCTGTGCACAAGGCCGTAGACCAGAGTGCCCCTTGTTTAGTTGATATACCACATTGTGGTGGTATTGTCTGTCCTGATCTGAACAACCTTGTTCTGAACAGACTTGGAAAAGCTTGAAGAGCAAGAAACACTGCTCTGAGTTCCAACAGATTGATGTGAAGCAGAGATTCCTGAGGAGACCACACCCTTGGGTGGTCAGGTCTCCCAAGTGGGCTCCCCACCCCAAGAGGGAGGCATCTGTAGTAAGGATTAGAGAGTGAGACTGAGTGACAAAAGGAGCTCCCTGTCTTAGATTGTCCTGATCCTGCCACCACTGCAAAGCCTAGATCAGGGTTCGAGTCACTGGTATCAGTTTGGTCAAAGGGTCCTTTTTCCTGAGACCAAAAGCGTCTCAAGTGGAACTGAATGTCCCTCATCTGAAATCTTGCTCCCTGCACCACTGCTGTGGAAGCAGCCAGGTGTCCCAGGAGCTGCAGAAAATGCCTTGCTGGTCAAGACACCTGTAGGGTGAATGAAGAAGCCAGTGTGATAAGGGTCCTTGCCCTGTCCAGGGAAGGAAGGCTCTTGCATTTTCTCTATCTAGCTCTGCGCCTATGAAGGTGAGGAGCTGAACAGGCTCTAGAACTGACTTTGAAAGATTCAGAAGGAAACCTAGAGAGGTGAGCAGTTGCTGAGCTATCTGAAGGTGTAACTTGACTTGGTCTGGGGACTGGTTTACTATGAGCCAGTCGTCCAGGTATGGGACGATGGCAACTTTGCCTTCTTAGGGAAGCAAATCACTATGCCAGGCATTTTGTGAACACCCTTGGAGCAGAGGTTAGGCCAGGGCATTGCTCTGAATTGGTAATGGCCTGAGGACAGCTCGAACCGGAGGTATTTTTGATGGGAGCTTCTGATGAGAATATGGAAATAGGTATCCTTGAGGTCCAGGGAGACTAGCCAGTCCCTGGCCTTAGAGAGGGTAGAATTATTCCCAGAGTCACCATTTTGAACTTTGGCTTTAAAGGTGCTTGTTTAGATATCTGAGATCCAGGATGGGCCGCTTTCCTCCTGTCTTTTGGGGGTAAGGGAAGTACCTGGAGTACAATCCTTTCCTTTGTGTAGGGTAGAACCCTTTCTACAGCTCTGAGAGCCAAGAGGAAGAGACCTCTGCCTCTAGGGCAAGTGCCTCTGAAGGATTTGCAGGTGGAAAGCATCTGGTTCTCATCTTGGGAAATTTTTGAAGCTGAGAACAGTCCCTGGCTTACTACTTCCAGGACCCATTTGTCTGATGTTAAAGACTTCCAGTCCTGGACAAAGTAAGCCAGCCTGCCCTACAGGTGGTGGAGAATCGGCCCTGGCAAACCCATCAGGGTGCCTGTTTGGCAGGGGGCTTAGGCTGAGGGGTGGAAGCAGGCCTGCTTGTACCCCTTCTGCCTCTCCTCTAAAGAACCCCTCTGAGCATAGGCAGAAGAGGAGGCCTGGGCTTGGTAGAAAGGCCATGTAAAGGCCTGCCCCTGCCGCTGGATGCTGCCTTTGAGGAGTGGCTTGCCTTTTCTTGGCCTGGGCACTCCTATAGGTGGTCCTGTATTCATCCATTTTCTTCATATAGTTCTCTGTTTGCTCCCCTAACAGAGAATTACCTACAACAGGAAAATCCATGGCCTTAGTCTGGGTATCCTGAGACAAGCTAGTACATCTAAGCCAAGCCATCCTGTGAAGAGGCCACAGATGTAGCCATGACTCTAGATGAAACATCAATGGAGTCCACTGCAGCATGGAATTGCACCTTGGATGCCTCAATACCATCAGCAGCCACCTGCTCCAGCTCCTTGGCAAGCTGGCCAGGGACCTGTTTAGCTAAAGCCATGGCAGTGTCCCATCTAGATTTCTGATATCTGGCTGTATAGGCCATATAATTGGCCTGCCTGAGTCCCAAGGATGCTGCCATGTACTGTTTCTTTGCCATGGCATCAATCCTCCTGGAGTCCTTATCTGGGGGTGTGAAGCCAAGGGTATATTAGCCTTATCACAGGCTGCAGCCTGCACTACCTCAACTTGGCTGCATTGCTGGGTAAGGAACTCCGTGTCTGAGCCTGACAGAGTATACCTCTTGTCCATTCTTTTATCCACAGGAGGTATAGAATTAGGAGTCTTTAAAATCTTAAATGTCTGTTTCCCAAAATACTTGTGTAAGGGAATAGACAGCCTCCTGGACTCTGGGATATCCATCATTTCCACATAGTCAGGCCCTCCTGGTCATCCACAGCTTCTTCCATAGGAAGCTGAAGGGTTTCGCCACTTTCTTGTAAAACATGAAATGGGGGGGACTCAGAAAGCCTGGGAGGAGACACTCCTGAAGGTCTGTCTGGGAGATGTCCGGTCCAATGGGCACATCAAGACTTTCATAACCACATTCACTTTCCTCATACTCTCCTCCTCCTCCTCCAGTTCACAATATTCTTCCAAATCATAATATGGAACCGGCCGAACAGCGCCTTCCTGATGGTGCCGGTTTGGTCAGAACCGAGGAAAGCGATCTGCTAATCTTTATCGCTTGCTTATTTCATCAGCGTTGGAGAAGAAACTTTGGATCCACACCAGCTGATTTTTTCCTTCTTGTTCTCTTAACTGGAACGACCTCGAATCTGTTCTCCTTTGCCCAAGAAGTTTCACCCTGGTCAGAGGGTACTCCTTCTGGTTCGGTTTGAATCGAACCGGCTGACCATCCGGGTCAGCGGACTTGTTGACCTCCCTTCCTGAGTCTACCAACTCTTTCTAGGGTAGCTGCAGGAAAATTTTTTACAAATCTGGCAGTCTGAATCGAGGTGGTCAAACCCCAGACAATAAACACAGGTGGTTGGGGGTCAGCCTTAGCAAAGACTTTCCCACACACACTACAGTGTTGAAACCCAGTGGGCCCGGTTTTCTTTTGGGTTTCTCAGACATGGTGCCAGTCCTAACAATACTTGCCCTTTTAATGGCAATCCACCAGGCAAGACACTCTTATCGGTTCCTGACCGTGTTACGGGTCGTGGAAAAAACCGTGAGTAAAATCCGTTTTTAGAACCGATAAGAACCGTAACCACACTGTAAAAGTAGAAATAAAGATTTTTAAACAACTTGATCGGTTCAAACCGAACCGATGAACGCTTACAGTTCCACACAGAATAGAAAAAACAACATAAACCTATCTAGTACTCATGAATACCACAGACAGAGACTGAACCCGATAGGTTGGCGTATTTAAATTCGGTTTAAACCAAGAAAACGGACTTTAACCGACTAAAATTGAACTTAGCAAAGGAGAAATCTCCAGAGCGACTGTTCAATGATGCGGAGTAAAGAATCTGACGGTTTTATTTCAAGCAGCAACAGACAGAGTCTCAACGAGCTCGAGCTCAGCGTTCCATGCCTGGCATGGAAAGTTAACTCTTTCATCTCCAGGGCAGTTCGAAGGTTGGGACTCACTGCTTTGTCAGAATACAGCAAGACTTCATGTTGTTTGAAACTCTCCTGAGTCGGTAAGGCGATGTCAGGACCCGGCAGGAGGCTGTGACATCAGAGGGCGGCGTCGGAGCCGGTGTCCGGGGGCCGATGTCAGATCCGTCGCTCCAGATGGAGGAGGGACTAACGGAGACAAAAGATCCCCACTGCGCCCAGGGATGGTGGGGAAAGTCCCTGGGGTCAGGATGGGGGACACTGGTTCCCCAGGCGGCATCGAAAGCTGCGGTGAACTGGGGGCGATGGGCGTAGGAGGGTCCGTTGTCGGTTCCTCACCGACCGGACATCGGAGGAGCCGACGTGAGGCGAGGTGAGCTCTCAGCGGGTGCGGAGGAGCCAGCGTCTGACTTACGAGCCTACCCGGAGTCAGGTTGAGAGGAAAGGTTGGCTTGGTCCGGAGGAGGGGGCCCTGCATCACCCCGAAGGGTCAGATGTCTTACCAGCCATCTCCGTGCGGACGTCAGAGGAGCCGGCGCCTGGCTTACTGGAGTCGCCAGCTGGTAGGCCGCAAGCCTGCGGCTATACCAGGCGGAGGCCTCTAACTGCCTGGGCGCCGCAGGAGCCCAGTCAGCGAGCCAGGCGGGTGGGCGCGCCGCCTCCAGAAACCTCGGGCGGCCGTGGAGGTGATCCCACAGAGGGAAGTTACCTGAATGCCCGCAACTCCTGATGGAGACGCGTGAGGAGCCTTTGTCCCGTGCCTCTCCTTGTCCTTCTTTCGATGGCCTTGGGAAGTGGACGCCTGCCTTAGCTTTTAAGCTCCTTCTCCATAGAGCTCATTTTCTTTAAGAAGATGGGCCTCCAGGGATGCTGCCATCTTTTTGGGTAGCCGCGTTAAAGCTAAGGCAATACTGGCACTTCTCAACTTGATGATCCGGGCCTAGGCAGAACAGGCACAGGGGTGGGCGTCCTTGTGCGGTAGTTGGGAGCTGCGTAGATATCGCACTTGTTCTTGTGCTTCGAGGGTGAGGGGCGACACCTACGTTAGGACTGGCGTTGGCGAAAAATAAGATTTTTGGTAAAAAGCAGAAAGGTAGGGCCAATGACCACGAACTTTTCCGGCGAGGGGTGCTGCACGCCAACGGCGGAAAGAACTGGAAGGCGGGCGTCCCACGCCCTTATACTGAAGTCATCTGACGCCGTCACCTGATGGGGCGGTCCCTGCCAGAGACTGCTCGCTAGAAATTTTTCCGTGGGGTCCTGCCGCCTGCCAGCGTCATTCCTATATGTAATTACCTACTGCTAGAGCCCTCTCAAGTAAGATCTGGGACTTCACAGTCTACAAAGAAGACAAATACGAGGAGATCTAATACTCCTATTCAGTCATTTTAATGACACAGATTATATGCAAGAACTTGGTTTGACAATAAAAATTTCAGTTATGATAGTAGACTACAAATAAACAATTATGGAGAAATCCATTTAAGACAAATAAAAGAGGTTCCTTTTATACCATCGGAGTTGTTAAGTACTGAACCTTTAACACAAAACTGTTGACACTCCAACTTTAAACAATTTTAAGAATCACCTTGACCTAGAAATATACATCTGTGATCTTAATGACTGACCACTGATAGTTGGGGTGGACAAGAAGCACTTTTGGTGTACTTCCACCATATCAACCTAAGTAACCTAAGTAAGGTGGAGGACAAGCTGAGAGACAGAACTGGATACACCTAAAGGTTCTAAAGGAACTCAGGGAGGTGCTAGCTGCCCCACTGACAGCCTTGTTCAACATCTCACTGGAAGCAGGTGTGGTCCTGGATGACTGGAGAAGAGCTGAAGTGGTTCCTCTACATAAGACAGGCAGCAGGAAGAGGCTGGCAACTATAGGCTGGTCAATTTATATTTAGTGGTGGGGAAATTAACTGAAACGCTACTGAAGTAAAGACTGGTAGATATCTTGAATCCATTGGGCTGCCAGACCACAGGCAACATGGATTCATAGGGGATTATGCCAAACAAATCTGATGGTTTCTTTGACTGAGTGATCAAGGAACTTGATCAGAGGAGGGCAGTGAACATTGTCTATCTGGACTTTTAGCAAGGCCTTTGACACTGTGCCACACAGGAGGCTGATAAAGAAACAGAGCAGTTGGGGTAGGATTCAAAGTGGTAAATTGGTTAGATAATGGACAGGAGATAGAGGGTAGTAGTAAATGGCACTCACTTGAATGATGGAGGAGAAACCAACAGAGTGCTACAGGGCTCAATACTGGGACTGATTCCTTCAATATCTTCATAAGTGACATTGTTGAGGAATGTTAAGGCAAAGTATACCTTTTGCAGATGATACTAAAATCTGAAAAAGGTGGACACTTGGGGGATGAGGATCTGGGGAAATTGAGGAGTGATCTAAAGCATAGAAGTTGGGGTTCAATGCCATGAAGTGCAAACTCATGCAACTAGGCCGTGGGAACCAAGAATTAGAGTACAGGATAAGGAGGAAGGTACTGACAGTCACTAAACAGAAAAGGACCTTGAGGTTATCATATCTGATGACCTCAAAGTGGCAGGCAGTGTGACAATGCAGTGGTATGGCCAGTGGGATACTGGGGTGCATAGGGAGGGTATATCTAGCAGGATGAGGGAAATGGTGTTGCCACTGTATCACTTGCTGGTGAAACCCCACCTGGAGTACTTGTCTAGTTTTGGAGGCTGCACCACAGAAAGGACAATGACAGGGTGGAGGCAGTCCAGAGGAGAGCAACTAAAATGGTGCAGGGGTTGCATCAGAAGCCATATGAGGAGAGACTGAGGATCTCAATGATGACATGATCAAGAAATGACAGTTACGCAAGACCTTACTGTAACAATAGATCTTCGTGAGAAGCTTGCAGCAGGCCACACTGGTAGGACTATGCCACCAGGCACCAGCACCACATGGAAAACTCTCTAGCTAGCTGTCTACCGTGGAGGACCCCCTCCCACTGATGTCAGTCATCTGATGTCAACTTAGGTTATATAGGAGGATGATCCCCACACCACCTCAGTTCTCCGCCGGAGACTCTGCACGCCAACTGAAGGAGAATCGAGGAGGTCATTCCAAGAGCCAAAGAAAAGGCAGAAGCAGATGAGAAAAGAAAAGCAGGGAAAGGATGGAGGGAGAGAGTCCTGCTGCAAGAGCTTTTCTCAAGATCTACTGTTACGCTAAGTTCTTACATAACTGTACTATATTACTTCAAGGAAGGCTCTTGCAGCAGGCCACACTGGTAGGACTGAGTCCCAAGGAGTACCAGTTATCACCAGGATAATACCACCGAGGAGGACAAATCAGCAGTCAAGCGCTCATGACAGAAGGGCCTGAAGAACTGCTGGGTCGAAATTGGCTTTGTGCCTAGAGGCAATGTCCAGACTGTAATGCTTGGTGAAGATGTGGGCAGAACTCCAGGTGGTAGCTGCACAGATGTCAGCAGCAGACACATTTCTGAAACAAGATGTGGAGGCAGCCATACCCCAGGTGAAATGGCCCTTACAACTCCGGAAGGGGCTTGTTGTACTTTGCAATAGCAGTAAACAATGCAGTTTGCTAACCACTTAGACAAACATTGTTTGGAAACAGGACCTCTCTCTTGGGGTGAACAAAACAAACCACTGGTCAGTTTTCTTAATAACTTGGTGCAGTTTGTGTAATACTGCAACTTAGAAAATGGCGCTTGCTGAAAGCACTTCCAACCTGAGCATCTATTTTCAATAGATGCCCAGGAAATAAGAAGTACCAGTCCAAGTGCCCCTTCACCACTCAGGTATCCTTGTGCCTATCACCCTTCCTCATTGGTCAAAGGCATTCCACTGGCCTGGGCATTGAGTTTGAAATGGCCACCATTTTTAGCTCAGTTAGCAAGTAAGAACCCCAACCCCACCCCACCACACACAAGGGTAGTCGCCACATAGCGCAGTGGTTTAAGGCTCTGAACTGCAAACCTGAAGACCTGGGTTTGAATCCCACAACCCCACTTGCATACTGTGTGATCCTGAGCAAGTCACTTAACTTCCTTGTGCTCCGAGTTTGCACTCTGTAAACAAGCTTTCAGCTTAGTGTCTCTCCTAGTAAAACAAAGGTAAAATAAATAAATAATTCAAAGTAAAGGCATTAAAAAATTATTTCTTTAGTCCCCCAAAAATAGTTGTGTTGCATACACTGATCACAAGCACCGCTTCTGATGCCCATCGCTCTGAAGATCAGCTTGCTTAAACTCCACTAGCATCCCTATTTCGAGCAAAAACTCCTGTCTCCCATATTCTGTATTGGCAAACTATGAAATTTCAACAAAAAATACATTCTCTAAAATAGAACAAAATGTTGTCAGCCCAGCACAGTGTTAGGATGAGCAAACCGACTGACCGAGCCAGACACTCCCTCCCACCCTCGGAGACAACTCCAGTCCAACACAATACCGATGCTCACTCTTCACTAACTCCCCAGTTATGGAAACACACTTATGATGCAAAAACAAAAACATGCATCACGTTCATCCATATCTCACGTGGTCAATGCTCAGAGTTTTAGTATTTTTTTCTATTTTTACCAAAGGGGACTGACTATGAAGATGCCACCACCACTCCTGAGCTCTGAGTCCCCGCCCACTCACACAACTGTCACTTGCCTGCTTGAAGCCTGATTCTCGCCCACCACCACTGCTCCACTGCCGATTCCCAATCCATTCACAGGGCTTTAACCTATAGCCCCTTTCATTTTACACAGTGCAAAATGGATAACACAAAACAAAAATATGCATGTCAGCATAAATAAAACTTGTCTTTCCTTCAGTTCACCCAACTGCCACCTCTGTTCGCAGGCAGATTCTCCAAACAATCACAAAATGAAAAATTCAGTACATTAATAAAAAAAACTCTAAATGAAAGAAAGCATGTTAAAAGAAAAATAATAATAAAATGCCCAATAAGACAGTTTCAAATGGGGAGGAAACCATGACAACCACTTCATAAACAAAAACTACAGGGCTCTATTAGGACACAAGTTCTAAGGTAAAAAACAGCATTTAAATGCAGGCAGATGAAATATTTTATTTAAAAATCAAAAACAGTTTTAACATTTAAACATTACAGATATTTTTTCAAACACACAAAATACAGTGTGCCATTTTCTAAGTGCAATAATACCCTCCTGGGTGGGTGGCATTAGGCAGTACTGGACCTTCCAAGGGCTACTGGGCCTCATCATGCCCCTGGGCAGTCCGGTATTGCCCAATACTACCCATCCTGTCAGGTATTATTGCTTACACTCTGTGAACATCCAAAGTATGGAGCTAGGCCTCCCCTGATTAGAATACTCAGGAAAATAAACTGGAAGGTGGATGGATTGATTTAAAGTAAACTCAAACACCATTTTAGGTAAAACTTACGATTAGTATGCAAAGACACCCTGTCACTGTGAAAACAAATAAAGCTCTTTACACATCACAGCCTGAGTTAGGAAATCCTTCAACAGAAATAACAGCAATTCAAAACAGCACTTTCCACAACAGAAAGTGCAGCTCGCAACTTGTGGTCAGTTCAAAGGGAGGTAAAATGAGTTTCTCCAACATAAAATTGAGGTCCCATGGAGGGACCAGGTCCTGAATGGGAGGTCTCAAATGCAAAATGCCCCATAGGAATATACGGGACAGTTCGAAGCAGCACAGCCTTGCCCTCAATAGGTACATGGTACGCAAAGATGATGGAAAGGTGCACCTTAAGCAAGGAGTACCCCAAGCCTGATTCTGAATGGGAAAGGAGGTACTCCAGGATCTGATTCACCAGGCAGGTGAAAGGATCCAAATAATCAGAAGCCCCAGAAGCCAGGTCTTGCTGGATACATTCCAGGACTGTCTGCTGGTACAGTTAATAAAGCAGCCCACCAAGCAGACTGCAATCTCGATGTGGTGCCCACCAACTCAGAGGTGGTAGGAGCTGTGGATGTAGGGGAGCTGTTAGGGAACAGTGACCATAACTTCATTTGGTTTGAACTGGCTCTCGGAGATGCAAATGAGAGCTGAAGTCCTTGATTTTAGAAGGGCAGACTTCAATAGGCTGACAAAGCTGGTCAGGGATAAGTTAGTGAGGGTGGACAGCATAGATGGGGTGGAAGAGAGATGGAGGGCAATTCAAGCTGGCCATTCTTGGGGTATCTAAGATATGCACGAGAATGGTAACCAAAAAGAACAGGTTCAGGAGACCAGTATGGTTCTCAGCAAGAATCAGGGAAGCGGTGAGGGCCAAGAAAAAGGCCTTCTACAAAATTTAAAGAAAAGCAAGGGAGGAAGTATGGGAAGAATATTTGCTGAAAAATAGTGAGGCAAAGAGGGCGGTTAGGGAGGCAAAAGTAGACACAGAGCTGCGTGGTGCAGAGGGGGTTAAGAGCAGAGAAAAGCAGTTCTGCAGGTGTATTATGAAAAAATGAAGAAAGGAGGGTGTGAGGCTAACAGAGAGGATAGGGTGACTGAGGTGGACCGCAAAAGGCCGCCATCCTTAACCTGTTACTTTTGCCTCATTTTTCAGTAGGGAGGATGGTGGCCCTTGCCAGAGAGTGGCATAAAACAGCCATTAAGAGGGTCCAGGAGATGAGGCAGCCAGCATTTAATGGCAAAATGGTCCTGAAAGGGCTGGCAGCCTTAAAGATTGATAAGGCTCCAGGACCAGATGGGTTGCACCCAGTATGCTCAGGGAATTGGCAGTGGAACTGGCTGATCCCCTGGTAGGTCAATTCAACAGCTCTCTAAGGACAGTGGTGGTTTCAAAGGATTGGAGGGTGGTGGATATAGTTACAGTCCATAAAAGAGGGATAAGGAACATGCAGGGAACTACAGACCTGTCAGTTTTACCTCTGTTGTAGGGAAAACTGATGGAGTCACTCGTCAAAGAGGACCTCAGGGACTACATGGAGAGCAACGGTCTCCAGGATAATAAAAGGGAAAGGGGAAATTGTTTAACCAGAAAAGGCACACTAAGCCAAAGCTTGTTTCCAGGTGCGACCTGGGAGCACAAGGAAGTCAAGTGACTTGCTCAGGATCACACAGTATGCAAGTAGGGGCTATGGGATTCAAACCCAGGTCTCCAGGTTTGCAGCTCAGAGCCTTAAACCACTGCGCTATACTGCACGGATTCATGGTAGGGAGGTCTTGTCAGACTAACCTAATAGTTTTCTTTGGGTGATGAGTGAATTGGATAGGGCAACGCTGCAGAGTTGTTCTACTTTGACTTCAGCAAGGCTTTCGCCTTGGTATCTCGCAGATGCTTGCTGAAGAAGATGAAGGATCTGGGTGCAGCTAAGGTCGCAGTACAGGGGTAGATAACTGGCTCAAAGGAGGCAGCACAGGGTAGTGGTCTCCGCTCCCCTAGTGTTTCAAAATTATTAGCCACTGTGGCTAATCAGACCAATATTTTTAGCCACCGCGATAAGACCCTTAGCCACACATGCCGAGTAATG
This sequence comes from Neoceratodus forsteri, assembly GCA_016271365.2. Taxonomy (NCBI): domain Eukaryota; kingdom Metazoa; phylum Chordata; order Ceratodontiformes; family Ceratodontidae; genus Neoceratodus; species Neoceratodus forsteri. Next base: position 1,026,731,117 of record CM057451.1, on the reverse strand, counting down.
GTAAAAATTTATACGGACCTGTATTAACTGCAGATCACATTCTTTAAGTACTTAAACATGTTTACAGCACTTTTGTAGTGGTTAAAACACAATTAATGAGCCTAAATTTGAAATAAAATCTTTATTATCAGGTTCATACTGAACTGTAATGTATAATAAGAAAAGCATACAAAGTAAATGCATACTGGTCTTTAAGATTGAGAAGTGCCAGTGGCCACACAGCAGCCCAGCCCATTTTGAAAAAAAAATACTTTAATTTCTGGTCAGTTCAGGCAAACAGTGAGTCTGACAAGACAATGTCGAGACATCGGTAAAAGACAAGGCACCACATATTTTTAAAGCAGGAAAATGAGCATTAGACTCTAAAGTTTTAAGTAATTTCTGTGTGAAACGACAAGACCAGTAGTGCCATAAGTGTTTTAATGCCCCCCAGGCTGCCTTAGCACACACAGGGTCATGTGTAAGCCTGAAACTCAAGGCACTAGCAAGGCAAAGTGAGAAATAATTTTCACATAAGATATTTAAGCAACAGTTTTAAACAATTATTAAAAGCAGAAAAGTGTTTTTATATTGTAAACCCGGTTGTTTGAAAACATTAGGCACCAACTCATTGATTCTGGCTGTTAAATCATAAGAAAAGCAGTAAGTTACTGTTTTTTATGACATTATTGCAGCTCTGCAAGTATTGAAAACAACATGGCAACAAGCCTATTTCAAAAATCAGCAAACCCAGTAACTTTGAATCCCAATTATTCAAATACCAGTGACTATTAATGTAGCATAGAACAAGCAACCAGCCCATTGTCTGTCTGAGATTCTTTGTCTTTTCTGTTATACAGTGCTGCAGATCATCTTCAGAGGAACTTGAGGTGTATCAGTTGCCTTGACAGTTTGTAGGAAACCATGCCTGTCCTTCTCGGATGCCCAAATCTGGAATGCACTTTCAAAATCAAAGTTTCCAATGTCATCTGGAGCCTTGACCAAAAGAGCCATTAGATAGTTCACATTCCACACTTTAAGACGATTCCTCTCGGCAGTTTTAATGTTGTTGTATGCACTAAACCCACATTCACACTCCACTGAAGTTGATGGGGTTGCCAGACATATTGAATATAGTTTGGACACATTTGGCCACGATTCCTTGTTTGGGACCACAACTTTGACATTGAATTCTTCAATAGTGCACTGTTTGTGCACTGAAAATAGTCTACGATTAAAGACCATTCAAGTCTGGTTTCATCTGGGTTAACTGGCAGGATGTTAGTAACCTGAGGGACACTAGCTTCTTTAGGGACACCATAGTGGATAAGTATGTTCTCAATCTCCTCTTCTCCGTAGCTAACAATGTTCTCATCCTCAGGTGCACTCTGCGGTCTAAAACTTTCCAGTTGTCCAATGTCCCTTCTAGAAAGTAACTTTCTAGTTGCTCAGCTGTAGAGTGTATGTAAGAAGTTTGTAGATTCTTAAACTCTTCTTTGATCCCATGTATCTTTCAGTGTATGTGATCTAAATATAGATTTACCCTCCTCTGGTGGTTCATTTGGCATCTCAGATAGAAAACCTTTGAAATGTGGTCCTGGATTTTCAGGGAGTGCAGGAGGTATCAATGGTGCTGACCAGCTGCTGCCTTGCCTCGGAGAATATGACCGCACGTTTGTGAAAAGTTTAGAAAGAATTGCAAGAAGACCTACAGCATCTGCCAGAAAGAAAACAGTGGCAACAAATTTGAACGTCCCCATTTTTAAGGCATCCCATAGCAAGAGTTCTCTGATAGTTATCCTCTGCCATTTGTGTCAAAGTAGACATAAGTGATGCAATGCAGGCTTGTAATGCCTGTACAGAATCGGAGAATGAAAGCCATCTAGCAAGAAAATCTGTTTAAACTTCATAGCATGTTCCTGATGTAGCTCTTTGCTCTGATCAAGTATTCGACATAATTTGGGTGAGTACTTTATCAGTTTCCCAAGCTGATTTACTGTTGACATAAACTGACCAGATACTGCTGTTGGTTGGCTGCTTTCTCTGATGCTAAAGCGAGTCTATGTGCAAGACAGTGAGTGGCAACTAAATATGGATGATCTATTTTGGCTAGAGTGGTCACATCCTTTTCGCATCCTGTCATTATAGAGGCCCCATCTGTCGCAAGTCCTATAAGCTGTAAATGTCCTAGACTTTGATCAAAGATCATGTTCTTGACAGAATTATATACTGCTTGATTTACATTCTGCAAGCTCAGCCACACCTAAAAATGTTGACTGAATGAAAGCCTTGCTGTCAGTGAATCTGATGTAAACCATTAGTGTACTAATAGCCACATCTGTTCCCTTATCAGTGGAAAATAATGTACATGGAGCATTCTCCAATTCCTTTATAAAAGCATCCTGCACAGTCTTAGATATTGCTTTTGTAAAAGTCATTAATCGATTCAGAATGCGATAGATGCCTGTCCCTTGGAGAACGGATTGCTTGATAGGTGCTAGCTCAGTGCAATCCTGTGTGGAAAAAGAGAAAAAGAAATTTTGAAGTGACAGCAAGAGTATGCCGTGCCCACCCCATGCAAGTCAGAAACATGTCCAAATGAGAGACACGGAAGCAGGTACTGTCAGTATTTTTTTTTTTACAATTTTTACAATTTACAATTATTGATGGAAATTGCAAGTCAAAAATACTCACGTTGTGAACTTGCAGTTCCAAAAGTTTATGGAGGTTATGAGTGGCAGTCAGAGTTTTTCCCATGTAGTAAACACTTCTCATTTCTGCTATAATAGCACTTTTCACAGATGAGTAAGCTGTGCTCATTGCCTTCGTCTATTCCTTTTTCCCTCTTTCTGCCTCCATTGCAAGTCTCACAAAAAGAGAGAAATAGTTTTAAATAAAAAAATGTATCATGATAAATTGAAGTCAGAAGACAAAAAATGACAGAAGCCTGGCTGCCGGGGCATAATTAATAAACTCACTTGTGATCTTTGGACATCTGATGTTTATTGAAGTCATCAGCTTTTGGCTTACTGGTTGATTTTCCTTCAGTGAAAATATTTCTCCAGCCAGTTGCTTTGCAAATTCTGCAATAGAATACTGCTGCTGCTTTGTCATTGATGAGCCATGTGTATGTTTTAAACCAGCAACCTTTATTTCTCTGTGGCTGTCTGTCATAAATTCTGGCTTTTCTTGGTTTCAGTTTGAGACTGGCTCTCCATAGCTACAGAGGTGCTGGCGCACTACATTTCTGGATTAGTGTACAGATTGTTCAGTTTCAGCAGTACTTGATGATCTGGGTCTTTTGAAAATATCTGTTATTTTTCTTTGTTTTACTGTGGCGTCCTGCTGTCACTCTGTTTATCAGTGGCAATATTTGCTGTTCTGACATTTTTATGCCATTTTGTACTAATAAATCATAATTCCATGTAGCATTACTTTACTGTATAAATTCAAGGAGATGCACTTTCTTACTTTTTGTGAATAAAAGCTCTTGAAATAGTAACTCAAAATTGCAGAGACAATTACAAGATGTACTACAAACATAATTTCTGTACGCTCTGCACACCTTTGCTTATTTGGGTAAATATAAGTTCTTGACAATTAAATACTTAAGTTTCGAGAGCAATAAATATTGGGGACATGAACATTTCAGTTACGCATTAAAGTATTGTGTACATATTGGGATGTCTGAGATGCACACATTAATAAAGTTCAAGTTGAAACTGCATGACCGTGTCTGAGAGTTTTATTTTATATGACAGAAGTAAGTTAAATGACACAAAATTTCAGGGTCTATCTGTTTCTTTGTGTGTGTGTGGGGGCACATTTTATTATGGCACAAGGTTGTGGAGTATGCTAGCACCATTTACACTTGTTTCACACAAGATTCTCAGTAAATAAGCAGCTTTTTCTGCCAGCAGTCACACTGGGTTTTCTTTTGTTTTACAGGGGCTCACACATTTAACTTGGATGTCTTGGCTTTCTTTATATATCTCCACCTGTCTCTTGTCTCCTTTCCTTTGTCTGCTCCTTATTTTTGCGTTTTCTCTCTGTCTTGAATTCACAAGCTCAGGGTTGCTTCTACAGTGCCTAGTCTCCTATACTTCCTGACTTCTATCCTGGCTTTTACTTCACTTCTCCCTCCCCTTTATTTCAGGGGCTGTGTGTTGCATAAAACACCTGCTTCCTGTCACCTTTGTCTGCTCTGCTTATTTACCTTTTCTGTCTCCTGTCTTGTGTTCATAATCTTAGGCTTGATTCTAGAGTGCCCTGTCTCCTATAATACTTTGACTGACTTCTGCTTCTATCCTGGCTTTTACTTCACTCTCTCCCCTTTATTTCAGGGGCTGTGTGTTGCATAAGACTTCACTTCTTGTTTTCTAGGTCACTCAAGACTTCTTTGGTTCCGTGCTTTACTTTTCTCAATGCTTTCTAGTTCCTCTGACTTCTTTGCTTTATTCTGCTTTACTTTTCAAATGCTATGCCTCATGTTGCTGCCTTAATATGATCTCCTTGTCTTATCTCTTATTAATACTTGTCTTGTATCTCTTAGTACTTGTTTTGTATCTTAGTTACTCAAGACTTCTTTGCTTTATTCTTGCTTACTTTTCAAATGCTATGCCTCATGTTGTTGCCTTTAATATGATCTCCCTTGTCTTATCTCTTATTAATACTTGTATCTCTTAGTACTTGTTTTATATCTCAGTTACTCAAGACTTCTTTGCTTTATTCTTGCTTTACTTTTCAAATGCTATGCCTCATGTTGTTGCCTTAATATGATCTCCCTTGTCTTATATCTCTTATTACTTGCAACATGTACTGAATTGATTTGTCTCCCTTTATTTCTCAGGTTTTCTCAATGCAGCTCATATATACCCAGCCCAGCCCAGCCTGCTTGCTTTGTCTCGTCTTGTCTCCTTTATAATTCAGGAGTTAGCTTTGCTTGTTCTTTTCTCTCACAGGCAGCTTCACCGGGCTTGTTCTATCTGTAAATTCTGTTGCCTTCACATTTCTATTCTGTCTTGTTGTTTTGCATTAAGCACTACCCAATATTATCTCCTTGCCTTATATCTCTTATTTCAGGTTTTCTCAATGCCTAGCTTGCTTGCTTTGTTATAAAACCACACTGATTACTTTTCTCTGACTATAATCTGTCTTGTCCCTTTATATTCAGGTACTTTGCTTGTTCTGCCTTTTACTTATGTTATATTCACTCTGTAGCACGTTTTATTTTTCATTCTTTCTAAAGTATTCCTGTCTTATAGATATCTCTTATTACTTGCAACATGTACTGATTGATTGTCTCCCTTTATTTCTCAGGTTTTCTCAATGCAGCTCATATATGCCCAGCCCAGCCCAGCCTGCTTGCTTTGTCTCGTCTTGTCTCCCTTATAATTCAGGAGTTAGCTTTGCTTGTTCTTTTCTCTCACAGGCAGCTTCACCGGGCTTGTTCTATCTGTAAATTCTGTTGCCTTCACATTTCCATTCTGTCTTGTTGTTTTGCATTAAGCACTACCCAATATTATCTCCCTTGCCTTAAATCCCTTATTTCAGGTTTTCTCAATGCCTAGCTTTGCTTGCTTTGTTATAAAACCACACTGATTACTTTTCTTTGACTATAATCTGTCTTGTCCCTTTATATTCAGGTACTTGGCTTGTTCTGCCTTTTACTTATATTATATTCACTCTGTAGCACGTTTTATTTTTCATTCTTTTCTAAAGTATTCCTGTCTTTAAGCTTCATCAGGCTAATTCTGTTGCCTTCTCTCATTTATTTTATTTTCCAGCTTTTCTATCATGTTTTGCTTTAAGCACTACCCCTCTGAGTCTCTGTTCTGTTTAAATCATCAGCCTGCCTGCCATTGTGATTGTTAAAATAATCAATGCTTTTCCCCATAGCTCTGTGCCCACAGCGTCTTCCGTTATAAAAAAAATCCTCAATGTTTTCTGCATTCCTGCCTACCATATACACTGCTCTACTGTCTGGCTGCCCAGAAGCCTTTTTTTTAATGGTCACCGGGAGAGAGCAGAGCTACACTGCATCTGTTCACTATCACCGCCTGCCCGAATGAGTCGCTTTCCATCGAAACCCTCCCAAGTCCTGCGAGCAGACCTTCCCATTGGCGGGAGGAGAGATGTCTGTGTAACTGCACCAATCAGGCACAACTCTCCTCCGTGTCAAGACTCCAATCATGTGGGTGCCAGTCTCCAACTTACTGTGGTCATGTGGGTGCCAGTGACCACTGCACGAATCTCATGATGTTTCTGCCACTTCTGCCACTCTCTCTCAGTAGTTTAGGACTCTGTGGTAAGAGAGTGGTGAAACTCCTCAGCTGCTTCTTTTCCGCCTCTGTGGTGCTAGGGGTTTAAAGCTATCGCCACATGGGTCACGGCTTAGCAGTGGTGATCTGGCGAGTGGCTAGCGAGAACAGAGGTGGTCAATGGGCTTAAGTCAGAAGAGATGGAGGTCATGAGTGGGTTCCAGGATCTGTCATAGTCCTCTTCAACATGTTTATCCGAGACATTGGTGAGGGGATGCAGGGCAGGCTGTGTCTCTTCGCAGATGACACTAAGCTTTATAGGAGGGTGGAGAGTGATAAGGGAATAAAGGAAATGCAGAGACTTGCAAAAGCTGGAGGGTGGTCAAGGATTTGGCAGTTGAAATTCAATGCTAAAAGTGCAAGGCGATGCACCTAGGGAACAAGAACCACAGGATGGAGTACTGGCTGGGAGGGGTAGACTCAGTACCATGGCTGAGGAATAAGACCATGGAGTTAAAGGAGACAGGAAATATATTTTACTAATTTACCCTATTACATAAATCATTAGCTTCAAACGATGGCCTTTGTCTGTCTATTTTGTGGTGTACATGCTGAAAATCATATTTATATATATTTATATGATCAATTTGTTTTCTGAACTGCCTAACAGCCTGACACCAACAATTTTGTTGTATTGGGAGTCAGCACGTGCAATCCTTGAGATGCTGACATCACAGACTCCCAGTACAATTCAAGCAATACTGCTGTAACTGTTTTGGCAACTCCACAGAAGTCTGACGTGAAAATTAAATTTGTAAGGCAATGGGCAGCCTCTCTTTTCCTCCGTAGCTGGTTGCATTACACATACCGGGAGATGTGGTCACTAGTCTGAATCTGAAGCAGCTCTTCAATAAAGACAGATAACTGTGTGATTTTTAAATCATAACCTCTCTTTATTTATTCCTGGGTGTCCAGTGGGTCATTCTCCTCCTACCCTCTTCCACTAATGAAATCAGAAAAATTAAATACTGAAACATAACGTAATATGCAGTATTACTCTGCAGAAAAATATTCCAGGATGACAAAACCCTTGGTTCACTTCTGCTGACCACAGACAGGCAAATTGCACATCTTACTGTAGTAAGCATGATTTTAATTAGCTAATCAGTCAACAGAGAAACAGTTTTAAACTTATTTGAGGAACGAGACCGACCCTCCCCATCAAGTGCATACCTCAGGTTCCGCCGTTCTGTTGTACCATCAGCCTCCCTAAACTCCTGTCTTTTGGCTGGCAGTCATCATTTGTCTTAACCACCCCTCCTCCATAAACTGTGACCAGATGGCCACAAAAGCTGCAGGCATTCTTGCTCCCTTCCCAAAGAGACATTCCAGCAGCATGATGGGCAGCTCTCGAGGAACAACCATCAAAGCAAACGTTCTGGGAAAACCTTTATACCTGAAGCATTTCCATTCTCTCCACCCTGATTCAGCTGAGAAGAGATGAAAGGCACGATGACCACAGTCAGCTGCAAGCCACAATCAGAGGACTACTAGACCTGAGGTATGCACTGACGGGAGGGGGGTCCTCAAATTATTTGAAAACTGTTTCTTGTTGGCTGATTAGCTAATTTAAATCATGCTTACTACAGTAAGGTGTGGAATTTGCCTGTCAGCGATCGGCATGGAAGTGAACCAAGGGTTTTGTTATCCCGGAATATTTCTTCTGAAGAATAATACTGCATGTTACATTATGTTTCCATATTTAATTTTTCTGATTTCATTAGTGGAAGACGGTAGGGAGGAGAATGACCCACTGGATACCCAGGGATAAATAAAAGAGAGGTTATGATTTAAAAAAAATCACACAGTTATCTATCTTTATTGAAGAGCTGCTTCAGATTCAGACTAGTGACCACATCTCCCGGTATGTGTTACACAACCAGCCATGGAAGAGAGAGAGAGAGAGAGAGAAGCTGCCAATTGCCTTATAAATTTAATTTTCATGTCAGACTTCAGTGGAGTTGCCAAAAACAGTTACAGCAGTATTGCTTGAATTGTATTGGGAGTCTGTGGACGTCAGCATCTCAAGGATTGCACGCGCTGACTCCTGATACAAAAAAATTGTTGGTGTCAGGCTGTTAGGCAGTTCAGAAAACAAACTGATTACATAAATATGATTTTTTAGCATGTATGGAAACATAGAATTTGATGGCAGATAAGGACCGCTTGGCCCACCCAGTCTGACCATTTCCTACCTAATGGATAAGCTGCAGATCCTAGTTAACCAGCAGCCTCTTCTTTCTACCCCCACCCCTAGAATTGCCTTATGACTGCCCCATGCATGCTTGAATTCAACTACTGTTTTTGACTCCACAACCTCCTCGGAAGGCTGTTCCATGCATCCACAACCCTCTCTGTGAAAAATACTTCCTTACATTACCTCTGAGCCTCCCCTCTATCTTCAAATTGTGCCCTTGATTTGCACACCTCTTTTTGAAAGATGCTACCCTCTTGGACTTTGTTGATTCCCTTGAGGTACTTGAAAGTTTCTATTATGTCCCCTCTCCCTCCTTTCCTCGAGGCTATACATATTAATAAGCTCCTTTAGTCTCTCTCCATATGTCTTCTGGTGCAGACCCTGCACCATTTTAGTTGCCCTCCTCTGGACAGCTTCCATCTTGTCTAAAAAGACAAAGGCCATAGTTTGAAGCTAATGATTTATGTAATAGGTTAAATTAATAAAAATTGTTTCCTATCTCCTTTAACATTAGTGACTCCTAAAGCAATCTGAGTCAGTGCAACAAGGTTTATAGCAAGCCAAACAGGATGCTCGGGTGTACTGGGGTACTGACAGCAAAAAAAGGGAGGTAATACTTCCCTGTATAGAACTTTGGTGAAACCACAACTGAGTACTGCACCCAGTTCTGGGGTCCTCACCTCAGGAAGGATAGCAGCAGGCTCAACATGGTACAGCCCACGGTAACAAAAATGATTCAAGGCCAGCAGGAAATGTCCTATGAGGAGTGCCTGAAGGCACTGAACCGGAAATACTATGAAAGTCTGACAGACTCTTTCCTGACACCCAGTATCCCAATGTCGCATTCCCAACACACAAAATCCCGACAGCCAGCAGTGGAGTTTATTTAGTGTTTGAGGTTTTGCCCCTCACACATCCCTTTACTTAATATTACAAACTCCACCATGGGCATAATTCCAATGTCAGGCATGTGGTGTTGGGTGTTGGGCTTTTCCGTTCTGTAAAATAAAAGTATACCACTGAACATGTACTCAGTGGAGACCACAAAGGAAAGGGGATATGATACAGACATTCAGATTCCTCAAAGCAATTAATGGGGTGAACTGCAGGAACTATGTAACTTGAATACCAGCTCGCGATCACATAATCATGAATGGAAGCTAACAGGAGGGAGGTTCAGGAAGGACATGAGGAAATGTTATTTTACAGAAAGGGTGGTGGAGCCATGGAACAGGCTGCCAGCTGAGGTGGTGGTGCACAAACTATTACAGTGGTTTTAAGCATGGCTGGGACAGAATGATGGGCATAGTGGCTGCTCAGGGCATCAGAATCAGGGAGAATAAATAATGGGTATGTGTGGTACAAGGAAATATACCCACTGAGGGGGCTAATTAGATTATAAGGCCACAAGCCCGAAGGGCTTTATTATAAATAACCCACCGAGATGGGTATATGGCCTTGTATGGCACACATACACATCATTTGTTATACATAACACATAGTTTAAACTGCTTTTGCACCTGATGTGTTGACCTGTCTGGTTTTCTGGTGGGTAGTGGTTAGGCCATTTTGGGTGTGCTGTGTTGTTTTGGCCCCACATGTTTTTGTAGTGTAGTGGCGTTTTGGTAGTGGACTCTGTTTGGCCCTTTCGTGTTTCTGTGGTATAGGAACCCTATATAAAGAAGCATGTCTGGGCTGCTCATCCCTTAATTTGTCAGTGAGATTGTGGAATGAGATGGTGTTTGGCACTCTGAGGCAATGGTATTTGGTGGTGTCGGCATTTGGTGCAAAGCTTGCAGTTGGAAATGGCACGTGGCATCATCAGTGGTCTTGCTATGTTTGGTGTCAGTTGCTGAGGCCAAGCTGGAGCAGAGATTGTGGAAGCAGTGTGGAGGGCAGGGGAAGTACACAGCTATCCCTACAGAAATATACAGCCTTAATTTTATTTATTTATAAGCTTGATAACCAGGAAAGACACACTGAGCCAAGCTCATTTTCAGGTGCGACCTGGGGAGGAGGAAAGAGGTGTAGGCAACAGGCAGCTACAGTCACCAGAAGTGCAATAACAGCAAATACAAGTGCAAAAGCTCAGTTGGTAACAATTTAAAACAGCGGATTTATTTATTTGTAGAAGATTCAGAATTACAAACCTTTGAGTCAGAGATTCCTTTGCAAAGCCTCCATGTTAATATAACAATAAAACAAAGAATAGAAAATCTTGTACAACATAGTGAAAACTATTGGATACAACAAAGTCTGAAGGTAGTGGAAGTACACCAGGTCTACCATGGTAAACACAGATATACAGAGTTATAATATACAACATAGTACTGAGAATAAAACAATAATGGCAATAATATAAAATGTAGTACTGAGAGTAAAACGATATTGGTAAAACCGGAAGTGCTATTAGCTTGACTGTTGGCGTTGACCTTGTACAACGGAATGGAGACGGGTTAGGCACGGGGAGGAGAAACTCTCTTAGGTTAGAGTTAAAGGGGCCTAGTTTCAATTCTGAAGAGATAGGAGCAGACAGGTCATTCCACCAGTGGAGTGCCCTGTAGAAGAAGGCTCATTGCCCAAGGGGCGTCCTACAGTGGGGAACTAGTAGGAGGCTTTTGAGGAGCTTCTGGCGGCCCTGGAATGGGGAGTGGGCAGAGTTAGGTTATGAAGCCCTGGTGAGAGTTTGTTGGAAATTTTCCTGGCAAGCAGGCATGAATGGTATGTAAGCCTGCCATCAGAATTAAACCAGTTTGTAAGCCTATATACATAAGTTGCAGATGAGCTGGGAAGCTCACATTATACAGGAGTAGGCAGTAATTAGTAGTAGTAGTAGTGGCAGTAAAATGTTATTCATGTTAGTCAGCACAAGAAAGAGCATGAACATGCTCATATCCCAATTGAGTCTCAATGCCTATTAATAAGGGCACCATAGCAGGAGATTCTATGTTACAATATACATAATTTAAATATACAAAATAAGGAAAACAACGTTACAATATATTGGGAGGTACATGGCTGTACACCTCTGGAGGAATACAGGTATCCCTCTGAAGGTGTACAGCCTTAATTGGGAGGTATCCAGGTTTAATTGGTGATGTATACAAGGAAATACTGAGAATGGTTCCTTATGGAGAATGCCAACCAAATATTTATTTTTTGTTGACCGGTAAGTGCACTAGACACATTCTGCTTATTTTAGGCACAACCTGGAGGAGGGGATACAGATGAATGCCAACTGACCTTGAACCAGATTAAGCTGTTGGTGGTATATTTAGTGAAAGGGGAAATTTGGCCTGGGCACTCAGGAAATTCCCTAACTCTTTTCGAGAAGTGCCACGGGATCTTTAATATCCACCTGAGCTACCACCAGAACAGGCAGATGGGACCTCGTTTAACGTCCTCATCCGAAGACAACACCTCAGGAGTGCAGTACCCCCTGTGCTGCACTATAGTGTCAGTATTGGGATTCAATCCAGTGCCTCGGTGGGGATAGAAGAAAAAATTACTCACCACAGTAATGTTGTTTCTTCTAATGGAGTCTTGCTGTATTCTGACATAATGCAGTTAGCCCCAGCACTTGAACTGCCCTGGAGAGGAAAGAGTTAACTCTATGTAGAAGCATTGAACGATGAGCTTGAGCTCGGTTTTCAAACCTCTGTCTGTGGTACTTCCCAGTGTAACTGTCAGATTCTTACGAGCAAGCTAACTAGCTAAGTACTATAGTATGGAAATTGTTCAAGGCATATAGCCAAGGGCAAAAATATGGGTCCAAAAGACTCAAGTCGAGAACCCAAGAAAGAAAGGTAGTGACAATATTAACTATAAAAACACAAGAAAGTAACAATAACAGCTACCCACTTCTTAGGAGGGAGGGTACAAGGTACACCCTGAGGTGCAACACTGTACCTGCTAGCCCACTTCCCAAAACTAGGTTCTGAGAGGAGGCGGGGGGTCAGAATACAACAAGACTCCATTAGAAGAAACAACATTACTATGGTGAGTAATTTTTTTTTTCAAATATGAAGTCTTGCTGTATTCTGACATAATGCAGACTATCAAGCAGTTCCCTATGGAGGAGGGAATGCATAACCTACTTTGGGAACAGGCTCTGCAGTACTGCTGTGAAACCTAGCATCACTCCTAGCCTGGATGTCCAAGGAGTAATGCTTGGTGAATGTATGGACTGTTTTCCAGGTGGCTGCTTTGCAGATCTCTAACAAGGGTATATCTCTGGCCACAGTCAGAGTAGCAGCTGTACCCTAGTTGAGTGAGCCCTCAGGCCTGAAAGAGGTGTTCTTCTTAATTTGTCATAGCAGAGTTGTATACAAGAAGCAATCCACCTGGCAATAGTTCTTTTGTGGCAGGCTTACCTTTCCCCACTTCACCATAAGTGAGAAACAATTGAAGACAGTCATTTCTTTGTGCTTCAGTATGCTCTATGTAGCAGCTAAGAGCCCTTTTAGCATCCAAACTGTGTAATCTTCTTTCCCTGAAGAAGAATGGTCAGTGAAAACACATGGAGAGATATAGATTGGTTCAGATGAAAATCTTATACCACTTTGGGCAAGAACCTCCTATTGGTTCTTAGGACCACTTATCCCTATGGAAGTAATAGCTACCAGGAACACAATTTTCCAGGTCAAGTACTTCAACTCAGCTGAAGCCAGAGGTTCAAGGGTGGCTGCATAAACTGAGCAATGCAGACATTAAGATCCCAAGGCAGAGTAGGCTCTCTAAAGGAGGGTTAATATGAACCAGACCTTTGTAAAGCTCCTGAAAACAGGATGAGATGCCAGGGAAGAGCCCTCTCTGCTGAAAGAAAAGCAGGGACAGCTGCTAGATGAACTTTCAGGGTGGCAGGCCTCAAGGCCTAGACCATTCAGATGAACTAGATAATCTAAGGTTGTGGAGATGTCTGCAGAATCAGGCACAAGCCTTTTATAGAACACCAAATACTGAACCTCTTCCATTTGGAATTTTAAGTTTTTCTAGTGGCAGGTTTCCTGGAGACCTTCAGAATATCCAGAACTCCTGAGAGAAATGTAGTGCTGCATATTCTAACTCTTCAAGAGCCAGACCTTAAGGTCAGAGACTGGAGAGTGGGATACCAGATCCACCCCTGGGAGGAGGACAGGAGATTGTATTTCCTGGGAAGAGACAGGGATGCGACACTGTCAAGGACAGCAGAAGAGGATACCAAGGCTGTCTGGCCCAATCTGGAGCCACTAGTATCAGTGTGCAGGGTTGAGTTCTGCTTTGAACAGCAGAAGGAAGGGAGGGAACACATAGAGCAACCTGCCCTTCCAGTCCAAAATTAGAGCATCCAGGGGTACCATCCCCAGGACTGGAGGTCTACAACAAAACAGAGAAAGCTGATGATTGTCCAGTGCTGCAAAGAGATCTATCTCTGGAGTGCCCCACCTGGAGAAAATTACTTTCAGGATGTGAGGATCCAGGGACATTCGAGATGTCCCTATGAAATTCTGCTAAGGGCATCTGCTAGTACATTGTCCTTTCCTGGAAGGTGAACTGCTACCAGGGAAGTCTGAAGAGAATAGGCCAAAGACCACAGTTTCAAGACTTCTGTGCACAAGGCTGCAGACAGAGTTCCTCCCTGCTTGTTGATGTACCACATTGTGGTGGTGTTGTCTGTTCTTACTTGGATCACCTTGCCCTTGACTGAATCTGAGAAGCTCTGAAAGGCTAGAAAAACTGCCCTGAGTTTCAGGAGATTGATATGAAGTAGAGACTCCTGTGGAGACCAGACCCTTTGAGCTGTCAGGGCTCCCAGGTGGAGCTTCCCAACCTAGGAGAGAAGCATCTGTAGTTAGAACTACTGATGGGACTTGAGGAGAAATGGTTCCTTGTCTGAGGTTGTCCTGGTCCAGCCACCACTGGACAGCTTGGACCAGAATCTGAGTCACTGGAATCACTTTGGTGAGAGAGTCCTTTCTCTGTGACCAAAAGGACCTTAGGTGGAACTGAATATCCCTCATCTGAAATCTGACTTCCTGTACCACTGCAGTGGAGGCTGCCATGTGGCCCAGAAGTTGAAGGAACTGTCTTGCTGGATGAGAAACCTGAGGTCGAAAAGAGGAAGCAAGATCTACTAGGGCCTTCACCCTTGCCAGTGGAAGGAAAGCTCTTGCTTGGATAGTATCCAGTTCTATCCCTATGAAGGTGAGAAGTTATACTGGTTCGAGAACAGATTTTGGAAGGTTGAGGAGAAACCCCAGAGAGCTGAGCAAGTCCTGGGAGGTCTGCAGAGCTGATCTGACCTGGTCTGATTACTGACCTATGATCAGCCAGTCGTCCAGATATGGAAAAATGGTGATACCCTGTCTTCTGAGGTAAGCCACCACTACTGCAAGCACTTTGTGAACACCTTGGTGCTGATGTTAGCCGAATTACATGGCCCTGAACTGAAAATGGCCTGAAGGCAACTCAAACCTGAGGTACTTTTTGTGGCAGCACCTGACAGGAATATGGAAGTAGGCATCCTTGAGGTTTAGGATGCTAGCCAGTCCCGTGGCCTTAAAAGGGAAGGATTATTCCAGGAGTTACTATTTTGAATTTGGGTTTTGAAATGTGTTGATTCAAATACCTTAGGTCCAGGATGGTCGCCACTCCCTGTTTTCTTTGGGGTAAGGAAGTATCTGGAGTACAGGTCTTTTCCCTGTATTGAGTAGGAACCCTCTCTATGGTTCTAAGAGCCAGGAGAGAGCAAACCTCTGCCTCTAGGGCAAGGGTTTCTGAAATTGATGCAGGTGGAAAAGACCTGGCCCTCTTTTTGGGAACCTTTTGAGCTGAGGCCAGTCCTGGCTTACTATTTCCAGGACCCACTTGTCTGAGGTCACAGACTTCCAGGCCTGAAAGCAGTAAGCCAGCCTGCCTCCTACTGGAATTGGGAGTCGACCGGCTGACACCTCAGGTTGTCTGCTTGGCAGGAGCCTGAGACTGGGAGGAGGAAGCAGCCTGCTCATCCCCTCCTGCCCATCCCTCGGAAAAAACCTCTGTGGGAAAGGAGAGGAGGCCTGGGCTTGGTAAAAGGTCTGTGAAAGGGCCTGCCCTGGACTGCTGCTTTGGTGGAGTGGCTTGCCTTTTCTTGGCCTGTGCACTCCTGTAAGTGGTCCTGTATTCAGCCATTTTCTTCATGTAAGCCTCTGTCTGTTCTCCAAACAGAGAGTTACCAACTACAGGAATATCCATAGCCTTAGTCTGGGTATCTGTGATAGGCTAGTACATCTGAGCCAAGCATGTCTTCTGAGAGAGGCATGAGCGTAGCCATGACTCTAGATGCCACATCACTGGAGTCCACAGCAGCGTGAACTTGTACTTTAGATGCCTCAATTCCATCTGCAGCCACCTCCTCCAGCTCCTTGACTAGCTGGGAGAGGCCAGTTTAGCCAGTTCCAGAACAGTATCCCACCTAGACTTCTGGTATCTGGCTGTGTAGGCCATATAGTTTGCCTGCCTGAGTCCCAAAGAGGATGCCAAATATTGTTTTTGGCCATGGCATCAACTTTCCTGGAGTCCTTGTCCGGGGGTGTGAAGCCAAAAAATGTTAGCCCTGTCACAAGCTGAAGCCTGCACTACCCGACATGGCTGCTATGATTATAAATGAACTCCGTACCTGAGCCTGATAACATACCTCCTGTCCATTCTTTGTCCACAAGAGGTAATGAATTTAGGAGTTTGTAAACATTTTGTGTCTGTTTTCCAAGGACTTATGAAGAGGGATAGACAACCTTTGGACTCTGGGATGTCCATCATTTCCACAAAATCAGGCTCTTCCTCCTCCTCAACAGCTTCAACCAATGGGAGCTGGAGGGTTTCAGCCACCTTCTTGTAGAGCAAGAAGTGTGAAGGGACTCAGAAAGCCTGGGAGGGAGACATTAGAGGGCCTGTCTGGGGAGATGTCCGGTTCAATTGGCACATCCAGACCCCACTGGTCATCATCTTCATCATCGGGATTGTTTTCGTTCTCTCCCACTCCTCATAGAAAGCATCTGGATCGTAATCCAAAGGAGACAGATCCAACTGAATCAACCACCTAACGGCGGTACTGGGTTCAGACGGAACCGGGTGAAGCGACTGAACAATGCTAATCATTTTGGCCATCTCATCCATGTGTTGGAGTATGCAGTACAGGATCGAACCGGCAGACTTCGTTTCCTTTTGGCGGAACTGGCCCCTTAGAGTCAGCTCTCCTTTGCCCGAGGAGGTATCGCTGAGGTCATTGGCACCTCCTCAGGTTCGTCCGCATAACCGAACCGGGCTGGCCATCCAGATCTATGGATTTCACGCCTCCTTTCCTTCAGCCTACTCAATCTTTTTCTAGAGGGGTTTGGGAAAGTTTTTGAAAATTTGGCAGTCTGACTTCAGGTGGTCAAACTCCAGACAATAAACAAAGATGAGGTGGGGGTCAGCCTTGGCAAGAGCCTCCCGCACTCAGTATAGTATTGTAACCCAGTAATACCGGTTTTCTTCTTGGGTTACTCAGACATGGCCAACCTACTAAATTACTCTGTAGCAATTTTCAAGCCAGGTAATAAATAACTGATTGGTTATAAACCATGTCATGGGTTTGAAAAGAACCAGAAAAGCACCAGATTCTTTTGAAATCGATTGGTACCAGAACACCACTCTAACCCAGAAAAAATCAATTTTAAAACAAAGTAGAAGTAAGGTCGGTTCCTAACTGGACCGACCGATAAAAACCGAAGAAAACAATTTCCACAGTTTTACCACTAAAACACAGTCACTACCTATTTACTATACTACCTGTACCATAGACAGAGGCTGGAAATCTGAAAAAACAACAAATTGCACAGTTTAAACTGAGCAGCTTTTTAAACTTTATCGAACCGAGCAGAGGAATCTCAGAGTGACTTCACTGTTAGGCGGAGTAAAGTATCTGACGGTTACACTGTAAAGTACCACTGACAGAGGTTTGAAAACCGAGCTTGAGCTGAACGTTCTATGCTTCTGCACAGAGTTAACTCATTCCTCTCTGGGGCAGTTCAAGTGCTGGGACTAGCTGCATTATGTCAGAATACAGCAAGACTTCATGTTGTTTGAACCCACAGCCTTCCGATCTCCTGGCCTCAGAGCGAGAGAGTGTTACCTGCTGAGCCACTGACACTGAAATTATATCTGCGAGGGTTGCTCTCCTAGGTTACAGTCTTCAAAGAAAACCCTTGATACAACTGAATCAGGAAATGGCATCCATGTTTCATATGAGTTGTCAATTTATTCTGGTTCTAACTTCTGGATACCTACACCCCCATCCCAGCCTCACTTACCTCCATCTCCACACTTGATTCTGCAACTGAAGGCACTTTTTTCTCCAGCTCCTCTGCTCTGCTTGGCTTGGAGTTAATTTCTGTTTTCAAAATCAGAAAAGGTATGACTTTAGGAAACCCAATTCAAGATGTATTTCTAAATGTATTTTAGCATTCCTTGGTCATAGAACTCCTCCCCAGAAGTGCATTCTATAAATCCACTTGAGTTCTGTGAAAGAGTACATATACTGTTGCATGTGAGATTATGTCATGACTTTGTATATTTGTGTATAAATGAGTTTGCCAGACATTGTATCTGTCTATCTGCATGAGGAGGTCAGGGTCATAGACAAAATTCCATTACTGGCTGGACCCATAGCTTATCATGTTGCATATAGTGCAACAGGTGGTTTCTTTTCATAATTTATTTAACCTCCTTTTACTGGCTAGCCCCCTCATCCTCAGCCCCTCCAGACCCATCACCCTCCCTCTTTCTCTAGGACTTAAGGCTATGGATGAGTCCTCTACAGATTCCCCACCCCACCCCACGAGGTGGGGCCAGAGGAGGATGGCTACACTCCCTTACAACAGAGTACATTCCAGATGTCCTGGAGCCCTGCCTAGTCAGTGGTGTGGGCCTGTGGTTGGCTGATGAGTCATCCTGATTGTAGTAAAGGTGCTGGACTGGTACAGTGGAGCTCTTAAGTACAAATCCTTGGGCTAAAAGGTTTTGTGCACTTAAGCGGGCTGTGCATTTAACCAGAAAATCACTTCCAGGCACATTTCACTGTCTCTGTAATATACTTAGTTAAATACCAGGTGCTTAAGTTAAAATGACATTACTGCACTATCCTATAACATAGTACCATTTAAAACATCAGTAATCTTCTTTTGCTTTGTGTATTTCAGTGTAAGATTCAAAATTGTTCTTTTGACAAAATGAATTTTCTGACTGTGGCCATGCTAGACAGCACCATGGCTGCAGTTAAGATGTTATAGTGGACTATCTAAGGTGGTACTGTACCAAATGTGCTCTTAAAAGCTGGGTTGGACAAGTAAAAATAAAATGTGCATTTAACCTGAAATGTGCACTTACATGTAGTACCTTAAGAGGTACATTTAACATTGGATGAATAGAAAAAATCAGGATATGGAACAAAATGTGCATTTAAGCAGGATGTGCACTTATCCGATGTGCACTTAGTGGACTCCACTGTACAGACAAAATACAGCCAATCTTTTTTGAAAACTGGGGCCCCAATTTTGTCTAACTATATTGTTTTTTCTCAATTTTTCATTGCAGTCAACTGAGTTAGCACAGGATTTCTTATTTTATTTATTTATTTATTTGGAATTACAAACATGTGAGTCAGGGACTCATTTCAACTTCACATCAGATTACATACAGATTCACAGGCTTAAAAATACAGGGTGCAGTAAGACATATTAGACAGAGTACATGGGTAGAGACACGAAAAACAGGAGAGTAATGGTGTAAGGATTACAGTCTCAGCAGGTGTCAGTATGAAAATAAATACAGAAAAGCATAGGCATCTTATAGACCTTAGTCATACAGCAGTTACAATAATAGTGAGGAGGTCCTATATAGGATATTAGCTAAATTTGGTTCACAGACAAGTACAAAATTTAGGGCAGCGCAGCCTAGAGAAGGCTATTGTCATTGGGGTTCAAAGTAAGGACCTGGGAGAGAGAAATGGCCGGAGTGTTAGGACATTACCGTTAGGTTGCACATGCAGCTGTGGGTGGATAGGAGGTGGCTCTTTAGAGCTGCCTTAAATGGACCTATTTTTTGAGAGCTGGGTTGTCAAGGGTGGAGGGCATTGTACCAGTGATATGCCCTGTAGTGGAAGGATCTCTGGGCAAGTGAGGTTCGTGCCATCGGGATTCTGAGAGTAGCCCTGTGTACACTGCAAGTAGAGGCAGCGGAGAGATGCCAGGTGAAGGAGGAGATTCCTGGAGGAGAGGCCGAGTAGTATTTTTTGCCAGGAGGCAGGTCTGATAGTGAGTCCTTTCATC
Organism: Neoceratodus forsteri; assembly: GCA_016271365.2. Taxonomy (NCBI): domain Eukaryota; kingdom Metazoa; phylum Chordata; order Ceratodontiformes; family Ceratodontidae; genus Neoceratodus; species Neoceratodus forsteri. The sequence continues at coordinate 1,026,711,297 of CM057451.1, read as the reverse complement.
AGGATTGAGTATGTTGGCTGGGAATATAGGGTGCGTGTGGGTCCGATCTGTCTGACACCAGTGAGGAGCCTGCAGGCTCTGTTTAGGGCCACTTGGATTATGCTGAGAGTGGTGGCATCAGCTGCAGCATAGACTGGGAGGTTGTAATCTATCAGCTATAGAACAGAGCCAGTAACAGCCAATCTGAGGGGCCTCAGGGGAAAACAGTACCTTATGGCAGTATAGGAGGCCTGTACGCATGTTAGTTGCTGTGGTGAGGAGGCTGATATGGGAGTGAAAGTGAGGGCAGAGTCAAAAGTGATGCCCAGGTATTTATAGCTGTTGACTTGCTCAAGGGGAGAAGTGAGCCAGATCATACAGTATATGGAGGGTGCATTTTTAGACTTATTTTGATGGTGAGCAAATAACATTGCTTTAGTTTTTTAATGTTAATGACTAGTCTGTGGTTGCTAAACCAATTTTCAATTTGGCTAAACGAAGTGCTGCAGGGTGGTCGGAAGAGATGAGGGGTCAGGGTGTGAGGAGAAGAAACAGCATCATCTGCATAAAGAAGAGCTTTGCTGGGGCAGTAGATTGGTAGTGCATTAATGTAGAGACTAAGAGAAGAGGGTCCAAGATGGAGCCCTGTGGAACTCTGGAGCAGACTGGGAGGGTGCTGGAGAGGGTGTGTTTATTTTGACGACTGGGACCTTGCAGAGAGTAGCTAGTGAACCAGTCCAGCGGGTCTTGGGAGAGACCTAGTTGTTGAAGGGTGTCAAGTAGGAGTGGGTGACAGACCATATCAAAGGCCTTGGAGGGGTCAATATAGACAGTCCTCGCTAGGTGGCCTTTGTCGAGTGTTTTATGGAGGAAGTTTGAGAACTCAACCAGAGCAGTGGTCGTACTATGACCTAGTCGGAAACGTGTTGCTCTTTGCATAGTAGGTTGTGGGAGGTAAGATATTCGATAATTGGTCTGCCACTATTTGTTCCAGGGCTTTAGAAAGAGGGGAAGAATAGAGATTGGTCGATAGTTGCCAGTGTTGGAGGTGTCACCACCCTTGAGGATAGGGTGATTGCAGCCTTTTTCCAGGCGAGGGGAACTGGCCCAGACAAAGGGAGCAGTTTAATAAATCGTCAGGGAGTTTAGCACTACATCAAGGACCTGTTGAAGGATCTTGGGATCCGCGAGGGTCTGAGGAGGGGCTGGTGCCCTGATGGCTTTTGTTAGGTAGTGCTTGTTTTATTTGGTGAGATGGTCCTTGGGTGGAAGGGAGGACGGGAAGTTGTTGTGGGGGGAGGTAGAGGCAAAGAAGTTATCAGGGAGAACTGCGCTGAGGTCTGAGAATGCAGTGTTAAGGCAGTCAACAATGTTGGCGGGGTCTGTGATAGTGGCCCCATCGAGGTTCAGTAGGGACGGGAGAGGGAGTGGGACTTTCCATTTAAATCCTTAATGTTGTCCCAGAAATTCTGGGCAGACCCCTGGGAGGAGGCAAGTGAGGATCGGTAGTATTCTGTTTTTGCCTTATGAATTGCCCATGTACATTTGTTGCGCTCAGCAGTGTAGGCTCTGCTCATTGCCAGGCTTGCCGGAGGAGATGGCTCTGTGCCAGAGATTGTCTCTGTGCTGAGCTGTAGCAGCAAGCTTAAGGTGTGTGTGATCCATGGGGCACCTTGTTTCTTAGTGCAAGTCTTGGTTAGTGGAGTGAAGATGTCACACACCTTAATGAAGGTGTGAGTGAAGTATTTGAGGTAGGGTTGTCAGAACCTCTGAAGTTCTGGGTTCTAGTTCTAGTCCAGAACTTTTGAAAAGTTCTAGGGTTCTAATCTTTTAGAACTTTTAGAACTCGAACCCTATTTTTTATTGTGCTGCCAATAATGAAGATAGTAATAAAATACATGTAAAGGAAAAACTGTTCAATATAAGGGGAGAGAAATTATCATGTGTGACATTGATAGGAATACAACTAGGTTTATCTATGGTTTCTTCTGTTTGCTAAAGCCAGCAACTTAATATGTAACAGACCCACCCATATGTTAAAAGTTTTTCCTGCTGCAGCTGCATCATAGTTCCTTAGTGAAAGAAAAGAGGCATTAGCCATTTATGTAGTCAGTTATATATACTCATTGTCATGAATTATGAGAAAATAACTGATATTACCTAATTTCAGCTATTTGCTGCTTTCTGTTTTAAATGAGTAACTCAAAAGTTGCTATGTTTAAAAGAAAGCTTTTATAACAAAAGTCAAGCCAAGGTACTACAGCAGTAGCATGTGGAACTGTTGCAAAACATATTATGTCATAACGTAGTCAGTCAAGACATTTGAATAAAAAAATATGCCAGTCATTGTTGTTGGCAAAAAATGCATGCAATTTTCTAAGATAATGCATACATATACCAACATTTTTGTTGGCAAATTGAAGTAATACATACAACTTTATAAGATGATGCATTTGTGCAGTTGATACTTCAATAAAATCTGTATTTCAGTCACATAAATAAAAAGTGGTTTCCTCACCACATACTAACTTAAAGAACATTTAATGTAGCTGCAGCAGTTGGCATGTGATGTTTAAGGACAGCGTCTGTCAACCCCATTATGTATCAAATTATCACTACTTGTAAAGCAAAAACACTTTATGATAGGTCACATTCTGTGAAAACTGCTGATGCAGATTTTCTTTTATTTCCGATTCCTTTATTCTTTTTAAAGGGACAGGACAATTGTGCTAGGTGGCAGCAGTTTGCAATATATTTATTAAGAAAAAAAAATATATATATATATATATTATATGTACACAGTAGGTTCGGTCTGTCATCATTTTTTCCTCACCATCCCCAGCCGATCACGAATCTGTAAATGAAAGGACTAAAACAACACCCACCTTTCACCCCATCACCCATTCCACTTTTCTTCCACCACCCTCATCTGTGCACTAGCACCCATACCACCCTTACACCCATGTTAAAACCAACCCACAACCCTCACCCATGTACTAGCATACATTTTTGGTTTATGCTTAACATTTCTGTAATTGAGAAAATAATAAACATCTACCAATTAGAACTCATTGTTTTGTCCTCTCTTTAAATTGGAAAATAGACCATCCCGGTCCCAGCCCATACTGATGCACCCACAAAGTCACAGAAGGTAAATCCAAAAATATATGTTTGCACTTTAACTATAAATAATATGATACAGAAAGGATTGACATGGCAGTGTCCCTTTTATGCCAAATTTGGGCCTGTTCCCACTGATGTTAAAATTGCCCTGTATATAAAACTTGTTGACTTTAGTTTAGACCCTAGCTACAAAGCAGTTTGCCATGAAATGGTGAAAGTTTGGGGGTATATAGTCCAAGGTAGTAGATCGAGAAAGGAGAGAGACAACCAAAGTCATCACAGTCTGTAAAAGTTCCTTTTGGTGCAGAGAGACTCTGTCCCACACAGTGTTTACTAGCCACCACCATCTGAGTTTTTTATTTTTTTATTTTAGTTGTTTAACCAGGTATAGCACACTAAGCTGAATGCTTTTTACAGGAGAAACCTGGGAGCACAAGGAGGTTAAGTGATTTGCTCTAGGGTCACACAGTATGCAAGTGGAAGCTGTAGATTCAAACCCAGGTCTGGTCTGTTGATGTCACCAAATTTGCAGCTCGAGCCTCCTTAGACCACAGCGCTTATACTGCCTCAAAGTCATCACCATCAACATCCACAACATCAATCACTTCAGGATCAGTTTGTATACTCTTGTAGGGATACTAAATCTTGACTTATTAACTTTAATAAAAGTTAACGCGGTGTACATTTTCTGCAGCAACCTATTTCTGGTGTTCTGTCTACAATATTGCCAGCTGTACTAAACATGGTTCTGAAGAGACACTTGTTGCAGGACAACCAAGATATTTCATGTTTCATCATACAACTCTGTCCAAATTGACTTTTTGATCTCCAGTATTCAAAAGGGCATGCATCAATAGAATAGGCAGTTCTTGCAGGTAACTATCTACTATGATGGACAGAGACTGCTCAGAAGAGGAATCAGCAGAAGCTGTTATGGCAGCAATTAGGGAAGGTTTTACCACAGATTTAGCTTTCTACTAAGGGTTGAAGAAGTGGCAGTTGTGGAACAACTACTGTTAATGTTTGGTGACTTTTCCAGTTCTGTATCCTTTGTGAAGATGAACCTGCATGTTGTGGTGATGACAACCTGAGGGTCACTGTGTGTGTCTGTGTTTGACTCCTGTGAGTGCTGCAGCTCATCTAGCAACAGACATTTGTACTGCTCTATATCATCTGTTTTTGGAAGATGTATAGCCTTGAACCTGGGATCTAAGAGAGTTGCAAGGATGTAGTGTTTTGATTTCGTCATTGCAACTAATTTGTCATTGGTTTTTGAAGCCGCCATCATTTCTTTACGAGATTCCTATGATACAGGCGTACATGTTGTCTGCGCTCAGATCTGTCTTTTTCTATTTGTAGATTTAGAACACTAAGATGATGTGAAATGAGCATTATGAGTGGATAACCTGACTCATGAGATGTGCCTTCAGAAGACATGTCCCTTGTAGCTGTCTCTAAAGGAGCTAGGATACAGCACACTGTCTCCATTAATTTCTGCAGCACAGACAGCATAATGCCATCTCCAATAATGTAACTGGAGCAATACTCATGTACAGCTTGCTTTTTGCTCCAAGAGGCGCTGCAGCCTATAAAGCGTTGAGTTCCAACGAGTGGAAACATTTTGAATCAGCTTTTGCTGAGGGCAGCTTGTGTTTTTTTTTGCAGTTCGGACAATGTCCGTATAGCCTTGGTTGAATGTGAAAAGTGAGTCAATTTTTTGCAAACAGCAATCATACCATCCACTTGTGTTTGCTGTTGAGAAATCCCGTGACAATTAAGTGTAAGCAATGTGCAAAGCAAGAAGCATGCAGAAACTCCATCCTGTACTGCTTTCAAGATGTTGGCTCCATTGTCACTTACTATGAAGCCACATGTTAGACCGTGAGAATAAAACCCATTCGTCAAAGGGGTCATTTAGTTCCTGCAAGATGTTTGCAGCAGTATGACTTTGCCTAAACTTCTTTATATGCAGCAGCCTCATCTTTGGGGGTGTCTTTTGTTTTTGAAGAAGCAAGAAAATGTGACCCAATGAGCGGTAAAGGACATGTAAGAAAAATTACTCACCTTAGTAATTGCTTTTCTTCTCATGGAGTCTTGCTATATTAGGACCTTTGCAGTATGCCCCTGGCTTTGACTGCCCCGGAGATGAAATAGTTAACCCAGAGAAATCTGAGTTCCACAGCCGAGGGCGCTTTATTGAAAGCTCTGTCTGGGTTGTTTGAACTCAAACTGTCAGGTTCTTTACGAGGCTAAACTAACATAGAAGTCTGTGTGGAAAAGCCTTTACACTAGCCTATTGGCTACCTACTAACAGTAGAACCACAAAACACAACAACAATAAAGAAAACAGTATCATCGATTATTGTTAGGATAACCCTTGACAATCACTACTAAGGCCCTCTGCCCAAAGACTCAAGTCCAGAGAGGCCCAGCTACCAATTAACAAAAACACAAAACAGAAACTATCTAGTTCCTAACCCAAGAAAGAAAAGAAGGGGGGGAAACTAGAAGCCAAACAGGCATGACACAGTGATTGCACCAATTTACAACCCCATACCCAAGTAGGGATTCTGAGAGGGGTAGGAGGAGGTTGTTCATTATAGCAAGACTCCATGAGAAGAAAAGCATTACTAAGGTGAGTAATTTTTCTTCAAACACCATGAAGTCTTGCTTATATTAGACCTTTGCAGAGTACACAGCAGTACCCCCATGGAGGAGGGTCAGAACCTACTTAGGAAATAGGCTCTTGCAGGACAGTTGTGCTAAAGCGAGCATCTCTCCTGGACTGGACGTCCAGTGAATAATGCTTAGTGAAAGTGTGGACTGTCTTCCAGGTAGCAGCTTGACAGATTTCAAATGGGAATATCTCTAGCAGCCGCTAGAGATGCAGCTGCACTTGGGGAATGAGCTCAGGCCTGAGGCGGCTCCTTTGCCCAGTTTTTGATAACAGAACTGGATACAAGAGACAATCCACCTAGCAATCGACCTCCTAGTAGCAGGCCCCCCTTACCCACATCTCCATAGGTAAGGAAGAGCTGGAGGATTCGAACCTGTGACCCTTGGTACGATCCAAATAATAGCTAAGGGCTCTTTTACGTCCAAACTGTGCAAGCTTCTCTCACCAGAAGAGGAGTGCTCAGTAAAAATACTGAAGAGAGATGGATTGGTTAAGATGAAAATCTGAAACCACCTTAGGTAAAAACTTTCTGTTAGTCCTGAGGATCACTTTTATCTGTGGAAAGAAATGAAATCCTCTTCCACTGACAAGGCTTGCAATTCACTATATGCCTAGCAGAAGTGATAGCCACTAGAAAAATAGTTTTCCAAGTTAAGAACTTGAGATCTGCCGAATCCAGAGGCTCAAGGGAGGTTGTATTAGCTGGGCAATGCAAATATTCAAGTCCCATGCAGGAGTTGGTTCCCTAAAGGAGGATTAGTGTGAAGTAACCTTTGAAAAATTTGGCAAACACAGGGTGAGAAGAAAGAGAAACCGGTTTTCCTGCAGAAATAAAAACTGAAACAGCTGCCAAATGAACCTTTAAGGTAGCTGGTTTGAGGCCTAAGGAATTTAAGGGACCAGGTAGTCCAACTAATAGGCAGGTCAGTTGATTCTGGGTGATTTGCTTCTCAGAACACCAAATGAGAATCTCTTCCATTTAGAATTATAAGTGGCTCTAGTGGAAGGCTTTCTGGAGGCCTTCAATATCCTAAGACACCTTGAGAAAGGTGTAAATGAGCAATTCTAACCCTCAAGAACCAGGCCTTGAGGTGGAGGGAGTTGAGATCCGGATACCACACTCTCCCCTGTGCACAGGTCAGCAGGTCGTGAGCCCTGGGCAAGGTCAGAGGTGGAATGATAGGGACAGAAGAAGAGGGTACCAAGGCTGCCTGGCCCTGTCTGGAGCTAATCAGAATCACCCTGCAAGGCTGAGTTCTGATATTTACTAAAACCCTGAAGAGGAGAGGGAACGGAGGAAAGCATAGAGGAACTTTCCTCCCAATCCAGCTGAAAGGCATCCAGGGGACTGACCCCAGAACTGGGAGCCTGCAGCAAAACAGGGGAAGTTTGTGGTTGTCTGGGGCTGCAAAAGATCTATCTGAGGAGTGCCCCAGCTTGGCAAAGATTGACCCCAGCATCTGAGGGTTCAGAGCCCATTCGTGATGGCCCTGAGAAATCCTGCTGAGGGCGTCCGCTTGGGACATTGTCCTTCCCTGGGAGGTGAACCGCTATCAGAGAGGTGTTCAGGGAATGGGCCAGAGACCACAATTCATTGCTTGGTGCATAGGCTGAAGAGTCGAGTGCCCTTGCTTGTTGATGTACCACATTGTTGTGGTATTGTCTGTCCTGACTTGAACAACTTTGTTCTGGACAGTTTCTGAAAACCTGGAGAGCTAGGAAGACAGCTCTGAGCTCCAGCAGATTGATGTGACTAGAGATTCCTGAGGGACCAAACTCCCTGAGTTGAAAGGTCGCCCAGGTGAGCCCCCCCAACCCAACAGAGGGACGCATCCGTGGTGAGGATGAGGGAGTGAGGGACAGGAAGGAATGGGACCCCTGAGGATAGGTTGCTCCGATCCAGCCACCACTGGAGAGCTAGGATCAGAGTCTTGGTCACTGGGACCAATTTGGTGAGGGGTCCCTCCTTTGAGACCAATAGGGACCTCAAGTGGAACTGAATGTCCCTCATCTGAAATCTGCCCTGGCACAACAGCTGTAGAGGCAGCCATGTGCCCCAGGAGTTGCAGAAAGTGCCTGCTGGTCAAGAGACCTGCATGGAGAGAAGAAATGCCAGGGCAATGAGTTTGTCCACTCTTTCAGAGGGGAGGAATGCCCTGGCTAACTTTGTGTTCAGCTCTGCACCTATAAAGTTAGTACCTGAACTGGTTCGAGAACTGACTTTTGAACATTCAGCAGGAACCCCAGAAAGGTGAGGAGTTCTGGGTGATTTGCAAGTGGGATTTTACCTGCTCTGATGACTGACCCACAATAAGCCAGTCGTCCAAGTGAGGGAAACACAGCTATCCCTTGTCTTCTTAAGTGGGCCACTACTAGCTAGACATTTTGTGAAAACTCTTGGAGCAGAAGTGAGTCCGCAGGGCATTGCCCTGAACTGGTAGTGGCCCCGAGGGCAGTCGAACCTGAGGTACTTTCGTTGAGAGGCCCTGATTAGGAATATGGAAGTAGGCGTCCTTGAGGTCTAGGGAAGCTAGCTAGTCCCCTGGCCTCAAGGATGGCAAAATCATTGCTAAAGTCAGCATTTTGAACTTTGGTTTTACAAGATGCTTGTTCAGAAATCTTAAATCCAAGATGGGCGCCAGTCTCCTGTCTTTTTGGGAACAGGAAGTACCTTGAGTAAAGACCCTTGCTCTGGTGGCAAGTGGGGACTCCTTCCACTGCTTTGCAGTCCAAAAGAGAGGAAACCTCCGCTTCTAGTGCGCAGGGTTTCTAAAAGACTTGAGGGGGAAAGTGCCTGGCCTCATCTGGGAAACTGTTTGAAAACTGAGAACCAAGCTTTGGCTTACCACCTCCAGAACCCATTTGTCTGAGGTTAGGGACAACCAGTTCTGGCAGAAATAAGTCAGTCTGCCCCCACCGGTACAGGAGAGTCGGCCCCAGACACCTGTCAGGGTGCCTGCTTGGCAGGAGCAGCTTTAGGTTGGGAGAGAGGCCTGCCTGTGCCCCGCCTGCCTCTGCTCTGAAAAACTTCTCTCTGTGCAAAAAGCAGAAGAAGCCTGGAATTGGTAAAAGGCTCATTGTAAGGCCTGCCTTCCCCTGGGGGCATGCCTATGTTGAGTGGCATGCCTCTCCTTAGCTTGGGCACTTTTGTAAGTAGTTCTGTATTCATCCATCTTTTTCATGTAATTTTCTGTTTGTTCTCCAAACAGAGAATTTCCTATAACAGGAAAAATCTATAGCCTTTGACTCGGGTATCTTGGGACAGATTATGCATCTGAGCCATGCCAACCTGTGGAGAGCTACAGAAGTGGCCATGACCCTAGAGGAAACATCATTACCATCAACAGCAGCATGAAATTGAACTTTAGAGGCTCTATGCTTCATCAGCAGCCACCTGTTCCAACTCACTAGCCAGCTGGCCATGGGCCTGCTTGGCCAACTGCAATATAGTGTCCCATCTAGATTTGATATCTAGCCATATGTTTGGCAATTAGCCTGTCTGAGTCTCAAAGAAGCTGCTGAATATGTTACGCCTATGGCATCAATCTTCCTGGAATCTTTATCAGGAGGATGTGAAGCCAGGGAGTATTAGCCTTGTCACAGGCTGCAGCTTGCACCACACCTACATGACTACACTGTTCAGTAAGGAAGTCTGTATTAGGCCTGACAACGTATACCTTCTGTCCATTTTTTTATCTACAGAGGGACAGAAAAGGATTTTTAAAATCTTTAGTGGTTTGTCTCCTAAATGACTTATGTAAAGGAATAGACAAACTCTCTAGCCTCTGGAATATCCATCATTTCCACATAGTCAGGCTCCTCTTGCTCATCCACAGACTCTTCTAAGGGGAGCTGAAGAGTTTCTGCTACTTTCTTATAAAATCTGAAATGAGATGGGGACTCAGACAATAAAGGGGAGACTCAAAGGGTCTGTTCTGAGAAATGTCCAGTTCTATTGGCACTTCCAGACCTTCCCAATCACAATTACAATCATCAAAATCTTCCTCCCCTCCTGTGGTTCATAAAAATCCCAACATCATAATCCTGAACCACTGGACCTGAACGAGACCTCTTTTTTCCAACCAGAGAGGGTTCAAGTCCCTGAGACACAAAGACTGGACAATCTGTATGGCTTTAGCTATTTCTACAGCAGAAGGAGAGACAAAACTGGACTCACACTAGCTGATTTCTTTGTCCTTTTTGCTTTGACTGGTTCCTCAGGACCAGCCTTCTTTTGCCCGAGGAAGTATAGCCCTGGTCAGAGGGCACTCTCTGGTCCAGCCGTGAAGGCCGGGCTGGCCATCCGGTCAGCTGGACTTTTGGCTCTCTCGCTCCCTGGAGCCTGCCCAACCTCTTTTCCAGGGTGGCTGCAGGGAAATTTCACATATCTGGCTGTCTGACAGAGGTGGTCAGCCCCTCAGACACTAGACAGTGGTGTGGTCAGCCTTGGCAAAGGCTTCCCCCAGACATCACAGTGTTGAAACTCAGTGGGCCCGTTTTTTTTGGGTTTCTCAGACATAGTGCCAGCCTCAACCAAACTTGTCCTTGTTTCAGGCCTGCCAGGACAAGACACTCTATCGTCCCTCAACCATGTCACGGGTATTTGAAAAACACTTTTAATTGCAGGTTTTTTAGGACCGATAAGAACCGGTACCTCACTCTAAAATGCAAAGAAAACAATTTTTAAAGAAACTGATCGGTTCAGAGCGAACCGATAATGAGTTTCACACAGACTAAAATTATTTTACTTACGGTTTACCAGATGAGCTTTAAACGAGCAGCGTGTAATTTTAAACACTTTACAAACGCTTAAGCGAACCCGAAATGGAAGGAGCTGGTCTCCGGGCGTCTGTTCAGTGAAGCGGAGTAAAGAATCTGACAGTTTGTTCAAACAACCCAGATAGAGCTTTCAATAAGCGCACTGCTGTGGAACTCCAGATTTCTCTGGAGTTAACTATTTCATCTCGGGGCAGTCAAAAGCCAGGGGCATACTGCTAAGGTCCTAATATAAGCAAGACTTCATGGTGTTTGAATCTATGTTTTGAGTGCTGGTCCACATATCTGTTGTGACATCAATAACCCCACCCTCTGCAGTTTTAAGTGCAAGCATTACTGTTGCTTTAAAGCCCAATAAATGTTTAGTATTTCAACATAGAGTGCAAGTACCTTCGATGAGGAACATTGTAATGAGGCTCTGCTAATGTCATGAGCTCTCTAAAATCCTCATGATCTACCAAAGAGTATGGGAGAAGGGTTCCAGCTAACAGTTCACCAATTCGGTGATTAAGATGTATGGTCTTGGATGATTTCTAGTAAAGTATTCTCCTTTCAAATGCCTGAGACAGTGTTAGCTGTTTACAACATGTCCCTGCTGGTTTATTATTATATACTGTGCTTCGATGGGCAGATGGACGGAGATGGTGGACTAGGACTTATACACTCAGTGCCATCACTGGATGTGCAACTGGTACTAATGGTGCTGGCACTGTGGTAACAGGATCCTAGGGCTGGCAGGCCTGCCCGCATTAAGTTTGAGACAATTCAGTATCCATTTCAGATTCCTGGCCCTTCTCACATGTGGTCTGGAAGATGGAGGACATGGGTTTTGGATGATCAAGCAAAACTGAATGCTTTTCAGATGCGTGCTTAAGAGCTGTAGTGCCAAGGCAGACACAATCCTACCACGGCTTACTCTCTGTTTACACAGGAACAAATTGCTCTGCATGGACTGCTTTACTGACAGGGAGAAATAATTCCACTCAGATGTGACAGGATTTTGTTCAAGGCTGCTAGGAAGATAGCTAAAGACTGTTTGTGTCTTTTCACCTGTCCTAACAGAACTCTGGGACATGCTCCTTGGTGCTAGAAGAGTGGGCAGAAGACTTGATGGATTTTCATTGCTGGCCAACACAGAAGTGGTGGATTCAATGGATATGTCCTTTTCATTGCCAACAGTGCTGGATGTATTTGCAAGTGCACTACCTGATTCATTGTCAGCAGATTTGCTCATTTCACTTTGTTGAGAAAGTAATGATTCGGTCATGAGACACAACAGTGTTGGACTGAGACACAGAGCTACTGTCTGAGTCAGAGATTGACTGTCACTTGTCATTGTTGCTGCTAGTCACAGGGATCTTAACAGCATGAATGGCATACCTTATGGTGCCTTCTCAGACCCCAGCAGCTGTACAGGTTTTCTTAAATGTCCCCTTTACCACACTTCACTGTTGCTCTTTGCTGTTTGTTGAATTTTATCACGTGAAATATTTTGCTTATTTCTGCTAGCACCAGGATTACCACTACCACCACCTTTGCTCCAACACCAGCACTAGATGCTTCATCTATGTTGGTGTCAGCCATAACAGTGCTTGGTATACTGCAGAGAATACACCCACACAATTCCTGTGTGAGATAGCAACGATCTATGATCACTGGCTACCCAACATTTTTTTTTGGCTATTGACACTGTGGATGCAGTGAACTGAAAGTACTGAAGAATATGATGGTTTGCAACTAAAGGATCCCAGGTTCAAGGCTTACAGAATGATTGGGCTATGAGTATAGGCATACGCATAGCAGTGAAGGGACGCACAGCAGTAGGGTGAGGCTGAGCCATGAGATGGAGTTATACACACAAACCGAGGAAAGAGATTTTTCTGTCTCTCCTCTCAACAGGGAAATATATTTCTGGGCTTCTGTCATGCATTTAAGGATAATGCCACTACATGACAACTGGCCACTGGGCCTCTCTTGGTAACACACACTGGGTAGGGTACAGTGCAGTCAAAGGCACACAGCAGATGGGCTGACCACAGGAGACAGAGTCACACTCACACACACATATACAACCCAAGGAAAGAGATTTTTCTGTCTCTCTCCCAACAGGCAAATATATTTCTAGGCTTCTGTCATGTATTTAAGGATAATGCCACCACAAAACTGACCAGGGTGATTGGCTGACCACAGAAGATGGAGTCACACACACACACACACACACACACACACACACACACACACACAACCCAAGGAAAGAGATTTTTGCCTCTCCTCTCAACACTAAACTTTATTTATAGGCTTCAGTCATGTATTTAAATATAATGCCACCACACAACTGCCCAATAATGGGCTTCTCACGGTAACACACAATGGGTAAGGTACAGCAGCGCAGCAGGGTGATGGGCTAACACCACAGGAGATACAGAAGTAGAGTGGAGTCACATGCACAACACACAAGTAGGGATACTGTGTCAAAAAAACAAAAACAGCCCGGTGTTGTAGCAGGAATTTTTAGGGTGGAAGAGAAGAACATTCAGCACAGTACAGTCCTTAGACAGAATCCTGTCCTCCTGACAATTTTTATTACTTTGTTTTGTGGAGTAGGGTTTAATTCTTTTCTCCTGTTTATTGACTTTAAAGTAGTAAATAACGCCACCAAATTCAAATGTTTCCGTTCAACTTCACACATTAATTTAAAGTTAAACTTAATTTCCCTCTCAAGTAAATCTGAATATGTTTTATTTTCTTCACCCCTCCCCAGCCAGGGTGATCGCTCCCTCCCAAGTGTGTCACGAGTCACGCCAGACAGAGAGATGAACTGTTGATTGAATTTGAGTTGAAAATGAGATCAGAAATAAAATTCTCAGTTTCTCACAAATATTCAGCAACTAGCTCCTTAATTTCCCTCTGCCCGTCCTGAGGCCATCACCAACTATTCCTTCCAGCTAGCTTTCTTTCTTTCCTCTGTCCCCCCCTACCTCTTCACCCCATCCACTCTTTAGCTTTTTATTTATTTTTGTACTTTTCCTTGTAATAAATCAACTATTGTGAAAAATCTGACCAGCGATTTCACTTTCATCGCCAAATAATAATTAGCAGAGACTAGCAGAGCCAGCGGCAGCAGAGCATAGTAGCACAAGCTGCGCCGCAACTCCTTTATGGGACTAAATGAATGGAGCTGCAGCCACACGGTTTGCTTAGCGTGTTCACCACCACCTGACACGAGAGCATATGGTCAGGTGGTAACTGGGACTGGAGGATCAAAAATCACGGAGGCGCCGACCTCACTGAATGGCAGTCCACACCATCCATCCCCACCCCAACAACACCAATAATGGGATGGCATGACAAGAATCATACTGGAGGCGGAGCTAAAGCGGGACTTGGAGCTGACAGTTTGCCTTTTGCAGCATGCCTACAGGAAAGTGAGATTTTTTTCACTCGGGGGCTGCTGGTTTCAAATCCGGGCAGGTTGCTTGTTGCTTGCGTTTAATGCATTAAAAACAATCATTTGTTTCACACTGATTCGAACCCTTTTCGAACCCTCTAGTGTTCAAGTTCTGAATTAGAACTCGAACACCAGGGTTGAGGGCAGATTAGAATGTTTCCCGAACTAGTTCCGACAACCCTAATTCGAGGGCTTCATCTATACTAGAGGCCCAGTTGACAGGCGACCAGTCCCATAGGGTGAAGTGCTGCTTAAGTTTTTCGAGGCACCCAGGGTGGATTAGTCAGTGGGAGACCACGCTGGGCACTGGTTTAGGTAGCTGACAGGACTAGGAGAAAGTTATGCGTGAGTGGTCGCTCAGGGAATTAGGGTGAACAACGATATCCACTACCCGTCATGAGCGGTTGGTAAGGATGACATCTAGTAATTTGTGGGAGCCATTGGAGGGTTCCGGTGAGTAGGTTGAGTTACCAGCTGAGTTAAGTCAAGGCATGAAAAGCATCCTTGATATCGGTTGATGAGCTGGCCAGCCAGTTGGTGTTGAGGTCACCCACTAGTATTTTCTTAGAACTTGTGAGGAGGCTGAAGAGGTAGTCAGTGAGGGATGCAATTGCTTGGGTTTGTTTACGAGGGAGAACATAGGCTACTGAGATAATCAGAAAGGCCCTGGAGGGTCCAGTGTAATCTTAAGAGAGAGGGCCTGGGTACCATGGTGAGCTTTGGGATTGGTAGAGCACGGCCTAATATGGAGTTGCACATGAAGATGGCGCAGCCACCCCGTGCTATCGACTCTATCTTCCTTAAACAGTGAGTTGCCAGGAGAGAGACAGCAGAGTTGGTGTGACCTTATTTAGCCAGGTTTCCACAACTGCCAGCTCTGAGTTTCTCTCATTTTAACGCTTTAACGTTTTGTTTTATTATTTATTTACTATTATTTTTGGTTGTTGTCATATTTTTAAGTTTGACAGCTACAACAGCTATAATTATAGTCTGTTCTAGCCAGTTTGGTTGGTTGCTATTCAATAGTGCGCTTGCAAACCGTATATTATTTGGTCGGTTGCTATCCAACCGCTGCGTTAATAGCTTTTACCGAATGGATTTTTTGTTTGGGAGCAGCTTTGGGATCTCGCTGCCTTTCTAACTATTTCCTGCCTCCGACTGGTCACTGACTGCTTTTGTTGTACCTTCTATCGGTCTCTGGGATGCTCTGTCTGGTGCTGGAGGTCCGATTTTGTGCAGCTTTGTTACTGTTTACCGGGGTTTTAGAGAGTCGGCAGCTTTTTCCTGGCGCTGGTCTTGCTGTGGATCTGGATTCCTGACAGTTGGTGGTTCTCTTGATATGATTTCCTGGGCTTGTTGTGGTAGAAGATCCGATATTGGTCAGCTGGTTGCCGTCTGAGCTGCTGTTTGGAGCCCTTCCTGGGGATAATTGTGTTGGAGTAGTGAATCTGGCTGTGGAATTGTCTTTTCTGGCTGTACTAGATGAAAAGCGATGGACTGCAGACTGGTCTGGCTGGCTACGGTGGTGGATGCCTGGTCTCTGGGACTCTCCGTGGGGGTCGAGGCTACCAGTCAGAGGGTTGGTGGAAAATTTCCTCCTGTGATCTCTGTGGCCTCCTAGCTTTTCCTGGGTGGCTCTGGTGGGCTGAGTGGGGTGTCTCTTTTTCCTGGGCCCTTCTGTGAGCAAGGTTAAGGGCTAATATTTGCATCTAGTTTGTTTTCCTTCCTTCAGACTGGCAAATGATTTGATCTCTAAAGGTTTGCTGCCTTTTCTCTTGCCCCAGACTAAACTGAAGTCAGGAACTGTAACCACATTTTTTCATTTTGGAGGCAGTGAGAGAACCTCAGTGGTAATAAAGATTTATTTAACTTTAAATTCAGTATTTGTGGCAGTGAGAGTGCCACGTTTCTTCTGGACTTACTGTTCTGATAAGGGCTGGGTGAGAGCCACCCTTTGTTCCATGAACTTTTAAAGGATCTAGTAATTTTCTGAAGCAATCCATATAAAAGACATTGGACAGTGAATTTTATTGGACAATAATAAATGATTTAATTTAGTGTTGTAGCTACCTAAATTGTATTAGACTATTATTTTTGGGTTATATTTTGGTTTGGGTTGAGATTGTTTTATATATTGGATTTTTTCTAATACCTGATTTGTTTTTGTAGTTTTGGGTATAAGAGGATAGTTATTAAGATTAGAGGTTTGTTATTAAGATTAGATTTATTCAGTTTTATTGTTTGGGGTGGGACGTCAGTTCTCAGAATTTGTTTAGTACTTTAAAGTATCATGTGTTGGGAGGCTTAGTGATGGTCAGGCATTACTCCCCACCAGACTCAGGGAATACGTCCTTTTGACTGCCCCCACTAACATTCAACACCTATTCTACGTGTTGCGCTTTGGGGATATCTAGAAAGTGCATAAGAAGGGGAGAACTGGGCCTGGTGGGGAAGGGAAAGGGAGGCAGATAGGAGTGGTGGGGTTCAAGAGGCACCCTGGGACAAAATGGAGTCAGGACAGGGGTCCTCCCTGTCTTGTCCCCATACCAAGGGCTCCGATGTTAGCTGGCAGGTACTGAGGTCTTCCCCGACAGCTCATCCTAGTAGGGCGGTATTATGCAATGCCAGATCTATTAAGAACAAGATGGCTATTATAGCTCATCTTGTTGGAACCATCAGTCTGTCTTGCATCACGAGACCTGGTTGGATGAAAATGTAGTCCTGTTTTGAATTCTGAAGTTCCAGTTGGGTTCTCGGTAATACACAGCCAAGGCTGGATCGTAGGGGCAGGGTTGTGGCCATTATATTTAGATCCGAGCTGAGCCTTGTGAATGTGCCATTAGGAAGTATCAGATCCTTGAATGTATCCTGGGAGAGGGGTGTAGGTTGCGGATACTCCTCATCTACTGTCCATCAGGAGATGGTGGAGCATTCCTGCAGGAGATAGCGGACTTCATCGATCGACATGGTGCTGAGGTCCCCAGATGGATAGTTCTGGGGACTTCAATGCCAGGGTCAACGATGAACTCTCACATTTTGGTCAAAATCTCCTTTAGCTGATGACAACGCTTAGGGCTTACAAAGGTAGTTACCTCCTCAACCCATATAGGGGTCACTCATTGGATCTGATCTTTCTTTTGGGTATGGAGATAGCTGATCTGGGTTTGGAACCAGTCAGTTGGTCTGACCATCACACCATAAGGTTCAGCTTCAAGGTCCCCTAATAGGTCTGCCCCTATGGAGATGGTTCAGTACTGCCATTCAAGGGAGTTACCCTAGTGACCTTCAGGCGGTACTGGACCTATTGTGTTTGTCGGGTGAATGCATGAGTCCAGGTGATCTTGTATTGGCCTATAATAAGGCTGTGGGTGATGCCTGGACAAGATTGCTCCTGTTCATGTTGGCCTCTCACCCTTAAGCCCAAAGGAACCCTTGGTTTGATGGTTCCTTGAAGAGCTGAGGCAGAGTTGGTCAAAGGATGGAGAGATCCTGGCAAAGTCTGGCCTTGATGCTGACAGGCTTAAGCTGATGGCACACTATGATGGCTATCAGTCACAAACCACCCATAAGAAGGCAGAATTCCTGTCAGGGAGATTTCTGCTGCAGAATCGACCAGCTCAGCTTTTTGGACTGTCGACAGACTGTGCAATCAATCTGTCTTCAGCCCAGAGAAGCTTTTTCTCAGCTGAAATGCGAGGAGTTTGCTCGATTCTTCGAAGATAAGGTTGCCAGCATCAGCATAGAAACATAGAATTTGACAGTAGATAAGGACCACTGGCCCACCCTCTGCCCATTTCCTACCTAATGGATAAGCTGCAGATCCTAGTTAACCAGCAGCCTACTTCTCACCCCACCCCTAAATTGCCTTATGACTGTCCCATGCATGCTTGAATTCAACCACTGTTTTTGACTCCACAACCTCCTCTGGAAGGCTGTTCCATGCATCCACAACCCTCTCTGTGAAAAAATACTTCCTTACATTACCTCTGAGCCACCCCCATCTTCAAATTGTGTCTCCTTGTTCTTGCACACCTCTTTTTGAAAGATGCTACCCTCTTGGACTTTGTTGATTCCCTTGAGGAACTTGAAAGTTTCTATCATGTTCCCCTCTCCCTCCTTTCCTCAGGGCTATCGTATTAAGCTCCTTTAGTCTCTCTTCATATGTCTTCTGGTGCAGACCCTGCACCATTTTTAGATGTCCTCCTCGGACAACTTCCATCCTGTCTATGTCCTTGTGAAGATTGGGTCTCCAGAACTGCACATGTAAGATGGGGTCTCACAACTGCCACAGTACTCCAGATGGGGTCTCACCAGCTGCCTGCACAGAGGATAACAACTTCCTGTTTTCGACTGGTGATGCCTCTCCTGTGCATCCCAGTATCCCAACAGCCCTCCTTACTGCCCTCTCACATTGCTTGCCCACCTTTAAGTCATCTGATATGACTACCCCAGGTTCCTTTCCATTTTGTTGTTGTTAGTATCTGCCCCCCATTGTGTACGCTTCCCCTGGGTTTTGTTTCCCAGGTGCATTACCTTGCACTTCTTAGCATTGAATCTAAGCTGCCATACATTTGTCCATTCCTCTAACCTTGCCAAGTCCCTTCTCATCCTTTCCACCCCACCTTGTGCATCAACTCTGTTGCAGATCTTTGTGTCATCTGCAAAGAGACATACTTTTCCTTCAGTCCCTCTGCAATGTCGCTTATAAAGACATTGAAGAGGACCGATCTAATACTAAACCCTCTGTGTACCACTAGTAACCCCTTTCTTCAGAGTGGACTCTATTTACTATTACCCTCTGTGTCCTATTCTCCAGCCAATTCTTTACCCAGGCTATCATCTTGGGACCCACTCCCAGGCTGGCTAACTTGTATATTAATCTTTTGTGTGGGACTGTGTCAAATGCCTTGCTAAAGTCTAGGTAGGCCATGTCCACAGCCCCTCCCTGATCTACTACTTTGGTCACCCAGTCAAAGAAATCTATTAGATTCATCTGGCATGACCTTCCGCTGTGAATCCATGCTGCCTTGGGTCCTGTGCCCCTCTGGCCTCTAGGTACTAAACAATTCTTTCCTTCAAGTGATTCCATCATTTTCCCTATCACTGAGGTTAAATTAACAGGTCTGTAGTTTCCTGCTTCTGCCCTGCTCCCACTTTTATGAAGGAATCACATCTGCCCTCCTCCAGTCCTCAGGTACCACCCCATCCTCCCATTATTTGTTAAAGAGGGTAGTCAGTGGTGTCACTGGTTCTACCCTTCGTTCTTTTAAATTCTGGGATGAATCCCATTAGGCCCCATTGCTTTGTCCACCTTCAGTTTTAAGAGTTCTTTCAGAACCCTTTCTTCTGTAAATGGGCTGGTATCAACTTCTGTATCCAGAGTGTTTCTATTGTTTGTTTTAGGTACTTCCCCTCTTCATTTGTAAATACTGAGCAAAATATTTGTTTAGTATCTCTGCCTTTTCACGTCACCCTCTGCCACCCCCCCCTTTATTAAGCCTCACTATCCCTCCTTGGTCTTCCTTTGCTCCTGATGTACCTAAAAAGGTTTTATCACCCTTCTTAACTGAGTTGGCCATCTTTTCCTCGGTTTGGGCCTTTGCTGTTCTGACTGCCTTCCAGCTTCCTTTGCTTAAACTGATACAATTCTCTGTCCTGCTCCTTCTGTGATTCCTTGTACTTTCTAGATGCTTTATTTTCTCTTGAACCTTCACTGCCACCTCCTTTGAGAACCATAGTGGTTTCTTACATCGTTTTGTTTTGTTTATTTGCTTCACACAAAGGCTTGTTACCTCTGTGCTGGCAGTTTTATTATTATACATACATAGATACATAGATACATACATAGATACATAGACAGTGTCGGCAGATAGAGGCCTATGGCCCACCCAGTCTGCCCATTTGAGCTTGTAAGTTCAGTTTGTTTTCCTAGAAGTCTGTTGTACCTTACCCTGACCTCCAGAATTCCTTTATGTCTATCCATGCATTCTTAAATCCGTGATTGTTTCAGCCCCACCACTTCCTCTGGCAGGGTGTTCCACTTGTCCACCACCCGTTCTGTGAAGAAATTCTTTCTCATGTTTCCTCTAGAATGTCCTCCCTCCAACTTCATCATGCCCTCTAGTCCTGGAACATCTTTTCACTTAAAAATAGTGTTTTCCTGCACCCTGTTCCTCCCTGTAAGATACTTGTATGTCTCTATCATATCCCCTCTCCTCCTCTCCTCCAGGGAGTACATGTTCAGTTCCTTCAACCTGTCTTCATAGGACTTGTGATGCAATCCATGCACCATCTTTGTTGCCCTCCTCTGAATCTTCTCTACCCTGTCTATGTCCTTACGTAGGTATGGTCTCCAGAACTGTACACTGTACTCCAGGTGGAGCCTCACTAGTGTCTTGTATAGCGGAATTATGACCTCCCTTTTCCTGCTGGTAATGCCCCTGCCTATACATCCCAGCATCCTATTTGCTTTACCTGCTGCCTTGTCACACTGTTTCCCTACCTTGAGGTCATCAGAGATGATAACCCCAAGATCCCTTTCCTGCTTGTGCATGCTATGTCCTCACCCCAAGGAGGCAGTATAGCGCAGTGGTCTAAGGCTCTGAGCTGCAAATTTGGTGACATCCAGCAGGCCAGACCTGGGTTTAAATCCCACAGCTTCCACTTGCATACTGTGTGACCCTGAGTAAGTCACTTAACCTCCTTGTGCTCCCAGGTCGCTCCTGTAAAAAGCTTTCAGCTTAGTGTGCTATACCTGGTTAAACAACTAAAAAAAAAAAAAAAAATGATATATTGTGCCAGGGTTATTGTGCCCCATATGCATTATCTTGCACTTCTTTGCATTGAATTTCAGCTGCCAAACCCTTGACCATTCTTCAAGTTTCTGCAGGTCGCTTCTCATTCTGTCTACACCCTCTGTGTGTCTACTCTGTTACAGAGCTTTGTGTCATCAGCAAACAGTGAAATTCTGCCTTCTAGGTCCTCGTCATGTCACTGATGAAGATGTTGAATAGGACTGGTCCCAGCACTGATCCCGTGGTACCCCACTGGTCACTCTTCCCTCTGTGGAGTGACAGCCATTTACCACCACCCTCTGTGTCCTGCCACCCAGCCAGTTACCTACCCACCCACTACTGTCCTGCCCACACCCATATTCCCCAGTTTGTGTAATAGTCTTCTATGTGGCACAGTGTCAAGGCCTTGCTGAAGTCCAGATGGGCCATGTCCACTGCCCTCCCTGATCCACCTCCCTAGTCACCCAGTCAAAAAATTCAATGAGGTTGGTCTGACATGACCTCCCCTGGGTGAAACCATGCTGCCTTGGGTCCTGTGGTCCATTGACAACCAGATGTTCCACAAATCTCTCCTTCAGTAGTGCTTCATGATCTTTCCCACTACCGAGGTGAGGCTGACTGGTCTGTAGTTCCCTGCTTCCTCTTTGTTTCCACTTTTGTATAAGGGGACTACATCTGCTGTCCTCCAGTCTTTGGGTACCTTCCCTGTTTCCAGTGATCGGCTAAACAGGATAGCCAGAGGTTCAGCCACCACCTCTCTTAGTTCTTTAAGGACCCTGGGTGCACCTCATCTGGCCCCATTGCTTTATCAACTCTTATTACTTCCAGTTCCTTCAGGACCCTTTCTCGTGAAAAGGGACTTGTGTCCATTTCTGCACCATTCTCACCCCTTGTACTCCTTCAGACCCATTACCTCCTCTTCCTCAGTAAAGACTGAGCAGAAATACCTGTTCAGTATGTCAGCTTTACTGTTGTCATCCTCCACGCCCCCATCCTCCTCTTCAGTCTCACTATCCCTCCCTTTGTCTTTCTTTTTCACTTATGTACCTGTAAAAGGTTTTGTCCCTCTACCCACTGATTTTGCAATGTGTTCTTCTGTCTGAGCTTTGGCTTCCTTACTGACCTCCTGCCTCCCTTTGCTTCTCCTGGTACTTCTCCCTATCCCTTCTGCCTGTGTCTTTTGTATTGCCTGAATGCAATCTTTTGGCTTTCACTTTCTTTGCTACCTCTTTGGAAAACCATAATGGTCTCCTCTTCCTTTTCGTCTTGCTAACCTGCTTAATACATAATTCTGTTGTGCTTGTAATCCCCATTTTAAATACTGCCCACTGTTCCTCAACCCTGATTCCTGTCCCATTCCTTAATGCCTCTTTCAAGTATCTCCCCATTTTCCCAAAGTCTGCCCCCTAAAATCCAGGATACGTGTTTTTGTGTGGTTTGGTTCTGCTCTTTCTGTGATTTCAAACCACAATGACTGGTGGTCACTGTTTCCCAGGTGCTCCCCACTGTTACCCCCCATCACACTGTCCCTGTTTGTGAGCACAAGGTCCAGTATTGCCTTCTGCCGAGTTGGTTCCATGACCAGTTGCTTGAGGAAGACACCCTGAAGGGAGTCCAGGATAAATCTGCTCTAGTTGATGCTGCTGCTGGGATGCTCCAGTCCATCTGGAATATTGAAGTCTCCAACCAGTACTACTCACCTTGTCTGCCATCCTTTGGATGGCTAGCATCAACTCTATCTGTTTCTTCCTCCTGGGCTGGTGGTCTACAGACCACACCTGTGCGGATTATTGCCCATTGTTCTTCACCCCTCCTTTCTGCCCATTTGCTAGTGCATTCCTTAGGCACTCACCCATTTTGGCAAAAGTCAGCCCTCCTGAAGTCCAGTACTTTTGCCTTTGTATGGCTTTGACGCTATCGCTGTGTTTAGGTCTAGCACCAGCCTAGCAGGTCTAGCATCGGCCTGGCATCTCCTATGAGGGATTGTGGTGATCAGCAGGAAGTGGCGTGCACTCGGTCTATCTGGTCAGATTTCTGCCAGCCAGAATTCACTGACATTGTGAAGATCATCCAGACATTGTGCCCAACCAGTTGTAGTTTGGATCCGGCCCTACACCTACTATTGGGATGTGTTGATGTTATCTGCCTGATCCTTGCTGAAATTGTCTGGAGGTCCTTGGAGAAAGAGGTCTTTCCAGAACCTAGCGAAGCGGGTCGCTCGACCACTCTTAAGAAATCCTCCTTGGACCCAGACTGTCTAGCTAACTACTGACCAATCTCTAATGTGCCATTTGTTGGTAAGGTTATTGAAAGGTGGCTGCGCTTGCAACTGGATGAGCTCCTTACAACTCACAAGCTCTATGATACTCTCAGTCCGGATTTAGGAAGAAGCATAGCAGGGAGAGTGTACTTGTCTCGAGTATTGAATGACCTCCTGATGGCTAGAGATCGAAAGAAAAAATTACTCACCTTAGTAATGTTGTTTCTTCTAGTGGAGCCTTGCTGTATTCTGACATACACAGTGATCACCAACCTTTGAACTGCCCGGAGAACAAAGAGTTAACTTTCATGCAGGGCATGGAGCGCTGATCTCGAGCTCGTTGAAGCCTCTGTCTGCTGTTGTTTAAACTCCAACTGTCAGATCTTTATGAGCTATACTCACTGGGCATTCTGTGTGGAAACTGTAAACTCACACTAGCCAACTGGCAACTAAATTTGATAAAAGGGTTTTTGGTTTCAAAGCAAAGACTCAAGTCAGAAACCAAAAACAAACACAACACACACGAAAACAAAGGAGGGTGAGAAAAGGGGCACCTCTGGGTGCCAACACTGCTCCTGCCCACCCACATCCTAAAACCAGGTTCTGAGAGGGAAGGCGGGGAGGTCAGAATACAGCAAGACTCCACTAGAAGAAACAACATTACTAAGGTGAGTAATTTTTCTTCAAACAACATGAAGTCTTGCTGTATTCTGACATATGCAGACTACAAGCAGTACCTCCAAGGAGGAGGGACAGAACCTACTTTGGGAATAGGCTCTGAAGTACTGCTGTGCCAAACCGAGCATCACTCTTAGCCTGGATATCCATACAGTAATGCTTAGTGAATGTATGGACTGTTTTCCAGGTGCTGCTTGACAGATTTCTAAGATAGAATATCCCTGGCAGCAGCCAGGAAGCAGCTGTACCTCTAGTAGAGTGAGCCCTCAGGCCTGAGGGTGGGGTTCTACCCAATTTCTCATAGCAGAATTGTATACAAGAGACAATCCACCTGGCAATAGATCTTTTAGTGGCAGGTTTGCCCTACGACCTCCCCATAAGTGAGGAACAACTGGGGACTCAAACCTGTGACCCTTGGTGCACTCTATGTAGTAGCTAAGGGCTCTTTTTATGTCCAGGCTGTGCAACCTCCTCTCCCAGAGGAGGAATGGTCAGTGAAGAAAACAGGGAGAGACATAGACTGATTAAGGTGGAAATCTGAAACCACCTTAGGCAAAAACTTCCTGTTAGTTCTTAGGACCACTTCATCTCTATGGAAAGAGATGAAATCAGGCTCCACTGACAGGGCTTGCAATTCACTGATGCCTGGCAGAGATAATGGCTACAAAACACAGTTTTCCGTCAAGTACTTAAGCTCTGCAGAGGACAAAGGCTCACAGTGGGGTTGCATAAGCTGAGCAATGCAAACATTAAGGTCCCAAGCAGGAGCAGGGTCCCTGAAGGGAGGATTGGTGTGCAACAATCCCTTGAAGAATTTGCAAAATACAGGATGGGCTGATAGGGAAGATGGCTTGCCTACTGACAAAAGGCAGAAACAGCTGCCAAATGTACTTTAAGTGTAGCTGGTCTGAGTCCCAAGCCACTGAGATGAACCATATAGTCCAGGACTGTAGGCAACCCAGCAGATTCTGGAGAAATATGCTTACCAGAGCACCAAATAGTGAACCTTTTCCATTTGGAGTTGTAAGTCTTTCTGGTGAAAGGCTTTTGAGAAGCCCAAGAATATCCAGAACACCTTGAGAGGTGCAGATCAGCAAACTCTAACTCTTCAAGAGCCAGTCCTTGAGATTGAAAGATTTGAGATTTGGATACCAAATCCTTCCCAGACAGAAAGGATGTCAACGGTTGTAATTCCTGGGAAGAGACAGGGAAGGTGGACTGCTAAGGACAGCAACAGTGGATACCAGGGCTGTCTGGCCCAGTCTGGAGGCGATCAGAATCACTTTGCACGATTGAGACCTGATCTTGACTAGCACCTTGAACAGGAGAGGGAAGGGAAGCATACAGGAACTTCCTTCCCAATGTAGAACCAGAGCATCCAGGGGACTGCAGCAGAAGAGAGGAAGTTGATGATTGTCTGGGGCTGCAAAAGATCTATCTGTGGAGTGCCCCATCTGGAAAATCACTTTCAAAATTAGGGATCTAGGGACCATTCATGGTGGCCCTGAGATATCCTGTTGAGAGCATCTGCTAGGACGTTGTCCTTCCTGGGAAGTGAACTGCTGTCAGAGAAGTTTGCAGGAATAGGCCAGAGACCACAACTTCATTGCTTCTGTGCACAAGGCTGTAGACTGAGTGCCCCTTGCTTGTTGATGTACCACGTTGTGGTGGTATTGTCTGTTCTGATCTGGACTACTTTGTTCTGAACAGACTCAGAAAAAGCTTGCAGTGCCAGAAACACTGCTCTGAGTTCCAAGAGATTGATGTGAAGTAGAGATTCTTCAGGTGACCACAGCCCTTGGGTGGTAAGATCCCCAAGTGGGCTCCCCAGCTCAAGGGGATGCGTCTGTGGTGAGGATTAGTGAATGAGACCGAGTGACAAAAGGAACTCCCTGCCTTAAATTGTCCTTATCCTGCCACCATTGCAAAGTCTGGATCAGGGTTCGAGTCACTGGCACTAGTTTGGTAAGGAATCCTTCTCTGGGATCAGAAGGCTCTCAAATGGAACTGAATGTCCCTCATCTGAAATCTTGCCCCTGGACCACTGCTGTAGAAGCTGCCATGGGCCCAGAAGCTGCAAGAAGTGCCTTGCTGGTTGAGACACCTGAAGGGTGAAAGAAGAGGCCAGTTCTATTAGTGTCCTTGCCCTGTCCAGGGAAGGAAGGCCTTTGCTCTTATTGTATCCAGCTCCGCCCCATAAAGGTGAGGAGCTGAACTGACTCCAGAACTGACTTGGAAGGTTTAGGAGGAATCCTAAGGAAGCGAGCAGTTGCTGAGTTATCTGAAGATGTGACTTGACTTGGTCTGGAGACTGACCCACTATGAGCCAGTCATCCAGGTATGGAAAGATGGAGATCTTTTTCTCCTTAGGAAAGCAACCACCACTGCCAGGCACTTTGTGAACACCCTTGGGGCTGATGTTAGCCCAAGGGCATTGCTCTGAATTGATAGTGGCCTGAGGGCAACTCGAACCTGAGGTACTTTCTGTAGGAGCACCTGATGGGAACGTGAAAATAGGCATCTTTGAGGTCCAGGGAGGCTAGCCAGTCCCCTGGCCTTAGAGAGGCAGAATTATTCCCAGAGTCACCATTTTGAATTTTGGCTTTAAAGGTGCTTGTTTAGATATCTCAGATCCAGTATGGGCGCCATTCTCCTGTCTTTTTGGGGGTTAGGAAGTACCTGGAGTACAATCTTTGCCCTTCTGTAGGGTAGGGACCCTTTCTATGGCTCTGAGAGCCAAGAGGGAAGAAACCTTTGTCTCTAGGGCAAGGGTCTCTGATGGATTTGCAGGTGGAAAGGATCTGGTTCTCATCTTGGGAAATTTTTGAAGCTGAGAGCCAGTCCTGGCTTCTACTTCCAGGACCCACTTGTCTGATGTTAAAGACTTTCAGTCCTGGACAAAGTAAGCCAGCCTGCCCCCTACAAGTATTGGAGAATTGGCCCAGGCAGACCCATCAGGGTGTCTGCTTGGCAGGGGCTTTAGGCTGAGGGGTGGAAGCAGGCCTGCTCACACCCGTCTGCCTCTCCCTCTAAAGAACCCCTCTGAGCAAAAGCAGAAGAGGAGGCCTGGGCTTGGTAGAAAGGCCTTTGAAAGGGCCTGCCCCTGCCCCTGGAATGCTGCCTCTGAGGAGTGGCTTGCCTTTCTTTGGCCTGAGCACTCCTGTAGGTGGTCCTGTACTCATCCATCTTCTTTATGTAGTTCTCTGTCTGCTCCCCAAACAGAGAATTACCAATGACAGGAAAATCCATGGCCTTAGTCTGGGTATCCTGTGACAGGCTAGTACATCTGAGCCAAGCCATCCTCCAAAGGGCCACAGATGTAGCCATGACTCTAGATGAAACATAATTGGAGTCCACAGCAGCATGAAATTGCACCTTGGATGCCTCAATCCCATCCATGCAGCCACCTGCTCCAGCTCCTTGGCAAGCTGGTCAGGGCCTGTTGCTTCAGAGCCAGCACAGTGTCCCACCTGGACTTCTGGTATCTAGCTGTGTAGGCCATATAGTTAGCCTGCCTGAGTCCCAAAGATGCTGCCATGTACTGTTTCTTTGCCATGGCATCAATCCTCCTGGAGTCCTTATCTGGGGGTGTGAAGCCAGGGGAATATTTGCCTTATCACAAGCAGCAGCCTGCACTACCCCAACATGACTGCATTGCTGGGAAAGGAACTCTGTGTCTGAGCCTGAAAGAGTATACCTCTTGTCCATTCTTCTGTCCACAGGAGTGACAGAATTAGGAGTTTTAGAATTTTAAATGTATGTTTCCCAAAAGATTTATGGAGGGACTAGACAATCTCCTGGACTCTGGGATGTCCATCATCTCAACAAAATCAGGCTCCTCCCGATCCTCTACTGCTTCTTCCATAGGAAGCTGGAGGGTTTCAACCACTTTCTTGTAAAACATAAAGTGGGAAGGGACTCAGAAAGCCTAGGAGGAGAAACACCTGAAGGTCTGTCTGGGGAGATGTCCGGGTCAATAGGCACATCCAGACTTTCATAATCACCATCATCATCATTATCTTCATATCTCCCTCCTCTTTCTCCAGTTCATAAAATTCTTCTAAAGTATAATCGGAACCAGAGAACTGCCGAACCGAGCCCCTGACAGATGGTGCGGTTCAGCCGGAACCGAGGTTAGTGATTGAACTATCCTTATCGCTTTGGCTATCTCATCAGTGGTCGGAGAAAGAACTTGTGGATCTGAACGGATGATTTATCCCATTTCTTTCTTTTATCTGGAACCGACTCCTCAGAATCGGTTCTCCTTTTGCCAAAGAAGTTTAGCCCTGGTCAGAGGGCACTCCTTCTGGTTCGGTTGGAACCGAACCGGCTGACTCATCGGGTCAGCGGACTTCTCGACCTCCCTTTCCCTCAGTCTACCTACTCTCTTATCCAGGGTAACTTTGGGAAAACTTTTACAAATTTGGCAGTCTGAATTGAGGTGGTCAAACCCCAGACAATAAACACAGGTGCTGTGGGGATCAGCCTTAGCAAAGGTTTCCCACACACACTACAGTGTTGAAACCCAGTGGGCCTGTTTTTTTTTTTCTCAGACATGGCCAATCCTAACCAAAATGTACCCTTTTTCGGCAATCTGCCAGGCAAGACACTCCTATCATTTCCTGACTGTGTTACGGGTCTTGGAAAAACGAATGAAATCGCTTTTTTTAGAACCGATACGGACCGTTACCACACTCTAATAAAGGCAGAAGTTTTTACACAAACCTGATCGGTTCAAACCAAACTGATCCAATGTTTACAAGTTCCACACAGAAACTAATATAGAAAAAACCATCTAGTACTCATGGTACCACAGACAGACTTTAACTGACAGGTTTAAGTAGAAATTCGGTTGAAACCGAGCAAAAAACGACACTTTAACCGACTTTTTGAACCAAGCGAAGGAGAAATCTCCGGAGTGACTGTTCAGTGAGGTGGAGTAAAGAATCTGACGGTTGGAGTTTAAACAACAGCAGACAGAGGCTTCAACCGAGACTCGAGCTCAGCGTTCCATGCCCTGCATGGAAAGTTCACTCTTTGTTCTCTGGGGCAGTTCAAGGTTGGTGATCACTGCATATGTCAGAATACAGCAAGACTTCATGTTATTTGAAAGCGCATACCATTCTGGTCCTTCTTGATCTCTCTCTCTCTGCAGGATTTGACACTGTAGACCATGGTGTGCTGCAGGAGTGCCTGCAGCTTCTTTGTGGGCTGTCTGGTATAGTCCTCAAATGGTTCCACTCATTCCTATGGACAGGTCCCAGAGAGTTGCCTTGAATTTATTCCTCTGGCACTCATTCCTGCAGGGTGCCGCAGGACTCCATCTTAGCCCCCATGTTGTTTGCAGTATATATGCTACCATTGGGAGAAATCATCAAGCGATACAGTTTAAGTTTTCACTGCTATGCAGATGATACTCAACTGTCTATGTCCTTTCTGCCGGACAAAATGACACACTCTGTGCTAAACAACTGCCTTACGAGATCAGAACCTGGATGAGTACTAGCTGGTTGAGACTGAATCCGGACAAGACTGAAGTGTTGGTAGTGGACCCTGGTCATCCGAGGCGGGTATGGGGTCTGGACAGGCATCAGGTCTTTTGATCGATGGCATACAGCTCACTACTTCAGACTGAGTGCGTAACCCTTGGCGTTATTTTTGATGATGGTCTGACACTAAAATCTCAGGTGTCAGCTGTCACTAAATCCTCTTTTACCATCTGAGGAACATCGCCGGGAGAAACACTTGGTTCCTCAGGCGATCTTCCAACATTGGTACACGCCTTCATCACTACCGCCTTGACTACTGCAATTTCCTTTACTTAGGGCTTTCAGCCGCATCATATCCACCACTTGCAGCTAGTGCAGAATGCGGCAGCCAGGCTTCTGACTGGGACTTCCAGGTCCAGTCATATTACACTGAGCTCCATGAACTGCACTGGCTGCCTATTCAGTGGCAGATCACCTTTAAGGTTGGCTTGCTAACCTTTAAAGCCCTACATAATCAGGGACCTGGTTACCTGCAAGACCTCTTAGTACCCTACTGCCCCTCCGTCCTCTCTGATCTGCTGACAAGGGATTGCTAGAGATTCCCAGGGTGCAATTAAAACATCTGGTGCCTGTGCATTTTCTTTCTTGGCTCCAACCCTGTGGAATTCTCTACCTCGTCGGTTAAGAGAATGCCTGACCGTCGATAGGTTTAAGACTGAATTAAAAATGTATTTATTTAGCCTGGCCTTCCCTAACTATGGTTAACCTGTTTCATTCTTTTGTTTTAAAGCTATATTTATATTTGATTTTATGTGCAGTGCTTTGGTTTTGAAAGGCGCTTTAAAAATAAAGTTTGATTTGATTTGATTTGATGTCTGGCTGGTGCTGCACAATCCAGCACTGGGAGCTGCATTTTTTCAAAAGGCTACAGAGGTTCATAGAGGCTATGTGCAACCCTGATGTGGGAGGGTTTGGTGGGGGATGGGCCTGGGTTGGGATGGATGTTCCGGATAGCAGAAGCAGGAGACAAGTTTGAGGAGAGAAGATAGCAGCTTGCGTGATCTGTGTCGGACATAAGCTGATGTGATAAGAAGCAAATAAGGGATGGGTAAAGCACGCAAGGTGGGGATAGTATGGTAAAACATGGGAAGAGAGGGGTAGTGGGAGACCAGATGATGATGGAGATGGGCAGAACGGGTGGGAGTGGGGATGGTGGGGGTCAGGGTAGGAGGTGGAGGGGTGATGGGGTATTGGGCACTTCCAGAATGTTAGTAAGTGATGTTGGTAATGGGTATTGGAAGGAATTAAGATTGCTAGGACAAGAAAAGGAATTAATAACTGCGGTCTATGGGGGGTCCCATGGTAAGCAGAGGTTGAGATAGAGTGCAGTGGGTATAAGGTTAGCAAAAGACAGCCTGTACTAGGCTGGCCTTGTAACACAGTAGTAGGGCTGCGGGCTGCGATGCTGAGGTTCAGGGTCAAAACCGGGGCTGGAGTGCTTGTAATGCTAAGTCCCCAGGCCAGGTGTGCACCTGAGAGGGCAGGAAAGACAGCTGTGTCTAGTGCAGAAACAAGGGTTGTAGCAGTGACTCTAGTGGCCACAAGAGGAAGTGTCCATGGGGGATGGTGTGGAGTGGAGGAGAGGTTGGATTGAGAGAAATCGGGAAGGGATAGTAGAGCTAGAGGGGCAGGGGTAAGAACAGGTGGAGAAACTGGAGGGATCAGAGAAGGCAAGGTCAAGGATGGAGGGTCTGTTAGAAGTAGAAGAGTAGAGCAGAGGTGTAGAGGAGAAAAACAGGGCAGGAAGTGGGGAAAAGTGTGCACTCCCTCTGGAGGCAGCTTGTATAAGCTGCAGTTGGCAAAGTGGGGACTTAGTTTCCAGCACAGGAGAAGTCATGTGATGAGGGCAGGCCTTAAATGAAGGGCTGCCGAGGGTGGGGCAGTCGGCCTTTGCAGTGTCGATGGGCTAACACCCCTCCACAAGCTGACTGTGCTTGGAGGCAGAGGTAATTATCTCTTACTGCCCCTCAATCCACCGCTGTCCCCTGAGTGTGTTCCCTGGTTGCTGGTGCAGTGGAAGTCAGATGTATTATTCCAGTATTTAAGAGTGATAGTACAACTGATCTAATTCCTATCAGCCAATTTCAGTCCTGTCCGAGTTAAATATCTGAAAACGTAGTCATGCATAACTTTTTCCCCATCTTACAAAGTACAATTTGATCTCCCTTATCAGTCTGGCTTCAGGGCAGTTCATAATACTGTACACCTCTCATGTTGTATCATAAGTGATCAGTGGAATTCATCTTTTGACAGTAAATGTGTTACTTTCACTATTTTTGATCTGTCAAAAGCTTTTGACACTGTGGACCACAGCCTATCACTCAACAGATTGTGTTCTTTACATGTAAACTAAAACTCCCTACTTTGGTTTGTGACTTACCTCAATAATGAGATGCAATGATTTGAGTTGCTGAGTTATATTCGATTCTGTTACACAAGCCACTTGATTGGAACACTTGCATTATTGGGCGTCCCACCAGGAACTGATTAAGTGGCCTTTGTTTTCTATGCAGCTAATGTCTGCCTAACGGGGTCAGTGATTCCAGTTTATTGGGATGATTCAGTCACCCATCCTCACACTGACTATGTGCTAATTGCTACCTACCAGCCACCACTACCTGATTCCTACTCCGATGTTTGTCATTAATGAGCCAGTAAGTATACCAGCTACCAGCCTGCCTGACTCAACGACTACCTTCTCTGTTGATACTCTGAAAAGACTGGGTGGCAGTGCCTGCAATCAACTTTAATTTTGCCTCCCACTGAAAAGCTTACAAAAACAATCTGGTTCCTGAGTGTGAGTTTATTTCCTCTCCTTTCCCGATCCATTCCTGCTATGGTTCTGCTGATGATTCAGACTGCTGCTTGAAAATATAAGCTGGATAGCACAGGGACACTTAGGGCACAGTAGGAGGAATAGGAACAACAGAGGTAGACATTTGTTTTATTTTGCACTCTGATTCTGAAGTTTAACTGAAAGCTGCGAGCAGCTGCTCCTGAGAACATATGCTAATGTACCAGTCTCTGACTTTTGGGTGAACATTGCGACAGCAATAGGTGACTGTTGGCAACTCAAACAGTAAGGAGTCTATAAAATGGGTACAGAAAATCCTGTGTCCTGACTGGTTGTTAGCCGTGTGTTAGAAGTGTCTAACGCCACGACTAAAAGAAGTGCTAGCCAGCTGGATGTAGGGCTGTGAAAAGAAATTAATGAGCCATTACTAATAAGCCTAAAAGATGCCATTTTTTAACCTTGCTTGCTTGCCTGCTCAACTCCGTCCTGACTGAAATATACTGGCTTGCCTCGATCGAGAATCGGCCCTCCACACCTGCAGTCCTCAACTTTAGCCCTTCATTAAAATCAACAGGTTGTTGGGCCAGTAAAACTTAAAAAAAAAAAAAAAATTATACCTCACATGTTTTCCCTCGCTTGCTTGTCTGCTCCACTCTGGTCCTAAGAAAACTTCAGTGGATCAAGAATCCCGCCCCCGACACGCCAACAATCCTCAGTCACAGCACTTTAGTTAAAACATTTGGTCGTCGGTCACACACAACACAATCTTGAGTTCTTTTTTTCTTTTTTAAACACTCACCAACAACTCCTTTTCCCAGACATCGCTTCACCTCCACGCAGGTTGGGCCACAACAACGTTAGTATCTGCCGAAATCAGCCCCCTACCTGCAGTCCTCAATGTAGCCCTTCACTTAAATAAACAGGTCATCGGGCCAGTAAAACTAAAAATAAGCTCACATGTTTTCACCTCGCTTGCTAGCCTGCTCTTCTCTGGTCCTGAAAAACTTCTCTCCATCAAGAACCCCCCAAACTGTCCTCAGGTACAGTACTTTACTTAAAACACCAGGTCATCGACGCACATGCAGAGAAATCTTGAGCTCTCTCTGTTTTTGTATTAATTAAACACTGGCAACTCCTTTTACCAGACATCGCTTCCCACTGCTTGGGTCACAGCAATGTTTGTATCTGCCCTGAAGTCCGAGCTTACATAACAGCTTGTCCAAGAAAAAACACTGTTCTTGCTGAAATATTTTCAAATGCTTCCAGTAGTGTACAACATATATATTTTAAACCTATCTATATGTGTGTGTGTGTGTGTGTGCGTGTGTGTGGACATAATGTAGTCATGACAACCAGGAACAAGTACAGGTATGGTAGCCACAGAAGGACAAAAATCATATGTAAAAAAAAAAAAAAAGCCTAATGCAGGCAGACAAACTATTTTACATCAAAATTCATTACATGTTTAACTGTTTTACCATTTAAAATAATAAACTGAAGTTTGTATATACTTCTAAAATACACAGCCTCATTTTACAAGTGCAATAAGACACTCGGGGTATGCATTAGACAGTTCTAGCGCATGGCTAGAGGGCTGGGCGCACTCAACTTGCAGCCTCGTGCCTCACTACGCCCCTAGCTGTGCATTAGAACTGTCTAACGCTAACGGTGGACAACAATGACAGCAGGCTCCCAACTCCATGATATGTTATGGTCACACTCACAACACACACAGCTTAAAATCAACAAACAGCATTTTTTTTTTTTTTTATAGAAACTGCTAATGCTTCCCCCTGCCACATTCCCTGCCTCACATTCATGAAATGTCCCACAGCTTGGAATGCCTGGAGGAATCGTCATGCCTTAGTCATGTCCTCTGCTGAGGACATTTTATTTGTATCCACTGGTGGCTCCTTTCCTTCTTCAGGTGGAAGGACAGTGACATGTTTTCTTCTTGTTTTTTTCTTGGCAGGAACCATCTCTAGTGTCTGCTCTAAGACTCTTTTATTTATGCTAGATTCAGGGTTCCCCAGTCAGACACCCTGTCTTCTGGGTCATCGTTTGGAGCTTTTCTCTTCTTCTTTTGGGTACTTTTGGGTACTTAGGTGTATAGGACAAAGAAGGCAGACTGGCCATCATGATTGTCCTCCATATACATGGAACATTAACTCAAAACCCTTCCTAACAACCATTTACCACAAACTGCTTGGTGCACAGTTGTGGTCACTTAGCCTCTCTCCCCATACTGTGAAATGGCTAATGGGTTATCTACATGGCAGAAGCAGCATACCTGCTTCAATAAAGTCTACTCCAAGTTCCTACTGGTGACCTCCGGAGTGCCTCAAGCCTCGGTACTGGGTCCCTCCTCTTCTCCCTCTTCATCAATCAACTACCCATGGTTACTACCAGCTGTGCGCCACCATGTATGCAGATGATCTGGTAATCCTGGCTCACTCCCAGAATGCCACTACCCTAAACCAGAACCTGACCGATGACTTTAACAGGGTATTGTCATGGGTTACTAGTCACAAGCTGGTCCTGAACCTGAAAAAGACACAGGCTATGCTCTTTGGCTCAATGGCTAAAATCAAAGCCTCATCAGCCTGCTTACACATCACCAGCGCAGATGGATCCTCACTATCGTAGTGAGCTCCATCAAATATCTGGAGGTAACACTTGACCCCCAACTTGACATGGGTAATCATATCCTTAACATCTGCAGAGCGGCAAACTGCAAACTGGGTCTGGCCTATAGGGCAAAGTATAACCTTACACCGGCAGCCAGGCTTGCCCTAGTGAAGGGTGTGCTCCTTCCCTCCCTCAGCTATGGGCTGCACCTATTTGCTCGCTCTCCAAAGACACATCTCACCTGGTGGTACACTGCTTACAATAACATTTGTCGTTTTTCCTTGGCTGCCCCTGACTCACCCACCATTGTGAGCTATATGAGAAACTCTGCTGGCTCTCACCAGCTAGATACCTTGATTTTGGTTTGGGATGCCTCTCTGGGAAAGTGATCAGAACTAGCACCCCAGAGGCTGGCCCAGCTTCTGCCCTAAACTGAATCCCACCCCTACCAACTTAGGTCTCTCACATCAGGGATGCTCAAAGTCCCTCCACCCGGACCCTCATGGGGGATCGGGACTTTCCGTAAGTGCCCCAGACTCTGGAATTGCTGCCTGTGGATATCCGAGCTGCCTCCTCCTATTTGAGTTTTCAAAATTACTTGTGGGGTTTCCTAAAACTAACATCAGAGTGTGACTGCCCCAAACCTCCCTAGAGTAAAGTGTCAAAATGTTTTGTCTGAACCTCCCAAGGTGTCTCCATTGAATTCCTGGAGATATTTTCCACTATATCAATGACTTCTGACTACTCCTGCCTAAAAGCCTTGGGCATTTTTACATCCATTATTGCTCCACGGTCATAGGCTAACCATGACATATTGCACCTTGGTCACTTGGTAGAAACTTGTACTACCAAGTGTTTCTGTTCTAACATGTGCATATTTAGAAAAATGTGATGAGCTGTATATACCTGTCCGTGATCCAACTAGCCTAGGGGTGTATCGACAATGTTATAAGTTATATTATGACCAATCCAGTCCTTGAGCTATGTTCCACTCCTATGTATGACAACCTGTATATATCTGTCAGTTGAACTAGCTAGTCTAGAGTGTATAATCTGAAATGTGCTTACTATTGTATGTTTTCCTAGCGTCAAATGATGTATTTTCCACATGTTTGTTTACTGTGACAAAAACTGTACTCTCTTTGCCATGTCTCTTTGACTGTTGTTCCTCATGTTGTATTCTCCGGGTCGTTCCTGAAAATAGGCATAATACTTGTCTAGTGTACTTACCCGGTAAACAAAAGCGAAATAAATAAATAAAATAAATATCTAAATTATTTTAAACATTAAAATGTTTGGTGAATCAACTATATTCCGTGGTAATGTATTCCATAATCTGGGTGTTCTGATGGTGTAATAGTTCAGTCTCTTTTTATTGCTATTAGCTCTCATAACTTCCAACTGTCTATTGTGAAGTCTAGCCGCAGTTTTTCTTGTAGAATATTCAATACCACATATCTGCATTTGTTTCTGATTCTAAGTATTTTAAAGAGCTGAAGTAAGTCACCTCTGATTCTTCTTTGCGTAAGGGTATAAAGTCCTGTTTTATTTAGTCTAGTACTATAATCCAAGTTGGTTAAATGTGGAATAAGTTTAGTGACAAGGACTGCTGCTTATATTGAGTGCCCTTATCTCATGTGGAGGCAGACTGAGAAGTCGTAATGTCTTCTAAATTTTTAGCCCTTTTCTTTAGCATTTTAGGGCAAACATTGATACATAGCTCACAATTTACAAAATCATGATCTGGACCCAGGCACCTCAAACACAACTCATGGCAGTCTGCCTTAGCCAATAGTTGAAAACAATTTGTACAATTTTAAAACCTGTCGTCCTGTCTTCTTTTTGGGCCTGTCAGTCATGCCAAACACTGACAACCCTGGGAAGACGTTCCGGTTCCTAAAACAACAATTTTCAATAGAAAAATATTTCTTTGTTTTAAATAAAGGTTTGAAATACAGAAGTGCAGTCTGGTTCCATTATGAACAGAATTGCACAAGAAATGGAACTCTAAATGGCATCAAAACTGAATATGTTGCCAATTATCATCTCGGTTCCCCAAAAAGGAACAGAGAATATATTAGGAAATACTACAAAGTGGTACAATTTAAACTGCTAAATAAAGTTTAAAAGAAATTTGAAGCGGTTTCAATGGTGAGAATCATGCTGCAAATTGGCTTTCTTGAGTTCCTAGGAACCGATATGGAACTAGTGAAAATCACAAAAATGCACAAATACACCCTAACTAATGCAGATTTATTGATAAAGTAACTAACAAATAAAAACTCTATAAAAATAATAAACTGTGATTGCCTCAGGCGTAAAAGAGCGACTTTGGGGTGACTGCTTTTTCAGGCAGAGAAATAAATCTGGCGTTAGAATGCAGGTGTGAGCATGACCACACAGCAGAGTTTGAATTTCATTCTAAATTCTCTAATTAGCATAAAATAAAGCTCTAGGGCAACTCATTCCAGGGGAATGACGGCAATTTTAAGCATAAGTGAGGGATTCCTAGGGTTTGAAAGGAATAATCACGCCATTTGTGGTGGATCAGTATCCAGTATATCTCTGGCTCCCACTTCTTTGGCCAGTTCCTGTAGGTAGACCAGTGGATGCTGGAGGACTGGGACATGTGGGTGGCTTACTTCTATCCAAGAATTTGTCCAAATCTGTGCTTATGTCTACCCATAAGGATTTATCCTGCCTCTACTTCAGCTAGCTTCTGTGCTAGGGATGTAAAAATGAGAGCATCTGTCCGGATTGGACCATACACACAAGAGAGGGTAGTCTCCTTTCCACATAACTAACCCTTTACAATGAGGTATCTCCCTCTGGATCTGTATATGTCTTGTCAGCTTTAAAATCTACAGTACATCTCTGTAGTAAGATGGTCAGCCCTGCTTTTAGTGTTATATGCTGCTAGAAACCCGTGAGGCCCACCCATTTTGAGTTTGCCTACTTCAGGTTTTAATAGGTATGCTTCCTAGGGATGCCACTGCCATCCACTGTCTTAAGTGGTTCGAAATTTTACACCCTACAGGAATGAATGCTGTTGACATATCAGAATGTAAATTTAATTGGTTTACTATTCATGGTCTGCATGTATCATTAAGCTGGGGAATGGCTAAACTGTTGTGAAGTCATGGCAGAATGGGAAGTACCTGAGGACTGGAGGAGGGCAGATGTGATTCCCCTTCACAAAAGTGAGAGCAAGACAGAAGCAGGAAACTACAGACCTGTAAGTTTGACCTCAGTGGTAGGAAAATTATGGAATCACTTCTGAAAGAAGAATTATTGAGTACCTAGAGGCCAGCGGGCACAGGACCCAAAGCAGCATGGATTCACAGCAGGGAAGGTCATGTCAGACAAATCTAATTGATTTCTTCGACTGGGTGACCAAAGTAATAGACCAGGGGGGGCTGTGGACATGGCCTACCTAGACTTTAACAAGGCATTTGACACAGTCCCGCACAAAGATTAATAATCAAGTTAGCCAGCCTGGAGTGGGTCCCAGGGTGGTAGCCTGGGTAGCAAACTGGCTGCACAACAGGACACAGAAAGTAATAGTGAATGGAACACATTCCGAAGAAAGGGGTTACTAGTGGAGTACCTCAGGCTCAGTACTGGGTCCAGTCCAACATCTTTATAGGTGACATTGCAGATGGTCTGGAGGAAAAGTATGCCTCTTTGCAGATGACACAAAGATCTGTAACAGAGTTGATACCAAGGGGCAGAAAGATGAGAAGGAACTTGGCAAGGTTGGAGGAATGGTCAGACATGTGGCAACTTAGATTCAATACAAAGAGTGCAAAGTAATGCACCTGGGAAACAAAACCCAGGAGAAGAGTACACAATAGCAGGGGAGGTACTAACAACAACAAAAATGGAAAGAGACCTGGGGGTAATCATATCAGATGACCTAAAGGTGGGTAAGCAATGTGAAAGTCGGTAGGAGAGCCAGGGGGATACTGGGATGCATAGGAAGGGGCATCACAAGTAGAAAAAGGGAAGTGGTTATCCCTCTGTACAGACAGTTGGTGAGACCCATCTGGAGTACTGCGTACAGTTTGGAGACCTCATCTACATAAGGACATAGACAGGATGGAAGCAGTCAGGAGGCAACTAAAATGGTGCAGGGTCTGCAGCAAGCCATATGAAGAGAGACTGAGAGAGCTTAATATGTATACTCTTGATGAGAAAGGAGGGACAGGGGGACATGATAGAAATGTTCAAGTACCTCAAGGGAATCAACAAAGTCCAGGAGGTAGCATCTTTCAGAAAAAGAGATGTGTAAGAACAAGGGCACAATTTAAAGATAGAGGGGACGGCTCAGGGGTAATGTGAGAAATTTTTTTCACGGAGAGAGTGGTGGATACATGGAACAGCCTTCCTGAGGAGGTCATTGGGTCTAAAACAGTGGGGGAATTCAAACATGCATGGGACAGACACAAGGCAATTATAGTTGGGGGTTGCAGAAAGTAGGCTGTTGGTTAACTAGAATCTGCAGCTTATCCAGAAAGGTAGGAAATGGGCAGACTGGGTGGGCCAAGTGGTCCTTGTCTGCGTCAAAGTCTTATGTTTCTATGTAAGCTGCAATGTGTGTTTGTTGTGCATCTGTGTATGTCCAGGTGGGGTTCTGAGCATAACCCTGTATGGAAATGATTCTGTTTCTTAGTTGCCGCTTACAAGATTATGTCAAGCTTATGTAAAGACAAACCTGTTTAAAGTTTTTGAACCTACTCTAACAACATGAGCATGCTTAACAACAAAACAAAGACTAGCATTCTCACAAACATGAATGCAAGCATGAAAAATGTAACAGTTTAATTACCCTATATGGCACATTGGATGTGCTGTCACTGAACTGATCTTCCCAATGGCCCTGCACTTGCACTCAACAGAGTGATGTGTAGAGGTCTCTGATCCACTGTAATAGGTCGGAATCATCTGCTGGACTGGAGGCTGGATTCTTCCTCCAGTCCTTTATACTCTGATGTACTGCATCGACTGTTGGACTGATTGTGTGTCCATGACCATACAATGTATGGTAGATAGTGGTGAATCACAGGTTTGCCTAATAGGTAGCTATCCGCCAGTGTTGTTGTCGGTGGTAGTAGTGTGCCTGCTTGCTTTGTTTCGTCTATGGCAGTACCTTTTTCGGACTTTGTTTCTCCTGACTGGCATGGATGTTTTCCCTTATGGCAGTCATTATGTTGGGGAGGGAGCTCAGGGAGGTACTAGCTGCCCCTCTGTCAGATATTCAACAACTCACTGGCTACAGAGTACTGGAGGAGGACAGATGTAGTCCCGCTCCATAACAGCAGCAGAGGTAGGAGGCTGGCAGCTATAGGCAGGTCAGTCTAACATCAGCGGGTGGGGAGTTAATGGAAACACTATTAAAAGAAAGGCTAGTGAAGTGTCTTTTTTTTTGTAATTCTTTTTCTCTTTGGTCACCAGCCCCACTGGGAACTCCCTCAGATGTGGCGAAGGCAGCCGGTCTTTCTTCTGCCCAACCTGAGATCCTCCCAGCCCAGACCTCCTCCGAGACTCCTACCAGCACCTCCTGCCTGCCTACTCCCCAACCTTTTATACCCCTGAGGTGGGGCCACCACTCCTTACCTTGGTGTCCTTTCTCCAAATCTAGTCGGTAGGCTTGAAAGAGTGGAGGAGGAATCAGAGGCCCAGGAATGAGAAGGGTCTGGTGGTGGGTGTGGCGCCAGCTGCCTGGCCCATCATTGTCCTCCCAGGGGCTGGGGTTTCCCTTGTTCTGGTATCCCCCTCCCGGAAATGTGAACGTGCAATGACATATAGCGCATGCCTGCAGGATGTCTGCCATCACCTCCACACCTTGAGAGAGTGTTCCCTGCAGCACTTCCAGCTTCTACTGGGAGCCGCTACAGAAGGGATCCACAGTCCACCTTCCCCAGGAGGGACAGCAGTCCTCTGGTGCTCAATCCTCTTCTCCCCAGCCGACCCCCAGTGCCCCGAGCTCACTCCTGAACCGGGTAACCAGCATGGCGTGAGGTAAGACAGATGCCTCAGTCCTCAGTGCCATTAGGCTGGCTCCTAGTGAAGTGTCTTGCATGCAGCGGGTTACAAGATCCAAGGCAGCATGGATTCAAGGTGGGGGGCAAATCAGATGAACTGGATCAATTTAATTAATTTTTTTTTGCTATGCTTCATGGGTCTTCTGGCAATAACTCCACGGACCCAGGGATCCCTCTCAGAGTGCCCCTGGATTATCCCCCAGGGCAGAGCCTTTGAAGCCCCCAGACTTGGACCTGTCAGATTTGGATCTCAGTTGCAGTGGGTACCTGGGCCACTATGGGGTTGGGGCATCACTGGGCATGCCGGAGGAATTGTTGCCGATGTTGTGTTTTCGGGGGCATGTCCAGTGGATGCTACAGCATAACCATATCATACATCCTATCGCTTTCCCAGAGCTGCTCTAGCTGGTGCTCGGTAACAGCATCCATGATCACCTGGGAGCACCAGACCAGAGGCACTCTATCTCCCCACCACCCCAGAGGTGGAGAGCATGCTATGGCTGCTCAGTACACCCCAGCCAGCCCTCAAGCATCCAGGTCCATTCCCAAACCCAGGTCACCCGCATCATAGCGGTAAATCTTTCTGCAGTGCCAGCAGGCTGGCCTGAACCTGATCAATTTCTTTGACTGGGTGACCATGGAAATAGATCAGGTGGGGTGGTGGACATAGCCTACTTAGACTTCAGCAAAGTGTCTTTGGCACTGTACCACATGGGAGAGTTATAAGGACACTGAGCAGTTTAGTGGTGGGACCCAGGCGGTAAACTGGGTAAGTAATTGTTGATGAATAAGTGACAGACAGTGGTGAGTAGCGGCATTCACTACAATGAGGAAAAGTGACCAGCGAGGACCTCAGGGCTCAGTGCTGGGACCAGTCCTCTTCAATGTCTTCATAAGTGACATTGCAAAAGAGCTGGAAGGGAAGGTGTGCTTCTGTGCAGTTGACACCAAAATCTGCAGTAGGAGAGATACTCAGGAGGAGTCGAGAGAAAGAGTAGAGATCTGAGAAAACTCAAGAAGTGGTTGAGTATATAGCAGCTGGGTTTCAATGTAAAAAGTGCAGAATCATGCACATAGAGGTACAGAAACCCAGGGTGGTGTATAAAATGGGGGGTAGGTATTGATAGTCACAAAGCAGGAAAGAGACCTTGGGGTTATTATATCAGATGTCCTTAAGGCGGCAGAGCAGTGTGACAAAGTGGAAGGCAGCACCAGTGGGATGCTGGGGTGTATAGGGAGGAATCACCATCAGAGTAGAGATGGTGTTGCCATGGCATCAGCTGTTGTTGAGACCCCCTGGAGTACTGTGTCCAGTTCTGGAGACCCCATCTCCAGAAGGTCATAGACAAGGTAGAAGCTGTCAGGGAGGGCAACTAAAATAGTTGAACTTGTATAAACGCCCTATGGGGAGACCGAAGGATCTCAATATGTACACCCTGCAAGAAAGCAAGGAGGCGGGGGACATGATAGAGATCTAGAAGCACCTTATGGTGGCAGACTACTTACAGGAGGAATATTTTTCAGAGGAGAAGGTATACCAGGACAAGAGGGCATACAATTAAGCTGGAAGGGTTAGTTTAGGAGGGATGTGAGGAAGTACTTCTTCACTCAAAGAGGATAAATGCCTGAACAGTCTACAAGAGGAGATGGTGGGAATGAAAACAGTGG
The DNA here is from genome assembly GCA_016271365.2 of Neoceratodus forsteri. Lineage (NCBI taxonomy): Eukaryota > Metazoa > Chordata > Ceratodontiformes > Ceratodontidae > Neoceratodus > Neoceratodus forsteri. The sequence continues at coordinate 1,026,668,879 of CM057451.1, read as the reverse complement.
TAGGCTTCAAGCATAGATGCATGGGATAGGCGCAAATGAATCTCAATAGAAAAGCTGGAGTTGGGAGTGGCCAGAAATCAGGTAGGGTATGTGGTGACAGTATAGGTAGGGACAGACTAGGTGGGCCAAGGTGTCCTTATCCACCAAAAATTTTATTTTCTGTTTCTGAGTTAGCCAACTGGATGGGGATCCAGCAGACTCAGACTTGATTTAGCACTGTACCTGATTGACATAATGAGGAGTGAGAGGCATCCGCTGGGAATTCATGATGTGAAAGAAATGGCCTCAAGAAGTACAACAATGGTGAATAACATCTGATCTCCACCCTCCCAGTAGACATACATGAGTGAGTAGGGGTAGCACCTTTTGTGGAGAATCAGTGATGGCTAGGGTTGGCAGTGCTGGGTTCCCCTGCTGTTCAGTCTACCCACCCTGTTCTGATTAAAAAATGTCTCACCCATTTTTGAGACCAAGCTTCTCCTTTTATTTTGCCGCCCTGTCCTCTAGGTGCCATGCAGGATGAATTTTCAGGCTCCTGGTGGATATCTTCCTGGCATTGCTAATGTAATGAGAAAACAGAGACCTTCAACTCCCGGTGCGCCCACCATGGCTGTGATGGTGCACCTTGCTATATGGAGGAGCTTGCTGGCTTGGAGCATCTGTGCCTGTGTAAAACTACCTTTGGGAAGCAGTGCCTAAGTGGGTCAAGAAGAAAAAATTACTCACCTGAGTAATGTTGTTTCTTCTAATGGAGTCTGGCTATATTATGACATATGCAGTGAGTCCCAACCTTCGAACTGCTCCGGAGGTGAAAAGAGTTAACTTTCCATGCCAGGCATGGAACTTTGAGCTCGAGCTCGGTTGAAAACTCTGTCTGTTGTTCTTCAAACTCAAACTGTCAGATCTTTGAGCTAAACTCACTAAGGTCCTGTGTGGAAGCTGTAAACCTACACTAACCAACTGGCTACTAAATATAAGAGCATTTTTGGTCCCAAAAGAAAGACTCAAGTCAGGAGACCCAAAAATGAAAAACACAACACCCAGTCACCCCAAAAGGCGGGGTGAAAAACAAACAAGGTGGGCATCTACTAAGTGCCAACACTGCACTGCCACCCATCCCAAAAACAAAGGTTCTGAGAGGGACAGGCAGGGAGGTCATAATATAGCAAGACTCCATTAGAAGAAACAACATTACTAAGGTGAGTAATTTTTTCTTCAAACAACATGAAGTCTTGCTATATTATGACATATGCAGACTACACAGCAGTACCTCCATGGAGGAGGGACAGAACCTACTTAGGAAATAGGCTCTGAAGCACAGCTGTGCTAGAACCGAGCATCACTCCTAGCCTGGATGTCCAGAGAGTAATGCTTGTTAAAAGTGTGAACTGTTTTCCAGGTAGCTGCTTGACAAATCTCTAGAATGGGGATGTCCCTGGCAGCAGCCAGGAAGCAAGCCGTACCTCTGGTAGAGTGAGCCCTCAGGCCTGAGGAGGAACCTTACCCAGCTTTCATAACAGAATTGGATACAGAGACAATCCACCTGGCAATGGATCTTTTAGTGGCAGGTTTCCTTTACCAACCTCACCATAAGTGAGGAACAGTTGGAGGAGTCAAACCTGTAACCCTTAGCACGCTCAATGTAGTAACTAAGGGCTCTCTTCACATCTAAGCTGTGCAGCCTCCTCTCGCCAGAGGAGGAATGGTCAGTGAAGTACACTGGAAGAAAAATAGATTGATTAAGGTGGAAATCTGAAACCACCTTGCAAGAACTTCCTGTTAGTCCTGAGGACCACCTTATTTCTATGAAAGGAGATAAAATCAGGCTCCACTGACAAAGCTTGTAATTCACTTATCGTCTGGCAGAAGTGATGGCTACCAGAACACAGTCTTCCAAGTCAAATACTTAAGCTCTGCTGAAGACAAAGGCTCAAGGAGGTTGCATAAGCTGAGCAATGCGAACATTAAGATCCCAGGCAGGGCAGGGTCCCTGAATGGAGGTTGGTGAGTAACTCTATAAAAACTTGGAGAATACAGGATGAGCTGAAAGAGAAGAGGGTTTACCTGCTGAAATAAAAGCAGACACAGCTGCCAAATGCACCTTTAGGGTAGTTGGTCTCAGCCCAAGTGTTTAAATGGACCATATAATCCAGAACTGTGGGTAAGTCAGCAGATTCTGGGGAAATATGCTTCCCAGAACACCATATGGAAAACCTCTTCCATTTGGAATTGTAAGTAGCTCTGGTGGAAGGCTTTCTAGAAGCCTTCAATATATCCATTACACCTTGGGAGAGGTGTAGATCAGCAAACTCTAACTCTTCAAGAGCCAGGCCTTGAGATTGAGAGATTTGAGGTCTGGTGCCAAACCAGTCCCTGAGCACAGGTTAACAGATTGTGATTCCTGAGAAGACACAGGGAAGATGGACTGCTAAGGACAGTAGGAGTGGATACCAGGGTTGTCTGGCCCAATCTGGAGCAATCAGAATCACTTTGCAGGATTGAGATCTGATTTTGACTAACACTTTGAACAGGAGAGGGAAGGGGGAAGCATAGAGAAACTTCCCTTCCCAATTGAGAAGGAAGGCATCCGAGGGACTGAGCCCGACACTGGGGGCCTGCAGCAAAAAGGGAAGTTGGTGATTGTCTGGGGCTGCAAAAGATATATCTGTGGGGTGCCCGATCTGGCAAATATTACCCCAGGACCAGGGGGTCCAGTGACCATTCGTGATGGCCATGGGAAATCCTGCTGAGAGCATCTGCCAGGACATTGTCCTTGCCTGGGAGGTGAACTGCCGTAAGGGAGGTGTTCAGGGAGTAAGCCAGAGACCACAACTTCATTGCCTCGGTGCACAAGGCCATAGACCGATGCCTCCTTGCTTGTTGATGTACCACATTGCGGTGGTGTTGTCTGTTCTGACCTGTACAACTTTGTTCTGAACAGATTTGGAAAAAGCTTGAAGTGCTAGAAAAACTGCTCTGAGCTCCAACAGGTTGATGTGAAGCAGAGATTCCTGAGGGACCACAATCCCTGGGTAGTGAGGTGCCCATGTGAGCACCCCACCCAAGAGGGATGCATCTGTAGTAAGGATTAAAGAGTGAGACTGAGTGACAAAGGGAACCCCTTGTCTCAGGTTGTTCTGATCCTGCCACCACTGTAGGGCTTGGATCAGGGTTCGAGTTACTGGGATCAATTTGGTTAGAGGGTCCTTTCTTTGAGACCAAAAGGCTCTCAAATGGAACTGAATGTCACTCATCTGAAATCTGGCTCCTTGCACTACTGCTGTAGAAGCAGCCATGTGTCCCAGGAGTTGCAGAAAATGCCTTGCTGGTCGAGAGACCTGCAGGGTGAATGAGGAGGCCAGAGAGACCAGGGTCCTTGCCCTGTCCAAAGGAAGGAAGGCTCTGGCTTCCTCTGTGTTCAGTTCTGCACCTATGAAGGTGAGAAGCTGGACAGGCTCTAGAACTGACTTTGGAAGATTGAGAAGGAAACCTAGAGAGGTAAGCAGTTGCTGAGTCATCTGAAGATGTAATATGACTTGGTCTGGAGACTGGCCTACTATGAGCCAGTTGTCCAGGTAAGGGAAGATGGCAATCTTTTGCCTTCTTAGGTAGGCAACTGCTACTGCCAGGCATTTGTGAATACCCTTGGAGCAGAGGTGAGGCCAAAGGGCATTGCTCTGAACTGGTAATGGCCTGAGGGCAGCTCGAACCTGAGGTACTTTCGATGGGAGCTTCTGATGAGAATATGGAAGTAGGCATCTTTGAGGTCCAGGGATGCTAGCCAGTCCCCTGGCCTTAGAGAGGGTAAAATAATTCCCAGAGTCACCATTTTGAATTTTGGTTTTAAGAGGTGCTTGTTTAGGTATCTGAGATCCAGGATGGGCCGCCATTCTCCTGTCTTTTGGGGGTATGGAAGTACCTGGAGTACAATCCTTTGCCCTGGTGTGGGGTGGAACCCTTCCACGGCTCTGAGAGCCAGGAGGTAGAGACTTCTGCCTCTAGGGCAAGTGCCTCTGATGGATTTGCAGGTGGAAAGGATCTGGTTCTCATCTTTGGAAATTTTTTGAAGCTGAGAACCAGTCCCTGGCTACTACTTCCAGGACCCACTTGTCTGATGTTAGAGACTTCCAGTCCTGGACAAAGTAAGCCAGCCTGCCCTACCGGTAGTGGAGAATCGGCCCTGGCCACCCCATCAGGGTGCCTGTTTGGCAGGGGCTTTAGGCTGAGGGGTGGAAGCAGGTCTGCTCCTGCCCGTCTGCCTCTCCCTCTAAAGAACCCCCTCTGGGCATAAGCTGAAGAGGAGGCCTGGGCTTGGTAAAAGGCCTATGAAAGGCCTGCCCCTGCCTCTGGAAGGCTGCCTTTGAGGAGTGGCCTGCCTTTCCTTGGCCTGTGCACTCCTATAGGTGGTCCTATACTCATCCATTTTCTTCATGTAATTCTCTGTCTGCTCCCAAACAGAGAATTACCCACACAGGAAAATCCATGGCCTCAGTCTGGGTATCCTGTGACAGGCTAGTACATCTGAGCCAAGCCATTCTCTGAAGAGCCACAGATGTAGCCATGACTCTTGATGACACATCATTAGAGTCCACTGCAGCATGGAATTGCACCTTGGATGCCTCAATACCATCAGCAGCCACCTGCTCCAGCTCCTTGGCAAGCTGGCCAGGGACCTGCTTTGCTAGAGCCATAACAGTATCCCATCTGGATTTCTGGTATCTAGCAACATAAGCCATATAATTTGCCTGTCTGAGTCCCAAAGATGCTGCCATGTACTGTTTCTTTGCCATGGCATCAATCCTCCTGGAGTCCTTGTCAGGGGTGTGAAGCCAAGGGAATATTAGCCTTGTCACAGGCTGCAGCCTGCACTACTCAACATGGCTGCATTGTTGTGTAAGGAACTCCGTATCAGAGCCTGACAATGTGTACCTCTTGTCCATTCTCTTATCCACAGGAGGTATAGTGTGAGGAGTTTTAGAATTTTTACTGTCTGTTTCCCAAAAGATTTATGCAAAGGAATAGACAGTCTCCTAGACTCTGGGATATCCATCATTTCTGCATAGTCAGGCTCCTCTTGATCTTTTTATAAAACATAAAATGAGAAGGGGACTCAGAAAGCCTAGGAGGAGGCACTCCTGAAGGTCTGTCTGGGGAGATGTCCTGTTCAATGGCACATCAGACTTTCAAATCCACATTCACTCTCCTCTTATTCCTCTTCCCCTCCTCTGGTTCATAAAATTGCTCTAAATCATACTCTTGGACCGGTGGAACCGACCGAAACCGTAAGCTTACCTGATGGTGCCGTTCGGTCAGAACGAGAAGCGACTGGACAATTTTAATCGCTTTGGCTATTTCTTCAGCGGTTGGAGAGGAAAGTTTGGCTCCACACCAGCTGATTTCCTAGTCCTTTTGCTGGAACCGACTCCTCTGAGTCGGCTCTCCTTGCCCAAGGAAGTCTCGCCCTGGTCAGAGGGCACCCCTCCGGTTCGGTTTCAACTGAACTGGGCTGGCCATCGCGGTCAACGGACTTTTGGCCTCCTTTCCTGCTCAACCTCTCTTTTCCAGGGTAGCTGCAGGAACATTTTGCATATCTGGCAGTCTGCATTGAGGTGGTCAAACCCAGACAATAAACACAGGTGGTGTGGGGTCAGCCTTAGCAAAGACTTCCCCACAGACACGCGGTGTTGAAACCCAGTGGGCCTGGTTTTTCTTTTGGGTTTCTCAGACATAGTGCCAGTCCTAACCAAACTTGCCCGTTTATGGCAATTCGCCAAGCAAGACTCTCTTATCGGTTCCCAACCGTGTCGCAGGTAAATGGAAAAAACGCGTAATTAAATCCGTTTTTAGAACCGCACTCTAAAAGACAGATTAATATATTTTAAACAACCTGATCGGTTCAAACCGAACCGATAACCATTTACAAGTTCCACACAGAATAGAATTAATGTAAAACCTATCTAGTACTTAAATACTACAGACAGAGCTTGAACCGATTGGTTGCGGTTTAAATTCGGTCAAAAACCAGAAAATAATACTTTAACCGACAAAATGAACAGAGCAGAAGGAGAAATCTCCGGGCGACTGTTCAGTGGTGAGTAAAATCTGACAGTTTGAGTTTGAAGAACAACAGACAGAGTTTTCAACCGAGCTCGAGCTCAAAGTTCCATGCCTGGCATGGAAAGTTAACTCTTTCACCCGGAGCAGTTCGAAGGTTGGGACTCACTGCATATGTCATAATATAGCAAGACTTCACGTTGTTTGAAGAGGACAGAACAGCACAGGGCTGAGGTTAAGTTATTCCTCTACCTAAGTAAAGTACTTGTCAGAATCATACAACCATGTTAGGTAGTCATGAGACAGACAGATCTGGGGATGGCTCCGGGGTGCTTGCTGGTCTTAGTGAAGATTTGGTATGACTCCTCCCACTTCTCTCTTTCTGCTGGCATGTATCTTGAGTTACGGGTCTGAACCCACGGGCAGGCGCTGCAATTCCCCAGACAATGGCTGTGGCGGGATCCATGCCTGCCTTGTAGAGGAAGATGGGGTAAGACCTGAATGCCCACCTTATGTTTTTGGTTGGGGAGTAAAGGCTGGCTCTGTGGTGGTGGGTACAAGACATTATATGCAATGTAACATTAAAGAAATCGACCCTCCGGGGACCTTCCATCACACCTCTTGCCTTCTGCAGTCGGAGTCTGTAAAGAATGCAGTTGAAACAGTTACAATTCGTGCAGCTTTGCCATACTGTCAAGGAGGCAGTTCAGCTGGCATGCTTCAACAACCAACCCAAGCTGCGGTTGGCTCGTCTGTTGCTCTGAGGTTTGCCACCAAAGTTTTGACAGGTTGACTCCCACCAGCTGACAGAAATGGCAGCCCGAGTCAACAAATTACTTTGTCCTGCCTTCTTCCTATGCAGTGGTCACTTCAAGGGTGGCTTGATCTGCATCTTTGAAACTGAGGTCCGGAAATGAGTGGCCCCTCCTGCTTGGGTCCACTTGAGGCCGCAGCATCAGGCAAAATACATGAATTAACAACAGCAACAGTAAATAATGTTTTGGGAGCTGGCAGGAACCTGATCATTAGTTAACTATTAGCTTAGAGGGATAAAGTGGTTAGAGTATGGAAATGGAGGAAAGCAACTTATTAAGAATGCATCAGTGTATGAAAGGAGAGCCCTCCTTCCTCTTCTTGTAATGATCGAGTTCAGGCAAAGCCCCAGACACAACATTAACCCCTAACCCCACCAAAAAATTAAAATAAAGGCTTAGCTAGAGACAAAACTATCACTATAAACATTTTTGTGGTTTGCTCTGGATTAACAGTTTGAGGTTACAGATAAAATGGATATCATGAGAAATGCTGGTCTTAGCAGGCAGAAAGTTAGTTTGAGGAGCAGCCCAGTAAGTGCCATCTCCAGTTCATATTCAGGTGCTGATGAGCAGGAGACAGTGTGCTCAGTGCCAGGCAGAACCCAGTGCTTAGCTGGAGCAGCCTTCCTCCAAACAACAACGGACAAAAGCTTGAAGGGCTGAGCACTCAAAGCAAGGAAGGACATCTTTCCTTCTCTGAGTGTTCAGTCCTTCTGATTTTGCTGCTGTTCACACTGAGGTGCTGCTGAAGTCATGTGCAGTCAGGTACGAAATTAATCTGGTTATAGTTTATAAGGACTTTTGTCCTTTAGAGAGCATGATTTGGTGTTTTGCTTGTGGTGGTGGGAGTGCAACTTGAGCGCACAGAGTACTGGCAAGATGATTTGAACCTCTCCTTTTCTGAAAACTATGGGCACTAAGCACAAAGCGGGAGGTGGTACACAAAAAAGCACATACCCCACCTATGTAGATGCACACCTGTTGGACAGGAGTGCTCATACTGGCATTCACCTAACGTGGCCACCTCTCCACTGCTCCTCCCCCGGCGCGCAGGACTCCTTGAAGCGGCAGGGGAGGAGTCAGGTCCTGGGTGGGCATCCAATAGGATGCCATCCCGAGTCCTGAAGTGGATCCCTCGCATAGTGAGGCGTGCGTGGTCCGTAGTGCATGCCACGGCAGGCACTTGGACCTGCACACCAGTGGTGGGTTGTGAGTCCCCCTTCCGGCACCACCACCGCCTCCCCTGGTGTCGCCTGTACATGCCAGTCGGTGCCGGGCACTCACCCAACTGGCAGTCCCAGCCCCCACTGCCCACTGGGTCGTGGCAGCATTGGGGGTCATGGCTATCATCCCTCCATGCCTGGCAGAAGGCATCTGTGAGGACGCACAGAGGGATTACGGCAAGGTCTAACCTGGTGTACTCTGCACCACCCTCTGCACCCATGCGGCCAGCACTACGATTTTATTGCATACCGTATAGCTCTGTAGCTTGCCCCCAGAATACCCCCAAATATTTATGGTCCGTGCGACAGGGAAGTGGCCATGTTCTCACTTGTGCCCCATTTTGTGAATGCCACACGGGTCCACGTGATCCCATTATGTAGCATCTATATTCGATGCCAATGCGCCCGTTTATGGGCGTGCTGGCATCATGCATAGAGCCCATTTTTTTGTAGGTGTATTATATGGCACAATTGTGAATATTTATTATATAGAATGGAACTGTGAATTCATAATGAGTACATTTTAAAAATTAGTTTACAATTTCTTAGCAAGGATATATCTGAGAAAAGATTGGTTAACCAAATATTATAAAATGCTGTATATTTCTACTAGCTTTTTGTAGGCAATCACCTGAGGAAGCCTGTAACTTCAGAAGCGGCTTGTAAAGGATTATTTTTCCTGGTCAAATTGTTTTGCAATAAATAAAATAAGTGAAGGACAAGAAGGAAGTCAAGGTGTCTGCTTGAAACTTTCAGTGCCCCTCCTTTTTCAATGGTTTAGGTGGACATACTGCCCTGTTGCTCATGCATGTTGCAGTTTGACATCACTTGTGATGACATAAGGTCAAACTGCACTCAGGAAAAATATCATTGACAGTTTTATTACAGCCATGGCATATTCCTTCCTTCCTTCTTTCTATCTGTCTATCTATCGACTGAACCGTGCCTTTAGCTTGGTGCCCGCCTCTCCGCTGCCCTTCCCATTCACAGCCCTCTCCTCACCTCGACAATCCTCAGGATTATCACCTGGATCTAGCATGCAGGGGCAGAAGCTACTGCAAGCACTGGGCTAGACCACTCGCTGAGGGGGGTGAGGGGTTCTCAGAGTTATCAAAGCATGCTACTTGAGATATTTTCTTCTATTAAAGCCCACCTACCTCCCATAGTTGTGCATGCCCACACAATGCCAATCCTATGGTGGGAGAGGTAGCATGACATCTGAGCTCATCTGCAAACCACCACAGGAAGTGCTAGCACAGTAGGTGGTGAGAGAGCTCCCTCTGAGTGGAGAGCACTACCTCTGTTGTGTGAAGACAGCTCCACTATTCACTTCCAGCATGAGCGTGGGTCTCCAATGTTGTAGTGCTACCCACTACTCTCAGTAGCACTAGGCAATGCCCCTTTTGACTTTTTAATGGTAAAGTAGACAAACATAGCAAATAAGGGGTCAAGGAAAAAGGGACCTTGGGTCCTAATAGGGGCGAAGGATCACAGCTTGGAATCTAAGGGGACAGAGAGTGCTATAACTTTGGATCTAAGTGGATTGTGAGGACTATACCTTGGGATCTAAGAGGTAGAAAGTGTACCTTGGGATCTCTGCAGGATCTTCACCTTCTCTTGCAGAAATGCAATCTGTTTATCCTGTAAAAAAGTTCAGAGAATCAAAAATGGAAACAGACTGCATTCAGATTATCTGACTGAATTACAGTTTTTGGCCCTCTTCAGAGACCTCTTGCTATTACACACAAGATACAGTGGCAATCTGAGATTTCCTTCAGTAGGCTCTCTTTACTTAAATGGATAAATATACTGCTTGCGTAGAACTGTTTGACTAAATACCAGAGTGCCACTGAAGCAGAGTTTTCCATAATAACATGAAGTTAGTGCTGATGTATAGTGAGAGATTTGTAATTTGGACCAAGAAAGGCACACTAAGCTGTAATAGCTTGTTTCTAGGTGAGTCCTTGGAGGTGGGTTTCATTGTCCAATTTTTAATGACAGGAATGCTGGCCATGATACCAAGCTAACTCCCTTAAGTAGCTTGTGATCTTTAATTTCCACCCGCACAAGAACCAGAGATGGTCAGGAGGGACCTCGGTTGAACATCTCACCTGAAGGATGACACCACAGCAGTGCAGCACCCCTCGTACTGCACTATGGGTGTTTTGCATAGCTTACAGAGCAGGCAGGTGTAGTTCAAGCTTCCTTGGAGTGTAACTGATACTGGTGGAAGGTGAGAAACCAACAGCACTAGAGAATGAAGCCTTGTGTTTATCCACAGGGCAGATAACTCCATGGGTGCGAGCAAGGCACTCTTTCACACACTGCTCTGCCACCATACTGTACCTCAGTGCTGACCAAGAAACTACCCATGGTCAAGGTGCTGGGGTACTATAAATTAACTTTCCTCATCATCTTGTCTGAACCATTGCTTGAGTTTGGATGAATCATAACTATAGGAGTACGTATTCATGCATTTGTGTGCAGTATACTCTAGATCTTCATTGGGGATATCGCCTCTATAGGATCACAGTAAGCCACAGTATCAGGACCTTCTGGAAACTTTGTCTAGCTGGGGCCACCCATGATAACATACAACACTGGTGCCTATAAATCATGGGCAGCCCCTCACTCCTCAGTTCTTTCTTTTGACATCAACACTTATCAGACCTGCAGACAAACAACACCAGCACTTGTAAACAAACTCTGGTCTGAGCCGATATGGCTGCTCAGAGTGGCAAGAGCGATGAAAAGGAATTCACAGTACTCTCGCCACGCAAATTAGCAGCCGTATTGATGGTTAATGGTAACGGAATCATGATGCAGGATACTTATGCATGTGCAGTTACCCCTAGAGGCAGCCTCCTGCACAAGATGGCAGTGATTACAGCAGTGCGCCTGTGCTAATTCATGCAAGAGCAGTTTGAGCTAGCACCACTATGTTGTGCATGGCGGCCTTCACTTCTGCAACTGTGGAAGAAAAGTGCACCATGAAGGGGTGTGGTTTGCAGCCTGCGGAGCGAAAGGACGATAAACAGCACCACTGGAAATATAAAACCATCAAGCTCTCAAAGTGTGAGATCATAGAACACTGACAGCCCTGGTAACATATTGTATAAAAAGGTTTGCTAACCTTAAAGCCCTACATGATCAGGGACCGGTTACCTGCAAGACTTCTTGATACCCTACTGCCCTCCGTCCTCTCTGTTCCACCCGATGAAGGATTGCTAGAGATTCCCAGAGATGCGTTTAAAAACATCAGGTGCCGTGCTTTTCGGCTCCAGCCCTGTGGAATTCTCTACCTAGTGGGCAAAGAGAATGCCTGACCGTTGACAGACTTAAAACGAGTTGAAACATATTTATTTAATTTAGCCTTCCCTAATGATTAATGTATTTTAGCTTCTTGTTTTAATGTTTTATCTGTATTTGGTTTTATATACAGTGTCTTGGTTTCTGAAAGGAGCTATAGAAATAAAGTTTGATTTGATTCGATATGTTTGCTATGTAGACATTTTGTATATAACCTCCGGGTCATGCTGAAAATAGGTATTTGACTGCCTAGTGCACTTACCTGGTTAACAAAGACTAACTAAACAAATGTGACCAATCATAACACATCTTTTAGACTAGAACTACTTTGAGGCCTTAGGAATTGATAGTGTCCCTTTAAAACTAGAGCTGCCCCCTCCCAAGAAAAAAAACAACACTTTCTTTCAAGGCCCACCAAATACTCTCTGTGTGAATTGGTCTAATGGATTTCAGGCATCCAAACAGCAACCTGATGGCACAAGGTCCAAAGCACAGTGGCTAGGGCACAACTCTGAGATTATCAGAACCCCACCTCCTCTACAACTGTAAAACTCTGCCCTGGTTGGTAGATCACTGATCCCCACTCGCCAGATACTGCTGGTACTTGGCAGGCCAGTTGAAGAGATCCAGTACATACAGGCGACACCTTATGAAAAATCAGCTAAACTCCTTATATTTTCCTATGGAGCAGCTGATCAGGTAAGCAAATGTGTAGATGTAGGTTTCTGGATTAAAAAAATAAACATCACGAACAGTGAAGAAAATGAAAATACGTACCTACCGTAATTCCTGATCTTTCTGTGTATCTTCACCATTTATCACATTTGGGTTCTGGGCCGGAGAGTCACGACCCCGCAGGAGCTTTGGGGGATGGGTAGGAGTCGACACTCCGACAATTGCCTCTCGAGGCCGGGCGCACTGCACGTGCTTCTCATGGGTTGGCTGTTAGTGCCATCGACCCGCCCTCCCATCAGTTCTGAGTTGCCAGAGAGTAAGAAAGGGTTGAGAGGGAGGGACAAGGAAGTTCAAGGACAGACAAATGAAAAGATAAACAAACTAAAAGGAGAAATAAATGACGGAGAGGACAGAAGGAGACTGAGAAAACTAAGGGGTTGGGAAGGGGCCCCAGTCTCTGGAATCAGTAAAGGAAGAGGAAGGAGGAGGAAAAAACAAGAAATGGGAGGGGAGGGCATACCCTGGACTGTTGACTGTCTCCAGACTGTATTAGGAGCTGCAAAAAGTAGCCAGAAGGGCTGAATTGCCAGAATTCAAGGCACAGAATCACTGGCAAGAACTCCAGCATGAGCAGAGCGACTATTCTGGAAAAGAAAGGACAGGATACAGGGTTGTACCCCCACCCGAAACCACATATCTGGAATGGGAGAAACAAAAGTTTCCTTAATTAAATTGAGGATGAGTTCCTAGACAAGAAGCGGAAGATGATAGAGGGAAGAGAGAGAGAGAGAGAACAGAGGGGCAACCACCAACCCCATCCCAAGGGGTGGGGCCAAGAGTGAGGAGAGAAGTGCCCTCTCCCGATCCCTCGCCCCTCCTGCCAGAAGGTAAAATCCCCTATATGCCCCAGGTCACCCCGCTCCTGACCAGTGTAAAGGAAGTGGGATAGGGGCACACAAAGATGGGGACCCAGAGACTGAGGCCCCAGGGGGATGAGAGTTTATGATGAATGGTGAAGATACACAGAAGATCAGGAATTACAGTAGGTCCATAATTTTCATATCTTATTTGTGTCAATCTTCACCATTCATCACTTAAAGTGATAGCGAGCCCCCCCAGAAGGGAACCCCTAGACCCTAAAGGACTAGAGTCCCTTATACCACTCGGAGAAACAAAGAGAGGAGAACCTTTACAGGCCTGGTGAGGCCTGGAGACTGGGGAGAGTGAGACGGGGACCCCCAGAGGGGCAGGAGGCCACCCTGACAGACGCCACCACCCTACAGCAGAAAAGGTTGGTTCTCTGGTACACAGAGGAAATCACCCCACGCTGGGCCAAGGGTGACAACTGGGAAAGACGTAGTCATGCCATCCACCTAGTGTAGATCGCTGTCCCTACTTCCTGGAGGCTACCTTGCTGGTGTGGTAGATGCCCTCACTTGGTGCCTTGTAGCTCCGGGCCACATGCAGATAATGTACGTACCTTGTCTGGTTACCTCTCAATCAGGCATAAAGGGCTAGGAGTTGACCTAGCCTGGACCACAGAAACCTATCATAGGTTGCATAGTGGGCGTGATGAGCAGAAACTGAAAGAAGGAACCATGCCGAGTAGAGGTCCTCCTCCCAGAAGTCAAAATCCGCGAATCTTGATCTGGGGGCGGTCCGTGGAGGCGCGATGCCAGCTGTGTCAGTCCCTGACGAGGGATGGAGGCATACAACCTGGAGACTCCGGGGGGCACAATACCTCTGACCGGATCCCTAGGGGCTGGGACTCCGGAAAAGGGTCTTTGCCAGAATCGCAATGACAGCTCCTGGAAAGGAGCAGGCCAGGGCACCACAAGGGTGGCCACACTAAAGTCACCTAAAGGCACGCGTCGAACGCTCCGGATTGTGCTGAGTGGGTGGGGTGACACGCAGGTCTTCCATCATCCTCACGAGGAATTGCTGATACTCCACGCAGATCAGCAGCAGGAGATGTGGACAGAATTCTCTCCTCCGGAAGAGGAGGATGAGGAAGCAGAAGGCCTCGGAGATCCAGAGGTTGGCTGCTCAGGAAGAGGGTGGAACACCCACTCGTCCATGGCCCTAATGTACATAGGGAAGTGGACAGCCACCCCTGAATTGCTCCCAGAAGAGAGGTCCCTTGGGGCCACAAATGCCTGGGAGAGCAGGAGATGGTGACAGAGGAGTGGGGGACTAAGTCAACAACAGAAAGCGACCGTCCTCTGTCCGGGCAAGAGAGGCACCACGAACCTCAAGGGAAGGAGGAGCTCTGGAAAGCCCAGCCGACAGCTGATCAACCACGCTGGAACTACCTAGACTGTGCCCTGAAGAATCCCCCTTTGAGGTAACAGGGACCGTGAAAATCCAAATGGATGGTCCCTTCCCTCCAAAGACCAGGGCCCTCTCGGAGGAGACTGAGAAGGAGAGGATGGGGGTCACGCTATGACTCCTTCCCGAACCCGCTGGGTCCCAGAAAGGGTCGCCGATCAAACCCTAGTCTCTCGACCCCGAATCCAAAAGAGCCCTCTTCCTCGCAAACACCAGCCTAGGCAGCCAAGGAAACTACCAGGGTGTCCACATGGGTTGCCAACTCCAAAGAGTCGAACAGCCAGTCCAAACCAGACTCTGAGTCCATCTCCGAAGAGTAGAGACCGAAGTCCGGTGCCAGACCGTATGCAGACATCCGCGCCTGTCTGGACTGAAGGAGGCACCAGTCTGGGTGTCCGCACCAGAGCGGCACCAAACTCCCCCGGCACCTGAATGGTGCCCGAAGAAGAGACGGCACCGAGAGTGGCAGCAGAGCCATAGTCAATGTTTATCATGGTGCCGTCCATCCCATGGCGCGTGACAGCTCACCAGAGTCAGGGATGGCACCGATAGCCACTGACAGCTCCCACAGCACCATGTCCTGCTCGGGCGGTGCAAGCAGCACCTGAGCTAGACACGCACTATCCCCAGCCTCAGCACCATGAACGCGCCGAGGTGAGAAACAGTCAAAGATGGCACCACAGAACCTCCCACGGCACTATCAGCACCCATCGGCACCGCGAACGGCGTCGACAGCAGAGACGGCGCCGAGTGGTGGACCAGCGTGACCATAGTACCATCATGGCCCACAGCCCATGAACAGTGCTGAGGCTCAAAACGCACTGATGGATGGCGTCAAGGATGGTGCCGACCAAGCTTCCCAGCCTGAGGAAGCGACACGGGCGATTGCCAAGTGGTGCCTCCCACCCACTCCTCAGGAGGAACAGACTGGGCCTCCTGCACTGTGGAAGGAATTCTGCCACGGTGAGGCTACTAGAAGCAGAAGCCCCCTCCACCCAGTCCGTATAGAACTGGGAGTGGACCGGAGGAAAGGCCGAGAGACCAGCGGCTTGGCCCGACGTGCGCGGCCCGCCCCTGAATGTCGGCAGAGCCCATCCAACTTTCCACGCTGCATTGATCGAGGACACGGCGATCCATGGAGAAGCAGGCATCGCACAAATCCATGTCATGAAGTGAGCCAAGACACAAGAACAATGATCATGCTGGTAGGTAATGGAATACTGCGGCCACACAGATACTGATGCATAGGGCGCCCTAGCTTTCAGCGATTGTTTTGCCCTCCGACGAGAAATGATAGACGGAAAAACAATTCAAAAACAGACTCAATGTCACTGAAAAATAATAAAAGGAACAGTCTTACAACAGCGTGGTAGGGCAAAACGGAACTGGCAGGTAGATTTTCGGCATCGAAGACACGAGAGTAGGTTGTTGCTGCTGGAGCTCCTTATGAGGTGCAACCTCTAAGCGGAGATGAAAAACTGGCAGGAGGCGGGGTCAACGACACCTAATGGCAACCTGCGGCGGCAACCCAGTCGCGTTGGCATCGAGGGTGGTGCCGTCGGTGTGTCGACTCCCGCATCCCCCAAAAGAGCTCCATTGGGGACGTGACTCTCGGCCCGAACCCAAATGGGATGAATGGTGAAGATTGACACAGATAAGATCAGCATATTTAAATATGCCATTTTTGATGGACAATGAATAACAGTTTTTAGATAAGCAATCTGCTCAAACGTGAGTCAAAGAAAATTATGCACACATGCCCTCAGGCTAAAAAGGATTAACCTAAAAAGCCATCAGCTATACACCACATACAGTATAAAGGTTTATTCTGAAACCACATGTTTAACACTAATGGAAAACAATGCAAGGCAGACACTGGCTAAAATGACACTGAAGGCACATTACATTAACACATTGTTTTACGTGTGCCAACAAGCCCCACAAGCTTTGGCAAAGAGAAATGCATAAACTCATACAGTGAATATAGTCCCAACTTAGTGATGGAACACTTAATAAGCAAAATATTCTGACACATAAAGTACAACAAAACTAAAAAACATTTATACAAAACATACAGGAAAATGTAACAGCATACATATGTACAAATATAAACTGAAACCACCACTGCCGATTCAAGTGTACAGAGAGGCTGGCAATCTGCAGTTTTAAAACCCTGCTTTGGCTTGAAACAGAAACAGATCCTCCCTGGATGAACTAGGTGGGGTTCTTTGGACCAGCTCATTTACTCCACTGCAACAAGCAATTACTGATAGCTCCACTAGAGATATATTACCACCCAAACTTTAAGGCAAAGCTAAGAAAATGGACATAAGTGTTTACTGCTCCCTGGGGACTTGAAAGTAAGCCAGCAATTATTTGAGATGATTTCAAACCGGCTACCCAATCTGGCAACTTTGGATCTCTGTTCTAAGTTACAACTACCACAGCTTCAGCAGCCCAGCCCGCTGTTTGTAAAAAAGCCTAATAAGGTTTAACAAACTAAAACATTGCAAGTGCACTCCAGGCCCTCACACAAGCCCACAGACACATGTATACACTGGTTAGAAATGTCAGGGCCAGCCTTAATCATTCTGGGCCCTGTGCAAAGCCCCTTGTCGGGGCCCCCAATCCATTCCTGTGCCCCCCACATCTAACATTTACACCTAACTAACCCTCCTGGCCTGTATTAATAAAGCAGTAGCAGGTCTACTACCTTAACCAGCATCTTTTAATTAGTGCTATTGACTACACTGAATTATTTGACTTCACCATTGGAAATTAATCTGACTGAGCCTGGAGCAAGAACTAAGTAAATATGGTACTACTGCCGTATTCATTTCTGTAAGAACAGGGACATCATCACTGGACACTCACACCTCAGATACTCTGATTTGCAAACAAGTTAAACAATTTAACTTTTCTGGAGGTGTGAGAGAATAGAGAGGATTATCATAGGAGGCAGTATAAGCTCAGCGGTTTAAGGTTCTGAGCTGCAAACCTGAAGACCTCGGTTTGAATCCCACAGTCCCTACTTGCATACTGTGTGACTCTGAGTAAGTCACTTAACTTCCTTGTGCTTCCCAGATTGCACCTGTAAACAAGCTTTCAGTTTAGTGTGTCTCCCTGGTAAAAAAAAAAAAAAAAAAGAAAATCACAGGCCACCTGTCAGGTTTTTACCTGGTGATCAGGTTTTCAGGTCCCTATCAGAAAATCCAGTTTTGCTCTGTGTTGGTCAGATTTTTGAGCCATCAGTAAGCAGAGGTCAACCTTAATTTTTTTTTGCTCTAGCCAGCAAGGCAAGTTGATTCAAACAAATTGCACAAGGAGGGTTGGGGGATACTGGGATGCATAGGGAGAGGCATCACCAGTAGAAAACAGGAAGTTGTTATCCCTCTTTACAGACAGCTGGTGAGACCACCTGGAGTACTGTGTGCAGTTCTGGAAACCCAGTCTCCGCAAGGACATAGACAAGATGGAAGCTGTCCAGAGGAGGGCAACTAAAATGGTGCAGGGTCTGCACCAGAAGACATAGGAAGAGAGACTAAAGGAGCGTAATATGTATAGCCTTGAGGAAAGGGGGGCATGATAGAAACTTTCAAGTACCTCAAGGGAATCAACAAAGTCCAAGAGGTAGCATCTTTCAAAAAAAAGAGGTGTGCAAGAACAAGGGGCACAATTTGAAGATAGAGAAGCGGCTCAGAGGCAATGTAAGGAAGTATTTTTCACAGAGAGGGTTGTGGATGCATGGAGCGGCCTTCCGGAGGAGGTTGTGGAGTCAAAACAGTGGTTGAATTCAAGCATGCATGGGACAGTCATAAGGCAATTCTAGGGATTGGGGTAGAAAAGAAGTAGGCTGCTGGTTAACTAGGATCTGCAGTTTATCCATTAGGTAGGAAATGGGCAGACTGGGTGGGCCAGTCGGTCCTTATCTGTAAATCAAATTCTATGTTTCTAGCCCCCAATTATAATGGTAAATTTTGATCACTCATACAGAAACAGTGCAAGCCAAGAAATACTCTGATTGCACATTTATCCTGCTCCCACATTGCTTCCAGCTTCCCAGCAGAAAAAGACTGCAATGCCATCACACACAGTGAGCCCCTTACTGTTTTGTACCATGGCCTCCTCTCTTTCTCACACACACACACACACACACACACACACACACACACACACACACACCAAACCAGTGGATATCACAACAGCAAATGTTCAATCAAGCAGTCCTAGCTCTACACACACACACACAATAGCTGACATCATCATGCACCTCCTGCAGCTATGCCTCACCACCACCCACAGGGCAATGAACAGAGTCAGGCAGAGAAAGACACTCTCAGCCCCCACCCTATAGTCAACTGGAACCTGCACTTCTAGAAGTTTTGTACTGTCTCAAGTGAGCCAGGATACATCTAAGATTTATTTGGGGTGGGGCTATACAAACCTAAGGGGCTTGGGAAATAGAAAACTATGATATTTTTATTTTAAAGCATTGATTTTAATATGCTCTGGACCAACAATAACAGATTTTTCTTTACATTGTCCTTTCACCAGTGTGGAGAAACAGTACTCAGGCATAATGCTATACTATCTTTTCTACAGTATGTAGCAGTGGCTCTCAAATGGTGAGGACAACCTCCAAGGAGGCCCAAATTGTTACAGGAGGCCCAATCAAGTCTGAGAATGTACAGTATTTAAATTTAAAGTTTTGGCTGTTTATGTGAAAGGATAAAACACATTAAATATGGATAATTGCAGGTGAATTTCTTTACTTATGCAAATATTTGACCAGGAAGTCCCATTGAGTCAAAGCTTGTTTATGGTGTGCATATGTAAATTAATGCCAGAGCAGGCATACTGAGTCAAGACTCATTTCTACAATAGGTATTTATATGCAAATTAGTAACTTGGAAAGGCACAATGAGTCAAGGCTCATTTCTACAGTAGGTATTTATATGTAAAATAGTGACTAGGAAAGACACAGAGATCCGATGCATGTTTTCAGGTGTGACCTGAGGTGAGTACAGGAAGTTGCTTAACAACAGGGTGAGGAGGAGAATTAGAGTGGCTGGTTGGCTGTTTCAGATAGAAATAGAGTAACAAGGGCCCAAGAGTCAGAAAAAGGGTGACAAGTATAACCTGGGGTGCCAGAATGCATTGGAGAGAGCATTAAGTTGAATAAAAGAAAATACAGTCAGTCAACTTTATTAGTTTCACTTTATTCCTGGTGTACTGTGCAAAGCAAGAGTTTTTTTTTCTGTGGGAGCCCCAAGATTTTTTCCAAATTTGAGGAGGCTCGACATCTTTTTCATGGCTTGGGGAGGCTCACTATCAGAAAGTGTGAGAACTAATGCTATATAGGATGATCTATGTACCCCAGGAATGCCTATTTAAGCTTTCAATTTTATGTATTTTATTAAAGTTTATTTTTGTACCATACATGAGCCAAAGTTTTGTTTTTATGATGAAAGGACATGCTGGGTGGGATTTTATGGATAGTGATGGCTGGCATGGTCCATTTAGAAGAACTGGGACCCCCACCAGCACTTGCCAGTAGTGGCAGCTATGGATCTGTGGATGGTCATTTCAGAGTCTGGTCTGCAGTGGTGTCCAGGGAAAGAACAGAGTTAAAGAATCTGGAAGGGAGAGGAAGTTATGGTGAGGTTGGATAAAACCCACCATCTCAGAGCCGACCCTGTATACCTCTTCGCATTTGTCACTGAAATATTGGATACAGACACTCAAAATGTAGGGAAATGAGGGCACTTGTCTTAATAGATGGGACACATTTTGAGACAGAGACACATTCAGAAAACTGGAAGTGACTAACAGCACTCTACCCTTGATCACACCTGGCCACTAGCTAAAAGTCCTAACAGTGGGTGGATTCCCTGAGGGACTCCATCTTCTACACTAGCGGTCTGGTGCTGGTGCAGCTGGCTTCCAGGGTACTTCCAGCCTGCCCTCAAGCAAGATTCAGGATTCCCAGAGGGCGCGCATCTTCTGCACTAGCAGTCTGGTGCTGGCTTGGCCGCCAGGATTGTCCCAGCCTGCCCTCAAGAGCAAGATTCAGTACGCCGGGAAAGCAGCTCCAGTCCAGCTTTGCCAGCCATGAACTCAGTTGGTGGATGGTGCCGAAATTATAGGCAGATTCAGCCTCCGTCTCTCCCTGACTGGCTTCAGCTCCTGGATGAGAAGTCCCCTAGAACTCATCTCTGCTGCCTGCTTTTTTTTTCTAACCTCTGCAACTAAATCTGTGATGTGCCTTTGTGCCCACTGCTGAATTCGAATGGTTAGAATGAGAACTACAACCTTTTGTATTGTTAAGAGTAGGAAACTATAGCATCTTTGGAGTGTTTCAACTGCCTTAAGCTACTGTATTTAAGTATTAACAAAGTTTGAAGTTAAAACTGCTTTGCCTAACTGCTGAATTGCTGTTTCTCCCATCTCCCCCCAACACAACCCCACTTGCCTTTCCTCTGTATACTGAGTGAGGCTGCTGGAAGCTTAATACCAGCCACTCCCACAGCCATTCTCTCCTCTCTGGCTAACAACTCAGCACTTAATTTCTCACCTTGTTACAGAATTCCTTTTGTCTCCGGTATTTTTTTTTCAATCAGCAGATTATATCTTTGGCCACTAGAGGGCCCAATTATAAGCACATTTACCTAATCCATCTTCTCCACTGCTAAACCCAACTGTTTTCTCTTTTCCTTTTAGTACTCCCCAGACCATGCCTCTTCTCAACCACCTGCTCCTGCCTCTTCTTCTCTCTCTTTCCTTCCTCCCTCAGCTACCTCCCTGGTGCCTGCCACCCCTCCACCCTACACCTACCTCCTCATCTCCTACCGCCAATCTGGAACCCTGGCCAATGCCTCACCCTCCCTGGGGCACCCCCTATTAAGGTCTGGCAGCACTGATACACATGAGAATGGAACCTGGGCAAACCAACCCCGCTTATCCATTGCTCTGTGTTGGGACATCGGTATCTTCAGTCTTGCAATATACAGAGACGAAACCTCACAGACTATGAACAATGACAGACTGCATTAAAACTCTTGTCCTCCTTCTACTGATGTCAGGGCATTCACCGAACCCTGGCCCGGTTACCTCCAGCCCAGCCAGAAATGGGAAATCAGGCAGGGGTCTCATCATTGCCACCCTCAACATAATGCAGCCTCCTCCCAAAGCTTGCTGCCCTTCAAATCTTTGCTGACCAGCATAACCCTGATATCCTTACTGTTGTTGAAACCTGTCTGATGCCCAATACTCCTGACCATGCTATTAGCTACAAAAGCTATAACGTTTTCAGACTTGATAGGAGGGCAAAAGGGGGTGCAATTTACATCAAAGACAACATCACCTGTCACCCCGTCTCCACTACCCTCTGACTCTTCTGTGCAATTCTACCTGTCAAACTACTCCTGGGGCCCCAAAATAAAGTGCTCACTGTAGTCTCTGTCTATATCCCACCAAAAGACCAAGGGTGAGTCTCTGTGCACTCCTGGACTTTGTAAGATCCCAGCAGCCCAGATCTAAGATCCTCCTCCTTGGCAATTTAATATCAACTGGCTTGCACCTGATGTAGGAACCCACAAGGATGCTATCTCTTCAGCTAACCCTAACGCAGATGGTTGATTCCCCACAAGGAAGAATCACAAGTCGGGTACCAGCAGTCTCCTGGATCTGCCCCCCAGCCACCCAACCCATATCAACAAATACCACTGCTCCCAGATTCCCTCAGCGACCATTCTCCTGTCATCTGCAACTGGTCAAATAAGTTTTGTAAGCCTCCTTAAAACCATTTCCAGCAGAGTCCTACCCCATGGCCAACTGACCCATCTCAAATCCTGTCTTAGTCAGCAAAGCTGGTCTCCCATATACAATGCACTGAATGTTATTTCGGCCTTGATTATTTCATTACCACATTCAATGCTGCAGGACTCCTATGCCCCAGTAAAAAGCACAAAGTCAAGGCACTCTCAATCCTGGCTCAGGGCTGAGCTACTGGCTCAGTTAGAATCAAGGGACCACCTCTGGGCAATAGCTAGGCCACAGGTGCTCAACTGGACATTCAAAACTACAAACAGACTTGCAACAACTGCACAAACAAATATCAGATGAAGAGTACCTACTCAACAAGCCCTCACAACACTTGGGAGATGGAAACTTTTGGGATAATATTAGCAAAGTCACAGAGCAGTCCAAATTCTTCCCAACCCTACAGATGGTTGTGAGCCACTACCCTTGACCCGAAGGTCATTGCCAATACTTTCAATCGCGCCTTCACCGACCTTAGTGCTGTTCTCCCCAAGACTTTTCTCCAGAAACAGACTCCGCTGCTCCAAATTCCTACCTACCACCTCAAATCATCCAACTGTTCCACTTCAAAAAAGTTGAGGTGAATGATGTCCACAAATACATAACAAAGGCTATCTCAAGTCAGAGCCAGTGGTGATTCACTAGACCTTAAACTGCTATCCCTCACCCTTTAAGAGGTATTAAGCTGCACCAGAATCTTCAACCTCTCCTCAGCCTCAGTCAGTTCCCAAGCAAATGAAATCTGCTGTTGTTACTCCGGTCTTTAAAAGCAACAAGTCCATACAGGAACTACCGGCCGATCTCTATATTACCCCCCAAGGCCGTTGAGCGATTGTTTGCTGACCAGCTTATAGACTACCTGGACAAATATAACATTCTATGTGCACAGCAACACAGGTTCAGGCAAGGGCACAGCACATCAACAGCCCTCCTGGAATTCACTGGAGCCCTTCACAACTCGTTGGACAAAGGTCATCTAACTGGAGCCGTATTCATCGAGTTGACTAAGGCATTTTGACACTGTTCACCATGGCCAGCTTACCAAACAGCTTCTGAATGCTGGACTCTCCCAGGACTCCACTGCATGGTTTAGCAGCTACCTGGACCAAAGCGCTCACAAAGTAAAATCATGGGTGCTCTCTGGACTCCAAACCTATTCATTCAGGCATCCCTCAGGGATCCATACTGGAGCCCACTACTTTCAGCCTTTCCTGAACTCTCTTCCACTGTTCTGCCCAGAACAAATTATCCTCTATGCCGATTGAAGGACCCTATCTTGTTTGGAGGTCGTGAGTACTAATTCAGGGTCGCTCCCTGTTGAATTGCCACATTGAATCCAAATGGAATCACTGTACTGCTGACTGTTTAAACTAATTTTTCTTTTCTCTGAGGAAAGACTCCCTCAACTGCCACGGCTTGGACTAGCCACTAGGGCTTGGGTACCCAGGACAGTAACTGGTAGGGATAGGCCTGTGCACAGAGCCAAATAGATGAGTAAAGTGATAAGCTAATTAACCTGATTTCCTGTCCTTGTTATATTCCCCTAAATAAATCAGAGCTGCTTGTTTCAGCAAGGTTATACTGCCCTGAGGTATTTGTCTATGTTAAAGTATTATTACCTGTGATTGTTGCATATATTATTTTACAGGAGGGTCCCAGTGCCTGAACCAGCCCTGGGGTGAGAGTGTATACTGTGAAGGTAATTCTGATATATTGTGTGGGCCACTAGTGGGAAGAAGGGGGTTGCAGTGTCCCAGAGGCTGCGACCAAGTAAGTTTAACTATTGCAAACCCTGACCTCTGGGTGGAGGCACCCGCCATTGGATCAGGCCCTCAACCTGTTAGTGGCAAATCAGGCAGGGTAGTAGCCCCTGGGATAGCGCCATCTGGGGTTACATCTTGGAGGCTCACTGCTGGGATTGTGTGTCCTCTAGTGGCCATATTTACTGAACCACTGTTAAGAAAAAAAAATGGGTACCCGACAGAAGTGGCTGTGCACCGGCTGGTGGAGTGGTGTACTGGGGAGGAGATTGACCCCAAAATGCTATGCTTATCCTGGACATCCTAGGTATCAATACGGACACTGTAGGGAGTACTTTCCAAGGTGAAAGGTTTACAAAACCCTGTGGTGGTGGGTCGGCATGCTAATCTGCTCACCCACACTTTTCTGCCCCTAGCAGAGTTTAAGGATCCCATAGATAGCTTCAAGTGCCACAGACCATTACCCCAGAGGGAGCCCTCACTGCCTGGAGGTGATAACTAAGACAGTAAAGACCGGAGAATGAGCCCCACCACTGTCTGGAAACTTTTGAGGAGAATTTGCTAAATGGTTGCTGGGGAAGGTAAAACTGTGGAGGACTTGAAGAAACTATTCTTGCCACCCGGGGTGTTCCTCCCCAACACCCTCTCCCGCTCCAGGTACCGTAATGGTGGCTGAACCAATACAGACTCCTATTTCTGCACCTGCCATTAGTCAAGACTCTTACTGAAGGTTGAGGATCTTCTGGCACCTCTCCACCCCCAAGGGGAGGATGACTGGAAGACCTGGATAGACTATATTGACCCAAGTGCTAGAATGGCAATGCTCGGAAGCCGAAAGCGAAAGAAGGTTAGTGAGGCCTCCGAGGTCCTGCCCTGGCTACCATCCGGTGCTAAGCGGGCCAGTAACCCTGAGTGACTGCACAGGCCTATCTTGAGGCCTTGGAGAATGTATGGAGCCCAGATTCTGATGAGGATCTATGGTGGAGAGTAAAGAAATGCACAACAGTACCAAGGGAGTTGTTGTCGTGTATGTATCTCGACTGGAAAAATTGTTGCAAGAATGCCTCAGAAAGGTAGTTTGCCAGCGATTGAACTGGACCGAACCAGGCTGGACAGGATCCTTAAGTCTGCCCCTTCTCAGAACAGCTGTTGCTTCAATTCGCCTGGCAAATCAACTGGAATCCCACCCTCCTATGATGAGTTAATGAGAAATTCGAGGAGTGAGAAAAGGCGACCTCGGAAGGACCTGCACCAATAGCTGACTCGACCCAGCGTGACTAGGGTGATGACCCATCCAGAGTGAAGTTCAGGGCGAGATTGACAGTCATGAGTGCTCTGACAAGGAAAAAGATATGCCACAATGGGGCGAACTGTTGAGGAGAATCAGGGAATTCAAAAACAGTCCCTATAGAGAGGCACGCACTGCAAGTATGGGCCCTGACCTATATCCGACTGCATCTGCTATGGGGTGGGGTACCCGCGATATCCCTGCTGATAACAGCTCCAAACTCATTCCTTGAGCATGGAAGTGGAGGAAACTGTGAGATGTCTCCAAATGCTTATCACGCGCGAGAACAGAGATGGCACAAGGTTTCCAGTTAGTAGTACCCCGCCCTGGCTCCCAGCGTGGCGCCTCGGCCAGCTCAAACTCCAGAAAGTATGTTTTGCTATAATTATGGGAAGGATGGGCACATGAAGAGGGAATGCCGTCCCAAAGACACTGACAAAGTTGCATATAGGCTACAAGGAGAGCTTCGGAGAACAAATCAGTGGTTAAGAGGTGCACAAATGATCCCAGTGAGGGCACCAAAAATGCTAACTCACGTCTCTTTGTGGCAAGGTCAGTTGCCCAGGCCCCACTACCGCCTCTCCAGACTGGCAGAATAGTGGGTCCCTCCATGGAGACCACTGTAAAGGTGAATGGAGTGTCTACAAGAGCTGTATTAGACAGTGGCTCCCTAAGTGACAATTATGTTCCAAGATCGGTATCAGAAGCATTTGTCAGGCACGCACTTACAACCATTAGAAGGACTGCATATGGGGGTTAAGTGAGAAGGCCTACCCCTATTCCGGGTACATCCGAATTTGGCTGTCTTTCCCCCACCTCATTGGCTGGGTGGCGAACAAGTAGAAGACCCTAACCTTAGTGTGTCCCCACTGGACTGTATGATGGAGTGTCCTTTTGTTGATTGGAACAAAATGTTCATATGTTAGGAAGACTGGCACAGTTATGTTATGAAAACAGGGGTCAAAGACTAGTAGAGCTTTAAGAGTTCGGCTTTAATTAAGAAGGCCTATGAGCACAGAGAGATGCTGAAAAAAAGAACCAGAGGAACCAGGTCGGAATTGTATGGAAGAAGGATCCTGGTCTCTGATCCTGGCGCCAAATGCCCAGTGTACCTTACAGGAGAGGTCCATATCAGAAAGGATGTTAAGAATAAAATATTAATGTTGGATGCACCAGGCGATGGAAAATTGCCAGAGGGACTGCTGGTCAAGCCTAGTATTTTGCCCGCTAGAGCCCATGCTTATGCCAGAAGGGTAATGGTCCAAGTTCATAATGTGTCTGAAAAAGACATTCGGTAAATAGAGGTTGCACCTGGCTATGTGCATGTTGCAGGCACTGCAGTGCTACCCAGCAGCAAGAGTTCAGGAAGAATGACAGGTAGCATACAGACTTGTTTGATTTAGTGACTCCCACTGCCAGCTGAATGGAAAGTGAGGATCAGTGAGAAGCTTGCTGTAAGAGAAACCAGGTGTTTCTTTAAAGGAATGGGACGTAGGATGCGGCAAAAGAGCTGAGAGCACAATATCCGCTGCATGACTAAAGACCATTTCGTGAGAGGTCTCGACGCCTTGGCACCTGCTGACATAGATGATGGAGACGGCATCTGCAAGAGATGTTAGCTGCTGGTGTAATACAAGAATCAGAAGCCCTTATGCTTCCCCCATTGTGGTAGTGAGGAAAAAGAATGGGACAGTAAGGATATTCGTGGATTATCGGCACCTTAACCCGGCCGGACTATCCTGATCAGTACACAATACCCAGCATTCAGGATGCTTTGGACTGCCGCCTAGCGAACCGTGGTTCTCTGTGCAGATCCTCCGCAGTGGAAATCTCACCAGATCCCGATGGCCCCAGAGGACCGTGAGAAGACAGCCTTTATCTGTCGGCTTGGCTTCTATGAATTCATGAGGATGCCTTAAGAGATTTCAGGTGCTCAGCCACTTTTCAACGATTGATGGAACGTGCCGTGGGGACATGAACTTACTAGAGTGCCTGGTATATCTAGATGATGTTATTGTGTTTGGCAGCTCACTGGAGAAACATGAGAGCAGATTATTTAAGGTATTGGACCGACTGGAGGACTTGGGCCTTAAACTGTCCATTGATAAGTGTCAATTCTTTCAAACATCAGTAAAGTATGTGGGACACATAGTATCCACCGAGGAATAGGAACCGACCAAGTAAAGTTGAGGCCTTGACCACATAGCCACAGCCCAAAATCTAAAGAACTGCAAAGATTCCTGGATCCTGTGGGTTATTATCTACGCTTCATCAGGACTATTCAGAGTGATCGCTCCTTTACTTAACCTTACTCAAGGGTATCCCCAACCCACAAAAATACCTAAAAGTCAGCGTCCTCAAGACTGAAAGAGTGTATTTTCATCCAGTGAAGTATTTGAGACCCGCTGGACTCCTGCTGATTATGAGACTGCTTTTCATGAGATCATATATCAACTTACCATGCTCCAGTGCTGGCCTATGCCGATCCAAGAAAACCTTCGTCCTGCACACTGATGCTAGCTTGCAAGGGTTGGGGGCTGTGTTGTACCAAGACACGAGAATGGCCTGAGACCAGTGGCCTTTGCCAGTAGAAGCCTGACCCCTATCCGAAAAGAACTATCCTGTACATAAAGTTAGAGTTCCTAGCTTTGAAGTGGGCTATTGTTGACCAATTCCATGAGTACTTGTATGGGGCTAAAATACTAGTAAAACTGACAATAATCCTTGACCTGTGCAGACCTCAGCTAAGTTGGATGCCACTGGCATAGGTGGCTTTCTGCATTATCTACATATGACTATGCTCTCGAATACCGGAGCAGGTCTGAACCACATAGATGCTGATGCTCTCTCCCGGAGGCTTGTTCCCCAGAATGATTGAGTCCGATTGGCAGAACCTGACATTGGGCACTGCACGGAAGTTTGACAGAGAGGAACAATGTCCACAGGACGCAGTGGACTGCATGGTGGATTGCTTGGGACCCTCTGAGAATTGCATACCTGCTGCTTATTGCCACTTTTCTGCAACAGACATTGGTGCACTGCCTTAGCTGGACAATGACAGTATTCTTGGGCTCAATCCCGCGATCCTATGATCACATCAGCTTTAGAAGCCCTCTATGCAGGAAAAGATGTGTCCAAATTACGCTCCACTGATTTGAGAACTGCACTGCTATACAAAGAAGGTCCTAAGTTGAAACTGATCAATAAACTGTTATACAGAGAAACAGTAGACAGAGGGGACAAGTAGACAAACAACAACTGGTGCTGCCCTGCCTTTCGAGACTAGTATTGAGGTCCTTGCAACCACATGGGGCACCTTGGTATAGACAGAACACTTGACTTGGTGAGATCCAGATTCTATTGGCCTAAGATGGGGCCGATGAGGAACACATTCGAACTTAGTAGTCGCTGCTTACAGAGGAAAGCTTTCCCGAGGGCTGCCCCCTTGTTAACATAACCACCAGTGCATCCAAGGAGCTGGTCTGTATTGATTTTCTGAGGTTTGGAGTCAGATCAAAGAAATATCAGTAATGTGCTGGTGGTCACTGACCATTTACGAGATATGCCCAAGCTTTCCCACCAAAGACAGAAAGCATCCACTGTAGCCAAAGTACTTGTAGAAAACTTTTTGTTCACTATGGGGCTCCTACAAAGAATCCATTCTGATCAAGGGAGAGACTTTGAGAGTCGTCTGATCAAGAGATGCTTTCTCTGTGGGAGTGAGAAAGTCCAGAACCACTCCTTACCACCCCAGGGGGACCACAGCCTGAACGTTTCAACAGCACTTTGCTAGATACAGGCACCCTGCACCTTAAAAGGACAAGACCAGATGGACAACAAATTAGCACCCTGGTACGTGCTTATAACTGCACCAAAAGTGATGCCACTGGGTTTCTCCCCCTACCGCCTGATGTTTGGAAGAAAGCTCGACTACCGGTAGATGTGTGTTTGGGGTCTCTCCTGATGGGGTTCAAGCTGACAACTATTTCGGTATGTGCAAAAGTTAAAGGCCCAGCTAACTCATACGCGTACCAACTGGCTCAAACCATGGCTGCCAAAAGAAATCTGGCCAACAAAGAAAGGTATGATAAAAGGTGAAAGCACTAGGAACTCCAGGAGGAGATCGGGTATGACAAGAAATCTGGGACTGCATGGCAAGCACAAGATTGCTGACAGATGGCACCATCTCCCTCACATTGTAGTGGGCAAACTAGATGATCTGCCAGTTGTACAAAGTAAGGCCTTGAGAATAATTCAAAAGATGTAAAAACAATGCATAGAAATCCATTTACTGCTTGCATTGGACAAATCTTACTGAGTCTGAGCCCTAGAAGATGCCCCTCTGGATCAGTGACTAGAGCTGCTGCTAAGAAAGATCAAGAAAGTCTGCACCTACAGAAGCAAAGTTAAAGTGTTCCCTCCACAAGTCCCAGTTGAGCATGACTGTCAGTCCATATCGGAAGAAAGTGAGAGTGACTTTGAATACTATCCTTCTTACTGAACTGAGTCAATTGTTTGGGGCAATCCCTAGTCAATACTGGAGATGAAGCTGGGCCTTCTGGACTGTCCAAGCCCCAGCTTCGTCCCTGAAGCCAATGCTCCCAGAGAGATGAAGTGCAAAGCATCAGATCAGATGAAATGGAATCATTGTGCATGATTGAACTGTTTGAGCTTTCAGGGAGGAAAATGATGGATTGGGTCAGACTGCGTGATACACCAGAACAAGAAGAGTATTTTAGAAGCGCCCTGACAGTCCACTGCCAGTGTCAAGCTCTCCATGCGAGCCAAATGTCTTGTGGACTCAGATTCACCCTGTAACTCCTATAGGCTGAAAGTGCCCCAAGTTCTAACCTCTCTACCCCATGGAGCTCCCCTGACAAGTGAGGACAATGCTGAAAATGAGCTCAGAGTGCAGAGGACTGTAACAGTTCCCCTAGAAAGACTGGTCGAGCTGTAAAGCCTGTGGTGCACCTCAGTTATGATTCCCTGGGCGGCCAGTGGATCTGCACTCTCAATGTTGTCCATAAAGAGTGTATGTGTCCCCGAGCTCATTGCCCAAACTGGCGTCAGTGCTAACTCAAAGTTACTTGTGTTGCCCTCTAAGTATGGTGCCCTTGCCCCATCCAGCCCCAAAGGTAACTGATAGGGAAGGGCCCCCTCTCTTCAGGTTTCATGTACAAGAGGTAATAACTTGAGTTATGGTACAATGTATGTAATACTATGTAAAGAGTGACGTACTGCAATGTTTCAGAAATTTGTTCTTGGTAAAATGATATATTGACTGATGATTACATATGCAGCCTATTGCAAATGTATATGGTTGCAGTTGAAACTTTAGGGGTGCCTTACTTGGCCAGACGTCAAGCTTTCCCCGAGCCAGAAGGTGTAACCCCACCAAATGGAGATTTCCCAAAAAGACACAGGAGCTTGTGAATGCTCAAGCCTGAATGGTGTTTGGCGTTTAAGCCATTTTATCAGTGAGTGTTTTAGAACCTCTGGTACTGTCTCTTTAAGAGCTGTCTGCTTGCAGACATAATTAGTTGTATGGGGACTGTGTGTTTCTTTGATTGAGTACCACTCGAGCTGCTGCCAATTCACTCATTTTGCAGTCACTAGAGTGCAAAGGAACCTATCTGAAAGATGTAACTGTTTGCCAGAAACCATTTAGAGTAATAATGAAAGTACAGTTTGTCTAACCTACTTTCTTTGCAGTCAGAACTGTGTCTAGCCTAGTTCCCATTCTGGTTTTGAACTGCTGAACTGGACCAATCAGTGTGGGGTAAGCTAGCTCTAAAAATGGTGCCTTGGACAGATCAGAACTTGGACTCATAATCTGGGCCAGCCACAAGAGAGGATTGTATGGGCAGTGACTCTGGGAGATGTAGTTTTAGACTTGGAGCGCCTTTTTGGACCAACAGAAGACAGTCTATGTGGTGACAACCAATCAAGTCAAGAACTGGGAGGAACTCAAAGGAAGTGCCAGTTTTGTCTGTTGGGTTTCAGTTGAGCTCTGGCAGTGAAGAGGAAGGAGCCCTGTGCTTTTCAGTGTGCAGTTTAGTCGGGAAACGTGTGAGAGCTCAAGTTCAGTCTGCAGCTTGTGTAAGTGCTTGTTAGGACTGAATCAAGTCCTGTGAAGAGAATCAAAGGATATCTGAAGAGTAGAAACCAGGCTCACCTGTAGAAGACTGGAGAAATTGCTGAATTGCACTCGGTCTGTCAGGAACTGAATCTGCTGTGTGTTCTCCGGGTATTGTGCAGTAATTACGATCGATAGAGAAGCAGCCTGCCCGGTATAGTATTTCTGTTTTACCATATAAATGTGTGAAGAGGCTCAGTGTACCTCAAGTGAATCCTGCTGCCATTAAAGGACTTTTGCCTGTTACTGTTCACCATATAAATGTGAGGAGGCTTGTTAGCTCAAGTGAATCCTGCTGCCATTAAAGGACTTTTGCCTGTTGCAGTTTGCCATATAAATGTGTGAGGAGTCTACGTGGAGCTCAAGAGTAGCCAGCTGACATTGAAGGACCCTATCATGTTTGGAGGTCGTGAGTACTAATTCAGGGTCGCTCCTGTTGAATTGCCACATTGAATCCAAAATGGAATCACTGTACTGCTGACTGTTTAAACTAATTTTCTTTCTCTGTGGAAAGGGCCCCTACCAGCTGCCACAGTTTGGACTAGCCACTAGGCTTGGGTACCCAGGGACAGTAACTGGTAGGGATAGGCCTGTAGCACAGAGCCATAGGTAGATGAGTAAAGTGATAAGCTAATTAACCTGATTTCCCTGTCCTTGTTATATTCCCCTAAATAAATCAGAGCTGCTTGTTTCAAGCAAGATTATACTGCCTGAAGTATTTGTCTATGTTAAAGTATTGTACTGTGATTGTTGCACTGTATATTATTTTACAGGAGGTCCCAGTGCCTGAACCAGCCCTGGGGGTAAGTGTATACTGTGAAGGTAATTCTGATATATTGTGTGGGCCACTAGTGGGAAGAAAGGAGTTGCAGTGTCCCAGAGGGCTGTGACCAAGTAAGTTTAACTATTGCAAACCCTGACCTCTGGGTGGAGGCACCCGCCATTAGATCAGGCCCCTCAACCTGTTGGTAGCAAATCAGGCAGGAGGTAGTAGCCCCTGGGATAGCGCCATCTAGGGGTTACATAGGTAGGCAACTGCTACTGCCAGGCATTTGGTGAATACCCTTGGAGCAGAGGTGAGGCTGAATGGCATTGCTCTGAACTGGTGAGTGGCCTGAGGCAGCTCTCAAACCTGAGGTACTTTCGATGGGAGCTTCTGATAAGAATATGGAAGTAGGCATCCTTGAGGTCCAGGGACGCTAGCCAGTCCCTGGCCTTAGAGAGGGTAGGATAATTCCCAAAGTCACCATTTTGAACTTTGGTTTTAAAAGGTGCTTGTTTAAGTATCTGAGATCAGGATGGGCTGCCATTCTCCTGTCTTTTTAGGGTAGGGAAGCACCTGGGTACAAACCTTGCCCTGGTGTAGGGGAGAAACCCCTTTCCATGGCTCTGAGAGCTAGGAGGGTAGAGACCTCTGCCTCTAGGGCGAGTGCCTCTGATGGAGTTGCAGGTGGAAAGGATCTGGTTCTCAGCTTTGGAAATTTTTGAAGCTGAGAACCAGTCCCTGGCTTACTACTTCCAGGACCCACTTGTCTGACATTAAAGACTTCCAGTCCTGGGCAAAGTAGCCAGCCTGCCCCCTACAGGTAGAGAAGAATCGCCCTGGCCACCCCATCAGGGTGCCTGCTTGGCAGGGGCTTTGGGCTGAGGGGTGGAAGCAGGCCTGCTTGTACCCCGTCTGCCTCTCCTCTAAAGAACCCCCTTGCATAGGCGGAAGAGAAGCCTGGTTTGGTAAAAGGCCTATGAAAAGGCCTGCCCCTGCCCTTAGGAAGCTGCTTTTGAGGAGTGGCCTGCCTTTCCTGGCCTATGCACTCCTATAGGTGGTCCTATATTCATCCATTTTCTTCATGTAATTCTCTGTTTGCAACCTAAACAGAGGATTGCCCACAAGAGAAAATCCATGGCCTTAGACTGGGTATCCTGAGACAGGGTAGTACATCTGAGCCAAGCCATTCTGCGAAGTGCCACAGATGTAGCCATGACTCTTGATGAAACATCATTGGAGTCCACTGCAGCATGAAATTGCACCTTGATGCCTCAATACCATCCATAGCCACCTGTTCCAGCTCCCTGGCCAACTGGTCAGGGACTTGTTTTGCTAGAGCTAGCACAGTATCCCATCTGGATTTCTGGTACCTAGCAGCATAAGCCATATAATTTGCCTGTCTGAGTCCCAAAGATGCTGCCATGTACTGTTTCTTTGCCATAGCATCAATCTTCCTGGAATCCTTTTCAGGAGGGTGTGAAACTAGGAATATTAGCCTTGTCACAGGCTGCAGCCTGCACTACCCCCACATGGCTGCATTGCTGAGTGAGGAAATCAGTATTGGAGCCTGATAAAGTATACCTCTTGTCCATCCTTTTATCTACAGGAGGTATAGTGTGAGGAGTTTTAAAATTTTTACTGTCTGTTTCGAAAGGATTTATGCAAAGGAATAGACAGTCTCCTAGACTCTGGAATATCCATCATTTCTACATAATCAGGCTCCTCTTGGTCATCAACAGCTTCCTCAACAGGGAGTTGAGAGTTTCAGAAACTTTTATAAAACATGAAATGAGAAGGGGACTCAGAAAGCCTGGGAGGAGAAACCCTAAAGGTCTATCTGGAGATGTCCGGTTCAACAGGCACATCCAGATCTTCAAACCCATATTCACTCTCCTCGTATTCCTCTTCCCCTCCTCCAGTTCATAAAATTCCTCAAATCAAAATCTTGAACCGGTGGAACCGGTCGAACCGAGCGCCCCTGATGGTGTCGGTTCGCTCGAACCGGGAAAGAGACTGGACAATTTGATTGCTTTAGCTATCTCCTCAACAGTTGGCGAGACAACTTTTGGCTCTACACTAGCTGACTTTCTAGTCCTTTTGCTGGAACTGGCTCCTCAGAGCCGGCTCTTCGTTGCCCGAGGAAGTCTCCGCCCTGGTCAGAGGGCACTCCTCCGTTCGGTTGAGCCGAAACCTGGCTGGGCCATCCCGAGTCAGCGGACTTTTGGCCTCCCTTTCCCTGAGCCTACCAACTCTCTTCTTCTATGGTGGCAGCAGGAAATTTTACAAATCTGGCAGTCTGCACTGAGGTGGTCAAACCCCAGACAATAGACACATGGTATGTGGGTCAGCCTTGGCAAAGGCTTCCCCACAAACACTACAGTGTTGAAACCCAGTGGGCCTGGTTTTTCTTTTGGGTTTCTCAGACATAATGCCAGCCTAACCAAACTTGCCCGTTTTGGCAATCCACCAAGCAAGACACCCTTATCGGTTCCCAACCGTGTCACGGGTCGTGGAAAAACCGTAATGAAATCCGTTTTTTTAGAAATGATAAGAACCGGAAACCGACTCTAAACAAGGACTAGTAGCTTTAAAATAACCTGATCGGTTCAAACCGAACCGATAATGATTACAAGTTCCACACAGAAAACGAAACCTATCTATTACTTACATTACTACAGACAGAGCTTGAACCGACGGTCAGGTTTAATTTGGTTTAATTTCAATAGAAAAACTGACAAAATAATACTTTTAAACCGACAAAATGAACCGAGCAGAAGGAGAAATCTCCGGAGCGACTGTTCAGTGAGGCGGAGTAAAGAATCTGACAGTTTGCGTTTGAAGAACAACAGACAGAGTTTTCAACCGAGCTCGCTCCGAGTTCCATGCCTGCATGGAAAGTTAACTATTTCACCTCGGAGCAGTTCAAGATGGGGACTCACTGCAATTGTCATAATATAGCAAGACTTCATGTTGTTTGAATCTATGGTTTTGCCTCTACTACTGCCCTCAGGGCATAATGACCTCCCTAAAGAAGACCTGTCGACTGCTTACTGGATCCCACCGACTCATACATACATGTGAGCTTTACACTAAACGGATGGTTTCAACTCGCTAACCGACATAAAGTACCTTACCTGCTTGATGGTGAAAAACTACTTCAACCTTACTCCACCTAGTGTCCAAGCCCTCCTGTGCCCAAACACTAATCCTCGTAACATCAGAGGGTCTGAACGTCAGCTTCAGCAGGTCCCCGCTGCTGCACCACTCTGGGCCAAAGATCCTTTGCACACTGTGCACTCCAGCTGGATGAATGCCCTCAGCATTCACATCACCTCCACCTCCTCACTGGGCATATTCAAATCAAGCCTCCATCATCATCTCGACCTCCAGCTCATGTGACTGCCACCCCTAGCTCCCCCTTCCCCACTGAGATCAACCACCCCTCCTAATGTTCTTTGACAATGCCATGAGCTGCTCTGTCTCTTTTTTGGCTGCCACCCTCCATCCTCTCACCCTTCCTCCCTGATTTCTTCTAGGTTTCTGAAATGATTTCTTGTATGTATCCTATTTACTGTGATGCTGTACCTAAACTGATGAATATGGTTGTATGCTGTCTTTAATGTTGTATGCCCTTGTTTAATATGTTTAACATGTATGTACTCTCCTGACATGGAACCTTTGTAAAAGAGCCTTGGCTCAAAGGTAATTGTAATCCTAGGTCTAAATGAACAAAATAAAAAAATAAAGATAATGACTCACATTGAGTCTTTTGTGGGATCCACCTCTTGATCTGCCAGATAACTGCAGCTCTTAATGAGCTGTTAACCACACTCGGCCATCTGGAACATTGAGTGAGATTAGCATGAGGACTAGAGCCTGCTAAAGTAGACTTTTTAACTTCATTAACAGCCATGAAAACCTGCACTAGTGAAGACGGACAAGTAGAGAGTTAGCTGCATTAGCCCTGGACAATTTACACTAGTGTTTGGGCTAGTAAAACAATATTAAGATCGACCCCTGATTTTGAGTGCTCACATACTTTTGAAATAGATTTTGTCATATCATTCATTGTTTCAGCTACATGTCCAGGTTACAAACAAGTTCTCCTGTCAATATAGCCCTTTGTTTGTGAAAGCAGTCAGCCTGGGAGGTGTAAGGTATGGCCATTAACACCATTAGCACTCTGCTTAACCTAATCTTTTTCCACTGCAGCAAAGCTGCCCCACCTTTGTAACAGTAGCAGAGCCAGTTGTCTTCCACTTTGATTTGCTGGTAAACATTTTCGCTATAACAAAATGTTATCATTTTTAAATGTTTTAAATTATTTTTGCTTCCTCAAGAAAAAAGTAGAGGCCCCCAAGTGCAGGGGCACAGTTTGCACCTATAGCTAAGGCCGGCCCTGAGAAATGTACAGCCCCATCTTTCAGTGTGAGAGTCAAGAGTTGGTTTGCTCCACTTTAGTTTCACCATATTTCAGACATTTGACCTCTTCGCAAATCATGTTTCAGGGTGTGCATTTTTAAAACCAGTTGCTGTGCCAATCTCACCCTCTCCAGTAAATGGATGGATGCCACCGGTTACAAATCCTTTCATCGCCCTGCCTCAACAGGGCTGCCCAGAGTCCCCTCCGTAACCATTTAAAGTTGTTTAAATCTCTTCAGTTACACTCCCTCCTCATCGTCACTCCAATCCTGTTTGTGTCTCTGTGTTTTCTCCATCTAGCTGGGGTGAGGTTGAGAGTAAGCGTGATGTCACTTGCGAGCCTGATTCTCGGTAGCAATGGCAGCATCACGCAGTACCTCAGCCATTGACAGGCAGATTTGGAAGTCTGATGTATGTGTGTGAGTTGGTAGCCAAGTATTCTGTTTAGGTAAATTTTTTTTAATCATGCAACACTTTTTGCTCCTCCATTGCGGAGTGAGCCACAGGGACTGCCGGTCGCGGCACCAAGCCCCTGGACCAGGTCTGGCATGCGCTGCATGCACCTGACACTCACAGGCCCAATGAAATTAATGGGGACCCCTGGGGCCCATGACCAGGAACCAGATGGCCACACCTCTGCGTGTCCGGGGCTTCGGCCATGAGCCACTGCGGTTGCCCTGCAATTTTCTGCCGTTACTGCCCAGGTGGCGGATACCAATGACATCTGATGCATCTATGTGCAGACATCCACGCTCCCTCCCCTTAGAGTGCACACCACTGACAGTGTGCCCAGCCTCCGCTAGGCACCATTGCAGCGCCACATACCCCTTACTCATCCCAGAGGAAGGAGAGCAGTCATGGGATGCTCAATCCTTCCTCTCCCTGCCAGCCCTCGCACCCCGAGTCCCTTTTCAGAACCCGCACGGGTATGGCTGCCGAGATGTGGCATCCAGCTGCTCAACCCTCAGCGCCACCGGCTGGCCTCTTTAGGCTAATTAAAAGAAAATCTTTAGTTGTACATTTCTTGTAGGAAACTAAATGACAATACAACACATATTTGTTTACCTGTTAGTCAGCAACTTTATGTGCCACCTGCACAGTGAGTATGTTTCTGTCACTAATAAGAACAAGACAGCACTGAGTTTGAAAAGTAAAAGGTCCTCTAGACAAAAAGCCAAAAATAAAACTACTTCCTAAAATAAATTCCTTGTGCATGTGAGAAAGTAATGTGGAAGTACCACATTAAAGCAGTGTGCCCAAGAGAAGGGTGCTGAGCATGCGAAGGAGCTCTGTCCGCAGAAGGGAGGGAAGAACAGACACCACACAACACCAACAGAGCCAGGGCTCTTAAAACTTACTGCATCACTGTAGGAGAACACAGGGACACATTCTGCTTATGGTCTCTTTTCTGCTACAGTGATTGCAAAACATCTGTGGAGCTCCACCCACGCAGCCGCTAAAAAGGTAGATGAATATTCTGTAAAGCATATACTGTTGTAGCGAGCCTACTGTATCAGCTGGTCTGCCTATTATCTTCTTCAATCATTCCAATAGATTTATTAAGGTCCAATGTGCAAATCCAGAACATTTCCAGTGGAGATTTATTTCAGTCCACTCCCTGGAGGTGTTGGTTGACCTTTAGCTGATTTGTATGCTGGACATTCCAAGCTGTGTTCTTATTTTTTATTAGTAAGCTATATTGATATATTTAACAGGGTACAATCAGACAATACAGAACAGACACATACTAGAACAGAAAGCAAACAGAAGACATGCAGGAGAATGTAGTAGCCAGCCCCATTAACATTCTGGGGAGGCTGCTCTGTGTGCAGTTCATGTGTTTACATACATTATGATTCACAGTCTCAAGGCCGTGTGGCACCTGAGTATATGCAAGGAATGGGTGGTGGGTAGACTTCTTGCTACAGTGAGTGCAATTACTTTAAATTTTTAGCAATAGGGCCTCAAATGTTCCCCAACTTCTCAAGTAGAGTTGTGGGTATGTTGGCTGTGATTGATCATCTTTTCTATACAGAGTGCCTCCAGGGTGGTGTGCCACTCTTGATAGGTGGGGATCGTACTGTTCATCTAATGTTTGAGACTCAGTCTCTTTGCCATGCCTGAGATTAGGGTGATGTGGTATTTCCTGACACTGACAACCTCCTCCAGGTTGAGCCCCAGTAGCAGATATGAGGGAGAAAGGCATCTGCTAGCCCTAGCATGAGGTCTAACTATGACCTCAATTTGTCCCAGAGGAGTTTTGCCTTTGGACAATCCCAAGGGATATGTTTGTGGGTTCTTGGACCTCCTGGACCTCATGCTAGGGCTAGCAGATACCTTTCTCCCTCATATCTGCCTACTGGGGCTCAAAAAGGTTTTTAAACTGATGTTTAAATAAATAAATGAATAAATAAATAAAACTCTATTCTGTATTTGATGCAGGATAACTAAGGAATAATACATGACTAAATGTGTATCATGCTTGGATAGCGATGCCATAGGTGGTTGGGCATAATGCAGCAGACACTCGATAGTGCATTATTTCAATTATACAGTGGCTCATTTGTAAAAAAAAAAAATGAAGAGATGGACATTTAAATTGTATTTTTTATTTTTCAATGTCTATGAATACTTAGGAAAAAGTAACGCTGGTTATTTAGGCCACTAGCTGGATTACCTATGGTTTATTTTGGCTCTCACCCTGCAAAGAGAAACATAACTCTGTGGCTGTCTAAATATATTTGATTTGGCACTTGGTTCTGTCCCATTCCTGTCCGCTTCTCTTATCTTGTTCCCTCCTACCCTTTCAGGTTTGACTGTGGCAAAGGTATGATTGTGGTCTCTACCTCTCTTCCCTCTGTTTCACCTTTGTGCTGAAGCATTATCTCTCCATTTCCTCCATTTGGTGTGGACAGCAACGCTGGTCAGTAACTTAATTGTGCTCTCAAGTTGCTGGTGGCACTGTTGAGCAAAACAGTGGACTGTTGTGAAGCTGATCGCTATGATGGCTTTCACACATAGATACTTTCGTCATTTAATAAAAAAATGATCGGCATCAAGTTTATGAATGGGAACACCAGGACCAGCATGGGGCTGCAGCTGTGAGCTGATTGCACAGATGGCTTACCTTACTACACTTTTTTTTTTTTTTTTTACATAAAATACAAAAAAGCTGGCAACATGTATTTAGGTAATGAAATCTGCCAGAAACTAACAGTTAAGGAGTTTATGTGCTGGAGAAGGGTGCCGAGCAAGGAATGTGAAGCTGGCTGGGAGCACCTGAAGCTGATCATGATGACTGCTTTGCTAAACTTTTGGTGATGTGGAGAGGGCTGATGTTCGAAGCCAATTGCACAGTCAGCTTTCAACTATTGCATTGTGTTTTTTTATATAAAGACACAAAAATAAAAAACTAGCAATGTATTTAGGCAATGAAAGCTGTCAGAAAACTATCAGTTAAGGAGGTTAAGTACTGAAGGAGGGCGATGAGTACAGAATGTGAAGCTGGCTGAGTGGGAGCACCTGAGGCTGGCTGCAATGACCGCTTTGTTTAACATTCAACAATTAATTCCAGTATGTCAAAGTAGCACATTTACTGTGCTTAAGTGTCATGTTAGAGATCACTTTAATTTGTTTTGGTTTTGGGGTCAGTTTCTGGCACTGAGAAGGAAGAGTTCATGTTTTTAAAAATCTGAAGTCCTGGCAAACTACAGTGGCCATGTTATGTGTGGGCAGGTTTGACATGGCATGGGCAATGATTTGTTTTACATTTCTTGCTGTCTTTGTGTGTGTGGATTAGATCCATGATGTTTTGCTGTGATAACATCATGGGTCTATCCTAAACTGACCAATCAGAGCCAAAGGATTCCTCTTGCCATTGTATAATGATATTTAAGACTGAGCTTTTATAAGAATGCTCAGGCATTAGAAATATTAGAATGTAAGGACATGAGGTGCCAGTCAATTATATCCAACTCAGCTGAGTATTGTACAATGGCTAATAAACTGTTTATTTATAAAAATTGGTTGGAGAAATTGAGGCATCTCATTGGTTCAGGCAGGCTGGCACCAAGACATCTGTCTGTAACCCCTGCAAATGGGGGTTCCCAAAGACTTCAGGAGCTTGCTTGAATGCTCCAAGCCTGAATGGTGTTTGGCGTTTAAGCCATTTATCAGTGAGTGTTTTTAGAGCCTCTGGTACTGTCTCTTTAAGAGCTGTCTGCTTGCAGACATAATTAGTTTGTATGGGGGACTGTGTGCTTCTCTGTTTGAGTACCACTGAGCTGCTGCCAATTCACTCCATTTTGCAGTCACTAGGAGTACAAAGGGAACCTATCTAAAAGATGTAACTGTTTGCCAGAAATAATTTAGAGTAATAATGAAAATACAGTTTGTCTAACCTGCTTTCTTTACAGTCAGAACTGTGTTTGCCTAGTTCCCCATTCTGGTTTTGAACTGCTGAACTGGACCAATCAGTGTGGGGTAGCTAGCTCTAAAATGGTGCCTTGGACGAATCAGAACTTGGACTCATAATCTGAGCCAGCCACAAGAGGATTGTATGGGCAGTGACTCTGGGAGATGTAGTTTAGACTTGGTCGCCTTTTGGACCAACAGCAGCAGTCTATTGTGAGTGACAGCCAATCCAGTCAAGAACTGGGAGGAACTCAAAGGAAGTGCCAGTTTTGTCTGTTGGAGTTTCAGTTTAGATCTGGCAGTGAAGGGAAAAGAAACCCTGTGCTCCTTCAGTGCAGTTTCAGTCAAAACGTGTGTAAGGCCCAGAGTCTGGGTCTGCAGCTTGTGTAACTGCTTGTTAGGACTGAATCCGCCCCTATGAAAAGAATCAAAGGATCTCTGAAGAGTAGAAACCAGGCTCACCCTGTAGAAGACTGGAGAAACTGTTGAATTGCACTGGTCTGTCAGGAACTGAATCTGCTGTGTGTTCTCCCGGTATTGTGCAGTAATTGCGATCGGATAGAGAAGCAGCCTGCCTGGTATAGTACTTTCTTTTTTTACCATATAAATGTGTGAAGAGTCTCGTGGAGCTCAAGAGTAGCCCTGCTGACGCTTGAAGGATCCTATCTTGTTTGGAGGTCGTGAGTACTAATTCAGGGTCGCCCCTGTTGAATTGCCACATTAAATCCAAAATGGAATCACTGTACTGCTGACTGTTTAAACTAATTTTTCTTTTCACTGTGTGAAAGGGCCCCTACCAGCTGCCACGGTTTGGACTAGCCACTAGGGCTTGGGTACCCAGGGACAGTAACTGGTAGAGGATAGGCCGTGCACAGAGCCATAGGTAGATAGTAAAGTGATAAGCTAATTAACCTGATTTCCCTGTCCTTGTTATATCCCCTAAATAAATCAGAGCTGCTTGTTTCAGCAAAGTTATACTGCCTGAGGTATTTGTCTATGTTAAAGTACTGTACTGTGATTGTTGCACTGTATCTTATTTCACAGGAGGTCCCAGTGCCGGAACTAGTCCTGGGGGTAAGTGTATACTGTGAAGGTAATTCTGATATATTGTGTGGGCCACTAGTGGGAAGAAGGGGTTGCAGTGTCCCAGAGGGCTGTGACCAAGTAAGTTTAACTATTGCAAACCCTGACCTCTGGGTGGAGGCACCCGCCATTGGATCCAGGCCCCTCAACCTGTTAGTGGCAAATCAGGCAGGGTAGTAGCCCCTGGGATAGCGCCATCTAGGGGTTACATGTCTCATCATGATTTTTATATTTTTAAAGGGTGTTGACAGCCCACACCATAACAAATGACATAAATGGGCCAATTTGCAATGTTAATTTTTTTTAACTGATGCCATAGTTTTCCTTTCGCATATAAACTCAGTCCTGGCACCCACCTTCTCCATCTTGCAACCTTGGTTGCTAAGTCACTCACCCATTCTTCTGTTAATCATTTAGCACAATCTGGCTGTAGCAGGAAGTTGAACACGATGTGCAGTATGCACAATGCAAATGTAATGACAGACAGCCTGCTGCTGATTCATTTTGTTACCAGAACAAGCTGTGGGGCGGAAACATCGAGTAAGGCATATGTGGCTCCCCACAGACAGAGGGGCCAAAAGTATGAAATGCACTCTTGCCACAGGACAGGTACAATACAGGGACAAAAAGGATTCCTAGTCACTGCAATCAACACTAGTGCTTCATGGAAGCCACATGTGGAGGAACTATTTAATACACATTCTCGTACTTACAACATTTTTCAAGCTTTATTATTTTCTTAAATTGCAACACAAATGCCACTGCATAAGCATAATATAGCACTCCAGAGTATGCTTTAGTCTGATATAACTGTCCTTCCAGGAGTAGTAAGGCTATTTTGCCTGTTGCATCAGCCTCAGTATGCCTCTGGGTGGGCAGTTATCTCAGCCTAAAGCCCACCCTGCCATAACCAGCTGTTGGGTATAATAACTAATCTCATAGGAAATCTTAGGTTTTAGGCCAGTCCTGATGCACACAGTTACAATATGCTCACCGATGTGAAAGAAGACTGCAGTGGAGAAAAGTATTTATAAAAGCATTCTAGAACAGGATGAAGATGATGTCTCCAGCAAAATATTTCATAAAACTAATACAAGGTACTGAATACTGAGAGCTAAGAGCAATGAGTGATTTATTAATTGGTTGATTGACTAATAGAAAACTTCAGAGATTGTTCATTTACAAAGGTTATGTGTCAAATTACAGTGACAAAAAAATGCCAGTACAGTAGCTGTTCTACAGAGAATGCAGTTGTCATGCTCAAAACACTCAAGACAGAACAATTACATATAGTTTCAAAAAAATCATGAATCATGCACATCACTGTATAAAAAGTCACAGGATGTGGTGAGAAACTGAATGAAACAGTTTAATGGTTATAATTGCACTGGACTGCAAGGACAGACCACAAACATCTCCTAAAACTGATTAATCTTGGGAGATTCAGCAGTGTACCTGGTGGTTCATTTAACCAATTACTGGCCCTGACAGCAAATGGGCACTTGTCCAGCTGAGTACACCAGGAAGGAGGCTTATGGGCATTCCTGGCCATTTTCCTGGTGTTGTATTGGTAGGAGAAGGTGTGGAAGCAATTTGTTGAAGCAGGAAGTGTTAGGCCCAGAAGCACCTTTTTGGCTAGTAAACAGTCTGTAGCTTTATTCTGCCGCTAAAGTTAGTGAGGGCATAAAGGGTTACAGCTATGAGTGTATAAAGCAGGGGTGTTAGGCCTAAGAGCACCTTTGCCTTGTAAACAGTTCTGGATCTTTATTCTTCTGGGTAATGGTAACCAGTTACTGAGTGTATAAAGGTACAGCTATGAGTGTGGTTATCTGTACCAAGTACAAAACCGCACACCTTATCACAGTTCAGCTTTCATCTGCTCAGCATGGCAGTGCAAGCTAAAAATCAAGTAAAAGACATATAAACTAGCAGCTAACCCAGTGTCAAATTGAGTGCCTGCTGTGCTCTGATGTGGGCAGACTGGATTAGCTACCATCCTGAACCAGTACCCACTCTGCTGGGCCAGTAGGGTCTTGGGAGAAGCATGGAAGTATTACATGCAGGGGTAATGTGCTCCTTGTGCAAAGATTCCTGTGTTCAAGGGTGACATTTGACATTGTGGATGACCATGTGATACTGAAACCCTACCACCACACATATCGTAACAGGGGAGAAAGCACCTTTAATTGTGCATAATTCAGCTCCTTACCCCACACCATCATTCCAGTGTATCTTGCCTGGCTCCTTCCTGTAGTAGCAAACTGGAGTAAGCCTTTGACACCCTATGACCCCAAGGGTCTAACATGCTGATGCTTTCCTATTCGGTGATCCTATTCGATGTTTGCAGAATATTCTGTGTAGCAGCTGAAAGGGTGGCATGTGTAGGTCAGGCAGTGTCAACCACAGCAGGAGTGGAGGACAACTGGGTGGCAATGGCAGAGGAGGGATAGCATTAAAACTAGATGCACTAGTTGCTCTCCATTTACACACTGAAGTTCACCATTCCATAACTGAGAGAAGACATCTACTGTTGTTTTCTAACACTGAACAAAACTGTCAGCCAAAAGTGAAATTATGTTTTCAAGTGCAAGTTAAGTGTATTGTTTGACCTCCAGGCCATTACACCATTAACAAATAAATCACATAAAATATACATTAAAGATCAATGGCAAACAGTGTATGTTATTTTCCATAGGTGTTTTCTAACCAGTGCAATAGATTAAATACTTTGATCACAATGTGTCACCTGTTGTCTTTTTCATCATACCGCTAGCTGACTCTGTTACTTGCTGTATGCTCTCTGTCTCTGCCTTACTGTTACCAAACCTCCTGTACAAACTGTATATGTATTTTGAAGCTGTATACTGTACCTAATGTAAAGTAGTTGGTGTGCTCACCCTGGTC
Source organism: Neoceratodus forsteri (assembly GCA_016271365.2). Taxonomy (NCBI): domain Eukaryota; kingdom Metazoa; phylum Chordata; order Ceratodontiformes; family Ceratodontidae; genus Neoceratodus; species Neoceratodus forsteri. The sequence continues at coordinate 1,026,623,882 of CM057451.1, read as the reverse complement.
GCCCCTGAAAAAGGGACCTCTGGTCTCAGCGGGTTTACCTGGTTAACAAAATCTAAATAAATAAATAAATAAAGTCTCTGTAATGTGCACTCATTTAGACAGTCAGCACCAGGATTTTTTTCAAAGTTCAAAGTTCAGACAGCTGGAGTCAGTTTTAACATCACTGCAGGAGTGATGTCCAACAGTCCGTGCATGTGAAAGTCCTCTGTATGTGTGCTGACAAATTCTTTCTCCCAACAGTAGAAGAGGTTTTTATTGCTGCTGTCTGATCATTTTAAAAGGGTTTTTATTTTTTTTTTATTCCCACCCAAGAAATATTCTTTTCTATGTGTTTTAGAAAGTAGCTTCTTTGTTTTTTTTTTTCTCTTGACAGGCGTCATCCAGGGACTGCGAGGGACAGGAGTGGAAGAGGAGGTGGAGTAAGGGCAACAATAGGAGAAAGGTTACCATTGGGGAATACAGAGGAGGCAGGAGGTAAAGATATAGAGGTCAGGGTTCAACTGGAGCTGTGAGGCAGTGGAGTAGAGAAGAAGGGAGAAAGGACGATAGGCAGACAGCTGTTAGGGGACAGGTAGCAGAAAGAAAGGGCTGGGCAGCAGTAGAGTCATAGTAATAGGGATTCACAAGTATAGGGATTAGATCGGCTTGGGGGTCAGCAAGATAGGAAAGTAGCGTGCATTTTGGGAATGACAACAGAATACATAGGCTCAGTGGTAGGCTCACTTACATGGGATGAGGAAAGCCACATGGGGTCGCCCACCTTAGGTTCCAGTGACCAAGCTGGATGTGTGGTAGAGACCATGAAGGAGAAGTTTAGAGTGGTGTATCAGGTTTTTCTTTTTTGGGGGCCTAGGTAGGAGCCTTCTTGGGAGTACTGCAAGTGCTTACAGCCAGCACAGCTACTGTAGGAGATAAAGGATATAAGAGTGCAATGGCTGGCTGAGGGATGGTGGAAGGGTAAAGGATTTGGGTACACATGGAACTGGGAAATATCCTGGGATGATAAAATCCTCCATGTACCTCATAGGGTGCACCTACATCAGAGGGATCCAGCCTACTAGGGGAACAGACAGGGGATATATCAACAATAATGTCCAATTTAAACTGAGGTAGAGGGCAGAAATAGCTAAAGGGAAATGTCTTTCTAGGATTAAATTAATCAATATTGTTACTAATGGAAATTTGCTTTACATAAGCCATTAACCGAACCGTAACATTTTAGGGTTAGAATTATAACCCATTCAGTTGCCCCTCTCTTTGTAGCTGCAGGCATTCATTTCTAAATCACAGGCACAGGAAATGACATCACAATGGGGAAAATAATATTGCCGATACATTTTTAACCAGGAGAGGCACACTAAGCCAAAGCTTGATTCCAGGTGCGACCTGGAGAGCACAAGAAAGGCAAGTGACTTGCTCAGGGTCACACAGTAATGCAAGTGGGGACTGTCGGATTCAGACTCAGGTCTTCAGGCTTGCAAGCGAGAGCCTCAAAGTACTGCACTATACTGCCTCCTTGAAGGTAAGAGGAAATGAAAAAATAAATGTTTTACCCAGTCCATGGGGATGTGAACTTGTCTCTAATCTTGAAAAGGTTGCTATAAACAAAAGTTGTGTGCTACCAGTGCCAGCAGTTTCTGAGCTCATTTGAGGTTCTGTTGCTTTGTACAATGTTTTGTGACATTTCAATTTAGTAAATTGTAAATTGTTTAGTGCCTGTGTGATTTGCAGAATATTCTGCTACTGTGGTAATACTGTAAATCATTTTTATGTTGGCGCGCCTGCACAGCCAACATCGTGGACAGTGCACCTTTGAAGGCGGAGTCGCAGTTGGGTGAATGCAGGGCATGCACCAGTAGGTGTGTCCCGCATTCCCAATCAGCCTGCATGCAGGTGCTACATCATGCATACATAATGTGATGAGCACATCTAGAAAAGGTCCGCTGCAATCCGAGCAAGCTCATCATACAGCGGTCTTCTTTGCCATGCTCACCACCATTATGTGCATGGTCAGCAAGAGGGTGGCTGCAACCACGCCGACTTCGGGGTGCCAATCCCACTGTCGGTTAACCACCCTTTAGGTAAGTGATGGGGAGCCCACCCCATTGGCTTAAACCCCCAGTTGTTGAATGCCGAGGGGTGCCCATCCCCCCAGCTCGTGGCCCCTCGCTTTGTGTGCCGGCTGGGGTGCCCAATCCCCATCGGCATTACTTCCTCCTCCTCCGTGTTGGTGCCAACAAGGGTGCCCAGTCCCCCTGCCAGCTACAGACCCCCCAGTTAGGTGGCACGCTGGGAGCCCACCCCAGCATGCCAAATCCCTGCAAAACAAAAACTGTCCCGCGATGTTTTTTCTTTTTTTCCCTGCAAAATGAAAACAGTCCCTCGTAGTCTCGATGCCCCTCCCCACCCGTACCCACCCACTGCACACCCTGCCTCCTCACCCCTTTACCCCATACTTACTCAGGAGTCCCGCGATGATCTTCTGTGGACCGAACACGTCTGCACTCGCCAAAGCCGACCGCGAATTGAAGCAAATGCTGGTAAGCTGTATAATGGAATGAATAGGGGGTTTCAACTTTAATGCATATCTTGAGCATTTTGGGGATTTCTGGCCCCAAATTTTCAACATGGGGTTTCTGGGACCCATTCTCATGAATTCTTGCATGTCATGAAGAGCTCTGGTCCAGAAAGGTGATTTTGCAGTCACTGCGTGAAATCACCTTTCGGACCAAGTAATGAAATGACAGTACCACTGTTCATGAGAGGGGCTCTCAAAAGCCTATGTGGCAAGTTTGTTGGAAAAATCAAAAATGACTGTTTTATTTAGCATGTAGAACTGCGCAACGACGCCGTAAGTTAGCGATTCATACTATTTTCATGCCAGATTCTCAAAATTGGCATTTTACCACACCTTCTTGTGAACCGTGACAGCTGTCATTTTTCACATCCTTGTCGAATGTAGTTTTCACACCTCCGCAGAATAGCGCGGTCACTGTGCAAAATCACTGTTCGGACACATTTACAAAATGACAGTGACACTGTTCATGAGCAGAGGTCCTAAAATGCCTGTGTTGAAAATTTGGTGACAATATTCATAAAATGATTTGTGTTATGAGCTGGCATTAAGAGTTTGCACGCACGCTTGTAAGTTTGCAAACTTATATTTTCACTCCACATTTTCAACAGTGCCATTGTTCTACACCTCCTAATGAACAGTACAGTTGTCATTTTTCACATCCTAACCAAAATCTGTTTTCGCAGTTCCGGCGCACAATAGCTCGGTCGCTGTGCAAAGCCCGTGTTCGAGACACATTACTAAAATGGCAGTAACACTGTTCATTAGCAGATGTCCTAAAATGCCTATGTTGAAAATTTAGGGATGAAAGTCAATAATGAGTGTTTTACTGAGCGTGGCGCTATGCAGTCTGCACGGACGCTGGTGACTTTGTGAATTTGTAATATTTTCACCCAGCTGTTCATCATTGCCATTTTTCCATACCTCCTTATGAACAGTACAGCTAGCTGAAATGTGTTTTCGCACGTCCGGCAGAATTGAACAGTCACTGTGCAAAATCACTTTTGGGACACTTTCAGGAAATAACAGTGACACTATTCATCAGCATAGGTCCTAAAATGCCTATGTTGAAAATTTGGTGGCGAAGTCCAGACAATGACTGTGTTGCAAGCATGCATTGCGCAGTTTCCATGCACCCTTGTAACTTTGTCAATCTGCAACATTTTCATGCCACATTTTCACCACTGGCATTTGTGCCCACCTCATTATCAACAGTCCAGCTGCCATTTTCCACAGCCTGCCCAAAATGCATTTCCGCAGCTCTGCCATACAGTGGCATACTCCAGCAAAATCACCTTTGGGACACATTAAACTCACAGTGCTATGCCTCTCCACCTCCGCTTACTGCCAATGCCAGCGCGACAACATTCGGCATTGACAAATGCTTGTTATTCTTGCCTATTTAGTTCCAGTATTTGTTAGCACTGAAGTAGTTATGTTTTTAATTTTTAGGGCTGTGGGCACAGCCTACAGCCTTCTGTCATCTGTTGCTCTAAACGGCTTTTCTTACAACTTCCATCTTAGACAGTTGTATGTATTCCTCCACAGCTGTAAAGTAGTGCACCTCTGATATTTGCTATTTGTTGCTCTATGTTAAAGGCATCTGAAGAGGGAGGGGATGCTACTGTATTGTACCTCAGAACTTCTCAGGATATTAACAAAAAATATGTTTAAACTGCTGTTTCTATTATCTGTCCTGCTCAGTCTAACACCTAGGGACTCATTTCTTCGTGGGGTTTGTGAAAACGACAGTCATCTGTAGACAGTGTCAGATTACATACTGTGGAATGCAGATTGCCAGCTGCCTAATATTCCTTTCCACAGCACAGATTGCAGGCAAGGAGTGGAAACAGAAGACTTGTTTTTCTCATTTTAGAACATGATGTACTGAATGTGTGTTTAGTTGCAGGGTCAGTGCCTTGAAGAAAATAATAACATTTATGTAACTAATTCAAGATTCCATCAGGTGGTGAGAAAAAGTCTGAGAGAATTTGTGTAAAATTAACAAATGAAAGATGCAAAAATAGCATGCACACTGGCCTCTGAGACTGGAAAATCAGAAGGCTGCGGGTTCTAGCCCCACACTAGGCATAGGGTTAAACAGCTTGTGTACTGCCTAAAACTAATATTAGATTTTAAAAGCAGTCAACCATTGTCTTTTATATTTGAGGTACTTTATATTTTCCCTTTGGTTAATTAGAAGATTGTTTACCTGATGTTAATGTGTGTGATTTGTGGAACAGCACTCAGGTGGCAGTTGACATAGTTAGCTATACTGCCCCCACTACATCACCTGCATCGTGACCTCACTGACTATGACATCACTGCTACTTAGGAACAGCAGTTCAGTGACTGCCAGGCTATTCACGTGAGTTCACTGTTAGTGAAATCACAATGCTGATGATGTAGTGGGGCAGTAGAGCTAGATATGTCAGCTGCTATGCTAAAAGCTGTTCCACACACCCACCACAACATTATGACATAGAAGACTCTCTGATGGGAAAATGTAAAAAATAAAAGGTACTTCAGAAATAAAATTTTATAATTGACTACTTCTAAAATTTATATTATTTTCCTGTCTGCCTGCTTTGACTCCACTAGTTTTAAACCCCAATACTGACACTGTACTGCAGCATGGGGAGTGCTCCTGACTTTTCTGTCTCCCTGTTCAGGCGGATGTTGAAGATCCTATGGCACTTCTCAAAAAAGAGTAGGGGAATTGTGTATTCAAAACTGGAAAATAACATACATACATAAAAATGATATGCACAACAAATCATAATACATAAAAAAAAGAAACATAAATTATATATCTCATTCAGAAATCTTATATAAAGCAAGTATTCAAACCATACCAAGCAAACACCTAGACAGTTGTGTTATTGATACCAATTGAAATGTACACATAAAGTTAATATTTCATCATACCATCAGTACTAATTTTGTAATGCACCATACACCTGCCGCTAAAAGGGTAGGGGAAGTTATAGTCCTAATCCAAAGAACAGATCAAAAATAATATATTGACACATAAATTGAAAACATCAGTTTGAATAGTCAGTAAAAAAATGCAGTAAGCTACTTAAAAATACATAAAAGGACAATACTGCTGTTAAATGAGCTAATCAACTGAACCCCACCTTGAGAGGAAAAGGTGCACACTGTACCAAGTCTTGATCTTTAATACTCTGGATTGAATTTTAATCATAAAAACAAATTCTCAGGCGAAATTGAAGCTGTTTAATTATTAACCTACAACGAACATGCCAAATATAATACTTAAAATATACCAGATAACCACTTGTAGTTTTGTCATGTTTTGTCCATAAGAATGGTAGAATACCTAAGCATAAGATTTCTAGAGTCATATGAGAAAATGGGGACGTAGGCCAGCTATTTCAAGTACGCCAAAACCTCTGCATGAAAGGACAATCAAGAAACCAATGTTCCATAGTCTCAATTATAGCAGGACAAGAATCTCTAGGGCAATAACATTCAGAAATCTGTCTGTGTTTTAGATTTCCACTTAAGTTCAATTTACCATGTAAACATAACCATAAAATATCCCACATAAAAATTGTGATACGTAAGAAGTTAACTATTACCTATCGACTCCAAATGTTATGAGGAACACGTATCAAAAAAGCTGAATCCTGAAAATATTTTTGGATCAAGAAGCCATAGAGCTCTTTCCTACTAAAAGTTAAAACATGCTCTTTCGCTATACTCCATAGTCTAATTTTACTAAAACAATGTCTTAAAACAGTAGGCACCGTAAAAATAGGCGGTTGTTTGACATGGCCGCTCTCGCGCCGCCACACTGAAAAGAGAGTGCTCAAGGAATCCAATGCCCAAGCCATCCAACGCTCATTTCAGATGATAATAGAGGTTTTAAATTAGAATAAACAAACACTGTAAAAAACACAATTGGCTGTACTATCTTAAGCCTCCCATTTCTGTCTCTCAATAAAATACAACGCTTTATAGGATTTAACCTGCTGCCCCATATGCCAGAAAAAACAACAATACATCCGGGTTTCTAGATTCAGAGGCAAACTAAAGACTGTACTTAAATGTAAGAATACTGGCAACAAAAAGTTTTGATCATTACAACCTTCTTCAGTGTAGATAAGCACCATGTATTCCAGAGCATCACCTTGGCCTGGGCTGTTTGCAGTTTCTCTGACCAATTTAAAACGCCAAGTCTCCTGCCCCAAACAATAATTCCAAAATCCTGCACGTCTCATACAATCGGAATGTCAATTATATGTATAACATTTATGTCCTCCAGACTAAGTGGATACAATGACATTTACCATAATTTATTCTCGCACCAGTATACTCGTATGAAATCCTGCAAAACTGTGTCCAAACGCAATGCAGAGGATAAATCACCTAAGATGAAACAAATATCATCGGCATAAGCAATACACTTAATTTCCGGATCACTGTTTGAAAAGGAAAGACCCTGATATCTAAAGAAGAATACACACATCTTAGTAGCGGATCAATGGTGAATAAGTATAGCAGTGCACTCAAGGGCAGCCTTGCTGAACCCCATGCTTGATGGCACACCTTCTCCCCAACCAACCATTACAGTACACCTGAGCCGTTGCTTTATCATAACAGGTCTTTATCCATTGAATAAAAAGAGGCTGGATCCATACAACGCCAAACTATCCCAAAGGTAAGCTTGACTCACATTATCAAAGGCCCTGGCTTGGTCCAGACTAAAAGCAATCCAGTAAGTTCCCTGCCGACCCCCTGTGCATTATTTCCGTAGGAGAATCAGGCCATCTGCTATCTTCCTATCCAGTATCGAACACGCCTGTGCAGAATGAAGTAAATAGTCCAAAACAGTAATAATCTGTTATTCAGTAATTTGGTATGGATTTTAAAATTGTATTAAGCAATGTTATCGGTGCCAATTATTTAGATCTTCCCGCTTTCCTTTTATACATAAAACAACTAAGCCTTCATTCATACTAATAGGTAAGATCCCAGTATCCAAAATTTCATTTAAGAGCCCCACAAATTCCTGTAGTAAGACCATAAATATATGCATATAAATTTCATATGGGATTCCATCCTTCCTGGAGAAGTACCTGCTTTAGTCTGTACAATACAGTGGAACCTCAGATGATGTGACTCTGAGCCACTAAAATCTCACTATCTTGTACAGAGAGCTGGGGAAGTTCATTCTGATTTTACCAAGCCAGGTGAATATCTGCTGCAAACTTGATGGGTCGAACAAGTACCAACATATTCATCCATAAGTTTCATCACATCAGCTTTGGTTGTACACAAATTCCCAGTCCGATCACGAATACCTGCCATATACTTTAACCACCTTTGATGTACACAGAATTGATACAGATTCATAAAAGCTTTACTACCCTGTGAACCAAACTTGCATTTAAGGTCTAATGTTTTAAACCGAGAATACTGGCAGCATTCATCAATTTTCTCACATTATTTAATTCAGAAAGGACACTTTTATTCCCTTGAGCAGCTAAGAAGTATAGCTCAGAGAAACGATCCAATACTCCTGGTACAAATTAGATTTATGTCTGCCATTAATTTTACCAATAATTTGAAATATCTCCGATATCATCTTTAGTATCTCCCACCACTCCCTGTGGGTATCATAAAGATATAAAACCGATTTTCTAGCTTCAAGAAGGGCCAGAAAATCTTCTTCTACTGATGGTAGTCAGAAGCTCTAAATTTAATCTCCAGTACCCTGGTCCATGTGCATAGTATCGTGACTAGCAACGCTACACTCAATAAGTGCATGATCAGAGGGGCTACTGGGGTAGTACTAGTCGTTACAACCTTCAAGGAGTCAGACAGAAACCAATCATCTATCCTTGTGGCTTTGATACCTTAAAAAATGTTTTCTGTGGTGTCCCTGTTAATGCTAAAACATCAATCAACCCAGTCTGTGAAATGAGATCATTAAGACAATTGGTGTCACGATATAATTTCAAGTAGTAAGGCCTCTATCCATTCTATAATGACTACAATTAAAATCACCACCCAAAAATGTAATGAGACGAAATTAAAAAGGTTGGATTGCACGAAAGACATAAATTCTAGCATATTTTAATTGAGGAGCATATACATTAATGAAGCGGCAATGCATACTATTGATAATTAAATCTAATAACAACACTCTACCCGATAATATCAATGAGTTGTACCTTCTGAGCTGATGAATTATTAACCGTAATACCCACACCACTACACACATCTTCACCTAGCGACCAATATGTAACTCCCCATTGCCATCCAGCAATTGCCTGTTCCATTGCCACCTTAGCATGTAAACGTGTGTCTTGCAAAAAATTGTTCCCCTGCTGCAAATAATGAATAAATCAGAACTCTCTTCCTATCTGACTGAATCCTATTAACATTCAGGGATACCACTGTTAATTCATAAAACCCAATCATACAGCAAAGGAACATACATAACTAGCCACTAATATTATCCATAAAGCTCTATAGAAAGTATTGGACCCTAAAAACTGAGCATCCATCATTTTTTCCATCCATTTCCTAGACCCTAAATGTAACTTTTTTATTTTTAACAGTTCAGGCTGTTCTGAAGTTTGCTCCATATCAGAAGCCCTTTATATTGTGAGGAATGTACTGAGGCAGAGTCTGATTCTATGCCTCCATCGTCGTAGAACTTGATATGAATTTTGTACTGGGAAAGATGTTTTCTATCATATTTTTCCCAGTATTTCTAGGTCTCAAACTACTATGTCTGTTTGAGACGACTGTAAAGATCTCTCCTGGGGGTAACGGGGGGTATTGAGTTAACAGGTACATCAACAGTCACTAGTGGAACCTTTTCAATTATTCCAGTCGGGTCAACAACATCAGACCATGCGTAACACCATTTCCTGTTGGGGAACGTCTGTAACAATCACGGGGAATACAACTGTTTCGTTCATACTCAACAGTGGAGGCCTTCCTATAGGGGAGGTGGAGGTCTCTGCCTTTGAGCGGCATGCACTGCTGTATTCAAAAGAAGTCTTGCACAACAAAATCTCCATTTTATTTTGAGCCGCCTAAGGGCACTCTGTAAATGCATGTGCTTCTTCACATAAAGAACACTTAACGGATGGTGACAATCAGCCATCACATGTCCTAATTCACCACACTGCACATATTTCATCACATCACATGTTCTGCTTAGGTAGCCAGCAGAACCACTCTTATAACAATGACATGGCTGACCTGATAAAAAATAAATCCTTTATCCTAATCCAAGTAAAACAACTAGGAAGATGTTGCAAACCTTCATCAGTTTGAATTAAATTAACCTTGTACCTCCACCTCCATTCCAGAAGCCTTCTGTGTCCAGTATTGGCTCTGGATTACCTTGAATTTTACATTTATGTTCTATCCAATAAGTAATGTCTTCACATTTACCCCTTCCTTCCAAAACAGTACTATAATTACTTTAAAGGTTTATTCAGTAAAGGGATCACCTGGAAATGTGTCCAAGCCGGATTTGTTTTAAGACAGCATATTTCATCCAGAATCTGTTCAACATATCAGAGTTCAAAACTGATATGTGTTTATCCCCAGGAGTGTGGATAAGTGCATAGACTTCACTAGGTGAAAACTCCAACGTCTGTTTGATTAATACTTTGCCCACATAAAACCTGTCCGCATGTTATCTGTAGGCCCTAGAAACTTGGAGGCTACAGTGCTCCATCTCTTGGCAAGAGCCACTGGCTTCTGAAACAAACTAGCAAAAGTAACAGCAGGAGTTTGTGGATTTGTAGGACCCTGTATATTATGTGCCATGCCAGGGTTCATATCCACCTGGGGATCCTGCACTCCATCCAAAGCGTCCGAACTACAATTGATATGACAGGTGGTGAATACGTAGGGCTTTTGTGATGGAACTCCAGACTACAAATCATCATGGACCTGGGTTACCATGTTAGAAATTTGTAGGCGGTATGCAGGGATCAGGAAGCACCTCAGCAGAATGGGGCAGCCAGTCTCCCTGTATAATTATGCCATCTCATTGTAAAACTGTTGTATTTATGGTAGTCATTGTTTCAAGCATCTCACCTGCCTCAGATACACCAGGAAGAGGATAGTAGGATCTGCAACCCATTCACCAGTTGCGGTCTGAATCCATCCTGCCTCTGCAAGGGCCCGTTTGGGGACCATGCCGAGGTCATAATACCCTCACGAGCAGTCTGGGTCTGGGGTAAGGAAACCAAATCACCAGAAGTGGGAATGAGAGTTTTAACACTTTTGCACCAGTACCTGATATTCCCGAAGGGAATCCACCCTGGGCCATTTCCACTTCTTGAAATCCTCCTCAGCCAGTATCTGGGCCTTTCGGAATTCTTCCTCAGCAATCTTGTAAAGTCTCTGCTTCTCCACCAAAAATGATGCCAACTCTTCTAGTCCTGAACTAATGAGGGTGGGTCAGCTCCCTCAACTCGCTCCATTTTAAGAGATGCCTACTAGCCTCAGAATTCATCAAGACGGTCGGAACTTCTAAAAGCTTACCATTATTGGTGACATCCACACCAGTAATCAAAATGTTTTGCAGTGAGGATTCAGTACGATGTGCTGGCCACCGCTATGGTGCATTCCAGCCATACCATTTTCCTCACTTGCAGCATGCAGCAGCCGCATGCAGGCGCTTGTCCTCCACCAGAGTCAGCGTCCATCTGAGCACGAACACCTCCTTCCTGCTCCACAGCGCCACCCACCAAAAAGAGTAGGGAATTTCCTGTGTCCTGGCAAATTTCAGCTATTCACTAAAAATACCACCAACAGCTTAATGTGGTTCAAGTATGGATTTATGCCATGTTACAATTTCAGTTGCTTACCATCTGTAACACCTCGAAAAAGGGACTTCCAGTCTTAGTGGGCCTACATGGTCAAGAAAATTCAACGATAAATAAATTCCCCATTATGCCTTATGGATTCCATATAAATCCAAATCATTCAAAGGCCATCTTGCTATATAATTTTATTACCTAACAGCAAATCAGAGCCCTTTTCCTGATAAAAGGCTGGCAACATATTACATTTAAATAAATAACAAAGTCACAAATAAGGAACTAGTGGCTTATGGAAAACTCTACATGGATTTATACAGGATTTGATACTGCCTCTACAGGGAAAATACAGGGAACAATTAGGGCTTGTTACAGGAAATGGTTATTTGGATCTGGGAGCACTGTGATGATTGTAACTAAACAGCACTATTTGGCACCAAAAGAAAATGACTTTGGTAATTTGGTAGCTCTTCACAGATGCATAGGCTCTGGCTAGAGTTTGTCTTTTTGTTTTTTTTTTTCAATTGTTTAACCAGGAGTAGCACACTAGCTGAAAGCCTGCTACAGGTGCGACCTGGGAGCACAGGGAAGCAAGTGACTTACTCAGAGTCACACAGTATGCAAGTGGGGGCTGTGGGATTCAAACCCAGGTCTCCAGATTTGCATCTCAGGGCCTTAAACCACTGCGCAATACTGTGTCATTGTTTTTGTTGGCATAATGTTCTGTGATTTGTAGGAGTGTGATCTAGTGGCCAGAGCACAAGCTTGGGGCCCAGGATGAGAGTTTCAAACCTCAGGAAAGTCAAACACTAACTGTGTGAGCCTGAGTAAGTCACAACCCCCGGTGCTCCTGTCTACCTAGCAGCAGAAATGAATAGTAGCAGGACCCACTGGAAATGAGGTGGCACATCTCAGATGGACTATCCTAGGTAAATAAGTTGTAAAAATAATTGTTTTGTGCTGGTGTGTGATAGGATAGATGGCTGTCAGTAGAGGACCCTTCTGAACATAGGTGCCAGAACATATAGGTGTGTATGTGGGGGATGGACATACCCACTGTTGCCCATGAGCATTCAAAGTGCCCCTTTAATGCATGCAATGTTAGAAGGAAGCAATCATTGTCTCTTATTACTACAGTGCTCCCCTCCACATACACACTCACTTTTCCCCATGTTCCAGCACTACTTTTCTGAATGTTGCAAAATAAAATAAAAATCTTTATTTCAACACCATCCAAAACAGGTTTTGTTTCACCAAAGAGGAAAAACCACAACAGATTTTTGTTTCATTTCATGATTCCAACTGTTCCACTGTTTCTTTCCAGTAGGAACTCTCCAGTAGCCCCTTCTTTGAGATAAAACCTTTTCACTTCCCTGATGCTCCCAGGTGCAATCACTAAATTATTAAGTGGCTAGTTGTGACAGCTCTTCAAGAGGCCCAACTCTTCTTTTCTCTTCCCTTGAAAGAGGCAGTATAAGCGCAGTGGTTTAAGGCTCTGAACTGCAAATCTGGAGACCTGGGTTTGAATCCCACAGTCCCCAATTGCATTACTGTGTGACCCTGAGCAAGTCACTTATATTTCTTGTGCTCTCAGGTTGCACCTGGAATCAAGCTTCCGCTTAGTGTGCTCTCCTGGTTAAAATATTTATCAGCTATATGTGTTCCCCATGTGATGTCATTTCCTGTGCCTATGATATAGGAAATGGATACTCACAACTATAAAGGGTTAGTTAGCGAGCAGAACTATATGATCAGGAGGTGAACCCCCATATGTGTCTCTGTTGATGCTACATTTTGAGTATTACACAGAAACATAGAAACTGATGGCAGATGGGACAAAAAAATCCACCTAGTCTGCCCTGAACCCTCCCCTCTTTAGGAATGTGTTCAGTTTTAGAACCCTTCCCTTGAAGAGGGACAAGGATTGGCTGGGTGCCACATGTGGATTGGTAACTACTGTAAGTTGAGATACGACCAGCATATGCTTTCTTATTTGGTGCATCTACAGTCACTGAATCTGTATTTGCTCTAGACAATGATGGAGAGGTTGGGTGCTCTTGATCCATTTTATCAAAGCCTTACAAATGTTCAGTTTTGACTTTGTGCAGATCTTTGCCCCAACTTAAAAAAAAATGGTACCCCTTAAGGTCTAAATAAGACACCACAGTTTTACCCTGTATTGTGAAACTGGTACTCTTTGGGTGGTGTAGGGTACTCTTTGATGCCTCATGTGACACACGGGCATGTTGTCATCCAACTACAATGCATCCCTACATTGTCTGTCTATTTATCATATATATAAATATATTTTTAATTTTATTTTATTTTAATGGAGTAGAGACTGTCATAACAACCAAGGAATCATGGAAATGAACATATGAATGTCTGTGCCAAATCTAAATATTATCTTTGATGGCGCACAAATGGGACTGATAATATTAATATGCTAATTTTTAGACCCATTTTATAAAATAAGTAAAACACAACCTCACACAAGTCAATCAGAAGAAAAAAGCACAACAGGATTATATGTGTTTAGTTATCTACGTCTAAAAAACATTGATATTACTAATAGGCAGAGCACTACAGGTTGAAACACATATATGACTATCACTAAAGGAAACTTAATTTTAGCATTTCTTTGCCGATAGCTGCAGCCTAATTGCTCATTTCTTGCTTATTGCTATCAGAAATTGCATAACATGGTTAAGCCAAGACAAATCAGTCATAGGAAAAGAAACCGACAAAGCTGATGGATCTTATCAACAATAGCCAAGAGGTATCTCTATTCAGGCAACAAGGCTAGCTAAGAGAGCGGTAGTATAATGGGTTCATGTATCAACCATGGTGTATAAAGGAAAAATTATTTAATGTCAATACTATAGGTTCAATATAAGTGATAAAAGGAAATATTTATATCAGTAAAATGCAGATTTTGTACCCTTCAAAATCTATAAATGTTAAATAAAAAATAAATGTATAATTTAATATCTGAAACAATCAAAGGTTAATTCTGAGAACCTGAGTGAAAATACTTCATCTGGAAAAATAAATGCTCACCAAACACCACCACCACAATAAAACATAGTAAGATAATTTAAAAGAAACTAACTTGATTAAGTGTTGTTATGGGGATAATTTGTTATTCAGAAAACTCCCAATCCACCTACCCCACACTCACAATTTGTAAGATTTTGACACTGGAAAGTATAGTGAAAGACTCAATACATTTACATACAGGATAGAGCACCTTACATTCCTGCTGAGAGAAGAAGATGATTACATTATATCATTAGCACAGGATGCAGGTTCAAATACAGGTCTATTGCAAGATGCACTAGAAAAAAAAAAAGAATTCCATTGTTCAGTAAATCATCTCCTTACATTCCGATACAGGTTTTCATCTAATACTCGTGTATAGTATAGGTGAACAATGTGAGGAAGTATCAGTCAGATGTAGGTTATGCAGATAAAAGTTAAATAAACTAGAAGGATGGGTTTCAGAAATTCCTGAGTTCAGCATCATCACTGAAGTGCACCCACTTGGTTTGGTACTGTATACTATATATATATATATATATAATTGTTAGTTGGTAAAAGGACCACCATTATATACCATGCTGTCAATGCAAACATTTGTGAAAAGTCATAATGCATACTACAGAAATGAAATTAAATAATACAATTGTAGCAACATTCCTCTAAATCATAGACCAAGATCAATTAATTTTAAAAGTGTTTAACATAGATATAATCTGCCGAGATCTGGCCAAATACCTGAAATTACAGTTACAGAAGCATTCTAGCTGAGAAAGCATGTCTGACCAGTGAACCCACTGCTTACATCCCTGCCGCATCTCCAACCATAAATATAGAAGCTAACACAGGTTTGTCACTTGCCCTGATGTAGTCATAGCATAATAAATCTTTTTTTTTTTTTTTTTTTTGTGAACTTAAAATATACTCCATGCTGTTATGGAGGACAGCTAATCTGAAGTTCACATCACACTACCAAAGCCACCAACTTTTAAGGAATAGTGAGCACAACACACTATCTGAAAAGAGTCTAAGGAAGTAATGAACAGGGTCCTCTAAAAGTAATTTTAAAATTGACAGTATATAAGAGGAATGGGAAGAAAAGGTCCCCATACACATCTGGTGTTTGATATTTTTATTAGAAAAAGAGATAATAGAATGAAGTCTAACATAAAGTTTTTAACATGAAGAGATTCTTTAAAATGCTCAGAAATATATTTGTTCTTCATGCTGTGTACGTCTTTGTTAAGTGATCATTCCCCTATCTTGTGTATCTGGACCAACAAATACACCAACCCCCAAAACTATTAACAGGAGAATGCTGACCCCGTCATCCTGAGTCACTAAATGCTCCTTTGTACACACAACTGGTCACCAGTTGACATAGCCCCAACGTAGACACAGCACTTGAATTCTTTATCGCCTGTTTTAACTCAGCCTCACGATGTTCATGCTCCGTTCAAGAAGTGTAAGATCAAGGGTGTCAATAACCCATGGATGACACTAGACCTTCTTACACAAATGAAATCTCGAGACCAGCTCTGGTATCGTGCTAAGCTACTGGCACCCAGACTGATATCCAGGCCTACAAAACAGCGAGGAATGCATGCACCAGAGCAATCTGCCATGAGAAGGTTAACTATTACAGGACCGTCTTAGCCAGCACCTGGAATGACAGGGTAAATTCTGGCATAACCTTGCTGAAGTGACTGGAAAGGATGCCAAAACAACACCCACAATGTTTAACATAGATGGTACCATCACTCTTGACCATGTAATCATTGCCAACGCATTTAACACCACTTTGCTGACCTTAGTCATATGCTACCCCTAACTTTTTGATCCCACCACAGTCAACTCAGCTCCTGTTAGTTCAGGTTTGCCACCAGGGCACCCTCATTTCCATTTCAAAGCAATCCCGGAAAGCCTAGCTAAAAACACATTTTAAAGTGCTTGGGAAGTCTAGAGTCAGTGGCAATTCCCTGGATATAACTTCTCGCCCTCACCATTGACAAATTCCTGCTCCCACTAACCATAATCCTCAACCATTCCCTCATGCTCTCCCAGTTCCCCAAAAGTGGAAACTGGCAGTGATGACTCAATCCATAAAAGTGGTGACAAGACTCTCACGAACAACTACAGGCCTATATCCATTCCCCAATCCAAAGCATTGGAACAGATAATGGCTGATCAGCTCATGGAATACCTTGTAAAATACAGCCTGCAATGTTCCCAGCAGCATGGCTTCCATAAAGACACGGCACTCCTCAAATTCACTACACATATCGATCATGCACTTGATCAGGGCCAGTTGGTCGGCACCTCTTTTATTGACCTGACTAAGGCATTTGACACTGTCAATCACTCCATTCTTCTCAAACAATTATCTCTCCGTGGTCTTTCAAGTGAAACTACCCTCTGGTTTCAAAGCTACCTCAGTAACTGGACACAACAGGTCAGGATTGGTGAATTCCTCTTGTCATCTCTACTAGTCCACTCTGGAGTACCCCAAGGTTCTATCCTGGGTCCCTTGTTATTCAGCATATTCCTGAACAATCTCCCTGCCTTGTGCCATGAGAGAATGTTACTGTATGCAGATGATGCAGTAATCTTCACTTGCCACACTGACCCCACCTCCTTTCAGTCTCAACTACAAAAAGTTTCACAGAAGTGGAAGACTGGTTTTGCTCACATAAACTCATCCTCAACCACAAAAAACTAAAACAATGTTGTTCCATGGAACCCACAAGTACAAGGATCATAAGCTCATAATTAACAACCACGAAGGCATCGCCCTTGAGCAGGTGGATATGTTTAAATATCTGGGCCTGATCCTTGACTGCTCCCTCTCGATACCAAACACATTGACAATATTGCTAAAACTGTGAACTCCCGCATAGGGCTACTATACAAGCATAAACATTGCCTAATGGCGAAAGCTTGAACCTCACTATCCAGAGCTCTGTTATCTCAGCTATTGACTATGAGCTCATTATCTATGGATCCGCTACTGATACTGCACTCCGCGCATAACTGTAGCCCTTAATATGATATATAGACTCTTATTTCAGCTGCCTGCCTTGCTCACGCATGTGACATTCTGAGCAGGCTAACTGGCTCAACTATCCGGCAGGCTAAAGTCGCAGATCTGCATCCTAGCTAAGAGAGACATCACTGGGCCTTATGCCTCCTGGAGTCCAATCAATACTGACCCGAAGCGTGTCCGCCGCCTAACTAGAAGATTGAACAGTCTAACCTTTACAATACCTCGCTGCCGGACCTCTCAAGCTCAGTGTTCTTACCTTGTCAGAGCCTCCACCTGGTTCAACTTGCTACCTACAGAAATCTCCAACATTGCCATGATTGGTGCTTTTAAGTATAAACTACATCAACACCTCATGGCTAGTGCCTTCTGTGATTGCTTCTTATAATCCCTCCAGGCATACTACCCTCAAGCATCCCTCCTCACTGCCTCAGCTCCTCCTCCTCTCCTAACCCCCATTACTGGGTATAGGTTGAATCTGTCTCCTCTTCCTTTTCATCCCCATTCCTCCTTCCTTGCCATTTCCCCATCTACCACATACTCAACGCAATGCCTTCCCTCTCTCTCCCATACCACCCTCACCACCACTCTTCTTTCTCTTTCCCACTAACCCACTCTAACAAAGCTTCACTGAGCACTTCTTGACTTGTACTGTATAATTAACTCACAACACAATTCCTTGACAATGCCTTTGGCTGCTATTATTGTAACCTTGTCTTTTTTTTTTTGTAAGTTCCATTGTAATGATCATGTTATGTTTTGTACCTTATTGTCCTTATTGCCTTGACACGAACCTTTGTAAGAGAGCCCTCAGCTCAAAGGTGTCATTCAAAATGCAATAAATAAATAAATGAATAATGCATTTCAGTAAAACAACATTTTGACTAAGATTAATAAAGGCAATATTTAATTTACGTCAACAAGTAAAAAGCTACATAAATACTGACAACGAAAGAGAAAGTGCAATTAAGTGAAGTTCATAAGAGGGTGATTGTGAGATTAACAGAAGATAGAGGGTTTTCTTTACTTTTGGTATTGTTATTTACAGAAACTGTAACATGAGCGGAGTTGCTGGGTAGGGATGTGGGTGGTGGTTGGTGGTGGTGCAGATGTTCAACTACCTGCTTCCATCAGTGCACAGTTGCTGATTGGCACGGTGCAAATTGTAGAAGGGCCTTGGTTAGTTTTATGAGAAGGCTAATGGCAAGAAAATTAAATGAATATGGGGTGGCATGGTGGGGGTTGGGGATGAGGTTCTTTTACTGAAAATCCAGAAACCAGCAACACAAGTTTCTGTGATTACTGCTAAGGAACAACCTTTCACGCATGGTGGGTCACAGTACGTACACTATCTGCCCCCACAAACCATCTATCAGTATGCAGAGTAACAATGTGGGGATGAAATAGGTTGTACATTATAAAAGATCAATTAATGGCCTAATGACAAAGTAGGATTATATCGTGGGTTGGAGGAATTATAAGCATGAAGGTTGTTGTGAGAATTGACCGCAGAGGATGGAAATGCTGTCAGATAACAGAATACTGGTTCTGGTACTAAAATAATTTGTCCAATAGACATTTAACTCCATGATCTGGGGTATCTTATAAAGGCACACTACTGGTGACACAGTAATACAGGGGCAGCAATATAAGAACGGGATAGCCATATAGTCTCTAAACCCTGTCAGAAAATGGCATGGGAGTCTGAAGACTGGTACTTGAACGATTGGCTGACACATCACCACAAACTGCACACAAACAGTCGGACTTCAAAAATGTGAACACAGTCAAGCATCATAAAATAAGCTGGAAGGTGTGGGTGGAAACACTAGCAATGTCTCATGCCCAACGGCTTGGCTACAGTGGCTGCAGCTCTTTACAGGATGCTTGTAGTCTAAGGCCAATTATAGGAGGAAAAGCAGAACAGGTCAAATTCACTCCACAATGCACCATAGGGATGGGGGTGGGTGAGTAGGGAGTTGGGTAAGACTCCTTGCTTGATGCATTCACAACTGCAGATCGGCAAGGCTCCTACTGTAGCAGGAAGCAAGGACAGGAGCAATATCAGTGCTCTGGAAATAGGTCCATTTTATGGGAAGTCAGTTGGCAATCAAACTGTGAGGTGGTGGGGAAGTGAAGGAAATAAACACATTTATATGAAAACTATTCCTCAGCAACACAGGTATTTATTTTTTCCAACACTGAAGACTTTTCTCCCACTGCGGAGCAGGCCCACGACCTCTGGCCGCTGGCACCCGCGCCCCCCCAGAGCCAGGTCTGGCACGCTGATAATTGCCCCATGTCACAGGGGTCGCCTGCCCCCGGACAAGGTGCCTCTCATGCTCGAGGCACAGGACATGGCCATCAGCTGCAAGATCGCCTGCCATGTTTTCTGCTGTTCTTTGGTCCCCAGGGCCGGACATGCAATGGCACCCAAGCATGTCCGTCCTGACACCCACCACGCCCCCCCACCATAGCTCTGCATGTAATCAGTGCAGCTGGCTTTGCCAGTCACCACTGCAGCATGGTGCATGACCTGCACTCCACCCCAGAGAAAGGACAGCAGTCGAGGATGTACAATCCTTCCTCCCCTGCCAGCCCCAGTGGCCAGATTCCATTCCCAAACCCAGGTTGCTGGCATGGTGCTAGATGGCGCCCAGCGCCTCAAACCTCAGCACCACCAGGCCAGCTTACAACATAGGTATTTATGATTACTGCTACAAACACCATTTCATAGCGCCGCAGGTCATTATTCACCCCTCCCCTACACACATAACCAACTTTTGGTACGCAAAGTAAATAACGATGTGGAGGAGTGGTAGGGGGACAACAAATGGCAATCAGTGTACATTCCAAAAACGATGAAGAATTGAATATGTTTTGAATTGTGTAGTGGGTATGAGGGGGTTTCAACACTAACAATTTGGAAGTATATCGCTTATTAGAGTTCTAAATTAAAAGCGGTATGTGGATTTTAATTCACACCACCTTCCTTTGGAATACTAAGAGATACTGGGCAAGTCAAATGACTTCATTTTGCTACAAGGTCCCGAGAAAACAATTGTTGGCTCACTTTCCCTTTCCTTAGCACCAGGGTCACTACTGTAACAGCAGAGCACAAAGCAGCGTGCTCACAGTCCTATGAATGAGGATCTGTCACAAATTCTGGCTGAAATTACAAAACAAAACAACAATAGCTTTAATTATAAGTCTGATCTCCATGGAGTGCTTCCCTGCATTTTTCTTTTGCCACCACTGTAACAACAAGGGAGCCCTATATCCTTCAATTACTTTAGGATGTTGAGGGTTGGGGGGCTGATAAAGGTGATAGCCAGACTAGGACAACACCATGCACTGCAATCACAAACTGTCACTGCTGAAGTGTGTGCAAGGCCAAGCATCATTAAAGCAACTGCATGGTGAGGTGGGGAATTATCTCAGGACCGATGGCTTATCGAGAGTGGCTACTGTCCTACACAGCAAGCATTGTCTTTGTGTAGAAGTCTGTTTGCTTGTAGGTAGCCCATATGTTTAGGGTTATGAACTCGATAACATGCATATATGGGTATGCATCCCACCACCACCAATTGCATATTGTAAGGTACTGGGGCAAGTAAATTAACTTGTGCTACCAGGTGCCACAGAGAAACTTTCTTTGGTTCAGTGTGTAGCTCCTTGTTAAATAATTGCTACTTTTCCTTTTCTTATCATTAGGTCACCACTATCCCAACAATCAAGCCCCTAAAATCTCTAATAAACTATCTGATGATGGAAGGGTGTCAGTGCACTGACTGGATGGCAGAATCCTGGCATCAGACTGCAGGGCACAGACAGACCATCTCCTCAGAGGTGTGTACATGGTCAAGTATCATATCAGCAACTGAAGAGTGTGTATGTGTGTGGGGTGGGGGGACAATGGCAAAGTGTCAGGACCAACAGCTTACCTACAGTGGCTGACTACTGCACAATACAGGACACAGGTTCAGTGTAAGCCACATAGTAAGAAGCAGACTTGGTGTGTGTGCGTTTGGAGGGGAGGGTAGGCAGGTCAGGGCTGGGGTTGTCGTTGCAGCCAAGATTTATTGCTGTACAGTTTTTTACATTTACACAACAATTCACAGCACTAAGGAGCAAGAGTGTAATTAACAGTAATTAGGACTTCAGACTTTCACTCGCACTCCTCGGTAGCTGTTAGGAGATGAATGGCTGTTAGAAGATTTAAAAGAGCTGCCAGAGTGTATTTTCTTTAGTTTTTTATTTTGTTACTTAACCCTGATTAATTACTCACCATTTACGAACTCCATAGTTCGACTGAAGGAGCTTGATTGTTGGGATAGTAACCGGAGACGTTCTGGAGGATGCGGTGTTGTCCCATCTGCAGGCACCTCTCTGGGCTGAGGAGGAGGTTGCTCATCTCCATGCTGAGTTGGCCAGGATTTGTGGGACCTCCTCCTCCATCCAGGGACCACCAGTGCCACTGCTGTCCTCAAAGGTTGCCAAGAAAGAGGAGGTTGGACCACAGTGGGCTCAGGGAGGGCGAGGGTGGTGTATCAGAGGTGCATCCCTCCAGTTGTACCTCTCACACCCTATGCCATTCTGGCAAAGGTGGTTCCTCTATGGAGGCACCCGAGTGGAGACCAAGGAGGATGCTGGGAACCTCCACAAAGGAGACCCACAGGAGGGTGGCATGGGACCCCACAGGAAGAAAACACCTCCTGGTGGGGACTCCATTGTTAGGAAGGTAGAACTGGGGAGGAAGGAGAGGAGGTAAGGTGCCTGCCTGGTGCCATGGTTTGGAGGGACAGGGAGCGAATCCTCAGGACTGCCGGAGCAGCTGCACAGGAAGGAGTTGGATGTCATTGTCCACCTAGGGACAAATGACCTGGCTAAGAAAGGATTAGAGCAGTGCAGGAAGGGTTTATGGAATTGGGAGGCCTTAGGACAAGTAGCACGACAGTATCCTTCTTGGAAGTGCTGCCCATCTATGGCGAGGAGAGGCTAGAGTGTTCTGCATCATGGGATTCAATCAGTGGTTGAAAACTGGTGCAGAGCTCGAGATTTGGCTTCATTGGGATTGGGGTCCACCTGGAGTGATGCAAGCCTATACTGGCATGATGGGCTGCATCTGTCCAGGAGGGAACCAGGATCCTAGGTGATAGGTTTAAATGCTTCATTGGCAAGCATTTAAACTAGTCAAGGGGGAGGCACTGAAAGGAGCATGGAAATCCTAGCCCCCAAAAAAAAATCACAGTAGTAGTGCGTAAACACCAACATAGAGGTGGTGATAGGGAGAAGGGCAGGGGTAAATGGGGAAAGTGACAAAGGCAAGAAGGACAGGATGGGGCAAAAGGAGCAAGGCCATCAGGAAATGGAGGGTTATGAGTACCAATGCCAGTAGTCTGGGCAACAAGCTCCCTGAGCTGGTGGCCTAGATGGAAGAGGGATGCCTGGATATCGTAGCAGTCACAGAAACATGGTACACAGAGAAACATGACTGGGATGTTAACATACCAGGGTACATAACCTACAGGAGAGACAGGCAGGAGAGAAGAGGGGAGGAGTAGCTCTCATGATAAGGAAGGGATAAAAACAACTGAACAAAAAGAGTAAACAGGGAGGAGAGGAGGCACTGTGGGTCACCTTGGAGAATGGAAAGGGCACCACAACCGCACAGGGTTTGTACAGACCCCCATGTCAGGGGAGGGAATGGACAAGGATATGACAGAAGGCATTCTTAGGATGGCAGAGAAAGAGGAGATACTGTTGATGGGAGACCTGAATATGCCAGATGTTAACTGGAGCACATTTGCTGCAGCCACATTCAAGAGCAGGGCCATTCTCAATGCCCTACAGGTGGCAGGCCTCAGACAGCTAGTTTTGGAACCCACTCATGAGGCAGCAATCTTAGACCTCGATTCTCAAATGGGGGCAGTAGAGGATCTCAGATCTAGAAGTTGGTTGCCATCTGGGAACAAGTGACCAGCTATAGAGTCAAGCCACACAAAAGTGAGGGTACTGGACTTCAGGAGGGCTGACTTTGGCAAGATGGGAGAGTGCCTCAGAAAAGCACTAGCAAATAGGCTAGAAGGAGGGTGGAACAACAATGAGGAATCACTAAACCTGCCATCACAGAGGCAGCAAGCCTTTGTGTGAAGCAACAAACAAATCAAATGAAAGAAAAGCCACTATGGTTCTTAAAAGAGGTCTGGGAAAGTCAGGGAGAAAAGATAGCATTCAGGAAGTATAAGGAAACACAGAAGGAGCAGGACAGAGAGCTGTACCAGTTAAGGCAGAGGGAAGCAGGGAGGGAAATCAGAATAGCAAAGGCCCAAACTGAGGAAAAGATAGCCAACTCAGTTAAGAAGGGGAACAAAACCTTTTATAGGTACATCAGAGAGCATAGAAAGACAAAAGGAGGGATAGTGAGGCTGAATAGAATGAATGGTGGGTGGGCAGGAGGATAGTGAAAAGCAGGGATACTGAATGAATAATTCTGCTCAGTATTCACAAAGAGGAGGGGAAGTGCCTAATCCAATTAACAGAAGCACTCTTGATGGGGGTCGATCCCAGCCCTTTCCCAGAAGAAAGGGTTCTGCAAGAACTCCTAAAACTGAAGGTAGACAAAGCAATGGGACCTGATGGAATTCACCCCAGAATTCTAAAAGAATTAAGGGGAAGTAGAAACCACTGACTACTCTGGATGGTGTGGTACCCGAGGATTGGAGGAAGGCAGATGTGATTCCCTTCACAAAAGTGGACCAAGACAGAGGCAGGAAACTACAGACCTGTCAGTTTGATCTCTGCAGTAGGGAAAGTGATGGAGTCACTTCTGAAGGAAAGAATTGTCGAGTACCTTGAGGCCAGTGGGTGCAGGACCCAAGGCAGCATGGTTCACAGTGGTAAAGTCATCTCAGGCAGAATCTAATAGATTTCTTTGACTGGGTGACCAAAGTAGTAGACCAGGGAGGGCTGTGACATGGCCTACCTAGAATTTAGCAAGGCATCTGGCACAGTCCCACACAAAAGATTTATAGTCAAATTAACCAGCCTGGGAGTGGTCCCAGGTGGTAGCCTGGGTAAAACATTGGCTGGACAAGAAAACACAGACGGTAATTGTATATGGAGCCCACTCTGAAGAAAGAGGGGTTACTAGTGGGGTACCGGAGGGTTCAGTACTGGGTCCAGTCCTTTTAATGTCTTTATAAGTGACATTGCAGAGGGACTGGAAGGAAAAGTATGCCTCTTTATGGATGACACAAAGATCTGCAACAGGGTTGATACACAAGGAGGCGTGAAAGGATGAGAAGGACTCCGCGAAGTTGGAGGAATGGTCAGAAGTAAGGCAGCTAGGATTCAATGCAAAGAAGTGCAAAATAATGCACCTGGGAAACAAGAACCAAGGGAAGATCACACAATGGGGTGGAGGTAGTAATAACAACAAAAAGGAAAGGGACTGCGGATCATGTCAGACGACCTTAAGGTTAGCAAGCAATGTGAGAAGGCAGTAGGGAGGGCTGGGGTGTATACTGGGATGCATAGAGAGGCATCACCAGCAGAAAACAGGAAGCTGTTATCCTCTGTACAAACAGTTGGTAAGACCCCATCTGAGTACTCAAGGCCCAGTTCTGGAGACCCCATCTCCGCAAGGACATAGGATAGAGGCAGTCCAGAGGAGGGCAACTAAAATGGTGCAGGGTCTGCAAGAGAAGCTGTACGAGGAGAGACTAAAGGAGCTTAATATGTATATCCTTGAGGAAAGAAGGAGAGGAGGACATGATAGAAACTTTTAAGTACCTCAGTGGAATCAACAAAGTCCAAGAGGGTAGCATCTTACAGAAAAACAGACGGGCAAGAACAAGGGGACACAATTTAAAGATGGGGGTGGTTCCGAGGCAATGTGAGGAAGTATTTTTTCACAGAGAGGTAGTGGATGCATGGAACAACCTTCTTGAGGAGGTTGTGGGGTCTAAAACTGTGGGAGAATTCAAGAATGTATGGGACAGACATAAGGCAATTCTTGTGGGGGCTAGGAAGAAATAGGCTGTTGGTTAACTAGGATCTGCGCCTATCCTGTAGGTAGGGAAATGGGCAGACTAGGTGGGCCAAGCAGTCCTTATCTGCCATCAAAGTCTATGTTTCTATGATGCTAACCAAAGGAGCTGTTTTTTTTTTTTTTTTGAGGGGTGAGGGTGGAGTTCACATCATCAGCAACACACCACATTATACAGTAAAAATCTGCAGTCTGTCATTTATAGCTTTTATTTAAACAGCAGATCCATTTAGAAAAAGCTTGAGATAGGGGCAGACAATCAGATGACTGCTTGTCAAGATGAAAAAAAGGCAGTTTAAACATATGATAAATGGCTGGTCAGCTGAATCAGGATACTGTCCTGTGATACTCTGGACACAAGGAACAATCTGAGAGAGATAGGACGGGGGGCAAAGAGAACTGTCTGCCCTGATTCTTTCTGTACATAACAAATGCTTCCTGTCTCTGGCTCTTGCTGCTTCTCCTTGCTGTGGGTTTTTTTGTCGCCCCTCCCCCGGCACATGCGCTGGTCTTGTCACGGGTCTTGCCCATAGTCTTGCCATAGGATAGGCAGAGGATGAACAGAAACACTACCACCACTCTCTGTGTACCAGAGGACAGCCTTTGAGGAGTGGTGTATGTGTTTTCTCCATCTCTGATGTCACTCTGTCCCATGTCTCTCTGTCTGTTGATTGCAGACACCCTGCTGCTACTCGCCATTCCTCTCTGTCTTCCTTATCACATCCCCCCAACACGGATCACACTTAATATGGGGAGGTCTGAGCTGTGCAAGCAATTTCAAACACTTGAGAAGCAGCCGGTCGGCTAATCAGTACACCATGCTGTGATACTTTGGACACAGAAACAAAGTGAGAGGCATGGGATCAGAGACACAGAGACACACACACTGCTTCTATGCATGACATGCTCCTGTCTCTCCTTGCTGTGGGTCTCTCTCTCCCGCCGCACATGGTTAAGCTACAGACTGCTCTATCTCTAACTGTCTGTCCTTGCTGCATCTCCTCTCTCAGTTACCATTCTTCAGCATTACACACTACCATTTCACCGATACTGTACCCCCATGTTATAAAAGCCAACAAACCATTTCCGGGGAGCAATTCAGTTTTAGACTGTACAAAAGGAAACATATGTATCATTTTCTCATTCCAGTGCTAACCTAAGCTCCCAAAAACTTTAAAAGTTTAACAGCCCTGCTTTTGCAGTTGGAGCATAGTGGATGGCTTGCAGGCAGTCTGGCAACAAGTCCTGGAGGTGGAAGAATGATTAATTACCAAATATGTGAGCAACTGGGGAGGTCCGTTTCAGAGTGACAGAAATGGAGAGAGTGCAAAAAACACTTTAGAATAAACAGAATGCAATTTCAGACACCAATAAAAAGTAACTTCAAGCATTGAAAGAGTTGTTTACCTTTGCAGCTTAACAGCGAGAGATAGAGCGAAGGTGGGAGAGACAGAATGAGCAAGCTGTGGTTCAGTTTGATACCGAGTTAGAGACAGAATGAGGAACTGTGGTTCAGTTTGGTACTAAGTTAAACAAGAAATAGTGCGCCAGTGGCAGACTGTTTCTGACTGTTTTGCAGTTTCAGAAGGATCATTCTGAAACTACAAACTGGAAGTGTTTCAGGATCTGAACCGTAGTTCATTTTTAGAGTTGCACAAAATGGCTGCAGGTTCCGCCAAGCAGCCATAAAAACTACTAACATTGCCGCCCGGTGGCACTGAGGGTTGAGGTGCTGGACGCCACACCTCACGCTACGCTGGCGACCTGGGTTCGGGATGAACTCGGGTGGCCGGGGTGGCAGGGGAAGAGAGGATCGGCGTCCCAACGGATGCTCTCCTCTCTCAGGGTGGGAACCAAGAATGCATCTGCGTTCTGCATCTCGCAGCCGGTGGGAGCACCGACAGCTGAAGGGGTGGAGGCGGCTCCGCTTCTTGGTCGGGAGGGGGACGCCGGGCGGCAGATGAGAGGTCTGGCGGCGTTAACGCTTCCTCGGGACGCACATCCTAGCGCTGACGCCCTGGGGGCAGGGATTGGGGGGAGAAAATGGGAAAGAAAAAGACACTTCTCGGCAGCCTAGATGAAATCTGCTCCAGATCCATCCAAGACCACCGAAGAGGGACAGACCTATGTGCAGGAGGTAAGGAAGGAGGCACTCTAGGGCAGATCCCAGGAAGGTGGAGTGAGGTGGGAAGGAGTAGGATGGAAGGAGGGCACCAAGAGGAGGGAGGAAAAATAGAAAGTAAAAAAAAAAAAAACTACTAACATCTGCGCAACTCAATGGACTCAGTTTACTGTTCCTTAGATACTGAAACGTATTGGATGAAGGGTTAAAGTTCAGATAATATTAGCAATCCAATGAACTTTTTCATCCGCACACTTTAGAGAAGAATGGTGTATTAGTATTCATGCTGTCCTTTATTTAATGTTTTATCAAATATAAATATAGAAACAAATAGCAACTCAAAACACATACAACAAAACTTTGATCAAACACTTATGTGCAAACTTTGTAAAACAAAAATATTTTCTGCCGAGTCCCAAATGTGATCCCAATTGTGCAAACCATCAACAGCTTACCTCTTTTGGCTCAACTGCCTAAAATCGAATATTTGGTAATGAACTGATAATCCATTACTTCGCTTATGCTTTCCTGCTGCTTTTTGGCTAGCTTATTTTTCAGTAGAGGAATCACTTCTACATTTCACTACTGCTGAACAACGAATACCTGCTCCTTTGGCTAGGGCAGCTACTATGAACAGTCTCACTTCTGTTTCAGAGCATGATTACTGTATTATCAGAGAAATTGTAAGCTGTCATGGTGGCAGCACTGTCTCCCGTGACCTTATCTTTGGAATGCTTGAAATGCATTCAAGGGAAAAAGGAAAATCTCGTATCTACCGTAATTCTTGATCTTCTCTTGTATCTTCACCATTCATTACTTCCTGGTGTAAGCCGAGTAACGCACCGTCACGGAGCTTATTTTTTTTTTTAAAGTTTTGACCTGCCCGCCTCGAGAGCGCGCCATCGGCTATGCGCGTGGTGCAATAGTAGCGATCGACTCCTCCAACTCAGTTCTGTGAGCCGGAGAGGCAAAAATGAAAGCAGAAAATATAGATAGCGAGGCAAGATAGCCGAGGGATAGCAAAGCAAGGAAGAATGAACTGAAAAGGAATAAGCCGATGGAGGAAGGACAGAGGAGATAAGAACATCCCTAGCCTAGGGAGTGCAGGGCCTCCTACCTGGGTGACTCTAGGAGGAGAGATGAGTAAGGAAATGAGAAAATAGAAGAAGAAGAAGAAAGAGAAGAGAGATGGGATGTTGAAGGGACCAGAATGCCCAACGAGCATAGTTAGCTTGTAGCTGAAGGCTCACTAAAGGGGAAGCAAGAATCCCCGGAGATAGAGCTGAAGAGAAGGTTCACCGAACCCGCTAGACAGACTCAGGAGGGCATAGTCCTCATCTTCAACATGCCATTGTTCTTGACACCCACCTCGGGCTCCTGGCAGCGGAAGGCCTTTAACTGGAGGGCAGCCGAGAGGAAGAATAAAACCCAGCAGCATGAGGCGCTGCTCAGGGGTTTAGAAATGGAAAATGTAAACCTTTCAGGCGTTCCAAGATAAACGGGACTCAGACTGACTGGCTAAGGCCGCCCAAGGCTTAGGCTGGCTAAGATTGATATGGTCAGCAGAGCTCTACTGTAAAAATTGCAAAACAGCGAGAAGGATAGCCTACCTTCTCATTTGCCTTCTTGTTTGATTTCTCCTATTCCTTTTTTTTTTTTTTCAGATAGAAAAAATTTTTTTTTTTTAACTAGATGCATGACCCAGATACCAAGATGCTATAGCAGTCGGAGAGAGTTCCTCAGCATTTTTTTTTTTTAGAAGAGAAAGGAACAGACGATTTCTCTGCTCTGCAAGGCAAGAATAGAGGGGGGGATTAGATTTCAGGCAACTACTGAACACGGGATTGCAGGATCAAACTGAATAGCCTGAGCCAGGCCAAACAACCCCAGAGGTATCTTGCCATAAGAATAGCAAGAGATAGTTGTGCAGTCTGATCGCCAATGCAATCCGCGAGATGGCCCATGAATCTTAGAGTAAATAATTTTTCTGGATTTTAAACCCCCCAAGAAGATTTTTTTTTTTTTTGGAAATGAAGCAATTTTCCTATATTTTATATAATGCAGAGAGGAAGGAGGCGGAGGTGGAGAAGCCACAGGAAGAGGCCACTGAGGGATGGTGGGCGGGCGTATAATGGTGGTGAAGATACAAGAGAAGATCAAGAATTCACGGTAGGTACGTAATTTTCCATCTTCCTTGTCAATCTTCACCATTCATTACTTCCTGGGTGAGTATTAGCCTCTTCCCCAGGAGGGAAGAGGCATACCCTGAGGGAACAAGACCCCAGCCTTCTGCTGGTGAGAAACAGAAGGAGAAGACCCTGGCTTATTCAGAAAGCCTAAGTGGGAGAAGAGCTGGAGGTGCCTCCCGAGGACGAGGGAGACGGAGGGAGCCCCTGTAAAAGTCTCCTAGCTCTGATGAGAAAAGACGGTCCCCGGAAGGCGGAGCGATCACCCTACGCCGGGCCAGGGGTGACAACCTGAGAGACGGGCCATGCCGTCCGCCTGATGCAGATCGCTGTCCCCGCAAGCCTGGAAGCCACCCATTACGCCATAAGATTCTTGCTTGGGTCTTGCCAGCTCCAGGCCTCACCGGAGAGGGCAACGGCTTGTCTGGTTTGCTCCGTGTCAGGCATAGATGCCAGCAGCTGGGACATCATCGACCACAGATGCGGTTGTAGGCGTGGTGAGCCTGATGTGATGCAATACATGCACTCGCACGCGAAGAGACACTCTTAGCTCCCCAACGGTCGAACTGGAGAGAGTCCGAACTGTGGATGGTCGTGGCGCCAGGCAACGGCGCCAGAAGGAGTATCCAGGTATACCAAACCTGAGGACGGGTTGGGAAGGGAACCTAGAGACTCAGAGGGGCACAATACCCACGCTGGCAGTCCGCCGGGCTGGGAAGAAACGCAGGGAACTGCCAGGACCGGATAGACGCCTCCTGGAAGGGGATAGGCCAGGAAGGTACCACCAGATGCTGGGCACTGAATTCATCGCCACCCGCTCGTGTATTGTCTCCCGAACGAGGGAACCGAGATCCTCACCATCCTCGGAGGAAACGCTGATATTCTGTGAAATCAGCATCGGAGGACAGATGAGTAGGGGTTCCTCTCCCTAGAGGAGGGAGACGAGGATGATGGGGAACTGGAATGTCCAGAGGATTCCTGCGGTGGGAGAGTCGAAGACCCGCTCATGCATGTAATCATATATGAGGGGAAGGCCGAGAACCCTTGAACTGCTCCCAGGATAACGGACCCGTAGGGACCGACATGGCCTGGGAGCGGGGTGGTGAAGGCAGAGAGATGGGAGAGGGGCACCTCCAGGAGGCAACTGCTTCTGCGAGGGCTCTGGAATCCGGGAAGGAGCTCTAGTAGGAGGGATCCCGGATATCAAACCAGGCCGAGAACGGAACTCTGGGGAAGCAGAACCTGGAAGAGCCCTGGGGAGAAACTGCCCGTGACGACGCCTGGACCGCATGGATCCAGAAGGGCAGTCCACACAAAGCCGCCAGAGGACACCCTAGAACCCTGGGGAGGGGCGGGCTCTGCATGGCTCCTGGCCACCCCCTGAGGTGGCTAAAGAAGACCGGCAGCAGGACGCCTGCCCTCAACCCCTCGGATTCGAGAGGCCCTCCTCCCCACTGCAACGCTCCCTAACCCAGAGGAGGTAACAGCACCTCGGGGTAGCTGTCACCGACCTCCAGAGAGGGAGCCCTCCGTCACTCCCCACGCCTGCCCCCGACTCTCGGCCACCCCAGCTGAGGAACCTCAGGAGACGACGGCAAGGGGACAGAGGGTGGGGCCCGCCAGCGCGCCTGGTACCCTTGTGCCACCGAGGACCCAGATTCAAGAATGGATGCCAGGATGGGTCCACATCTGAGTCATCATCCTCCAAGGAGGACGAGACCAGCAGGACCTCATGCTGGCCACCCCAGGGGTCCCCGAGGCCACGGGCCACGAACGGCCCCTGCACCGTGCGCGACACCGCCGCCCCAGCACGCCGGGCAGCATGAAGGCTCAACCTCACACCCCCAGCGGCCCGCAGACCCGCACCGCCCGGAGGAGGGAAGGCCGACGCCGCCGGGCGTGTCGGGAGGCGAAGCGGGCACTGGCTGGCGGGCGCCCGCCAGGCTTCATCGGCACCGCGAACGGCGCTTAGGCTAAAACGGCACCGCTAACGGCGCCGCCTGATCACTGGCGCTGCGAACGCGCCGGGATCCAAAGCGCACCGCCAAACGGCGCCGCTCTGATCACCGCACTGCTAACGCGCCGGATCCAAAACGGCACCGCGAGGCGACGCCGAGGGTCCACCCGAGCCGGGCCCAGCCAAGGGCCTCGACACGGGGAGCTGCACCAAGAGGTGACTGCCGAGGCGGTGTCAGCCATGTGCCCCGGAGGGGCTACGACGCCCCCAACACCGCTGGAAGGGGCCTCCTCGGCAAGAAGGGAAGAGGAGACCCTCCTCCTCGACCGATAGGCCCGGAGGGGACCCGGGAAAGGCCTAAGGATCATTTCGAGATTCCCGCGAAAATGCACGCTGCCCCCGAAAAGTCGGGCGGGCCTTTGCCGAGTTTGTACGCTGTGACTTCGAGGATCGCCGACGAACCATCGAGAAACAAGCGCCGCATTAATCCATATTATGGTTGGGTCCCAGGCAACGAAGACAGACGCTATGCCGGTCCGAGACGGAGAAATGCCGCCGCAGGATCACCGACGATAGGGTACGCCCGCCTTAGAAGAACGCTTTGCCCAGAACCGACATAACTAAATAAACAAGATTAACATAGTCGGAAATACACCCGCACCGTATAAAAGGAAAGAAAAGGGAACAGTTCCACCGTAGGGCGCCGAGTGTAGAAAGGAGTCGGATACGCGACTTTTCGGTTAGCTACCGCGAAGGTGGTGCTGCCTCGACGGCGGAGAAACAGAACTGAGTTGGAGGAGGAGTCGGTCGCATTAACGCCCACCGCATGACGGCTGCGCCGCCTTCGAGGGCCGCGTAGCAACCTTAAAGTTTCGTGATCGGTGCGCTACCCCGGCTTACACTCAGGAAGTAATGAATGGTGAAGATTGACAAGGGAAGATTGTGCTGCGCCTTAGTAAATTGAATCAACAGAATATACTGTATTAATTAATATCTGTTTTATCATCTCTTCCAAATTCTAACCCCCAATTTTCTAGACTCGCCTTTATCTACCAGTTCTGGTTTTTCATGCTTCTGCTAAAATCCCTACCCCCAGATCTTTCTGTATCATCCTTTATTTATGGGGAGCCTCACAGGTTCATTAATACTCATTGATACCTGTTTTTCTATCCATCTTTAAGAGAAATGTGACCTTTGATATGTTTTGGCCTGGGGAATTTATCCAGTCTGACACGCCCTTATAAAGGTATGAATATAGGAGCATCTACCTACTCCAACATATAGTACTATAGCTAGTATGTTAGATATGCTGTCCTTGATTTTGCTGTTGCTAATATCGACATCTGATTTTACATTATTGTGGAAGTTTTATTTCATTGCTGTACTACCACATTTTGTGTAATGAATTTTTGGATACAAACTGAATGTTGAATGAGGGGATTTCATGCATATTTATTGTATAAAAGGCAGATGCACCCGATGGCCACTAGATCCGCTCCCTGAAGAAGACCAGGATAGGGTTGAAGCGCCAAGGCTCAGGATCATAGTTGGCTACTTCACTTTTGCCACATTAAACACTTTATACTTTATTTGGCTCACATTCCAGTGATTGTTTGAGTGCTGTTTATTTGACAGATTTCACGCAGCTGGCTGGCAGCCTTTAACAGTACCATTCCACACTTTGAGTGCAGCTTTTTCTCTGGTTATTTGGTCATAGTAGATAATTATGACCAATTGAAGTGCTACACCTGTTTTACCAGGAGAAACAGATTAGAAAGAGGACATCGTGCATAACTGTTTGAGACAGTCAAGACGATTAACCACCGCCAGGAACAACAAAAGGACACCATCTTCCAGGAAGTGAAGATCATGGACTTTTTTTTGGTTAGAAAAACTAAGAATACCTGAACTTAACCACTTTTACAATAAGATCTCCTGGAATATTGTTTAGATCAATGACTTGTACCAAGGGGTCTCAGATTGGATATAACCCGACATCAGGTTTGGATGAGTTAATTTAAAGCTGAATGGGAATCTACTTTTTCTGAGTGTTCTCAAACTTAATGAGTGCTTTGACTAAAAGAGACATTCATTGCCAAGAAAAATTAATAAGGAGCTCAAGGAAATTCAAGATCAGTTGATAAAACTAAAGGACATTCTGATTTTCAAAGTTTTAATAAAATTCTACAAAAAGATTGAGCAGTATGAAAAATAACTTATTGCAAGGAAAAAGAAACAATAATTAGAGATATTGCACATTATGAAAAGCAGGAGGTTTTCAGTGGATAGACCAGGACGTGCAAGAAGCAGGGCAATCTAGATTGCTATCAACGGGAGATCACTTAATAGAAAATAGCCCACAGAACAAGTCTCATTTCAAACAGATTCAGCCGAAGCAGCCAGTTCTTAAACAATAATCAGTACAGGGGACATTCTACATCTGCCTCTATACAGTACCTAAGGTTTTTTTTTTTTAGATCAAGCAGAAGCAGCCAAAAGTAGGAAAACAAATGCTAAAACAGGATGAAAAAGACAACAAGAGGAGGAACAGGAAAATGCTGAGGTGAGCAGGAGTCAGAGAAGCTTGAAACACAAAGTAATTTGATTACAAACCTAACAAGTATAGTGTTAACTTCATATTAAGAAAATGTATTGAAGAAAGGTTCTTGTTCATTCCTATCCCTGCTTCAGATTTATTTAAAGTGAAAGTAGCTGTCTTTAAACTAATTAGGAAACTAAAACTGAGACTTTTTTGCACATAAAAACAAACCTACAATGGGATATATTGAATATGTAAGAGAAGAATCAACATCAGCTTTATTGGGACTACCAGAAATTGAGATGCTTCAAATGAATTATTAGCTAGTTTGGGAAACAGGAAGAACAAGATCTCCCAATCCCTTATCAATCAATCAATCAAATTCTTTATTTATCCAGGCACTCACCATTGAGCAAGCTCATTTACAAGGTGGACCTGCATTGTACAAGTCGAGTGACAGTGCATTTATATACAGGCAACTGAACAGTAAAAAGTATACAACAGTGCAGGTGGGCCTGCAGCAGACAAGACACCTTATGCTCATTCTCCTCCAGTAATTAGCACTTTTGAATTGGACAGTGAGAACTTGCCTCAAGACAATCAAAGGTTTGAGAATTTGATTGATTCAATTGACCTATCTGAACTCCTGACAGAGACTGAACATGGACCTGCTTCCCTGGTGGCACAGACTGAATTATTTGAGTGTAGTAAGTTCAGGTTCTACCATGTTGCAGTGATGAGAAAAACGTGACCATCATGAGGCACAAGCACAATGCCAACAGCAAACATCGCACCCAGCAATTGTACCACCCGACTCCCCATTGCACTACATGTCACAGGCATGTTCTGGCTGTTTGCAGGGGCTGTGCCCCACCCACCATACTTTAATAAAATCACCTCCAAGTTGGAGTGTATGAGAACAAGGGGCACAACATCCAGATGGCGCCGTCCTAAGGGCACTGCAAAATCCACTTTGCCAGCATGACAGATGAAGTGTTGCGGTGCCCTAATTTAGGCACCCTAACTGTGTTGCCTGCATAATGGTATACCATAAGTTCAAACCCAAATCTGTATTTTGCCCCAATGTCTTTAGCCCTGCTATTATAACATTTGAAAGGTTATTGATTAATGAAACTGAAAATGTGTAAGCATAACAATAGAAGTTTCAAAGGCTGAACAGAGATGAGTCAAAAGCACTTGGAGAATTGGAACAATTAGAAGGGATAGTTTTAAGAACTCTGACAAAGGGGAAATGTTGTCCTGATGTATGAGAGTGATTATACTGGTAAGACAATGGACATTTTAACAGTTGAGGAAAGCTAAGTGAAATTGGTCAAGGATCCCACCATTTGGTTTCAAGAGCACCTATATTTTCAACATGAGGTTCTTGGAACCCCATCTCATGATTCAGTGACTGTCATCTGGTTATTCGTGTCTCGAAAGATGATTTTAGGTCACTGTGCGGAATCAACTTTCAGGACTGATTAACAAAATGACAGTATTACTATTCATGAGGTGGGCTCTCAAAAGCCTATGTTGCAAATTTGATGAAAAATTCCCAAAGATAACTGTACGAGCAGCATTGCGTAGTTTCACGCACACTCCCAAGTTCGAGACTTTGTAATATTTTCACTCTAGATTTTCAACATTAGCATTTTTCACACTCCTTATGAGCAGTATAGCTGTCATTTTACATCCCTGGCGAAATGCGTTTTCACTTCCGGCGCAGAATAGCGTGGTCACTGTGGAAATCAGTGTTTGAGACAGATTAAGAAAATCACAGTGACACTGTTCATGAGCAGAGGTCCTAAAATGCCTATGTTGAAAATTTGGTGACAAAAGCCCATAAAATGACTATTACAAGCGCCATTCATGTTTCTACGCACCTTCGTAACTTCACTGAATTTGTAATATTTTCACTATAGATTTTCAACACTGGCATTTTTCACACCTCCTTAAGAACAGTACATCTGTCATTTTTCACATCTTGGCTGAAATGTTTTTGCACTTCCGCACAGAATAGCGTGGTCGCTATGGGAAATCAGTGTTCGGACAGATTAAGAAAACCACAGCAACACTTTTCATGAGCGGAGGTCCCAAATGCCTATATTGAAAATCTGGCATAAAATCCCCAAAATAATTGTGTTATGGGTGTAGCTGCACAGTTTCTATGTACGCTCATGACTTCACCAGTTTTTTTTATATTTTCACTCCAGATTTTCAAGATTTCATTTTTGTACCTCCTCATGAACAGTACAGCTGTCATTTTCACATTGTGTTCAAAATGTGTTTCGCACATGTGGTGCCAAATGGCACAGTCACTGTGCAAAATCACCTTGGCCAACAAACTGATAGTGTCACTATTCATGTAGTGGGGGTCAAAAGCCCATGTTGAAAACTTGAATAAAAATACCAAGAAACACCCAGGGCC
Organism: Neoceratodus forsteri; assembly: GCA_016271365.2. Taxonomy (NCBI): domain Eukaryota; kingdom Metazoa; phylum Chordata; order Ceratodontiformes; family Ceratodontidae; genus Neoceratodus; species Neoceratodus forsteri. The sequence continues at coordinate 1,026,587,121 of CM057451.1, read as the reverse complement.
TTAGGGTTTCTGACCATGACACCCTACTCTGTAGGGTCTGACAGGCATCAGGGGTGTGACTTGGGATTGTCAGTAATGCTCACTATCACTCCACCACCCTGCAGCCAGTGACAGGTATCGAGGTGCTCCTTGGGCTCTTTGGCCCCAGAGTTCACCCCATTCTCCTATACTGCACCCATTTCAGTGTATTACCTTATGAAATGAGGTGAGTATAAAGCCTGAACACCCCAAGGCACACCTCACACTTGTTAGTGACTGCAGTGTAGGGTGAGGTGAAATGTTGTGACTATTATGGGCAACAACCCAAAGGCACACCCCAATCCCTGTCCATCTCTGCAGGGTGGGGGTGGAGTTGGCATCAGTTCAGTACATCACTGCTATTCCTATACTCAAGGCCCCTACTTTTCTGTGGCACAGTAGGGCCAAGTTCTACTGACAAGACTACCATTTGCCACAGAACGCTCTATGAGTGGTTTATAATTTCTGTGGAAATTCTGCAGCACTAACAAATTACCATATTACAGTGTCAGCTTGTCATCCTGACTTCACTTTCATGACAGTGGTTATAGCAATCAGGATGGGGAAAACACAGTAGCACTAGTTCAAAAATAACAGACTTATAGAAATATAATTTTATGCCTAAAAAGCAAAACAAATATATCTCCTTAAGATCCTAGCCTATTGCATAAATGAAACATGCAGAGAACCTTATGTGATAAATAAGGTATTTCTATATGAATGGTATCTATACCACTAATGAAGTCTCCACTGTGTGTCACATATATTTATATGTACTTTCTATACCACTCATGAGGTCCCCACTGTATACACATATATTTATATGCAATCTGTAACATACATACAAATGTGTGTGTGGTGAGAGAGAGAGAGAGAGATACTGTATATGTGTATATATACTGTATATGTGTGTATATAGATATGACATGTGATTGAAGATATCATATTTATTTCACGAGGCCAATGATATCATGATATCATTGGCCCCTGAGTGAAGATAAATATGATATCTTCAGTCAGGCCATGTCATGTTCTGTTTATACATCATGTGTTTTGGACTCGGAACACAACCACATATGTTTATTTTGGTCTGAGCCCCTCTCCTACCTCTCATACATTTTGGACCATGGGCCACCAAGAAAATGTGCCATATCGTCCACTTGAGGCAATTCCCAACATATCTTATTTATCCAGCATGACCTGCAGTCCTCTTGACACATCAAAAGAAGTGTTTTGATCATGCTATAGCAGATGACAAAACTGTTGCCAAAAAGTTTTGAGGTTCATTTGCTATGCAGTTTCAGTGTTTATATAGTAAATTTGTAGTATGACTGAGAGTAGTGTCTCCCTATAACCTTAAAAAAATCTGGGGTTTTAGAAATATTTATTTAAGAAAATAAATATACCTGGTTGATCCTGCCGTTTTCCTTTGTCTTATTAAATGCAGGTTCACTTTTCTTGTCCTACAGTTGTAGCGTGACTGGGCACATACAGCACAGAAAAGTTGGATTTGCCAATAAATTTAAATCGGCACTCTCTCTGAGGTGTTAGAAATGTAACTTTCAGCAAGCTTACTTGATCTTTGTTAAGACAGGTGACAGAAACAAGAGAGAGTGCATGTAGTCGCAGCTTCTAGTGAAGGGAACAGAAACATGCCATCTTCCCTTGGTTTTAATAAAGTAGTTTAACTTTTCTTTCCTAAGTTTGTAGCGTGACCAGTGTTATAGCAACAGGTGGACTGTTAGTAACTGAAATCGAACTCTCCCTCGAGGTGTTAGAAGTACACTTACAGCAGTTACTTGAGCTTTTTCAAGACTTAGTTGACAGTAGCAACAGCATAGTGCGAGGAGTCGCAGTTTCGAAGGAACAAAACCTGAGCGAGCGTTAGCAAACGCGGCCATAGTAACACCTGCCACCGGCTTTCGCCCCTTCACTGCTGCCACCACCCGCACCATCTTGTTGCTACTGTCAGCTAAGTTTCAAGAAAAGCTCAAGTGTTTGCTAAAACAAATTGTACTTCTAACACCTCGGGAGAGTTCCGATTTCAGTTTACTAGCAGGTCCACACTGTGTCATGCTGTAAGCGCCGGTCATGCTACAAACTTAGGAGAAGGAAAGTTAAACTACATTATTAAAACCAAGGAAGACGACGCAAACAACCAGATACGCTTTTGTCTCTGTTTTATTTTTAACTGTTTAAAATTATGGAAGATCAGCTAGATACTGAGCATTGCGGGGGTGCAGGTCATGGAAAGGCAGTGGCACAGCTTGTCAATGCTTTCGTTTCATAACAATGACGATAGGAGCATAGAGATATCACCATGACATATAGGAATATGGAGATATCTCTATGACGATAGGAACGTGGAGATATCAGTGATATCTTCACTGCCTGCCTGAGATATTAGTTTTTATCTCTAGATTTATTCCAAAACACATGTTGTATAAATATATATATATATGTAACCCCTAGATGGCGCTATCCCAGGGGCTACTACCCCTGCCTGATTTGCCACTAACAGGTTGAGGGGCCTGGATCCAATGGCGGTGCCTCCACCCAGAGGTCAGGGTTTGCAATAGTTAAACTAACTTGGTCACAGCCCTCTGGGACACTGCAACCCCTTTCTTCCCACTAGTGGCCCACACAATATATCAGAATTACCTTCACAGTATACACTTACCCCCAGGTCTGGTTCCGCACTGGGACCTCCTGTGAAATGAGATACAGTGCAACAATCACAGTACAGTACTTTAACATAGACAAATACCTCAGGCAGTATAACTTTGCTGAAACAAGCAGCTCTGATTTATTTAGGGGATATAACAAGGACAGGGGAAATCAGGTTAATTAGCTTATCACTCTAATAATTCATTTATGGCTCTGTGCACAGGCCTATCCCTATCAGTTACTGTCCCTGGGTACCCAAGCCCTAGTGGCTAGTCCAAACCGTGGCAGCTGGTAGGGCCCTTTCACAGAGAAAAGGAGAATTAAACAGTCAGCAGTACAGTAATTCCATTTGGATTTAATGTGGCAATTCAACAGGGAGCGACCTGAATTAGTACTCACGACCTCCAAATAAGATAGGGTCCTTCAATGTCAGCAGGGCTCACTTGAGGTACACAAACCTCTTCACACATCCATATAAAGAAAGCACTATACCAGGCAGGCTGCATCTGTATCCCGATCGCAATTACTGCACAATACCCGGAGAACACACAGCAGATTCAGTTCCTGACAGACCGAGTGCAATTTTCAGCAATTCTTCCAGTCTTCTACAGGGTGAGCCTGGTTTCTACTCTTCAGAGATCCTTTGATTCTTTTCACAGGACTGATTCAGTCCTAACAAGCTGCAGACCGAACTCTGGGCCTTACACACGTTTTTTGACTAAAACTGCACACTGAAAATGCACAGGGCTCCTTCCTTCTTCACTGCCAAAGCTCAACTGAAGCTCCAACCGACAAAACTGGGCACTTCCTTTGAGTTCCTCCCAGTTCTTGACTGGATTGGCTGTCACCACAATAGACTGCTGCTGTTGGTCCAAAAGGCACTGAAGTCTAAACTACATCTCCCAGAGTCACTGCCCATACAATCCTCTTGTGGCTGGCTCAGATTATGAGTCCAAGGCACCATTTTAGAGCTAGCTTATCCCACACTGATTGGTCCAGTTCAGCAGTTCAAAACTAGAATGGGAACTAGCAGACACAGTTCTGACTGCAAAGAAAGCAGGTTAGACAAACTGTAATTTCATTATTACTCTAAATAATTTCTGGCAAACAGTTACATCTTTCAGATAGGTTCCCTTTGCACTCCTAGTGACTGCAAAATGGAGTGAATTGGCAGTAGCTTGAGTGGTACTCAATCAAAGAAACACACAGTCCCCCATACAACTAATTATGTCTGCAAGCAGACAGCTCTTAAAGAGACAGTACCAGAGGTTCTAAAACACTCACTGATAAATGGCTTAAATGCCAAACACCATTCAGGCTTGGAGCATTCAAGCAAGCTCCTGAAGTCTTTGGGAACCCCATTTGCAGGGGGTTACACCCTTCCTGGTTTGGGAAAGCTTGACGTCCAGGCCAAGCAAGTACCTCATAAGTTTCAACTGCAACCATATACATTTGCATTAGGCTCGCATATGTAATCATCAGTCAATATATCATTTTACCAAGAACACATTTCTGAAACATTGCAGTCACGTCACTCTTTACACAGTATTACATACACATTGTACCATAACTCAAGTTATTACCTCTTGTACATGAAACCTGAAGAGAGGGGCCCTTCCTATCAGTTACCTTGGGGCTGGATGGGGCAAGGCACCATACTTAGAGGGCAACACAAGTAACTTGAGTTAGCACTGACGCCTCAGTTTGGGCAATGAGCTCGGGGACACATACACTCCTTTATGGACAACATTGAGAGGCAAGTCCACAGGCCTCCCAAGTGAATCATAACTGAGGTGCACCACAGGCTTTACAGCTCGACCAGTCTTTCTAGGGGGAACTGTTATAGTCTCTGCACTCTGAGCCTCATTTTCAGCATTGTCCTCACTTGTCAGGGAGTCTCCATGGGGGTAGAGAGGCTAGAACTTGGGGCACTTTCAGCTCCAGGAGTTACAGTTTCTGAGTCCACAACATTTGGCTCGCATGGAGAGCTTTGGACACTGGCAGTGGACTGTCAGGGCACTCAAAATACTCTTCTTGTTCGGTGTATCACCAGTCTGCCCCAATCTATCATTTTCCTCCCTGAAAGCTCAAACAGTTCAACCATGCACAATGATTCCATTTCATCTGATCTGATGCTTTGCACTTCACTTTCTGGGAGCATTGGCTCCAGGGATGAAGCTGGGGCTTAGACAGTCCAGAAGGCCCAGCTTTGTCTCCAGTATTGACTAGGGATTGCCCAAACAATTGACTCAGTTCGTAAGAAGGATAGTATTCAAAGTCACTCTCACTTTCTTCCGATATGGACTGACAGTCATGCTCAACTGGGACTTGTGGAGGGGAACACTTTAACTTTGCTTCTGTAGGTGCAGACTTTCTTGATCTTTCTTAGCAGCAGCTCTAGTCACTGGTCCAGAGGGGGCATCTTCTAGGGCTCAGACTCAATTAAGATTTGTCCAATGGGCAGTAAATGATTTCTATGCATTGTTTTTACATCTTTTGAATTATTCTCAGGCCTTACTTTGTACACTGGCAGATCATCTAGTTTGCCCACTACAATGTGAGGGAGATGGTGCCATCTGTCAGCAATCTTGTGCTTGCCATGCAGTCCCAGATTTCTTAGCACACCCGATCTCCCTCCTGGAGTTCCTGTGCTTTCACCTTTTATCATACCTTTCTTTGTTGGCCAGATTTCTTTTGGCAGCCATGGTTTGAGCCAGTTGGTACGCATGAGTTAGCTGGGCCTTTAACTTTGCACATACTGTAAATAGTTGTCAGCTTGAACCCCATCAGGAGAGACCCCAAACACACATCTACTGGTAGTCGAGCTTCTCTTCCAAACATCAGGCGGTAGGGGAGAATCCAGTGGCATCACTTTTGGTGCAGTTATAAGCATGTACCAGGGTGCTAATTTGTTGGCTCCATCTAGGCTTGTCCTTTGGGTGCAGGGTGCCTAGCATATCTAGCAAAGTGCGGTTGAAACGCTCAGGCTGTGGGTCCCTGGGGTGGTAAGGAGTGGTTCTGACTCGACTCCCCACAGAGAAAGCATCTCTTTGATCAGACGACTCAAAGTCTCCCTTGATCAGAATGGATTCTTTGTGGAGCCCCATAGTGAACAAAAAGTTTTCTACAAGTACTTTGGCCACAGTGGATGCTTTCTGGTCTTTGGTGGGAAAGCTTGGGCATATCTCGTGAAATGGTCAGTGACCACCAGCACATTACTGATATTTCTTTGATCTGACTCCAAACTCAGAAAATCAATACAGACCAGCTCCATGGGTGCACTGGTGGTGATGTTAACAAGGGGCAGCCCTCTGGGGCAAAGCTTCTCTGTAAGCAGCGACTACAAGTTTGAATGTGTTGCTCCACATCAGCCCCCATCTTAGGCCAATAGAATCTGGATCTCACCAAGTCAAGTGTTCTGTCTATACCAAGGTGCCCCATGTGGTTGTGCAAGGACCTCAGTACTGAGTCTCGAAAGGCAGTGGGCAGCACTAGTTGTTGTTTGTCTACTTGTCCCCTCTGTCTACTGTTTCTCTGTATAACAGTTTATTGATCAGTTTCAACTTAGGACCTTCTTTGTATAACAGTGCAGTTCTCAAATCAGTGGAGCGTAATTTGACACATCTTTTCCTGCATAGAGGGCTTCTAAAGCTGCTTTGATCATGGGATCGCGGATTGAGCCCACTCAATACTGTCATTGTCCAGCTGAGGCAGTGCACCAATGTCTATTGCAGAAAAGTGGCAATAAGCAGCAGGTATGCAATTCTCAGAGGCTCCCAAGCAATCCACCATGCAGTCCACTGCGTCCTGTGGACATTTGTTCCTCCCTGTCAAACTTCCGCAGAGTGCCCGAATGTCAGGTTCTGCCAATCGGACCCAATCATTCTGGGGAACAGGCCTCCGGAGAGAGCATCAGCATCTATGTGGTTCAGACCTGCTCGGTATTCGAGAGCATAGTCATATGTAGATAATGCAGAAAGCCACCTATGGCCAGTGGCATCCAACTTAGCTGAGGTCTGCACATAGGTCAAAGGATTATTGTCAGTTTTACTAGTATTTTAGCCCCATACAGTACTCATGGAATTGGTCAACAATAGCCCACTTCAAAGCTAGGAACCTAACTTATGTACAGGATAGTTCTTTTCGGATGGGGTCAGGCTTCTACTGGCAAAGGCCACTGGTCTCAGGCCATTCTCGTGCTCTTGGTACAACACAGCCCCAACCCTTGCAAGCTAGCATCAGTGTGCAGGACGTAAGGTTTTCTTGGATCGGCATAGGCCAGCACTGGAGCATGGGTAAGTTGATATATGATCTCATGAAAAGCAGTCTCACAATCAGGAGTCCAGCGGGCCCCAAATACTTCACTCGGATGAAAATACACTCTTTCAGTCTTGAGGACGCTGACTTTGGTATTTTTGTGGGTTGGGGATACCCTTGAGTAAGGTTAAGTAAAGGGCGGATCACTCTTGAATAGTCCTTGATGAAGCGCCGACATAACCACAGAATCCCAGGAATCTTTGCAGTTCTTTAGATTTTTGGCTGTGGCCAGGTGGTCAAGGCCTCAACTTTACTTGGGTCGGTCTCTATTCCCCTGTGGATACTATGTGTCCCACATACTTTACTGATGTTTGAAAGAATTGACACTTATCAATGGACAGTTTAAGGCCAAAGTCCTCAGTCGGTCCAATACCTTAAATAATCTGCTCTCATGTTCCTCCAGTGAGCTGCCAAACACAATAACATCATCTAGGTATACCAGGCACTCTAGTAAGTTCATGTCCCCACTGCACGCTCCATCAATCGCTGAAAAGTGGCTGGGGCACCTGAAATCCCTTGAGGCATCCTCATGAATTCATAGAAGCCAAGCGGACAGATAAAGGCCGCTTCTCTCACGGTCCTCTGGGGCCATCGGGATCTGGTAGTACCCACTGCGGAGATCCAGCACAGAGAACCACTTGCTCCCGCTTAGGCAGTCCAAAGCATCCTGAATGCGGGGCATTGTGTACTGATCAGGATAGTCCGCCGTTTAAGGTGCGATAATCCACACACATCCTTACTGTTCCATTCTTTTCCTCACTACCACAATGGGGAAGCATAAGGGCTTCTGGATTCTTGTATTACACCAGCAGCTAACATCTCTTGCAGATGCCGCTCACATCATCTATGTCAGCAGGTGCCAGGCGTCGAGACCTCTCACGAAATGGTCTTTCGTCATGCAGCCGGATATTGTGCTCAGCTCCTGCACGCATCCTACATCCCATTCCTTTAAAGAAAACACCTGGTCTCTCTGGGCAAGCTTCTCACTGATCCTCACTTTCCATTCAGCTGGCAGCGGGAGTCGCTAAATCAAACAAGCAGGCTGCTACTCTGTCATTCTTCCTTGAACTCTTGCTGCTGGGTAGCACTGCAGTGTCTGCACAATGCACATTAGCCAGGATGCAACCTCTGTTTACTCGAATGTCTCTTTCAGACACATTATGAACTTGGACCATTACCCTTCTGGCATAAGCATGGGCTCTAGCGGCAAAATACTAGGCTTGACCAGCAGTCCCTCTGGCAATTTTCCATCGCCTGGTGCATCCAACATTAATATTTTATTCTTAACATCCTTTCTGATACGGACCTCTCCTGTAAGGTACACTGGGCATTTGGCGCCAGGATCAGAGACCTCAGGATCCTTCTTCCATACAATTCGACCGTTCCTCTGGTTCTGTTTTTCAGCATTCTCTGTGCCTCATAGGCCTTCTTAATTAAAGCCGAACTCTTAAAGCTCTACTAGTCTTTGACCCCTGTTTTCATAACACAACTGTGCCAGCCTTCCGAACATATGAGCATTTGTTCCAATCAACAAAGGGACACCATCATACAGTCCAGTGGGGGACACACTAAGGCTAGGGTCTCTACTTGTTCGGCCACTCCAGCCACGGAGGTGGGGAAAGACAGCCAAATTCGATATACCCGGAATAGGGGTAGGCCTTTCACTTAACCCCATACATGCAGTCCTTCTAATGGTTGTAAGGGTACGCCTGACAAATGCTTCTGATACCAATCCTGGAACATAATTGTCACTTGGGAGCCACTGTCTAATACAGCTCTTGTAGACACTCCATTCACCTTTACAGTGGTCTCCATGGAGGGACCCACTATTCTGGACCAGTCTGGAGAGGCGGTAGGGGGGCCTGGGCAACTGACCTTGCCACAAAAGGACGTGAATTAGCATTTTGGTGCCCTCACTGGGATCATGTTGTGCACCTCTTAACCACTGATTTCTTCCCAAGCTCTCCTTGTAGCCTATATGCAACTTTTGTCAGTGTCTTTTGGGACTGGCATTCCTTTTCATGTGCCCATCTTTCCCACAATTATAGCAAAACATACTTTCTGGAGTTTGAGCTGGCCGAGGCGCCACACTGGGAGCCAGGGCGGGGTATTACTAACTGGAAACCTGGGTGCCATCTCTGTCTGCGGCGTGATAAGCATTTGGAGACATCTCGTCAGTTTCTCCACTTCCATGGTCAAGGAATTGAGTTTGAGCTGTTATCAGCAGGAGATACATGGGTGGGTACCCCACCCCATAGCAGATGCAGTCGGATATAGGTCAGGTCCGCATTTGCAGGCGTGGCCTTCATAAAGGGACTGTTTTTGAATTCCGGATCTCTCTCAACAGTTCAGCCCCATTGTGGCATATCTTTTCCTTGTCAGAGCACTCATTGACTGTCAACCTCTGCCCCTGAACTTCACTTGATGGGTCACCCTCAGTCACTCGGGTCGAGCCACAGCTGTTGGTGCAGGTACCTCCCGAGGTCGCTTTTCTCAACTCCTCGAATTTCTCTCATTAACTCATCATAGGAGGGTGGGGATTCCAGTCGATTTGCCAGGCGTAACTGAAGCAACAGCAGTTCTGAGAAGGGGCAGACTTAAGGATTCTGTCCAGTCTGGTTCGGTCCAGTTCAATCGCTGGCAAACTACCCTTTCTGAGGCATTCTTGCAACAATTTTTCCAGCCGAGACATACACAGACAACAACTCCCTTGGTACTGTTGTGCATTTCTTACTCTCCACCATAGGTCCTCATCAGAATCTGGGCTCCCATACACATTCTCCAAGGCCTCAAGATAGGCCTGTGCAGTCGCTTCAGGGTTACTGGCCCGCTTAGCACGGATGGTAGCCAGGGCAGGACCTCGGAGGCCTCACTAACCCTCTTCGCTGCCTCCGAGCATTGCCATTCTAGCACTTGGGGCACATAGTCTATCCAGGTCTCCCAGTCATCCTCCCTTGGGGGTGGGGAGGGTGCCAGAGAAGATCCTCAACCTTCGGTAAGAGTCGTGACTAATGGCAGGTGCAGAAATAGGAGTCTGCATTGGTTCAGCCACCATTACGGGCACTGGAGCAGGAGAGGGTGTTGGGGAGGAACACCCCAGGTGGCAAGAATAGTTTCTTCAAGTCCTCCACAGTTTTCCCTCTCCCAGCAACCATTCAGCAAATTTCTCCTCAAAAGTTTCAGATAGTGGTGGGGGCTGATTCCCCCGGTCTTTACTGTCCTTAGTTATCACTCTCCAAGCAGTGAGGGCTCCTCTGGGGTAATGGTCTGTGGCACTTTGGAGCTATCTATGGGATCCTTAAACTCTACTAGGGCCAGGAAAGTGTGGGTGAGCAGATTAGCATGCCGACCCACCACCACAGGGTTTTGTAAACCTTCCACCTTGGAAAGTACTCCTGCACAGTGTCCGTATTGATACCCAGGGGATGTCCAGGATAAGCATAGCATTTTGGGGTCGATCTCCTCCCAGTACACCACTCCACCAGCCGGTGCACAGCCACTTCTGTCGGGTACCCATTTTTTCTTAACAGTGGTTCAGAATATGGCCACTAGAGGACACACAATCCCAGCGGTGAGCCTCCAAGATGTAACCCCTAGATGGCGCTATCCCAGGGGCTACTACCCCTGCCTGATTTGCCACCAACAGGTTGAGGGGCCTGGATCCAATGGCGGGTGCCTCCACCCAGAGGTCAGGGTTTGCAATAGTTAAACTAACTTGGTCACAGCCCTCTGGGACACTGCAACCCCCTTTCTTCCCACCTAGTGGCCCACACAATATATCAGAATTACCTTCACAGTATACACTTACCCCAGGTCTGGTTCCGCACTGGGACCTCCTGTGAAATGAGATACAGTGCAACAATCACAGTACAGTACTTTAACATAGACAAATACCTCAGGCAGTATAACTTTGCTGAAACAAGCAGCTCTGATTTATTTAGGGGATATAACAAGGACAGGGGAAATCAGGTTAATTAGCTTATCACTCTAATAATTCATTTATGGCTCTGTGCACAGGCTCATCCCTATCAGTTACTGTCCCTGGGTACCCAAGCCCCAGTGGCTAGTCCAAACCTGGCAGCTGGTAGGGCCCTTTCACACAGAGAAAAGGAGAATTAAACAGTCAGCAGTACAGTAATTCCATTTGGATGTAATGTGGCAATTCAACAGGGAGCGACCCTGAATTAGTACTCACGACCTCCAAATAAGATAGGGTCCTTCAATGTCAGCAGGGCTCACTTGAGGTACACAAACCTCTTCACACATCCATATAAAAGAAAGCACTATACCAGGCAGGCTGCATCTGTATCCCATCGCAATTACTGCACAATACCCGGAGAACACACAGCAGATTCAGTTCCTGACAGACCGAGTGCAATTTTCAGCAATTCCTCCAGTCTTCTACAGGGTGAGCCTGGTTTCTACTCTTCAGAGATCCTTTGATTCTTTTCACAGGACGGATTCAGTCCTAACAAGCTGCAGACCGGAACTCTGGGCCTTACACACGTTTTGACTAAAACTGCACACTGAAAAGCACAGGGTCCTTCCTTCTTCACTGCCAAAGCTCAACTGAAACTCCAACTGACAAAACTGGCACTTCCTTTGAGTTCCTCCCAGTTCTTGACTGGATTGGCTGTCACCACAATAGACTGCTGCTGTTGGTCCAAAAAGGCACTGAAGTCTAAACTACATCTCCCAGAGTCACTGCCCATACAATCCTCTTGTGGCTGGCTCAGATTATGAGTCCAAGGCACCATTTTAGAGCTAGCTTACCCCACACTGATTGGTCCAGTTCAGCAGTTCAAAACTAGAATGGGGAACTAGCAGACACAGTTCTGACTGCAAAGAAAGCAGGTTAGACAAACTGTAATTTCATTATTACTCTAAATAATTTCTGGCAAACAGTTACATCTTTCAGATAGGTTCCTTTGCACTCCTAGTGACTGCAAAATGAAGTGAATTGGCAGTAGCTTGAGTGGTACTCAAATCAAAGAAACACACAGTCCCCCATACAACTAATTATGTCTGCAAGCAGACAGCTCTTAAAGAGACAGTACCAGAGGTTCTAAAACACTCACTGATAAATGGCTTAAATGCCAAACACTATTCAGGCTTGGAGCATTCAAGCAAGCTCCTGAAGTCTTTTGGGAACCCCATTTGCAGGGGGGTTACATATATATATATATATATATATATATATTGTTTGTTTTAATTTCCATGAAATTACATCCTCATTCACACAAGTCCCATTGGAAATTGAATAAAGAGAATAGAGGAGTTACTGTAAAACTCATTTTTCATGCCAACCTGGATCCCTGACACATTACGAAACCATCAGGCCTTGACATGCATGTGAACCAATTGTGAGATAGAGCTCTCCAGCCCATCACAATGTGTCCACTGTGTGACAGAACACTGCACCATACCTTCCCAGGCTCAGAGCAGTGATGTGTTCCTCCAGTCCTTGTGTTGTCCAGCCAGCTCCCAGAGCTAATCTCTGAACCTGAGTTGCCAGCAAGGAAACACAACATGCTACCCTCTGCCCAACAGCTGGCCCTGAAAACATTTCTCCATAATGTTTGGCTGACCCTATCAACCAGTGATAATATGTAATCAATAACCCTGGCAAAATGTGTACAGTGCAATTATTTAACAGGTCTGTTCTTTCAGCAGGTCTACACATTATTATATTCCACTTTTCTGGGCATAATTACTTTATTTTCTTAAAATGACAGGTAAATTAATTTTACAGTTATTCATTTCAGATGACATCTCTATATCTTAAAGGCACAAATTAATTTGTATAAAGTGAGATATGGACTTAAAAGGTCTATGCTATTGACAAGGCTTTGTTTGTTGGTCGTAGTTCAATAACGTAAGACTGAAAATTGTATTAGGCTGTAGTGCAGGTTGAGCAAATATCACCATGCATGATGTACTGTGCCACCGCCTCTGGCAGTGGGAGCTGTGGTAGATAAGTGATCGTTATTTCTGTTGCAGAATGCAGCCATTTCATTAGCTAATTAGGAAATTGGGAGGGTCTCAAGCAAGTAGCTACTTCTGTCACTTTCTCAGAAGTACTACCTGTGAGAGGCAAGGAGACATAGGAGGCATGCACCAGGAACTTTAACTCATGGTTGAAGAACTGGTGCTGTGGAGAAGGGTTTGGATTCATTGGTGACTGGGGACCCACCTGGAGGATGGAGGTTTGTTCAAGCCTGACGGCCTGCATCCATCCTGGAGGAATCCAAGCACTCAATGATAAGTTAAATGCTACGTTGACAAGCATTTAAACTAGCAAAGGGGAGTGGCAGGCCAGCAAGGATGGCACCTACTTGCTCACCCCACAGCTAGCAGTGGAACCAGTGAACCAGAGAAGTGGCTATCTCTACAAAGCAGTGTGCAAAAGATGGAGATTAGCGCCAAGAGGTGGATAGGCAGAAAAGGGCAAAATTCAGCAGAAGGGCAGACAGCAAGGAGAAGCAGGATAAAGGACAACCAAGGAAGGGTCTGAGTAGAACAGCAAAACAGTCTAGGAAGGTCAAATCATGGAAAGCCATGTGTGCAAATGCCAGGAGCCTTAGCAACAAGATGGAAGATCTGAGGCTGTCATGGTGCAGTCAGACCTGGACATTGTGGCCATCACTGAGACCTGGTGTAGTGATAACCATGACTGGGAGATGGCCATACCTAGCTACAACATATTCAGAAGAGACAGGGCAGGCAGAAAGGGTGGAGGAGTGGCACTATGTGAAAATGACATAAGGGCCACAGAGATCCAGGAGGAACAAAATGGGGGAGAGATACTATGGGTTATGCTGGAAAGGAAAATGGGGCCAGCCATCCGCACAGATGTGGTCTATAGACCACCAGCCCAGGAGGAAGAAACAGATAGGGAGTTGATGCTAGCCATCCAAAGGATGGCAGACAAGGGTGGGGTAGTACTGGTTGGAGACTTCAATATTCCAGATGTGGACTGGAGCATCTGAGCAGCAGCATCAACTAGGAGCAGATTTATCCTGGACTCCCTTCAGGGTGCCTTCCTCAAGCAACTGGTCATGGAAACAACTGGGCAGAAGGCAATACTGGACCTTGTGCTCACAAACAGGGACAGTGTGATGGGGTAACAGTGGGGAGCACCTGGGAACAGTGACCACCAGTCATTGTGGTTTGAAATCACAGAAAGAGCAGAACCAAACCACACAAAAACACGTGTCCTGAATTTTAGGGGGCAGACTTTGGGAAAATGGGAGATACTTGAAAGAGGTAACCCCAGATGGCGCTATCCCAGGGCTACTACCCCGCCTGATCTGCCACTAACAGGTTGAGGGGCCTGATCCAATGGCGGGTGCCTCCACCCAGAGGTCAGGGTTTGCAATAGTTAAACTAATCTTGGTCACAGCCCTCTGGGACACTGCAACCCCTTTCTTCCCACTAGTGGCCCACAATATATCAGAATTACCTTCACAGTATACACTTACCCCAGGTCTGGTTCCGCACTGGGACCTCCTGTGAAATGAGATACAGTGCAACAATCACAGTACAGTACTTTAACATAGACAAATACCTCAGGCAGTATAACTTTGCTGAAACAAGCAGCTCTGATTTATTTAGGGGATATAACAAGGACAGGGGAAATCAGGTTAATTAGCTTATCACTCTAATAATCTACCTATGGCTCTGTGCACAGGCCTATCCCTATCAGTTACTGTCCCTGGGTACCCAAGCCCTAGTGGCTAGTCCAAACCGTGGCAGCTGGTAGGGCCCTTTCACACAGAGAAAAAGAGAATTAAACAGTCAGCAGTACAGTAATTCCATTTGGATTTAATGTGGCAATTCAACAGGGCGACCCTGAATTAGTACTCACGACCTCCAAATAAGATAGGGTCCTTCAATGAGGGCTCACTTGAGGTACAAAACCTCTTCACACATTTATATAAAGAAAAGCACTATACCAGGCAGGCTGCATCTGTATCCCGATCGCAATTACTGCACAATACCGGAGAACACACAGCAGATTCAGTTCCTGACAGACCGAAGTGCAATTTTCAGCAATTCCTCCAGTCTTCTACAGGGTGAGCCTGGTTTCTACTCTTCAGATATCCTTTGATTCTCTCACAGGACGGATCTAGTCCTAACAAGCTGCAGACCGGAACTCTGGGCCTTACACGCTTTTTTGACTAAAACTGCACACTGAAAAAGCACAGGGCTCCTTCCTTCTTCACTGCCAAAGCTCAACTGAAACTCCAACTGACAAAACCGGCACTTCCTTTGAGTTCCTCCCAGTTCTTGACTGGATTGGCTGTCACTCACAATAGACTGCTGCTGTTGGTCCAAAAAGGCACTGAAGTCTAAACTACATCTCCCAGAGTCACTGCCCATACAATCCTCTTGTGGCTGGCTCAGATTATGAGTCCAAGTTCTGATTCGTCCAAGGCACCATTTTAGAGCTAGCTTACCCCA
Source organism: Neoceratodus forsteri (assembly GCA_016271365.2). Classification (NCBI taxonomy): domain Eukaryota; kingdom Metazoa; phylum Chordata; order Ceratodontiformes; family Ceratodontidae; genus Neoceratodus; species Neoceratodus forsteri. The sequence goes on along the minus strand of CM057451.1, from coordinate 1,026,571,656 downwards.
CACTGATTGGTCCAGTTCAGCAGTTCAAAACTAGAATGGGGAACTAGCAGACACAGTTCTGACTGCAAAGAAAGCAGGTTAGACAAACAGTAATTTCATTATTACTCTAAATAATTTCTGGCAAACAGTTACATCTTTCAGATAGGTTCCTTTGCTCCTAGTGACTGCAAAAATGAAGTGAATTAGCAGCAGCTCGAGTGGTACTCAGAGAAGCACACAGTCCCCCATACAACTAATTATGTCTGCAAGCAGACAGCTCTTAAAGAGACAGTACCAGAGGCTCTAAAAACACTCACTGATAAATGGCTTAAATGCCAAACACCATTCAGGCTTGGAGCATTCAAGCAAGCTCCTGAAGTCTTTGGGAACCCCATTTGCAGGGGGTTACAGAGGCATTAAGGGAATGGGGCAGAAATCAGAGGTTGAGAAACAGTGGGCAGTATTTAAAATGGGGATTACAAGAACAACAGAATTATGCATTAAGCAGGTTAGCAAGAGGAAAAGGAAGAGGAGACCATTATGGTTTTCAAAGAGGTAGCAAAGAAAGTGAAAGCAAAAAGATTGCATTTAGGCAATTCAAAAGACACAGGCAGAAGGGGATAGGGAGAAGTACCAGGAGAAGCAAAGGAGGCAGGAGGTCAGTAAGGGAAGCCAAAGCTCAGACAGAAGAACACATTGCAAAATCAGTGGGTAGAGGGACAAAACATTTTACAGGTACATAAGTGAAAAAGAAAGGCAAAGGGAGGATAGTGAGACTGAAGGGGAGGATGGGGCAGCGTGGAGGATGACAACAGTAAAGCTGACATATTGAACAGATATTTCTGCTCAGTCTTTACTGAGAAAGAGGAGGGTAATGGGTCTGAAGGGAGTACAAGGGGTGAGAATGGTGCAGAAATGGATACAAGTCCCTTTACACAAGAAGGGGTCCTGAAGGAACTGGAAGTAATAAGAGTTGATAAAGCAATGGGGCAGATGGGTGCACCCCAGGGTCTCAAAGAACTCAGAGAGGTGGTGGCTGAACCTCTGGCTATCTTGTTTATCCGATCACTTCAAACAGGGAAGGTACCCATAGACTGGGGACAGCAGATGTAGTCCCCTTATACAAAAGTGGGAACAAAGAGGAAGCAGAGGAACTACAGACCAGTCAGCCTCACCTTGGTAGTGGGGAAGATCATGGAAGCACTACTGAAGGAGAGATTGGTGGAACATCTGGTTGTCAATGGACTACAGGACCCAAGGCAGCATGGTTTCACCAGGGGAGGTCATGTCAGACCAACCTCGTTGAATTTTTGACTGGGTGACTAGGAGGTGGATCAGGGAGGGCAATGGACATGGCCTGTCTGGACTTCAGCAAGGCCTTTGACACTGTGCCACATAGAAGACTATTACACAAACTGGGGAATATGGGTGGGTAGGACAGTAGTGTGGTGGGTAGGTAACTGGCTGGGTGGCAGGACACAGAGGGTTGTGGAAAATGGCTACCACTCCACAGAGGGAAGACTGACCAGTGGGGTACCACAGGGATCAGTGCTGGGACCGGTCCTATTCAACATCTTCATCAGTGACATTCGCTGGACCTAGAAGGCAGAATTTCACTGTTCGTTGATGACACAAAGCTCTGTAACAGAGTAGACACACCAGAGAGTTGAAATTCAATGCAAAAAGTGCAAGATAATGCATATGGGGCACAAAAACCCTGGCACAATATATCAGTTGGGGGTGAGGATATAGCATGCACCAAGCAGGAAAGGATCTTGGGGTTATCATCTCTGATGATCTCAAGGTAGGAAACAGTCGACAAGGCAGCAGGTAAAGCAAATAGGATGCTGGGATGCATAGGCAGGGGCATCACCAGCAGGAAAAGGGAGGTCATAATTCCACTATACAAGACACTAGTGAGGCTCCACCTGAGTACAGTGTACAGTTCTGGAGACCTTACCTACATAAGGACATAGACAGGGTAGAGAAGGTTCAGAGAAGGCAACAAAGATGGTGCATGGATTGCATCACAAGTCCTATGAAGACAGGTTGAAGGAACTGAACATGTACTCACTGGAGGAGAGGAGGGAAAGAGGGATATGATAGAGACATACAAGTATCTTACAGGGAGGAACAGGGTGCAGGAAAACACTATTTTAAGCAAAAAGATGTTCCAGGACTAGAGGGCAGGATGAAGTTGAGGGAGGACAATTCAGAGGAAACGTGAGGAAGAATTTCTCATAGAACGGGTGGTGGACAAGTGAACACCCTGCCAGAGGAAGTGGTGGGGGCTGAAACAATCATGGGATTTAAGGATGCATAGGATAGACATAAAGGAATTCTGGAGGTCGGGGGTAAGGGGCAACAGACTTCTAGGAAAACATAAATTGAACTTACAAGCTCAAATGGGCAGACTGGGTGGGCCATAGGCCCTTATCTGCCGACACTTCTATGTATCTGTGTATCTAATGTATGATGTTAGGCAATGATAACATCACATTCTGAGCTAAAGGGATTTTGGATATAAAAAGAGGGAAGGAGCCAGATTCTATGGATAAACATAAATATTAATAAAAATCACCCAGAACAGTGAGTTCTGTGGCACTGCAGGAGTTCTCAGTAGATTGCAAGTTCTGTGCAAATTCTGTGGCCGAGAATTCTAGGGCCTTGCCTATACTGCATCTGTCCAACTCCTGCACTTCCATTGCTAATGCCAGCAAACAAACATTGGCATTGACAAATGCTTGTTGCTATATGGGGAAACCAGTGTGAAAACTGGATTCTGTGTGGTTCATAGACCACAATGCGCTGCAGTAGGAACATATACCAAGGAATACACAACCCTTTCAAAAGCTTAGCTACCCTTCAGAAGAACTTTAAAACACGAATATTTTGACATAGTTCAGCTTGTACTTCCATTAGTTCTGTTCCTCCTCCCCGCTATTTATTACTGCAGGCCTGACTTATAGTGGGGCACCTAAATCTTCCTTGCCAGACTGGACCCCCTAGTTCACTCAGACTCTATTTATACCTAATTTACATATGTTTTATGCTGGTTTTACAACTGTTTTGTTGATTGTTGCTTATGATCTTCCACATCCTCGTTCTCCCAGGACACATCTGGAAATGAGTTGTTATCAGCTCAATATGTCTTCCCTGGTGAAACTCTTGCAATAAATTAATACATTTGCATGAAAACAGGATCTTTGACCCTGAAGAGTTCACCTATTCCTGTTGCTTTCTCCCTGCACTGCTTGTGACATCACAGTTACTCCCATGGCAACAAACTGTGATGTCACAAGAGAAGATTATGACTAAGTAGGGAATAAACTCGAGATGCAGGCGAATTAAAAGGGATAAAGGTCAGGTAGTCATGCAAATCTCTTCCGTAATAAATAATGGGAGGAGAAATGTTTGTTTGTTTGTTGAATTTTGTTGACCCGTAAGCCCACTGGGTCTAGAAGTCCCTGTTTCGGGGTGACTGGGGGAGGGAGGGGGGATACAGATGGTAAACAACTGAAATTGAACCAGATTAAGCTGTTGGTGGTGGTTTTTTTTTTAGTGAATGAGGATATTGGGCCAGGACACCAGGAAATTCCCTGCTCTTTTGATAAGTGCCATGGGATCTTTAACATCCACCTGAACTACGACTACAGCAGGCAGATGGGACCTCGGTTAAGTCTCATCGAAGATTTGCACCCCAGAAGTGCAGCACCCTCTCATGCTGCACTACAGTGTCAGTATTGGGATATTAACCCAAGTTTTTAGACCATATATGGAATGCAAGCTGACTTTGCCTAAATATTATGTTTCTCAAAGTTTTCTCTGAAGCATCAGCTACTCTTTAAGGTCCTGAATAACACCTATTGTAATCAGAACCCAGAACAGTTCTAAAAGGGCATTCTTTCCAGCTGCTTTCCAACCTACAGATTAGCAAATTAACATTATGCTTATTTCATGCAAATTACTTATTTGCATTTGGGACCTCTCAAACTGTTTTAAAAGAGACATTTTTCTTAGTTCTAAACCTTAGAACAAGCCAGGTTCTGGGGTTCTTTTAAATACTGCAATTAGTTCAGCCCATCCCTGTGTATCAACTGCTGATCTCTCGCAGTGCTACTGTCATGATCATTTGTTTACATTTGAAGCAGGTGCACTCTGTTACCTTCTGTTTGATCTCCTGTGCTTGGACTTTCTCTCGTAGCTCTAGTTGGGTCAGTCTCTGCATCATCGAGGACAAGAGCTCCATATCGCTGGGCACCAGCTCTGTGAATAAGAACAGTCCAGTGAGACACTGATTTCAACAGTAGGTATCCACTTCAGCATGCCTCATAATCACACGCTACGAGGTAATGCATTAATTTTACCTTAGAAACCCTCTGTCCCACAATCGGAAGACAATTTTCCACATTTCCCACTGAGACTTTAAAGCATAAATTCATAATAATCAATGATGCCCAGTTTTCAGAAAACATTATAAACATTAGTGCACAATTACACAAGTGTTATGACCTTGCAATGTCACATTTGATATGCCACACATTTTGACCATTTTGTTTACACATCTTGTCATGCATTTGGATGATAAAATGTTGAAAGACATGCATTTCAGGTACCTTTTTAAACATACTCAGTTCAGTTATCACAATTTACTACAGGCCATCCAGCCAGGGTCCAGGGATTTCTTTGGTTACTTCAGAACAAGTTTGGACCATCATGTTGCATCACTTGATGGGGATAAGACTTTTTCAGGTACATTAAGTAAGAAGAGGAAAACAAGGGAGGGACAGTGATAAGTAGCATGACAGAGGGAGACTGCACAGACGAGGATCAAGAAAATCATACATCCTGAACGGTACTTGTACTCAAGTCTTCAAATTTGAGGGAGGGGTAGGACAACCAGAGAGCAGCAGATAGCTCACTGAAGACAGGCATGGTTCCAGAAGACTGAAGGAGAGCAGACATGGTCCTTCCTGTCCTTTGACAGTGGCAGCAGGGAGATTAGCAACTATAGACTGGTCTGTCTCACATCAGTGGTTTGGAAATTAATGGAAAACTTGCTAAAGGAAGGTTAGTAAACTTGAATCCAGTGAGCTACAAGACCAAGCAGCATGAATTCATGGGGTGGGAGTCATGCCAAATGAATCTCACTGATTTCTTTAACTGAGTGACCAGGAAATAGATTAGGTGAGCACAGTGGACGGGCCCACTTGAACTTTAGCAAGGCCTTTTCACACTGTGCCACAGGAGCACGATAAAGAAATTGAGCAGCCAATGGTTGTGATACAAAGTGGTAAACAGGTTAAAAACTGATTAATTGTTAGGTAACAGAGGTGTTTGTTAATGGCTCTCACTCTAATGCGTGAATAAGGACCAGTGGGTGCACTGAGATCAGTACTATGACTGGTCCTCTTTAATGTCTTCTTAAGTAATATTGAGGAAGAACTGAAGGAATGTATGCTACTTTGCAGATGACACCAAAATCTATAATAGGAAGGATACTCAGGAGGAATGGAGCAAATCGTTGGGACCTTGAGAAACCCGGAGTGGTCAGGTACATGGCAACTGGGGTTCAATGCCAAAATGTGCAAACCATGCACCTAGGCATATAAACCCAGGAGCTAAGTAGAGGATGGCAGCGAGGTACTGACAGTCATTAGCAGGAAAGGGACCTTGGGATTATTACATCTGATGATCCAAAAGTGACAGAACCAGTGGGATGCTGGGGTGCATATAGGAGAGGTATCACCAGCAGGTGGAGGGAGGTAGTGTTACCACTGTATCACTCGCTAGTGAGACCCCACCTGACGATCTGTGTCCCGTTTTGGAGGCTGTACCTCATAAATGATATAGCCAGAGTGGAGGCAGTACAGAAGGCGGCAACTAAAATGGTGCAGGGTTGCATCAAAAGCCCTACAAGGAGAGACTGAGGGATCTCAACATGAACACTAGAAAAGTGAGAGCAAGAAGGGACATGGCAGAGACCTAAAAGTATCCAAGGGGTGGAAAAGTCAGCTACATTTAAAGCAGAAGACCAACGAGAAGAAAATGTGGTCAACTAAAAATTGGCAAAGCTACAGTAAATGCTTCAGGCTTAGCTTTAACCCTTGGATCACCAACAGATTTGGCTGAAATGATATACGACTCATGGACAGTGGCCACCTGGTCAGGGCCATATTTGTGGATTTATCCAAAACCTTTGACACCTTGGACCATGGAGTCCCTCTGGGCAAGTCGGAGAGATGTGGCCTCGGCAGGGTGGCACAACATTGGTTTGTGGAATATTTGAGGGGGACAGCTGGTCAACCTGGTGAAACACAGGTCACACTTTGAGTGTATTAGATCTGGTGTTCCCCAGGGTCAGTTCTAAGACCCATATTATTTAATTTGTATACAGAGGGAATTGGTCCCTTGTAAAGGAGACCCAGCACCATCTGTATGTGGATGGCATTATAATACTGTATATATACAGGGCAAAACATTATTAGACATACAAGGCATCTTACAAAGAGACTTTGATAGCATATAGGAATATTTTTTGGTTCATGGATTAATACTGAATGACAAAAATCACAGGCAATGATTTTTAGAAACAAATATACTAACACAAAGCAACTGTTACAGTTTCAATTCTAACTGGCTCCATCCTGAAGCAAGTGGGCTCCTACAAATACCTGAGAGTCTGACTGGACTCCCAGTGTAATTGGGATGTCCATGTAGATAATTTAATGAAAAATTGAATGTAAGACTAGGGCACTGAACAGAGTCAGAAAATGTATTCCTGTGGATGCAGAAAGCTGTATGTGAATTCATTAATCATGCCACTGTTTGATTACAGGGATATGATTTTGTGGGGGGACTAGGAAATTAGATGTAATGTATAATAAGTTTGCGTTTTTATACTGAATGCCCCACAACAAACACATCACTGTCTGTTGTATCATTCATTGGGCTGACTAAGCTTGAATGAACGGAAATCTACACACCTCTCATCTGACACACCAAAGATAACTTGTTCCAAATTCAACAAAAGGAGTAACCTTAGATTGGCTGGAATTCTGGAACTTTAAATTCCAGTAGAGTGCTTAAAATGTCTAAAGGTAACTCAAGCATGGTTCGCTTCAGGAACTAGGGTCTGGAATAATTTACCATATTCATTAAAGGTAATAAATGGGAAAATATTTGGATCCAGATAAAACCTGGTATCTAAAAGTTTCTACCCTGGCCCAAATTTGCTGCACTAATTATGAAAAGGGTTACTTAGAGTATTACTTTGGTATACATATTTTATTATATTTTGTATCTATTGTTACTGACAATTATATGCTGATGTTTTTCTAAATGTACTTATACAAACAATGTAACTCTGTGTGTGTTATGTTGTATGTACAGAGAAACCCCATTGTAAATGAGCTTCAGATCAAATGGGTCATCCTTTTCTTGATTGCAAAAGAATAAACAATTACTACTACTCATTTGATCGTAATCTAGGCAGAATAGCCTAGAGTATAGAGTAATGAGCTGTGAATGAGCTTGGTACATCCAGCATACCGGGGTTGATTCCCACAACCTCCACCTGTATGCTGTGTGTCTCTGAGCAAGTCACTTAACCTCCCAGTTCTACCAGGTTGCCTCTGAAAACAGGCACTCGATCTAGTGGGTCCTACCCGTTAGCAAAAATATATTTAAAAAGTCTGCTAACTAATTACGTTTTATGTACCTTATATTGGTTCAGCTCTTCTTTGTTAAATGCATAACTGAGGATTAGCAAATACTTTTAAAATATGTTTTAACAAGCATTTGCCAATGCCGAATGTTTGCTTGCTGGCATTGGCATTAGTGGGGTGTGCCTTGGGTCATCCAGGCATAATGGCCATGCCATTTCACCACCTACCCTGCAGACACTGACAAGTGTTATGGTGTGCCTTAGGGTCTTTGGCCCTTATGCTCAACCATTCCATCCAGGAAATATGGTGAGATGGTGCAGTACAGGAGAATGGGGTGAACTTTGGGGCAGAAGAGTCCAAGGCACACCTCGCTTTCACTGGCTGCAGGGTGTGGGTGGGGGTGGAATGGTATGATCATTGCAGGTGACAATCCCAAGTCACACCCATGATGCCTGTCTGTCTCTACAGGGTGGGGCGTTATGGTCGGAAACCCTAACGCCTCAGGTGTTCGTTAGTATTTTCACTCCAAATTTTCAACATTGTTTTTTGTGACCCCACCTTATAAACGGTGGTAGTATCAGTTTGTTAGCCGAAAGCTGATTTTGCACAGTGACTACGGCATTTGGCACCACAGGTACAAAACACATTTTAAAAAGGATGTGAAAATGACAACGTACTGTTCATGGGGAGGTGTAAAAATGGCAATGTTGAAAATCTGCAGTGAAAATAGTGAAAAAACTGGTGGTTCTGACGTGCGTAGAAACTGTGCAGCACGACACCCTTAATGTAATTACTTTGGGGATTTTTAGGCAGATTGTCAACACAGGCATTTTGGGACCTCCGCTCATAAGACAGCGTCACTGTCATTTTCTTAATCTGCTCTGAGCAGTGATTTCCCACAGCGACCCGCATTTCTGCATAGAAAGTATGAAAACACATTTCGCCATATTGTGAAAAATTACAGCTTTACTGTTCATAAGGAAGTGTGGAAAAATGCCAGTGGTGAAAATCTGGACTGAAAAATATTACAAAGTCATGAACTTACGAGGTGCGAGGAAACAGCGCATTGCTTGCACCTAACACAGTCATTTTATGGACTTTTGTCACCAATTTTCAACATAGCCATTTAGACCTCTGCTCATGAACAGTGTCACTGTGAATTTTCTTAATGTGTCCAAACATTGATTTAGCACACCGACTGTGCCATTGTTGTGCTACATGCGCGGAAACACATTTTGGAGGAGATGTGAAAAATGACAGCTGTACTGCTCTTACAGAGGTGTGGTAAAATGGCAATGTTGATAATCTGGAGTGCAAATATTAAAAATTGCAAACTTACGACGTTCAGTAGGAACTGCATAGCGCATGCTAGTAAAACAGTCATTTTGGGAATTGTTTCCAAATTTTCAACATAGGGTTTTGGGGGCCTACCTCATGAACTGTGACACTGTCATTTCGTACATCAGTCACGAAGGTGGTTTCGCAGCAGTGACATGCCAAATCACCTTTCAGGACCGAATAACAAAATGGCAGCGCAAGATTCATGAGGTGGGGTCCCAAAACCCCATGTTGAAAATGTGGTAAAAAATACCCCAAAATGCCTGAGTTATGTATCAAAGTTGAAAAACCCTATTTATTCATTATATAGCTTACCGGCATTTCTTCAGTTCGCGGTCGGCTTTGAAGATGCAGACATGTTCCTGGTCCATCAAGATCGTCGTGCCAGACTCGGAGGTAAAGTATGGGTTGAGGGGTGTGGGGAAGCAGGGCGCTCAGAGTATGGGCGCGGGTGAGGGTCAAGACAGTTAGCAAGGGAACTTTTCTTTCTAGTTTTTTTTCTTTTAGGAAGACAACGTTGGGACGTTTGCCATGCTGGGGTGGGCTCCCAGTGTGGCAGCTGAAAGATTTTTGGGGGCAGTTGAGCCGATGGGGATTGGGCACCCGTTGGGCTATAGAGAGGTTTGCCACACTGGGGTGGGCTCCCAGCGTGGCACCTGGAAGTGTGTTGGGGAGGCAGCAGGCGGACATTTGCCACACTGGGGTGGGCTCCCAGCGTGGCACCTGGAAAGCTGTTTGGGGGCAGTGGAGCCGACGGGGAACTGGGCACCCCGCCGGCCTTACAGATTTTGCCACGCTGGGGTGGGCTCGAGCGTGGCACCTCGCTTCTGTTGCGGGAGGCGCAGGTGCAGCAGTCGGGGATTGGGCACCTCGTTGGCTACAGTACTGTGTATGGAGGGGGCACATTGAGCATGCTGGGTTGGGCTCCCAGTGTGTTACTTGTTTGGGGGAGCTGTCTATGACAGCTCTTTCACTACAGTGCCGACGTGTAGTCACTTTGTATGCTGGATGCGTAGGCACTTTGCATATTGCCAATGCAGTATGCAATTGCCTACATGCTGCAGTGCTTTTCTTTCAACTGTATGCCACTGCATTTATAACGCTGTCATAGACAGCTCTTACATTCATTGTCATGGGTAGGGCAGCACCTTTAAAAGGTAGCAGGGCATTGGAAGTAGGAGGCACACCCACTAATTCTCATATGGTGGCACTATGTTTCTTGACATGTGTGCAAGCAAACATAAAATGCCTACCTTCGAAATGAAATATGGCACTCTGTACTGCTGGCTTGCTTCCTTTTCCCGATTTTGTGCTCTGTACCTCATTGTTCAGGAACCATTCTGTCCTTGTCTAATGCTTTCTTCTGTCTCTTTCTGTCCTTTTATTGCTTTGTATTTGCATTGTTGTAAAAACTGGATTATTTTTCCTGAGCTATGACTACAACAAGACATTTACTACTCCAGTACCTTTTTAAGTATTACTGGTCACTCCTAGGATTTGCAGTACATTTTGCCAAGTGATCCAAGAAGTCTAAACAACTTTCAACTGTATTTTCTGATACCCATGATTATTTAGCTGGGCATGTGTTGCAGCCTCTTGACTCACTCAATGTCCTTTTGTATTGGAGAGCAGATATGGAAAAAAAATATCGTAATTCTTGATCTTCCAGAATATCTTCAGCATGCAGTCACATTGATGAGTCTAAGCTGGAGGTGTTAGGATCCCATAGGAGCAAAGTCATTTGCAGCCTAGAAGGGGACCAATGCTGGTGCGGTGCCACTCATGAGACAGATGTAGAGATGTTGCACATGTGGCAGCCAGTAACCTATGCCAGCCCTGCTTTCCATAGTTCTGTTTGCCAGGAGAGAAAACAAGTGAGAGAGAAAGAGAGGTTATGGACTTTTAGCCCAAAGCAATAGGAAAAGGCTATGGGACATAAAAATAATAAACATAATAAATCCTGACTACCAACTTAGTAGAACTAAGGGTTGGTCCTAAGGATGGAAGAAGTGATGTATGTAGAGCACAAGCATATACCAGCCACTTGGGCAGGAAGGTGGAATGAGAGGGCAGTATCCTGGCATATAGCTCTGGTTGGTACAAAAGAGACCCAGGGGACCTCTGTTTGGTTAAGATGACAGAATGCCAATTTAACAAGATCCTTGTGCTCCAAGAGGACAAGAAGTAGTGAATAAAATCCAACACTCCATATATAAGTGGAGCAGATAGCAGGTGAGTTGGACAGAGCCAGTCCAAGAGCACAAATACTATCTTCCACCACTCCAAGGATTGAGAACGATATAAGAAGGAAAGAAGACATGAAAATGTGAAATGAGTCCCAGCACCTAGGTGTGAGGAATAGTACCCAACAGGCTGAGAAGTATACACAATAGAAACAATTACTCACCACAGTAATGTTGTTTCTTCCAAAGGGATCCATGACTATGCTTAAAAACAGCAATCATTCCCTAGAATGAGCAGCCCCAGACTTTAAAAATTTTATGCAAACTGGAATTTGGATTGAAATTCATACTCTGCTGTGCGGTCAAACTCACCCCTGCACTCTAATGTCAGATTTATTTCAATACTAGAGTGAGCAGTAACCACTAAAACTAGCAAATGGCTATAAAAATACTACAATGTTAACAAAAATTTGAAAATGAACTTGAACAAAGGCAGAACAAACGTATTTGTTATTAACAATAAGATAATGCAAACCATTGAGCAACACTTGTTAAGGCACGGTAACAAGTAATGCTCAAATAGATACTAGTTCGTTTGAATCTTTTACCAACAGGTTCTTGAAGCGGAGGCAGAGATTAGGGATTGTTAAGCAAGTGAGGGATCCCTTTGGAAGAAATAACATTATTATAGTTAGTAATTTTTCTTCAAACTCAGGAATCTCTCACTTACTCTTAACAAAAGCAGACACCATAGCAGAATTTTTGGAGGCTGGGTACAGAACCTATTTAGGGAAAGGTTCGGCAAGACAGCAGTGCCAAAGCTGACGTCCCTTCTGGACTGCATGTTGACAGTAGTGCTTTGTGAAAGTATGCACTGTCTTCCAGGATGCTGGTTTACAGATTTCCTGGAGGAGTACCTTGATGCTGCCACAAAGGCAGAAGTGACACTTGTACAGTGTGCCTTGAGGCTTTATGTAGCAGTTTACTAGCTTTGTCATAATAGAACTGTATGCAGGAGACTATCCAACCAGAAATGGTATTCTTGTATGCCAGTTTGTCTTGGTGGACCTGACATCCCTTGTGTGGCTCAAGTAGTAGCTCAGTGCTCTTCACAACCAGACTGCAGAATGTTTGTTTTCCTGAGCTGAATTTTGCTGTAAAGAAAACTGGAAGAGCAACTGATTTATGCTGATGGAATTCAGACAGCACATTTGTGTGGAATTTTCTGTTTGTCCTTAGGACTACCTTGTCACTATGGAAGATTATGTAGTTAGAATCTGTGCAGAGGCTTGTAGCTCACTCACCCATCTGGCAGATGTCACTGCCACCAGGAAGACTGCTTCCCAAATGCATACTTTGGTGCCACAGTTGCCACAGGACTGAAATGAACCTCCATCAGCTGAGCAATGCACATATTCAATCCCAGGGAGGACAGGGTGCCTTATTGAAGAGTGCAGGTGATGTAAGGCATTTGAAGGACCTTTTGAAATGGGTTATGAGGCCACTGATCTGTCTCTGCTAGTTGATGTAAGCTGACATTGCAGCCAAATGAACCTTTAGATTTGAGGACCTGAGGCCCAAAGACTAGAGATAGACTAGGTAGTCCAGAATAGTAGACAGACCTGCTTTGGGATCTGTCTAGAGCACCAGAAGGAAAATATTTTCCATTTTGAAAGTTATCAGGTCTGAAATGTTATCCTGCCCCAGGCAGGTGTCAGCAGATTGTATCTCACGGGCAAGTTGACTGGTAATCTGTTGGAAAGGAACAGGAGCATGGGATACTAGGTCTGCTTGGCCCAGTCCGAGCTGGAGGATAATTGTTGCGGCTCCCTGCTCAAATTTATCAATACTCAGCATAAGTGGAAATGGGGGCATAAGAAATTTCCCTAACCAGCTCCAGACTAGAGCATCCTCTTGGGCTGAACCCACCGATGGGGGTTTCCAACAAAATAGTGAGAGTTGGTTGTTTTCCCAGGAAGCTAACGGATCTATTACTGGTGTCCCCCACCATCTTAATACTAATGCTAGCTAGCACCTGCTGAGTCAGGTGCATTCATGATTTCCTGGCTGGTCCTGCTCAAGGAAAATCTACCAGCACATTGTCTTTCCTAGGCGGGTGTACTCCTGGATAGCTGAACTTCCAGGGAGTAGGCGAGTTCTAGATATTCATTGCTTCTGTGCACAATTTTGAAGATCTTGTTCCTCCCCACTTGTTTATGTAATACATTGCTATGGTGTTGTCTGTTCTGATCTGGGCAGACTGACTCCTGATCTGGGAAGAAAAAGCCTGCGCTGCTAGATACACTGCCCTGAGCTCCAGAAGATTTAGTGCTCCTGAGTCTCCTGTGTACTCCAAGTGCCAATTACAGCAAGGTTCTCCAAGTGGGTGCCCCAACCTTGGAGGGAGGCATCTGTTGTGAATATAGCTGTAAGGACTGCTGAAGGAAGGAAATTCCCTCTCTAAGGCTGCTGTCTTCCTTCTACCACTCCAGTGTCTTCAGCAAGGCTTTTGTGACAGACACCAATGTGGACAATGGATCCCACCTCTGAGAACAATGGTCATCTAGGTGATACTGGACATCTCTCACTTGGAACCTGGCCCTGGTACCACTGCAGTGGATGAGGCCATGTGCCCCAGAAACTGTAGAAAATCCCTTGAAGGTCTTGGCTGACCTGTCTTGAAGGATTCCGTAGTTGAAATCAGATTTGTTAACCTTGCTTGAGGGAGGAATGCCTCCCTTGCAGGCTTTCCAGCTCTGCAAGGATTAAGTCCAGAACTTGAACTGGTTCAATTTGGGACTTCTGAAGGTTTATGAAGAAGCCCAGGTCCTCCAGTGTGTCTTGTGTCAGCAGTATGGAGACTTTGCTTCCTGATGTGTTTTTCCTGAGACCAGCCAGTCATCCAGGTGCGGAAAGAAAAATTACTCACCTTAGTCATGTTGTTTCTTCTAATGAGTCTTGCTATATTATGACTATTGCAGTTTGCCCCAGCCTTAGAACTGCTCCGGAGGTGAAAGAGTTAACTTCCTTTGCAGAGCATGGAGCTTAAAGTCTTGACTCGGTTCAGAGCTCTGTTTGGCTGGTTTCAAACCGAAACCATCAGATCTTCTGAGCAAAAACTCACTAAGGTTCTGTGGGAAGCTGTAACCTACACTAACCAACTGGCTACTAATATATTACACATTTTGCTAGTCCCAACACAAAGACTCAAGTCAGTGGACCAGAAAATTAAGATAAAATAACTAAATAAACACAACACCCAAACATGAAAGAGGCATCAATAAATGCCAACAGAGGACTACCACCCATACCCCAAAGTAGGAGTTCTGACAGGGGCAGGCTTGGGGAGGTCATAATAGCAAGACTCCATTAGAAGAAACAACATTACTAAGGTGAGTAATTTTTCTTCAAACAACATGAAGTCTTGCTATATTATGACTATTGCAGACTACACAGCAGTACCTCCATGGAGGAGGGACAGAACCTACTTAGGAATAGGCTCTGAAGCACGGTGTGTGCAAACCGAGCATCCCTCCTGGCCTGAATATCCAGGGAGTAATGCTTGGTGAAAGTGTGTACTGTCTTCCAAGTAGCTGCCTGACATATCTCCAGGATAGGGATGTCTCCAGCAGCAGCTAGAGATGCAGCTGTACCTCTGGTAGAGTGAGCCCTCAGGCCTGAGGGGGGAACCTACCCAGCTTTTGATAGCAAAATTGATACAAGAAACGATCCACCTGGCAATGGATCTTTTAGTGGCAGGTCTCCCTTTCCCAACCTCACCATAAGTGAGAAACAGTTGGAGGAGTCAAACCTGTGACCTTAGTACGCTCTATGTAGTAACTTAGGGCCCTCTTAACATCTAAGCTGTGCATCCTCCTCTCACCAGAGGAGGAATGGTCAGTGAAGAACACTGGAAGTGAAATAGATTGGTTAAGGTGGAAATCTGAAACCACCTTAGGCAACATCTTCCTGTTAGTCCTGAGGACCACTTTATCCCTGTGAAAGGAAATAAAGTCAGTTTCTACTGATAAAGCCTGTAACTCACTTATACGCCTGGCAGAAGTGATGGCTACCAGAAATACAGTTTTCCAGGTCAAATACTTAAGCTCTGCGAAGACAGAGGCTCAAAGGGGTTGCATTAGCTGAGCAATGCATACACTAAGATCCCAAGCCGAGGCAGGGTCCTTGAATGGAGGATTGGTGTGAAGCAATCCTTTAAAAACTGGAAAATACAGGATAAGCAGAAAGAAGGAGGGCTTCCCTGCTGAAATGAAGGCAGAGACAGCAACCAGTGCACTTTCAGGGTGGCTGGTCTCAGTCCCAAAGAATTTAGATGGACCATGTAGTCCAATACAGTGGGTAGATCAGCAGATTCTGGGAAACATGCTTCCCAGAACACCATATGGAAAACCTTTTCCACTTGGAGTTATAGGTAGCCCTGGTGGAAGGCTTCCTAGCAGCCTTCAGGATTTGAGAACACTTTGAGAAAGTTGCAAATCAGCAAACTCTAACTGCTCAAGAGCCAAGCCTTGAGGTTGAGGATTTGAGATTCGGATACCAAACTCTCCCTGAGCACAGGTTAACAGATTGTGGTTCCTGGGAGACACAGGGAAGATGGACTGCTAAGGACAGAAGGAGTGGGTACCAGGGCTGCCTGGCCCAGTCTGGAGCAATCAGGATCATTTTGCAGGGCTGAGATCTGATTTTGACTAGTACTTTGAACAGGAGAGGGAGGGGAAGGCATAAAGAAACTTCCTTCCCAATCGAGGAGAAAGGCATCCAGGAACTGGGCCCAACACTGGGGCCTGCAACAAAACAGTGGAAGTTGATAATTGTCTGGGGCTGCGAAAAGATCTATCTGAGGAGTGCCCCATCTGGCAAACACTACCCCAGTACTAGGGGATCCAGTGACCATTAGTGATGGCCCTGGAAATCCTGCTGAGGGCATCTGCCAGGACATTGTCCTTGCCTGGGAGGTGAACTGCTATGAGGAAGTGTTCAGGGAGTAAGCCAGAGACCACAACTTCACCGCTCACACAAGGCCAAGACCGAGTGCCCCTTTGTTTGTTGATGTACCACATTGTAGTGGTGTTGTCTGTTCTGACCTGTACCACCTTGTTCTGAACAGATGCAGAGAAACCTGAAGTGCTAGAAAAACAGCTCTGAGTTCCAACAGATTGATGTGGAGCAGAGATTCCTGGGGACCATAATCCCTGGGTGGAGAGGTCGCCCATGTGAGCTCCCCATCCCAAGAGGGATGCATCTGTAGTAAGGGTCAAGGAATGGGACAGAGGGATGAAAGGCACCCCCTGTCTCAGATTGCTCTGATCCTGCCACCACTGAAGGGCCTGGATCAGGGTTCGAGTCACTGGGATTAACTTGGATAGAGGATCTCTTCTTTGAGACCAGACAGCACTCAAATGGAACTGAATGTCCTCATCTAAAATCTTGCTCCTTGCACCACAGCTGTGGAGGCAGCCATGTGCCCTAGGAGCTGCAGAAAATGCCTTGCTGGTCGAGAGACCTGCAGAGTGAAGAGGCGCCAGGGCCACTAAGGTCCTTACCTTTCCAAGGGAAGGAAGGCTCTGGCCTGCTTTATATCCAGTTCTGCGCCTATAAAGGTGAGTACCTGGACAGGTTCCAAAACTGACTTTGGAAGATTGAGAAGAAATCCCAGAGAGGTAAGCAGCTGCTGGGTAACTAGCAGGTGTGATTTGACCTGGTCTGGAGACTGACCCACAATGAGCCAGTCGTCCAGGCAGGGAAAAATGGCAATCTTTGCCTTCTTAGGTGAGTGACTGCTACGTCAGACACTTTGTGAACACCCTTGGGGCAGAAGTGAGGCCGAAGGGCATTGCTCTGAACTGATAATGGCCTGAGGGCAGTTCGAATCTGAGGTACTTTCGATGGGAGCTTCTGATAAGAACATGGAAGTAGGCATCTTTGAGGTCCAGGGAGGCTAGCCAGTCCCTGGCCTTAGGGAGGTAAATCATTCCCAGTGTCACCATTTTGAACTTTGGCTTTAAAAGGTGCTTGTTTAGATATCTTAGATCCAGGATAGCCACCACTCTCCTGTCTTTTTGGGGTAAGAAGTACCTGGGTACAGACCTTGCCCTGGTGAAGGGAGAAACCTTTTCTACAGCTCTGAGAGCCAGGAGGTTGAGGCTTCTGTTTCCAAAGCAAGAGTCTCTAAAGGGTTTGTAGGTGGAAAGATCTGGCTCTCATCTTTGGAAATTTCTTGAAGCTGAGAACCAGACCCTGGCTCACTACTTCCAGGACCCACCTGTCTGAAGTTAAAGACTGCCAGTCCTGGACAGTGAGCCAACCTGCCCCCTACAGGTAGTGGAGAGCCGACCCTGGGCATCCCATCAGGGTGCCTGTTTGGCAGGGGCTTTAGGCTGGCGGTGGGAGCAGGCCTGCTCGAACCCATCTGCCTCTCCTCTGAGAACCCCCTCTGTACATAGGCTGAGGAGGGGCCTGAGTCGGTAAAGGCCTGTGAAAAGGCCTACCCCTACCCCTGGGGGCTGCCTCTGAGGAGTGGCTTGCCATTCCTTGGCTTGTGCACTCCTGTAAGTGGTTCTATATTCATCCATTTTCTTCATATAATTCTCTGTCTGCTCCCCAAACAGAGAATTTCCCACCAGGAAAATCCATAGCCTTAGACTGGGTATCCTGTGACAAGGTAGTACACCTGAGCCAGGCCAATCTGTGAAAAGCCACAGATGTAGCCATGACTCTAGAGATACATCGTTAGAATCCACTGCAGCATGGAATTGCACCTTAGATGCCTCAATACCATCAAGAGCCACCTGCTCCAGCCCTTTATGAGCTGGCCAGGGACCTGTTTGGCTAAGGCCATGACAGTATCCCATCTAGATTTCTGGTATCTTGCAACATAAGCCATATAGTTAGCTTGTCTGAGTCCCAAGGATGCTGCCATGTATTGTTTTTGGCCATGGCATCAATCTTCCTGGAATCCTTATCAGGAGGATGTGAAGCCAGTGGAATATTAGCTTTATCACAGGCTGCAGCCTGAACCACTAACATGACTGCATTGCTGTGAAAGAAAATCTGTATCAGGACCTGACAAAGTGTACCTCCTGTCCATCTTCTTATCCACAGGAGGCACAGAATTAGGAGCTTTAAAATTTTTGTTTGTTTTCTAAAAGATTTATGTAAAGGGATGGACAACCTCCTGGACTCTGGGATATCCATCATCTCCACATAGTCAGGCTCCTCTTGCTCATCCAAGCCTCCTCTAAGGGAAGCTGGAGGTCTCAGCAACTTTTTATAAACAAAAATGAGAAGGGGACTCAGACAGCCTAGGGGAGACTCACCTGAAGGTCTGTCTGGGGAGATGTCCGTTCAATGGGCACATCCAAACTTTCAAAGTCACATTCACACTGATCATAATCCTCATCCCCTCCTCTGGTTCATAGAACTCTTCTATATCATAATCCTGAACCACTGGAACCGACGAACCGACCTTTTGCCAGACAGTGGCGGTTCGGAGGACTTCGAGGACAGGAGACTGGACAATCTGTATTGCCTGGCTATCTCAGCAGTTGGAGAAGATTTTGGACTCCAAACCTGCTGATTTTTTAGATTTCTTTGCTGGAACTGGCTCCTCAGAGCCAGCTTTCCGTTGCCGGAAGTCTCGCCTGGTCAGGGCACTCCTCCGTTCGGGTTGGCACCGAACTGGGCTGGCCATCCGGTCAGCGGACTTTTGGCCTCTCGTTCCTGAGCCTGCCACTCTCTTGTCCAGGGTGGCTGCAGGAAATTTTTACAAATCTGGCAGTCTGAGTTGGGGTGGTCAAACCCCAGACAATAGACACATGTAGTGTGTGGGTCAGCCTTAAAAGGCTTCCCCACAGACACTACAGTGTTGAAACCAGTGGGCCCGGTTTTCTTTTGGGTTTCTCAGACATGATGCCAGCCTAACCAACCAACTTGCCCTTTTGATGGCAGTACCAGGCAGAGACATATATCAGTTCCAAACCGTGTCGCGGGTCGTGGAAAAACCGTAATGAAATCCGTTTTTAGAACCGATAAGAACCGGAACCGCACTCTAAAAAGCCTTAAAAGGCTTTAAACTTATATTTAAATACAACTCGATCGGTTCAACCAAACCGATAATACTTTACAAGTTCCACACAGAAAAAACCTATCTGTTACTTACAATTACCATAGACAGAGCCTGAACCGATCGGTTTTGCGGTTAAAATAATGAAATCGCGGTTAAATTAAAGCGAAATAGCGCTTAAACCGAAGAAATGAACGAGCAACAGGAGGAATCTCCGGAGGCGACCGTTCAGTGAAGCGGTAAAAGAATCTGGCAGGGTTTCGGTTTAAAACCAGCCAAACAGAGCTTGAACCGAGTCAAGGCTTAAGCTCCATGCTCTGCATGGAAGTTAACTCTTCACCCGGAGCAGTTCTAAGGCTGGGGCAAACTGCAATAGTCATAATATAGCAAGACTTCATGTTGTTTGAAAAATACCTTCTCAAATGTGCTGCTACCACAGCAAGGTACTTTGTAAGCACTCCTGGAGCTGAGATGAGGCAGAAGGAAGGGCTGTGTACTTATACTGGCAGTTCTCTAGCCTGAACCCGAGGTACTTTCTGTGGCTGGGACTAACTAGTATGTGAAAGTAGGTCTTTCAGATGAAGTGATCCCAGCCAATCTCCTATTTGCAGAGAGGAATCACTGGCCCACTGTTACTAACTTGAATTTTTATTTCTTGAAGCATTTGTTCAGATATCTCAGGTCAAAATGGGTCCGCACTCCCCATTTTCTTATGCGCTAGAAAATATGTGAAGAAAGTCCATGCCCCTTTCGATGCAGGTACTTCTTCCACTGCATTTGCTTGCGACAATTTCTTCACCTCCGTCTCCAATGGAATTTTTTTCTGTTGGGGTGTGAGGTGGAAAAACTTTAGGTTCTGCAGTTTGGAAATTTTCTTAACTGCAGAGACAAACTATGCTCCCTACTTCCAGGACCCACTTGCCAGTGGTGATTTTGTCCATTACTGTAAGTAGGGGTTTTGCTTTGCCTGGGATTTGGGGGCTGGTGCTGAAGCTGTATGCCTAGTGCTCCTTCTACCATGCCTCTATAGTAGCCCTTTGTGGAGGGTACTCACACGAAAAAATAAGCATGGGAAGTATCCCCTTCCCCTACCTCCGTTCCACCATGAGGCCATTAGGAAGGGGGCCTTTTCTTCTCAGTATTGTTCTTGTAGGTGGTTTTGTACTCATCCACCTTCTTCATGTATGCCTCTGGCTTGTCACCAAACATGAAATTTCCCTCACAGGGAAATTGCTTTTGTTTGAGTGTCCTGGGATAAGTTGGTAGTTCTAAGCCAGGCAAATCATCTTAGGGAGACTGCATGGCGATGACCTAGATGCAGTGTCATTTGGGTCCACTACCAAGTGGAACTGGTACTTGTGGCATCTGTGGCTGATCTTGCTGTGTCTGTCATATCCTGTGCTAAGTCTCCAATAGCCTTTTCACTCACTGCCAGTATGAATCCCTCTGTACAGACAGTTGGTGAGACCCAATCTGAGTACTGCTTGTAGTTCTGAGACCCCATCTCCACAAGGACATAGACAGGATGGAAGCAGTCTAGAGGAGGGGCAATCAGTGGGCCCACCCCAGTGTCTGCCAACAGAAGTTACTACTCTCGCTGATGATGCAGTCTTGTTCACCAGTCACCAAGATGTAGTGCTCCTTCAGAAACAACTGCAGCTTGACTTCATACACATTGAAGAATGGTTCAAGACACACAAACTGGTCCTGAACTACAGCAAAATGAAGGTGATGTCATTCTACAATGCCAGGAGCTAGTACAAATCCCATGACCTCACCATCAAAAATGAAACAAAGGCCATACTTGAGCATGTTCCTGAATTTAAATACCTAGGCGTTACACTGGACAGTTCCCTCTCCTACCATTGACACACTGAATCTGTTGCCAAAGCCGCAATATCTGTATAGGCCTGCTCCACAGGCACAAAGACTGCATGAACCTGGACACCTCTGATTGGCTATTAACAGCTCTGTCACCTCCATCATTGATTAAGGACTAGCAATCTATGGCTCCGCCTCTACCACTACTTTCCACAGAATTATGGTTGCACTCAACAAAGCATGCAGGCTTCTAACGGGGGCTGACAGACTCACACACACATGTGATCTGTACGTTCGGGCAGGATGGCTTCCTCTCATCAGCTGGATCCAGTATTAAACCTGCATCTTGGCCAAAAAGTCCTCCTTGGGATCAAGCCCCAGGGGCTGAAAAGCTCCTCATAGACCACTACAGCACACAGCAAACTAGAAGTTCGCAACAACAAACCTTCCTTGTTCCCAGATGCCGGACTACAATGGGACAGAGGCTTTTGCTCACAGAGCTCCACAGTGGTACAATGCACTCAACAAAGAAACTCATACAGCTGCTGCCCTTGGCGCATTTAAAAGACAACTCCGACTTCATCTCAGCTCTACTAGTCATTGTGACTGCTTGCGTCTAACCTGGGGCCCAGCTACTTCCCTTTGCCTTAGACAGGTCTGCTCCCCTCTTGCCATGCCCTCCCTCTCCTGCCTCCCTCTGCACACACCCCCCCCGGACTTGGTTAAGCAATAGGCATGACAAGGTGTGTGTTATCGTGTAATAACATCACTCCTGGGGTGGGTTGAAGCATGAGGTGAAGCCCAGTGCTTCCACCACCCCAAGAGTGATGTTATTACACAATAACACACACCTTGGAGTGCCTTATTGCAATTATACAATGGCTCGATGTTATAAAAATAAAAATAAATATTTTTAGTAGATTTTGTGTTTCTGAAGAGACAACATCAACAAATCAGCCTATAAATCAATACAGTGATGATATTGTGTAATAACATCACTGTCTTAAGAACAAACTGACCAATCAGAAAACAGGAAATTTCATTGCCATTGTATAATAACAATTATCCCGCTGCTTCCTTCCCCTGAGTACTCTTACCATTCACCCTTACCCTATGATAATGGCCTACCTGCCCGTGCACTCCCCATCCACATGCCAACAGCGCTATTTCAAGTTTATCTCTAAGTTTGCCCTTGCATTTTTGAGGTACTGTAATTAACTATGCCTCAGCCTCTTGTTCTTTTTTCTTTTTTTTTTTTTTTACTGTGTAATTATGTATAATCCTGTCGACCTTTGTATGTATGTTTCCTACCATTTCCTCAACATGGAACCTTTTAAATGAGCAGTTCCTGCTCAAAGGTATTTAATCCTAGATTTCAATAAAATAATAAAAATAAAAAAAAATAAAATGGTGCATGGTGTGTACCAGAAGCCATATGAAGAGGGACTAAAAGAGCTTAATATGTATACCCTCGAGGAAAGGAGGGAGTGGGGCACATGATATAAACTTTCAAGTACCTGAAGGGAATCAACAAAGTCCAAGAGAGTAGCATCTTTCAGAAGAGAGCTGTGCAAGAACAAGAGGGCACAATTTGAAAATAGAGGGGGATGGCTCAGAGGCAATGTGAGTGTTGTTGAGGCACAGGTTAGGAAGCACAGGAAAATCAAGAGCAGTTTCAAAATTCATAAGCGCATTTTATTTTTCTCAATAACAGCACAATAAAAAATAAAAATAATTCAGTATAACTATTTACAAAGGCAGTACAAACACAGAAAACAAAGTCCGTTTTCTGAGGTATCTCTTAATTCAAGTTTCAGTCTCTCACTCTTCTTGTCTCTCTAGCAAAAGCATTGCTGCTCTTTTACAAGTCTTTGTCTGGGAACTTGTAAAGAGAGCCTACTTCTCACAGAATGTTTTGTAAGCCTACAAAATGTTCTGGTCAGTTTCCTTGCAGGTACAACAAACAGTACATAGTGACCCAGAACTGACCTCTTGTTTACAGCTCTGCAAAATGCTTAAGAATTGCACCTCAGGTTAACCCCTTAAGTTCCAAATAGCTTTGCAATCATTTCAACAGTATAACTATATATAGTTTTAAACAAAGGGATCCCAGTTTCACATACAGTTTTACAGAGATTCACATATATTTCCATACCTGCAGATATGCAAGGGGAAGAAAAGACAGAAATAGCAAGGAAGGCAGAGAATAGTGAGAGGTGAAGAACTGCGAAACCATCGGAGATGATCAGTTCCTAGGTCTCACAAGAAAATTTGGTAGATGCTGACAAGATTCTACATGTGGCTTTCCTGAGTGATTTATGGACAGGGCTGAATCAACCTCCCTATGGGTGTTAAGCCCACCATATCCATGAATTCACGTCATCTTCATCCTCCTCAGTCTCGTGGGAGGAGATGTTGTAATGTTACCATATGACTTGCAAAGGTATAGAGGAAGTGTAGTCCTATAAAGGCCTAGGTGAAGAACCAAATTCTTGCTCAGGTTAACCATCTGGTTCTATGGGTTCTCCTTCCTCCTCATCGTCATAGTAAATTTCACCTTCCTCCTCCACAGGCATTGAGAACAAAACTGGAGCTTGGTGAGGGGCAGGCATATTCATGAAATTTCTCACAGCCTGGAATGCCTGGAGAGTCTTTAGTCCACTGGCATCTCACTTACGCTCTTCAGGAGGCGGGACAGTGGCGTGTTTTGTTTTTTCTTGGCTGCGCACCGTTTCCAGTACCTGCTCTAAGGCTCTTTTTATTTTACTGGAGTCTGGTTCCCCTTTTGGGGCCCTTTTCTTTACCCTTTAGGGCAAAACATTTACTAAGATGTATACTAAGGTGTAAGGAGCTGAGGAGGCAGTTGGCCCACTGAAGCTCCTGTCTATTTTAAAAGGATCACAATTGGAAAAACTGTGGTCTGGATCCAGGCACTTTAAATACAGCTCATAGCAGTTTGCCTTTGTCAGGATCTGAAAGCAAACTGTACAATTTTTAAAGCCTGTAGATCTGTACAATTTTAAAGCCTGTAGATCCTGTCTTCTTTTTGGGCCTGTCAGTCATGCTAAACACTGAAGATACTAAAGCGTCTGTGATCCCTGTTAGAAAAATACCAAATTCTAAATAAACCCAAATAGTTTTTAAAAGGGGCTTTTGATAATAAATGTATAGAAACATAGAATTTGCCAGTAGATATGACCCGATTGACCCATCTAGCCTGCCCATTTTCCTGTCAACAGTATCACCACAGATTCTACTTGATCTCCAATCCATTATCTCACCCCATCTTCCTTTTCCCTAAGACTTCCTTGTGCCTATCCCATGCATTCTTGAACTCCACCACTGTTTTTGCCCTCCTCCACCACTTCCTTAGGAAGGCTGTTCCAGGAATCCACCACTCTTTCTGTGAAGAAAAACTTTCTCACATCTCTCCCTAATTTACCTCCTCCAGTTTCGTACCATGTCTCCCATCCTGTACCTTATTTACTTCCTTAGGTATTTAAAGTTTCTATCACTTCCCTCTTTTCCTCCTCTATTCCAGAGTGTACATATTCAGGTCCTTGAGTCTCTCCCTGCTGGGCTTCTGATGCAGACTCTGCACTATTTTAGTTGCCCTCCTCTGGATTGCCTCTACTCTGTCTATGACCTTTCAGAGAACACAGAAAACAAAGTCCATCTTCTGAGGTATCTCTTAATTCCAAGTTTCAGTCTCTCACTCTCCTTGTCTCTCTAGCAAAAGCACACAGTACTCTGGTGGTGTCTAACCAGCAATTTATACAGAGGCAACACCACCTCCCTCTTTCTGCTGATACCCTCCCTATGCACCCAGTCATCCCACTAGCCCTCCCAACTGCCTTGTCGCTCTGCCTGGCCACCTTTAGGTTATCCAATATGATTACTCCCAGGTCTCTTTCCTGTTTGGTGGTCACTAGTACCACCTCACACATTTTGTTCTCTGCCCCCAGTGGCTGTGCCCCAAGTGCATTATTTGCACTTTTGCATTGAAACCCAGCTGCCATACCTTTAAAGGAATTTTCAATTTACACATTTGACCTTCATACCAATACCTTATGGCAGCATTGGCCAATTGTTGCCAAAAGTATAATTTTTAACTGTATTCATTTAGGTAGGAAGGAATCGTGACAGTAGCCAAAACCATGACCAGCTGATCCTTCCACTTCCGGTCTGCCAGCCCCACACCTGAGCTCAGACATTTTTATGGCCCCTAAGCAGAAGAGTCGTGCCCCATACATAGCTATGGGAAATTTTTCAATGCCTTTTATGTAACTTTAAGCAAGCTTAGAGGAACATGAAAGCCACTGCTCAACTAACAGGGCCCATATTAACTGAGGCAGTGACTTTCATTTCCTCTAGGTTAGCAAACCCCGTAAAAAGGCATTGAAAAATGTCCTCATGAACACCTGCATGAAGCGTGCCCAGCTAGTCCCTGCTTAGAGATCAGAAAAGTCTGAGCGCAGGAGAGGCTGGCAGACCAGAAAGTGGAAGGGATTGGTTGGCCATGAATTCTGCTGCAGTTATCATCCTTCCTACCTAAAAGGACAAAGTTAAAATGATACTTTTGGCAAATGGGTAACACTGCTATAATGTATTGACTAATAGGTGGAAATTCACTTTAATCATGTCTCAAGTTTTCTCAGATCACTGCTCAACCTTTCAATTTCAATTTATTTGTATGTTTTTTTTATTTAAAAGTTTAACCAGAAAAGACATATTGAGCTGATGACAGCTCATTTTCAGATCGTCCTAGGGGAAAGGGAGAGGAGATATATAAAAAATAAAACTACTAAAAATTAGAAGTCAAATACAATTATAAAATAATGTGAGAAACATAACAATAAATATTAGAGGCAAATAGTAAATGCTTAAGTAAAAACACACTTGTGTGTAAAGAAGGAAAAATAGTGGAGAAGCATAAACAGGGCATAACTAGTGATGGGAAGAATGAAGAAGAAAGGTTCCAAGACAGTTGCAGGTAGGAGAACAAAAGTCATAAAGAAGAAGCTTTAGGGAAGAAGGAGAAAAGGCAGATTGACTTCAAAGGGAAGGCAGGACCATACTTTAGGAAACCAGCAAGAAAAAGCTGACTGACCAACAGTAGATTTTCTGGAAGAATTAGAGACAGAATGGGAAATATTGTTGTGAGAGGGTATGAGGAAGAAGGAGGAGAGGATAGAAGGGATTTGAGATAAGAGGAATGGTGCTGAAGAGAATGTTGATATGAAAGAGATGCTAGAAGGTTTGATACCTTTTATTGGACCAACTAGTGTCTTGTACAAAGACAGAATTATACATGTAGAAACATAGACTATGATGGCAGACAGGACCGCTTGGCCCACTCAGTCTGCCAGTTTTCCTACCTATTGGATAAGCTGCAGATCCTAGTTAAACAGCCTACTTCCTCCTACCCCCACTAGAATTACCTTATGTCTGTCCCATGCATTCTTTTCCCCAATGTTTTGACCCTATGACCTCCTCAGGAAGGCCATTCCATCGTCCACCACCCTCTCTGTGAAAATACTTCCTCAAATTACCCTGAGCTGTCCTCCCTCTGTCTTTAAATTGTGCCCCTTGTTCTTGCACATCTTTGTTTTAATTCAAGAGGGCATGGGACAGACACAAGGGGTTGATTAGTGGAGCAGAGGAAAATATCCTGGGAAGGGGAGACAAGTAGAGTGGGTGGGGAAATGGGCAGACTAGATGGACCAGGATGGTCCTTTTCTGTTGACACATTACTATGATACTATGATATTAAGCTCTCGCTAGTCTCTTTTCATATGGCTTCTGTGTAGACCCTGCACCATTTGGTTCCCTCCTCTGGACTGCCTCCATCATATATCCTTGCGGGTAGATGGGGTCTCCAGAACTGCACAGTACTCAGATGGGGTCTCACCAACTATCTGTACTAAGGGATAACAACTTCCTGTTTCTACTGGTGATGCCTCTCCTATGCATCCCAGTATCCCCAGCCCTTCTTACTGCCTTCTCACATTGCTTGCCTACCTTTAGGTCATCTGATATGACTACCCCAGGTCCCTTTCCATTTTGTTGTTAGTACCCCCAATTGTGTACTCTTCCCTGGGTTTTTGTTTCTAGGTGCATTACTTTGCACTGAATTTAAGTTGCCATACTTTTGAACAGTCCTCCAACCTTGCCAAGTCCCTTCTCATCCTTTCCACCCCTTTGTGTATCAACTGTTGCAGATCTTTGTGTAATTTGCAAAGAAGCATACCTTTCCTTCAGTCCCTCTGCAATGCCACCTATAAAGGACATTAAGGTGGACCAGTCCCAGTACTGAACCCTCGGTACCTGCTAGTAACCTCCTTTCTTTGGAGTAAACTCTGTGTACTATTTATTTATTTAGTTTTGTTGACTGGGTAAGTGCACTAGACAAATCCTGCCTATTTTCAGGCACGACTCGGGAGGGGATACAGATGAATGCCAACTGACCTTGAACCAGGTGAAACTGTTGGTGGTATTTTTTTTTTAGTGAATGAGGAAATTTGGCCCAGGACACTGGGAAATTCCCTACTCTTTTCGATAAGTGCCATGGGATCTTTAACATCCACCTGAACTACCACCAATTCAGGCAGATGTGACCTCGGTTTTAACGTCTCATCCGAAGCGGCACCTCAAGTGCAGCACACCTCTCATGTTGCACTACAGTGTCAGTACTGGGATATTAACCCAAGTGCCAGATGTGGGAACTGAACCCACAGCCTCTGATCTCCTGGGCTCAGAGGAGAGTGTGCTACCTACTGAGCCACTGACACTATAAATATTTACCCTCTGTATTCTGTTGTCCAGTCAATTTTTAACCTAGGCTACCACCCTGGGACCCACTCCCAGGCTGGCTAACTTGTTTATTAATCTTTGTGTGGGACTGTGTCAAATGCCTTGCTAAAGTCTAGGTAGGCCATGTCCACAGCCCTCCTGGTCTACTACTTTGGTCACCCAGTCAAAAGCTATTAGATTTGTCTGACATGACCTTTCCACTGTGAATCTCTGCTGCTTTGGGTCCTGTGTCCTGCTGGCCTCTAAGTACTCAACAATTCTTTTTTCCCTACCACTGAGGTCAAACTAACAGGTCTGTAGTTTCCTGCCTCTGCCTTGCTCCCACTTTGTGAAGCGGAATGTATTCTGCCCTCCTCCAGTTGTCAGGTACCACACCATCCTCCATGATCTGTTAAAAGGGTAATCAGTGGTGTCACTAGGTCTTCCTTAGTTCTTTTAGAATTCTGAGGTGAATCCTGTCAGGCCCCATTGCTTTGTCCACCTTCAGTTTTAGGAATTCTTTCAGGACCCTTTCTTCTGTTAATGGACTGGTATCAACCCTCCTATCTAGAGTGCTTCTATTGTTTGGTTTAGGTACCTTCCCCTCCTCTTCTTTTAGTAAATACTGAGCAGAAGCATTTCAGTATCCCTGCTTTTTCACTGACATGCTCTGCCCATCCTCCTCCCTTTATTAAGCCTCACTATCCTCCCTTGGTCTTTCTTCACTCCTAATTAATCTATAAAAGGTTTTATCCCTTTCTTAACTGAGTTGGCTCTCTCTTCCTCGGTTTGGGCCTCTGGTATTCAGACTGCCTTCCCTTCCTTCTGTTTTAACTGATACAGTTCTCTGTCCTGTTCCTTCTGTTTCCTTATACTTCCTGAATGCTATCTTTTCTCCCTAACCTTCCCTGCCACCTCTGTGAGAACCACAGTGGTTTTCCTTCGTATTTACAAAGGAAACAGAAGTTGATACCAGCCATTTACAGAAGAAAGGGTTCTGAAAGAACTCTTAAAACTGAAGGTGGACAAAGCAATGGGGCCTGATGGGATTCATCCCAGAATTCTAAAATAACTAAGGGTAGAACTAGTGACACCACTGACTACCCTCTTTAACAAATCATGGGAGGATGGGGTGGTACCCAAGGACTGGAGAAGGGCAGATGTGATTCCCTTCACAAAAGTGGGAGCAAGGCAGAAGCAGAAACTACAGACCTGTTAATTTAACCTCAGTGGTAGGAAAATGATGGAATCACTTCTGAAGGAAAGAATTGTTAAGTATCTAGAGGCCAGAGGGGCTCAGGACCCAAGGCAGCATGGATTCACAGCAGGAAGGTCATGCCAGACAAATCTGATAGATTTCTTTGACTGGGTGACCAAAGTAGTAGACCAGGAGGGGCTGTGGACATGGCCTACCTAGACTTTAGCAAGGCATTTGACACAGTCCCACACAAAAGACTAATATACAAGTTAGCCAGCCTAGGAGTGGGTCCCAAGATGACAGCCTGCGAAAGAATTGGCTGGAGAATAGGACATAGAGAGTAATAGTAAATGGAGTCCACTCTGAAGAAAGGGGGTTACTAGTGGGGTACCGCGAGGGTTCAGTATTAGGACCAGTCCTCTTCAATGTCTTTATAAGCGACATTGCAGAGGGACTGAAAGGAAAAGTATGTCTCTTTGCAAATGACACAAAGATCTGCAACAGAGTTGATGCACAAGGTGGGTGGAAAGGATGAGAAGGGACTTGGCAAGGTTAGAGGAATGGTCAAATGTATGGCAGCTTAGATTCAATGCTAAGAAGTGCAAGTAATGCACCTGGGAAACAAAACCCAGGGAAGCAGTACACAATGGGGGTGAGATACTAACAACAACAAAATGGAAAGGGACCTGAGGTAGTCATATCAGATGACCTAAAGGTGGGCAAGCAATGTGAGAGGCAGCAAGGAGGGCTGGGGGATACTGGGATGCATAGGGAGAGGCATCACCAGTAGAAAACAGGAAGTTATTATCCTCTGTACAGACAGTTGGTGAGACCCCATCTGGAGTACTGTGTGCAGTTCTGGAGACCCAATCTCGAAGGACATAGACAGGATGGAGACTGTCCAGAGGAGGGCAACTAAAATGATGCAGGGTCTGCACGGAAGACATATGAAGAGAGACTTAAGGAGCTGAATATGTATAGCCTCGAGGAAAGGAGGAGGGAGACATGATAGAAACTTTCAAGTATCTCAAGGGAATCAACAAAGTCCAAGAGGTAGCATCTTTCAAAAGAGGTGTGCAAGAACAAAGGCGCAATTTGAAGATAGAAGAGAGCGGCTCAGAGGTAATTTAAGGAAGTATTTTTCACAGAGAGGGTTGTGGATGCATGGAACAGCCTTCCGAGGAAGGTTGTGGAGTCAAAACAGTGGTGGAATTCAAGCATGCATGGGACAGTCATAAGGCAATTCTAGGGGTGGGAGTAGGAAGAAGTAGGCTGCTGGTTAACTAGGATCTGCAGCTTATCCATTAGGTAGGAAATGGGCAGACTGGGTGGGCCAAGCGGTCCTTATCTGCTGTCAAAATCTATGTTTCTATGTTTTGTTTTATTGCTTCACACAATGGCTTGTTCCTCTGTGATGGCAGTTTTGATGTTTCCCATTGTTCCTCCACCCCCTTCTTGCCCATTTGTTAGTGCTTTCCTGAGGCACGCTCCCATTTGCCAAAGTCAGCCCTCCTAAAGTCCAGTACCCTCACTTTTGTATGGCTTGAATCTACAGCTGTGTTTATTGTGAACCACACTGTTTGGTGGTCGCTTGTTCCCAGATGGCTACCCACTCCTAAATCTGAGATCTCTCTCCATCCCGTTTGAGAGTACCAGGTCTAAGACTGCTCCCTCCCAAGTGAGTTCCAACACTAGCTGTCTGAGGCATGCCCCTGTAGGCATCAAGAATGACCCTGTTCTTGGATGTGGCTGCAGCAAAGGTACTCCAGTTAACATCTGGCATATTCAGGTCCTCCAGCAACAATATCTCCCTTTTTCTGCCATCCTAAGGATGCCTTCTATCATTTCCATGTCCATTTCCTCCCCCTGAGATGGGGATCTGTATACAACCCCATGCAGATTGTGGTGCCATTTTCTGTCTCCGGGTGACACACAGTGCCTCCTCTCCTCCCTGTTTACCCTTTAGTTCTGTTGTTTTGATCCCTTCTCTTACGTGAAGCTACTTCTCCTCCTCTTTTACCCTCCCTGTCCCTCCTGTAGATTGTGTATGTTGATGTCCCAGTCATGGTTCTCTGTGTACCATGTTTCTGTGACTGCCACAATATCCAGGTGTCCCTCTTCCATCAAGGCCACTAGTTTGGGAGCTTGTTACCCAGACTAAGGGCACTGGTACTCATCGCCCTCCATTTTTTGATGGCCTTACCCCTTTTAGGCCCCATCCCTGTCCTTACTGCCTTACACAAGCTTCGAGGCCTCACAGGTCCCTTCTTCAGGTGAATCACAAAACTGAGCAAAATAGGCAGTATTTATATATACTGTGAAGCAATGTATAAACTGAATTGAAGGAATTACAGCAAGGTACAGTGGCAGAAATTTGAATCTTAGAAGTGGTGAAAGGAACACAGAGCAATAAAGCCCTGAGATAAAAATCTGTATAAGCTGCAAAGTAATAAAAATAGGATGTGAAAAGAACTGGGCAGGGTGGCAATTAAAAGGAACAGTTCATGTGAAGATGAAAGGCTGCTAGGAAGAAGTAATAAGAAGGTGACGGACAGGAACACAGATAAGAAAGATCTGAGATACAAGGAGTTGAAGTTGGCAGGAAGGGTAGACAAAGTAGGTAGGAAGTGTTATGAAATGAATGAAAGGTATGAAGAAATGAACGAATACTAAAAACAAAGGCCTAGATAAATAGAGTGTAAGGTCTGTATACACAGTGATGTGAGAAGAATTAATCAAGGGGTGGACAGGACTGAAGCTGTAACTATATTAGTAAGAGGCAGGAAGGATGCTAGGAACAGGTAACTAGATGCAGCAGGCAGGAACACAGAAAAAAGACTCCCTCAAAAGTTCCATCATGATTTTAACAACATTCATCACTCTGTAAAACTCACTATTGAATACTCCACCATCAGCATAAGTTTTCTGGATACCAGTCAGTATCCTAATGATGGACATATACAGACTGCTTTATACAGAAAACCACTGACAGACTCTGCTACCTGCATAATTTCAGCTTCCATCAAGGCATACAAAAATCTATCATCTACAGTCAGGCAGTTCGATACCATTGATCTGCTCTGATAGTAATAAGTAACATAAAATTACAGTTTACCATAGTGTGTCATAAATCAATGTCCGATTCAGTCCACAAAATGTTAGATTTACATTGTCTGATATATTGCAGTTCCTGTGTCCTTCTGTCTTGTGTGTTTGTGAAGTTGCCTCTTAGTATTAGGACAGATAAGTCAGATAGGGAATGATCTGTTTGTGAAAATGGTGTCCTACTGGTGCACTGCTAACCTGGTTTACTATTGTGCATCGGTGGTGGTTCATCCTGGTTTGCAGTGGTTGTTTAGTTTCCTAATATAGCATCCATTTGTACTTCTTGCACTTAATTAGGTAAACCACATTGCTGGATTGACATGTATAGGATCCATTGATTTTTATTGTGCTGTTCTGGCTTGTCTTGATGGTGGTCTGTGTGCATATGTGGGTACGTCTTATACCTTGCCATGCTGCATGGTGTTGTCACTCTTGTTTCCTGGTTATTTTGATCTGCTTGAAGTTTGTTATGAATTATTATGTTCGAGAGGTTGGAGGGCTGCTTATAGACAATGACAGGCGGTTCAGGGAAAATGTCCTTAAGTATTTCATCTTCACTCAGCATGGGTTATAGTTCTTTAATCATTTGCTAAATGAGTTTTAGCATTGAGCTACAGTGACAACTGGGGTGTGCGATCAGTTTGATCTTTTTGCTTGTATTCAAGCATATTTCTCGTGGTATTTGTATGGCTCAGTCAATTTGTTTTGGGAGTGGCTCTGTTGGAGTAGGAATTCTGAAGTGAGAGAGCTGTCAGCCTCTTGTTCTCTCATCAGAGCAGATCAATGGTATCAGTGCCTGACTGTAGATGACAGATTTTTTGTATGCCTTAGATGGAAGCTGGATTATGGGTAGCTGTGTCTGTCAGTGGGTTTTCTGTATGAGAGCAGTTTGTATACTGTGGCCGGATATTCAAAGGGTTACGCCATGCTTAACAGGGATTCTTGTCGCATAAGTCCAAAAATCGCCATTTGCGATATTCAGAAGAGGCAGTTGCACCACCGAAACATGCTGAGCAACAGCGCAGTAATGAAAATGAAGGCATGCGAAACCGAAGGGGTGGATCCATGCATAAAGAGCGCAATGCTGATTCGAAAGACGCAATGCGCACATAGCGGCAGCCGAAATTGCGCACTAGCGAAATGAGCCAAAATAAAAGGCTCAAGGAAGCAGCGCAAGAACGCTACAAGGCTGCCAAGTGGGGAGAGAGAGAGAGAGACACAGACAGACAGACAGCAGACAGGCTAGGGCAGGCCAAGGCAAGCGTGGGCCATAGGCTGTAGAAGGCCAGCGGGTGGTGCCAGTGCAGTGGAAGTAGCAGTGAGGACAGCGGGGTAACACAGCAACACCAGCCAGGGGGTCAGAAGCCAGGAGATGGACAGTGCCAGCTTCCACGTGGAAGCTGTAATGAGGGGTGAATGCATGCTGCAGGGGGGCGTGGCCGTGGAAGGGCCCGTGGCGTATGCCCCCAACAGGCAGTACCGTGCCTGCATCAGCTTTGAGCTGTACACAGATGTAGAGATCGTGGGCGGTACCGCCTGAACAGGGCAATACTGGGAAGCGGCTCTGTGAGCTGTGTATTGATGTGATGCAGGCACCCTCACGGAGTCACGCTCTGTCGGTGGAGACCAAGGTGACAGCCTGCATGTGCCTGTTACTACGGGCACCTTCCAGAGGCCAACAGGGACACCACAGGCATCACACAGTCGGCCCGTCACGCATCCTCACCCAATTCCTCAGCACACTGCTGCCCATGCTGCAGTGCATCCATTTCCCCAGCACATGACTGGAAATACAGCAAACATGCAGGAGTTCCACAGGGTATACGTATGCCTGGCGTGCTAGGGGCCATAGACTGCACCCATGTGGCCATTCGCATGCCACCTGGCCCGATGGGGTCGCATATAGGAACAGAAGGGATTCTCCAGTGTCAACTGCCAGGTGGTGTGTGATGCCACTGAGGCGCATAATCAATGTCTGTGCCACACACCTGGCGGAGCACATGATGCCTTCATATGGTATCAGTCCGCACTGTGCCATCAATTCGAGAGTGGGGACATCCCACAGGCCATCTAGTGGGTGAGTACACATGTATGGAATGCAAAGATCGGGCAAGGGTGGGAATGCCACAGGTGCCATGGTAGTGACACACAGGGATATGGCATCGGACCTGAACATGAGACTGATCTCCACTATCTCCACACAGGTGACAGCGGATACCACTCTGTCCCTGGCTACTCCCACACGTGCAGGCGCCCCCATGACCCCCATCGCAGCTTAGCTATAATGAGGCACATGTTACCACCACGCAGCACATCATAGGCGGGTGTTTGGGATGCTCAAGGCAGCTCCGATGCCTAGACACCTCTGGCGGTGCCCTACAGTACAGCCCCAAAGGCCTGTGGGATATTCCTGGCCTGTTGCATCCTGCACAACATGGCCAAAGACTATGGGATAGCCGTACAGGTTGAAGAGGGGGACAGCGATGGGGCGCGGTGTTGATGGTGATGAGCAGCGGCGGCGGGACCCCGACTGATCCGCAGGCCCAGCTGCACGGGACACCATCACAGAAGGAGCACTATGCAGAACACAGGTAAGTCAAGGGGACATGTGCAACCAACACTGTCCATGTGCAAACCACAGGCACACAGGGTAACACACCAGGGGTGCATGACGGCCAGGGAGTGGAAGGGTCCGGGCATACAAACACACCATCAGGGAGGGGTGAGCACTCATATGGACACACACACCAGGCACAGGCGTACATGGGCAGATCACAGCACAACAGAACCGACATTGCTAACACACAGCACCACCGACCACCCCACCACCTGTACTGTCCAAATGCGTGTGTCAGACTGGGCACCCTTGCCCTTGGTGTACAGTACAATGCAGGCATCATCATGCACACGCACCTGTGGACCAGCAGTTGGGAGGTGTGCAGGTGTTAGGTAATGTCGGCATGGTGAGCAGAGCACCCAGTGCACTGCCCACCACGACCACACATTGCACACAGGGCAGCACCAGACAGGGCCGCACTGGAGACAGGTCAGACATGTAGCACTGTCCCACGGCCACGCGGATCGTGGGTGGCCCGCCGTGACAACAACACCGGCAGGCTGAGCAGGGGCCACATGGGGTGGCACTGTTGGACCTCAGGGGTCCCACTGCGTGAGCAGCGACCTTGCCGCACGGGGTCTGCAGCATGCCAGACAAACCTGCACCAGGGTGCTCGGGATAGCCACAGCAGAACCCGGCGCCGACGAGCCTGGTGCCGCCCGCGCGCTGCCGGGGCAGAGTGGAGAGTGAACTGTGTGGGGTGTGCGGTACAGGGCACCTGACTGTGTGCCCAATCGTCCATGACAGAGACCACTGCCTGGGTCAGCCTGTCAATGGCGGTCCTTCGTCCGCTTCTGAGACCAGCTCTGCGCGGTCCAGAGCATTCCTGCTGTGCCGCTCCACAGCCACAGACAGTGCCTCCACAGACATTGCAACCCACCTCTGCAGCTGTACTCAGTTCCGCAGCAGGCGGAGTGTATAAATCCAATGGGTACTGTGCCCCTAGCAGGCATCCTGTCCCCAGGGTGTGGAAGGTCCTGATGCACAACACCCCTTGAGGGTGGGCGCTGTTCACCAGGACCAGGAATGGGCGGATCAAAGGCGGGACATGTGCCACCACTTGACACTGTCCCCCAGACCTGGTGGGTGACTGCTGCTGCTGCCCCTCAACCGCTGTGCCCCAGGGTCCACTTGTTCCACCACTGTGGCAGCAACAGTGCCAGACACCTGCACAGCCACGGTGCTGTCCCACGGTGCTGACAGAGCACAGCCTGGGACTGTGCCAGTATGCTGGTACACGGTTGGAACCAGAAAGGCCCAGGGGCACGTGCTGGCCTGCTGTGTGTCGTCGTGGGACACACCATCACTGCCATTGCAGTCCTTGCATCATCAATGGTGCAGGTACATTACTGCAACCATAGTCACAGCATGCTGGCATGCTTGCATGTCAGACTGCTGAGACACAGGCTGTGCACCCCCGCACCAGATCACCGACACCAGGTTGGCGGCCCAGCGTGCATGCTGCTGCAGTGCCTGCTGGCTGGTGACGAGAGGTGGATGGACCCTCCTCCATGTCCAGCAGGTCATCATCACTGCCTGGACCCACCACCACACCATCTCCTGAAGACGAAGACAGGATCTGTAACAGAAAGAGAGTACATGTGAGTGCATGTGAACAACCTCCCCCAACACCACCACCATGTCATACCGTGCAGTGATGGGCTTCACCTGTCTGGAATCCACCTCCTGATACGCCCTCAATAGCTCCACTGCATTGCTGCAACCAGTGTCTCCTCAGCCGGGGTCAGCTCCAACACCACTGGCTGGCCCCTCCAGTGCCAGCATCGTGCCGCCCTGAAGCTGCCACCTTCTCCTTCAACCTCCTGCAGTCTGTCCCCATCTTCTTCTTGCATTCCTGCGGAGCACTGGTGGCTTCCGTGCAGGTTCCCGGCCCGAGCTACCCTCCCATGCAGCCTGCGGGACTGAGGGTGCCCTCTGTCCACTCAGTACTGGCTCCTCACCCAGGTAGGCCTGGAAGAGGGCCTCTGTCTCTGCTGGGGTAAAGTTGGGCCTCCTCCTCGCCCACCATCCTCACCCTCACCTTGGCTCTGCCTCGGTCATGGCGATCTGTATGGGGAAGTGGACACCTGTCACTGTGCAGTCTACAGCATTTTTCCATGACCATTGTCAGAACATCACACAGCATGCAACTCACCTCTCACCTGCAGTAACGAATCTGTGGCGCAGCCTAGTATCGCATTTATAGCGCAATGCATGCAAATTAGGAGTGGAGCAACTATAATGACATGCAAATCGCGCTACTCACGCCTTTGAATGGCTGATCAGATGATTTGCATGTGTCGGCTGAATATCGGAATTTAGCCTTGCTCACATGGTTAGTCGGCTGAGCCAATGGCGCAGATCTGTGACTGTGGTACACTGCATTCGCATGCCCAGATAGCTTACGCGGCGTCTGCCGTGCTGCTGACATGCTGTCTTCGCGATTGGCAATTCAGGCCATGGCCACCATTGTGCCAGTGGCGCTACAGCACTGGGCACTATAGGCGCTTGGCACTACTGCGCAATAGTCCACTGTGGCACTGGTATGCGGCTGGTCGGTCGGCGCCAGGATGCGTATCTCAGATGGCGCTGTCGTGGCCGCTGCGTCGTACCCATGACCTGGCGTCCGACCTTTGCCCCTGGCCCTGTTCGGCTGCCGTATATGCGGCCCTATTGGTAATGACACTGTTGAACAGCCAGCGATTGGAACCTGTGGTGGTCTGTGCGCAACATCTCCACAGCGTGGGAATTCACGGGCGCATCAGGGCGCCATATTGCCTGCTGTAAAGTTGGTACCATGCCTCGCAGAAGAGCAGTGCAGTGGAGCCCTGTAGAAGTGGCCAACTTGGTGGCCTAGTGGAGCCCACTATGGGGCACTTTATGGTAGGCGACCCTCACCATTGCCAGGATGCAGGTGTGGCAGCAAGTGGCCACTGACCTGGTGGGGGTCACTGGGCGGTGCCGGTCAGCTGAGCAGTGCGGCACGGTACAGTGACCTCGCCGGAGGATCCTGATCTTCTGGATCGGCTGCGGTCACGTGCCAGGAGGCGTGGTGCCTAGGCTGAGTGGGTGTACCATCTATGCACCTGTATTCTCTGTAGGGGTGTGAGTGTGTTTTGGTGGCTGTGCATAGGTGATGGCTCTGCCATGGTTGGCTGTGTCAGTGTGTGCAGGTGTGAGATGCATGGGTCTGGCTGTGTGGGCAGGCACTCTCACTGGGGCAGGGGCAGTCTGCTTTGAGTCACACTGATGTTTGTCTCAACATATGTCTCCCACAGGCGGGATGTGAGGATGCAGGCACAGGGTGAGGAGGGCTGTGCCGGGGCCCGGTGCCGGTGGGTGTTGCGCCCAGCAGCAGCAGCAGCAGCGGCAGACCCAGCTGCTTGAGGAGTGGAGTATCATTACTTCATGGATGCTATTGCATGCTGGGGGGCAAGACCACCAGCCATGCACAACACAACCATGCAGGAAAGGGAGGTCATAATTCCACTATACAAGACACTAGTGAGGCCCCACCTGGAGTACAGTGTACAGTTCTGGAGACCATACCTACGTAAGGACATAGACTGGGTAGAGAGGTTCAGAGGAGGGCAACAAAGATGGGGCATGGATTGCATCACAAGTCCTATGAAGACAGGTTGAAGGAACTGAACATGTACTCCCTGGAGGAGAGGAGGAGAGAGGATATGATAGAGACATACAAGTATCTTACAGGGAGGAACAGGGTGCAGGAAAACACTATTTTAAGCAAAAAGATGTTCCAGGACTAGAGGCATGGGATGAAGTTAGAGGAGGACGATTCAGAGGAAACATGAGAAGAATTTCTTCACAGAACGGGTGGTGGACAGAGTGGAACACCCTGCCAGAGGAAGTGGTGGGGGCTGAAACAATCAAGGATTTAAGAATGCACGGGATAGACAAAAGTAATTCTGGAGGTCAGGGTGAGGTGCAACAGACTTATAGGAAAACAAAGTGAACTTACAAGCTCAAATGGGTAGACTGAGTGGGCCATAGGCCCTTATCTGCCGACACTGTCTATGTATCTATGTATGTATGCACGACACAGGTGACATGCATCACTGTCCAGTATCACAACACGTCTGTGTATGCATCACTGGTGGTCCATGCATGCACTGGGCACATAGCTGTGTAACTGGCATCGCACCACGTTGCCCGTCATGACAGCCTTGTTTGTGCTGTGATGGACATGAGCAGCGTGTGTATGCAGTGGTGCACATAGCTGGTGCCACCTGTTTGTGATGGCCATGTGCATGTTCACTGTGGGTGGGTGCATGCCATCACAGGTGCGGGACATTGGGCTATATGGCTTGCAGGTTGGGTGGTGTTCAGGGTTATGGTCAGTCACAGCCATTGACTGTGTTCCCATTTTCCTAGGCCTCACAGTTCTCTGGAGGATCCATCGTGACATCGTGGCCTGACACAAGTGTCCACAGATAACCAGGCCATCCTGAATGCATACGGAGACATGGCCTGCGGGAGGCATCGCAGGGAACAAGCGGCACGGGCACAGAGCGACCAGCCTGCTGGGCCTTAGGCCACATTACCTTCCCACTTCACCCATTACCTACCACCCCTGCCTTCCCTCTCAAGTTGTTCATCCTACCCCTTGCCCAGCCCTACCTTGTACCCATTCCCCCTTGTAAATAGTTAAGTTTATTGTTTTGTACTTTACTCTTTGAGAATTTGAGAATACATTTATATTTTGATATGAATACTGTGTTGGTCTCTGATTTGCAGCTGGCTATGGTTGCTCAGTTGCAGTGGTGTCATGCCACCTGGGGTGGTATGGTCCTGGTATGTATGTGTGTGTGTGTGTGTGTGTGTGTGTGTGTGTGTGTGTGTGTGTGTGTGTGGCGTGTGTGTGTGCATGGGGAGGTATCTCCGGCATGGCAGTGACTTTCTGTTGCTCTTGCCGTCTGCTGCCACCACTGCTGGGTGCACAGGGTGTCTGGCTTGTATGCTTCTCTGCTGCAGGGTTGGCGTGTGCTGGGGGAGATGCATGGTTTCCTGCAGTGCCAGTCACTGCACATAGGTGGTGTCTTTGGGTCACGGTGCAGGGTGTGCTGTGCGTGCAGGGGCTGATGTGCACTGTGGTTGTCAACCCCTGTGTGTGGCACTCTCAGCCTGCCAGTGGTTGTGCTGGGGTGTCATGGCTCTCCTGTGCTTTGTTGGCTTGTCCCCATGGGCCAGTAGATCATCCGTCCACCCCAGTGATGCTGTGCTTGGGTGTGCAGGTGTCTTGTTGGTTCTGCAGTGTGTTCCTGTGCCCATGTGTGCATGGCTGGCGGTGGGCCCCAGCTGCCTCCCTGGATGTGCAGTTCCATTGCTCTGGGGGCTCTGCTTGCGTATGGCACCTCTGGACTGCTCAGCTGGGCTGCCCTGGTTGCTATAGCGCAACATTTCTGCCAGCTTCTCCTTCCTGGTTGCGCTATGGCGCGGTATGTGCGATATTCAGGCGTTGGCTGCTTACGCAATTTGTTCTGCTCCATGTTTGAATATCGCACCTGTTAGCATATCTAATTGGTTTGTGCTTGCTCCTGCTGTTGCATACATTTTGGGCGCAGTTTGAATATCCGGGCCTGTATGTCCATTATTAGTGATACTGACTGTGGTATCTAGAAAACTTACGTTGGTGGTGGAGTATTCAAAAGTGAGTTTTGTAGAGTGATGAACGTTGTCAAAATCATGATGGAACTTTTAAGGGAGTCTTTTTTCTGTGTTCCTGCCTGCTCTGTTTCTAATTACTTGTTCCTAGCAGCCTTCCTGCCTCTCTTACTAATATCTTTACAGTTTCAGTCCTGCCCCCTTCCCACCCCTTGATTAGTTCTTCTCACATCACTGTGTATACAAACTTTACACTCTGTTTATCTAGGCCTTTGTTGTTTTGTGTTCCTTCATTTCTTCATAGCTTCCATTAATTTCTTAACACTTCCTTCCTATCTACCCTTCCTGCCAACTTTCAACTTCATGCATCTCAGATCTTTCTTATCTGTGTTCCTGTCTGGTCACCTTCTTATTATCTCTTCCGAGCATCCCTTCATCTTCACAAGACCTGTTCCTATTAATTGCCACTCCCCTAGTTCTTTTCATACATCCTGTTTTTATTACTTTGCAACTCATGCAGACTGTTATCTCAGGGCTTTATTGCTCCGTGTTCCTTTCACTATTTCTAAGCTTCACACTTCCTGCCACTCTACCCTTCCTGTAATTCTCTTCAATTATTTTTATACATTGCTTCACATTGTATATAAACACTGCTTATGTTGCTTGGTTTTGTTATTCACCTGAAGAAGGACCTGCAAGGCCCTGAAAGTTTGTGTATAATTCCTTCTTTGTACAACACACTTGTTGGTCCAATAAAGGTATCAAACCTTCCATTGTCTCCTGTTTCCAAGGACCACTAAGGCTAGAATCTCTTTTACGATATGAAAGAGACAATGGGAAAGGTACCTAGCATCAAGAGAGAAAATAGAAAGGGCTGAGATAAAAGAGCAGTGGTGAATATGAGGTGGACAATCTAGAGCAAAATGACAAAAAGAATCAAAAGGGGTCTAGTCTGGCAAGGGAGGATTTAGGGGCTCCACTGTAGACTAAATCATTATAGTCAAAGATAGGAGAATTAGCTTTCTCAGTGGGCAGGAAGCAGAATACTTGCTTTATTCCTGTACAATGCTCAAGCTTAGGGTGCAGCTTATGGTGGATTGCATCAATATGCACTGAGAAATCAAGATGTTGATCAATGCAAACCCCAAAGGTACTTAAAAGAGGCACATCTTCAATCTTAGTACCATCAAGGGTATTAAACACTAGAAGTAAGTCTAGCAAGCCTCTGACAGGTGCCAAACGTCATGGAGACAGTTTTTGGCATTGAGGGACAGTTGGTTAGAACTGAACCAGCATTAAATGTCAAAATCCAGCTGTGGCGGGAGGATTTACCAGTGAAGTACACACGACAAAGGTCTGTTTACAGGGATGACCTGGGTGTTTCATAAAAACACAACTAATCAGCTATCACGCATAATATAACACATAATTTATAATAAACATACAAAAAGTATAAAAGAGCAAAATCTTGCAAATTTATTCAACCCTTAGGATAAATATCACTATAAATAATCAAAACATTTACATATAGATATAGGTGACAAGTGGCGTACAATTTACTTCTAAAATTTGCAGAGATGAGGCTAATCTAATCCGTTTCTGACTACCTCCCAGTGTAAACCCTACCACAGGTTTTGGTGTCATGTCAAAGCGGCAGACCTTTTCTTCCAGCTCCTCTGCAATGTCACTTATAAAATTTTAAAGAACCAGTCCCAGCACTGGTCCTGAGGCAACCCACTGGTCACCTCCCTTCCTTGGAGTAAACTCTATTTACCACCACCCTCTGCTGCCTATCCCCTACCCAATTTCTTACTTAGTTAACCACCTTTGGACCCACCTTTAGCTATCCAGCTTACTTGAGTCTCCTTACTGAAATGTAAGTGAGCTACATCCAGCTGCTCAACCCTGATCTAGTTTCTTGGTCAATTGGTCACTCATTCAAAGAAATCTGTGATTCATTTGATATGACCTCCCCCACCCCGTTAATCCGCGCTGTCTTGGGTTCTGCAACACACTTGATACAAGATATTCCACAATCCTTTCCTTCAGCAGTAATTCCATTAACTTTTGCACCACCAATGTCAGGCTGACTGCCTATAATTGCCTGCCTCTTCCCTGCTACCACTTTTCTGTAGTGTGACTACATCTGCCCTCTTCCAATCCTCTGAAACCACTCCCATTTCTAATGAGCTGTAAAACAGGACTTTCACAGGTACAGCCAGTACCTCTTTGAACTCCTCAATACCCCTGGATGCACCCTGTCTGGTCCCATCGCTTTGTGCACTTACGGATTAGCAGGTCCCGTCAGGACTCTCTTCTCAGAGAATGAACTAGTGTCCACCTCCCCTCTCCATAGCTCCTGTTACATTTTTGTGCCTCATCTTTTCTCTGTGAACACTGAACAAAAATGTTTGTACAGAATGTCTGCCATTTCTTGTTCCCCAACTGCACAGTTCCCCTTTCCTTTTAACCTTACAATCCCACCCCAGGGTTTTCCTCTTTGCTCACATACTTAAAAAATCTTGTCCCCTTTCATTACTGCTTGGGCTATTCTCCTTTTGTTTGCATCTTCATGCTCCTTACTGTTCTCCTGTTTCCCTCCATTTCCCCTCATACTCTTCTCTATTCTCCTCCCTCTGTGTCTCTTTAAAGGTTCTGAATGCCACCCTCTTAGCTTTTCCATTTCCCTCTTCGAGAACCATAGCAGTCTCTTTTTCATCTTGCTTTTTGCTCACTTGCTTGATGCAGAAGTTTGCTACCCTCCCTAAAACCTTTTTATCTTTTGTTCACTGTTTCTCCATCCACCCAAGTAATTCCCACTGCCAGATCATCCCTGAGGCATTCACCTAACTTTGAAAATATGCCTCTTGAAGTCCAGGACCCTCATCCTTCGTGGTTCATTTCTGCAGCTGTCCTTACACACTGAACCTAGGTGAAGATCTCCTTGTACCCTTCTGCCCTCCACCCGCTCCATTCCGCTGATGAGGGATTGCTGGAGATTGCCAGGGTACAACTGAAGACATCTGGTTCTCGAGCTTTCTTTCTCGGCCTCAACCCTGTGGAATTCTCTACCTCACGGCTGAGAGAATATCTGACTGTTGAATGGTTTAAAATTGAGTTAAAATGTATTTGTTTGATTTAGCCTTCCCAAACATTGATAATTTGTTTTATTGTTCTTTTAATCTTCTGTATGTTGTAGCACTTGGTTTTATGTACAGCGCCTTGGTTTGAAAAGGTGCTGTAAAAATAAAGTTTGAATTGAATTGAACCACACTGTATGGTGATCGCTGGTCCCCAGGTGGCTCCCACCTTGACATCTGAAACAGTGTCCCTTTTAGTGAGAACCAGATCCAGTATTGCCCCATCCCGGTGAAGTCACTGACTAGTTGCCTAAGGAATGCCCTCTGCAGGGAGTCCAGGATGTCCCTATTCATATCTGAAGCCACAGTTGGGAGGTTCCAATATACATCTGTCAGACTGAAGCTCCCACCAGCAGCATTCCCCTTTTCTGCCATTTGCCAATGGCTTCCACCAGTACCTTATCTAACTCCTTCCTGTGCTAAGATCTGTAGGTCATGCCAGTGAAAATGGTGTCTTCGTTCAGTCTTTAGAGTGGCCCACAGTACCTCTACCCCGTGCATTTCTGTATCTCTGTTGCTTTTATGCTTTCTCTCAAAGTAAAGCACACCTTCCTTTCCTTCCCACCCTGTCTTTCCTAAATAGAGTATAGTCTGGTTTGGCCATGTCCCAGTCTTGTTTTCACTGCACCATGACTCAGTAATGGCCACAATATCCATGTTGGCCTCTGCCATGATGGGGCCTCTAGGTCTAGAATATTATTACCTAGACTTCTAGCATCAC
Organism: Neoceratodus forsteri; assembly: GCA_016271365.2. Lineage (NCBI taxonomy): Eukaryota > Metazoa > Chordata > Ceratodontiformes > Ceratodontidae > Neoceratodus > Neoceratodus forsteri. Next base: position 1,026,527,387 of record CM057451.1, on the reverse strand, counting down.
ACGTCACCTTCCAGATTTTGTTAGCTCTCACTTATTATCCCCTTTTTCACTTTTGCCCCTCCTTTCCCCCTCTTTTAATGTTCCTGCTACCATCCCCTTTTGTCTCCATCACCCTGTTTGCTTCCCTACTTTTACCCTCCAGGGTTCCTCTCCCTCGGGTTCTTCCTACTCTACTTCAGTCTCTAGGGGCAGTTTCTGCTTCCCCTTGGCTAGTATAAATGTCCAAAGTAACTTTAAATTGTCCATTGCAGACTCGGTTCCCAACCCAGGCAGAATGCAGGTCATCACCCCAGTATAGGCTCTTATATGTCCAGGTGGATCCTCAGCCCCAGTGTAGCTTGACCCCTCATCTCTGTACCATTCCTTCAAACATGAGTTGAAGTTCCTGGTGCCGAGATCCTCTTCTCCCCCATCATAGACAGGCCGCACCTCACAGAAAGCTACTGAGCGCACTACCCAAGACCCCTCCCAGCTCCCTAAACTCCCCTGCACTATCCCAGCCCTGTCCCTAGCCAGGTCATTGTTCCCAGGTAGACAATATGGTTCGGTTACTCAACAACAGTGAACAGTGATTATATATTTTACCTCAAAACAGGTTTGTTATACTGAAAAACACAAAAGTTCATCTTGGTTCCCAAAAAGCTGGAACAGAGAATAAACAAGAGTAAAACTACAAAGCAGTTAATGAAAAGAAAACATTACTTACTATAGTAATATTGTTTCTGCCAGGATCCCCATTATGCTTAAGTTATGCAGTTAGCTTGGTAGGTTAAACTGCCCAGGAAAGTGGAACTTATATAAATTAAGGAACATTTAAGTGGCACATAGAACACAGTCCAAATCTCTGCTTTGAGGTGCTGCTGTGTTCTGAAGGCAAACATCAGATTCATTTCAGAGCAATGTGAGCAATAGCCCCCGATATGCTACTCCAACCTATCCTTTCTACAACAGCTAACTGATGATAAAAAAGGCTGGCCCATCTGGCTAGCTATGGCAGAAAACAAAAGCTAACAGAGAAACTGTGAATGAACAGCAAGCAATGCCCAACCAATAGAAAAAGTAGGCTTTCACTGCTCAATTGAGAATCTTTTCAGGTTCTGGAAGGGAAGGTATGGAGGGAGGTTTAAGCATAATGAGGATCCCTGGAAGAAACAATATACTATGAATAACGTTTCTTCAAACCCCGGAATCCTTCATTATGCTTAACTTGTAGCAGACTAAAGCAGTACCTTGGGAGGCTGTGCAGGAACCCCATACTTGAGGAAAGGTTCTGCAAGACTGCAATCCCAAACCTGGCAACTCTTCTGGATTGTATATCCGGGCAGTATGCCTATGAAAGTGTGCACTGTCTTCCAGGTAGCTGCTTTACAAATTTCTAACAAGGTGATATCCCTTGCAACTGCCACAGAGGCAGCAGTGCCACAAGTAGAGTGGGCCCTGAGGCGGTTGTTTGCCAGCTTTGCTGTAGCAAAATTGAATGCAGGAGACTATCCAGTGAGCGATAGTCCTTTTAAAGCTGGTCTGCAATATTTACTTCACCATAAGTACGGAACAACTGTGAGCGGGAGGATTTGATGACTTTAGTTTGTTTCAGCTAAAGACTGAGTGACCTCTTCATGTCCAGACTGTGCAGATTTAGCTCACCAGAGCTGGATTTTGCTGTAAGAAAACTGGAAGAGTAATGGACTGGTTGAGGTGAAATTGAGAGACCACTTTGGAGAGGAATTTCCTGTTAGTCCTAAGGACTACCTTATTTTTGTGGAAAATGATATAGTCTGAATCTGTACAGACAGCTTAGAGCTCACACACCCTTCTTGCAGAGGTAATGGCCACCAAGAAAACTGTTTTCCAGGTGATATACTTGAGGTCTGTTGTAGCCATGTGCTCAGAGGGGTTCTATGAGCTTGGCTATGCACAAATTCAAATTCCACAGAATATCTGGTCAAAAAGTCATGGAAATGACAATGCGGAATAACCGTGCTGCAAAAATAGCATGACTGAAAAGAGCTACTGGGAAGTATTGCGTGGCCATTACAGCGCTAACTATGTAGCTGCTCTTTCAGTCAGACTAAGCAGTCCAAGGGTTCCACTGTGCGCTGGGAGACCCTGCTGCTTTTGTGGCTTACTGGTTAGAGTAAAAGGCTGTCAATGGCTGGTATGTTCACCTGACCCAGGTTCGACTGTGCACCCTTCCTTTGCCTTTTTTTTTTTTTTTTTTTTTTTTTAAATTGTGGTTTTTGTGTTCTCTAGGATGTTTATATATATATACATAAGTCTTGAGATCAAGGGCTGATCTGCCTGGGCTCGCACCACAAGGTGAATCTCTTCCACTTGGAAGCATATGTCTTTCAAGTGGCTGACTTTTATAAACCCTGAGAACCCTAAGTACTGTATACCTGGAGTACAATCCTTTGCCCTTGTGTAGGGTAGGAACCCTTTCTATGGCTCTGAGAGCCAGGAGGGAAGAAACCTCTGCCTCTAGGGCAAGGGTCTCTGATGGATTTGCAGGTGGAAAGGATCTGTTTTCATCTTGGGAAATTTGTTGAAGCTGAGAACCAGTCCCTGGCTTACTACTTCCAGAACCCACTTGTCTGATGTCAAAGACTTTAAGTCCTGGACAAAGTAAGCCAGCCTGCCCCCTACAGGTATTGGAGAATTGGCCGGGCAGACCCATCAGGGTGTCTGCTTGGCAGGAGCTTTAGGCTGAGGGGTGGGAGCAGGCCTGTTCATTCCCCATCTGCTCTCCCTCTGAAGAACCCCTCTGAGCATAAGCAGAAGGAGGCCTGGGCTTAGTAAAAGGCATTTGAAAGGGCCTGCCCTGCCTCTGGAATGTTGTCTCTGAGGAGTGGCTTGCCTTTCTTTGGCCTGAGCACTCCTGTAGGTGGTTCTGTACTCGTCCATCTTCTTCATGTAGTTCTCTGTCTGCTCCCCAAACAGAGAATTACCAATGACAGAGAATTCCATGGCCTTAGCCTGGGTATCCTGTGATAGGCTAGTACATCTGAGCCAAGACATCCTCCGAGGAGCCACAAGATGTAGCCATGACTCTAGATGAAACATCACTGGAGTCCACAGCAGCATGAAACTGCACCTTGGATGCCTCAATCCCATCCGCAGCCACCTGCTCCAGCTCCTTGGCAAGCTGGTCAGAGGCCTGTTTAGCCAGAGCCAGCACAGTGTCCCACCTGGACTTCTGGTATCTAGCTGTGTAGGCCATATAGTTAGCCTGCCTGAGTCCCAAAGATGCTGCCATGTACTGCTTCTTTGCCATGGCATCAATCCTCCTGGAGTCCTTGTCTGGGGGTGTGCAAAGGGAATATTTGCCTTATCACAGGCAGCAGCCTGCACTACCCCAACATGGCTGCATTGCTGGAGAGGAACTCCGTGTCCAGAGCATGAAAGGGTATACCTCTTGTCCATTCTTCTGTCCACAGGAGGTATGGAATTAGGAGTCTTTAGAATTTTAAATGTCTGTTTCCCAAAAGATTTTTGAGGGAATAGACAATCTCCTGGACTCTGGGATGTCCATCATCTCAATGAAATCAGGCTCCTCCTGATCCCCCACTGCTTCTTCCATTGGAAGCTGAGGGTTTCAGCCACTTTTGTAAAACATAAAGTGGGAAGGGACTCAGAAAGCCTAGGAGGAGAAGCACCTGAAGATCTGTCTGCGGAGATGTCCGGGTCAATAGGCATATCAGACTTTCTAATCACCATCATCATCATTATCCTCATACTCTCCTCCTCCTCCTCCGGTTCATAAAATTCTTCTAAAGTATAATCCGGAACCGGGGAACCGAACGAACCGAGCTCCTGACAGATGGTGCCGTTCGCCAGAACCGGTTAGCGACTGAACTATCCTTATCACTTGGCTATTTCTACAGCAGTCAGAGAAAGAATTTGTGGATCTGAACCGGATGATTTTTCCCTCTTTTTCTTTTAACTGAACCGACTCCTCAGAATCGGCTCTCCTTTTGCCAAGAAGTTTCGCCCTGGTTAGAGGGTACTCCTTCTGGTACGGTCAGAACCAAACCGGGCTGGCCATCTGGGTCAGCAGACTTCTCAGCCTCCCTTTCCTCAGTCTACCTACTCTCTTATCCAGGGTAGCTTTGGGAAAACTTTTACAAATTGGCAGTCTGAATCGAGGTGGTCAAACTCAGACAATAAACACAGGTGGTGTGGGGATCAGCCTTAGCAAAGGCTTGCCCACACACACTACAGTGTTGAAACCAGTGGGCCCGTTTTTTTCTTGGGTTTCTCAGACATGGCTAATCCTATCCAAAACTTACCCTTTTTGGCAATCTGCCAGGCAAGACACCCTATTGGTTCCTGACCGTGTTACGGTCTTGGAAAAACGTAATTAAATCTGTTTTTAGAACCAATACAGACCGTTACCACACTCTAATAAACTCAAAAGTTTTTAAAACCTATCTGATCGGTTCAAACCAAACCGATCCAATGTTTAAAGTTCCACACAGAAACTAAATGCAAAACCTATCTAGTGCTCACGGTGCCACAGACAGAGACTTAAACCGACAGGTTCAGTAGCAGAAATTGGTCGAAACCGAGCAAAAAGCGACACTTTAACCGACTTTTCTGAACCGAGCAAAGGAGAAATCTCCGGAGCAACTGTTCAGTGAGGCGGAGTAAAGAATCTGACGGTTGGAGTTTAAACAACAGCAGACAGAGGCTTCAACCGAGCTTGCGCCAACGTTCCATGCTGGCCATGGAAAGTTAACTCTTTGTTCTCCGGGAAGTTGAAAGGCAGGACCTAACTGCAATAGTCAGAATACAGCAAGACTTCATGTTGTTTAAAGCAAGGAGTTTACTAGGTGTTGCAGATTCTGCAGTCTCTCCCATAGGAGAAAAGAAAAATTACTCACCTTAGTAATTGCTTTTCTTCTCATGGAGTCTTGCTATATTAGGACCATTGCATTCATTCCACACTTGAACTGCCCGGAGAGAACAGTTAACTCCAGAGTGATCTGAGTTCCACAGCCGAGGGCTGTTCAAAGCTCTATCTGGCTAGTTTCAAATGAAACTGTCAGGTTCTTTACGGAGCTAAACTAACATAGCAAGTCTGTGTGGAAAAGCTCTACACTAGCCATTGGCTACCTACCATTAGTAGAATTAGAACAATCACAGAATAATAACAATATTTATTGTTAGGATCACCCTCACAAGCACTAATAGGCCCCTCTCCCAAAAGACTCAAGTCCAGAGAGGGACCATCTACCATTAACAAAAAAGAAATACCTAGTTTCCTAACCCAAAGGAAACAAGAGGGAACTAGAGAGACTAAAATGGCATGACACAGTGCTTGCACTAATTTGCCAACCCATACCCAAGTAAGAGTTCTGAGAGAGGGTAGAGGGAGGTGTCCTAATATAGCAAGACTCCATGAGAAGAAAAGCAATTACTAAGGTGAGTAATTTTTCTTCAAACACCATGAAGTCTTGCTATATTAGGACCATTGCAGATTACACAGCAGTACCTCCATGGAGGAGGGTCAGAACCTACTTAGAAATAGGCTCTGAAGCACAGCTGTGCCAAAACGAAGATCTCTCCTGGACTGGACGTCCAGGAATAATGCTTGGTAAAGGTGTGAACTGTTTTCCAGATAGCAGCTTGACAAATTTCCAAAATGGAATATCTCTAGCAGCCGCTAGAGATGCAGCTGTACCCCTTGGAGTGAGCCCTCAGTCCTGAGGGGTTCCCTACCTAGTTTTTGGTAACAGAATTGGATACAAGACAATCCACCTTGCAATTGTCCTCTTAGTGGCAGGTCTCCCTTTGCCAACCTCTCCATAGGTAAGGAAGAGTTGGAGGGATTCGAACCTGTGACCCTTGGTACACTCCACATAGTAGCTTAGGGCTCTTTGACGTCCAAGCTGTGTAGTCTCCTTTCACCCGAGGAAGAATGCTCAGTGAAAATACTGGGAGAGAAATGGACTGGTTCAGATGAAAATCTGAAACCACTTTGAGTAAAACTTTCTGTTAGTCCTGAGGACTACCTTATCCCTGTGAAAAGAAATAAAATCCTTTTCCACTGAAAGGCTTGCAATTCACTTATACGTCTGGCAGAAGTGATAGCCACTAGAAAAACAGTTTTCCATGTTAAATACTTGAGATCTGCAGAAGAAAGGGGCTCAAAGGAGGTTGCATTAACTGAGCAATGCAAACATTCAGGTCCCAGGCAGGGGCTGGTTCCCAAAGGAGGTTAGTGTGAAGTACCCTTAAAAACTGGAAAACACAGGGTGAGAGGAAAGAGAAACAGGCTTCCCTGCGAAACAAAGGCAGAAACAGCTGCCAGATGAACCTTCAAGGTAGCTGGTCTAAGGCCTAGGGAATTTAGATGGGCCAAATAGTCCAGTAAAGTGGCCAAGTCAGCAGATTCTGGCACAATTTGTTTCTCCGAACACCAGAAGGAAAACCTCTTCCACTTAGAATTGTAAGTAGCCTAGTGGAAGGCTTCCTAGAAGCCTTTAAAATATCCAGGACCCCTTGAGAAAGGTGCAAATCAGCAAATTCTAATTCCTCAAGAACCAAGCCTTGAGGTGGAGGGATTTGAGGTCCAGGTACCACACTCTCCCTGTGCACAGGTCAGCAAGTCATGGGTCCTGGGCAAGGTCAGGGAGGTGGATTGTCAGGACAGGAGGAGAGGATACCAGGGCTGTCTGGCCCAGTCTGAGCAATCAGAACCACTTTGCAGGCTGAGTTCTGATTTTTACCAATACCCTGAAGAGGAGAGGGAAGGGGGAAAAGCATATAGGAATTTCCTTTCCAATTCAGCAGAAAGGCTTCCAGGGACTGAGCCCAGCACTGGAGGCTTGCAACAAAATAGAGGAAGTTGATGGTTGTCTGGGGCTGCGAGAGATCTATCTGAGGGTGCCCCATCTGGCAAGACCGACCCCAATACTTGAGGGTTCAGAGACCATTCGTGATGGCCTGGGAAATCCTGCTGAGAGCATCCGCCAGGACATTGTCCTTTCCTGGAAGGTGAATTGCGATCAGGAGGTGTTTAGGAGTAAGCCAGAGACCACAACTTCATTGCTTCGTGCACAAGGCTGATGACCGAGTGCCCCTTTGCTTGTTTATGTACCACATTGTTGTGGTGTTGTCTGTCCTGATTTGAACTACTTTGTTCTGGACAACAGTTGCAAAAGCCTGAAGAGCTAAAGAACAGCTCTGAGTTCCAAAGATTGATGTGGAGCAGAGATTCCTGGGGGACCACACTCCTTGAGTGGAAAGGTGTGGTAGAGACCCCACCCTAACAGGGAGGCATCCGTGGTGAGGGTGAGGGAGTGGGAAAGCGGTATAAAGGGAACCCTTGAGTAAGATTGCTTTGATCCTGCCACCACTGAAGGGCCAGGATCAGGGTTTAGTCACGGGACTAATTTGGTAAGGGGTCCTCCTTTGAGACCAATAGGACCTCAAGTGGAACTGGATGTCCCTCATCTGAAATCTTGCTCCTGCACGACAGCTGTGGAAGCAGCCATGTGCCCTAGGAGTTGCAGAAAGTGCCTTGCTGGTCGAGAGACCCGCAGGGTAAAGGAGGATGTCAGGGCAATGAGCCTGTCCACTCTTTCCGAGGGAGAAATGCCCTGGCTAACTTTGTGTTCAATTCTGCACCTATGAAAGTTAGAACCTGAACAGGTTCCAGAACTGACTTTGGTAAGTTCAGCAGGAATCCCAGGGAAGTGAGAGGCTGGGTGACTTGCAAGTGGGATTTACCTGATCTGGAGACTGACCCACTATGAGCCAGTCGTCCAGGTGAGGAAACACAGCAATCCTTGCCTTCTTAAATGAGCCACTACAGCTAGACATTTTGTGAATACCCTTGGAGCCGAGGTTGGGCCGAAGGGCATTGCTCTGAACTGGTAGTGGCTAGAGAGCAGTTCGAACCTGAGGTACTTTCGTGAGAAGGCCTGATCATGACATGAAAATAGGCGTCCCTGAGGTCCAGGGAAGCTAACCAGTCCTCTGGCCTCAAGGAAGGCAAAATCATTGCTAGAGTTAACATTTTGAACTTTGGTTTCAATAGATGTTTGTTCAGGTACCTTAAGTCTAAGATGGGCGCCATTCTCCTGTCTTTTGGGGTAAGAAAATATCTTGAGTACAGTCCCTTGCCCTGATGGCAAGGGGGACCCTCACTGCTTTGCAATCCAGAAGGAAGAAACCTCTGCTTCCAAAGCAAGGGCTTCTGAAGAGTTTGCAGGTAAATTGCCTGGCTCTCATCTTTGGGAACTGTTTGAAGCTGAGAACCAGGCCCTGGCTTACTACTTCAGAACCCACCTGTCCGAGTTAGGGACAGCCAGTTCTGGCTGAAATAAACCAACCTGCCCCCACTGGTACAGGAGAATCGGCCCTGGGCACCCCATCAGGGTGCCTGCTTGGCAACAGCTTTAGGCTGAGGGAGGCGACTGTCTACCTGTGCCCGTCTACCTCTGCCTCTGAAAAAACCCCTCTGTGAAAAGCAGAGGAGGCTTGAGATTGGTAAAGGGCCTGTGGAAAGGCCTACCTCACTCCCTGGGGGCATGCCTTTGTGGAGTGGCATGTCTCTCCTTAGCTTAGGCACTTTTGTAGGTAGTTCTATATTCATCCATCTTTTTCATATAATTTTCCGTTTGATCACCAAACAGAGAATTTCCGTTACAGGAAAATCCATAGCCTTTGACTGAGTATCTTGGGACAGATTAGTGCATCTGAGCCATGCCAACCTCGGAAAGCTACAGAAGTGGCCATGACCCTAGAGAAACATCATTAACATCAACAGCAGTATGAAATTGAACTTTAGAGGCTTCAATGCCATCAGCAGCCACTTGTTCCAACTCACTAGCCAGCTGACCCTGGGCCTGCTTGGCTAACTGCAATATAGTGTCCCATCTAGATTTCTGATATCTAGCCACATAAGCCATATAATTAGCCTGCCTGAGTCCCAAAGAAGCTGCCATATATTGTTTTTTTCGCCATGGCATCAATCTTCCTGGAATCTTATCAGGAGGATGTGAGGCCAGGGAATATTACCTGTCACAGGCTGCAGCTTGCACCACACCTACATGACTACACTGCTCAAAGAGGAAGTCTGTATCAGGGCCTGATAAGGTATACCTTCTGTCCATTTTTTATCTACAGGAGGGACAGAATGAGGATTTTAAAATCTTTGTTGTTTGCTTCTAAATGACTTATGCAAAGGAATAGACAACCTCCTAGACTCTGGAATATCCATCATTTCAACATAATCAGGCTCCTCTTGCTCATCCACAGCCTCTTCTAAAGGAAGCTGGAGGTTTCTGCAACCTTTTGTAAAACATAAAAGAAGGGGACTCAGACAGCATAGGGGAGATTCTAAGGTCTATCTGGAGAAATGTCGGTTCAATGGGCACGTCCAGACCTTCCCAGTCACAAACATACTGATCAAATTCCTCCTCCCCCTCATGTGGTTCATAAAAATCCTCAACATCATAATCCTGAACCACTGGGACTGAGCGAGCCACCTTTTCCCAGATGCAGGGGTTCGACAGATCCCTGAGACAAAATTGGACAATCTGAATGGCTTTGGCTATCTCTGCAGCAGTTGGAGAGACAATTTTGTACTCCAGACCTGCTGATTTCTTTGTCTTTTGCTGGGACTGGTTCCTCTGAACCAGCCTTCCTTTGCCCCAGGAAGTCTAGCCCTGGTCAGAGGGCACTCCCTCTGGTCCAGTGGGTACTGGACCGGCTGGCCATCCGGTCAGCGGACTTTTTGGCCTCTCGTTCCCTGAGCCGCCCAATCTCTTTTCCAGGGTGGCTGCAGGAAATTTTACACACCTGGCAGTCTGACAGGAGGTGGTCAGCCCCAGACAATAAACACAAGTGGTATGTGGGTCAACCTTGGCAAAAGGCTTCCCCACAGACATCACAGTATTGAAACCCAGTGGGCCAGTTTTCTTTTTGGGTTTCTCAGACATAATGCCAGCCTAACCAAAAACTTGCCCTTTAGATGGCAGTGCCAGGCAAGAACACCCTTATCGGTTCCTAACCGTGTCACGGGTATTGAAAAAACTAAAAAGTTAGGTTTTTTAGAACCACGATAAGAACCCCGAATTTCGCCTCTAAAAGCCAACCAAACAGTTTGATACATATATTTTAACAAGCGATCGGTTCAAAACCGAACCGATAATGAATTTCCACACAGACTTAATTTCTGTACTTACGGTTTACCAGATAGAGCTTTTAACTGAAATGCGGTAAAATAAATACTTTTGCGGTTCCAATGAACCGAAAATACCGCTTGAACCGAGAAATGAACCGAGCTGAAGGAGCTGATCTCCGGAGCGACTGTTCAGTGAAGCGGAGTAAGAATCTGACAGTTTCATTTGAAACTAGCCAGATAGAGCTTTGAACAGCGCCCTCGGCTGTGGAACTCAGATCACTCTGGAGTTAACTGTTTCTCTCCGGGGCAGTTCAAGTGTGAGGGAATGACTGCAATGGTCCTAATATAGCAAGACTTCATGGTGTTTGAAGCATTTCCTTGTAAAGTGTCTAGCCCTGCACCTATGAATTCCAAGGATTGCACTGGCTGTGTTTGGGATTTCTGGTAGTTTATGAGGAATCTCAAGAACCTCAGAGTTTCCTGAGTCAGTTGGAGGAAGTCCCTGATCTGCTGGTGAGAATTCCCTACAATCAGCCAGTCATCCAGGTAGGGAAGACTGAGATCCCTTGTCTTCTTAGATGTGCTGCTACTACAGCTAGGCACTTTGAAAACCCTTGGAGCGGAGGAGAGTCGGAAAGGAGGGCTAAAATTGGTAATGCCCTGATGGCAGCTGGAACCTTAGGTGTGTTTTGCGACTGGGCCTGATTGGAACATGGAAGTAGGCATCCTTCAGATCCAGAGGGCCCAGACAGTTGCCCTGTTGCAGGGAAGGGATCTCTATGGAGAGAGTGAGCATCTTGAACCTGGGCTTTGCTAGATGCTTGTTAAGATATCTGAGGTCTAGAATGGGTGCCACTCCCCATTCTTCTTTTGAGTGAGGAAATAAATTGAATAAAAGCCTGTCACCTACTGCAAGGGAGGAACTCTTTCTGCAGCATTCGCATGCAACAACTTTTTGACCTCTGACTCCAGCAGACTCTTTTCTGAGGAGTTGGAGGCATGATATTTCTGTGGGCCTGCAGTTTTGGAAATCTTTTGAACTACAGAGACAGACCTTGGCTCACCACCTCCAATACCCATTTCTCTGTGGTGACAGTTTGCCACGCATGGAAGAAGTGGGCCAGCCTCCCTCCTACTAGTAACAGGTTGGTGACCTAGGCAGACCAGTCAGAAATTCTGTTTGGGCTGGACCCTGGTGGATAGGGATGGGCCAGCCCATCTGGCAGCTCTTCTGCCTCTGCCCTGAAGTAACCTCTCATCAGAGTGTAATCCATGGGCATGGGTACAGGAAAGTAAGATCCAGGGTAGTACCAATAACCCCTACCTGCCCTTCCCTGTGAACTACAGGAAGTGGAGGCCTTTTCCTAACAGAATCGCTTTTGTAGGTGGTCTTACACTCTTCTACCCTCTTCAAATAAGCCTCAATCTTGTCACCAAGAGGGTTATTCTCAATCCATAGCCTTGGCCTGTGTGTCTTAGGTCCAATTAGTGGTTCATAGCCAGGTGAATCTTCTCAAAGAGATGGCTAGAGCCATGAGTACAGATGCAAGTCACTGGCATCCAGCGTCATGAGGAACTGGTACTTGGTGGCATCCAGTGATGTTCTGGCAGAGTCTGCTACATCCTGTCCTACATCACTGGGGATCCTCACACATAACCGATACAGATCTCCAGAGGGCCTTCTGATACTGGGCAGTAAGCCATGTAGGTAGCCTGCCTCAGAAAGAGAGAGTCTGTACAGTACTATTTCTACCCATGCCATCCAGTTTTCTGGGTCCATATCCGGAGGATGAGAGGACAGGAGAACCCTGGCTTTACCACAGGCAGCCATCTGGACCACCCCTTCATGACTGGGGTGAGAATAGAGGTACTCAGCATTGGCTCTGTCAAGCTGATACTTCTTTGCACTTTTTGTCAATCCCTGAACTGAGGTAGAGGCTTGAAGAATCTTGAGAGTTGCTTTCCTGAGAGATTTATGTGCCGCAACGCAACCTCTTAGTGGGGGTCAGTCCCATAATCTCCAAGAAGTCAGCTCTCTTCCTCCTCCATCGATTTCTGGGTGGTGAGGTCAAGTGTGCTGACCATCTGCCTGACAAATGCATAATGGGAGGAGTAATCCTCTAGAGCCTGGGAGGAACCAAACCCATTTCAGAGACACCTCAGTTCAGTTGGTTCCTGTCATCTTCCCCTTCCTTATCATAGTAAAGTCAGGACCCTGGTCACAGAGAACTGGGGACTGAGGTGGCACTGGAGGAGGAACTAGGGTAGCCACAAGGGAACCCATAGCATGCAAGGCCTGGAGGACCTGAAGGGCTTTAACTATGTCCTCTATACAGGGCATTTTCAACTTGTCGACTGAGAGCTCCCTTGCTTCTACAGCAGGGGTGCAGTAATATGCTTTTCTTCTGTTTCTTTTTAAAGGAACCGAGTCTAAATCCTGCTCCATGAATCTTTTGTTTGTTTTGTTCAGAATTCCTTTTCAAGAACTTTAGGATCAGAAGAACCTTTGGGTGCTCGGTCCTTAGATTTACTATGAGAAGGACCTTCTTCTGACAGCTTTGATGATGGGCGGCAGACTGAGAAGCCCTACTTTAAAGATTTTGGCCAGTTTCTTTATTTTTGGGGCAAACTTTCTGCAAAGCTCACAGTTGGCAAAATGTGGCTTGGACCCAGGCACTTTAAAGACAAATTGTGGCCATCTGCCCTGGCCAGGAGTTGGAAACACCAAAACAATTTTGAAGCCTGTGGGTCCTGTTCATTTTTAGGCCTATATGACATGCCAGTCTGTCAGAAAGGCAAAATATTCCAGTTCCCTGAAGAAAAGTACTGAAATTGCAGTTCAGTTCCACTAGCGAGAACCACTAACGTCACAAGTAAAAGGTGCTAAGCCCTCTTAAAGAAAGGAAACACAAAGATATAGAGTAAGCTGTTTCACCGTTCCTGGGAACTGAGGCAGGACCAGAGAAAAATGCTAATTAAAAACAATTTTGCTAAACTAAATCTAAACTACACTAAAGGCAGAAATATGAGAAAAATAAAATGACAATTTATTGTAAAATAAACTTTTAGTGAAGCTGCTGAGGACAGCACTTCAGGGCATCTTGCTACAACAGATGGAGAAATTAATCTGATGTTAGTCTTCAGAACACAGCAGCACCTAGAGGCAGAGATCTGAAAGTACAGTTACGTAGGAACTTACTGTAACAGTAAATCTTCAAAGGATCTCTTACAGCAGGCCACACCAGTAGGACTTAGCTGCCAGGCACTAGGATCACACAGAATCTTTCTAGCTAGCAGTCTACCAGAGGGGGGGCCACCACCACTGACATCACCCACTGATGTCAGCCAACCCTATAAGAGTGGGTGGCCCCATTACCTCTTCAGTTCTCCCGCGGAGACCAAAAGCAGAACCTGCTAGGAGAACTCAGGAGAAAGCCGAGGTAACTGTTAGACAGAAAGAAACAAAATGTTCCCTCCAAAGGAAGGGAAAGCTACAAAGATAGGAAAAGAGGAGAAAGAGAGGGGAAGGAGGAGGAAGGGAAAACATGGCCTGCTGCAAGAACTCCTCTCTAAGATCTACTATTATAGAGTTTTTACGCAACTATATTATCTTACTTTCGAGTATCTCTTGAAGCAGGCCACACAGTAGGACAGGTCCCAAGCTGTTATGCAAAAACTGTCAGACAGTCAAGAAGGTGCCCTCCTATCTGAGTTTTCAAAATTCCTGTGGGGTTCCTAAAACTAGCATCAGAGTGTGACTGCCCCAAACCTCCCTAGAGTAAAGTGTCAAATTGTTTTGTCTGAACCTGCCCACTGAATTCCAGGAGATATTTTCCCACTGTATCAATGACTTCTGACTACTCCTGCCTAAAAGCCTTGGGCATTTTTACACCCATTATTGCTCCACGGTCATAGGCTAACCATGACATAGTGCACCTTGGTCACTTGGTAGAAACTTGTACTACCAAGTGTTTCTGTTTCTGTCTAACATGCATATTTAGAAAAATGTGATGAGCTGTATATACCTGTCCATGATCCAACTAGCCTAGGCGTGTATAAGACAATGTTATAAGTTATATTATGACCAGTCCAGTCCTTGAGCTGTGCTCCACTCCTATGTATGATGACCTGTATACAGTATATCTGTCAGTTAAACTAGCTAGTCTAGAGTGTATAATCTGAAATGTGCTTACTACTGTATGTTTCCTAGTGTCAAATGATGTATTTCCCACATGTTTGTTTATTGTGACAAAAACTGTACTCTCTTTGCCATGTCTCCTTGACTGTTGTTCCTCATGTTGTATTCTCCCAAGTGGTTCCTGAAAACAGGCATAATACTTGTCTAGTGTACTTACCGGTAAACAAAAGCTAAATAAATAAATAAATAAGGTCAGAAGAAATGACCTCGAATGGAGGCCCTGGAGCATGGCTAACCCGAATGGCTCTGCACAGAGAGCGATGCCCAGACTGTAGTGCTTGGTAAAAGTATGGACACAGCTCAAGTAGTTGCTGCACAAATCTCGGCAGCGGAGATATTGCACAAGCAGCAGAGGCAGCCATGCCTCTAGTGGAATGACCATGTACCACACCTAATTTCTACCGACTTCCTGCAACAGAAAATAATACAGTTGGCCAGCCATTTGGATAGACATTGCTTAGACAGTGGGACCCCTCTTTCTCAGGGGTGAAAGAAACAAACAACTGATTGGACTTCCTGCAGACCTTGGTAAGGTGTGTATAGTAGTGCAAAATTCTATGCACATCAAAGTATGGAGCAATGCTTCCCTAGATTGGCATGCTCCGGAAATAAAAGGCAGGAGATGGATTCATTCAAAATAAACTCAGAAACCACCATGGGAGAAATTTAGGATTGGTACACAATGACACTCTGTCTTTGTGGAAAATCAAATAAGGCTGCTCATATGAGTGCCTGGGCCAGACTCGGAAATCCTCCGAGCAGAAGTAATAGCTGTGGCGGAATAGTGGCATGTCATATTTCTGTGTTTGTATAGCTGACATTCCCTTTGTTGTATGGCAGTGGTCAAGCCTGTTTTTTTTCTGTAATTTCTGTTGGCCTGGAATATTTCTTAGATACATAGATACATAGACAGTGTCGGCAGATAAGGGCCTATGGCCCACCCAGTCTGCCCATTTGAGCTTGTAAGTTCAGTTTGTTTTCCTAGAAGTCTGTTGCCCCTTACCCCTGACCTCCAGAATTCCTTTATGTCTATCCCATGCATTTTAAATCCTTGATTGTTTCAGCTCCCACCACTTCCTCTGGCAGGGTGTTCCACTTGTCCACCACCCGTTCTGTGAAGAAATTCTTTCTCATGTTTCCTCTGAATCGTCCTCCTCCAACTTCATCCCATGCCCCCATTCCTGGAACATCTTTTCTGCTTAAAATAGTGTTTTCCTGCACCCTGTTCCTCACTGTAAGATACTTGTATGTCTCTGTCATATCCCTCTCCCTCCTCTCCTCCAGGGAGTACATGTTCAGTTCCTTCAACCTGTCTTCATAGGACTTGTGATGCAATCCATGCACCATCTTTGTTGCCCTCCTCTGAACCTTCTCTACCCTGTCTATGTCCTTACGTAGGTATGGTCTCCAGAACTGTACACTGTACTCCAGGTGGGGCCTCACTAGTGTCTTGTATAGCGGAATTATGACCTCCCTTTTCCTGCTGGTGATGCCCCTGCCTATATCCCAGCATCCTATTTGCTTTACCTGCTGCCTTGTCACACTGTTTCCCTACCTTGAGGTCATCAGAGATGACAACCCCAAGATCCCTTTCCTGCTTGGTGCATACTATATCCTCACCCCCAACTGATATATTGTGCCAGGTTTTTGTGCCCCATATGCATTATCTTGTACTTCTTTGCATTGAATTTCAACTGCCAAACCCCTGACCATTCTTCAAGTTTCTGCAGGTCACTTCTCATTCTGTCTACACACTCTGGTGTGTCTACTCTGTTACAGAGCTTTGTGTCATCAGCGAAACAGTGAAATTCTGACTTCTAGGTCCCATGAATGTCCTGATGAAGATGTTGAATAGACCGTCCCAGCACTGATCCCTGTGGTACCCCACTGGTCACTCTTCCTCTGTGGAGTGACAGCCATTTACCACCACCCTCTGTGTCCTGCCCCAGCCAGTTACCTACCCACCACACTACTGTCCTGCTCTTGACTTTTTTTCTGCACCTGAGTTCAAGGATAGAGCTCTGCCAGTTGAGCTGGTTCTTTGTTTCCAGAAAGCTGTGCTTAGTGAGGCAGCTTCAGTAATGGGAGAGTAATTAAAGCAAAACATTTAGGTCTGAATAGTTCTGGGGAAAGAAGCAAAACAAAGGCTTTGGGCCCAGTTATCTCAGCAGGGAGTGGTACCTTAGTGTCTAAACCATAGAGCAGCAGAAAGAAGAAAGTACAGTTATGTAAGAACTTACCATAACTGTAGATCTTCGGAAGAGCAGTTTCATTTTTCATTTTCATTTTTATATTTTATTCTTGTAAGTCTGATGAGCATAAAACTGCCCGTTTTCACAAACAAGTCACAATACATAAAACAATAACTAAAACAATTAATAAACAGTATAAGTTATACTGCCACACATATACTTCACAAATATACAAATAACACCAATTATTATAGTTGGCAAATGCATATAGTTTTAAAACACCGAACAGATTTGCAGTCAATAATTTCAGATGGAACATTGTTATAAAAAAGAGGTGCTCTATACAGTAATGCCCTTTGCTCAAATGCTTTTTAAATAAAGGTAATTTAAAAGAAAATCTATTCTATGACCTTGTTCCACAAGGATTAATAGATCTTGAAAGAATTCAGCAGATTGCAGCAGGTAACACCATTAAGACTATGCCGCAGGAGGCACTAGGACCATGGAAAAAATGCTAGCTAGCAGTCTATGGTGAGGACCACCTGAAGTCGGCCCCACCCTCGACGTCCCCATGGTATAAAGGGGCGGCCCCAATCACGCTACCTCAGTTTGCCTGCCGGAGACTCACATATAAGGATGAGGAACCGAAGAGGTTCTCACATCCCCAGAAAGAAAAAAAACTACAGTTACTTAATCCCTGGGTAGGAGGAGGAAAGCACCTGCTGCAAGAGCACTTCTCAAAGATCTACTGTTATGGCAAGTTCTTACATAAATGTACTATCTTACTTGAGAAAGAGCTCTTGCAGCAGATAACATCATTAGTACTGAGTCCCAAGAAGTACAAGGATGGAATCCAGGTCAGAAGGGTGGTGGTTATGAAAACTGGTAAACCACTGGTATTCCTAAGAGAGTAGTCCCTGGAGGATGGCAAGGCCAAGACTGCTCTCCTCCATGAGGCAATGTCCAGACGGTAATGCTCTATGAAGGTATGGATTGAACTCCAGGTAGCAGGTGCACAGAGATCTGCTGCTGAGGCATTCTTTAGGGATGCAAAGGAAGTGGCAACCCCTAGTAGAATGACCAGTAACCGGTCCCGGTAAGGTCTGTCGTGCATTTGGTAACAGAACACTATGCAATTGACCAACCATTTGGCCAAAGTCTGTTAAGCCACTGGTGCCCCTAACATCTGTTGGGCAAAGAAGACAAACAACTGGTCTATCTTTCTGGAAGATCGGGTGATCTACATAGAAACTAAGAGTTCTATGAACAGTATGTAAAGGGCCTTCCCTTTGTTTGAGTACTCTGGGCAGTAAACTGGAAGTTGAATGTCCTGGTTGAGCTATAAACTCGGACACAACCTCCAGAAGAAACTTAAGATTGGTGCACAGGATACCCTGTCCTGTGGAAAATCAAATAAAGCTCTTACGCACATCAGAGCCTTAAGCACAAATCCTCTGAGAAGAAATAACTGCAACTAAAAATAACGCTTTCCAAGATAGGGCGTAGCTTACAACTTGCAGCTGGCTCAAAAGAGGCAACGTAAGTTTTCCAACATAAAGAAAAGTTCCAGGGAGAATGAGGTCCTGCCTGGGAGGTTTACTGTGCATGGTACAGCGCGAAAAGTCTTAGACAAGTCCAACTCGCTCAGGGTCCTGCCGTCCATAGGTACATGATAAGCTGACAGTGCAGAAAGGTGAACCTTAAGGAGGAGTAGCTAAGACCCTTGTCAGATAGGGAAAGAAAGTATTCCAGTACCAAGTGTACTGGGCAGGTAAAGGATCTATGAAATGTGAGGACTCCTGCAGGCAGAAATGTTTCTATTTCATGGCATATGTGGCCCTAGTTGAAGGTTTTCTCGTGGCTACAATGACCTCCGCTACCCTAGAAGATACCCATGTCTGTCCCTGGTTAAGTCTGCAGGAGACATGCATGCAGATGCAGTGACTGAAGATTCGGTGCACTAAGGTACCCTGTTCCTGTGAGAGTAACCAAAGGGACAGTGGCAAGGAATGGAGGTTCCAATGCCAGCTGTTGAAACAGTGGGAACCAGATCTGTTGAGGCCAGAATGGAGCAATGAGGATTATGGACGCCTGTTCTGTTGAAGTTTAAGCAACACTCTCTGAATCAGAGGAAGGGAGGAAGGCATACAGAAACCTCTCTACCCAAGAGAGGACAAGCGTTTCACCAGAAAACACCAGGCCCTGGATCTAGTGAGCAGAAATTTTGCAGTTTGGCATTGTGTGGCGACACAAAGAGGTCCAGTTCTGGAAGGCTACACTTACATAGAATTTGATGGCAGATAAGGACCACTTGGCCCACACAGTCTGCCAATTTCCCTTCCTAACGGATAAGCTGCAGATCCTAGCTAACCAAGAGCCTGCTTCTTCCAACCTCCACCCCTAGAGGTTCCAATGCCAGCTGTTGAAAAGGCTGTCTATAACATCTTGTAGTAGCTCCCATTCATGAGCCTGAGACGAGAGCGGCTGAGGCTGTCAGCTAGGGTGTTTTGAACCCCCTGCAATGTGAACTGCTGTTAGTTCCTGGTTGTGCTCTACTGCCCAGTACCACCCTCATAGCCTCTCTGCAGAGGGTATGAATGTGTGCCCTGCCTTGTTGATGTGAAGACCATTAGCATGTTGTCTGACTGGATCAGTAGAGGGCCCTGGCAAGAGAATCATCTGGAACGCCTGTAAGGTGTAAAGAACAGCTTTCATCTCCAGTACGTTTATGGGAGGTCTCATTTCACCATGGTCCAAGTCCCTCTTGTCTGGTGGACTCAAATGTGTCCCCATCCTAGTTCCGAGGCATCCATTGTCAGGATTTGCCGAGGACTGGGACTTATGAAGGGCCCTGGATTCTAACCAGGAGGGTGAGCCACCACTCTAGAGTCTGAGTAACTGCGTTGGAGACTCAGACTGGTTGTTTGAGCTCGTCCAAGCTCTGGTCCCATTGGACCCGGAGGTTCCACTGTAGAACCCTCATGCCAGACAAGCCAAGGGACAGTAACTATTGTGGCTACCATGTGGCCTAGCAGCTGCAGTACCGTTCTTGCTGGAACTTGATTTGTGGAGGCTAACCTCTGAGCCAGCACCCTTAGTCAGTCAATCTGCCCTGTCTGAGGGGAGGAAGCCCTCACCTGGACAGTGTGTCCAAGACAGCCCCTATGTACTGCAGTCTCTGGGCAGGCTGGAGGATGACTTGGCAAGGTTTAGAGTGACCCCAGGTTCTGGAACAGGCAAAGGTGTCTGCCAGAGAGTGACACAGTTGATCTCTTGTGGGAGCTGTTAGAAGCAAGTCATCGAGGCAAGGGTATACATAATGCCCCAGCCTCCTGAGAGCTGCTGACACTACTGCCAGGCACTTGGTGAACACCCTGGGTGCTGAAGAAAGGCGAATGGCAGCACTCTGAACTTGTAGTGCTCTCCTGGAAGGTGAAGCGGAGGTACTTTCTGTGGGATAGCGGATCTTTATGTGCATGTAGGCATCCTGAATGTCCAGGGAGCAGAGCCACTCCCATTGGTGAAGCATAGGGAGCAATCCGGAGTGTCACCATCCTGTACCATTGTATTCGATGAAAGTATTCAGTTGGCGAGTTCCAGGATGGGACAAAGGTCCCTAGTCTTCTATTGGACAAGGAAGAAGTGGGAGTAGTATCCCTGTCCTCTCTGTGACAGAGGTACTGGCTGGATTGCTCTTTACCTAGTAGGGCTTGGATTTCTGTTCTGAGAAGCTCTTCATGAGATGGAGAGCAATGGGGGAGCAGGTGGGATGTCTGGAGGTATTTGCATAAACTCTAGTGTATAACCCCACTCCATTATCTGAAGTACCCACTGATCTGCAGTGATGTTGGACCAGCTGCTGAGGTAGAGGGAGAATCTTCTGCCTACTGCCTCCCCTTGCCACTCTGCCAGAGGAGGAAGCGGGCAGGAAGTCATGCTGAAGTGGTCGGCGTAGCAAGGGAGCTCTGGCATTCTTGGCACTCTTGGGTCCCTGGGTTCCTGCAGGCAGGGGTACACCCTTTCTCTTGAAATCTCCTCTATGTTGTGGTCTCCTTCCTTGCTGACCCTGTTGTTACTTAAGGGGTCAGAGCCTGGGTGTAGCCAGCTCAGTTTATACATCTTATGTACTTCTGAGACCACCTTCCCAATTCTTGTAGCCTGTGATTAGCATTTTGGCCTCTTGTCTGAAAAGGACTGGGCCCTGAAATCAAGTATTGCATCTTGAAGATCGTGGCGGAATCCTAAGACCTGAAGCCAGGAGTGGTGGCTCAGACATACGCCAGTGGTGTCAGCCCTGGCGGCCATGTCTGCTGAGTCGTCATAACATCTGAGCATGTGCCTCCCAATGCCAGCCCCTGACTGGAGGACTGCTATTAGGTCAGACTTACTGTCAGATTCTGGCAGGGCTTGGGCCAGTCCTACAATGATTTTGGTATGTGACCATGTGGGCCAAAACATTTAGTGATCTGACCATACATGTGGCCAAAGAATATACTTTACAGCCCAGATGGTCCAACTTCTTAGATTCCTTGTCTGCAGGTTGAGAGCTCATGTGCTTTGGCTGCTGACCTTGACCATGGGCAGCTGTGAGGATCATGGAAACCACTTTAGGCTACTTAGGTGAAGTTCTCCCCTTGATGTTCTATATAAATCGGTCAGCCTTCTTAGAGACTGCCAGTGTTGTGGAAGGGTATTTCCAGGCCACTTTCGTGACATCCTGGAAAGGTTCCACTAGGGATGGTACAACCAAAGGCTTTGGGTCTGTGGACCCCAAGAATCTAGCTAAGCGCTGTCTCTCTGGGTCCAATTCCTCTGTCTTCCATTGATTCAGGAATTGGATATGTCTCATGATACACAAGAATGAGGATCGTCTGAGGTGACCAAGGAGAGTCCCTTCTGTGGTCCGGTGAAGGTAGGGGTAGGTCATCCTGTGAGGAGTCATAAGGGAGGAACCCCAGGAAGAACCTTCCAAGAGGTATAGAGCTGGCCTCTGGAAGAGGACCGAGGGCGATGGATGGTGGTTATGCTTCCGATGTCACGGGTGATCCTGGTCATCATCCCTGATGGCAGGTGATCAGGCATTGGGGAGGCTGGTGTAGTCACTTGGGGAAGGCTGTCTAAGTGGAGCTGGGGCCAGTATCCCAGTGGGGTTGGGAACTGGCTCTGGAGGTCTAGGTAACAGGTCCCATTTGATGGTATTCCACCAACTGTTGAACAAGGCCCCAACCTCTGCCAGAGCACCACTGAGCCTGGTTGGGGGCTGGCTTCAGGTTAGGGACATAAGGTGTCCTAGCGTCGAATCCCTGTCCGTTGTCCCTGGCGTCATGTCCAGCGGTGTGCCTTTATCTGATATTGGCTTTTGTGGGCGGTATCCTCCGGTATCAGGTGCTCAGACTGCCGGTCATTAGGCTCCTAGAAGGAGGCAAAGACAGAAGGGTAGCGCCCTGGTTTGTTATCCCCAGGCCCTAACGTCAGGTCCCCGATATTTGGGTCAGTAGTCAGGGTTAGTGACAGGGTTTGTTGAGCAGACAGCGGTTTAGGTGTTGTGGTATCTAATCTGGCTCCACCGTGGAGTCAGAATTTGAGAAGCCGATGTCGGTCCAGAGCCTCAGTCGACGACCGCCTGAAAGTGAGTGTTGCTTGACCTGATGCTTGCTGCCCTGGTGTCTCTTATAGATGTCCGACCCTGATGGCTTATTGGACGTCCCAGAAACTGAGCTCTTGAGGATGGCAGGCTGAGATCTGTCACCATGTGCGGAGTACACCTGTCCTGCTGGCTGAGGCCCTAGTGTCTGCTTGTGGGGCCGGTGAGCCAGGGCGATAGGCCTTGAGAAGGTCATGCCCAGAAGACTCCCACCATGCACCTGGGAAGGGTGGGGGCTTCCTGCCTGCAACCCCAGGAGGCCAGTGAGTCTTGGGGGGTGAATTGCACTTTGTGCCGAGGTCAAGACTTCACGTTTAGGAGGGGACTTAGGACGGAACTCTGACCTGGACCGTTCCTTGTCCTTGTGGTGATGTTTCCCACTCAATCTCTTCTCTCTGGGGAGAGTCCTTCACCAAGGAAGAGAACAAGCTCTGCCCCAACTGGGCGTTCTGCATGGCAGCCACTTGTTGTTCGAGAAGATATACTTTAAACATTTTCAGGTGGTGGATGCAGGTCCTCCGCCGAAGTCTTGGCAGTGCAGGCGGTCAGGCTTTGTGGTCAGGGTCTAGTGTGCGGCACACCGGGAATGGCCATCTTTGCCGTGATCTGCTTACTGCACACACACTCGATTTCTGCTGCCCAGTTATTGAAGATGGCTAGAAAGACATACACGATGAACTTGTAAACAGAAGAAAATCGAGATAGAAACACTGCATGAAGCATGAGAAAATGGTGGTCGACTGGAAGCAGGAGGCATCCATGGAGCCGATATGCATGGGTCGATGGTGGGAAAAAAACAGAGGTAGTGCCAGGGGACCTCCCCTTTATACCATAAGGGGCTGGGCGGGCCAGCGCCGGGGGCAGTCCCTGCCATAGACGGTTAGCTAGAATTTTTCTGCGGGGTCCTAGTGCCTGGCAGCATAGTTCTAATGGTGTTACCTGCTGTGTTGTCGAGGCATAGGTCAAGAAGCATAGGAAAGTCAGGAGCAGTTCTAAAATTCACAACAAGTGGTTTATTATTAAAAACAGTAAAATAAGAAAAAATAAAATAAAATTGTTCAGTATAACTATTTACAAAGGCAGTATAAACAGAAAAGTCAATTTGAGTTTCTTCTCAATTTCCAGTCTCAGTCTCTCTCAGTCTTTGTGTCTTTGCAAGAAATTACAGCTCTTTTTTTTATAACTCTTATAGCCCCGCTCTCAAAAACAGCATGCTTCTCACACATTGTTCTTATAAGTTTCAACAAGTGCAGCAAAAGAACATTGTGACCCAGAATTGACCTCTTGCTTACAGCTTCTCAGAGAGTTTGCAAACTAGCTTCTCAGGTTAACCCTTGAGTTCCAAACAGCTTTTGCAATCACTTCAACAGAATAACCATATACATTTCTAAACAAAGGGATCCCAGTATCAGTTACATTTCCACATAATGATTCACATATATTGTTATACCAGCAGATATGCAAGGGGAAAAAGACAGAACAGCAAGTGAGGCTAGAGTGATAGTGAGAGGCAGAGAATTGCAAGACCATCGGGTGATCAAGTCCTAGGTCTCACGAGAAAATCTGGTTGTGCAACCAGACAGAGAAGAGACAGAAAAGGAAAGAATAGAGCAGATCCTTGCATTTAACTCTATATGCATAACAAATGGGGCAGGGCCTTGTTCAATCCTGTCACATGCTGCAAGGCTGTATCTCAAAGTAAGATCTGGTTTCTTTTGTCTAACCTGGGGGGACCTTCAGTGTTGGGTAAGTTACTTTTCTTACTTTCTATTACTTTTAAAACTTGTTCCAGGAAGCTCTGTGCAGGTACTAGCAAGGATGGAGAAGTACTGAAAATGTAATACACCTTACAGTTATAGTTACTTACTTCTTTTTATACAAAAGTAATGTAACACCGTAACTGATTACATTATTTGAAAGTAACTAGTAACCAACCTACTACTTTCAAATAAAATGTAATCTTGTTATAGTTACTTATTACGTTTGTATTGTTTTTGTATAAAAGAAAGAGCTAACTGCAACTGTAAGGTGTATTACTTTTTTAGTACTTCCCCATCCTTGCTAGGTGACTACACAGAGCTTCCTGGAACAAGTTTCCCTAAAGTAATAGAAAGCAATAGGAAAGTAACTTACCCAACAGTGGGACCTTCCAGCAATTTAATTCTTAAATCAAAACATGGAGAGTTGGTTGATTCTTTGCAGCCTGGGACTTTAGCCAGCCAATCACAGAAGGACAATCTAGAGGCAGCACTTTTGAAACTTCCTTGAAAAGCCAGGACAAGGCTTGCTGAAGTCAGTTCTGTTTGTGAGGAGACAACTGATCAAATGGGGCCCCTGTTCTGAATTCCATCACAAGTTGGGTAACAAGGAAATGTTTACTGGATTCTAACTATACCAGTTACAACTGGAACAAGGTAAAAGCTATATACTAGATTATGAAAGTTAAGTGTATTTTTTTGGTGTATTGTCCAACATTTTGTGGATCTGATCCTTACAAACTCTGAAGAAATTAGATCCGTGGCGTGGAAGAACCCTTGGCAAATAGCGATCCACAATACAGTCTGGTTTGGAAATAACCACGGGCGCTACTAAAACCATCTCAAGCACAGAGGTGCTGTGCTTTCAGAAGGCTGATTCTGGTAGATTGAGGCAGATAGTGAGGATAAGTTAACAAATATCAGAGACAAGCCAGACGTGGACGAAATATGGAAAGATATTAGGGATACCGTTCTAGAGGCAACAAGACTCTGCATCAGGACTACAACAAAGAAAAATAGGTTTATGAGAACACTGTGGTTCTCCCTCCAGCAAGAGGCAATCAGGGCCAAATGGAATGCATACAGATGGTTCAGGCAACATAAAGGGACAGGGGTGGGATGATTGTAGCCAGAAAAGTAACGAGGCCAGGAAAATAGTGACGGAGGCCAAGGCAGCAAAAGAGCTGCAAATTGCTCGTGGAGTCAAATTGGGAAAAAACATTTTCTACTATATTGGCTAAAAAAGGAAGAAAGGGGAGGAATTGTAAGGTTAAAAGTGGTGGATGAGGCCCTGGAGGAAAACGGACAAAAAGCAGAGACCCTAAATGAATACTTTTCCTTGGTAACCATGAGGAGAATCAGGGTCCACTGCCAGACAGTGGTATCACAGCTGAGACCAGAGGGGTTCAGGGGAATGTGCATCCAGGAGTTCACCACAGACAGTGTCAGAAAGAGCCTTTCAGACATCAGACCGATAAGGCCCCTGTGCCTGATGGTTTACACCCCAGAGTGAGCTTGCAGAAGAGTTGGCAGCACCTCTCGCACACCTATTCAACAGGTCACTGGAGTCAGGGGTAGTTCCAGGTGAGTGGAGGGTGGCTAATGTGGTGCCACTGCACAAGAGTGGAGACAGGGAAGATACAGGTAACCATAGGCCAGTCAGCCTCACAGTAGTAGCAGGTAATCATATGGAGGCCCTTATCAAGTAACATTTAGTGGAATATCTTGAAATAAATCACCTCCAAAACTACAAACAACACAGATTTGTGATGGGCAGGTTATGTCAAATGAACCGTCTTATGTTCTTTGATGAAGTGACCAAGGAGTTGGACAGGGATCATATGGTGGACTGCTTTACTTTGACTTAAGTAAGGCATTTGACACAGTCCAGCATAGAGGCCTCTTAAAAAGCTAGACCACCTTGGGGTAGCAGAACAGATAGTAAAGTGGGTGCAGAGTTGGCGGAGGACAGGACATAAAGGTGTCAGTAAATGGGGTGAAACCTAATGAGAGACAGATCACTAGTGAGGTGCCTCAGGGGTCAGTCCTGGGGCAGTCCTCTTCAATGTATTAATTAGTGACATTAGTGAGAGTAAAATGGCAACATCGCCTTTGTTTGCGGATGACACAAATCTCAGCAGAAGAGTGGATAGTATGGAGGAAGTCGGACAACTGCAGGAGGACCTTAAGAAGTTGGAAAGGTGGTCACAAATATGGCAATTAAACTTCAATGCTAAAAGTGTAAGGTGATGCACCTGGGTAGGGATAACTCAAGGAAGAATATTGGCTAAGCGGAGTCCAGCTGAGCTCCTCTGCTGAGGAACGTGATCTGGGAGTCATCATTAGGGACAAACTCAAGCAGCAAAGTCAGTGCAATAAGACTTACAGCAGAGCTATAAGGGTTTAGGATGCATTAGCGGGGGGATAGACAGCAGGGACAGGGAGGTGATACTACCACTTTACTGGTCATTAGTGAGGCCTCATCTGGATATTGTGTACAATTCTGGAGGCTTCACCAAGAAAGGACACTGATAGATTGGAAGTGGTCCAGAGAAGGGCAACAAAAATGATACATGGCCTTCGGAAATCATCTATGAAGAGGCTTGGGGTTCTGAAATTGTACTAGCTAGAGACTAGGAGGGAGTGGGGGATATGACTGAGACCTTCAAGTTCCTTAAAAGGCATCAACAAGGTGCCAGAAGTGAAGCTTTACCAGGATTGTCAATTCTACTACAGGAGAGCACAAGTGGAAATTGAAGGGTGGAGTGTTCAAGAGGACATCAGAAAGTATTACTTCTCAGAGAGGGTGGTGGAACCTTGGAATAGATTACCTCCTGAGGTGGTGGCTGCAAAGTCAGTATCAAGCTTTAACATGGGTGGGACAAGGATTGGGAACAAACTCATGGCATTGGCAAGGCTAGGCTGATTGTCTAGGAAGACAGAACACTGGTGTACAATAGGTCCCGGGATACCTTGCTTGGGCAGACTTCGATGGACCACAGGTCTCCTTCTGCTGTCATCTTCTATGTTTCCATTTTATTTCTTCTATCCAGTAACCAAATTTCTGAGTGCTCTTAATATGTTAAATTTGTCTTACCTAATAAATATTAGTAAAGCCTTTGGCATATTTTTATAATACCTCTGAAATTGTCTTGTTGTGTGTGTAAGTTTGGGAGGGAATTTTCAAACAATACTACACCTGATATAACACTTAAAGGCCAAATGCTACCAGGACGTAACACGACAAGGGGCTCTGTGAGTCTAGGGGAGTTGCACGAGGTCTAAATAATGTGGTCTGTGGGGGTTTGAACTGGGCTCTGCATTTCCCTGGAAGACACATATAAGGTTTATGGGGCACTCCGAAGACCTACAAATGGCGGTGTTTTTCTCTTTCCCACTGCACTGTGACCAAAGGGTTCTCTCCCAGTAACACAGACTCAAGGCTGTTTACCTCTCGCACAGAGAGAGGGAACCCAGGACCTCAGTTGTAAACCTAGCGAGTGCCCTGGAAGAACTTGGGGGGCTGATCCATACACTGCAGAGGCTGCATTTGGGAGTTTGTTGTGAGCCGGTGAATCCTACCTCATGGGAGTGGGCCTGTGACAATAGCAACTAAAAGCAATGCTTTCCAAGACAGTCAGCGAGCTTGGAATCGCAGCAGGTTCAAACGGAGGCAGTGTGAGTTTTTCTAACACAAAATTTAAGTCCCAAGCTGGGACAGGGTTATGGATTGAGGCTTCAGGTACAGAATGTTTCTCAAAAGCGTGCGAGACATATCTAGTTGGGCCACTGAACAGCCATCTATGGGAACATGATAGGCAGATATGGCTGAAAGATGAACTTTGATTGAGGATTACTTCAGATCATAGTCTGAGAGTGAAAGCAAGTACTCTAAAATCTGGTTCACCAGACAGGTGAAGGGATCCAGATGGTACAATGTTGCCCATATGACAAAGTGCTTCCATTTCATAGAACACATGTCCCGGTGGAGGGCTTCTTTGCCGCTACCAAGACATCTGCTACTTTAGGGACATCCCAACCTCGCAATGGCTATGTCCTCAGAACCATGCAAAAAGATGTAGAGACTTGAGATCCAGATGGACCAGGGTGTCCTGCTCCTGGGAAAGCAAGCTCATGCAGAGGGTAGGGGACTGCAGGTTCCACTACTAGCTGCTGAAGCAAAGGGAACCAAATCTGACAAGTCCAAAGGGAGCAACAAGGATCATCGACATTCTTTCCATCTGAAGTTTGATCAGGACTCTGCAGGAGTGGAAAGGGAGAGAAGGCATACAGAAACCTCCATTTTCAAGAGAGGGTAAATGCCCTTACCATAAAACTCTAGGCCCTGGAGTGAGCGAGCAGAAAAGTGGCAGTTTTGCATTGAGTGGGATGCAAAATGTCCAACCCTTTATGACCCCACTGATTGAACAGATCTTCCACCATTGAGGTCAGGAGTTCCCACTCATGAGCCGAGACAGGGACCGGCCTAGGCTTTCACTAAGACATTTTGGATGCCGGGAAATATGGATGACTGACAGCTCTAGGCTGTGGCCTACTGCCCAGTACCAGACTCTCATTGCCTCTGGCACAGTGGGTAAGAAAAAATTACTCACCTTAGTAATGTTGTTCTTCTAATGAGTCTTGCTATATTATGACAATTGCAGTTTGTCCCACCATTAGAACTGCTCCGGAGGTGAAAGAGTTAACTCCATTCCATGAATGGAACTTAGAGCACGAGCTCTAAAGAGAAGCTCTGTCTGTGTAGTTTCAAACCTAAACTGTCAGATCTTTACGAGCAAAAACTCACTAAGGTCTGTGTGGAAGCTGTAACCTACACTAGCCAACTGGCTACCTAAATATTAACACCCATTGCTGGTCCCAACACAAAAGACTCAAGTCAGGGGACCAGAACTAATAGTATAATTTAACAATATGAGAGAAATATAAGGAAAAATGAAAAACACCACACCCCAAACCCCAAGAAGGGGTGAAAACACATAAAAGGCATAAAATAGTGCCCACACTAGGCTGCCCACCCCATACCCAAGTAGAAGTTCTGAGAGGGGCAGGCTGGGGAGGTCATAATATAGCAAGACTCCATTAAAAGAAACAACATTACTAAGGTGAGTAATTTTTCTTCAAACAACATGAAGTCTTGCTATATTATGACAATTGAAGACTACACAGCAGTACCTCCATGGAGGAGGGACAGAACCTACTTGGGGAATAGGCTGTGAAGCACAGCTGTGCCAAACCAAGCATCTCTCCTAGCCTGGACATCCAGGAGTAATGCTTGGTGAAAGCGTAAAATCGCTTTCAAGTAGCAGCTTGACATATCTCCAATATAGGGATGTCTCTGGCAGCAGCTAGAGACGCTGCTGTACCTCTGGTAGAATGAGTCCTCAAGCCAGAGGGGATCTCTGCCCAGTTTCTGATAACAAAATTGGATACAAGAGACAATCCACCTGGCAATCGATCTCTTAGTGGCAGGTTTCCTTCCCAACCTCACCATAAGTGAGAAAAGTTGAGGGATTCTAACCTGTGACCCTTGGTACGCTCTATATAGTAACTAAGGGCCCGCTAACGTCCAAACTGTGCAATCTCCTCTCACCAGAAGAGGAATGTTCAGTGAAAACACTGAAGGGAGATAGATTGGTTAAGATGGAAATCTGAAACCACCTTAGGCAAAACTTCCTGTTAGTCCTGAGGACTACCTTATCCTGTGGAAAGAAATAAAGTCAGTTTCTACTGACAAGGCTTGCAACTCACTTATGGTCTAGCAGAAGTGATAGCCACTAGGAAAACAGTTTTCCAAGTTAGATACTTAAGCTCTGCAGAAAACAGAGGTTCAAAAGGGGGTTGCATTAACTGGGCAATGCAAACATAAGGTCTGGAGCAGGGCCGGATCCCTAAAAGGTGGATTAGTATGAAGTAATCCCTTAAAAACTTGGAAAATACAGGGTGAGCGGAAAGAGAGGATGGCTTTCCTGCTGAAACAAAAGCAGAGACAGCTACCAAATGAACTCTCAGGTAGCTGGTCTCAGGCCCAAAGAATTAAGATGGACCATGTAATCTAACACAATGGGCAAATCAGCAGATTCTGGGAAATATGTTTCCCAGAACACCAAATGGAGAACCTTTTCCACTTAGAATTATAAGTAGCTCTAGTGGAAGGCTTCCTAGAAGCCTTTAGGATTTCAAGAACACCCTGAGAGAGGTGTAGGTCAGCAATTCTAACTGCTCAAGAGCCAGGCCTTGAGGTTGAGGGATTTGAGGTTCGGATACCAAACTCTCCCTGGGCACAGGTTAATAGGTTGTGATTCCTGGGGAGACACAGGGGAGATGGACTGTCAGGACAGAAGGAGGGGTACCAGGGCTGCCTGGCCCAATCTGGGGCAATCAGAATCACCCCTGCAAGGCTGGGATCTGATTTTTACTAACACGTTGAATAGGAGAGGGAAGGGGGAAAGCATAAAGAAACTTCCTTCCCAATCCAGGAGAAGGGCGCCCAGGGGACTGAGCCCAACACTGGGGGCCTGCAACAGAACAGTGGAAGTTGGTGATTGTCTGGGGCTGCAAAAGATCTATCTGAGGGTGCCCCATCTGGCAAAGACTATCCCAGTACTTGAGGATCCAGAGACCATTCATGATGGCCTGAGAAATCCTGCTGAGAGCATCTGCTAGGACATTGTCCTTTCCTGGAAGGTGAACTGCTATGGTGAAGTGTTCAGGGAATAGGCCAGAGACCACAACTTCATTGCCTGGTGCACAAGGCCAAGACCGAGTGCCCCCCACTTGTTGATGTACCACATTGTTGTGGTATTGTCTGTTCTGACTTGTACCACTTTGTTCTGGACAGAAGCAGAAAACGCTTGAAGTGCTAAAAGACAGCTCTGAGTTCCAGCAAATTGATGTGGAGCAGAGATTCTGGGGACCACACTCCTGAGTGGAGAGGTCGCCATGTGGGCTCCACCCCAGGAGGGAAGCATCCGTAGTGAGGGTCAAAGTGTGAGAAAGGGGAATGAAGGGGACCCCAGTCTTAAATTGCTCTAATCCTGCCACCACTGGAGGCCTGGATCAAGGTTCGGGTCACTGGGACCAACTTGGAAAGGGTCTCTTCTCTGAGACAATAGGCTCTCAAGTGAAACTGAATGTCTCTCATCTGAAATCTTGCTCCTGCCTACAGCTGTGGACGAGCCATGTGCCCCAGGAGCTGCAAAAGTGTCTTG
Organism: Neoceratodus forsteri; assembly: GCA_016271365.2. Taxonomy (NCBI): domain Eukaryota; kingdom Metazoa; phylum Chordata; order Ceratodontiformes; family Ceratodontidae; genus Neoceratodus; species Neoceratodus forsteri. The sequence continues at coordinate 1,026,496,235 of CM057451.1, read as the reverse complement.
CTGGTCGAGAGACCTGCAGAGTGAAGGAGGAGGCCAGAGCCACCAAGTTCCTTACTCTTTCTAAGGGAAGAAAAGCTCTGGCCAGATTTGTGTCCAATTCTGCACCTATGAAGGTGAGTACCTGAACTGGTTCCAGAACCGACTTTGGTAGATTTAGCAGGAAGCCCAGGGAGGTGAGAAGCTGCTGGTGACTTGCAGGTGAGATTTTACCTGTTCTGGGGACTGGCCTACAATGAGCCAGTCGTCCAGATAGGAAAACAGCAATCCTTTGCCTCCTTAAGTGAGCCACTGCTACTGCCAGACATTTTGTGAATACCCTTGGGGCAGAGGTAAGGCGAAGGGCATTGCTCTGAACTGGTAGTGACCTGAGGGCAGTTCGAATCCGAGGTACTTTGGTGGGAGCTTCTGATTAGGACGTGAAAATAGGCATCCTTGAGGTCCAGGAAGCTAGCCAGTCCCCTGGCCTTAGAGAGGGTAAAATCATTGCCAGAGTTACCATTCTGAACTTTGGTTTCAAAAGATGCTTGTTCAGATATCTGAGGTCTAAAATGGGCCGCTATTCTCCTGTCTTTTGGGGGTAAGGAAGTATCTGGAGTACAGACCCTTGCCCTGGTGTAGGGAGGAACCCTTTCTACTGCTCTGAGAGCTAACAGGGTTGAGACCTCTGCTTCTAGAGTAGAGGTCTCTAAAGAGTTTGCAGGTGGAAAAGACCTGATTCTCATCTTTGGGAACTTTTGAGCTGAGAACCAGACCCTGCTTACTACTTCCACAACCCACTTGTCTGAAGTTAAAGACACCCAGTTCTGACTGAAGTAAGCCAACCTGCCCCTACTGGTAAGGAGAATCGGCCCTGGGCACCCCATCCAGGGTGCCTGCGCTTGAGTGCTGGGCTGAGGGGTGGGGGCAGGCCTGCCGCCCGTCTGCTCGCCTCTGCCTCTGAAGAACCCCCTCTGAGCATAAGCAGAGGAGGCCTGGGTTTGGTAAAAGGCCTGTGGAAAGGCCTACCCCTACCCTGGGGTGTGCCTCTGAGCAGTGGCTTGCCGCTCCTTGGCTTGGGCACTTTTATAGGTAGTCCTATATTCATCCATCTTCTTCATATAATTCTCTGTCTGCTCCCCAAACAGAGAATTTCCCACCACAGGAAAATCCATAGCCTTAGTCTGGGTATCACACTTGACAAAAGCTAGTACACCTGAGGCCAGGCCAACCTCTGACTACAGATGTGGCCATGACTCTAGAGGAAACATCATTAAAATCCACAGCAGCATGAAACTGCACCTTAGAAGCCTCAATCCATCGGCAGCCACCTGCTCCAGCTCACTAGCAAGCTGGCCAGGGCTTGTTTGACTAAATCCATAACAGTATCCCATCTAGATTTCTGATACCTTGCTACATAAGCCATATAATTTGCTTGCCTGAGTCCCAAGGACGCTGCCATGTACCTGTTTTTGCCATGGCATCAATCTTCCTGGAATCCTGGTCAGGAGGATGTGAAGCCAGGGAATATTAGCTTTATCACAGGCTGCAGCCTGAACTACCCCAACATGACCATTGCTGAGAAAGGAATTCTGTATCAGGACCTGACAGTGTGTACCTCCTGTCCATCTTTTTATCTACAGGAGGCACAGAATTAGGAGTTTTTAAGATTTTTATTGTTTGTTTCCTAAATGACTTATGCAAAGGAATAGACAATCTCCTAGACTCTGGTATATCCATCATTTCTACAAAATCAGGCTCTTCTTGCTCATCCACAGCTTCCTCCAAAGGAAGCTGGAGGGTTCAGCAACTTTTTGTAAAACATAAAATGAGAGGGGACTCAGAAAGCATAGGGGAGATTCTAAAGGTCTGTCTGGGGAGATGTCGGTTCAATGGGCACACCCAGACCCTCCAAGTCACATTCATATTGTTCATAATCATCCTCCCCTCCTCTGGTTCATAAAACTCCTCAACATCATATTCCTGAACCGATGGAACCGACCGAACTGACCTTTTACCAGATAGTGGCGTTCGGACGAACCGGAGAAAGTGACTGGACAATCTGAATAGCTCTTGCTATCTCTGCAGCAGTTGGAGAAGGAATTTTGGGCTCCACACCTGCTGACTTTCTTGTTTCTTTACTGGAACTGGTTCATCCGAGCCAGCTTTTCGTTTGCCGAGGAAGTCTCGCCTGGTCAGAGGGCACTCCCTCCGTTCGGTTGGCACCGAACTGGGCTGGCCATCTGGGTCAGCGGACTTTTGCCTCTCGTTCCCTGAGCCTGCCCAATCTCTTTTCCAGGGTGGCTGCAGGGAATTCTTACAAATCTGGCAGTCTGACTGGAGGTGGTCAAACCCCAGACAATAAACACATGTGGTGTGGGTCAGCCTTGGCAAAGACTTCCCACAGACAACACAGTATTGAAACCAGTGGGCCGGATTTTCTTTTGGGTTTCTCAGACATATGCCAGCCTAACCAGAAAACTTGCCTTTAAACGGCAGTTAGGAAGACACTTCCTTTGGGTTCCTAACCGTGTCATTGGTATTGAAAAAAACGTAATGAAACTGCTTTTTTAGAACCGATAAGAACTGGAACCACACTCTAAAATCTCAAGTTTAAAGCTTTATGTTTTAACTCAAGCTGATCGGTTCAAAACCAAACCGATAAAACTTACAAGTTCCACACAGAATTAAAATATGAATTACTTATGATACCACAGACAGAGCTTGAACCAATCGGTTTTGCGGTTAAAATAAAACTATTCTCGGTTGAATCGAACCGAGAAAACACTGTTTAAACCGAGAAATGAACCGAGCAGTAGGAAAATCTCCGGAGCGACTGTTCAGTGAGGCGGAGTAAAGAATCTGACAGTTTAGGTTTGAACACACAGACAGAGCTTCTCTTTAGAGCTCGTGCTCAAGTTCCATTCATGGAATGGAGTTAACTCTTTCACCTCCGAGCAGTTCTAATGGTGGGACAAACTGCAATTGTCATAATATAGCAAGACTTCATGTTGTTTGAAGAGTGAGCTCCCCTTGCTTGTTGATATAATGGACCACGCTGAGTTGTCTGTTTTAATCAGCAGAGGGCCCGGTAGAAGGATGTCTGAAGGCCTGAAGGGCATACAGGACTGCTCGCATCTCCAACATTTGTGTGGAGAGACCCCTTCTATGAAGTTCCACTGCACAAGTCAGGTGGGCACCTAGATGAGCCACCCCCAGCCTAGACCCCAGGCATCCATTGTGAGGATTTTATGTGGGGTAGGAATGTAAAATGGCACCTCTCCTTGGGAGACTGCTCAGCTCTAGCCACCAAAAACAGAACCTTCTTGACCATGTCTGAGACCAGGACTGGCTGCTCCAGATCGTCCACACACTGGTCCCACTGGATCCGCAGAGTCCATTGGGGAATCTCATATGCAGTCTGGCTGGAGGTACTATAACAATGGCCACAGTTATGAGTTCCAGGAGGTGAAGAAAGACCCTGGCTGGGACATGAGGGTTGGAATAGAGCAGATGGTTTGATCCATCAATCAGATGCTCTGCCCTTTCCTAGGGAAGAAAGGCCATCCTGGGATATACCTAACACCACTTGAATGTACTGCAGCTGTTTGGAGTGGGTCAGAAAAGTTTTGGCTAGGTTGAGGGTAACTCCCAAATCCTAGGAGAGGCAGCAAGTAAAATCCAGGGGTTTGGACCAGGCACTCCCTAGACAGAGCTGCTAACAGCCAGTCATCTAGGTAAAGGAACAATAAAACCCTTGCTGTCTGAGGGCAGCCTCCACCACCAAGCATTTGGTGGACACCCAAAGTGCTGAGGACAAACCAAATGGCAGAGTTCTGAACTAGAAGTGGGCTCTCAGCAGATCGGATGGCCCACCCAGGCCTGAAGCTTAGAGGATGTCCACAACATCACCTCAAAGAGGAGGTTGCCCTGAAGAAGCATTCAAAATGGACATCTGTACATCTTGGATGAAGCCAGACACCGTGAGCCAAGAGTACCTGTGCTGGTATATTCTGGTAGCCGTTGCCCAGGATGATGCTTCCACAGCATCGCAGGCCACCCTGAGCAGGTAGGTACTTATGTCAGAGGCTGACATGAGTGCCTCCATGGCTTGCTGCATGGTAGAGTCATCAGGGAGGGACTGGACAGCATCCCTGACCTTATCCCACTCTGCATTCTGATACTGCAGCATGTGGGCAAGATAGATGAGGGCATGGATCACCAAGGTAGAGGAGGACATCAGTTTTGAAGAGGTCCAGCCGACAGGATTCCCTGTCTAGTGTTAGGAGCTCTGGCAGTTTAGTGCAGCCATGAGTGGCATTGATGACCACCGAATCAGCATGGCGCTGCTCCCCAGAAAAGGCTTGCATGCTGAGACATGATACAGCCTGTCAACTTTGCGAAAATGGATGGAAGCAAATTTGGCTTGCACCACGCAGCCATGGTAACATCTCGTATGTGTCAATAAGAGGAGGGCCCATCAAAGGTGTCAAGTTGGGCCTGTGAAGGTAGGTCGATAGGCGATGTTGCTCAGGGTCCTGCTCCTCAGTTTCAAACCCATTGCCTCCTGGATGTGCCTCATAATAGCAGAGAAGAAGGGATCATCCCGAGGGATTTAGGGACATTCATAGGGGTCCTCGGCCCTCTGAGGAGCCTATGGAGGGGAGGTGGAGCCGCTAATGTCACTTTCATCCTTGTCCCCAGCTCTGGATCTCTCCTTCGCCGGACAAAGGCAAGTCTGGGCGACACTCATCCCTGTTATCAGGTGGGTGACATGGGTGAGCCTGCTGGGTGGCGGGCTGGCCTAGATAGAGCCAGGTGAGGAAGGCCCCAGAGGTGGGTTCTGGGGGCAGGGCCGCTGGGCCTTGAGGTGCAGGAACCCATGTCTACTGAACACCCCAGAGGGTTGAGACTAGCATTTGAATATGCATCAATACAGGTGATGGTTCAGCTGGCGCTGAGTAAGGGTGACACAGGTGTCCACCCCACAGGTGCCGTGTGGGACAGGCCAGCGATGGTTTGATGGGCATAGTCTGCAGAAGAATAGGTGGAGGCCAGTGGGCATGGCTGAGAGTAGGCTGGCGTAGGCTGGGGTAAACGGGCAAAGTCCGACTGGCACAGGTAAGGCAAAACCAGTGAAGGCCCAACAGGGGCCAAGGCAAACTGGATTAGGTCCAACAAGTGCAGGCTGAGGAGAGGCAGGTGCCAGTGTGGGAGGAGTCCAGGCAGGTGACAAAGGAGGTGAGCTCGGCTCAGGGGAGAAGCCGGCATCCCTCCTGACCCATGAAAGAGGGTCGAGGGACCTAGTCGAGGGTCTGGTGCTAGAGGCTGGGGTGGGGGGAGAAACTCTGGTGGCAGCTGAACCCACGCCCAGCTGAGGAAGTGCTGACTGAGCCTCCATGCTGTGTGCCCAACATTACAAGGGGCCTAAGCAGCAAGGGCCAAGGCAGGAAGAACCCTGACCAAGAAACCTCTGCCAGAAACAGTAATAGAGGTGGGAGGCAGTGCCCGTAGCCCTGTGGAAGAATGACCATGCGGTGCCATTCGGGCCGACCACCTGGAGGAGGAGGACCCCAAGCGGTAGAGCAATGGTGAGGTGACCACGCACGGGAGGAGGAGAACCCGGGCCGCTGGTCCTTATCCATTTGCTAATACTTCCCACTGGCCTGGGGGACTGAGGAGCCTTTGGCCTGCAGTTCCTGCTCCATGAGGTGAGCTTCTGCTGTAGGAGAAGGTTTTGAGCTCCGCTGGTGGCATGGCCAGGTGGCCTGGCTGAACTTCTGGCAAAACTCAGAGGCTTGATGTCATGGTCTGAGCCTAATCAGTAGGCACAATCAGAGTGGCTGTCTTTCGTGGGAATTTGCTGACCGCAGGCACACTTTGTAGAATGCTCTGTAGACAACATCAGTTTAAAAGACATAAACGATACAGAAAACCATCAAAGATGGAAAATAATTACGGTGAGAAAACAGAAAAATAAAGGAGCGGTGAGAAAAAGATGTGAAAGTGTTGGTGAACTGAAGCTGGAGTGGTTTCCAAAGATCCGATGTGCATTGGTAGATGGCGAAAAAGAACTGAGGAGATTATGGGGCCATACACACTTATAGGGTTGGCTGATATCAGTGGCTGATGTCGGAGGTGGGTGACCCTCTGGTAGACTGCTAGCTAGAAAGTTTCCGTGTGATCCTAGTGCCTGGCGGCAAAAGTCCTACCATTGTGGCCTGCTGCAAGAAATACCTCAAAGTAAGATCTACGCTCTAAGTTCCACTTAAACGTCCTTAATTTATAAGTTCCATCTCCCGGGCAGTTGAGCCTACCAGGCAAACTGCATAAGTTAAGAATAATGAGGGATTCCTAAGGTTTGAACAGTATTTTTATTAAATTTAAAGATGTAAAATAGCAGTTCCCTAAAAGTGAGAACCACACAAAAACAGCCTTCTCCAGTTCACAGGAACCAATCAGGAATCGAAGACAAGTATAAACACACAAAATATGTAAGCAATAAGACACGATGAGGTGTGCATGGAACAGATTCTAACACTGTCTAGGGGTGTAGTGAGGCACGAGGCCACAGGCAGAGTGTTTCAGCCCCTGAAAGTGAATAAACTCTGTTCCATGCACACCCCTGGAGTGTCTTATTGTGCTTATAAAATGGGCTATGCTTTTTTTTTTGGTTAGTAAAATATTTTATTTATATAAAATATTCCCCAGGCACAAAATGGCATCACTGAATTGCTTATTAATGTTCATTACCTAATTTGCATATATGTTCCAGCGATTAAGTGGCAGATATTACTAAGAAATTATGTAAAACAATTTGTGGTCAAGTTTATTTATGAATAGAATTGCTCTCTGGTTTATGGTTTTATTCATTTATTTACTTTTTTGGGGTGACAAGGACTTGTCAGCATGGCAGGGACTGCAGAAGAAAACATTACTTACCATAGTAATCATGTTTCTTCCAAGGGAATATTACTGTATTCTGACTTCTGCAGTATGGTCTCATACATCGACTGCCCTGGAGCTGAAATGGTTAATAGAACCTATGATAATCATGGAATGTTAGGCTCGAGCTCGGTTTTCAAACCACTGTCCCTGGTAAACATTCTACAACCATCAGATTCTTACAGAGCAGCATAAAACAAGCTATCTAAACTATACCAATAATTAAATGACCATTATACAATGGGGGTGTGAAAATCCTCTAACCTCATTGGTCAAAACACATCACATGACCGTGATAAATCCTCCAGTATACCCACTGTAAACGTTTTACATCACTATAAAAACAAAAAAAGTTGAACATTGTATAATAGTAATATACCATGACGGGGAGTAGGATGGGTGGATTTACCACTTCTGGTGTGGTTAAGCCACCTCACGCACCTCATGACCGAATCCCACCAGGTGTGGTAAATCCACCAATATACTCACTCCTGTCATGGTATATCGCTTAAATTAACAATACCCAACACCAAATAATCCCTTTATTCAAAAATGTGGCAACACTAAGACTCAAGTCACTAGCCCAATAAAGAAATACCTACAGGTTTCAAACAGCATAGACAGCTGTGTTGCAGTGCCTATAGGTTCTAGCAGGGAGGAAGGGTGGAGCTCGGAGTACAGTAAGATTCCCTTGGAAGAAACAAGATTACTATGGTAAGTAAGTTTTCTTCAACACCAGGAAATCTTACTGTATTCTGACTTCTGCAGACCACCCAAGTAGTACCTTTGGAGGAGGGTAGAGAACCTATTTAGGAAACAGGCTCTGCAGTACTGCTGTGCCAAATCTAGCATCACTTCTGGCCTGGGTATCCAGGCTGTAGTGCTATGTAAAGTGTGAACTGTTTTCCAGGTAGCTGCTTTACAGATTTCTAACAAAGGGATATCTCTTGCAGAGCAGCTGTACCCCTTGTAGAGTGGGCACTGAGGCCTACAGGAGGCTCTTTACCCACTTTGCTGTAGCAAGAGTGGATACAGGCCACAATCCAACAGGCAATGGTCCTCTCTGAGGTGGGTTTGCCCTTCCCATTTCTCCATAGGTCAGGAAGAGCTGGGTTCTATCCTGCCTCTGTCCTCTTATGTGATCCAAGTAGTAGCTTATAGCTCTCTTGACATCAAGACTATGCAGTCTTCATTCCCTGAACTAATCGATCGGTGAAAAGACTGGCAATGTCATGGACTGGTTAAGGTGGAAGTTTGAAACCATCTTAGGGAGGAATTTCCTATTGGTCCTAAGGACAACCCTGTCCCATCCCTGTGGACTGCTATGTAATCTGGCTCTGTGGACAAGGCCTGTAGATCCTCCTAGCTGAGGGGCGACCAGGAACACTGTTTTTCATGTCACATACTTAAGCTCTGCTGAGGACATGGGTTTGAATGGTGGTTGCATTAGCTGGCCAATGCATATGTGAAGGTCACATGCAAGAGTGGGTTCCCTGTGAGGGGATGCAAGTGCAATAGACCCTTGAAAAACTTTCTGAATACCTAATTGAAGGCCAGGGATACCCCTTTCCCAGCAGAGTGGTATGCAGTGACTGCTGCTAGGTCTACCTTAAGCATGGAAGGCTGAAGGCCCAGGGAATACAAGTGTGCCAGATAGTCCAAAACTACTGCTAAGCCCGTCTGACAGTAGTCTATCTGTCTTTGTTGGCACCAAATGGAGAACCTCTTCCATTTAGAAGAGCAGGTCTTTCTAATAGAGGGTTTTCTAGTTACTCTGAGATCCTCCAGAACCCTGTCAGAGAGGTGTAGGTCAGCATATTCTAAGTCCTCAAAAGCCAAACTCTGAGTCTGAGGGACTGGAGACTGGGGTACAGGACCCTGCCCTGAGAGGTCATCAGTAAGTCATGCCTCCTGGGCAGGGAGATTGGTTTGGAGATTGACAATCAGTAGCAGAGAATACCAAGGCTGCCTGGCCTAGTCTGTAGCAATGAAGATTACTATTGTTGGTTGAGCCCCGAGTTTAGTGACCACTCAAGGTGGCTCTGATTGATCCTGCTGAGCGCATCTGCTAAGACACTGTTCTTCCCTGGGAGGTGAACTGCTGAGAGGGAAATCCTAGGAGTAAGCCAGGTTCCATACCTTCATAGCTTCTGTGCACAGGGGGACAACCTCAGCCTCTTGCTTAGTTGATGAAGTACATTGTGGTTGTATTGTCTGTCCTACTTTAACCACTTTGCCCTGCAGCATGAAGTGAAAGACTGAATGCCCAGATAAACTGCTCTGAGTTCCAGCAGGTTTATGTGAAGCAGAGACTCCTGCTGGACCAAGGTACTGTGAGCAGTATGCTCCCCTTGGTAGGCATCCCACCCTAGATGGGAGGCATCTCACTGTCATCAATACTGCTGCTGGTGGCAGCTGCAGGAAAGGCATGCCTTCCCTGAGGTTATCCTTTTCCTGCCACCACTGCAGAGCTTGAAGTAGGGTCCCTGTGACTGCCACCATCTTTGACAACGAGTCTCTTTTTTTGGACCAGTGAGACCAGAGGTGGAACTGAATGTTCCCCATCTGTAATCTTGACCCTGATATTGTTGTTGTTGATGCAGCCATGTTCCCGAACAGCTGGAGAAAATGCCTTGCTGGTCTGAGTATGCAGCTGGCAGGAGCTTGCCATCTGCACCAGACTGTTGACTCTTCCCTGAGAGAGGAAGGCCCCCTGCGGTGTCTAGTTCCTCCCCTATGAGCTCCAGGAGTTGAACTGGTGTTAGCACTGATTTTTGGTTTACCAGGAACCCCAGTGTACCCAGAGTATCCCAAGTGATGGTCAGTGCATCTTTTATCTGCTGAGGGACTGGTCTGCCACTAGCTAGTCACCCAAGTACAGGAAGACTGTAACCCCTTTCTGCTTAGGTATGCCACCACCATGGCTAGGCACTTGGTGAACACCCTTGGAGAAGAAGTCAGGCCGAAGGCATGGCCCTGAGCTGTAGTGGCCTGATGGCAATCTGAACCTGAGGTACTTTCTGTGTGATTGCCTGATAGGGATGTGGAAGTAGGCATCCTTTAAATCCAGAGATGCCAGCCAATTTCCTCTTCTGAGTGTAGGGAGAATGGTGGCCAGAGTGACCATTTGAACTTTGGCTTTGTCAAATGTTTGTTTAAATGTCTGAGATCCAATATGGGATGCCACTCCCTGTTTTCTTTATGGTGAGGAAGTATCTTGAGTAGAGACCCTTCCCTTTGGGCCAAGGGAACTGGTTCTACTGCCTTGTCCTGAATTAGTTTTGCTACTTCCTCCTCCAACAGAGTTGCTTTCTGATAGGCTGGCAGGTTTGAAAAGTCTTACCCTCAGCTTGGGAAGACCTTGAAACTGAGGGCAAGCCCGTGACCCACTACATTCAGGACCCACTTGTCTGTGGTGATAGATTCCCAGGCCTGAGACAGTGGGCCAGCCTGCCTCCTACTGGAAGTGGGGAGGTGACCCTGCAGACCCCAGGGGCACTTGGCCAGTCTGTGCAGTCTGGTGAGTGCTAAGACCAGCAAGGCTGCTGCCCCTTCTGCTTCTGCCTCTGAAGTACTCTCTGCAGCCGGTAGCCTGGTAATGCTGGAGCCTGAAAGTAGGGCCTGTAGTAGGATTTACACCACCACCCCTTTTCATTGGTACTTTGTAGTGTTGTTGCTTTTTCTTTGCAGCAGCATCTGTAAGCCACCTTTGTACTCATCCATCATTTTCATGTCAGCCCCGGTTTGCTCACCAAGAGAGATGTAGGTTCACAAGGAGTCCAGTGCCTTAGTCTGTGTATCCTGCGACAAGTTAGTGGCCTTAAGCCAAGCAGATCTCGAGGTTGCCATTTGTGCAGCTAAAATATCATTTGCACCCACTGCCATCTTAAACTGGCACTTTGAGGCTTCTATGCCCCTTTGCAGCTTCAGACAAGTCTAATGCCATGGGCCCAGGGCATGCCTTGGCTATTCCAAAACAGTGTTCCAGAGGCTTTCTGGTACCTAGACACGCAAGGTATGAAGGTTGTTCTGTCTAATAGCCAAAGAAACCCCTAAATAGGATTTATTGGCTATGGAATCCATTTCCTAGAGTCCTTCTCTGGTGGCTGTGATGCCAGGGATCCCTGCCTTATCACATGCAGCAGCCTGCACCACCCCTTCATGGCTGGGTTGTTCTGGCAAGGAATTCTGCCCCAGTCATGGCCACCCAGTACTTCCTATCTATCCACTTCTCCACTGGGGAATGGAAGTGGGGTCTGTAAAATGCTGGAGGCCTTTCTTTAAGGACTTATGGATGGAGTCAGGAAGTGAGGATCAGGGACACCTCTGGTTCAAGAGGTTCCCCATAATCTTCATCCTAATCGTCATCCTCATCCTCTCCTTCTGCATAAACTGGCAAACTGTTCAAGTTAACGGGAACTGAAGAGGAACCCCAGGTCCTGAACCGATGTCTGTGAAACAGGCGCTAAACGGAACCATGGTACTGGTTTGCATCACCCAAGGAGGCTCATGGCATTCACAATTGCATCTGTGGTTGAACCGATAGTTAAGGAACTGCAACCAATGAATCTAAGTGCTTTTCCTTTCTCTTATTCATAGCAGAACTTGCCGGTTCAGAAGCAGTATCTATGATTCTCTTTACCCAAGGAACCATCACCCTAGTCAGAGGGTTCTTCAAATGGTTGCTTGCTCCTGAGAGGAGGCAGGTTTGTCCGCAGTTGGGTCAGCAGCCTTCTCAGACATTTTTCCTTCAATCAGTTCAAACAACTATCAAGCGCGACTGAGGAAAATTCTTACAGATTTCTCAATCTGTCTTAAGGTGGTCAAACCCAGACAGATAACACAAAACAAGTGAGGATCTGCTTTAGCAAATGGTTCCCCAAACTCTGTACAATGCTGAAAATCATTGGGCTGGTTCTTTCCTTGTAGTGACATAACCAGTAAAACTTTTGGAAAAATGGCTTTCTGAGGCTAGAAGCCCACACAATAAATAAAGACTCAGTCTTACTTTTTCATTTTTTTGTTGTAGTTGGTTTAGTGACCGATGAGGGAATGGAGAATTACCACGGTTTTCCTCAAAATGAACTGACTGGCCCAAGTAAGGTTTAAATATATAAATTCAACTTTTTAAATGTAAATAGAAGTTTGTTTCCTCCGTTAAACGAACCAAGAAGAAACCAAAACCTCACTGAATACAACTAAATCTAGACTAATCTACCTGTAAACTCAAGGACAGGGCTTTAAAAACTAACAGAAATAAATTTACTTCAACAAAATGAGAAAATAAAATTTTCAAGAAAGATGAAGGAGGACTCTGAGGCATCTGTACTAGGCAAACCAAGTAAATAATCTGACGGCTGTAGAATGTTTACTAGGGACAGTGGTTTGAAAACTGAGCTTGAGCCTAACATTCCATGATTACTACAGGTTCTATTAAACATTTCGATTCCAGGGCAGTCTTATGGGTGAGCCCACACTGCAGAAGTCAAAATACAGTAAGATTTCCTGGGGTTTGAAGGTACACACACACACACACACACACACACACACCCTGATCAGCCATACCTTCGTCTTTACTCCCCCAACAGGTTATATTAACTTTTGCATCAGGGAGCGTAAGCCCTGATGAGAGGAGAGGGTGCTTGAGATCAGTAGTAGAGTTGCTGCTGGTGTCATGGACTGAGGGTGATGGGACATACCCTGAGAGTAGTACCGGCAGGGAGAGTTTCCCCTACTGTGGCGAGGTGGGAGAGACAATGTAGGAGGTGGGTGGAACGGTGGGCGTGTTCTTTTGGTCCCTGTAGTTAGTTGTAAAGAGGAGAAAACAATGGTTACACAGTCTGATCTGTCAGTACTCTAGAATGACACAGTAGCAGAGGCGAGCACAGCAGCATGACATCAGAGAACACCTTCTCTGTTTAAACGTAATAGCTGGGAGTGGTGGAACCTCAAGAAGCAGCAGCACTATCTGACCAGGTTTTATTAGGTACAATTTAAAGAGATTTACTTTGGAGTCCAAAAGAGATTTGTATTAGTGGCTGCTTGGTGACTGTTTCTCTTGGTAACATCCTAAAAAATGGCGTTGTATTAAAAAGCTTAGAGTTCCAACAGCTCTTTAATTTCTTTTTATCTATGCAGTCCCACTTTCTTGTATTAGTTATTACCTGTGCATGGAACAGATTTCATGCACAGGTAATAAGCAATCAGAATTGAGGATTTTCTTCCCATTTTATAAAAACAGATAACACTTTAAGTAGCGAGTGTATCGATAACAAAAAAAACAAAACACTAAAATACTACAAGAAATGTAAAACAATAAACTGTAAACTAGCCAGAAGTGTAGAGAAGACTTTGGGGCAACTGCTCTCTTCAGTCAGAGAAATAAATATGATGTTAGAGTGCAGTGTGAGCGTGATCAATAGCAGAGCTTGAATTTCATTCCAAATTCCATAATTTGCATAAAATTCTTAAAGCTCTGGTGCTGCTCATTCCAGAAGAACAATTGCTGTTATTAAGCATAAGAGAAGGATTCCTGGGAATTGAAAACTCTATAGTATATGGCTAGCGCTATTGAGGATGGAAATTAGTGGCTTTAAAATGTTGTTGTTGGACAGTTCAAAGGTCAAAAGTTGTTATACTATCGCTCTGACGCCACATCGTTAGTACAGCAACTTTTTAGCCTTGTCCTGCCACCTGATTGGTTTACTTGATGAGGACCCACCGAAACACACAGCAAATATGGCGTGCGATGAAGCAAACGCTGAGCAGTACACCCACATAGTGATATGCAGAGAGCCACACACGGCTTTGTGTCACAAGAAAAAATTACTCACCTTAGTAATGTTGTTTCTTCTAATGGAGTCTTGCTATATTATGACAGTAGCAGCTTGATCCAGCTCTAGAACTGCTCCAGAGGTGAAATGGTTAATACCATTCCAAAATAGAACTTTGAGCACGAGCTCTAAGAAGCAGCTCTATCTGTGTAATTTCAAACCTGAACTGTCAGATCTTTACGAGCAAAACTCACTAAGGTCTGTGTGGAAGCTGTAACCTCACACTAGCCAAATGGCTACCTAAATACTAACAACCATTGCTGGTCCCAACACCCAAGACTCAAGTCAGGGACCAGAACTACTAATACAATTCTAACAACATGAGAATAAAACAACAGTATAATAAAACACACCCCAAACCCCCAAAAGGGAGAACTGCTAAAGGCACAAAATAGTGCCCACACTAGGGTTGCCCGCACTCCCACCCAAGCAGAAGTTCTGAGAGGGGCAGGTTGGGAGGTCATAATATAGCAAGACTCCATTAGAAGAACCAACATTACTAAGGTGAGTAATTTTTTCTTCAAACAACATGAAGTCTTGCTATATTATGACAGTAGCAGACTACACAGCAGTACCTCCATGGAGGAGGGGAGAACCTACTTAGGAATAGGCTCTGAAGCACGGTTGTGCTAAACCGAGCATCCCTCCTGGCCTGGACATCCAGGGAGTAATGCTTGGTGAAAATGTGTACCGCTTTCCAGGTAGCAGCCTGGCATATCTCTAATATAGGGATGTCTCTGGCAGCAGCTAGAGACGCAGCTGTACCCCTGGTAGAGTGAGCCCCAGCCAGGGGGATCTCTGCCCAGTTTCTGATAACAAAATTGGATACAAGAGACAATCCACCTGGCAATTGATCTCTTAGTGGCAGGTTTGCCTTTCCCAACTTCACCATAGGTAAGGAAAAGTTGGAGAGATTCGAACCTGGACCTTTGGTACGCTCTATATAGTAACTAAGAGCTCTCTTAACATCCAGGTTGTGCAACCTCCTCTCACCAGAAGAGGAGTGATCAGTGAAAATACTGAAGGGAGATAGATTGTTAAGATGGAAATCTGAAACCACCTTAGGTAAAACTTCCTATTAGTCCTAAGGACTACCTTATCCCTGTGGAAAGAAATAAAGTCAGTTTCTACTGACAAGGCTTTGCAACTCACTTATGCCTAGCAGAAGTGATAGCCACCAGAAAAACAGTTTTCAAAGTTAGATACTTAAGCTCTGCAGAAAACAGAGGTTCAAAAGGGGCTGCATTAACTGGGCAATACAAACATTAAGGTCCAGGCAGGGGCCGGTTCCCAAAGGGTGGATTAGTATGAGTAATCCCTTAAAAACTTGGAAAACACAGGGTGAGTGGAAAGAGGGATGACTTTCCTGCTGAAACAAAAGCAGATACAGCTGCCAAATGGACTCTCAGGGTAGCTGGTCTGAGACCCAAGGAATTAAGATGGACCATGTAATCTAATACAATGGGCAAATCAGCAGATTCTGGGAAACATTTTCCTAGCACACCAAATGGAAAACCTTTCCATTTAGAACTATAAGTAGCTCCTAGTGGAAGGCTTTCTGAAGCCTTTAGATTTCAAGAACACCTGAGAGAGGTGAAATCAGCAATCTTAACTCCTCAAGAGCCAGGCCTTGAGGTTGAGGGATGTGAGGTCCGGATACCAAACCCTTCCCTGGGCACAAGTTAATAGGTTGTGATTCCTGGGGAGGCAAAGGAAGATGGATTGTCAGTGACAGAAGGAGTGGTACCAGGGCTACCTGGCCCATCCGGGCAATCAGAATCACCCTGCAAGGCTGAGATCTGATTTTGACTAATACTTTGAATAGGAGAGGAAGGGGGAGCATAAGAAACTTCCCCGCCAATCCAGGAGAAGGGCATCCAGGGGACTGAGCCCAGCACTGGAGGCCTGCAACAGAACAGAGGAAGTTGGTGATTGTCTGGGGCTGCAAAAAGATCTATCTGAGGGTGCCCCATCTGGCAAAAGACTGTCCCCAGCACTTGAGGATCCAGGGACCATTCGTGATGGCCCTGGGAAATCCTGCTGAGAGCATCTGCTAGGACGTTGTCCTTCCCTGAAGATGAACTGCTATGAGGAAGTGTTCAGGAATAGGCCAGAGACCACAACTTCATTGCCTCGTGCACAAGGCCAAGACCGAGTGCCCCTGTTCTGTTGATGTACCACATTGTTGTGGTGTTGTCTGTTCTGACTTGTATCACCTTGTTGTGACAGATGCAGAAAATGCTTGAAGAGCTAAAAGACAGCTCTGAGTTCCAGCAAATTGATGTGGAGCAGAGATTCCTGGGGACCACACTCCTGAGTGGAAAGGTCGCCCATGTGGGCTCCCCAACCCAGAAGGGAAGCATCTGTAGTGAGAGTCAAATTGTGAGCAGGGGAAATGAAGGGACCCCCAATCTTAAATTGCTCTGATCCTGCCACCACTGGAGGGCCTGGATCAAGGTTCTAGTCACTGGGACCAACTTGGAAAGGGGGTCTCTCCTCTGAGACCAATAGGTTCTCAAGTGAAACTGAATGTCTCTCATCTGAAATCTTGCTCCTGCACAACAGCTGTGGATGCAGCCATGTGCCCCAGGAGCTGCAGAAAGTGTCTTGCTGGTCGAGAGACCTGCAGAGTGAAGGAGGAGGCCAGAGCCACTAAATTGTCCACCCTTTCTAAGGGAAGAAAAGCTCTGGCTAGCTTTGTGTCCAACTCTGCCCTATAAAGGTGAGTACCTGGACTGGTTCCAGAACCGACTTTGGCAGATTTAGCAGAAAGCCCAGGAGGTGAGAAGCTGCTGGGTGACTTGCAGGTGAGATTTTACCTGTTCTGGGGACTGGCCTACAATGAGCCAATCATCTAGATAGGGAAAACAGCAATCCTTTGCCTCCTTAAGTGGGCCACTGCCACTGCCAGACACTTTGTGAATACCCTTGGGGCAGAGGTGAGGTCAAGGGCATTGCTCTGAACTGGTAATGACCTGAGGGTAGTTCGAATCTGAGATACTTTCGAGGGAGCTTCTGATTAGGATGTGGAAATAGGCATCCTTGAGGTCCAAGGAGGCTAACCAGTCCCTGGCCTTAGGGAGGGTAAAATCATTGCCAGAGTTACCATTTTGAACTTTGGTTTCAAAAGATGCTTGTTCAGATATCTGAGGTCTAATATGGGCCGCCATTCTCCTGTCTTTTTGGGGTAAGGAAGTATCTGAATACAGACCCCTGCCCTGGTGCAGGGAGGAACCCTTTCCACTGCTCTGAGAGCCAAAAGGGTTGAGACCTCTGCTTCTAGAGCAAGGGTTTCTGAAGCACTTACAGGTAGAAAAATCTGGCTCTCAACTTGGGAAACTTTTGAAGCTGAGAATCAGACCCTGGCTTACTACTTCCAGAACCCACTTGTCTGAGGTTAAAGACACCCAGTTCTGACTGAAGTAAGCCAGCCTGCCCCTACTGGTAAAGGAGAATGGGCCCTGGGCACCCCATCAGGGTGCCTGCTTAGCAGGTGCTTTAGGCAGAGGGGTGGAGCAGGCCTGCCCACCCCTCGCCTGCCTCTCTGCCTCTGAAGAAGCCCTCTGAGCATAGGCAGAGGAGGCCTGAGTCTGATAAAAGGCCTGTGAAAAGGCCTACCCCTACCCCTGGGTATGCCTCTGGGGAGTGGCTTCCGCCTCCTTAGCTTGGGCACTTTTGTAAGTAGTCCCATATTCATCCATCTTTTTCATGTAATTCTCTGTCTGCTCCCCAAACAGAGAATTTCCCACCACAGGAAAATCCATAGCCTTAGTCTGGGTATCCTGTGACAGGCTAGTACACCTGAGCCAGGCCAACCTACGAAAAGCTACAGATGTGGCCATGACCCTAGAGGAAACATCATTAACATCCACAGCAGCATGAAACTGTACCTTAGAAGCCTCAATGCCATCAGCAGCCACCTGTTCTAGTTCGCTAGCCAGCTGGCCATGGGCTTGCTTGGCTAATTCCATAACAGTATCCCATCTAGATTTCTGATACCTAGCTACATAAGCCATATAATTTGCTTGCCTGAGTCCCAGAGAGGCTGCCTATATACTGTTTTTTGCCATGGCATCAATCTTCCTGGAATCCTGGTCAGGAGGATGTGAGGCCAGGGAATATTAGTTTATCACAGGCTGCAGCCTGAACTACCCAACATGACTGCATTGCTGAGAAAGGAATTCTGTATCAGGACCTGACAATGTGTAATTTCTGTCCATCTTTTATCTACAGGAGGCACAGAATTAGAGCTTTAAAATTGTTATTGTTTGCTTCCTAAAAGACTTATGCAAAGGAATAGACAATCTCCTAGACTCTGGAATATCCATCATTTCTACAAAATCAGGCTCCTCTTGCTCATCCACAGCTTCTTCCAAGGGAAGCTGGAGGGTTTCAGCAACTTTTTGTAAAACATAAATGAGATGGGGACTCAGATAGCATAGGGGAGATTCTAAAGGTCTGTCTGGGGAAATGTCCGTTCAATGGGCACACCCAGACCTTCCCAGCCACATTCATACTGTTCATAATCATCCTCCCTCCTCTGGTTCATAAAACCCTCAACATCATATTCCTGAACCACTGGAACCAGACGAACCGACCTTTTGTCAGATAGTGGCGGTTCGGACGGAACCTGAGACAGTGACTGGACAATTTGTATGGCTTTTGCTATCTCTGCAGCAGTTGGAGAAGGGATTTTGACTCCAAACCTGCTGACTTTCTTGTTTTCTTTACTGGAACTGGTTCCTCAGAACCAGCTTTTCTTTGCCCGAGAAGTCTCGCCTGGTCAGAGGGAGATTCCCTCCGTTCGGTTGGCACCGAACCGGCTGGCCATCTGGGTCAGCGGACTTTTTGGCCTCTCGCTCCCTGAGCATGCCCAATCTCTTTCCAGGGTGGCTGCAGGGAAATTCTTACATATCTGGCAGTCTGACTGGAGGTGGTCAAACCCCAGACAATAGACATGTGGTGTGTGGTCAGCCTTGGCAAAGGCTTCCCCACAGACATCACAGTGTTGAAACCCAGTGGGCCCGGTTTTTCTTTTGGGTTTCTCAGACATAATGCCAGCCTAACCAGAAAACTTGCCCTTTAAACAGAAAAGTGAAGACAATTTTATCGGTTCCCAACCGTAACATGTATTGGAAAACGTAATAAAACTGCTTTTTAGAACCGATAAGAACCGGAACCGCACTTAAAATGTTAAACTTTAAAATTAATGAGTTTTAAACTCAGCTGATCGGTTCAAAACCGAACCGATAAACTTACAAGTTCCACACAGACAAAACTCTTTAATTACTTACGATTACCACAGACAGAGAGCAGTAGGAGAAATCTCCGAGCGACTGTTCACTGAGGCGGAGTAAAGATCTGACAGTTCAGGTTTGAAATTACACAGATAGAGCTGCTTCTTAGAGCTCTTGCTCAAAGTTCTATTTTGGAATGGTATTAACCATTTCACCTCCGGAGCAGTTCTAGAGCTGGATCAAGCTGCTACTGTCATAATATAGTAAGACTTCATGTTGTTTGAAAACAAAATTACTTTTTTTTTTTAATTTCAAAATGAAACTGTGCAGCCACAGAGGGACAAGGCCACCACAAGCAGTTTTCTTGGACCGACACAACCCAGCTGAGAAGATGGCACAGTGGAGGCGGAGAAGCTGGAGCGAAGCGGGCCAAGAGGCACCAGAAACAAAAAAAAAAAAAGGTAAACATTTAGTAGGCCACTGATTTCTGTCCACAATTAAGTGTAACACATACTTTATAAAACAGTAGATGGGTGACCATCACACTTTAAGCATTATAGTTATCATCTCGGGAGCTGATGACGTTATAGACCTCGAGCCGCTTTCCTGCAGGTTGCAGATGTCATCAACTCCTCGATGGAAACACAGTTTTGTTGTGGATGGTCACCATCCTCCAATATTCTATATTTTGTACCTCCTCTCCTGATATAGGAGGTGGAAGCTGCACTTTGTTGTGAGGTAAAACTGCCAGCTGGGAACCCTCTTCCCTTTTTCCTTCTCTTATATTTTTGTTTAATAGGAAAATAACTAATGGTAAGAAAACGGCAAGTGGGCCCATCTCCAACTGCAGGAATAAAGAAAGAACTGACTCTCCAGAGAAAGGAGAGCTCTGAGGAGTGGCAAGAAGATGCCAGTGTGCTGAAGGCACGATAGGGTGAGCTGCCCAGAGATCCTGGCTCTTACCTGGGCGGGGTTGTGGGCAGGCATATTACTGAATGTTGAAGATATTCTGAAGATCAAAATGAGGGTGAGTATGTAATTTAAAAAACAAACAAACAGATGTTTAATGGTCACCCTAGTGAAAACTCCTATAGTAAATGCAACGATGATACTATTTACCAAAATTTGAATGAAATAGTACCAGAGGTTTGGAACGCTAAGATTCTAAAGACTTTTAACACTAGTGATACTGTGCTGATGGATAGTTGTACAATACCTACTTTGCATGAAATTGTTGGGGATCTCCTTGTTTCAGCACTTATAGTGGGACTGTACTGTAGCATTGTTTAGAAATGTTTTTTTTTTTCCTAACTGTATAGTTATTTATTGTAATGTATATGTTGACCTCAGGACAACTTTTGTTAAACAGGGTTTATAGTTCTAAAAGTTCAAACTTGTTGAAAAATAAAGGTTTTGATCTATCTATCTTATCATATCTTCCAAGAATCAATCTTCACCTTTCAGTCACACCTATGGGTCAGTGTACCAGGCTTTCCCACAACAGGGAAGAAGTTGGCTCACCTTGAGGGAAAAAGTATCCCTCAGCCCTCTAGTAGAGGATAACCAGTGGAGGGCAGGGACCTCACAGGTCCAGTGGGACCCCAGACTGGTCAGGGGCAGGCGGAGTCTCCCTTAGCCTGGGAGCAGGAGGGTGCCCAGACAACTCATGGCTGATCATATGGGAGAAAAAGTGAGTCCTTGGTAATGCGAGTTACGAACCCTCACGCCAGACCACAGACCAGGGGTGCCAACCAGGAGAGACAAGACTGCTGAATGCAGAGTGCAATCCCAACAGCCTGGAAGCTACCTCACTGGCATTGTATGATGCTTCGCTTGGTGCCTTGCCAGTTCCAGGATCTGGGCAGAAAGGCAATGGCCTGCCTGGTTGACTTGCAACCTGGCATGGCAGCTAAGAACTAATGTAGCTTTGCCCACAGGCGCTTGTTGCAAGCTGCCTGATGTGCAGAAAATGTACATCATAGAAGCGGCTGCCATAAAACCTTCCTGCCCCAAGCATCAATCTCCGCAGAGTTGGTGTTGGGGGGGGTATGCACGGCGCTTAGGCACTGAGGGGTCTGCAGCACCAGAATACCAAGGTGGGATATGGGATCCAGTGGAGTACAATCTCTTCACTGGACATCCCTAGGGGCTGGAGAAGGGCATAGGGACGGAGCCAGATATTCCTGGATGCCTCTAAAAAGACCAGGGCCAAGGAGGGATGACACAGGAGTCATCGTTGAACTCCCCAAGGAACCTCAGCACCAATGTAGCAGTACTGCGACCTACAAATGATCCTATATTCAGCTTCTGCAACAGCTCCATCAGAATTACTGGTACTGAGAGTACTGAGCATCAGAAGAAAGGTGGACAGAAAAATCCTCTTCCTCAGATGAGGAGGATGTAGGAGAGAAGGATCTGGATTCAGACAATGGCGGTGCAGATGCCTCAGGCTGAACTGGGCCTAATCTGCCTTAAAGTGGTATTGGTGAAACACACCAGCCACAGACCTGAATTGTTGCCAAATCATGGGCCCCAGGGGACCCCAACACCTGGCAAGGCAGGGAGGGAGGCAGGCAGAGGAGGGAAGGAGGAGGAGTGTGGTGGATGACCAGGCCAGGTCCTCTGCCAGGGCTATGAGTGCTCAAGGGACTTGCCCAGAGAGGGACTTGGCAAACTCGCCCATGTGGCATCGACTAATCTCCGAGGACAAGTCCATATGGTGCCCATGGGGGAACCCCATGTGGAGAAAGTGGAGCCATACAGAGCCCACATGGCATCTCCAGGTCCCCACCAGTGCCAGGGCCAGACAGTTCTGGGGAGACGAGATATCCCAGGCTAGTGCTGGGGTACTCACCAGAGGAACCACCAACACTGGGCAAGGGGCCAACTGCAGGGCCAGTGCCATGCCCAGCCCTCACCAGAGCTGACACTGCCGCCCAGGCCAAGCCCTACCTCCAGGTGAGAGGCACCGCTAGGGTCGGCCCTGAACCTGGCACTACCAGTGGCACCAGAACCAGACCCAGCACTGGGAATGGCATCAGAACCTGAACCAGCACTGCAAATGGATCCAGAACGTGTTCAGGCACTGTCCCCAGTGCCAGTCCGAGGGCAACCCCAGGAGAGACTCCAGGCTCAGAGTCAAGCTCGGAACTGGGCCCAGAATTAATTCCATCATCACCAGCTTCATCCTCAGGCCAATGCTCAATGTTGTCATCCTCCCCAGTCCTCTAGGACACTCAGGTGAAGAGGCAACAATGACCTTGGCATCAAAGAGAGGTTGATTCTGGAACCCACCCTCTTCTGGCACCACAAGCAGTGCCAGAAGGGCGCCCAGTGTTACGCCCAGTGCCACCCTGTGTGCCACCCAGCTCATGGGTACCAGTTTTAGTACAGTGCTCGCTGGTGTAGACCAAGCCTATAGCTTTGGTCTCACCAACTGGGGTGTCCTCTGCCTCAAAAGGCCGACAGACTGGGGTTTGCTCCGCCAGCCTCCGCAGAGAAGGACCACTGTTCACCAGACCCCCAGGACCGCCAACCTTGAGTGAGGTGAGCGCAGGCAAAGCCATGGACTTCCTTTGTACCAGAGTTACTGGGAAGGGGCTCGGAGGAAGAACCTAGGGACCTTTCCTTGGCATCCTTGGTGTGACATCTACCACCAAAGGTGGGGGCTTGCAACCCCACCTCCACCACACTGGAGGGTGCAGTAGTCCATGGAGAAACAGGTGTCACACCCACCCACGTGCCGTGGTCAGTGCCAAAGCAGGTCCAGCATTAATCATGTCATTCCTGGATGGCAATCAGACCCAAACAGAGGCATCAATGCGTGGAGGGCCACCCTTGTCATTCTTGGTCATCTTATCCTCCTCAGGGTTTGACATGATGATGAGGGAAAACACAATGGAAAACAGTAAAACAAAAAAGATTTTGCACCAAACTACACAACAGAAGACAACAAGTAAAAACACAGTGCCACAGAAATTTGGGGGTGAACAGTGTGAACTGAGGAAGTTGTGACAGTTTTGACAACTGAAGTAGCTCCCATGGTGTGCACTAGACAGAGTGAAAAATAGAACTAAGAACGGAGGGGTCCAGCATCAGTTACTGGCCAACCTACATGCATAACATCACTACGCCTGCCTCGTGAGTGGCACCTGTACTGACACTGATCCCTCCTAGGCTGCAAAAGTCTTTGCTCCCATGGGGTCCTAGTGCCTCTGGCTTACACCCATCAGCATGACTGAATGGTGAAGATTGATTCTGGAAGATTTGCATTTAGTACTCCAGCTGCTTTCTCCACTCGTGACAAAACAGAACAGTGGTCAAAGTGCCAGGGCTTTGTTTGTGTTGGTATCCTCTACATTTTTACCAATACATTTGCTCTTACTTTTTGCATGTTTTGTGACCGAAAGATTATTTATTTGATTCTTAGCACCTCAAATGCAATCCATTTCATGGTACAGTACCCAGGGTAGTGGTTAACCAGAGCTTTGTAAAGTGGCAGGACTACTTCCTTTGCTCTGCTGGTCCCCCTTGATGCACCCCAGCATTCTTTAAGCTCTACATGGCAGCAGAACACTGCTTGTTATGCTTTCACCCCAGTGATGTTCTACTAAACTGTAACTCACTTCTGCTTGCCTCTGGCCCCACACCTCTATCCCAGCCCCCCACCCCCACCATGTTCCCACTCTCAGCCCATGAAGCATTCACCTGGTTCTTGTTGACTTTTGCATGTATTATAAAAGGAGTTTATTTATCTAGTGTTTGTTGACGGGAAGGGAGGGCTAGGCAATTCTGATGATGCAGGATCAATACTGAGGAAGGTTTATAAAGCCAACTTTTATTTATTGGATGGGAAATGTTTTTCCTTGCCTGAGTATTTCTCAGTCCCCCAACTCCAGTAGGGTGGTCACCATGGCAGCACCCTGTCCAGAAATGCTGGAAAGCAACTGCTTATGTAGGTGATGTCGGTGCTGTTCCATGGACAGCCAGTAGAGGATGCATGAACAATATTCCATTCTCAGCCCCTCTGCCCCAGGTCACTCCTACCTTCAGGATAAGGGTTCTGCCCATTCATCTTGACAACGAGACATATACACTGTTAGCAAAAGCACAGCAAAAATAAGGCTGCACACCAGGGCTGAGTTGTTATTGATCTAATTTATTAAATACATGGTATAGCATAATAAATAATTCAGGCTCCTGAAGAAGATGCTGATTGCATCAAATACATTAGGGAGTTGTGTTAACTTTTGGTGAGTGTGTTCGGTCTGAGCCTTTTATGCACGGTTTGTTATTCTATACTATGGATTTAATAAATTAAATTATTAACAACTCAGCCCTGGTGTGCAGGCTTTTTTTACTATGCTTTTGGTCTTTTGAGCCAGCACTGAATGATCTGCAGTTTTTGGTGGGGTTTCTCATTTATATTTGCACTGTTATGCTGCACTATTAGTTTTCACATCTGTAATTTACTGTAACATACCATACCTTGCTCCTTTGTTGTACTTCATTGCCTACATCTGCTATTGTTTATGTATTTTGTTATTGCACTGTCAATTATTTCTTCTTACTGTACTCTCCTCCGCACATCTCCCCTAAGGATGCATCTGGAAATGAGCTGGTATCAGCTCAGTGTGTCAATATCTGGTGAAACTTTTGAAATAAATAAATAAAAATAAATGAATAAATATGATAAGAGAGAGAAGGGCTCCAAATTGTGACTCAGCATATCAGGCCTCTTCTCTGGGGTCTGGATTAAGCCTGTTTGTGACAACATTTTTCAGATCTTTTCAAATTAAAAACTTAAGGTTTTCTCTGTCTCCATATTATAAAGAACAGACAGTGAAATGTGAATAAAGGGTTTAACTGGATAACTTAGGGTTTTGTTGACATTGGCAAACCACTACTGACATCAGTGGAACCCCATGATATTGAATATATTGTGGTTCTGTTCTCAAGTTTTCCCACCCATTCTCTTCTATAATTTTTTCTATGAAGTAATTTTCTCCCCAGTACCATTGTTCCAGTCTTCTGGCCTTTGTCCCCAGCAACCTTTCAGACCCAAATGCTACGTACTTCCAATAGATCAAGCCTGCAGGGGTCCATGCAGTGCAGAGTCGGAGAGTGCTAACAGCTGTCATTTAGATCGCTGGTGGGTTTCTCTCCATTTTCTTCCCATTGACCCTAAACACAGGTGTGGCCTCTGATGCAACAGCCAGCTCCCTCACTCACCACTGGGGGCAGCGCCCCCAGACATTTGCTCGACTGCCAGCTCTCAAGTCCATTTTCAAACCTGGATATCAGGCTTGGAAGCGCATGCAGGTGGCCTTCTCCCTATAAGTCAAGAGGTCCTCTGAGGGGTGTCTCTTTAGTGAGAGATCTCGTACAAAGTTTGGGCAAGAGAACAGAGGACTGAATCTGATCTGTTATGTCTGCCCAAACCTACACAAGGACTCTAACATAGGAGACACCACTCATGGCTTTGTGACATTTTATAAATCACTCTACTTAGCGAGAGGTATTTTGGTATTTCAGTCTCAGCACCATGACTATGCATAAACCTAACAATAGCTTGAAACATTTGGGTAAGAACAGAATTTACCTTTCCTGTTGCTTTTCTGCAGAGGGACCTTAGTCCTCATCATGGAACTGATGCTAGAGGGCTCTGCTGGAACCTTCATCCTGGGGGTGAGGATTTCACTCAGCAACACAGCTTCATCCTCTGGCAAAGGCAGTATACAAGAGCAAAGTTTTATTTATTTATGTTATTTAAATATAACTTTGGTTGCTGGGTAAGTGCACTGATCAGAGGGCCGTTAGGCATGACCCAGGCCATAGAAATGGCACAGAAAATTCAATACAGACAAGATAAATAGCAGTTACAGTGAGTTAGCATGTACATGATCAGACACAGTTACAGCTGAGAACTGCAAGCATTCAAAGGTACAGATACAGGCGCACCTTTTCAACAATCATTGACTTAACAGATCCTTACAATCCTCAACCACCTCTCAATTCACCTTTAAACCGGTCCTCCCTGATGACACCCTGTGAGTCTTACTCACCCTGAATCCTAACAAGGTAAGAGCCCAGATGGCTTTGACCCAAAACTTCTTTACCTTTCCACCTACGCTATTGCTCTACCCCGACCCATCTCATGAACTCTCCTGCACGCACATCTGTATCTAAGATTTGGAAGTCTGCCACCATGGTCCCTCTTCCCAAAGGGGAGACTCCTCCAGTACTAGCAATTTCCGCCCTATTTCCTGCTACCTATCCTGGCTAAGGTTCAAGAACACCTCATGCTTGAGCAACTCTCCAACTTCCTTGACTTCTTCTCCTCCTTTTTCACCCCTTTCCAGTCTGACTTCCATAAACTACTACACTACCACATTCCTCCTCCGGCTCACTAACTCCATCCTCACAGGGATGGACTAGGGATGCATCACCTCAACTAGGGTTGTCAGAACCCTCTGAAGTTCTGGGTTCTAGTTCTAGTCTAGAACTTTTGAAAAGTTCTAGTGTTCTAATCTTTTTAGAACTTTTAGAACTCGAACCCTATTTTTTATTGTGCTGCCAGTAACAAAGATAGTAATAAAATACATGTAAAGGAAAAACTGTTCAAAATAAGGGGAAGAGAAATTATCTTGTGTGACATTGATAGGAATACAACTAGGTTTATCTATAGTTTCTTCTGTTTGCTAAAGTCAGCAACTTAATACGTAGCAGGCCCACCCACCCACCCATATGTTAAAGTTTTCCTGCTGCAGCTGCATCATAGTTCCTTAGTGAAAGAAAGAGGCACATTAGCCATTTATGTACTCAGCTATATATACTATCGTCATGAATTAGGAGAAAAATAACTGATATTACCTAATTTCAGCTATTTGCTGCTTTCTGTTTTAAATGAGTGAATCAAAAGTTGCTATGTTTAAAAGAAAGCTTTTATAACAAAGTCAAGCCAAGTACTACAGCAGCAACATGTGGAACTGTTACAAAACATATTATGTCATAACATATTCAGTCAAGACATTGGAATAAAAAATATTTGCAGAAACCACAAGAAGGCTGCTCCAATCCTAAGTTGTGCCTGTGTGAAAGCTGAGCACCAAGTACAAAAGACCAGCACCAACACTTCCAAAAATATGCTATATTTGTGCGTTTTGGCAGTAGCATCACAGTACAGAAACGCCATGCCGGGACAAAACAGTTTAAACAGACAAAAGGACCTTTTGTCTGTTTAAACTGTTTTGTCCTGCATGGCTTTCTGTACTGTGATGCTATCAGTTAAAACGCATAAATACAGTATATTTTTGGAAGTGTTGGTGCTGTGTCTTTTGTTCTTAATAAAAAATATGCCAGTCATTGTTGCTGGCAAATGCATGCAATTTTCTAAGGTAATGCATACATATACCAACATTTTTGTTGGCAAATTGAAGTAATATATAAAAAATTCTAAGATGATGCATTTTTGCAGCTGATACTTCAATAAAATCTGTATTTCAGTCACATAAATAAAAACAGTGGTTCCTCACCACATACTAATTTACTAAGGAACATTTATGTAGCTGCAGCAGTTGGCATGTGATGTTTAAGGGACAGCGTCTGTCAACCCCATTATGTATCAAATTATCACTACTTATAAAGCAAAAACACTATGATATGTCATATTCTGTGAAAACTGCTGATGCAGATTTTCTTTTATTTCTGATTCCTTTATTCTTTTTAAAGGGGACAGGACAATTGTGCTAGGTGGCAGCAGTTTGCAATGTATTTAATAAGAATATATATTATGTGTACAGTAGGTTCGGTCTGTCATTTTTTTCCTCACCATCCCCAGCTGATCACGAATCTGTAAATGAAAGAACTAAAACAACACCCACCTTTCACCCCATCACCCATTCCACTTTTCTTCCACCACCCTCATCTGTGCAGTAGCACCCATGCCACCCCTTACACCCATGTTAAAACCAACCCACAACCCTCACCCATGTACTAGCATCCATTTTTCGTTTATGGCTAACATTTCTGTAATTGAAAAATAATAAACAGCTACCAATTAGAACTCATTGTTTTGTCCTCTTTAAAATTGAAAAATAGACTGCCTCCTGTCCCAGCCCATGCTGATGCACCACAAAGTCACAGAAGGTAAATCCAAAAATATATGTTTGCACTTTAACTATAAATAATATGATACAGAAAGGATTGACGTGACAGTGTCCCTTTTATGCCAAATTTGGGCCTGTTCCACTGATGTTAAAATTGCCTGTATATAAAACTTGTTGACTTTAGTTTAGACCCTAGCTACAAAGAAGTTTGCCATGAAATGGTGAAAGTTTTGGGGTATATAGTCCAAGGTAGTAGATCGAGAAAGGAGAGAGACGACAACCAAAGTCATCACAGTCTGTAAAGTTTCCTTTTGGTGCAGAGACTCGTCCCACACAGTATTTTTACCAGCCACCACCATCTGAGTTGTCATCATCACCATCAACATCCACAACATCAATCACTTCAGGATCAGTTTGTATACTCTTGTAGGATACAAAATCTTGACTTATTAACTTTAATAAAAGTTAACGGTGTACATTTTCTGGCAGCAACTATTTCTGGTGTCTGTCACAATATTGCCAGCTGTACTAAACATGCTCTGAAGAGACACTTGTTGCAGGACAACCAAGATATTTACAGGCTTCATCATACAGCTCTGTCCAAATTGACTTTTTGATCTCCAGTATTCAAAAGGGCATGCATCAATAGGAATAGGCAGTTCTTGCAGGTAACTGTCTTCCATGTTGGACAGAGACTGCTCAGAAGAGGAATCAGCAGAAGCAGCTGGTATGGCAGCAATTTGGGAAAGGTTTTGCCACAGATTTAGCTTGCTACTAAGGGCTGAAGAAGTGGCAGTTGTGGAACAACTACTGTTAATGTTTGGTGACTTTTCCAGTTCTGTATCCCTTTGTGAAGATGAACCTGCATGTTGTGGTGATGACAACCTGATGGTACTGTGCGTGTCTGTGTTTGACTCCTGTGAGTGCTGCAGCTCATCTAGCAACATACATTTGTACTGCTCTATATCATCTGTTTTTGGAAGATGTATAGCCTTGAACCTGGGATCTAAGAGAGTTGCAAGGATGTAGTGTCTTGATTTCGTCATTGCAACTAATTTGTCATTGGTTTTGGCTCGCCATTCTCTTTATGAGATTCCCATGATATAGGCGACATGTTGTCTGCGCTTCAGATCTGTCTTTTTTCATTTGTAGATTTAGAACACTAAGATGATGTGAAATGAGCATTATGAGTGGGATAACCTGACTCACAGATGCACCTTCAGAAGACATGTCCCTTGTAGCTGTCTCAAAGGAGCTAGGATACAGCACACTGTCTCCATTAATTTCCACTGCAGCACAGACAGCATAATGCCATCTCCAATAATGTAATTGGAGCAGTACTCATATACAGCTTGCTTTTTGCTCCAAGAGGCGCTGCAGCATATAAAGCATTGAGTTCCAACGAGTGGAAACATTTTGAATCAGCTTTGCTGGGGCAGCTTGTGTTTTTGCAGTTCGGACAATGTCCGTATAGCCTTGGTTGAATGTGAAAAGTGAGTCACAATTTTTTTGCAAACAGCAATCCTTACCATCCACTTGTGTTTCGTTGTAGAAATCCCGTGACAATTAAGTGTAAGCATAATGTGCAAAGCAAGAAGCATGCAGAAATCCTCCATCCTGTATTGCTTTTAAGATGTTGGCTCCATTGTCACTTACTATGAAGCCACATTTTAGACCGTGAGAATAAACCCATTCGTCAAGGAGGTCATTTAGTTCCTGCAAGATGTTTGCAGCAGTATGACTTTGCCCAAACTTCTTTATATGCAGCAGCGCCATCTTTGGGGTGTCTTTGTTTTGAAGAAGCACAAGAAAACTTGACCCAATGAGCGGTAAGGGACATGTAATCTATGTTTTGAGTGCTGGTCCACATATCTGTTGTGACATGAATAACCCCACCCTCTGCAGTTTTAAGTGCAAGCATCACTGTCGCTTTTAAAGCCTGATAAATGTTTGGTATTTCAACATAGGAAAAGTACCTTCGATGAGGAACATTGTAACGAGGCTCTGCTAATGTCATGA
This sequence comes from Neoceratodus forsteri, assembly GCA_016271365.2. Taxonomy (NCBI): domain Eukaryota; kingdom Metazoa; phylum Chordata; order Ceratodontiformes; family Ceratodontidae; genus Neoceratodus; species Neoceratodus forsteri. The sequence continues at coordinate 1,026,466,118 of CM057451.1, read as the reverse complement.
GCTCCTAAAATCCTCATGATCTACCAAAGAGTATGGGAGAAGGGCTCGCTAACAGTTCACCAATTCGGTGATTAAGATGAAGGGTCTTTGGATGATTTCTAGTAAAGGTATTCTTCCTTTCAAATGCCTGAGACAGTGTTAGCTGTTTGCAACATGTCCCTGCTGGTTTATTATACACCGTGCTTCGATGGTCAGATGGACGCAGAGATGGTGGACTAGGACTTATACATTCAGTGCCATCACTAGATGTGCAACTGGTACTAATGGTGCTGGCATTGGTGGTAACAGTGATCCTAGGGCTGGCAGTGGTTCTGCCTGCATCAAGTTCAGACAATTCAGTATCCATTTCAGATTCCTGATCCTGACCCTTCTCACGCAGGTCTGAAGATGGAGGACATGGGTTTTGGTTTTGATGATCAAGCAAACCGAATGCTTTTTCAGATGGCGTTTAAGAGCTGTAGTGCCAAGGCATGACACAACTTTACCATGGCTTACACTCTGTTTACACAGGGAACAAATTGCTCTGCATGGATCAGTTTTACTGACTGAGAAATAATTCCACACCTCAGATGTGACAGATTTTGTTCGAGTGCTAGGAAGATAGCTAAAGACTGTTTGTGTCTTTTCACCTGTCCTAACAGAACCTGGGACATGCTCCTTGGTGCTAGAAGAGTGGACAGAAGACTCTGATGGATTTTCATTGCTGGCCAACACAGAAGTGGTGGATTCAATGGATATGTCCTTTTCATTGCCAACAGTGCTGGATGTATTTGCAAGTGCACTACCTGATTCATTGTCAGCAGACTTGCTCATTTCACTTTGTTGAGGAAGTAATGATTTGTCACGAGACACAACAGTGTGGGACTAAGACAAAGAGCTACTGTCTGAGTCAGAGAGGGACTCACTGTCACTTGCATTATTGCTGCTAGTCACAGGGATCTTAACGGCATGAATGGCATACCTTATGGTGCCTCTCCTGTGACCCCAGCAGCTGTACAGGTTTTCTTAAAGGTCCCCTTTACCACACTTCACTGTTGCTCTTTTGCTGTTTGTTGAATTTTATCACGTGAAACATTTTGGTTATTTCTGTTAGCACCAGCAGGATTACCACTACCACCAACACCTGCTCCAACACCAGCACTAAATGCTTCATCTATGTTGGTGTCAGCATAACAGATAGTAAGTACCAGTACTACCAGTCCAGTATACTGCAGTGAACACACCAGCACCCAAACAATTCCTGTGTAACAAAGCAATGTGATCTGTAATCGCTGGCTACAACTCCAAAATTTTATTTTGGTTGTGTGACACTGTGATACGTGGACTGAAAGTAATTGAAGAATATGACAGTTTGCAACTAAAGGATCCCAGGTTCAAGCTTACAGAATGATTGGGCTGCTGGGCATAGGCATACATAGCAATCAAAGGCACACAGCAGTAGGGTGATGGGCTGACCACAGGAGACGGAGTCACACGCAACCCAGGGAATGAGAATTATATTTCTACGTTTCTGTCATGTAAGGTTAATGCCACCACACAACTGGCCACTGGGCTTCTCTCAACACACACACTGGGTAGGGTACAGTGCAGTCAAAGGGCACACAGCAGCAGGGTGATGGGCTGACCGATCACAGGAGACGGAGTCACATACGCAAACCAGGGAATGAGAATTATATTTCTACGTTTCTGTCATGTAAGGTTAATGCCACACACACACACTAGGGTTCAGAAAGATTTATTTGCCTTTTTTGCCCCCCACGCTTCTGTCATGTAAGGTTAATGCCACCACACAACTGGCCACTGGGCTTCTCTCTGTAACACACACTGGGTAGGGTACAGTATGCACACACTGGGCTTCTGTCTGTGACACACACACACACTAGGGTTCAGAAACTTCAGAAAGATTTATTTGCCTTTTTTGCCCCCCACGTTTCTGTCATGTAAGGTTAATGCCACCACACAACTGGCCACTGGGCTTTCTCTGTAACACACACTGGGTAGGGTACAGTACACACACACTGGGCTTCTCTCTGTGACACACACACACACTAGGGTTCAGAAAGATTTATTTGCCTTTTTTGCCCCCACGTTTCTGTCATGTAAGGTTAATGCCACCACACAACTGGCCACTGGGCTTCTCTCTGTAACACACACTGGGTAGGGTACAGTACACACACACTGGGCTTCTCTCAGTGACACACACACACACTAGGGTTCAGAAAGATTTATTTGCCTTTTTGCCCCCCCGTTTCTGTCATGTAAGGTTAATGCCACCACACAACTGGCCACTGGGCTTCTCTCTGTAACACACTGGGTAGGGTACAGTACAGTGCAGTCAAGGGGCACACACTGGGCTTCTCTCTGTGACACACACACTAGGGTTCAGACTTATTTAGATTTATGATTTATTTGCCTTTTTTTCCCCTTGTATGCTTGTTGCTGGCAGCTGCTGAGTATGCAGTGTGCTGCAGTTTCAAATAATCACACTTCACAAAGGTTCTTTTCTCTCCGAGTCCTCCTCCAGTCCTCCTCCTGATAGTGGTCTCTCATCAATCCCTCCCTATTCCCCCACTCCCCCAATCTTGATTAATCCTCCAGAGTCCCGATTCCCTCCTTCTGTCCTGAACCGCCCTAGTACTCCCACCCCGTCTCCCAGTCCCCCGATTTTTAGCTTTTTTCTTGTTCTCGCCAGTCTCACAGGAGAAGAAGTGGCCACGACTGCTGGACAAAAGTAGCGGACGCGCTAACTGCTTTTGCTACAGTTTAGTGGGCTGCTGGTGCTGCCTGCTGCTGCTGCTCTCTCTGCGATGATCCTCAGTCAAATGGCGCTCCTCCTCGTGGCGCATCTCTTTAATACCCCACAGATCCCGCGGCTCGCGTTGCTTACTTCGACCCCGTCGTCCTCGGCGTCTCATGATGATTCAACCCTTTGCAAACCATTCAGTGTTCGAGTTCTAAGTTAGAACTCGAACACCAGGTTCGAGGAGGGTTCGAATCTTACCGAACTAGTTCTGACAACCCTAACCTCAACCATATTTGTTGACCTGGTCAAAGCCTTCGACACTGTCGTCCACACCCTTCTCCTCCACAAGCTGACAGCGCCGGCCTCTCCGACGCAGTCACTGACTGGTTCTGGTCATACCTCACTGGCCAGTCCCAATCTGTCAGAATCGGTGATTCGACCCCCCAACAATCAACACAGGCGTACCCCAAGGCTCAATACTTGGACCTATTCTGTTTTCCATTTTCCGAATAATCTCCCTGACATCTGCTCGTCTGCAAGCATACATATGCATGCAGATGACACTGTTATTCTCATCTTGGGGCTCCCAGCCAAGTGACTACCAGTCTGCAGTGGACTTTAACAGTGTCCAGCACTGGTTTAGTGCCAACCAACTCTCTTTGAATGTCAAAGAAAGGTCTCCATGACTTTTGGCACCTGACAAAACTGTCCAAAATTGACTCCCCCAACTTTCACACTCTGTCAGGTATTAAACTGACGACGCCCCTCATTTAAGTACCTTGGCTACGACTACACAGACATCTAGACTACAGTGTACATGTAGATGCCATCCACAAAAACTCCTCCCTAAGCTCGGTGCCCTGTACAGACACGGCAGCTGCCTGCCCATGCAAGCCATGCATGAAATTGTTCAAAAGATGATTCTCCCTATCTTCGACTTTGGGGACATTGTCTACAACTCTGCACCTAAGACCACCCTAGCCAGACTGGATACCTCAATTCCTTTGGCCGTTTTGTCCTTGGCTGTCCCTCTCTTACTCACCACTGCCATCTTTATATTTCACTCTCCTTCCCTCACTGCCAGGTGCCTGTCCCATACCGTCAACTTAATAGGTAGGTTCTGGCTTGGCACTCTACCATATTACCTATCCTCTCTCCTGTCAATCCCCCACCCTCCAGCTACGTGTTTCAATCCTCTACTCACAGAACGCCTCCCATGGCGGCGTACCACATCTGGTTGCAAAAGCCTTCCATACTTATTCCACAGCTCCTGGAAGTCTCTCCCTTTGAACTTCATTCTGCCCTTTCCACTGATCCTCACAATCCTCCTTCAGAAACATTCAGCACACTGCTGCAACTGCAACTAACCCCCTGCATACCATCCCATAAATAACTCCTACTCTGCAACACATTCCCCAACATACACTTCCCTATCTCAGCCTACCTCCCCACCACTCTAGCGTCCCACCACCTCTACCTCAATTTACACTAGCCCTCTGACTCTCCCTCCCCCTCCCCACTAGTCCAACCCCACTATCCCTTGCCAGTTACTCATCCCTTTCCTCTGCCAGCCCTCATCCCTTGCTAGGGTACCCTGCTTCTTGAGGGACATAGGCTCTGGCTTCCCTTTCCTCAATCTTCCCTCAACTCCTCCTTATCCTATACCCATCTCACCCTACCCCTATCCCCCCGACCACCTTTAGTTTCTTCTGCAGCTCCCTTTCCTCTTGCAGGGTTTTCTGCACCCTGAAGGGACAATGGTACTGGCTTCCTATCCCTCTCCTCTTTACCAACTCCACTTTCTTCTGACAGTGCCACAGTCCCTTGCAGGATTCTCTGCATCCTGAAGGGGTGAAGCACTGGCTTCTCTTCCCTCAATCTACCCGTAATTCCTCTATTACTTCACTATACTCTCCCAAGTAACACTGCCCATAGTTACTGTCCCTATATTCTTCTCCACCTTTCTACGGCCGCTCCCTCATCCCTTACTGGGCTCAGCACCCTAGGGGAGAAGACCCTGGCTTCCACCTCCCCAAGCTTTAATTACATTCAGATCTGGCAGTTAGCACTTGGCTACTATACCTCAACCTACAGCACTTACAGTAGCAAGGCCTACATTCAGTCTCTTCCCATTGTGCTAAAACTGGTTTATCACCTGGTATAAGTCGAATGCTATATTCAAAATCATTTGCTGCTCTGCTGTCCTTAAGCATGTATTTATCTTATGTTCATGCATTTACCTGGTCTGTAACTGTAATGTATATGTAAAGATTGCTGCTTTGATCACCATAAGTCTATGATTTAACTTATGCTCATGCTTTTATTACCTGGTCTATAACTGAAATGTATGTAACTCCCTACAAATGGGGTTCCGAAAGGTCTTCCATGAGCTAGCCTAAATGCTCGCTGCCGTTGGTGTTTGGCGCTATAGCTGTTTAAATGTATTGTCAGTGAGTGCCTGTGGCCTCCATGCACTGTCGCTTTAAGAGCTGCTAGTTGCAGTGATAGTAATCTGGAAAGGGGGCAGAGTGTTGGCATGCTCGAGCCTCGCCGAGTGCCAGAAAATAGCTCCGTTTCTGCCATTGCTAATTGTGCAGAGAGAGCCTTGTTGGAAAAAGTAATCATTTGCTGAGGACAATTCAGAGCGTTAATGATAATGTCGTTTGTTCTAACCTGTCTTCTTTGCAGCAAGAACTGTTCTGATTGTGTCCACCATTTGGTCCCGAACTCCCGAATTGGACCAATCAGTAATAGGGACTCTAAAATGGATCCTGCTCATAGGGGCTGTATGGACCCAAACCTGTGGGGATTGTAGTTTTGGACTGTTGGCGCCTTTGCTACTGAAGGGGAGCTCTTTGTTGTGATTGACAGTTATGCTGACCAGTTGAACCATTTGGATCTGAGGGAAATACCACGAGCTGTCTGCTGGCAAGCCAGATCGAAGGAGAAAGTTAAGAGAGAAACAGCTCATGAGAGGCGAGCAAGCGTCGATGAGTTTTCGAACGGGAGAGCTGTGGGCAGGCCTGTTTTCCGCCTGCACGTCCATTGCCTGCTAGAGAGGGAGAGAAAGAGAGAGTTGTTATTCGAACTAAATCTGAGCCTGGTGAACCCAGCCAGCTTCTGAGGGTGAGCACGCTTTACTTGAGGAGGACTGAAGATTGTGCTGAATGCGATTGGTCCACCAGAAACCCCTTTGTTTCCTCAAATACTCTGTGGGGTGCAGAGAACATTGCGATTGTGACCAGGGGTGCTATGCCTGGTACAGTAAGCTTCTTCTTATACATATAAATGTGCTGTGACTTGGAAGGGGTCGCGATCTATTTCCCTGGTGCAAACTGTGTGCTGAGGGTTGGAAGCTGTACCCAGCTTGAACAAACTGAATCCACTGTTATCTTCATGCAGCTGGGCCTTGCCACGAGGGCCCCTGCATCCCACCCTGCTGCACAGAGAAAAGCCATCAACGAGAGACCGCAATGGATCAGCCCCTGCTCCACATCTGAACAGGAACGACGCTGGTAAATCGTGTGGGCCCTGCTTCTCCTGGCAATCCAGAGAATTCATCTGCCGTCCTCAATCTTCGTCCCTCCTGTGTCCAGCCTTAGGTATCATGAGTAACCAGCAGGGTAGCTCCTGTAACTATCCTTTAATCTAAAGTGTGCCATCTGATTGTTGTGTTGTTTCTTTCTTTCACGAACTGAGTCATCTGGTCTCGACTACACAAGTGTGTTGTGTGAGTTGTTTTTCCATCACAGGCTCCAACCAGCTGCTACGCAGCCAACCCTGGGCAACGGTCCCGCTAACCCACCTCCCATTCACCTGAGTACCCAGAAGTGTGACTGTGTTAGGGACTCTGACTGGAAGCACAACTGTGTGACTGATAGAGAAAGTAAACTAATTAACCTGATTGAACCCCTCCTTGTTCAGATCACCCTGAATAAATCAGATCTATTTTTCTGCATTTTAACCAGTCAGTGGGTCCTGTTTGTGCCTGAAATATTGTACTGTTGCCATTTGCTCTGCCTAACCTTGTTTAACAGGGGTCCCCAGGGTCGAACTGGAGAAACCAGCCCTGGTGGTAAGTGCATACTGTGTGAGTATTTGCAAAGCATATCAGGGGTACTGTAAAAGTAATTGTTGTGTACTGTGTGGGCCACTAGCAGGGAAAAGAGGGGGTTACAGTGTCCCGGAGGTCTGTGCCCAGGCTAGTTCGACTACCACAAAGAAACATAGAGGTTGATGGCAGATAAGGACCAGAAACCCATCCAGTCTGCCCATTTATTTTTCTACCTTATAAATGTGCCATCGGCCTTTGCTCTGTCAGTGGCCTATCTATTCATACTCACCTGTATTGCTCCCTTATGCCTATCCCATGCCTGTTTGAAGCCCTGCACTGTATTCATAGCCACCACTTCCTGAGGTAGGCTGTTCCATGCATCCACCACTCTTTCTGTGAAAAGAATTTCTCATTCCCCTTAATCAGCCTCCCTCTAATCTCATGATGTGTCCTCTTGTCCTGCTATTTTTCTTATATTTGAACATGTTAGACTCTTTCACCTTGTTAATGCTCTTACGGTGTTTGAATGTTTCGATCATATCACCTCTCTCCTCCTTTGCTCAAGGGTATACATATTGAGCTTCATTAATCTGTCCTCATATGTTTTCTGATGCAGTCCCTGCACCATTTTGGTTGCCCTTCTCTGGACTGCCTCAATTTGGTTAATGTCCTTGTGAAGGTGTGGCCTCCAGTACTGCACGCAGTACTCCAGATGGGGCCTAACCAGTGTCTTGTAAAGAGGGATTATTACCTCCTCTTACGACTTGTGATACCTCTACTAATACAACCTAATATCCCCTAGCCTTACCTACTGCTTTAGAGGTCTGCTTGGATGATTTCAGGTCATCGGTGATGATGATGCCCAAGTCTCTTTCTTCCTTTGTGACTGCCAGCAACTCCCTCCCAGCCTATAGGTGGCTTCAGGGTTCTTTTCCCTATGTGCATGATCTTGCACTTTTTACATTAAAACCCAGTAGCTACTCTTCTGACCATTTTGCTAGTTTATCCAGATCTCTTCTCATTCTGCCCACCCCATCTGGATCATCTACTCTGTTGCAGATCTTGGTGTCATCTGCAAACAGACACGCCTTACCCTCTAGTCCATCTGCAATGTCATTAATGAAGATATTGAAGAGGACTGGCCCCAGGACTGATCCCTGAGGTACCCCACTTGTGACTTGCATCTCTTCTGACTGTATACCATTTACCACCACTTTCTGTTTTCTGCCCGTCAACCAGTTTGCTACCCAGTTAACCAACTTCTGACCCACCCCAAGCCTACCAGCTTATTTATCAATCTTCTATGTGGAACAGTGTCAAAAGCTTTGCTGAAGTCAAGGTAGGCGACATCAACTGATCCCCTTGGTCCACCACTCTGGTTACCCAGTCAAAGAAATCTATGAGATTAGTTTGACAGGACCTTCCTTTGTAAACCCATGTGGTCTTGGATCCTGCCCCTATGGATTCCAGGTGTTGCACTATCCTTTCCTTAAGAAGTGCCTCCATAATCTTGCCCACTACTGAGGTAAGACTGACTGGTCTGTAGTTCCCTGCCTCCTCCCTGCTACCACTCTTGTGGGCGGGATCACATGAGCCCTTCTCCAGTCTTCTGGGACCTCTCCTGTGCTCAGAGACTCACTAAACAGTTCTGCTAATGGCTCTGCTAGTTCCACCCTTAGCTCCTTGTACACTGGGATGTATGCCATCAGGTCCCATTGCCTTGTCCACCCTGAGCTTAGCGAGCTCTTGTAGGACCCTTTCTTTTGTGAAGGGAGTAGTGTTCACCCCGTGTCTATGGTGCTGAGCTGTGGGCCCTGCCCTACCTTCTCTTCAGTAAATACTGAGCAAAAGTATCTATTTAGGATAGATGCTTTTACAGGGTCCTCCTCCTCACATGCCTCCTTTTCTCCTTTGAGCTTAGCAATAGCCCTCTGGACTTTCTCCTTTCACTAATGTATCTATAGAAAGTCTTGCCACCTTCTTTACTGTTCGTGCTAGTGTTTCCTCAGTTTGGGACTTTGCCTGCCTTACTGCCTTCCCTGCTTCCCTTAGGGCAGTTTGGTATGCCTCTTCATCCCGTTGTGTTCCCTTATATTTCCTGAAGGCCAGCCTTTTGGCTCTGACCTTTTCTGCTACTGTATTTGAGAACCAAAGTGGTTTCCTTCTTCTTTGCACTTCCTTTTCTGTCTAACACAATGGGATGTTCTTCAAGTATTGCATCCTTAATGCTTGCCCACTTTGCCTGTACCCCTCACCTGTGTTTCTTTTGCCAGGGCTAGTTTAACTTTGTTGGTCATCTTATCAAAGTCAGGCTCTCTAAAGTTCCATATTTTTGCCTTGGAATGGGATGATTTAGATGCAGTGGCCAAATTGAACCATACCATGTGATGGTCACTGGCCCCAGGTGACCTACCTGGAGATCTGTGATCCCTTCCTGTTAGTCAGTACTAGATCTAGGATAGCCCTGTCTCTTGTGGGTTGTTGTACCAGTTGTTTGAGGCCCTCCCTGCAGGGAATCCACCATGTGTCTAGTTCTGGCAGATGTTCCTGCTGGTATTGACCAATCTGTATCCGGCATGTTGAAGTCTCCCATTATCAGAACCTCCCTTTAGCTGTCATGTTTTGTATATCTTTTAACAGTAATGTGTCTATGTCCTCCCCTGGTCTGGGGACCTGTAGACAACCCCAGTTCTTATGGCTGTCCCATTTCCTGTTTCCAGGGTGACCCACAGTTCTTCTGGCTCCTTATGTGTATTCTAAATTTCTGTAGCTTTGATATTTTCATTGACATACAAGGCCTCTCCACCCCCCTTTTGCACCTCGGTCTCTTCTGAACAGTACATAGCCAGGCACTGAAGTCTCCCAAGTGTGGTTACTGGTAAACCATGTCTTACTAATTGCTACTATGTCCAGTTTAGCCTCTGACATTATTGCCTGTAGGTCTGGGATCTTATTTCCCAGGCCTGACCTCTGGGTGGAGGGACCCATTTTAGAACTCAGGCCCTTAACCTGCTACTAGCCCAGCAGGCAGGGGTAGTAGCCCTTGGGATAGCGCCACCTAGGGGTTACATCTTGGAGACACTGCTGGGATTAGCGTCCTCTAGTGGCCAAGGGAGGGAATTACTCTGATATGTTCAGCTTTGGTGAGAGAATGGAGGATTTTGCTACGCCCAAGCTCAAAATTGCCCCCATAAGCTGTTAGTGCATCGAATGATGGGGTGGAGTGAGGCTGCGGGGTTAGATCCCGACAGGACCTCCTGTTACTGGATGTCCCATTAGGGACTACTAATGCTGATATCACATTAGCTGTGGAACATGCCAAAGGTTTGGAAAAGTTGAAGTGAAGGGAGGGCAGACTATGATAGTTTTACTCTCCTGTAGTTCCCCAACAGAGCCAGAGAAGGTACCCCTTTTATCCTGCCGGAAGGGACCCAGAAGGGTGGATTGTCATTCACCTGCATAGTGATCCGGCTACCCTGGGTAGGTGGGTCCCCAGCATAGAGAGGTTTAAGGACAAATTGCTCAAGCTATTAGCGCCTGGAGGACAAACTGCTCAAGAGCTAGTAAAGGTGCTAGACCTTTCCAAGAAACACAGGCCCTGCAGTCCCGGCCACATCTCCTGCTTCTCCCTAGAGTTCCCCTGTAGCCCCCTCCCTATAGTAATTCCATGGTGCACTTGGACTCGTACTGTAAACTCCGACTTTTTCAGGCACAGTCTCAGTGCATTGAGGGAGGATAATCTGGAACGTGGATGAATTATGCTACCCCTAGTAAAGGAATGGCAGTGTTCAGAGTGGGAAAGAGGAAGAGACTTATGGAGAGCTTAAGGGGTCCTGCACTGGAGGCCATCCATTTCTTGCAGGCCACTAGCCCAAAGGCTACTGCACTGAATACCTCTCTGCACTGGAAGGAGTGTTCGGCAGCTCTGAGTTAGGGGATGATTTGCTGTGGAAATTCAAGTCTGCTAAACAATGGAAAATGAGAGGTTGTCTGCATTTGTTACCAGAATCGAGAGGGCTCTGCAGAGGGCCCACCGAAAAGGAGGGGTGCCGGCTAAAGAACTGAACCAGGTCAGACTGGGCCATAAATCCATGCTTTATATGCTTTTGTGTAAACTGCTTCTGTATTATTGGTGTACTCAGTTAGTACGATGTAATCTCCCATTACCCGCCTCCCAGGTCATACCGGAGACGAGCAACTTGTTGTTCAGTGTACCTTACCTAGTGAAACTTTTCAATAAATAAATAAATATTCTAAAATCAGCTAGATACTCCAGTGTGATGGTGTTAAAACTCAAGCTACAAGACAGGAAAGCTAATCCTCCTGAGTACTGTCATCTTATGAAAGAGATTCGTGAAACAGAGAATGATGAAGAGGGCTGGGAGCCCTACGCTGGGGTAGTTGATACCTGCCAGACCCTGGAGAGGAGTGGCACAGATGAGGCACAGCAGCAGCTGAGAGAACTAATCAGAGAATTGACAGAGGCAGCCAGAGAACCTGACCTGCATCAGGCAGCCCCAGAGACTAAAAGTGGAGTGGGAGTGCATGTTGTTTCTCCAGAACCCCGGACTTAGGGTAACCTATTGGAAGAAGTACAAGAGTTGAGAGCCCTGGTGGGGGACTTGCTGCGAACCACACAAACCCCCAACCCTGGTGGAAATCCGGAGGATCAAGGACCCAAAACATGAGCCAAAGATGAGCTGCCCAATGCCCTGTGGTGCACAAACCAGGAGATGACTCTTAAACTCCTCGAGACCCTAGAAAACCTACTTTTACTATCATTGCGGGAGGATGGACACACCTGTTTCTTCTGCCATTCACCAGAGAATTTGAAGAGGTCACCACCAGGTTATTAGCTGTAATTGATGAAATAACAACCGCCATCCGATGGGGCTGTTAGAAAAGTTACTCTTCAAAGGTCACCGCCAGATTGATGCATAAGTCTGCGCCACCTGAATGATCCAAGGTGGTGGGTCCTCAATGGAGACAACTGTAAAGGTGAATGGAGTGTCCTCCAGGGCTGTGTTGACAGTGTAACCCCCTGCAAATGGGGGTTCCCAAAAGACTTCCAGGAGCTTGCTTGAATGCTCCAAGCCTGAATGGTGTTTGGCGTTCTAAGCCATTTATCAGTGAGTGTTTTAGAACCTCTGGTACTGTCTCTTTAAGAGCTGTCTGCTTGCAGACATAATTAGTTTGTATGGGGACTGTGTGTTTCTTTGATTGAGTACCACTCAAGCTGCTGCCAATTCACTCCATTTTTGCAGTCACTAGAGTGCAAAGGAACCTATCTGAAAGATATAACTGTTTGCCAGAAATCATTTACAGTAATAATGAAATTACAGTTTGTCTAACCTGCTTTCTTTGCAGTCAGAACAGTGTCTGCCTAGTTCCCCATTCTGGTTTTGAACTGCTGAACTGGACCAATCAGTGTGGGGTAAGCTAGCTCTAAAATGGTGCCTTGGACGAATCAGAACTTTGACTCATAATCTGAGCCAGCCACAAGAGGATTGTATAGGCAGTGACTCTGGGAGATGTAGTTTAGACTTCAGTGCCTTTTTGGACCAACAGCAGCAGTCTATTGTGAGTGACAGCCAATCCAGTCAAGAACTGGGAGGAACTCAAAGGAAGTGCCCGGTTTTGTCGGTTGGAGTTTCAGTTGAGCTTTGGCAGTGAAGAAGGAAGGAGCCCTGTGCTTTTTCAGTGTGCAGTTTTAGTCAAAAACGTGTGTAAGGCCCAGAGTTCCGGTCTGCAGCTTGTTAGGACTGAATCCGTCCTGTGAAGAGAATCAAAGGATATCTGAAGAGTAGAAACCAGGCTCACCCTGTAGAAGACTGGAGGAATTGCTGAAAATTGCACTCGGTCTGTCAGAACTGAATCTGCTGTGTGTTCTCCGGTATTGTGCAGTAATTGTGATGGATACAGATGCAGCCTGCCTGGTATAGTGCTTTCTTTATATAAATGTGTGAAGAGGTTTGTGTACCTCAAGTGAGCCCTGCTGATATTGAAGGACCCTATCTTATTTGGAGGTCGTGAGTACTAATTCAGGGTCGCTCCCTGTTGAATTGCCACATTAAATCCAAATGGAATTACTGTACTGCTGACTGTTTAATTCTCCTTTTCTCTGTGTGAAAGGGCCCCTACCAGCTGCCACGGTTTGGACTAGCCACTAGGGCTTGGGTACCCAGGGACAGTAACTGATAGGATAGGCCTGTGCACGGAGCCATAGGTAGATTATTAGAGTGATAAGCTAATTAACCTGATTTCCCCTAAATAAATCAGAGCTGCTTGTTTCAGCAAAGTTATACTGCCTGAGGTATTTGTCTATGTTAAAGTACTGTACTGTGATTGTTGCACTGTATCTCATTTCACAGGAGGTCCCAGTGCGGAACCAGACCTCGGTAAGTGTATACTGTGAAGGTAATTCTGATATATTGTGTGGGCCACTAGTGGGAAGAAAGGGGTTGCAGTGTCCCAGAGGCTGTGACCAAGTTAGTTTAACTATTGCAAACCCTGACCTCTGGGTGGAGGCACCGCCATTGGATCCAGGCCCTCAACCTGTTAGTGGCAAATCAGGCAGGGTAGTAGCCCTGGGATAGCGCCATCTAGGGTTACATCTTGAGGCTCACCGCTGGGATTGTGTGTCCTCTAGTGGCCATGTTACGAACCACTGTTAAGAAAAAATGGGTACCCGACAGAAGTGGCTGGTGGGTGGTGTACTGGGGAGGAGATCGACCCCAAAATGCTATGCTTATCCTGGACATCCCCTGGGTATCAATACGGACACTGTGCAGGGAGTACTTTCCAAGGTGGAAGGTTTACAAAACCCTGTGGTGGTGGGTCGGCATGCTAATCTGCTCACCCACACTTTCCTGGCCCTAGTAGAGTTTAAGGATCCCATAGATAGCTCCAAAGTGCCACAGACCATTACCCCAGAGGGAGCCCTCACTGCTTGGAGAGTGATAACTAAGGACAGTAAAGACCGGGGAATCAGCCCCACCACTATCTGAAACTTTTGAGGAGAAATTTGCTGAATGGTTGCTGGGAGAGGGAAAACTGTGGAGGACTTGAAGAAACTATTCTTGCCACCTGGGTGTGTTCCTCCCCAACACCCTCTCCTGCTCCAGTGCCCGTAATGGTGGCTGAACCAATGCAGACTCTATTTCTGCACCTGCCATTAGTCACGACTCTTACACCAAGGTTGAGGATCTCTCTGGCACCTCCCCACCCCCAAGGGGAGGATGACTGGGAGATCTGGATAGACTATGTTGCCCCCAAGTGCTAGAATGGCATGCTCGGAGTGAGAAGCGAAAGAGGGTTAGTGAGAGCCTCCGAGGTCCTGCCCTGGCTACCATCCGTGCAAGCAACGGGCCAGTAACCCTGAAGGGACTGCACAGGCCTATCTTGAGGCCTTGGAGAATGTGTATGGAGCCCAGATTCTGATGAGGACCTATGGTGGAGAGTAAGAAATGCACAACAGTACCAAGGGAGTTGTTGTCTGTGTATGTCTCTGCTGGAAAAATTGTTGCAAGAATGCCTCAGAAAGGTAGTTTGCCAGCGATTGAACTGGACCGAACCAGACTGGACAGAATCCTTAAGTCTGCCCCTTCTCAGAACTGCTGTTGCTTCAGTTACGCCTGGCAATCGACTGGAATCCCCACCCTCCTATGATGAGTTAATGAGAGAAATTCGAGGAGTTGAGAAAAGGCGACCTCGGGAGGTACCTGCACCAACAGCTGTGGCTCGACCCGAGTGACTGAGGGTGACCCATCAAGTGAAGTTCAGGGGCAGAGGTTGACAGTCAATGAGTGCTCTGACAAGGAAAAGATATGCCACAATGGGCGAACTGTTGAGAGAATCCGGGAATTCAAAAACAGTCCCTTTATGAAGGCCACGCCTGCAATGCAGGCCCTGACCTATATCCGACTGCATCTGCTATGGGGTGGGGTACCCACCATGTATCTCCTGCTGATAACAGCTCCAAACTCAATTCCTTGACCATGGAAGTGGAGAAACTGACGAGATGTCTCCAAATGCTTATCATGCCGCAGACAGAGATGGCACCCAGGTTTCCAGTTAGTAATACCTCCGCCCTGGCTCCCAGTGTGGCGCCTCGGCCAGCTCAAACTCCAGAAAGTATGTTTTGCTATAATTGTGGGAAAGATGGGCACATGAAAGGAATGCCAGTCTCCAAAAGACACTGACAAAGTTGCATATAGGCTACAAGGAGAGCTTCGGAGAAGAAATCAGTGGTTAAGAGGTGCACGACATGATCCCAGTGAGGGCACCAAAAATGCTAATTCACGTCCTTTTGTGGCAAGGTCAGTTGCCCAGGCCCCACTACTGCCTCTCCAGACTGGTCCAGAATAGTGGGTCCCTCCATGGAGACCACTGTAAAGGTGAATGGAGTGTCTACAAGAGCTGTATTAGACAGTGGCCCCAAGTGACAATTATGTTCCAGGATTGGTATCAGAAGCATTTGTCAGACTGCCCTTACAACCATTAGAAGGACTGCATGTATAGGGGTTAGTGAGAAGGCCACCCTATTCCGGTATATCCGAATTTGGCTGTCTTTCCCACCTCCGTGGCTGGAGTGGCCGAACAAGTAGAGACCTAGCCTTAGTGTGTCCCCCCACTGGACTGTATGATGGTGTCCCTTTGTTGATTGGAACAAATGCTCATATGTTCGGAAGGCTGGCACAGTTGTGTTATGAAAACAGGGGTCAAAGACTAGTAGAGCTTTAAGAGTTCCGGCTTTAATTAAGAAGGCCTATGAGGCACAGAGATGCTGAAAAAACAGAACCAGAGGAACCGTCGGAATTGTATGGAAGAAGGATCCTGAGTCTCTGATCCTGGCGCCAAATGCCCAGTGTACCTTACAGGAGAGGTCCGTATCAGAAAGGATGTTAAGAATAAAATATTAATGTTGGATGCACCAGGCGATGGAAAATTGCCAGAGGACTGCTGGTCAAGCCTAGTATTTTGCCCACTAGAGCCCATGCTTATGCCAAAAGGGTAATGGTCCAAGTTCATAATGTGTCTGAAAGAACATTCCTGTAAACAGAGGTTGCATCCTGGCTAATGTGCATTGTGCAGACACTGCAGTGCTACCCAGCAGCAAGAGTTCAAGGAAGAATGACAGAGTAACGCCTGACTTGTTTGATTTGGCGACTCCCGCTGCCAGCTGAATGGAAAGTGAGGATCAGTGAGAAGCTTGCCCAGAGAGACCAGGTGTTTTCTTTAAAGGAATGGGATGTAGGATGCTGCAAGGAGCTGAGCACAATATCCGCTGCATGACGAAAGACCATTTCGTGAGGGTCTCGGCTTGGCACCTGCTGACATAGATGATGTGAGACGGCATCTGCAAGAGATGTTAGCTGCTGGTGTAATACAAGAATCCAGAAGCCCTTATGCTTCCCCCATTGTGGTAGTGAGGAAAAAGAATGGAACAGTAAGGATGTGTGGATTATCGCACCTTAAACGGCGGACTATCACTGATCAGTACACAATGCCCGCATTCAGGATGCTTTGGACTGCCTAAGCGGGAGCAAGTGGTTCTCTGTGCTGGATCTCCGCAGTGGGTACTACCAGATCCCGATGGCCCCAGAGGACCGTGAGAAGACGGCCTTTATCTGTCCGCTTGGCTTCTATGAATTCATGAGGATGCCTCAAGGGATTTCAGGTGCCCAGCCACTTTTCAACGATTGATGGAGCGTGCAGTGGGGGACATGAACTTACTAGAGTGCCTGGTATACCTAGATGATGTTTTGTGTTTGGCAGCTCACTGGAGGAACATGAGAGCAGATTATTTAAGGTATTGGACCGACTGGAGGACTTTGGCCTTAAACTGTCCATTGATAAGTGTCAATTCTTTCAAACATCAGTAAAGTATGTGGGACACATAGTATCCACCGAGGAATAGAGACCGAACCAAGTAAAGTTGAGGCCTTGACCACCTGGCCACAGCCCAAAAATCTAAAAGAACTGCAAAGATTCCTGGGATTCTGTGGTTATTATCGCGCTTCATCAAGGACTATTCAAGAGTGATCCGCCCTTTACTTAACCTTACTCAAGGGTATCCCCAACCCACAAAAATACCAAAGTCAGCGTCCTCAAGACTGAAAGAGTGTATTTTCATCCGAGTGAAGTATTTGGGGCCCGCTGGACTCCTGATTGTGAGACTGCTTTTCATGAGATCATATATCAACTTACCCATGCTCCAGTGCTGGCCTATGCCGATCCAAGAAAACCTTACGTCCTGCACACTGATGCTAGCTTGCAAGGGTTGGGGGCTGTGTTGTACCAAGAGCACGAGAATGGCCTGAGACCAGTGGCCTTTGCCAGTAGAAGCCTGACCCCATCCGAAAAGAACTATCCTGTACATAAGTTAGAGTTCCTAGCTTTGAAGTGGGCTATTGTTGACCAATTCCATAGTACTTGTATGGGGCTAAAATACTAGTAAAACTGACAATAATCCTTTGACCTATGTGCAGACCTCAGCTAAGTTGGATGCCACTGGCCATAGGTGGCTTTCGCATTATCTACATATGACTATGCTCTCGAATACCGAGCAGGTCTGAACCACATAGATGCTGATGCTCTCTCCGGAGGCCTGTTCCCAGAATGATTGGGTCCGATTGGCAGAACCTGACATTCGGGCACTCTGCCGAAGTTTGACAGGGAGGAACAATGTCCACGGACGCAGTGGACTGCATGGTGGATTGCTTGGGACCCTCTGAGAATTGCATACCTGCTGCTTATTGCCACTTTTCTGCAATAGACATTGGTGCACTGCCTCAGCTGGACAATGACAGTATTCGGCGGGCTCAATCCCGCGATCCCATGATCAAAGCAGCTTTAGAAGCCTCTATGCAGGAAAAGATGTGTCCAAATTATGCTCCACTGATTTGAGAACTGCACTGTTATACAAAGAAGGTCCTAAGTTGAAACTGATCAATAAACTGTTATACAGAGAAACAGTAGACAGAGGGGATAAGTAGACAAACAACAACTAGTGCTGCCCACTGCCTTCGAGACTCAGTACTGAGGTCCTTGCACAACCACATGGGGCACCTTGGTATAGACAGAACACTTGACTTGGTGAGATCCAGATTCTATTGGCCTAAGATGGGGGCTGATGGGAGCAACACATTCGAACTTGTAGTCGCTAGCTTACAGAGGAAAGCTTTGCCCCAGAGGGCTGCCCCTTGTTAACATCACCACCAGTGCACCCATGGAGCTGGTCTGTATTGATTTTCTGAGTTTGGAGTCAGATCACAGAAATATCAGTAATGTGCTGTGGTCACTGACCATTTCACTAGATATGCCCAAGCTTTCCCACCAAAGACCAGAAAGCATCCACTGTGGCCAAAGTACTTGTAGAAAACTTTTTGTTCACTATGGGCTCACAAAGAATCCATTCTGATCAAGGAGAGACTTTGAGAGTCGTCTGATCAAAGAGATGCTTTTCTCTGTGGGAGTGCAAAGTCCAGAACCACTCCTTACCCCCAGGGGACCCAAGCCTGAACGTTTCAACCGCACTTTGCTAGATATGCTAGGCACCCTGCACCCAAAGGACAAGCCTAGATGGAGCCAACAAATTAGCACCCTGGTACATGCTTATAACTGCACCAAAAGTGATGCCACTGGATTCTCCCCTACCGCCTGATGTTTGGAAGAGAAGCTCGACTACCAGTAGATGTGTGTTTTGGGGTCTCTCCTGATGGGGTTCAAGCTGACAACTATTTACAGTATGTGCAAAAGTTAAAGGCCCAGCTAACTCATGCGTACTCAACTGGCTCAAACCATGGCAAAAGAAATCTGGCCAACAAAGAAAGGTATGATAAAAGGTGAAAGCACAGGAACTCCAGGAGGGAGATCGGGTATTGCTAAGAAATCTGGGACTGCATGGCAAGCACAAGATTGCTGACAGATGGCACCATCTCCTCACATTGTAGTGGGCAAACTAGATGATCTGCCAGTGTACAAAGTAAGGCCTGAGAATAATTCAAAAGATGTAAAAACAATGCATAGAAATCATTTACTGCCCATTGGACAAATCTTAATTGAGTCTGAGCCCTAGAAGATGCCCTCTGGACCAGTGACTAGAGCTGCTGCTAAGAAAAGATCAAGAAAGTCTGCACCTACAGAAGCAAAGTTAAAGTGTTCCCTCCACAAGTCCCAGTTGAGCATGACTGTCAGTCCATATCGGAAGAAAGTGAGAGTGACTTTGAATACTATCCTTCTTACGAACTGAGTCAATTGTTTCGGGGCAATCCCCAGTCAATACTGGAGATGAAGCTGGGCCTTCTGGACTGTCTAAGCCCCAGCTTCATCCCTGGAGCCAATGCTCCCAGAAAGTGAAGTGCAAAGCATCAGATCAGATGAAATGGAATCATTGTGCATGGTTGAACTGTTTGAGCTTTCAGGAGGAAATGATAGATTGGGGCAGACTGGTGATACACCGAACAAGAAGAGTATTTTGAGTGCCCTGACAGTCCACTGCCAGTGTCCGAAAGCTCCATGAGCCAAATGTTGTGGACTCAGAAACTGTAACTCCTGGAGCTGAAAGTGCCCCAAGTTCTAGCTCTCTACCCCATGGAGACTTCCCTGACAAGTGAGGACAATGCTGAAAATGAGGCTCAGAGTGCAGAGACTGTAACAGTTCCCCCTAGAAAGACTGGTCGAGCTGTAAAGCCTGTGGTGCACCTCAGTTATGATTCCCTTGGGAGGCCTGTGGATTTGCCTCAATGTTGTCCATAAAGGAGTGTATGTGTCCCCGAGCTCATTGCCCAAACTGAGCATCAGTGCTAACTCCAAGTTACTTGTGTTGCCCTCTATATGGTGCCCCTTGCCCGTCCAGCCCCAAGGTAACTGATAGGAAGGCCCCTCTCTTCAGGTTTCATGTACAAGAGGTAATAACTTGAGTTATGGTACAAGTGTGTGTGTAATACTGTAAAGAGTGACGTACTGCAATGTTTCAGAAATGTTCTTGGTAAAATGATATATTGACTGATGATTACATGTGTGAGCCTAATGCAAATGTATACGGTTGCAGTTAAAACTTATGGGGTACTTGCTTGACGCTGGACGCTAGCTTTCCCAGGCTAGGAAGGGTGTAACCTCTGCAAATGGGGGTTCCCAAAAGACTTCCAGGAGCTTGTTTGAATGCTCCAAGCCTGAATGGTGTTTGCGTTTAGCCATTTATCAGTGAGTGTTTTAGAACCTCTGGTACTGTCTCTTTAAGAGCTGTCTGCTTGCAGACATAATTAGTTGTATGAGGGGACTGTGTGTTTCTTTGATTGAGTACCACTCAAGCTGCTGCCAATTCACTCCATTTTTGCAGTCACTAGGAGTGCAAAGGGAACCTATCTGAAAGATATAACTGTTTGCCAGAAATCATTTACAGTAATAATGAAATTACAGTTTGTCTAACCTGCTTTCTTTTGCAGTCAGAACAGTGTCTGCCTAGTTCCCATTCTGGTTTTGAACTGCTGAACTGGACCAATCAGTGTGGGGTAAGCTAGCTCTAAAATGATGCCTTGGACGAACCAGAACTTGGACTCATAATCTGAGCCAGCCACAAGAGGATTGTATGGGCAGTGACTTGGGAGATGTAGTTTAGACTTCAGTGCCTTTTGGACCAACAGCAGCAGTCTATTGTGAGTGACAGCCAATCCAGTCAAGAACTGGGAGGAACTCAAAGGAAGTGCCCGGTTTTGTCGGTTGGAGTTTCAGTTGAGCTTTGGCAGTGAAGAAGGAAGGAGCCCTGTGCTTTTTCAGTGTGCAGTTTTAGTCAAAAACGTGTAAGGCCCAGAGTTCCGGGTCTGCAGCTTGTTAGGACTGAATCCGTCCTGTGAAGAGAATCAAAGGATATCTGAAGAGTAGAAACCAGGCTCACCCTGTAGAAGGCTGGAGGAATTGCTGAAAATTGCACTCGGTCTGTCAGGAACTGAATCTGCTGTGTGTTCTCCGGTATTGTGCAGTAATTGCGATCGGATACAGATGCAGCCTGCCTGGTATAGTGCTTTCTTTTATATAAATGTGAAGAGGTTTGTGTACCTCAAGTGAGCCCTGCTGACATTGAAAGACCCTATCTTATTTGGAGGTCGTGAGTACTAATTCAGGGTCGCTCCCTGTTGAATTGCCACATTAAATCCAAATGGAATTACTGTACTGCTGACTGTTTAATTCTCCTTTTCTCTGTGTGAAAGGGCCCCTACCAGCTGCCACGGTTTGGACTAGCCACTAGGGCTTGGGTACCCAGGGACAGTAACTGATAGGGATAGGCCTGTGCACAGAGCCATAGGTAGATTATTAGAGTGATAAGCTAATTAACCTGATTTCCCTGTCCTTGTTATATCCCCCTAAATAAATCAGAGCTGCTTGTTTCAGCAAAGTTATACTGCCTGAGGTATTTGTCTATGTTAAAGTACTGTACTGTGATTGTTGCACTGTATCTCATTTCACAGGAGGTCCCAGTGCCGGAACCAGACCTGGGGGTAAGTGTATACTGTGAAGGTAATTTGATATATTGTGTGGGCCACTAGTGGAAGAAAGGGGTTGCAGTGTCCCAGAGGGCTGTGACCAAGTTAGTTTAACTATTGCAAACCCTGACCTCTGGGTGGAGGCACCGCCATTGGATCCAGGCCCTCAACCTGTTAGTGGCAAATCAGGCAGGGGTAGTAGCCCCTGGGATAGCGCCATCTAGGGGTTACAACAGTGATTCTCAAGTGACTATAATGTTTCAAGACTTGTATCAGAAGCACCTGCCTGATGTGACCTTACAACCCCTGGAAGGTCTGCATGTCTGGGGGTTGAGTGAGAAGTCGATCCATATTCTGGGTATATCCGGATAGGGCTGTCTTTCCCTACATCGGTGGCTGGAGTGGCGGAACAAGTAGAGACCTTGGCACTGGTGTGTCCCTCCTGACTGGACGGATGGGGTTCCTCTACTAATTGGGACCAATGCTCATATGTTTGGGAGACTGGCACAATTGTGTTATGAGAAACAGGGGCACCGGACTGGTAGGGCTGTGAGAATTCCCGGATGATCAAGAGAGCCTATGAGTTGCAGCAGAATCTCAAGGAGGTGGACCAGGATGAACTGGTTGGGGTTGTGTGGAAGAAGGATCCCGAGTCAATGGTGCTAGCTTCCAATGCCCAGTGTACTCTACAAGGAAGGTCCACTTACGGAAAGATGTCAAGAATAGAATACTAATGCTGGATGTGCCAGATGATGGGAAATTGCCAGAAGGATTGTTGGTCAAGCCCAGCATCTTGCCCGCCAGTGCTCATGCCTATGCACAATGGGTGATGGTCCACAGTCACAATGTGTCAGATCGAGATTCGGTGAACAGAGGTTGCACCTAGCTACGGCACACTGTGCAGACACCGCAGTGTTACCCAGCAACATGCACCCTGAAACAACTGATAAAGTGACTCCCAACTTGTTTGACTTTGGTGACTCCTCATTGCCAGCTGAATGGAAGACTGAGTCAGTAAGAAACTTGCCCAGAGAGACCAAGTGTTTTCACTGAAGGAATGGGATGTGGGATGTGTTCAGGGTGCGTAAGCATCACATACGGCTGCAATGAACAGCCAGTTCATGAGAGGTCTCAGCGCTTAGCTCCAGCGGACACAGACGATGTGAAAAGACATTTGCAGGAAATGCTTGTGGCTGGTGTGATACAAGAATCCAGGAGCCCTATACTTTGCTCATTGTGGTTGTGCGTAAGAAGAATGGGTCAGTGAGAATGTGCGTGATTATCGAACCCTTAACCGCAGACCATCCCGATCAATACACCATGCCCAGTATACAAGATGCTCTGGATTGTCTAAATGGGAGCAATGGTTCTCGTGTTGACCTTCGTAGAGGGTACTACCAGATCCCCATGGCCCCGGAAGACCATGAGAAAACAGCATTCATCTGTCCATTAGGGTTCTATGAGTTTGAGGATGCCACGGGATATTGGGTGCTCGGCCACTTTCAGCGATTGATGGAACATGCAGTGGGGATATGAATTTGTTGGAGTGCCTGGTGTACTTGAACAATGTCATTGTGTTCGGAAGTTCATTGGAGGAGCATGAGAGTCCACTATTTAAAGTATTAGACCGACTGAGGATTTCGCCTCGCTGTCCATCAACAAGTGCCAGTTTTTCCAGACCTCCGTGAAGTATGTGGACACATAGTCTCCACCGAGGATAGAAACTGATCCCAGTAAAGTTGAGGCCTTGACCACCTGGCCCCAGCCCCACAACCTGAAAGAATTACAGTGCTTCCTGGGGTTCTGTGGCTACTATTGCAAGTGCATAAAGGACTATTCCAAGGTGATTTGCCCACTCCTGAATCTTACCCATGGTTACCCTCCCATGAACTGTAAATACAAGAAAGGGCCACCTCAGGAACAGAAAGAGTATACTTCCGCCAGGGTGAATTTTTTGGTCTCACTGGACGCCTGACTGTGAAGCAGCTTTCATGAAATAATATATCAGCTCACCCATGCTCCCAACCTTGCCTATGCTGACCCTACTAGACCCTATGTGTTGCATACCGATGCTAGCCTACAAGGTCTGGGTGCTGTGCTGTATCATGAGCATGAGGATGGTTTGAGACCGTGGCCTTTGCAAGTGGAAGTCTGACCCCATCAGAGAGAAACTACCCTGTGCATAAGTTGGAGTTCCTACGTTAATGTGGGCCATCATTGACCAGTTCCATGAATACCTATACGGGACAAAGATACTGGTGAAGACTGACAATAACCCATTGACCTATGTGCACACTTCAGCTAAGTTGGACGCCAAAGGGCATCGGTGACTTTCATGCTGTCTACTTATGATCATGTTGTTGAATACAGATCAGGCCTGAAGGACATCGATGCTGATGCCTCTTCCAGAGGCCCACATCCAAAAGTGACAGGGTCAGGCTGTCTGAATCTGACATTCGAGCACTGTGCCAAAAGTTTGATAAAGATGAACAGATGTCTGTGGACACAGTGGACTGCTTAGTAGATTGCTTGGGCCCCTCTGATACCTGCATACCAGCGCTGTATTGTCACTTCTCCACCCTAGATATTAGCACACTACCTCAATTTGATAACGACAGCATTCAGTGGGCTCAATCTCAAGATCCTATGATTCGCCAACCCTTGATGCCCTCTGTGCAGGGAAAGATGTGTCAAGTTGCGCCCTTTGATTTGCGAACTGCTTTTACTGTTTAAAGAAGGCCCCAAGTTGAAGCTGATTAATCAGTTGTTATTTAGAGAGACAGTGGATCGGGGTGGCCAAGTAGACAAGGAACAATTGGTCTTGCCCACAGCTTTCAGAGGCTTGGTGCTGAGGTCCTTCACAATCATATGGGCCACTCGGTATCGACTGAACCCATGACCTAGTACAATCTTGATTCTACTGGCCTAAGACGGGGGCGATGTTGAGCATCAAGTAAGGACTTGTAGTCTATGCCTGCAGAGAAAGGCCCTGCCTCAGAGGGCCGCCCGGTCAACTTACCACCAGCACCCCAATGGAATTAGTGGTGCATAGACTTTTGAGTTTGGAGCCTGACCAGCAGAACATTGGTAACGTACAGTGGTCATGGATCATTTTACAAGGTATGCCCAAGCCTTCCCACCACAGATCAAAAGGCATCCACTGTGGCCAAGGTGCTAGTAGAAAATTTCTTCATCCACTACGGGACCCCAAGAGAATTCATTCTGATCAAGGTAGAGACGTTGAGAGTCGCTTAATCGAATAAATGCTCTTCCCTAGGAGGGGTGCGAAGTCAAGAACCACCCTTATCACCCACAGGGGACCCACAACCAGAACACTTTAATCGCACCCTGCTTGACATGCTAGGTACTCTTCACCCAAAAGACAAGCATAAATGGAGCCCGCAGATTAGCACCTTGGTACACGCCTATAATTGCACAAAAGTGATGCTACTGGTTCTCTCCTACCGCCTCATGTTCAGGAGAGAGGCTTTGCCCATTGATGTTTGTTTCGGGGTCTCTCCGATGGAGTTCAAGCTGAAAATTATCTACAATATGTACAAAACTGAAAGCTCAACTGAATCATGCATACCAACTAGCCCAGACAATGGCTGCAAAGAGAAACGATCCAATAAAGAGAGAGATGAAAAGAGTAAAGGCCCAAGAGCTTCAACTGAGACCTTGTGTTGCTGCAAAATTTGGGCCTGCATGGTAAACATAAAATTGCTGACAGATGGCACCATCTTCCCCATATAGTAGGTGGCAAGTTGGATGACTTACCGGTATATAAATTATGGCCTGAAAATGACTCAAAAGCTGTCAAGACCATGCACCGTAACCATTTACTGCCTATTGGACAAGTCATGATTGAAGCTGAACCCCTAAGATTGTTCCCACTGGACCAGTGACTCGTGCTGCTACAAAACAAAGACAGAGTCAGCCTACCCTGTAGTCACAGACTTAAGGTTTTCTCCACAGCGAGCTCAAAACAATAATGACTGTCAGTCCACTTCTGATGAGAGTGAGTGCAACTATGTTTAGTCAGTTGTTTGAGGTAATCCCAGGATCAATTGTGGAATGAAGCTGGGCCTTCTGGACTGCCTAACCCTCGCTTCATCCTTGGAGCCAATGCTCCCTGAAATTGAAATGCAGTCTCATGTCTGACAATATTGAGTCACTCTGTATAATGGAACTGCATGATGTACCAAGGAGGGGATGATGGTATAAGTCATTTTGGTGACGCCAGAACCTGAGGAATACTTTGAGTGTGAAGATAATTCCTTCCAGTGCCAGAGTGCCTTCAAGTGAGCAAAGTGTTGTAAAAACAGAACTTACAGAGCCAGGGTCTGATAGTGCTCCAAGTTTGAACCTTCCTACCCAGGCAGAGGTCCACCTCACAAATAATGAGATCCCAGAGGCTGAAGCTGAAAGTACAGAGACTGTGGTTGTTTCCCCAGAAAGACTGGCTGAGCTGTCAAACCTGTGGTGCGCTTTAGTTATGATTCCCTCGGAGGCCAGTGGATTTGCCCTCAATGTGGTCCACAAGGAGTGTAGGTTTCCCTAGCTCACTGCCCAAACTGAGTCTAAGTTCCAATTCAAGGTTGATTGTCCTGCCTCTAGGTATGGTGCCCCTGCCCCATCTAGCCCTAGGTTAGCTGATAGGATGGGCCCTCACATATTGTTCAATGTACAGATAGTTGTTACCTGATCTTGTACGGCAGGATGTGTACAGTACCTGTGTGAAATATGCCTAATGTAATTTAAAATAGCCAATGTGCTGTGAAATGCAGAGAATGTGTATAGTAAAGGTTGGATATGTTGACTGATGCCTTAGCTATAGGCCTAGCCTACTAATGGTACAGATGTATAGCATGATTTGCAATTGCAATTATTGTGATGGTACCAACTTGGCGCGGATGCCAGGTTTTTCTCAAGGCAGGAAGGGTGTAATCCCCTACAAATGGGGGTTCCCGAAAGGTCTTCCATGAGCTAGCCTAAATGCTCGCTGCCCTGTTGGTGTTTGGCGCTATAGCCGCTTAAATGTATTGCCAGTGAGTGCCTGTGTGGCCTCTGTGTACTGTCGCTTTAGGAGCTGCTAGTTGCAGTGATAGTAATCTGGAAAGGGGGCAGAGTGTGGCATGCTCGAGCCTAGCCCGAGCGCCAGAAAATAGCTCCGCTTCTGCCATCGCAAATGGTGCAGAGAGAGCCCTGTTGGAAAAGTAATTATTTGCTGAGGACAATTCAGAGTGTTAATGATAATGTTGTTTGTTCTAACCTGTCTTCTTTGCAGCAAGGACTGTTCTGATTGTGTCCACCAATTTGGTCCCGAACTCCCGAATTGGACCAGTCAGTAATAGGGGACTCTAAAATGGAACCTGCTCATAGGGGCTGTATGGACCCAAACTTGTGGGATTGTAGTTTTGGACTGTTGGCTGCTTTGCTACCAAAGGGGAGCGCTTGTTGTGATTGACAGTTATGCTGACCAACCAAACCATTTGGATCTGAGGGAAATACCACGAGCTGTCTGCTGTTAAGCTAGATCAAGTAGGAGTTGAGAGGGAAACAGCTCATGAGAGAGGTGAGCAAGGCCGGCATAGTTTTCGAGTGGGAGAGCTGAGGGAGGCCTGTTTTCTGGCCTGCACATCTATGGCCTGCCAGAGAAGGAGAGATAGGGAGAGAAAGAGAGTCATTACTCGAACTAAATCTGAGCCTGGTGAACCCAGCCAGCTTGAGGGGTGAGCAGGCTTTACTTGAGGAGGACTCAAGAGTGTGCTGAATGCGATCGATCCACCAGAAACCCCTTTGTTCCTCAAATACTTCATGGGGTGAGAGAACATAGTTATGACCAGGAAGTGCTGTGCCTGGTACAGTATGCTTCTTCTTACATATAAATGTGCTGTGACTTGGAAGGGGTGCAATCTATTTCCCTGGTGCAAACTGTGTGCTGAGGGTTGGAAGCTGTACCCAGCTCAAGCGGACTAAATCCGCTGTTATCTTCATGCAGCTGGGCCTTGCCACGAGGGCCCCACCATCCCACCCTGCTTTACAGAGAAAAGCCATCGACGAGAGACCCACCGGGGATCAGCCCCTGCTCCATATCTGAACAGGAACGACTTTGCGGCAAATCGTGTGGGTCCTGCTTCTCCTGGCAATCCAGAGAATTCATCTGCTGTCTCAATCTTCATCCTTCCTGTGTCCAGTCTTGGGTATCGTGAGTAACCATCGGGTAGCTCCCTGCAACTATCGCTTAATCTAAAGTGTGCCATCTGATTGTTGTGTTGTTTCTTTCTTTCACGAAATGAGCCATCTGGTTCTGGATTACAAAAGTGTGTTGTTGTGAGTTGTTTTTCCATCATAGGGCCCCAACCAGCTACACGCTGGCACACCGGCAATGGTCCTGGCTAGCCCACCTTCCCATTCACCGCGTGCACAGAAGTGTGATTGTGTTAGGGACTCGGACTGCAAGCACAACTGCGTGATTGATAGAAAAGTAAACTAATTAACCTGATTGACCCCTCCCTGTTCAGATCACCCTGAATAAATCAGATCTACTTTTCTGCATTTTAACCAGTCAGTGGGTCCTGTTTATGCCTGAAATATTGTACTGTTGCCATTTGCTCTGCCTAACCTTGTTTTACAGAGGGTAGCCAGGGTCAAACTGGAGAAACCAGCCCTGCTGGTAAGTGCATACTGTGTGAGTATTTGCAAAGCATATCTGGGGTATTGTGAAAGTAATTGTTGTGTATTGTGTGGGCCACTAGCAGGGAAAGAGGGGTTACAGTGTCGGAGGTCTGTGCCCAGGCAAGTTCACTACCACTGTCCCTGACCTCTGGGTGGAGGCACCTGTTTTAGAACTCAGGCCTTAACCTGCTACTAGCCCAGCAGGCAGAGGTAGTAGTTCTTGGGATAGCGCCCTAGAGTTGCATGTAGATGAGTCTATACTCTGTACTTGTTCTTAGTCACCTACTACCTAGTTTTTACTTGTTTGTGTAGGATTCTGGACTCTGTTTTCTCTAAATGTTGTATTTCGTTTCTCCTGTGTAACCCCTTCCACCAGGACGCTTCTGAAAACAAGCTGTTCACAGTTCATGATGCTTTCCTAGTGAATCTCTTCTAAATAAATAAATAATAAGATACCCCATCCCCTGCATACAGGCAGGGTTACCGTTATATTCTGGCTCAAATAAGAGCAAGAGGTAAGAGGTAATGGGATAACGCCAAAGTGCAGTGGTAGTTGGGCAGGAAGGACACCAAGGTCAGGGTGGGGCTACCCAGGCGAGCACTGCAATTAGCTTCCACAAGAAGCCAGACTTTGAAGTGGGATTTGAAGGTGAGATGAGTGGAGAGGTGCGGGGATACCATTCCACAGGGAGGGAGCCACTACTGATAGGGCTTTCCCTCCATATTGGTAGAGACTCTAGGAATCTCTAGGAAGGACAGCGGATGAACGGAGACGCCTGGGTGTGGTTCTGACTTTGAGGAGGGATGAGAAAGGGACACGTTCCCACTCCTAATGGAGCTGTCTACTATGCAGCCAAGGAAAAATCAAAATGGCCTTGTAGAGAAAGCCAACCGAGTGATCAATAGAGTCACAGTGATGGGTGAAGAATGGAGCCAAGAGGGCAAAGTGGCAAGCACTGTTGTAGACTGACATAAGTCTAGCTCGAAGGGCAGAGGATATGCGAGAATAGATAGAGGAAGAGTAATCAATGATGGGGAGCAGATTGCCTTGGATGGTAGCCAGGCAAGTCTCTGGGGTCAGGTAATGTTTTAGACGATAGGCAGCCCTAGTTTTGATTTACCCCACGAACTACAATGTTGTTGTGTTCAGAGAAGGAGCGGGAGGGCTCTATCTTTACTCCCAGGCATTAAGGACAGTAAATATGGAGGGAAGAGTTTTGTGGCCAGAGCCACAGTTCTGGGTGAGGACAGAGGATATGCGTGAGAGGGTAGGGAGATAGCAGAACCAACACACATGGATTGGGAGTGTCCAGAGACATAGCTCCGAAACCAGTTTGAGGTCTCAGAAGAGCAACCAAGCAGGTGCAGTTTGGAAAGGAGGAGGGCGTGGTTAACCATGTCGAAGGCCTTGATCAGGTCACAAAGATAGCACTAATGGCCCTCCCCGTCCATGTTTGTAAGGGACGTGGTCAGTAAAGTGTGCCAGGGCTGTGCTGGTGCTGTGTTTTTTAAAAGTTATGCTGCTGCATTTTCTCAAGGAGCTTGCTTAGGTGGGGAGGACAGATATTGGGTGATAATTGTTGGAAGGGTGGGGTCACCACCTTTGAAAATGGTTACCACCTTAGCAGATTTCAAGAGGTCAGGCATGGAGGAGGTGGACAGGACAGGTTAAAATAAAAGTGAGGGGTTTGGAGATAGCTGGAGAGATGAGCTTGAGTAGGACAGGAGAGGCCATCTGAACCGGGCTACCCCAGTTAGGGAGACTGTTTAGGAGTTAGAAAGTGTCCTTAGGGAGATGGCCCTGAAATAGAAAGGGGTGGGGAGGCATTGTGAGAGGAGGATGAGGGCAGGGAGTTTGTGCAGGTTCCTAGGTTAGTTTGTTAACTCCCAGGAAGCTTGCTGAGGAGAGCTGAGAGGTTGGTGAATTTTATATTGTAAGTCTGGGCTACCCCAGATGGCTCAGTCAGAGGGCCAGAAGGGGAACTAAGTTGAATAATAAGACTATTTGTACAGGGATTGAGAAGAGAGCTAATGGAGCCCCATAATTTCCTGGGATTACCAAAGCTTTCCCTCTGGAGGTTGTAGTAGTAGTTCTGTTTCATGGTGTGACAGGGTTGAATGGCTCTGTCCCAGTTGTTATGGAGAGGAGTTTGAATGCAGGGATCTGTTCTCTTCTCTCCGATAACTGGGACAAGGCCGATTCAGTCCTGTCACACATGGAGTTGGCCATGTGCTACACTGATTTCACAGGTGCCTATAATCACTCCACAGGGCAGGGAGGGGACAATTTGTGGGCAGCCCACTTATGGTCCCTTGCTTTCTTGAGGGTCAGGAGTTCTTTAGTAAATCAGTGAGTACCCACCTCTCACTCTCCCTAGTTGTGAGTGGGAAGTAGCGGTCTTGTATCGCCAGCAGGGCATTGTAAAAAGTCACAGCTGATGTTGTGTGACTTAGAGCATAAAAGCCCAACCAGTTCACAGACCTGGCGTCATCCAGGAGTAGGGAGGTATCGGACTGTCAAAATTATGGAAAGATAGGTACTTTGAGGAGGGAGGGTGCATAGTCTTAGTGGACCAGATGATGTACGTGGGAGAGTGATCACTTAATGAGTCAGCCAGCGTCCCGCCTGGTGTGCCCTGTCTTGTCTATGGCTCGGGAGTAAACATCACATTCAAACATGGCTGCAGCTGTTCTGCTCATGCACACAAATGACTAGCTTAATGGAACGTGCTGCTGAAGAATAAAAAGCCCTCAGCACTGCAGGCTGCAGAGGAGACTGCATCCCCACATGAATCATAAAACACAGACAATGGTGGCAGAAAAAACAAAGATCCATCTAGTCTGCCTGGAGTAATCCATCAAAGCACCCAATCTCACAGCATCAGCACATGAATTATCAATGTAGATCTTAATCCAGGTGCTGCATTTAGGGTTGCCACCTGTCCTGTTTTACGTAGGACAGTCCTGATGTGGACACTGTGTCCTGCAAAAAACATGAAAAATACTACAAATCCTGACTTTATTGTAGAAAAACATTTTCTAACTTTCCATTAAATCTTGCAGAAAACTATAATACCTTAACTAAAGTACCTTAAAATGATAAGAAACAATAGAAGCAACTATCAACTATGATACTTAGCCTTTATTCTGTTGCAATGGTCAAGGTTACGTGATTGTCCTGCGAAAAATCATGTTTCAGTAAGAAATGTCCCACTTTGGGCATCTTAAAGGTGGTAACCTAGCTGCATTCTGGGATATGGACTCATGAATACAGGGTAAAAGATCAAATGTGCACACACAAGAAGAAAATTACTCACCTTAGTAATTGTGTTTCTTCTAATGGATTCTTGCTGTATTCTGACTATATGCAGTTAGCCCCAGCACTTGAACTGCTCCAGAGAGAAAGAGTTAACTCTATGCCAAGGCATAGAACGTTGAGCTCGAGCTTGGTTTTCAAACCTCTGTCCCAGGTACTCCTCAGTGTAACCATCAGATTCTTACAAGCCCTATACTAAGCAACTAACAAACCAGAAATAGTTTTCAAAACTTTTGAGCCAAAGGAAAAGACATCAATTGTAGGGTCCAAAGACTCAAGTCAAGACCTCCAAAAAGAATCCAAGTAGGTAATAAAACAAAGGAACAAGAAACAATCTTTAATTAAGAGGAGGCACCCAGGTATACCCCTAGGGTGTAACACTGCTCTACCCACCCACATCCCAAAACAACTGGGTTCTAGGAGGGAGGCAGGAGGGAGGTCAGAATACAGCAAGACTCCATTAGAAGAAACACAATTACTAAGGTGAGTAATTTTTCTTCAAACATGAAGTCTTGCTGTATTCTGACTATATCAGACTACCAAGCAGTACCCCCAAGGAGGAGGAACTAC
This sequence comes from Neoceratodus forsteri, assembly GCA_016271365.2. Classification (NCBI taxonomy): domain Eukaryota; kingdom Metazoa; phylum Chordata; order Ceratodontiformes; family Ceratodontidae; genus Neoceratodus; species Neoceratodus forsteri. Next base: position 1,026,434,274 of record CM057451.1, on the reverse strand, counting down.
AGAACCTATTTTGGGAACAGGCTCTGCAGTATTGCAGCACCAAACCTAGCATCACTTCTAGCCTGAATGTCCAGGGAGTAATGCTTGGTGAATGTGTGAACAGTCTTCCAGGTGGCTGCTTTACAGATTTCCACTAGGGTATGTCTCTAGCTGCTGCAACCGGCAGCTGTACCTCTGATGGCGTGAGCCCTCAGGCCTGAGGGTGGCTCTTTCCCCAATTATGAACAGCAGAACTGTATGCAGACAATCCACCTAGCAATAGTTCTCTTGGTGGCAGGCTTACCTTTACCCACCTCCCCATAACTGAGAAACAGCTGGGAGCAGTCATTTCTATGGGGCTTAGTGGATTCTAAGTAGTAACTTAGAACCCTCTTTACATAGAGACTGTGTAATCTCTTCTCTCTAGAGGAGAAGTGATCAGTGAAAATACAGGCAATGTCACAGATTGGTTCGGATGGAAGTCTGATATCACTTTAGGGAGAATTTCCTATTTGTATGAAGGACCACCTTATCCCTATGGAATGAGATGAAGTCAGGTTACACTGATAGAGCCTGTAACTCACTGATTCTCCTGGCAGAGGTAATAGCAACCAGGAATACAGTTTTCCAAGTCAGATACTTGAGCTCAGCTGAGCAAAGGGGTTCAAAGGAGGCTGCATCAGCTGTGCAATACAGATATTCAGGTCCCACAAGGGAGTCGGATCCCTGAAAGGAGGACTGATGTGAACCAAACCTTTAAAGAACTTCTTGAAAACTGGGTGGGAAGCTAAAGAAGAGTCGTTCCAGCAGAAAGAAAAGCAGAAATTGCTGCCAAATGCACCTTGTGAGTGGTAGGCTGAAGGCCTAAACTGTTAAGATATACCAGATAATCTAGGGCAGTGGCAATATCAGCTGAATGTGCTGGATGTGCCTCTGGGAACACCAGAACCCAAACCTCTTCCATTTAGAATCGTAAGTTTTCCTAGTAGGTTTCCTACTGGCCTTAAGATATCCAGAGCTGACTGTGAGAGACACAGGTCTGCATATTCTAGCTCCTCAAGAACCAAACCTTGAGCCTGAGATTGTGAAGGCTGGGGTACAGTATCCTCCCTGAGCTGAAGTGAGGAGGTTGAACTGTCTGGGAAGGCACAGGGGATTGTCACTGATAGTGACAATAGCAGAGGATACCAAGGCTGTCTGGCTCAATCCAGGGCTATCAGAATCATAGTGCAGGGTTGGGACCTGATCTTGACTAGAACCCTGAAGATCAGAGGAAAAGCATAGAGAAACCTGTTGGTCCAATCCAGCAGGGAGGCATCTAGGAAGAGACCCCGCAGAGGGGGCCTGCAGCAGAATAGAGGAGCTGATGGTTGGCTGGGGCTGCAAAGAGATCTATTTCTGGAGTGCCCCATCTCTTGAAAATGGTCTGAAGGATGAGAGGATTCAGGGACTATTCTTGGTGACCTTGAGAAATCCTGCTGAGTGCATCTGCAAGTACATTGTCCTTCTCTGGAAGATGCACAGCAATCAGGGAAGCCTGCAGGAAATAAGCTAGTGACCATATTTTCATGGCCTCGGTGCACAAGGCTGAGGACCGAGTGCCCCCTGCTTGTTGATGTACCACATGGTTGTGGTGTTGTCTGTCCTGATCTGCATCACTTTCCCTGAATTAAAGTCGAAAATGTCTGAAGGGCCAAAAGACAGCCCTGAGTTCGAGAAGATTTATGTGAAGAGAGACTCTGATGGGACCAAGTCCCTGAGCAGTATGTCTGATCCATGTGGGCTGCCCATCCCAACAGAGAAGCATCTGTGGTGAGAGTCACTGTGAGAGCCTGACTGAGGAAAGGAACCCCTTGCCTTACATTGTCCTCTTCCAGCCACCACTGGAGGGCCTGAACCAAAGTTAGAGACACTGGAACCAACTTGGAGAGGGAATCTTTTTCGAGACCAAAAAGCTCTTAGGTGAAATTGGATGTCCCTCATTTGAAACCTTGCCCCTTGCACTACTGCAGTGCAGGCTGCCATGTGGCCTAGTAACTGCAAGAAATGTCTGGCTGGCCAAGACACCAGTGGATGAAAAGAGGAAGCCAGAGAAGTGAGGGACTGGACCCTTGATAGAGGAAGGAAGGCCCTGGCCTGAACAGTATCCAGCTCCATTCCTATAAATGTGAGAAGCTGAACTGGCTCCAGAACAGACTTTTCCAGATTAGGATGAATCCTAGGGAGTGTAGAAGATTTTGGATGACCACTAGAGCTGATCTGACTTGGTCTGGTGACTGACCTACTAAGAGCCAGTTGTCCAGGTAAGGGAACAGTAGGATGCCTTGTCTTCTGAGGAAGGCTACCACTACTGCTAGGCATTTGGTGAATATTCTTTGGACAGATGTGAGGCCGAAAGACATTGGTCTGAACTGAGGGCAGTTTGGTACTTTCTGTGGGACTGCCTGATAGGTATGTGGAAATAGGCATCCTTGAGATCCAGAGAGGCTAGCCAGTCTCCTGATCTCAGAGAGGGAAGAATAATTCCCAGAGTCACCATCTTGAACTTTGGCTTTAGTATGTCTTTGTTTAGGTACCGTAGATCCAGGATGGGTCGCCACTCCCTGTCTTTTTAGAGTAAGGAAGTACCTGGAGTACAACCCTTTTCCCCTGTGAATGAGAGGTACCCTCTCCACTGCCTGCAGAAACAGTAGAGAAGAAACCTCTGTTTCTAAGGCCTGTTATTCCTCTGCCAAGGAAGAACAGAAAGCCTTTGTTCTCAACTTTAGGAACCTGCTGAAGCTGAGAGCAAGACCCTGCTCCCTACTTCCAGGACCCACTTATCTGAAGTGACAGACTTCCAGGCCTGAAAAAGTGAGCCAGTCTGCCCCACAGGTGGGGAGGCAACCCTGGCTGACACATCAGGGTGTCTGTTTGGCAGGGGCTTAGACTGAGAGGAGGATGCAGCCCTTGTCATCCCCTTCTGTCTCTTCCCTAAAGAACCCCTCTGCTGAAAAGAAGAAGAGAGTCCTGGGCCTGGTAGAAAGGCCTGTGAAAAGGCCTGCCCCTACCAGCCCTGGATTCTGTCTCTGAGGAGTAGTCTGCTTTTCTTTGGCTGCAGCAGTCCTGTATGTGGTCCTGTATTCGTCCATCTTTTTCATGTACATCTCTGTTTGTACCCCAAACAGAGAGTTACCAGTGACAGGAAAGTCCATGGCCTTGGTCTGGGTATCCTGAGATAAACTGGTACACCTGAGCCAGGCAAATCTCTTCATGGAAACAGATATAGCTATGACCCTAGAATGAACATCATTTCAAGCCCACAGCAGCATGAAATTGGACCTTAGAAGCTTCGATGCCATGTGCAGCCACCTGCTCCAGCTCCTTGGCCAGCTGGGGAGGGGCATTCTTAGCCATCTCCAGAACCGTATCCCACCTGGACTTCTGGTATCTGGCTGTATATGCCATATAATTGGATTGCCTGAGTCCCAAAGAGATGCCAAGTACTGCTTCTTTGCCATGGCATCCACTTTCCTGGAATCCTTATCTGGGGGTGAGATGCCAGGGAAGTATTAGCCTTGTCACAGGCTGCAGCTTGCAGTACCCCAACATGGCTGTAATGGTTAATAAGAAAATCCATACCCAGGCCTGATAGAGCATACCTCCTGTCCATTTTCTTATCCACAGGAGGAATGGACGTTGGAAACTGAAATATTTTTGGGGTCTGTTTCCCCAGGGACTTGTGCTGAGGATAGGCAGCCCCTTTGACTCTCGGACATCCATCATTTCAACGTAGTCAGGCTCCTCCTGATCCTGTTCAGCTTCTTCCACTGGAAGCTGAAGAGTCTCAGCCACCTTCTTGTAAAATAAGAAATGGGAGGGGACTCAGAAAGCCTGGGAGAAGACACATTAGAAGGCCTGTCTGGGGAGATGTCAGGCTCAACAGGCTCATCTAGGTCTTCATAATCCTCATCTTCATCATCTTTGTCTCTTTCCACTCACCTTCATAAAATGCTTCAGGGTCATACTCAGAATCAGACAAGTCCGACTGAACCAACCGTTTCTGTGTCGGTGTTGGTTCGGTCGGAACCGGTGAAGCAACTGCACAATAGCGATTGCTTTGGCTGTCTCATCAGTGGTTGGACCATGGGAACCGGGATCCGAACCGGCTGACTTACGCTTTCTTTTGCGGGGACCGATTCCATGAAATTAGCTCTCCGTTGCCGAGGAGGTATCGCCCAGGTCAGTGGGCACTTCAGGTTCGGGTCGGAATCAACCGGGCTGGTCATCCAGGTTGGGCGGATTTTTTCGGCTTCCTTTCTCAGCCTACTTAAACGTTTTCAACAGAGGCCTTAGGAAAGTTCCTGCAGATTTGGCAGTCTTCTTTGAGGTGGTCAAACCCCAGACAATACACACAGATGAGGTGGGGATCATCCTTGGTAAAGCCTCCCCACACCATTGCAGTATTGAAACCCAGTGGGCCGGTTTTCTTTATGGGTTTTCAGTCATGCCTTTAAACACAAAGTCACCCCTTACCAGCGTTCAAGCCTGGTGACTACCAAATCTATCGGTTCCAACCATGTCACGAGTCAGATGAAAGAACCAGAGAAATCAACGTTTTTCATGAACCAATAGATACCGAGAAAACCACACTAAAACACCTGTGAAAAACAGACAACAAATCGCTTTGGTTCCCAACTGGACCGACCAGCAAGAAACGAAAAACAAAAACAATTTCTTTACAAACCACATTACCACCTACTAATACACTTACTGTACCAGGACAGAGATGTAAAGACCAAAAATAAAGAAGCGGTTTATTAAACCGAACAGTTTTACCACAACCAAACCGAAGTGAAGGACAGAATCTCGGGCGACTTCACAGTAAGGTGGAGTAAAGAATCTGCTGGTTACACTGAAGAGTACCTGGGACAGAGGTTTGAAAACCGAGCTGGAGCTCAACGTTATATGCCTTGGCATAGGAGTTAACTCTTTCCTCTCTGGAACAGTTCAAGTGCTGGAGCTAACTGCATATAGTCAGAATACAGCAAGACTTCATGTTGTTTGAAATACAGCTTCTGAGATTTGTTGTCTGAATCACTATATACAAAGCACGCTTTCTGTTGCATTACTGGATTGAGTCATTGGATTTTCCCTTTGTCTGTCTAACGTGATCTTTGATGGCCTCCATCATAGTGCTGCCTTGGTTCCCCCTCCCAAGGTGCAGCACAGCCATATCCTCTTCCTTCAACTGTGCTGGGAGCCCAAATCTGGCAGGCAGGAGATGGAAGGGGTGACACCATCTTCTTTGAGGGCATTACTGTTTAATACAGAGGATCAGAGAACACAAATCAGCCATTAGGGCACAAAATGTAAATAATGCTATGGCCAGACACTACATTACGGTCAAAAATTTTAGAATGCCCCTATTTTTCCAGCTTTTATTGAAATTTAAGCAATTCCAGTCCAGTGAATAACCTCAAATGGTACAAAGGTAAGCGGTAAACTGCTAGAGGTTAAAAAGTTTACGTTAGCAAAAACTGCTTTAGAGAAATTGCAAAGAAAGCCAAGGTGTCAGTGAGTACAGTTTCCTACACCATCAAAAGGCACTTGGAAACTGGAGGAAACTCTGACAGGAAGAGGTCTGCAGACCCAAAGCCACAACAGAATCAGAAGACAAGTTTCTGAGAGTCAACAGCTTGCGTGATAAGCTCACAGGACAACAGCACAGAGTGACTGGCACCCTGAACCAAAGGGCTACCACAGCATTTTGCAGCGCCATGCAATACCCTCTGATCTATGCCTAGTTGGTCAGGGGTTCATCCTACAGCAAGATAATGACCCAAAACATACCTCCAGGCTATGTCAGAACTACCTTGAGGAAAAGAACAAGATGGTAGGCTTCAAATCATGGAATAGCCAGCACAGTCTCCGGACTTAAACCTCGTCGAGCTAGTTTGGGATGAACTGGACAGAAGGGTGAAAGCAAAGCAACCTACAAGTGCAAACACATTTGTGGGAACTTCTGCAACAGTGTTGGGAAGAACTTCCGAACAATATTTGATGTCCATTGTAGGAAGAATGCCACGAGTGTGTTCGGTGTTACAGTATATCTGCAAAAGGTGGCTACTTTGATGAGTCAAAAATTTAGATTAAATTTTGTTAAACAAAATGATTCTATGATTTATTTTTATCTCCAATTGTTTATTTGTTCTATGCTTTAATTTCAGAGTACATTGAGACATTAACCATGTAAATTTCAATAAAAACTGGTAAAATGGGGTGTTCTAAAACTTTGACCAGTAGTGTACATGGATGCGAGACATGGATCACCAGTGACTCTTATATTCACTGGGACAGAGAAAGTTAAGCCCAACGTGAGAGAGGTGATTTCTCTAAGAAACTGACACAGAGGAAGCCTATTGGATTTTCACTCTGAATACCATGGCCCCACCTGGGACAAAACAAAGAATTACCTTCTTTTTTAACTTTATCTCCCTTACAACGCTGGACCTCTCTAGCTAAGCTACTGGGTTAACCCCAGCTGTTCCCGTCCACCTGAAGCTCCTGTCCACCTTCTCCTCCGGGTCTCACAACTGATCCCCACAAGCTGCCTGCAGAGCCCTCTGGATCTGAGTCCCCAGAGGCAAGGACTGCAATCTCCTGGCACTCTGCCTACAGTGTCTGGCCCCAGATGGCTGTGGAGGATCTCCTGGGAAGGCAGCTCTGGCCCAGTGTTGGATGTGGTGCTGAGGCACCGCACAGCCCGCCTTCACCTACCAGTGAGAAGGAGGTTTTTACATCTTTGTTACCTCCCCACAGAGTGCAATGAAGCAAGGCAACATAGTGCCATAATTCCACCTCCCACTTATGCTAGTGTCGCTGTGCCGAGTGCCCCGGTCTGCACCAGAGGCTTCTCTTGAGCGATCGCATCCCCAGGACCCTCCCGGGAAGAGCAGTTCTCGGATGCTCAATCCTATTCCTTCCCCTGCTGACCCCAACAACCGGGCTCATTCCCAAACCGGAGTCGCGGCATAGTGCGATGTGTAGTGTCCAGCGCCTCAACACTCAGCGCCACCGGCCAGCTACAAGGAATTACCCATGAACTGTCCTTTAACTTGCTGTTCATTTTTTCTATTTTCCTGGACTAAATGAATAATTATCCTTAAACTGTGTCCTTAACGTGCTGTTCTATTTTTCAGGCTATACATTTTGTCTGACTGTTCTGTTTATGATAAATGAGATATCGAGATATCATCTCCCTTGTCTGCTCAGATTAGAGTTGTATTTAACAGACCTATTATTTTAAGAGTTGAGTCTTATGATTATATAGGGCTAGAAACTAGAGGCATCTATGCAAGGCCCCTGGAATTCTGCGTTTCTACAGTTGTAGGAATTGCCGCAGAATTTGCATCATGCTGCAGAATATATAGTGCCGCAGAATTCATTGTTTTGTGAATTTTGTATAAATATACTGTTTTTCCATAGTGTCAGGCTTTCTTTCCTACCTCGTTTATCCTGAAGCCCTCCTCTATGCTCAGCATATGATGTCATCAATGACATCACATCATATTAGCCAATCACAGGACTGCATTCTACCAGCGAAATCATGCGCAGAAATCAGAAAATGCTGCCTGAGAAGTCAAGGAGCCCGTCACAGAAATCAGAAAATTCTGTCGCAGAACACCAGGGGCCCTGATCATATGCCATTTTTGGACTTGTACACATGTGGTGTTTGCATTCTTTCACCCTTCCTCCTGCCCACATCCCTTGCCATTCCAACTATCCTTCCACTGTATTTGAAGTACTTCTGTTGCATTTGTGATGTGGTGTTTGGCAACTTTTTCTTTGCCCTATCCATTCTTTGTCTTTGCTGAGGTTGCTTGTGACGTTTCTGAGTTTTCCACTCCCTTGCCTTACTAGTCTCCCACCCCACACCTTTTATTTTTTCTTGTGCAATTTTTTTTCAGGGGTCTGTGGATCATTGCTTCTATGTTTTGGTTCCCATCAGAACACTGTTTTAATTGTTCTTTCCTCCTTCCTCCCTCCCGACCCCTGTGATACTAGTATCATGACTGTAATTCTTGTGTCCTCTCCTTTCCTCTCTCTTGAGTGTACCACTAGTTTAACATTGTTAAGTGCCATTTAGTATTAATAGAGTAGTTAATTAGTGTAACAAAATGTTTTAACTGTGATTAGTCAAGTCATGACTGCTCAGGGTTACGTCATGTGACAATCACTATGCTGCAAGTCAGACTGAACCTGGAGGTGTAGCCCGAGGAAGGCATAGTCTAAAATGTCAGCTGTGCGCCTGCACATGACGCCATTGGGTACAAGCAGTTTCCTCCAAACAAGAAGTTTTACTTTTCACAGGAATATGCCAACGTGTTCTCTTTAAGTTTTGTTCCAGCATTCCTGTAAACAGTGTGGTTACAGGCACTTAGATGGCAAGTGAAAGCGGATATATTTCAAGGAATGAGACTGGAAGAAAACAGCATCTCTAGGGTAAACATCACAAGCTCTAAACATTAAGTGCAATCTTCTTTGTTCCGCCTTGACTGCTTGTTCCAGAGGAGATCAGGCCTAAAACATGACTAATGATCAAATGAGCAACAGTTAGAGCCCACTGGCCCACCTACCCATGTGATGCAGCTGCACTGCGTGTCCCAATGTACTATGGCGTGAGTACACTACCTGGTCCAACAGGTGGTACCGTTTTCTACTTCTACTCAGCAACATCTTTTACATGAGAAATGAAAGATATCTTACTGACCACCACCCAGGCAGTCACAACAGTCAAGTACAATCAATAATAAACAGTGTTTTGTGTGCAGTGCACTTGATGGCACACATAATACATCCTTTGAGTTCAAGAAACAACTGCTGCCAGTGCCAAGTACTATAAGTATAATAAAACTAAAATATAAAATCAAACTAATATATGTGGGAAAAGCAGAGGTTCAAGAATAGAACTCTGTGGGCGCCCGCAATCAATTTTTATATAGTCAGAGAAGAGTCCTTCACCCTGGTCCTGTGCCCTATTGGTCAAATATTCACCAAAGCAGGGAGGTCACGTGATGCTAGCTTGCTGAGCAGCAGCAGGGGCTTGGAGCTCTCTACTCCCATCAACTTTATCCACTTTAATCTGCGATTTCGTGAAAAGCAACTCCAGCAATTTACATCTCATCTGAGCGACTACACTCCACCTATTGGCCTCAGGGCGTTCTCTTGTTATAATATATCGAAGATATATAGGATGGAGGTGGAGAAAAAGCAGACGCAATTAGGCTACGCCACAGCCACTCCTGAAAGCTGCCTAAAAACCGAGGAACCAACCCGGCTCTACCTCTGATAAAACAGAGCGTAAAGCTCAGCCGTCAATCCTCTCACTGAGGAGAAATTTCTACAGGAACTAGCTCCACTGAAGGACGTACTGCAAACCATCACCGGACCTTAAATCTATTGGGAGGACCTCTCCTCTCTCACCACGAGGGTGTCTGATTCGAGGCTAGAATCCATCCCTAGAACAGTGGAAAACCAAAGCGGAATCCGAGCTGACCACGCTAAATCAACAGGTCAAGAAGCTGCAATTAAAAACGGAAGACCTGGAAGGTCGTAACGAGAAACAATCTGCTCATTCTGGGTTTGCCGGAGTTTGAGGAGGATCGGACCCCATCGCTTTTCTTCAGAAATTCCTAACCAAAACAGCGGCCCTTCACCTCTTAACCCACACCACCTGGAGAGAGCACACAGATCTTTGAGACCCAGACCTCCGCGGGCTCCCCTCACGACCAATAATTATGAAATTCCTTAGCTACATCGAAAGACAACATGTCCTTACCAAATCCCGAGCTACAATCCATCATGTGAGGACCGGCCAAACTTAATATTGCTCAAGATCTCCCTAAAGAAACCAGGATGAAGAGAACTGCATTCCACCCGTCGTCCAGAAGTTAATTGGCGGACATTCCTTCCGAATGGTGTATCCTGCTACCCTCAAAGTTACCATTGGGGACAACTCCCAAAGCTACAACTCCCCAGATTTGGCCTATAAAGACCTCTCTGCCAAACTTCCCAATCTTTTTAAAACAAACGGCTGAACCCTTAACCCCAGTTTCAGCTCTAAGACGAGGCCTTAAATCGTTCTTTCTAGGTTTTGATGCCCTTGTTGTCTTTTTCTTTTTGTATTTGTTTGCTTTACCTGAGTGTCCGATTCCGATGTTGCTGTGGTGGCGGTGATCTTAGCGGACGAGGCGGAGGCTGGGATGAACGCGATGCTTCTGGTTCTGCTATTTACCGGAACCAATCAGGGTGGTTGCAGGTCTCAGCCTTGCTGTTTTCAGTGAGGGATCAATCTGGTCCCACCCAAAATAGCTCCCCGGGAAACAATATGGTTTTGGTGAGGTAGCACCTCCATCTCGTGCCCATCCTGCCATTCTCCTGCCCTTTTTCTACAGCCCGGTTTAGGTGGTGAGTAAACCCCTTCCTGGGGCTTCTTTCTTTTGAAAATAATTGGGATTTATTCTGTGGAATCGCAATCCCAGTATAAAGATCACGAAACTAGTTGATGGGGGGATTACTCCTGAGCCCTTTGTAACTGCTGTAAGTTGCATTGCGAGCTTATAGAAGGGGGTCTGTAAACCCAGTCCCATATATAGGGTTATCCTTGTTTCATCCAGTTCGGATGGGAATCATTTTTCTGTCTTTGCTTTTGGTGTCTTGGAGACCTTTTAATCTGAAAGATCCTAATAGCATAGGGTTATCTGGGTTTGCAACAGGGACCCGGTTCTCAGGCTTTCAGTGTAATTGCTCTCACTTTATGAATGTTCAGGCCTGGCACCAGGATGTATATAGTTGGTTTGTCTTATTCAGGGATTCAATAGGGGAGCTGGGAGGGTTGACCTGTCTGCCTCTTCATATGTACTGTTTTAAACCAGATCTGTTCTGTTTGTTTAAGACACTGCTATTTTAGAAAACCCTTTATGGCAGACCATAGCGGATGGGGTTTAGGTTTCAGTGTGCCTTTTCTACTGGGCTATAGTTGTGAGTTCTAGTAACTGTCTTTCTTTATCCTGTTTTAAAATGACTGTAAGCACTGTCAAAATTGCATCATGGAATGCGTGGGCTCAGGAGAAAGTCAAGAGAATCAAGTATTTAACCATTGCGACATTTCAGACTGATATCCTACTATTACAAGAAACCCACTTAACCAACTCAGAGGCTAAATGGCTGTCTCGATCTGTTTTTGCAAGTGTTTGTAGCAAATGGGTCCAGTTCTAGTAGAGCGTCGCCATACTCATTAAAAATACATCATGTTCCTGGTAAATACAACAATAACTGACCCAGAAGGCAGATTTATATTGATCAAGGGTTCCCTCAACGGTGGTACTGTCGTTCAAGGCTCAATCTATGGTCCAATAGGGGTAGCTCCGAATTTTTATGACCCTAGCAGATAAAATAAGTACCCTACTTCCTCCCAACTTATACTAGGAGATGACTGGAACGTTCCACCATCTCACCTATTAGACAAAGACCCTCAATCAAGCCGTCCACTTACTCCGGTTCAAAAGGTCCCTACAGTTTTCTGCACATATTAGGGCTATGTGACCCTGGCGTCTCTCCAACCCTTCCTTCGATCCTTCTCCCTTTTTTCTCAACCTCTACTGGATCCTGGTCTAGAATAGACTATATCTTGATTAGCAGAACCCTTCTCCCTGGTCTCCTTCAATCTGGTATCGAGCCGATTGTGCTCTCCAATCATGCAATTGTATGGGCAAGAATTTCCCCAGACCAATTTCCAAAGGGACACTATCTGGAAGCTTAATACTCAACTCCTTAAGGATTCCACTCAGTGACCCACATCAAGACCCTCATTTCTCACTTCCTTGAGAACAATCTTAGTTCCACCTCAAGATTTGACATCATCTGGAGCTCCCTGAAATGCTATCTAAGAGCAAATTAATCAAACTAGCCTCAGCGTGAAACTAGACAATCACCTCCCTACTAATGAACAAAATCAAGGAGCTTGAAAGCTCTATTCCCCTTCCTCTCCTCTGTCATCCCTCGAAACCCTCCTGGCAGTCAAAAACAGTATACTGATCTTCTTAAAGAAAAAGCTGAATATTGCCTTTTAAGACTCAAACCAAATATATTGAGCACGGAGAGAAGGCTGGAAGGCTTTTGGCCTTAAGACTTCAGACACTAGAAAGTTCCAGAATAATCCCGTCCTACAATCTCCTGCTGGCTCCATTAAAACCTCTCCCAGAGAAATAGCACAGATTTTTGAGAATTACTATAGAATCTTTATAGTATACCTTCCTCTTCCGCCTCTTTCTCAGACATATCAGCCTATTTAGCAGATCTTGACATTCCCCAACTTTGACCTCTCATAAGGAAACCCTGACCGCCCCCATCTCACTTCCCGAAATAGAAAAGCCATCGCCTCCATGGCCCCAGATAAGGTACCAGGTCCAGATGGGTTCCCCTCAAATTTTAACAAGGTTTTCTCAAAGAGCTTGCCCTTTACTCCTCAAACTATACTATTACCTCTTCTCTTCCACCACTGTGGACCCCACACTTCTCAAGCTACCATTATCCTAATTCTTACACCGGATAAAACTCCCACTGCCCAGCGAGCTACCGACCCATATCTCCTAAACTACAACATGAAAATTCTTTCTAAGGTCTTGGCCGAACGGATTAAGAAAATCTGGACCCTCTCCTTAGCCCAGAGCAGGTTGGATTCGTACACTCTCGCTCCCCATCAGACCACCTCAGAATCCTCTCATATTTCTCATCTCGCCCAATCATCCCACCTCCCAATGGCCCTGATTTCGTTAGACGCAGAGAAAGCATTCGACAGAGTGGATTGGTCTTTTCTCTGAGCTACGATGGCCAAGATGGGCTTCCAATCCCTTTTCTCAAATGGATCCAGGTTTTATACAATCCCTCGGCCAAGATATATTGTAATGGTGTTTTTTCCTCACTGTTCCAACTTTATACTGGTACCAGACAAGGCTGCCCTCTCTCACCCTTTTTGTTCAACATATCTCGAGGCCCTTCTTATTAAGCTTAAATCCTCCCCACTTATTCAAGGTTGTTTGGTGCATCAGCATGAGTTAGTCCTCTCAGCCTATGCTGACGACATACTACATGTTACTCACCCGCCATTTCCCTAGGACATGCACTGCAACTCATCATTCAATACGGCAACCTCTCTCAATATAAATTGAATATATCTAAATCTGAAATATTCCTTTAAATACCTATACATACAAACACGAACTTATTAAATTTGGCATGAGATGGTCCCCTAAATCGATCAAATACCTAGGTATTCACTTTACCTCAGACCCTTCTTTACTCAGGAAACTCAATTTAGATAGCCTTAAGACCCACATCCAGCAAGATTTGCAAAGATGGTCCAATCTTCCTATTTCCTGTGGGGCAGGATTAATATTATTAAGATGAATATTCTTCCCGTATCTTCTATCCTCTTAACCTACTAGGTCTTTGGTTGCCGCTCTCTTATCTACAACAGTTTCACACCTATTTTCTGAAGTTTATCTGGCGAGGGAAGGCAGTTCGCTGTTCATTTCTTAAACTATCTCTCCTAAGGATAAAGGTGGTCTTAGACTTCCCAACATCGTGATTTTACTATTGGGCTGCCCACCTCTAAACTAGGTAGATGGTTTTCAACCCACCCTGAACCCTTTTCCCGATTTGGCTCCAAATTGAGAAATTGATCCTTCGAGTCTAAAATGGATCCTATGCAATTTTCTACACTCCTGCCTCTGTGCTTTCACAGTGGATAACTGACCAAACAATTCTCACATCCCTTAAATCTCTTTCCCAATGTCTATATTTCCTAAAATTTCTCCTAAAACGGATCTAGCACAACCTATCATCCTTAACCCCAATATCAAGCTGGGCAACTCAATGATTACCCTGAGTGGCTCCTACAAATTAAAGAAACTAACTTAGAACACTACTACGACCAAAGATCCCTCCTTTCATCATATGATATTTTAGCTAAATTCGACATTCCCAATAATAAGATTTTTAATGTATATCAATTAAGGCATCTTATTGCTGCGAAATTTGACTCACAGTTTAGAGAACCCAAGGTTCAACCCTTTCTCTCTCACATCTTTACCTGCCTCTAAACCACACTCCATTTTGCTAATATACTCTTTCCTACTGGATTACAAATTCCCGAAACCGATCGAAGGTTCTAGCATCTGGCTTTCCTTATTCCCAGATTCCACCCTCAACTGGGCCCATATTTGGAAGGACCTGCACAAATACCATACCCAAGATAGGCTTAGACTTACAATATTATATTTTGAATAATATGTACTATACCCCTAAGAAACTTTTCCGGCTAAAAATCTAGCTCTCTCCCTCTGCTCCAGGTGCTCACACAGCGAAGGAATTCCTACATATTTTCTGGTACTGCAATAAGGTTGTCCCTTTGTGGTCTGCTATTCAAGACAATCTAGACCTCTACTTGGCCTCACCAACCTTTTACTCCTGAAATCTGTATTCTAGGGGACTACTCTGGCATAGACTGTTTAGAACGCCGATACCACATCGCCTTTGTGTCTATAGTGGTCAAGAGACTAGTTCTTAAACATTGGACCGACCAGCTAATCCTGACCTATTCTGAATGGTTGGCGGAGCTCTCAGCCCATCTTAACATGGAAAGGCTGATAGCCAGCTCATGTAATCGCATGGATCTGTTTCACAAAATATGGGGCAACTTGTATGGCTATATTTGCACCAATGATCTCTTGGCTTCCTCTCTGATGCCCACTCTGGTTTTCTTTTCCCCTTTCCCTTTCCCATCTGCTTTCTCGGATTTTGAAGCGGGACTGAGTTTTGATGTATTTATGAACTCGCTAATAGGACTAGTTACATAGTTATGTGGCACACTCTGTGGGTTTTTTTGGGGGTAATGTTTGCTTTGGGGGTTCTCTTCCCCCTCTTTTTTTTTTCTTTTTTGTTTTCTTCTTTTTCCTTTATACCATGTATGGGTACCTGGCATAAACTATGTAATGATCTTGTTCATGTTCGCTATGTTAAAATCAATAAACTTGAATTTCAAAACAAATATTCACCAAACCAATCGACCATCTCACCTGAAACATTTAGGCATGACAGTGATTTAAGCAGTAAGCAGGGATGATCCACACAGGTCTTGGTGAGATCCACAAACACTGCAGCCACCAGAATCGACTGCCCAATACATGTGATCCGTGAATCTCACCAAGGCCATTTCACTACTATGTTTCTGTCAAAAACCATGCTGTGATGGAATAAAAAGATCAAAAATCACTATAAAATCATTTAACTGATCAAATCTATTCTTTCTAAGATTTATGACAGAGGGGCCAATAATGAAATAGATGGATAAAATGTTTATTTTTATACAGGATAAGTACATGTCATATAATTAATAAAACCCTGTTTACAAGACAGTCTTGTTTCAAAAATAAAAATAAATGATAAACAATAGTATACATACATAAATACATAATACACTTTCCATTACTCATTACGGAGCTACAAACAAACATGAAATCAGTCTAATTTTATGATTTGGAAGTTAACAATTACAGACTAGATGAAAAATAGATTTCAGTTCATTATTAAACATACTGTAAGATGTAGTAGTGCATAGTGAGGGAACCTTATTCCATGTAGCTGCAGCCTGGTAATGTAAGGTTTTAGCTTCATATCTGGTCTTACAGGTAGGGAGGTCATAATTCCGCTATACAAGACACTAGTGAGGCCCCACCTGGAGTACAGTGTACAGTTCTGGAGACCATACCTACGTAAGGACATAGACAGGGTAGAGAAGGTTCAGAGGAGGGCAACAAAGATGGTGCATGGATTGCATCACAAGTCCTATGAAGACAGGTTGAAGGAACTGAACATGTACTCCCTGGAGGAGAGGAGGGAGAGAGGGATATGATAGAGACATACAAGTATCTTACAGGCAGGAACAGGGTGCAGGAAAACACTATTTTAAGCGAAAAAGATGTTCCAGGACTAGAGGGCATGGGATGAAGTTAGAGGGAGGACGATTCAGAGGAAACATGAGAAAGAATTTCTTCACAGAACGGTGGTGGACAAGTGGAACACCCTGCCAGAGGAAGTGGTGGGGCTGAAACAATCATGGGATTTAAGAATGCATGGGATAGACATAAAGGAATTCTAGAGGTCAGGGGTAAGGAAACAGACTTCTAGGAAAACAAACTGAACTTACAAGCTCAAATGGGCAGACTGGGTGGGCCATAGGCCCTTATCTGCGAAACTGTCTATGTATCTATGTATCTATGTACATACTGTAAGTCAGGCAAAATTTTGCTTACATGCACATATCTAGCTAATACTCGAGTTGATTCATCTTTTCTATCCAGAGCAGTTACTGAGATATCATATATTGGATATTTTACAAAGGATTTATGTAACAACTTTAACCATGCCATATTATTTCCAATATCTAATGTTTGCCACCCTAAAGATTATAGCATAACACAATGGTGAGTGTCAAAATTACATCCAGTATGAATCTAGACAATTGAAACTGTATTTTATCTAATTTATCCAACAACCCTTTATTACGCTAATCTATAAATGATACTACCATGTATTAATTTATTTGGTAACCAGGTAAGTGCACTGATCCAAGGACCATTTTCAGGCGCGACCTGGGCCTACAGGTAGCAACAGTACAAGAATTAACAACACATACATGGCATGGAAAATGCACACCCCAAGCATGGGGTGGTGTGGAAATAATAAATGTGCTGTTGAGACTGCACTGGATTATACAATAGCATTGGAGATTATTCAATAATTATAAATGACAGACAAGGTATACGTGTGCCAGAGAACAAATAGCCACCAGGACATACACTAATAGCATATGATAACATATGATAGCATGGTTCAGTTTCATACAGACACTAGTCACTAATGTTATGCAGGTTCAAGACAGTCAAAACATTTCCATTGTTACTTAGGAATTAAAGGTTGAGAGGTGTAAGGGGTGAGTTATGAGAAGAGGAAGGGCTGGATAGGCAGGGGCAAGAGTGCTGTCAGTGTTTTATAGCAAAGGGCCCTAGACATTTGTGTCAGGTGCAGTGACAGCTTGCAGCACAGGAGCCAGGCTTTTAGATTCTGTTTAAATGCCAGGTGGGTGGGGGTTGAGTGGATAGAGAGTGGGAGTTGTTTCATAGGAAGAGGTGTGATATGAAGAAAACTGCAATCCTATGGCAGTGGAGACAAAGGGTACTTCTAGCGGGGACTGAGGATACCCAAGAGTCCTTGCAACCACTCTAACCAACTGGAGACTTGAGTAGGGAACAGGTGCTGGTTTCTAAGTGAGTTGTCCACCAAGCAGCCTGTTGCATAGTCAAAGCGACCTTGTAGAGGAAGCCACTCTAAGGACTGGTAACGATGGCAAGACTATCTGTTTGATTAATGTTTTCCTAACTCTTTGACCTAAGCACCTGGTGGTATGCTGAAGGGCTCCCAGTTTCTTATTTGTATTAGTTCAAGATAGCAATATTCAGTCACCTGTTCAGTCAGTTCCTTGTCATTAGTATACATTTTTAGTTTGGGTTTACTTCTTGCTCGAAATAGAGCACTTTTGTCTTCTTTGTGTTCATTAGAAGTCTTGACCTGGTAAACCACTCCCTTATACAGCTGAAGTCCTTCTGTAATTTGATTTCCATAGCCATCTTACTTTCTCCCATAGCAAACAAGCTGTGTCATCAGCATATAATCTTATTTTGAATGCTACACTACCTGTGGAAGATCACTGTTGAACATTAAGAACATCAAGGGTCCTAGAATTGACCCTAGGGGACTCCATGGTACACTCAATCACTAGTGGAAATAGTCTGGGATACGGATACCTCTGGGACCATGAAATGGGCCTGTAGTTGCCAGGGTCTATAACTGAACCACTTTTATGAACAGGACAAATGATTGCCAATTTCCAGGTTTGTGGAAAAACACAATGACATGCAGAATAGTTAAATAACTTCATAATGGGAGTTGCCATTCAGTCTACTGCAATTTTAAGCAACCTATAATCCAGACCATCCAGTGCTGAACAAGGCTTCAGATTAAACCTATTTAAATAACATTTTACATCAGCACATGTTAGGATTTTAAAATAACATTTTTGTAGCAAGTGGTTGGGATAACTCAAATCAGTAAACTTATTGTCATTTTCAGGCAGAAAATTTTTGAATTTAGAAGCTCTCCAAATTGTTCATTGAATAATGCAGCTACTGTATGTAAGCAATACACATGATGAGGTGTGGATTACGTGCTGATAAGAGCATGCAAGAAGTTGTGCTAAGGCACGAGGCGCCTAGTGCCCTTATACTAGGCGTGCTCTTATCATGCACGTAACCCACCCTCGAGTGTGTTAATGGCTTATAAATAGGGCAACTGTAAAGTGAATCAACATTTGTAGTTTTGAAAGTTTTTTTATTGGTATTTTAATAAATAATAGAAGAAGAGATTGTAGGGAAAAAATAGTCCTTTTTTCCATGGTATTATTGCCATTAGGATAGTAATATGCTTACTTGTTTTAAATGAGTAGTTAAAGATTTTTAAATATATTATTTGTTATTGAATTGTAGAGGTACAGAAAGAAAGAAAATATTTTAAAATCATTAAAAATACTATTAAAAGAAAACCTGTCACTGACGGGCAAAGGACGGTATTTAAACATACATTGCAAGTGTCAGCCTGTTTAAAAGCGAACGAAAGAAATGAAGTGTCATGTTGTTTAACGAAAGAAATGGTGCAGAGGTCCTGAAAATACTTGCAAATCATTAAAAATAGTTTGAAAAGAAAACCTGTCACTGATGGCAAGACGGTATTTAGAGATAGATTGGTAGTGTCAGGTTCTTTAAAAGTGAGCAGAAAGAAATGCAGTGTCATCCTGTTTGAAGCGGACAGAAGAAATGCTTCAGAGGTCCTGTCGCATCATGGGTTATAGCTGTCCAGGTATTTTTGACAAGGATTTTGATTGAGTAATTCTTTGTTTTCAATTATATGACTAACAGCGTGATCGTGAACTTACAGGAGACAGATCGTGGGAGTTTGTGCTGCGGGTGTGCGGAATCTGCAGCTGTGCCAGTCGTCGAGGTGGATGCTTCGTCTATGGCGCTGTGACTTCAGGACTGTGATTTTGTTTTTAAACTGCTAAGTATTTTTTTAGTTAGTTGTGGAAAATAGGTGGATTGGTGGAAGCTGTGATGCGAGAGGTGCTGTGAAGGATTTCTGTGGTTCACTTTTAAGCAGGATGACACTTCGGTTTATGTTTCAATAGCGTCGTTTGCCGTCAGTGACAGGTTTTGTTTTCTTCCTTTTTTTTGATTGTGGCTTGTTTGGTTGTTTCTGTAGCTTTCTTTTGTTTTTATGCTGTGCTACATTAGTGTGAAGTACGATACTGCGATTCAGTGCACTGGTGTGAGGAATCGTTTCCGCTGTGGCATCAGTGAGCTCTGCCAGTCAGCGTTATTGTTTTCAGTTGGCAGAGCTCACTGATTTTCTAATCATGCGGCATGTTGCTGGGTGGTAGTGCGGTTGGCTACAATATCATCTGATAAGGACACGGCCCAGATGATGTTGTAGCCAATCAGTGAGTTGGGATTTCTTAGCCCATTTTATAAGTGTTCTCGATCGGTATCACAACCTAGATTAGATTTAGGGTATGGATAGAAATAGACAGTGAAAACGCTTCATTCAGTGTAAACTAGATTGCTAAAAAGTAAACCACTAATAATAGTGAAAACGAATGTGGTTTACTAGCCAAATAGTAAAATAGCAAACATAGCCAAGTAGGAAATTCTAACTAAACGCAGAGTAATCAATAAAACTAACTTTAAACTTTTTGAGAACTATAAATAAAAACATAACTGGAAAATCAGCCACTATCAGAGTTCATTACAGGCGACTGATCTCTTCAGACAGAGAAACAGATCTGAGCAAATGGGCAGAGTGGAGCATGGATGCAGAGTTTGAACCTACATTCCAAATTCTACAATTTGAATAGGTTTCATCTCTGGGCCATCACTCTCTGCCCTGATGACTACATAAAGTCAAAGGAGGCAGTATAGCATAGTAGTTAAGGGCACTGAGCTGCAAACCTGGAGACCTGGGTCTGAATCCCATCAGGCCTCACTTGAATACTGTGTGACCCTCAGCAAATCACTTAACTCCTTGTGCTCCCAGGTTGCACCTTTAAACAAGCTCCGGCTTAGTGTGCATTTCCTGGTTAAACAATTCCCCTTTCCTAAAGTGTAAACATTAAGTGAGTGATTCTAGGGTTAGAACAATTAGTTGACTCCAGAGCTCAAAAGGTACTCAGCCCTCAAATTAGATTATTTTTTTCTGGGTGTAAAACTATAATTGACTTGTTTGAACAGGCTGTGTCCTTTTAAAGGCACAATACAATGCCATAACAAAGAAAAAAAGCTGACACAAACTGGCAGTGTGATGGAACAAGTGACTGCTTCTTATGCTGCAGTGTACTAAGGATCAAAAATGAGTTACCTGTATCGAGTTCTGTTTAAAAGGGACCATCCTCTTCCTAAAACAAAAGGAGAAGGCTTGCATTATAAAGTTACAACAGTCAAATATTATCTTCTACGTAAAGTGTTAACAACTTCATGAAAGAATTCTGTGTGGCTCTATAAGTACCTGTATCTTTATTTATTTGGTTTTGATTACCGGGTAGGTGCACTAAACAATAACAAACCTATTTTCAAGCACAATCCAGGAGTGTAAAATTACAAACAATTGTGAAACACTGTACAGTAAAAAGTACAATTAACAATGTAAAGGGTAACTAGTTATAATACATGAGCAGTTGAAAATTCTAACAGGTGGGGAAATCACTGTGCAAGGAGACATCAGTACATTAGCAGCAAATAAAGAAATAGAGCAGTGTCACTAAACAATTTAAAAACAGACGATACATCTTTCATAAGTGCATCAAATTAGGCAGTTGTAAACACGCACTAGTCACATGACATAAGCTGGGTGATCAAGGAGGGAAAACGGTATCGGGGTCAGAGACAGAGAGATGGTGGTACAGCCCTTCTAAAGCAGGCATGGGAGAGGGAGGGCTGGAAGGCCACAGGCAGGGAGTTCCAAAGATTTGGGGCAAAGTGGAAGAAGATCTGAAGTCCCATATTGGTCATACACCCAGCAGCAGCTAGAAGGACTAATCACCAGACTGGAAAGAGTAGGTGAGGCTAGGGATTCAACATAGAGGCTAAAGAGGCAGGAACCTCAGTTCTAATAATTATGTCAGTTAGGATGCCAAGGGCATAGGAGCAGCTAGACTCAGGTTAGACCTGAGTAAAGCTAACAGTGGGGGTAAAGCGGTTTGATGCCAGAGCAAAACAACAGATGTTATTGTAGGTGGTGTCCCATTTGAGGAGGTTTGCTCTAGTAGCACATGAGAAAGTAATAGAGCCATAGGTGAGGTAGGAAGAAGAATGCCCTGAGCAATGGTAGTTCTAGCAGAGGATATTAGGGCAAGTCTGATTTTAAAAGCCAGACAGAGCTTGGTGTTGACTGTTTTACAAGTATTGGAGATGTGCAGGGCAATGTCAGAGAGGGGTCAAGGGTAATACCAAGGTATTTGAAGCAGTTAACATTTTCAAGGATGCACACATAGGTCTTAGTAAAACAATACTGCTCATCACAAATATAATTTCTTAATGTCACTTTATTATGCAAGATTTTATCAGTAAGTTAACACCCTATCAGTCAATGTTTCACAGTAACAACTGCCTACTCAGGAGTATGAATTAGCCTAAAATCAATAGATAAAAGTATTAAACTTAATATCATATATTATTATAAATGAATTCAAGTAACCATTTTTATTTTACCATGAGAAGCTCTATTGAGCAAGCTCATTTTCAAGGAGGTCCTGAAGGACAGGATTATACAGACAGTTTTTTTTTTAATTCAGTATACTTTATTAACATTTGATAAACATCAGTACAAACACGGGTAACAAATAGGTAAACAGAGATAACTACCCTCCAACAAAGCACATGAGAAACGTAAATTAATGTACTTTACCAACGCCACCCTCCTCCTAACCCATCCCCATCAAGCCTACACACGCTCAGTCATCAAATTATGTTAAAAAAAAAAAAACAGAAAATTCTCCATATTAAAAGCTATCACGGCTTCCATACAGTGAGTAAGGCATCTAACAGGCCCCACCTAGTCTGGTAAACCTGTGGTCGGTTGTTCATGGTTAAAATGCTTCTCTCTAGTCGAAGGGCAAACAACATTTCTTTGTGCCATTCTATGATTGAAGGGCTGAGTCACCCGTCCAATGTTTCAGAATAATTAACTTAGCTGTTACGAGATCAAAGACAAATGTGCTTTTCTAACATTGGAATACCCCCTGGAAATAAATATAGCAAACAAATCTCTGGGGTAATATAGGAATCCAGGCCCAACAGAGGTCAAGCGTCTTCCTAATGGTTCACAAAATTTCTGGACAGAAGAACAGGTCCACAACATATGGTATAGTGTCCCAGTGTGGTTTTACGCACCTAGGACAATCAGGAAGACCTGCTTCCCAATCTGTATAATTTGAGTGGCGTGAAATATAAATTATGCATAATATTAAAATGCATCAAACGCAGTCTATCTTGCTTAACAAATCTATACAGGGTCGGCCAAATCTTAATCCAGAATTTGGCTCAGCATTAAGGAAAACACCTGCAGCCAATAATAACACTCCTTGTGGTAACCCAGGGTCAACCAATTGGATTACTTTATATACTGCACACACAGCATGGGGTTCTTCAGCTGCTTTCAGAAAATTATTAAAAACATCAGCAGACCCTGATTTATCTCTCCTCAACCAAGATGGCAAGGATGGCCCTCTTAAGTTGTTCATACTTAAAAAGGCTGTCACAGGCACCTTAAATCTATATCTAAAAAGAGCAAATGAATTATTTTACCCTCCTCATATATATCCCTAAGTCTTGTGTTGCTAAGGGAAGGCCAAAAGCCAAGGAGATGGGCTTACGCCCAATCTGGAAATGGGATTCCCACAACAGGCTGCTCCAGCAAAGCATGCCAGTTATGGGATAGTGGGTTTGCAACTGGTGTAAAGCCTAATGGACCAACCAACGGAATATTCGAAGAGGTTTAGGAATTGCCTTAGGACTAGCATATAGCAGGGCAGGCAGGAGCAACAATATTGAGCTGCTAGAAATTGTTCAATATCTAACCACAAGGGCACATATGTTTGTCGCTCCTCCCTCGATATCTTCCGTGACGAGTATGACATCCTGCTAAGATGATGGGCACAATAGTATGAGAAAAGGAGGAGCTGCTAAGCCACCCTGCTCCTTAGGTGCAGAGAGTTTCAGGTAGGGCGCTAACACTCTTACCCTTCCAAAGGAAGGCAGTTAACATTTGATTTAGTTTACCAAACCATTTTTAAGGATAAACAGACCCAACATTCCCAGGGGTATAATACAGGGCAAGATATTCATCTTTGCAATATTTATTCTTCCCCATAAGGAAGAGAAGATCACCCCATCTGTTTAGGTCTAACTTGATTGTATTCAGCACTTCTGTAAGTTTTAACTTAAACATGGTGGGGACCTCTCTGGCAACCTTAATCCCAAGATCGTAGGGACTTAGACTCCCAAATTAAGTTAGTGTTATCAATCACTGACGGGACGTATTATTATTTAAAGGAAAACTTTTGTTTTAAACTCATTAAGCTTATAGTGGGAGATAGTGGAAAACCGCTTTATCTCAGCCAGAGTTCTGGAATACCTGTTGCAGGATGTTGGAGATGTAAAGAAGGTCCTCTGCATATGCAGAAAGGGAGTACTTTGTGATCCTATTTCAATACCCTGGAGCTTAGGGAAATTAACAATCTCCTGATCAGGGGTTCTAAATAGAATTGAATAATAATGGAGAGAGGGGCAACCCTGCCTGGTCCCCTCTGAAGTAAAAAGGAGCAGACAGTGTCCCGTTGGACCAAATCGGGGCTGATGAGGATGTGTATAATAATCTGATCCATCTAAGAAAATCGGGGGTAGACCCAGGTGGTCAAGGTTACAAAAGGAAGTCCCAGGAAACTCTATCAAAGCCTTCTCGGCACCCAAGGAGATCAGAACAGAAGGAATGTTTGAGTCCTTGGATGCGAGAGGATATATATTAGTTCAATATGGTCCACTGAGGATCTGCCTTTCATGAATCCTATCTCTCTCTACTAATGAGCGTGGGAGAAATGGACCCAACCTTATGGCCAAAACCTTGGCTAGAATTTTGACATCAGTATTAATTAAAGAGATAGGCCTATAACTTTCCGGGTATATGGGATCTTTACCAGACTTGGGAATAAGAGTAATTATAGCATTAAGGAAGTTTGATTCAGACACCCTTCAGCAAACCAGTAATTGCAGACTTCAACCAGAAAGGGGCAAGCTCCTGCAAGCAGCTTTTATACAGGTTGTTAGAAAAGCCATCTGGGCCAGGGGACTTGTCAGGCGCGAGTTGCTCAATTGCTCCTACCACTTCCTGCAATGTAATTAACCTTCAAGTGCCCCTAGCTTAGGAAGATCAGTGGCATCAAGGTACTCCACCATATCCTGAGTTACAGGCTTTTCTTCCTGAGTTTCAGAGTACAGCCTTTGGTAATAAGAGCGTAAGGCCTCGGACACTTCCCTAGGGGATGTCACCAGGCTATCACTGGTAGCCGATTTGATGCAAGGAATGGCTCATGAGGCTGCAGCTTGTCTAAGCCTAATGGCTAATAACACCTGCCCTCTCACGGCATCAAGATATTTCATCTTTGTACATCATAAAGCAAGCTCTGTTTTTGGTACATGAGATCAGAATATTGACTTTGCAATTGGTACATAAGTGCCCAATCCGCATCTGGGGAGTGCCGAGAGAGGGTAGCTCCATAGCCCGTATCTGTATGAGCAAGGTTGCTTGCCTCTCCGAAACTGGCGACATCTCATTGCTGATAGCCTAAGGCACTCCCCTGAGGGAGCACTTTAGGGCTGCCCAAATCATATCTATCCTGGTAGTCGACCCTTATTATCTAGTAAAAGTTAACAATGAAACCTTTTATGTGCTGGAGAGATTCTGACTTTTGGAGCAGCTGATTATTCAGTCTCCAGAGAGCATCCGTCTGGATACTTGGCCCAGGAGATCGTAGGGAGAATGGAGCATGATCTGAGATAACTCTGCATGTATATCCGACATTACCCCAGGTAGTGCAAAAGAACTCAGTAAGAGAAATCAATATGGGAGAAGGATTTATGAGGGGAGAAAAATAAGTGTACTGGCGTTCTCTCTGATGAAGAAGT
Organism: Neoceratodus forsteri; assembly: GCA_016271365.2. NCBI lineage: Eukaryota > Metazoa > Chordata > Ceratodontiformes > Ceratodontidae > Neoceratodus > Neoceratodus forsteri. Next base: position 1,026,408,910 of record CM057451.1, on the reverse strand, counting down.
CGCCAACATCCAGGAGGTCAGCACCTGCCATAAGGTCGTATAATGCCCTCTGTGAGGAGATAAGCCCGTTTCGGAGTCAGATCTGTCTATATCGTGGAAGGTACCACGTTCCAATCCCTCCCAAAATAGTTAAAATGGGTGAATCAGTGACAAGAGGGTTCAAATAGGCGGGTGAAAAAATCAGGAGACTCAGAGTTTGGCCCATATATGGATCCTAAAGTAATCTGCCGCCCTTCCAATGATCCACATAATATTATATATGTGCCTCAGATCCCAAATATCTTTGTCCAATTTAAAGGAATTCTTTTATTTATTAATACCACAACTCCCCACTAGGCGTGAATTTCCCGGCTCCATAGGCCTGTCTCTCCATGTCTTAAGAAATAAACTATCATGTCTCCGAAGATCGTCTCTTGGAGACAAGCAATTACAACTTGTAATTGGTGAAGGTGTCTGAGGATAACCTGCCGCTTACCTTTATCCTGTGCACCTTTGACATTCCAACTCACAGTCTTATAGTAATTAGCCATCCTTTAATGCAGCAAACAATACAGAGGGTAAGATGATCAATCTAACTACATAAGATCCCAACCTGATCTGACTGAGTGTCAATAGAAATTCTACCTTAAAAATGAGGTTAACACACTTGGCTTGCCACCCCTATACCCCGACAACTATAAAAAGAAAACTTATGTATCATATTATCCTTTATCCTCCACAATTCCATAAATCCTTACTAATATTCTACCACTATCTCCCCAGTTCTAATCAACTGCACCACAATCCACTCTCAGGTGAGTGATGTCTTAGCGTAGGTACTGAGTTGCACCAGGAAACCTCCTATCCTTCCTCTACCTCCCCTGCCCCGCTACTTATTTACCCATTATATTAGCCATTTAAACTCCCCTAATAAAACAGCTTACTAATCCACTATACATAACATCCTCTAATAAAACATTCTCTATAATAGTTGTAATAACGTAACAGTCTGAGGAAATCATATGGTACCTTAAGAGACTAAAAACACTCCCCAATATTTCCTAAATGAAACATATATCCAATATCCCTGAAGCCCCCAGAATCCGAGCACACAGTTGTGGAGGGAGTGGGGGAGGAAAAGGAAGAAGAACCCCAATCAGGATCCATTAGCAATTATTACCCATCCCAGGCTCTGCTTTGACTTCTTAATATAAAAAGAAAGAGAAAACACCCAGGAGAAATGAAAAATAATTGGCCCCCAATATTTAAGCTCAGTCACACCAACATATTCAACTTGGGGGCAGTGCAGCTATGCTTTTGCCGATCAGTCCAGTAATCAGACAGCCTGATTCTCCATGAGAGTCCAATATTTAGCAACCCAATATCAGGCACCATTTCAAATTCTCTGGAAAAGGAAAAGGAAGAGAAACTCTCCAGCACGTCTCTGTGACCTCCCCATAGAAGGAAAGCATGAAACAAACTATCCCACAGACACTTAATATCGAGGCGTTCAAGTGTACCCAGTCCAAAGTCCACGAGGATGTCCACTCTATCAAATGCAGGCAGCTTCTTTTCACTCCAGCACTGACCCATTATGCCCAACCTGCATTTATTCGTAATCGTCTGGATCCTTTCACTTAAACAGGTCTGGGAAAAACTTTTGAGTTCTTGCTGCGCCTGCTCTTGCGACTCAAAAGCCCATTTTCTCCTGCCTTCACCTGAAGGACCGCTGGATACTTCATACAGAATGGAGTTCCTGCCTTGATAAGCTTGGTCACTATAGGATGCATTCCTTGGCTTCCACTGCACTGACTGCGGAAGGTCCTGCGTGATCCGGTTCTATGCCCTTCCACGAACTTCTTGCAGTTCACGCACTGTACAAGCACATGTTGCATGTCTAAAAATTAAGCATCTTAAAATGAGAGGTCTGGGTGGGGAACCAGGTTGTGGAGGAGGTCAAAGAGCTCGATGCACCCTCTCGATAATATAAGATCCGCCATTAGGGAGGGACCAGCGATTACTTCGCATAGCTTTTGAAGGAAAAGAATGGGCATCACTCCTTCTTCCTTTTCAGGAATTCGATCACCAACAAATTGTTTCTTCTATTTCTCCCTCTAAATCTTCAATCTTCTCTTGAGCTTCTTGATTCGCTTTCTGTAAAGCATCATGGTCAATTCACTTCTATCATGCCTCTTCTCCAAGGACACCAACTTAACCTCTGAGTCCATTACTCGGGTAGTCAGGAGTGAACAGAAACTTTGACCTGCTGCAGATCATCATAAATCTCTGTAATCTTCTCCTGTAGTGGTTGCATCACCTCTAGAAACTGCTCCTCTGAGAGAGCGCCTTGCAGTGTCAGTTTTACTGGAGCCCGCTGTCTGATGCTTAGGGCGCTTTGCAGCCTTGTCTTTCTCCGGGTGAGTGGTGGTGAGTGCCTCGGCGGTGCCTTTCTCATGTATACCTCCATCTCTTAGTGTAAATGCAGCAGCCTCAAGTGTCAAACAGATAGGATGTTATAGTTTTATAGTATTCTCACACTAAAAATCATATAGGGAGCTGAATTGTGTAGCGGGGGCTCGGGCGATGGAGGATTGCTGCCGCTTCTCAAGCTGCCATCACGTGACCCCCACAGACTGACAGTTTACAACAAATAAGTTTACAGAGTCATACTAACTGCAGAGAAAGCATTGTACAATAAGTGCAACATTCAGAGCAGAACAACATAGGTAGCAGTACATTACACATACAGTCAGTTACATATTTGGTAGACAAGGCTAGGATTTTAGGAAAGAAGGTTTAGAAGGGAAAAGGGGCTGAGCTAAGGAGAGGAGGTGAAGAAAATGGACAGAGGCAGGGTTAGGAGTGACAGTTGCATTTTCTTGGATAGTTTTGTCTAAGACAGATTTGCAGGACCCTGTACAGATGGTAGAGACTAGCTTAAAGTTATTCCATAGTGAAGGAGGAATGTCCGATAGCAGCTTCACTATAATCGAAGCATCCTAGGTGTCTCCAACTGAAGGTAGGAATGCCTCCTCAGTGAGTAGGTACTGGAGGACTAGTTAAATAGGTCAGCAATGTAATGAGGAATTTGCTCATGATGGCTCTGTGGGTCCATAGCAGAGCATTTTGTAGCCAACCAATTTGTGCATGGAGCATTCAGTGGTGGGCTCTGGCTGAGGCATTCGTTATGAACCTTATGGCTCTATGATAGAGCATATCCAAGCTTTTAAGAGCAGAAACAGTGCTGTGGCAATAGATAAAGTCAGCATAATCGAGGAGAGGGATGAATGTGGTTTGTACCATTTTTCGTGGCATCATGCATAAGTAGGTGTTTATTTCTAAAGAAAAAGCCCAGTCTTAGTTCTGAGCCAGGCTCTTCAAGTGTATTGTGAAGGAGGCTGGTGGTCTATCCAGAAACCTAGATACTTGAACCTATCCATCACTTGAGTGGTTCATTTAGCAAGGTTACTATTTGATAAATTGGCAGGAGAGGGCGTTGGCTGCTTGAGCGTGGTTGGAGAAGAGCATGACCTTCATCTTTTTGCATTTAGCAACAGTTTGAGATGGAATAAGTTTAGCTGGAGCCAGCTGAAGTCATCTTGTAGGTCGGCACAGGCTGTAGCAAGGGAAGGGACAGATACCTATAGAACGGTACCATCAGCAAAAAGATGTATGCTAGCACTGGTGACATTTGCACTGATGTTGTTAATGTAGAGTAGAATCAATAAGGGCCCAAGTATGGAGCCCTCGGGTACTCCCTGGTCAGAGGTTTGAGAGGGAGATAACCCTGCACTTTAATTTGTTGTTGCCTGTTTGAAAGGTAAGTGGAAAACCAACACATGGCAGTAGGGTCTAGTCAGAGGTTATTTAGATTGTTCAGAAGTATATCATGGTCAACAGTACCAAACACCTTACTAAATTCTAAGAAAACTGTGCATACATGTTATTTGTTGTCAGTGGTGGTCTGCCAGTCATTGGTAACTTTTGCTTGTGCTATTTTGTGGATGGAAGCCTGACTGTAAAGGGTTGAGGAGATCTGAAGATTTCTGGTGTTCTCTGAGCTGTGAATTAACCAATTTCTCTAGAAGTTTGGATAAGATAGGAAGGAGGGTGTCTGGCCCCAGAAGCCACACAGCAACAAACCTCCTTAGATGCCATTAATAAACTGTTGGCAATATACACACAAGGACACCTGATCCGGAGAAAACTCCAGTTAATAAGGACTGGGGTGTGGTGAGTTCTCCAGTTTGGTTTGCCCTGGGTTTCTCCTCGCGCGGGGAGTTGCGGGTTATGCGTCCTACTCTGTGGATCTGCTGGGTGGGGGGGACCGCCTTTGAGGCACACCACTGCTTAACGGAAGGCATTCTAATCTGGCTATATCTCTGAGATGAGGGCTTACCTCATCATAAATAAAGTTATTAATTGGGATATGGGGGCACTGAGCAATGGGGACAGATATAATATGCATCGGGAAGGGCTTATTTGAGGCTCACAGGAGGCTAAGAAAGTGAGGGCACAATGGGGGATGAGCAGACCCTAGGGGTCTTGCCCACCCCAGGCTCCTCTTGGTAGAAAGTATAATACTGACAGATAATAAAGAGAGAGCTGGGGATGGCTCGAAGAGGCCGAGAGGCTGACCTCTGGAGTTGGACACCTGGTCTTGGTTGAAACCTGATAAATAGGGGTTTATTCTATATAAATCAATACTCCTGGGACCTAGGCCCACTGATGATGACATTCCTAAAATCTCTCTGGTGAGTAAGATGGCTTTCCCCAGTAGATAGGGGTTACAGTAAGATAGGTCCCAGAGAAAGGAGAGAGAGCTGTTGCCTCTTTTCACCCAACACCCCAAGGAAAATAAGATATACAAAACCATGAGGCGAAAGGTTTTCCTAGAGGCAAATTAAAACCCAGAGCCCAGAGGAGGTTCCCCAACTTGGTGGGGATGGGCACTGGGAGGGACACAGGAGACACCCGCCTTTCTTGGGCGGGAGGGGGGCCTGGAGTGGATGGGCAGGGAATCGCCATAGACCCAAAGAAAAATTACTCACCTTAGTAATGTTGTTTCTTCTAATGGAGTCTTGCTATATTATGACTATTGCAGTTTGCCCCAGCCTTAGAACTGCTCCGGAGGTGAAAGAGTTAACTTCCATGCAGAGCATGGAGCTTAGAGCGAGCTCGGTTTAGAAGCTCTGTTTGGCTGGTTTCAAGCCGAAACCGTCAGATCTTCTGAGCAAAAACTCACTAAGGTTTTGTGTGGAAGCTGTAACCTACACTAGCCAACTGGCCACTAATATATTAACACATTTTGCTGGTCCCAACACAAAGACTCAAGTCAGTGGACCAGAAAATTAAGATAGAATAACTAAATAAACACAACACCCAAACATGAAAGAGGCATCAATAAATGCCAACAGAGGACTACCACCCCATACCCCAAAGTAGGAGTTCTGAGAGGGGCAGGCTGGGGGGAGGTCATAATATAGCAAGACTCCATTAGAAGAAAAAACATTACTAAGGTGAGTAATTTTTCTTCAAACAACATGAAGTCTTGCTATATTATGACTATTACAGACTACACAGCAGTACCTCCATGGAGGAGGGACAGAACCTACTTAGGGAATAGGCTCTAACACGGCTTGTGCCAAACTGAGCATCCTCCTGGCCTGAATATCCAGGGAGTAATGCTTGGTGAAAGTGTGTACTGTCTTCCAAGTAGCTGCCCGACATATCTCCAAGATAGGGATGTCTCTAGCAGCAGCTAGAGATGCAGCTGTACCTCTGGTAGAGTGAGCCCTCAGGCCTGAGGGGAACCTTACCCAGCTTTGATAGCAAATTGGATACAAGCAAGATCCACCTGGCAATGGATCTCTTGGTGGCAGGTCTCCCTTTCCAACCTCACCATAAGTGAGAAACAGTTGGAGGAGTCAAACCTGTGACCCTTAGTACGCTCTATGTAGTAATTTAGGGCCCTCTTAACATCTAAGCTGTGCAGCCTCCTCTCACCAGAGGAGGAATGGTCAGTGAAGAACACTGGAAGTGAAATAGATTGGTTAAGGTGGAAATCTGAAACCACCTTAGGCAAAAACTTCCTGTTAGTCTTGAGGACCACTTTATCCCTGTGAAAAGAAATAAAGTCAGTTTCTACTGATAAGGCCTGTAACTCACTTATATGCCTGGCAGAAGTGATGGCTACCAGAAATACAGTTTTCAAGTCAAATACTTAAGCTCTGCCGAAGACAGAGGCTCAAAGGGGTTGCATTAGCTGAGCAATGCATACATTAAGATCCCAAGCCGGGCAGGGTCCCTGAATGGAGGATTGGTGTGAAGCAATCCTTTAAAAAACTTGGAAAATACAGGATGAGCAGAAAGAAGAGGGCTTCCCTGCTGAAATGAAGGCAGAGACAGCAGCCAAGTGCACTTTCAGGTGGCTGGTCTCAGTCCCAAAGAATTAAGATGGACCAAGTAGTCCAATACAGTGGGTAGATCAGCAGATTCTGGGTAAACATGCTTCCCAGAACACCATATGGAAAACCTTTTCCACTTGGAATTATAGGTAGCCCTGGTGGAAGGCTTCCTAGCAGCCTTCAGGATTTCGAGAACACTTTAGAAAGTTGCAAATCAGCAAACTCTAACTGCTCAAGAGCCAAGCCTTGAGGTTGAGGGTTTGAGATTCGGATACCAAACTCTCCCTGAGCACAGGTTAACAGATTGTGGTTCCTGGGGAGACACAGGGAAGATGGACTGCTAAGGACAGAAGGAGTGGGTACCAGGGCTGCCTGGCCCAGTCTGGAGCAATCAGGATCATTTGCAGGGCTGAGACCTGATTTTGACTAGTACTTTGAACAGGAGAGGAAGGGGAAAGGCATAAAGAAACTTCCCTTCCAATCGAGGAGAAAGGCATCCAGGGAACTGAGCCCAACACTGGGGTCTGCAACAATACAGTGGAAGTTGATAATTGTCTGGGGCTGCGAAAGATCTATCTGAGGAGTGCCCCATCTGGCAAACACTATCCCCAGTACTAGGGGATCCAGTGACCATTCGTGATGGCCCTGGGAAATCCTGCTGAGGGCATCTGCCAGGACATTGTCCTTGCCTGGGAGGTGAACTGCTATGAGGGAGGCGTTCAGGAATAAGCCAGAGACCACAACTTCATTGCCTCAGTGCACAAGGCCGAAGACTGAGTGCCCCTTGTTTGTTGATGTACCACATTGTAGTGGTGTTGTCTGTTCTGACCTGTACCACCTTGCTCTGAACAAATGCAGAGAAACCTGAAGTGCTATAAAAACAGCTCTGAGTTCCAACAGATTGATGTGGAGCAGAGATTCCTGAGGGACCATAATCCCTGGGTGGAGAGGTCGCCCATGTGAGCTCCCCATCCCAAGAGGATGCATCTGTAGTAAGGGTCAAGGAATGGGACAGAGGGATGAAAGGGCCCCCTGTCTCAGATTGCTCTGATCCTGCCACCACTGAAGGGCCTGGATCAGGGTTCGAGTCACTGGGATTAACTTGGATAGAGGATCTCTTCTTTGAGACCAGAAAGCTCTCAAATGGAACTGAATGTCCTCATCTGAAATCTTGCTCCTTGCACCACAGCTGTGGAAGCAGCCATGTGCCCTAGGAGCTGCAGGAAATGCCTTGCTGGTTGAGAGACCTGCAGAGTGAAGAGGCGGCCAGGGCCACTAAGGTCCTTACCCTTTCCAAGGGAAGGAAGGCTCTGGCCTGCTTTGTATCCAGTTCTGCGCCTATAAAGGTGAGTACCTGGACAGGTTCAAAACTGACTTTGGAAGATTGAAGAAATCCCAGAGAGGAAGCAGCTGCTGGGTAACTAGCAGGTGTGATTTGACCTGGTCTGGAGACTGACCCACAATGAGCCAGTCGTCCAGGTAGGAAAAATGGCAATCTTTGCCTTCTTAGGTGAGCGACTGCTACTGCCAGACACTTTGTGAACACCCTTGGGGCAGAAGTGAGGCTGAAGGGCATTGCTCTGAACTGATAATGGCCTGAGGGCAGTTCGAATCTGAGGTACTTTCGATGGGAGCTTCTGATAAGAACATGGAAGTAGGCATCTTTGAGGTCCAGGGAGGCTAGCCAGTCCCTGGCCTTAGGAGGTAAAATCATTCCCAGTGTCACCATTTTGAACTTTGGCTTTAAAAGGTGCTTGTTTAGATATCTTAGATCCAGGATAGCCGCCACTCTCCTGTCTTTTTGGGGTAAGGAAGTACCTGGGTACAGACCCTTGCCCTGGTGAAGGAGAGACCTTTTCTACAGCTCTGAGAGCCAGGAGGTTGAGACTTCTGTTTCCAAAGCAAGAGTCTCTAAAGGGTTTGTAGGTGGAAAAGATCTGGCTCTCATCTTTGGAAATTTCTTGAAGCTGAGAACCAGACCCTGGCTCACCACTTCCAGGACCCACCTGTCTGAAGTTAAAGACTGCCAGTCCTGGACTAAGTGAGCCAACCTGCCCACAGGTAGTGGAGAGCCGACCCCAGGCATCCCATCAGGGTGCCTGTTTGGCAGGGGCTTTAGGCTGAGGGATGGGAGCAGGCCTGCTCGGACCCCGTCTGCCTCTCCCTCTGAAGAACCCCTCTGTACGTAGGGCTGAAGAGGAGGGGCCTGAGTCTGGTAAAAGGCCTGTGAAAGGCCTTCCCTACCCTGGGAGGCTGCCTCTGAGGTGGCTTGCCGTTTCTTGGCTTGTGCACTCCTGTAAGTGGTTCTATATTCATCCATTTTCTTCATATAATTCTCTGTCTGCTCCCCAAACAGAGAATTTCCCACCTAGAAAATCCATAGCCTTAGACTGGGTATCCTGTGACAAGGTAGTACACCTGAGCCACCGAAAAGCCACAGATGTAGCCATGACTCTAGAGGATACATCGTTAGAATCACTGCAGCATGGAATTGCACCTTAGATGCCTCAATACCATCAAGAGCCACCTGCTCCAGCTCCTTTGCGAGCTGGCCAGGGACCTGTTTGGCTAAGGCTATGACAGTATCCCATCTAGATTTCTGGTATCTTGCAACATAAGCCATATAGTTAGCCTATCTGAGTCCCAAGGATGCTGCCATGTATTGTTTTTGGCCATGGCATCAATCTTCTTGGAATCCTTGTCAGGAGGATGTGAAGCCAGTGGAATATTAGCTTTATCACAGGCTGCAGCCTGAACCACCCTAACATGACTGCATTGCTGTGAAAGAAAATCTGTATCAGGACCTGACAAAGTGTACCTCCTGTCCATCTTCTTATCCACAGGAGGCACAGAATTAGGAGCTTTTAAAATTTTTATTGTTTGTTTTCTAAAGATTTATGTAAAGGGATGGACAACCTCCTGGACTCTGGGATATCCATCATCTCCACATAGTCAGGCTCCTCTTGCTCATCAAAGCCTCCTCTAAGGAAGCTGGAGGTCTCAGCAACTTTTATAAAACAAAAATGAGAAAGCGACTCAGAAAGCCTAGGGGAGACTCACCTGAAGGTCTGTCTGGGGAGATGTCTGGTTCAATGGGCACATCCAGACTTTCAAAGTCACATTCACACTGTCATAATCCTCATCCCCTCCTCTGGGTCATAGAACTCTTCTATATCATAATCCTGAACCACTGGAACTGACCGAACCGACCTTTTGCCAGACAGTGGTGGTTCGGAGGAACGAGGGACAGGGACTGGACAATCTGTATTGCCCTGGCTATCTCAGCAGCAGTTGGAGAAGGAATTTTGGACTCCAAACCTGCTGATTTTTAGATTCTTTGCTGGAACTGGCTCCTCAGAGCCAGCTTTTCGTTGCCGAGGAAGTCTAGCCCTGGTCAGAGGGGCACTCCTCCAGTTCGATTGGCACGAACCGGCTGGCCATCTGGGTCAGCGGACTTTTGGCCTCTCATTCCCTGAGCCTGCCCACTCTCTTATCCAGGGTGGCTGCAGGAAATTTTACAAATCTGGCAGTCTGAATTGAGGTGGTCAAACCCCAGACAATAGACACATGTAGTGTGTGGGTCAGCTGGCAAAGGCTTCCCCACAGACACTACAGTGTTGAAACCAGTGGGCGGTTTTCTTTTAGGTTTCTCAGACATGATGCCAGCCTAACAACTTAACTTGCCCCTTTTTGATGTGCCGGTGCCAGGCAAGACACCCTTATCGGTTCCAAACCGTGTCACGAGTCGTGGAAAAAACGTAATGAAATCCGTTTTTTTAGAACCGATAAGAACGGGAATCCGACTCTAAAAAGCCTTAAAAGGCTTTAAACTTATATTTAAGTACAACTTGATCGGTTCAACGAACCGATAATACTTTACAAGTTCCACACAGAAAAACCCTATCTATTACTTACGATTACCATAGACAGAGCCTGAACCGATCGGTTTGGTTAAAATAATGAAATTGCGGTTAAATTAAACCGAGAAATAGCGCTTTAAACCGAAGAAATGAACCGAGCAACAGGAGGAATCTCGGGCGAATGTTCAGTGGTGGAGTAAAGAATCTGGCGGTTTTGGTTTGAAACCAGCCAAACAGAGCTTCTGAACCGAGCTCGCTCTAGCTCCATGCTCTGCATGGAAGTTAACTCTTTCACCTCGGAGCAGTTCTAAGGCTGGGGCAAACTGCAATAGTCATAATATAGCAAGACTTCATGTTGTTTGAAAGAGGATTTGGGATGGCCCACCAGTATAAGGACACAATAATTCAAAGGACTACAAAATGAAAAAAGTCATTTTGAGGTTATATATTAGGTGAAAGACCTCCAGAGTTGTATACTGCCTTTGATAACTGAGTGGGGGAATATAAGATGGAGGCAATTATAGTTTTAGTGTGTTAGAAAGGCAAACATATGATCATTAAGGACAAAAGTGAGCTCGAGGACAACAGCAGTAAGGCACCTTTAGCCACACACTCCCATAGTGATGGCGGTGGAGAGGCAGGTTACACGGTGAAGGCAGTCACACCCTTTGACTCCATTTCGAGATTCCCCTCCTACCATATACCCAATCCTTTCAGCTTTTTCCTCATTATTATTTCTTAGTCCTCCCAGGGCACCTTTTTCCTAAGTTAGAGAGGTACCCACCTTTTGGGCTTCTCCACCAGTAGGGGATACTAGATCCAACACGGCAGAATACAAATCTGCGAAGTCAGTACTTGGACAATGTACATGGCTGTGGAAGTCAATCTAGCTCACTGTTTTGTATATAGTTTATTTAGGCAGGGCTCAGCTGACAGAACTAGGACACCCTGACCCAGGCCACAGTTCACAAGTTAGTAATAGGGGGTTCTGATGAGGCAAAGTTGGCCTCAAGAGTTTCAGGGATGGGGATTTAACCTCAGGGTATGCAGGAAGGAAATCAAAAATGTACGGTTGGCAATGGAATGTAAAATACATAAAGAGACACGATAGAAGGGACAGGGATGGAGGTGGGACTGAGAGTAGGGTTTCCTGCCCCTCCCCACAGGACATCTAATTTTCCTCAATAATGGTTTCACCACAGACATTTAAGGTGGTGTCCCAAAATGTAAATGGATTGAGCAACCCCATAAGAGGGCTAAAATCATTTCACATCTTAAGAGGTTGCGACCACAGATCATTGTTTTGCAAAGAGACCCATATGTCCCAGGTGGAGCATCAAAAATTACTAAATTCATAATGTCTTTGGTAATTTCAAGTGCATAAGCAGCACATAGAAGAAGGGTGGCTATCTTAATTCCCAAAACAACAAATTTTGAAATACAAGACCAGTACCAGGATAAGGAGGGCGGTTAGCAATAGCCCAGGGCAAATGGAGAATCAACCGTTTACATTGGCGAGCATTTGCATCCCTCAGGGACGGACACCTCCTCCCATGAAATTCTTTTGGTAAAATATTAGAATTCAAAAAAGGGTGTTATTGATTGGGGAGGGACTTATCAATGACACCCCTCAGATAACCTCAACCCATATCCTCCCGGCGACTATGGGACAAAAGCACAGCAGACGCCTTATTAAGGAATAGGGCCCGCTGGATGTCTGGTGTCACTTGAATCCTATGGGAGACAATATACCTTTTCACAGGGTACATCACACTTATTCATGACTAGACTATTTTTGTTAACAGCAGAACATATAAACTTAATTAAAACCATAACAATTCAGCCTATTCTGCTTTCAGATCATGCTCCAATAGCAATGGAAATATATACAGGAGAAGAGCACAAATCTAAACACTGGAGGTTTAACACAACTCTACTTAGGGACACAAAATTCCTAGATCTAGTTAAATGCAGACCACCCCAGATTATACATGAAAATAAGTCTCAGGAGGTGAATTCAGGAATTAAATGTGACACTGTAAAATCCATTATAAGAGGGAGATGATAGCATATGTTGCTCAGAACAAGAAACAGAGAACTAAAACAGCGAGATCTAGAAGATGAACTAGAATTCCTGCAAACAGCTCACTCCCAGGGTGACCACTCCGTGTTACCACAAATAACTAGGGTTAAAGCCCAACTGCAAGATATTCTAAACCAGAAAGCAGAACAGGCACTGCTTTATATCAAGCAGAGGTATTATGAGGGAGGGCTAGAGCAACTAAACTGTTGGCCTATTGCCTTAGGCAACAGAGAAAACAGAACACAATTATTAGACTCCCAGAAACTGACCAGATACTAAATAAAACAAAAGATATTTCAGAAGGTTTTAAAGTATATTACTCTAAATTATATTCCCAAGAACCAGAACCTATTGAGGATAATTGCCCACAGTTCTTCCAAAAGCTGAAATTATGCAAATTTAACAGAAGAGCAACAAACTTGGATTTCACAACCCATCACCTCTCAGGAGGTAATAAGGGCAATCAAACTCTCAAAATCAGGTAAAAGCCCAGGACCAGATGGGCACCCCACGAATTTTATAAAAATTTCAAAATAACTCATTTCTAAAATAGGAGACCTTTTTGAGACCTACAAAGGGGAGATACAATAACCGCTTCCCCAGTTGGCAATGTGCAAATATATCTACCATTCTAAACTGTGACAAAGATCCATCAAACTGTGACTCTTATCGCCCAATTTTAGTTCTAAACCAAGATTATAAATTTTATACCTCAATACTGGCGAAAAGATTGGAAGAAATATTACCACATATCATAGATAAAGACCAACCAGGCTTTATACCCAAGCGGCAAACATCGGACAATGTCAAAACAACACTATACTTACTGGAAAAGGCCAAAAAATTGATACCCCATTATTAATGCTCAGAGTGGGCACAGAAAGCATTCCATAGAGTGTTGTGGAAATTTCTATATTGCACAGTAGAAGCCTTTAGCTTTCATGTCGCATTTAGGAGAGTTATAAGAGACCTATATACATCTCCACAGGCAATGATGATCAAAGTGAATGGCAAGTACTCTTCAAGATTCCCACAACAATGAGGCACGGCAGAGATGCCCTTGTCTCCCTTCCTTTTAAGCTATTCCTTATGCAGGCAATCAGAGCAGATCCAAATATAAAACGCTTTGTTTATAAGGAAACAGAACATAAAATTGCTTTCTATGCAGATGATTTGCTCATATATATGACACAACTGGAGACTTCTCTCCCAAAACTGTTTGCCCTATTTGACAGGATAGAAACACTAGCAGGATATAAATGAAATAAAAGCAAAACAGAGGTCCTTAAATCTCAGATACGACCCTAGCTCCCAAGTTTTACATAGCTTCCCTCTCTGTTGAACGGGAATCAATTTAAGTACCTGGAAATTACTATACCCCAAAATGCTAACATTTTATATTAGTAATTTTCTGCCCTGACTACAACCAGCAGCCGTTCACAGCAGCAGCAGTTCCAGCAGGTTGATGTGATACTGCGACTCGGGGTTCAGAGCCTGTGGACTCTGTGTTCCCCAGGGGCACCCCAGCCTGTGAGAGAGGCATCGCCGTCAGGATGACTGTCGGCTCTGGGTGGACAAACGGGATCCCTTCCTGCAGATGTTCTGGGACTAACCACCACTGGAGGGCGCCCATATCCGCTGGGTCACAGTGACCAGCTGGTCAAAGTGACCCTTGCACTGAGACCACTGGCTGGCCAGCTACCATTGCTGGGGGTGCATTCTCTAGTGGGCCCAATAGACCATGCTGGTGCAAGCCACCATGTAGCCCAGTAAGCACAGGAAGTCTCAGGCAGGGCACAACTGCCCAACCTGAAATGATCAGGCACAGGAGAAGAGCCCCACCCTGTCCGCCGGGAGCTGGGTTCTGGCTCTGCAAGAGTCAAGCTCTCACTCGATGAAGTTGATCACCTGCAAGGGCAAGAGTTCCAACTTGGCCTCACTGACCAGGAGGTAAGGTAAGGTAAACTATTTATAAAGAGTCTTTCAGATACCAAGGCGCTGTACAGCATAATAATGTAATCAAATAAATAAATAAAGTAGGCATAAATATAACAAGCAGAGAATTACATCAAATTAGGAATCATCATAAAATCTGATAAAGTCAACCAAGAACCATCAAAAAGGCTTGCTGAAATAAATAGGTTTTTAATTTAATTTAAAAACTTTGACGGTCAGGCATTCTCTTAACTGATAAGGTAGACAATTCCACAGCGTAGGAGCTGCATAAGAGAGCTTAGGGCCAGAAGTTTTAAAAGCACCCTGGGAATTCTAGTAATCCCTGGATTGGCAGATCAGAGAGGACAGAGGGAGCAGTAGGGAGACAGAAGATCTTTCAGGTAGCTGGGTCCCCGGTCGTAGGGCTTTAAAGGTCAGCAAGCCAACCTCAAAGGTGATTCACCAACGAATGGGCAGCCAGTGCAGTTCGCATAGCACAGGTGTAATACAACTGGCCTAGATATGCCAGTCAAAAGCCTGGCCACCACATTCTGCACTAGTTGCAGCTGCAAATATATATTTTTTTTATTTTAGTTTTTGTTGACCGAGTAAGTGCATTAGACAAATCCTGCCTATTTTCAGGCATGACCTGGGGAAGGGATACAAATGAATGCCAACTGACCTTGAACCAGACCCGGGGAGGGATACAAATGAATGCCAACTGACCTTGAACCAGATTAAGCTGTTGGTGGTATTTTTAGTGAATGAGGAAATTTGGCCAGGACACCGGAAATCCCTACTCTTTTGAGAAGTGCCATGGGATCTTTAACATCCACCTGAACTACCACCAATCCAGGCAGATGGGACCCCGGTTTAACATCTCATCTTAAAGACAGCACCTCAGAACTGCAGCATCCCTCTCATGCTGCACTACAGTGTCAGTACTGGGATATTAATCCAAGTGCCAGATATGGGAACTGAACCCACAGCCCTCTGGTCTCCCGGCCTCAGAGGCGAAGTGTGCTACCTACCGAGCCACTAACACTGCAATATCAACCCCTGGAAGCCCTAGGTAGAGGGCATTGCAATAATCAAGGTAGTTGGTGACAAAAGCGTGGACCAGAGTAGCCAAATCATTTGGGGGACCAGGTGTTTCACCAGGGTGATATTCCTCAGATGGTAAAGAGGATTTGACCACGGCTGACATTTGAGATTTCAGAGTCAGACCATTGTCAAAAATAACGCCAAGGTTCTTCACCTGATCCAAGGTAGACAGCTGGACACCATCAAGCCATAAGCCCAACAGTTGCCCAGCCATTAAACCTACCCCGGGAGACATAGGTCTAGAGCTAACACCTCGGTCTTATCCAGGTTCAGCCTCAGCCAGCTGGTGATCATCCAGTCTTTGATTTCGGTGAGACAGTTGTTAAAGATGGAGATTGCATCCTCCTGTCCAGGTAGAAAAGACAAATACAGTTGAGTATCATCTGCACAGCAGGAAAATTCAAACCATATTGTCTGATGATATCTCCTAATGGCAGCATGTACACTGTGAACAACATGGGTGACAAAATGGAGCCCTGTGGGACCCCATAAGACAGAGGGAGGGCGTCAGAGGAATAAATTCCTGTGACAACCCTCTGAAATCTGCCCATGAGGAAAGATTGAACCACTTGAGGACTACTCCTGATAGTCCACAAAGAAAATGCAGGCTTCAAAAGCACACCATGGTCCACAGTGTCAAATGCTACAGCGAGAGATCAAGAAGGATCAAGATGGTATATGCCTTCGATCTCTCGCTATTAGGAGGTCATTCAATACCCAGATGAGGGCGGTCTCCATACCATGTCTCTTCCTAAATCCTGACTGGAGAGCCTCATAGATACCGTGAGATCCCAAATAATCCTCCAGTTGTAATGCCACCACCCTTTCAATAACCTTGCCTACAAAAGGCAGATTAGGGATAGGCCTGTAGTTAGCTAGTTGGTTTGGATCTAGGAGGATTTTTTAAGGAGTGGTCGAATGACTGCCTCCTTGAGGATCAGGAAAGACCCTCCTCTCCAAATAACCTAAACAATTTCAGCTAGGATTGGGCAAATAGTATCCACACAACCCATTAACAAAGGGGTTGGGCCCGGATCCAAATTACAGCTAGTTGGTCGATAGACTGGACGATTTGGACAATATCCATGAGTTCCAGCTGGTTGAAGTCTGACCAGGTAGGCGGTGCTTGTCTTTCCTCACCGATCATTCCAATCCCTCATAAGGAGTGCTAGGCCGGTGCTGGCACGGATGCTGGCAACCTTATCTGCAAAAAATTGAGCGAGCTCATCGACTCGACCTGTGATAAAGTTCTTCGGCTGGAGACAGATTGGATTGCACAATCTGTCTATAGTCCAGAAGAGTTGAGCTAGTCGATTCGAGCACCAGAAATCTCCCTGACAGGAATTCTGCCTTCTTACGGGTGATTTCTGATTGGAAGATTTTGTAATGCTTCATCAATCTAAGCTTGTCAGCATCCAAGCCAGACATCCACCAAGCTCTCTCCAGCCTTGGATCTGCTCTCCTCAGCTCCTTCAAGGAATCATCAAACCAGGGGTTCCTTGGGCGAAGAGTGAGCGGACGAACACGAACCGTGCAATTTTGTCCCCTGACTCATGCATTCTCTCGACAAACCCAATAGATCCAACACCACCGTAAGGCCTTCCGAGTAATACCGCTTAAAGGGTGGTACTGGATCATCTCCGTGGGGCAGGCCATTTAGGGGAACCCCAAACTAAACCTTATGTTGTGATGGTCAGACCAGCAGACCGGTTCCACCCAAGATCGGTGATCTCTATCCCCAGGAGGAACACCAGGTCCAATGAGTGACCCCTTATATGGGCATCGATGTAAGCTAGAGGAGACTCTGTCCAAAGTGTGAGAGTTCATCGTCGACCCAGGCATTCAAATCCCCAGAATTAACCATCTGGGGACTCCAACGCCATGTCGACAAAGAAATCTGCAAACTCCTTCAGCAAATTCCATCATCACCTGGTGGACAGTAAATGAGGAGTATCCTGAACCTCACACCCGCCTCCCAGGATACACTCAAAGGACCTGGTGGTCCCCACTGGCACATCCACAAGGTCCAGTTCCAGCTTAAATATAATGGCAACACCCCGCCCAATGATCCAACCTCAGGCGGTGTCTCACAAGTACCTGACTGGGACAGCTGAAGCCAATATAGGGCCAGCATTTTCATCTAGCCAGGTCTCGGTGATACAAGCCAGGTCCGTTGTTCCAAAAATATCAGCTATAATAGCTGTCTTGTTCTTCATGGGCCTGGCATTACATAACACCGCCTGAGTTGGATGAGTTTTCGAGATGACCTCAACTCCTGCCCACTGACTGTGGAGCCCTTGGGTATGGGAACAAGACAGGGGGACCCCAGTCCTGGCACCATTTCACCCCAAGGCGCTCCTGTCCCTACTACCCAAATCAGCCCCCTTCTCCCTTCCCCACCAGGCCCAGTACCGCTCCTTCTTCTGCGCTGCATAGTGATCCAAAAGGCTCAACATTTCCTGTAAGTTTCCGCAGGCAAGGGGCAGACAAAGATGCGAATTCCTGAGCCTAGTAGGGAATATAGCCTGACAGTCCTAGCACCTATCCAGCACATACCATCCAATAAATAAGCTAACATAAATAAACAAACAACAAACACAACCAGCCAGTCACACACACCACACACACAATCCACCAACACACACAACCAACAAAACTAATTACATGTAAACTATACTAAGAAATATCACAGCAGCCCTAAAAATGCTCTAAAGTCTTTAAATACAGCCCCAAAAGTCCAGTCCCTCATATGTGAGTAAAATGAAAGTTTTAAGAATGGACTCTCACCACCACTCCAATAGTCTAACAATAAATAATAACCCCTCAATATTAAAAATGCAGAGTAATTAACTCGGTATAAGGTAAAATGTCAGAGGGTGGGCTCTCACCACCATCCCGCAGTTGTCTTATAAAGTGTGGCACTCTCACTACCACAACAGATAACTGAGGATTAATGTTCGAACAAAGATGCGGATTTACTCCCCGCACAAGCAGAGAGTTTAATAATTTCCACTTCCAGAAAATGAGACCCCGAAGGTTAAAATCATAAGATGTCTTTAGAGCCCAATTCCGCAAAAATTGTCCATGAACTAAAACCTACAGCCAGCAGCGCCACACTGAGGAAGGACACCAGCCCAGTGACCCTCACCAACCCAGGTACCGTGGAAAAGTTGACCTTCACAGCCTAACCAGGAGCCCTAAGGAGCTCAGAGAACTGGCCCTATGAACAGCACACTGGTCCCCCGAGTCAAGCCAGACCCCTGCCCCTCCCCAGTGCAGGCCAGGTCCACCAGCTATCACTCGTCATAGTTGATATCAAATCTTTGCACATAAACAGTCTCACCAACTAGCAGGGTCTCAAGCTCCCAGACACACTCCTCCAACTTCAACCACGCTATCCAAGCTGTAGAAAGTGTGAAATTGCAAAAGCAGGGTCACCAAGTTCAGCCGTTAACCACAATCTGACTAAACACAGACCGATTCGGGACAAGCTGGTCACACTTCCACTAATCGCATGGTGGTATACTTCCACCCCATCTGCAACATCCCATTTGGTCTCACTGTGCAACTCCAGCTGCCACAAACTGCTGGTCCAACTGGTTCTGTCAGAAAGGTGAAGCTGAAAGCCAGGAAGCAATCTCCACGTAACAAGTCCCACACAGTCAATGTTCGACCGACCAAAAAAAGTCCAGAAATTACGAAAAATACTCCAGCAGACACAATGAGGGAAAGATTTTCACTGGCAATGTAAATTAAAGTGCTGTACTAGCAATGATTAATATGCTAGAAGTCGAATACTCGAGCAAGGCTGCAGGTGAAAAACTCCAGGATGCTAAAGGCACTTATTATCGCACTTCACGCCTCTTCCAAACCCAAATCTGAAAACGGAAGAGCGAGCAAACAAAATAACACTAAAACTAGTTAATAAACCAAGTAAAATTAAGTAAAATTTAAATAAAATTAAGGATGGCAGAACTCAAGCATCAGGCAGCTCACACACCACCCATATTGGCATACCGTCGCCAATACAGGTGGCCAAGGAGACGAGGTCTGGAGGGCCAGGTCCTGGACCGCTCCACCTCCTGCCTGGAGGAACTTGCGATCAGCTAGTCATCCGGGTAAAGATAAATCTGGACCTCTCGGTGCCTCAGGTAGCTGCCACCACTACAATGCACTTGGTGAAGATTCTGGGAGCTGAGAGAGGCTGAATGGCATGGCCTGAACTCATAGGGAGGGCCCTCTGCTCAGATGCGAGGAACCTTCGATGAGACAGATGGATTGGGACATGGAAGAACACGTCCTGAAGATCCAGGGAACAAAATGACATGTTTTGCTCTAGAGATGGCATGATCCGAGAAAGAGTTACCATCTTGAAAGTCGTGACCGGAGGAACTTGTTCAGGTCGTGCAGATCTAGAATGGGCGCTAGCCCCTGTCTGCCTTGGCACCAGAAAGTACCCAGAGACAAACCCTGGGTGTTACAGAGGGTCCGTGACAGGAACCACAACCTCCTTGCAGAGAGGCTGGGCTATGTCATCTCTGAGAGCTGACAGCATGTCTGCAGAAACCAAGTCCTCCCATGGGGCATGGGCTTGGCAAGGAGGGTACTGTTAAAATTCCAGAGGCAGATCCTAACCCACCACTTTTAGTACCCACCTGTCCATGGTGACAGCAGACCAGGCAAAGGGAAGTGGTGGAGCAGTCCCCACAGGAGGACCTAGGGGAGGTGTGACAGGCATGAGGCACCTCTCATCCCTTCATTGGGCAGGCTTAGAGGAGGAGGACCCAGCTGAGGCACCACCGGAGCGTCTCCTTCCAGGCTTACAGATGACAGAGGCCACCAACCTGGGCTGAGGTAGCCAGGCCTGAGCCTGCTGGCCAGCCTATTGCTGGGCTGGTTTTGCCACAGGGTGGTGGTATACCAAAGGGCTTCCTCTTTTGCTGCTGCTTGGAGCCCCTTAGGGTCCTTCTGGGCAGATGTCATGGTGTCCAGGTGTCACTGGACTTCCCAATACAGGTGAAGTGACCCTTGACTCCAGTCCCAAATAGGTCAGTGCCCAGGAAGGAGACATCTGTCAGCTTGTGCCGAGTGTCTGCCGTAAGCTGAGATCCTCAGCCAAGTCCTGCAGTGCATGGCCACAGAGGCCGCCACAGAGCAGGCACAGGAGTCTCCAATATCCATGGCTGTCTGGAGCTGTTTGGCTACAGCCCAGCCCTGTTCCCGGACCTGTTTGACCGTGGTCTGAAGATCCGTGAGGCAGACTTATTTATTTATTGAAAAGTTTCACCAGGAAGGCACACTGAACAATATAAAATTGCTTGTCTCACGGGCGTCTTGGGGAATGGGAACATGGGAGTACATGGAGTAATAAGAGTTGATAAAGCAATGGGGCCAGATGGGGTGCACCCCAGGGTCCTTAAAGAACTAAGAGAGGTGGTGGCTGAACCTCTGGCTATCCTGTATAGCTGATCACTGGAAACAGGGAGGTACCCAAGACTGGAGGACAGCAGATGTAGTCCCCTTATACAAAAGTGGGAACAGAGGAAGCAGGGAACTACAGACCAGTCAGCCTCACCTCGGTAGTGGGAAGATCATGGAAGCACTACTGAAGGAGAGATTGGTGGAACATCTGGTTGTCAATGGACTACAGGACCCAAGGCAGCATGGTTTCACCAGGGGAGGTCATGTCAGACCAACCTCGTTGAATTTTTGACTGGGTGACTAGGGAGGTGGATCAGGGAGGACAGTGGACATGGCCTATCTGGACTTCAGCAAGGCCTTTGACACTGTGCCACATAGAAGACTATTACACAAACTGGGGAATATGGGTGTGGGCAGGACAGTAGTGTGGTGGGTAGGTAACTGGCTGGGTGGCAGGACACAGAGGGTGGTGGTAAATGGCTGTCACTCCACAGAGGAAGAGTGACAAGTGGGGTACCACAGGGATCAGTGCTGGGACCGGTCCTATTCAACATCTTCATCAGTGACATTGCGCAGGACCTAGAAGGCAGAATTTCACTGTTCGCTGATGACACAAAGCTCTGTAACAGAGTAGACACACCAGAGGGTGTAGACAGAATGAGAAGCGACCTGCAGAAACTTGAAGAATGGTCAGGGTTTGGCAGTTGAAATTCAATGCAAAGAAGTGCAAGATAATGCATATGGGGCACAAAAACCCTGGCACAATATATCAGTTGGGGGTGAGGATATAGCATGCGCCAAGCAGGAAAGGGATCTTGGGGTTGTCATCTCTGATGACCTCAAGGTAGGGAAACAGTGTGACAAGGCAGCAGGTAAAGCAAATAGGATGCTGGGATGTATAGGCAGGAGCATCACCAGCAGGAAAAGGGAGGTCATAATTCCGCCATACAAGACACTAGTGAGGCCCCACCTGGAGTACAGTGTACAGTTCTGGAGACCATACCTCACGTAAGGACATAGACAGGGTAGAGAAGGTTCAGAGGAGGGCAACAAAGATGGTGCATGGATTGCATCACAAGTCCTATGAAGACAGGTTGAAGGAACTGAACATGTACTCCTGGAGGAGAGGAGGGAGAGAGGATATGATAGAGACATACAAGTATCTTACAGGGAGGAACAGGTGCAGGAAAACACTATTTTAAGCGAAAAGATGTTCCAGGACAAGAGGGCATGGATGAAGTTGGAGGGAGGACGATCAGAGGAAACATGAGAAAGAATTTCTTCACAGAACGGGTGGTGGATAAGTGGAACACCCTGCCAGAGGAAGTGGTGGGGCTGAAACAATCACGGGATTTAAGAATGCATGGGATAGACATAAAGGAATTCTGGAGGTCAGGTAGGGCAACAGACTTCTAGGAAAACAAACTGAACTTACAAGCTCAAATGGGCAGACTGGGTGGGCCATAGGCCCTTATCTGCCAACACTGTCTATGTATCTATGTATCTATGTATCTAACAATCAAAAGCACATTTCCATGCAGTATTATAGAAAAGTATAAATACAATAATCAACAACACATTTCCAAAGGTAATGTAGAACAAAGAAGCAACAGAGTAAAAACAATACATGAATTAGTAGCATTAGATAATCATTGGGATCTGATGTTAGAGGAGCAAATTAACAGCACTGCAGATTTAATGCATACAATGTGGACAAGGAAGTGCAATAGTACATTGGTTTCTCCTCATGTTAGTGCTAGGCTGGGAAAGGGCATGGGAAGCCAGAGGGAAATTAGAGGAGTGAGGAACCAGAGGAAATTAAGAGCAGCTGCAGGATGGAGAGAGGAAGTTGAGGAGGAGGTCACGATGGACTATGGGGAGGAGGAGTGCCTGATTTGATGGGGCACTGAGTTCCAGAGGTTAGAGAATCTATAGGAGAATGACAATTGGTCTATAGAGGTGGGGCACCGTGGTATACCTAGGGTGTGGGAGTCACTGGATCTGATGGAGAGAGAGGGCAGTGGGCGGGAGGACAGTGAGGAGGCAGGTGAGAGGCGTATCAAACCAGAATTTAGAGACACATTTTATGCAGTGGGCTAGATGGTAGTTTTCCAGGAAGGAAAAGGTAGACAGTGATATAGATCACAGTGGAGGGTAAAGGAAGGGCATAGGGAGTACTCATCTAAAGTGCACAGCAGGGCATGGGAGATGGGGCCATAATGAGGACTGAGCTCGCCTGGTGGAGACCAAGAGAGGAGGCAGCGGACTTTCTTAGCCGGTGGTCCAACTTCTTGGACTCCTTGTCGGGTGGCTTGTCAACATCCCTGGTGTTTGGCCCAGTGGTGCAGAGGGTTGAGGTGCTGGACGTCACACCTCACGCCATGCCGGTGACCTGGGTTTGGGAACGAGCCTGGGTCATCAGAGGTCAGTAGGGGGCAGGGAGAGGATACTGAGCAGCTGCCTGCTGGCGCCCTCCACCTCAGGAGGGGAGAACAGGTTTCTGCTGAGCTTGGCCACCCTGGTGGAGGCTGGACTAGCTGTGTCGCTCAAGGACTGCCGGTGCTAGGCCGAGGAGAGTTGAAGAGACTGGCACCTGTGCTGTGATGTACATGTGCCTCCGCCGCATGTGTCACCACTTCCGGGTCTCGGAAGAAGGACTGACTCACTGGGGTGAAAACGGAGGAAACAGACGCCACCTAGGATGAAGCCTCTGACTGGCTCAGGGGATCTGCCAGGGCGCACATGGCACCATAAGATCCCGAAAGACCCTGAGACAGGTAGGGTTGGCAGATGAAGATGGTGGCCTGCCAAAGGAGGATAAACAGAAATATTAAATAAATAAATAAATAAATAAACTGTCCCTGGTGTTGCCAGAGTGCCTAAACACAGTCAGTCACTAAGCCCTCGGCCGAGGAGTGCTCTGTGAATCTCGAAAAGGGAAACAGTGGGCACCACATATTTGAGGACCATCCAGGCAGAAGGCACTGGGCAGGAATCAGGTGCTGCCAAAACTCGAGGGCAGGGCCAAGGATGGCTTCTGCCACCAGGAAGGCCTCCGTAAGAGAGTCCCTGGGTCGAGGATCTCAGTTAACGGGCACAAGCCCATTTTTGCACGGGCTCCATTCTCATACCTGTCAACTTGGAGATCAAAGGAGAAGGCCCAGAAAGGATGTGGGATCCTTATCCAGAGAGAGAGAGAGAGAGAGAGAGTCCCCACGAGTCTATGTCGACCAGACGGGAGTGCAGTGAGGAACCTTCTGACTCCATGAGTTGTCAAAGAGAGGTTGACCACTGTCCCCGCTGACCCTCTGCAGATGGTCAGGGGTGATGTGACAGACAGCTGGATGCAGAAGTCTCTGGCGGTCGAGACTCCATAGATGGAGCACTGACCGTTGGTTGTTTAGGCAGTGGTTCCACCACAATCTGCAGAGATGCTAGAGGTGGCGAGCCAGGACCGATTTAGTTTGTCCCCATAAAAGGAGAAGGCCGGCCTTTTGGGTGACAGCCAGGTGATGGCCAGCGAAACCGGGTCAGTTTGGTGCCCATTAACACCAACTGCTGCCACATCAAGTCCTTGTAGCGTCGACACAACTTGCACTGAAGCCTCTTCTCACCCAATGAGGATGAAGAACAATGGCAGAAAAGTGGTGCCAAGAGCAGGAGCACCAGTGTCGGTGGGACCAGCTCGACCCACGGGAGGAAGACCAAGACATCAACCTCGACCACTGGGGGCGGACTGGTGCCAGGGCTTGGAGGAGTCAGCGATTGCCGGGCTCTTCCTGGTCAGCATTAGGGACCAGAGGTGGCAGGTCCAGACTGATCCATCCCTTCAGCGGTCTGCATCAGGACCAGAGTCCTAGACAAGGAGGTATCGCCTCTTTGGTCGACAACTGGTCGGTCGGCTCAAGAAAATCTCAGCTGGGACTTCAACCAGCATCTCGCTGACAGGCCCAATGGGGTTATTGTGGAGCCAGCGGCCAAGGCCGAGGATTAGACCAAGTCAAATTCCAGAGAAGCTGGAATTAGAGGCCCTTGACCTGGCCCTTCCAATCTCTCACTATCTAATATCCACCTTTTGCAGATGACACTGTACTATATGTGAGCAATCCCTCACCATCAAAAGCCTGTGAGCTCCTACAGTCTGAATTCTCCCTCCTTCAGCACAACCTATTAGAAAAAAATTATTACTAAATGCCAAGAAAACCAAAGCTATGTTCTTTGCCACCAAGAACTGTTCTTCCACTATCCCATCATTCACCCTCCCACAACTCTCTACCATCCTTGGTGAAAATCTGGAATATGTAGACAAATTCAAATATCTAGGAGTATGGATAGACAATAAACTAGACTATACTACCCACGTTGAAGAGCTCCTGAAAAAGCTAAGACAAAGACTTGGTCTTTTCTATAGGCTCAAACACTACCTGACCAAAGATTCCAAACAAAGATTAATCCTAGCATCATTCCTGTCCCTCATTGATTATGCTGACTTCCTCTATGGTCATTGCTCCTCTCCCATCTAAACAAATTAGACACCCTGTATCATAGAGCTATTAGATTCATTACTGACCTTCCCTCTAGCACCCATCATTGCTCTCTCTACAATGCAGTCAGTTGGACATCCCTGCAACATAGAAGAAAAAAATGCTGCTATCTGGATCTACAAAGCTCTGACAAACAAACTCCTTTCCTACATCTCAGACTGCTTCAACGGATCACATCCAGGCCCTACACCTTGAGGATCAACAAACTGATCCTGCTGAAGATTCCTATCACCTGCACCGGTATGGAAGAGCTGCAATCAGTTATTCCCTGGCACTTATCTGAATTCTATCCAAAAGTCATTGAAAATGGATACACTGATTCCTCTTACATCCTTCAAAAAGCTGTACACCAGCCTAATCCCAGATTCGTGCAACTGCTTCCACCAAGGCCTAGTCCCTCCCACATCCCCACCTCTCCCACACCCCTCTCCTCCACCTCTCTTTTAAAGCTCATCCATATTCTTCTATCATTCCTCTGGTCCTTTCCCCATCAAACCTCATACATATATGCCACCCTTGTGCCATTATCCAAGCCTTATCCCTACTAAACTGATTGTTTCTCTCCTTTATTAGGTTTTAGGTTTACTGTCCTTTGCCTTGTATATATGTAAATATGTACATCTATCTCACTCATAAATGATTGTACTTGTGCTTATTCAATATCATGTTTTTGTATACAATCTGTAACCTTTTTGTTATGACCACTCAGGTCCATCTTGTAAATGAGCTATGCTCAATGATGTTCGCCTGAATAAATGAATAAATAAATAAATAAAGATTTTTTAAGAGCGCCTGATCCCCATGATCGACAAGTCTTTTCTTTCTTAGACTTTTTTAGATTTAGATTTGCCGTTGGTTGGCAGAGGTGGCACATCCTTGAAGGAGCCCATAAAAATCGAGCCCAGCTGAAGTGGCATGACGGCAGACACCAAAGAGGAATGGGCTGTGGCCTGGGCGCCCCACTTCAAAGGCCGAAGCTGCTTGGTGGACCTCACAGCCACAGAGACCACCCAACAGGCATCCTGGATCTGACTGGCGGGTTCCGTTGTGCCAGGTGGCCCAATTTCAGGCGGGCAAGATGGTCCTCCAAAATAGGTGAAATGAGCGCAAAAGTCGCAGGCCTGGGATCGTGGTTGTACCCCAGGCAGTAGACACACGTGGCGTGCAGGTCAGTTCTAGACATCTTCTGCCCACAAGGGCACTGCGGAACTCGTAGCAGACTTATTGTCCATCACGGTTGACATCACAGATCAAGCTGAAGACAAAAGTCATAAGAGCTGAAGTTTTGGAGGCAATCCCAAAGAATTTAAGTGCTAGGACATACTCAATGTGGAAGCGATAAGGAGGAACCTGCTTCTTCCAGAGGAAAGGAAGATCTGGTGTCATGGGGCGGCGCCGAGGGAGTTACTACTGGGTGGGTGGAAGGAGCCATCTTGAAGACTTTTCAGCAAGCTCTTAAAGGAAAGGACACTGCCAGAAGTGTGGTAGAACATCATATCCACGTCCTTAGAATGACTTTTTTCCAGTTCCAGGGAACTGATCAGGAACCAGAAAATACCCTAAAATATCCAGAGTTAGACAAAATAACCTCTCTAATGCAAATATCGAGAACTAAATACAAAGACCATAGGAATTTTTATAAATTAGATTAAATAAAAGGCTTAGCCGATGGACTTTGAGAGGGCTCTCAGACAACTGTTCTCTTCAGCAGAGAAAAAATCTGATGTTAGAACACTAGAGGAAGCATCATCACACAGCAACATTTGAATGGAGTTCTGATTCTACAACACCTCTGTAAACTCCATGAGAACATCTCAATGTAGAGATGATGCAGTTTTAATTGCAGTCACTATTGGACTCATGTTATTAAAAACAGTATTATGACAACAGTCGATCTGCAGGAATGCCATATGTGTCATGGCTGGAGTTCCGATGATATAGAAGTCATGTTAAACTCAAACTCATGGCGTACAAGAAATATTCAGACCATGGATATAAAGTTCAGTCCATATTTAATAAGTAAAAGCTTCCAAGCATCAAGCATAAACTTCATCTGACGGTCGGATTTCACATCTTTCTCAAATGTGGACTGAACTTTACATCCATGGTCTGAATATTTCTATGCGCCCCAGGTTTGTGGTTTGTGTGTGCTGGAAACTTTTTGATGCTTCTATCTTGTAGTGTCTATGCACCATGTCCCAGTGCGCACTCATTTGGCTACAGTTCCATATGTATCATGGCAAAGTTATTTTCACTCCATCTGTGTGACTGATGACATCTTCCAGCTAAGTCACTGACTTGCTTAGCTGTCACTTTTTCCCCACAACACTGTGTTCCTGGTGGGATCAGGCAAGCAGGCTCCCAGCCCCATCCCCACTCACCTTGGTGGACACATACCTCAATGGTACTGCAGGTTATGTCCCACGTGGATTGCCCTCCATGGTGGGGCCAGTGGGCTGTCCCCATATGCAATCCAGATGTGCCCAGGGACCAGCTGGTGGCGTGGGTCTAGGAAGAGCGGGTGGGGCTTCTTGAACCCCACCTGGCTCCTGTTTTTCTGCTTTTCTCCCTTGGCCCTGTAGACGGACATGTTGTGTGCATATGGAGGAAAACACAGCACGTTATGACAGCCCCTCCTTCGTGCCACCCATAGCTGCACTGCCACCCATCTCCACCTGGCAGCAGTCTAAGGCAGGTCTAACAAACCACCCTTCCCCAAAAGAGGAGAGAATGCACGGATGCTCAATCCTGTCCTGTCCTGGACAACCCTCAGCAACCCGAGCTCATTCCTGAACTCAGCTAGTTGACGTTGCAGGAGTTAAGGCACCCAGCATCTCACCCTGCAATACCACCAGGCCAGCTAGCATTCACCTTGACGGACAGTTTATAATACCAACCAAAACACAGCAATTCTTTAATTAATCAATGTGCTATACTGTACAGTCACATCTCACACCACTGGCCTGGCTATCATGCTTATGGCTTTCTGAATAGCGCACTTTTCTTTTGTAGTCCCCTCATTTATCTCCTGTCCCCAGTCCTAATGAGTAGGGTCAACAAGGCTGCACTCCTCCCGTGGCTGGGAAGGCAGGTGAGTAGCTCTCTTCATAGACAACCTCAATGCCACTTCTTGGTTAGCCAGAAGGAGCTGCACAAATGCCAGACAGCCAGCCCCTTCCTGACAGGTGTGCTCTGCCCCAGCTGGCTGCAGTGTGTACGTAATATAGATTCAATGCACCATTTACATGCAGAAAGTCTAAACATGTTGTCACTATACAACTCCTTGAACTCCGCATTTTGTAGTGGTCAGGTCATTGCACCCCTTATCTGGAGTAGTTAAACAGACTATGACTTCCAGGACAAGAAAGGGTGAGGGACTTCATTGCAGGTATACTGTCTTGCACACAAACACGAGTGGTAGAGTTGTTGGTCAGAAGTCACCCACCAGAAAATGTACTGGAGGGTGAGTCAACCAAAAGCATTTGATTCTTTTTTTTCATAATTTCTTTAGTTGAAAAGTTGTTGCAAACAACATATATCATTCAGCTCACATAGAAAAGTATGGAAATACAGTATAGCTAGACATGAAAGAGTCTAACATTATAGTCATAATTAATATATTCACATGGAACAGTAACATTTGAAACAATTTTAATATAAGCCTCAGTCCATCATACATCTGCTTAAGACAATGATCACCTGGTTTCTTACATTTTATGTTTGCTTGCACGCATGTGCAAGAAACATAGTGCCATCAACGGAGATTTCGGAGGTGTGTCTTCCTCCTCCAATTCAGGCAGCGAGCTGGCAGGCGAGCTTTCAGCCAATGCATTTTGGAGTGGGTCTTGACATGCTCCAAAATGCAGTGGCATACAGTGGAAAGGGGAGCTATGCTTGAGTGAGCAGCGATCAGAAGCTGCTCACACGCAGTCTCCCAGCCGCAGGCGCGGCGCTACCAGACGAGCAGAGGCCGACGGGCTGCCCAATCCTCGGCCGGGCTGAGCTGCATCGCCTCCTCCCTCCCAGTATTTGGTGCCACGCTGAGCCCACCCCAGCGTGGCAATCAATAATTTTGCCGACAGGGTGCCCAATCCCCATCGGCTGAACGCCTGTTCTTTGTGCCACGCTGGGAGCCCACCCCAGCGTGGCAAACGTCCCAAGAGGTTTTTTGCCGACGGGGTGCCTAATCCGCCGGCTGAACGCCTCAAAGAAGCAGCACGCTGGGAGCCCACCCCAGCGGGCAGCGTCCCGCGACGCTTTTTTTTTTTCACCTGTAAACAAAAACTGTCCCACGGGCATCTCCCAACCCCTCCCACAACCTGCACTCACCCACTGCGCACCAGCCTTCCCACACCCTCACCCCATACTTACCTCGGACTCCGCGCGACGATCTTCGTGGACCGGGAACACGCCTGCACTTTCAAAGCCGACCGCGAACTGAGGAAATGCCGTAAGCTGTATAATGGGCTAGATAGGAGGGGTTCAACTTTATTGCATATCTCAGGTATTTTTTAATTTCACCAACATGGGTTTGATCTTTCATGAATGATAAACACGGTCATGGCAGTATTCGGGCTCGAAGGGTGATTTCGCATAGTGACTGTGCAGTGACCGCGAAATCACTCTTCAGGACCAAATACCACCATGACAGTGACATCATTCATGAGAAGGGGCCCAAACCCCATGTTGAAAATTTGGTGCCAAAATTCCAAAAATGACTGTTTGACGATCGGGCGTTATGCAGTTCCTACGCAGGCTCGTGAAGTTCGCGAATTTCAATATTTTCACCCAGATTTTCAACATTGCCATTTCATCACACCGTCTTATGAGCAGTACCGCTGTCATTTTCACATCTCACCCAAAATGTGTTTCCGCCCTTTGTAGCAAGCATAATGGCGCAGTGCTGCAAACTCAGTGTATGGGACACATTAAGGAAATAACAGTGTCACTGTTCATGAGCAGAGATCTTTAAAATGGCAATGTTGAAAATTTGGTGACATAATTCCTAAAATGACTGTTTAATGAGTGTGCTGTACAGTTCCCACGCATGCTCGGAGGTTTGCAAATTTTCAATATTTCCACTCAGATTTCCAACATTGCCATTTTTCCACACCTCCTTATGAGCAGTACAGCTGTCATTTTTCACATCCTGCCCAAAATGTGTTTCCCCATGTAGCGCATAATGGCGCAGTCGGTGTGCAAGCTCAATGTATGGGACACATTAACAAAACCACAGTGACACTGTTCATGAGCAGAGGTCTTAAATATGCTATGTTGAAAACTTGGTAGAAAAATGCCTAGAAATGACTTTTACGGGCGTCGTTGCACAGTTCTATGCATGCTCGTAAGTTTGCAAATTTAATATTTTCACTTAGATTTTCAACATGTCCATTTTATTAAACTTCCTTATGAACAGTACAGCTGCAATTTTTCATATGTCACCCAAAATGTGTTATCGCACATGTAGCACACAATGGTGCTGTTGATGTGCGAAAGCAATGTTTAGGACAGATTAAGAAAATCACAGTTACACTGTTCATGAGCAGAGGTCTTAAATGGCTATGTTGAAAATTTGGTGACAAAAGTCCATAAATGACTGTGTTACGAGTGAGCATTGTGCAGTTTCCACGCATCCTCGTTAGTTCATGACTTTGTAATATTTTCAGTCCAGATTTTCACTAGTGCCATTTTTCAACACTTCCTTATGAACAGTACAGCTGCCATTTTTCACAACATGGCCGAGTGTCTTTTCACACTTTCAGTGCAGAGATGCGTGGTCGCTGTCGGAAATCATTGTTCGCACAGATAAAGAAAATCATAGTGACACTGTTCATGATCGGAGGCACCAAATGCCTGAGTTGACAATCTGCTATAAAATATCCCCAACCTACTTATATAATGGGTGTGCATTGCACAGTTTCTATGTACGCCGTGATTTCACCATTTTTTAAATATTTTACTACACAGTTGCAACATAGCCATTTTACACCTCCCATGAAAGAGTACAGCTGTCATTTTTACAGCCTGTTCGAATATTTTTGCACCTGTGGTGCTAAACTCGTACTTCACTGTGCATAAGCAGCTTCGCTACCAAACTGATATTCCCCTGTTCATGAGGTGGGTCACAAAACAAGCATGTTGAAAATTTGGAGTTAAAATACCAACGAATGCCTGAGGTATTAGGCTTTTCAACTAAATCGCCCAACCCTATAGAGAATGACAGGAATCAGGGGTGTGACTTGGGATTTTTGCCTGTGATGCTCATACCATTCCACACCCTGCAGTCACTGAGAGGCATCGAGGTATGCCTTGGACTCTTCGCCCCAAACTTCACCCCGTTTTCCTATATTGCACCCATCTCACCGTATTTCCTAATGAAATGGGTGCGCATAAGGCCAAAGACCCCAAGGAACATGTCACACTTGTCAGTCTCTGCAGAGTGGGGTGGTGAAATGGCGGCCGTTATGCCTGACGCACCCAAATGCACACCCCAGTGCCTGTCACTCTCTGCAGGGTGGTGGTGGGGTTGGCTTCAGTTCAATACTTCACTGCCATTCCTATTACGCAGCTCTGTAACTTCTACACTACCACTGCCAATGCCAGTAAGCAAACATTCGGCATTGACAAATGCTTGTTTATTTTAGTTGAAATTATTCAGTTGATTGCCTGCTTGAAATAAAGTGCATATATGCAAACTTTGAGTTTGTACTGTATTTGAGTCACACTGCTTTACAAACAAGGGCTATAACGAATGCTGCTTATGTTTGTTATAGTGAGGAGCACTGTCAATGAATAAAAATAATGTTTCCTCATTTATCCTGCTTTCTGTGTAATTTGTTTGTATTTGTATTTATTTTACCAGGAAAAGCTCCATTGAGCAAAGCTCATTTACAAGGAGGTATTGGGTAGGACAGAATACAATGCAGTAAACAATTTGATAACATAGGAACATAGGAATAATAGCAGAACAGTAAGCAGTTTGATGACTTAGGAATAATAGTTTAGTACAGTTCAAATAGCATAAAGGAAACAAAAGGCAATGTATATATCTGTAATAGGTGTTGTGGTACTGAGCAATAAGAAATAGCTTAGCATAACATACAATGGTAGACAGTGAACAGTTATGTAAGTATCATCATATAAAAAGATAGAGGACAAGGTTGCATTTACAGTTTTACATAGATAATTGTGGTACAATAATGAAACAGTGCATCAGGAATTACCATATAGTGTGGGTTACAGGTACAATGTTAGTAGCATGTACATTTGTATACACAACATTGATCAAGCAGTGGTTGGAAGAACCAAGGGCTGACAAGTGAGATCAATTTGTTAGTTTTGGAGTTCATTCCGGGCCATGAGAGCAGACCAGCTGAAGGCCATCTTTCCATAGTTTGAAAAATGCTTGGGGACATCAAACAGGATTACAGTGTGCTTTCTAAGGTTGTATAGCCTAGGGATCTGCAGAGAGAGAGTGAAAATATATTGACGAAGGAGTTACCAGTGCTTTAAAGGACTGATAATTAAGTGCCTAAGCCTTCTGGTATCAAGACAGGGCCATCCTACTTCCTTTTAAAGGAGACAATGGTGAGTGTTGAAAGGTAGGTCAGTAATAAAATGTAGTGCTCTATGGTACAGCACATCTAGACTGGCCAAATTAGAGGCAGTAGCAGTTCTGTATTTAATGTCTCCATAGTCTAATAATGGGAGAATGTGTGGACAAGTATTTTCTTAGCTTCACATTTAAAACAAGATTTGTTTTGGAAATAAAATCCAAGCCTCTGTCAAAGCTTTTATAGAGGTTTCCAACATGTATTGTGAATGATAATCTGTTATCCAGCTATATTACCAAATATTTGAATGAGTCTACTCATTCCAGTATTTCATTCGAAGAGTGTTAAAAGCTAGGGTAGGGGAGACAGGTTTATACAAGAGGATTATATACTTAGTTTTTGCTGCATTTAAGAGGAGCTTCTATGTGTGTAAGTTGACTTGAAGTTGATTGAATGCCTCCTGTAGGAATGTATACTAACTCTGGAGTTGAGCTTGCAGTGTGGAGAACAGTGTCATCTGCATAAAGGTGTAGCTTAGCATTAGCAAATTTGTGACCTAGGTCATTAATATACACTATAAATAACAAGGGTCCCAGTATGAAAACTTGTGGCACTCCTTCACCAATATGCATGCAGGTGGAAGACAGACCCTCAACCTTCAACTGCTGTTGTCTTTCGGTGAGGTAGCATCTGAACCATGTGATGGCAGCTGGACCTAGACCAGCATTCATTAGTTTATTCTGTAGGATGATATGGTCCACTGTGTCAAAAGTCTTGCTAAGATCTAAAAATAATGCCACGTAGGTGAGCTTGTGATTGAGGGCTGTAGACCAGTCATTTGTAGCCTTTGCTAATGCGGCGGTTGTGCATGTTCAGCCTGGAAGTCTGATTGTATGGGGTAATGTTTAAAGAACATATGTCTTTTTTTTTCAAATAAATGAATAACTCTGTTTTTCTCTCTCCCAGGTCTATTTTAAAAGAGATGGAGAGCTGATTGAGTTGTTCCATTAAGGAGCCCCCATCTGCTTCTGTAGCAGGACTAAAGGATAGCAAACCCAAGCACCTCTATGTCGGAACTGGATGACACCAAATGCAGAAATCCTCTCCTCTTGGACTTTCAAGAGAGAGGAGACCCTTCAGAGGATCCTATCAAGAGTATCACACATGACACAGGCCTCCGGCCAGTCCTAAAACTGAAGCAATCTCAGAGACTATAATAAACAGGGAATTTCCAAGGTGGTCCACAGCCCGAGCCTACCTACTACTCCGACACACCCACATCCCCATGAATGATGGAACGGTGGAAGCGGGCCACAATCACCTGGACTCTGAACCCTCAGATTGATAATGATGCACTTTTCAGCTGTGAAGTCAAACATCTGGCCTTATCAATGCCAATGCAATCTGAGATCACACTGGGTAAGAAATCTCACTTCCACAACAGTTTGTTTTTAACAGGGCATTAGCTTCTGCCTTTTGTGTTTTTCCATGTAGCCTCATTGTTAAACACAGAAGGCAATATGTAAATGGGTTTCATTATTAAAAAAACTCTACAATAACTGCTAAAGACCAATTATTACTTGAATTCAGAAGATGTTGATCTTTGTTTACATAAGTATAATGTCAAAATCCCATTATGCATGGTTTTGACATTATACTGTACTTTGTAAATGGAAATTTTGGAACTTTTTTCAAAAATGTGTTGGTGCTTATATTTTAATTAGCCACTCACAATTTTTTTACTTCCAACACTCCAGTTCAGCTTTCACCCCCCCCCACACACACACACACTCATGGCCACAACCAGTATATTTAATCAATGAACAGCATAGCTGGTTTATCCTGCCCTTCTGGCTTTCTGCTGAATACAGTCTCACATTAGTGCTATACTGTGTTCCCACTAGTAGAGTGAAACAAAGTTAAAGAGTTGATCATGCCACCACTGGGAATAAAGCAGAGTGAGCACTGTGCAGCTCATGTACATTATGAGGCTGTTTTGAACAGAGATGATGACAGAAGTGTCAGGATCAGCCAGATAGTTTATACGTATTGCAAACTTAAGTCATGGTACTCCTACACATAGTAATGAAAGGCATAAAGTCCAGTATTATTACTGGACTTTTTGCCTTTTCATTACTATGTGTAGGAGTGCCATAAGTTTAGTTTTTTACAGTGATTACTTTTTGTCATTGAACACCCAGCCCTTAGTGAGTCTCTTTTACTTATAAGTTTGCAATGCATTGAATAAATGTGTTGGGGGTGGAATTATAAAATAACTAAATCTGGAGACTGTATAAAGCAGGTGGAGTCGACTCCAACATTAAAAATAACGGCTACGGAATTATTACAAATGTTTTTAGAAATGGTTATTACAGCGGCCGGCCTGTTGGTGCAGCGGTTGGATTTCTGCTTGCAATGCCGGCAACCCAGGTTTGGGAATGGGCCCAGGGCATCAGAGGACTGGCCAAGGGAGGAGGATGTAGGCATCCTGAGGACAGCTCTCCTCTCCAGGGGAGGGTGGAGAGTGTGTCTGAGCATGACTGACTTCGGCGGAGGCCGGGGTACCACAGCAGTTGGCACCTGAATGTTCTGGGGGCAGGGTGGATGCTGGACGTCACTGCACATCCCCACCCCGGAAAAACAGGAAAACTACTCATTGGCTGCTGAGGATGGAGACCGCCCCATTTCCTGGCCTCAATTGCTCCTGCCTCTCCTCAACCTAATACAGCTGACATCTCCAGGCTCTGAACCCTGCCCTGGGGAAGCCAGGGAGGCAATGTCAGTAGCTGATATCTCTGCCATCATAGACAGACCTAGTAAGGTGGCTCCCACCCTGGGGGCAAGCCAGGGATATTCTGGAGGTAAGGCACAAGGGAAGCAAGGTGGGTGCTAGGGGCAGTGCTGAAGGAATGGCAACCAAGGGTAAAAAGTATATTAAAGAAAACAAGAAAAGAAATGGTTATTATAAAAGTAAATCATGAGGTGCTTTGTATTATATTTTGTATGTGTTGTTGTTGTGGTTTATACCTTCATTTGTGATGACTGGATTAACCTGCTCAGCTTCACTTTTATGGTTTATGAGGATGTCAAAATCCTGGGACTGTAAAAAACTAACTATATTGACAGCTCAGGGCACCATATGTTATTTAATATATAGTATACTACTTCATCAAGGTTTGTGTTGGCCTTAGCAAAATGGGGGCCAGTTGAATCTTCTGTCTCTAAAGTTGATGGGTAGTCAGGAAAATTTGAGCATCTCAAATCTGTCGAATATCTTTTCATTACATTACTTTACACTTTTATTGAAACTGATGGTGCAAATTGCTTGCAGCAGTACTTAATAATTGTACTTTATTTTGCACATCAGAGTTCTCAAAATCCCATCTTGGAACTCAGGTGGAGGGTTAATGCCAACCCTGCTTCATTGCTACCTGATCATGTTGCAGACTTGGTACACATGGCAGCATAATAAATATTGCATTCTTATAGAATGGTGTCTTCCTCATCAATATCAATCTTTTGCCTTCTCAGCGGTGTCTAGCAGGAACTCACTACCCCTCTACCTTATCCTGCACCTTCCTCACTAAGTTCCAAACCTCCCTATTACGGCTCAGGGGTAATGTTAGAAAGTATTTTTCACAGAGAGGTTGTGGATGCATGGAACAGCCTTCATGAGGAGGTTGTGGAGTCAGGAACAGTGGGAGAATTCAAGAATGCATGGGACAGGCATAAGGCAATTCTAGTGAGGGGCAGGAGGAAGTAAGCTGT
Organism: Neoceratodus forsteri; assembly: GCA_016271365.2. NCBI lineage: Eukaryota > Metazoa > Chordata > Ceratodontiformes > Ceratodontidae > Neoceratodus > Neoceratodus forsteri. The sequence goes on along the minus strand of CM057451.1, from coordinate 1,026,372,256 downwards.
TGATTAACTAGAATCTGCAGCTTATCCATCAGGTAGGGAAATGGGCAGACTGGGTGGGCCAAGCGGTCCTTATCTGCCATCAAATTCTATGTTTCTATGTTTCTATTACACCACATCAATGCCTCATCACTTTGCTTCTGCTTCCATTGACTCTTGGTCCAGCTTCCATAATGCTATGCATAAATTTTCCCCGCTCACTGATCCTCATATGTATAAGAATCCCCACTCCCTGACCCCTTCTGATTATGTAAATTTTGGATGTACGTGTATCTGTAAATGGTGCATTTTGTCAGTCTATGAACAATGTAAATATAACCACTATAACTGCCATGTCTTTGTAATCTGTAAATGCTTAGTCTGTGAATGTTTCTGCAAATGATGACTTCTTGTAAATCAGTGGATGATGTAAATGCATCCACTGCCACTGTCATGTCATTGTCTATGTTCTGCACTTTCCAGACTGCCCCTGAAAAAGGACTGTAATGTCTTGGTGGCTAACCCAGTTACCAAATTCAAATAAATAAATTAATTGGTTGAGAACTGGTCAAATGGGACCGTTTTAACTTACAGGCAAAATCCTGCCAGAGCAGTATAATGCCTTAGTCCACTATAATGCAGGTGCATTATTTTTAGTACAATGTTTTAAGGTTGAAAGATCAATAGATTGACAGCTCAAACACATGACAACTCCCCAACCCCAACCTATAGGGTAAATAGCTAGACAAACCGACAGACACATAGATACATTATTAATCAATCCATTGTCACTGTAAAAGACAGAATAGGAGATAGCTACAAACAAATACAAATGTCAAAGAGCTAAAAGCATTGGATCTGAGGATCAATATAACTGGACTATCCCTTCTAAAGTAATTACTAATACGTACTGGTGCACCATCAGAAAGAAATTATTTACTTGATACTCAAAGTAATCTGAATAATGGAGAATTATTAAAGGCAGGTTTTCATTTTCTCCCAGTAGAAGCTGCTATTGAAATATTGGTTTAAATCCTGTTATGAGTCTAGCAATACAGGCTTTCTAGTTATCCTAAGAAATGTTTCTGATTTACATGCTGCTGGTAAGGACCATTTTAAAACTCTCTGATGTAGTTTATGTCCTTGCTCTTGTGTCCTATTGGCACAATGCTTCAGTGTTCTACTACAGAACTTTCTGGTTGAGAGGGACATAGACTACATCATACAGTTCTAAAATGGTACTTACCACCAGAGTATAAATCAGAAATGCCAACTGAGGTTACTAAAAGAGCTGGAACAATAACAGAATTTGAACCAGTGCTTAAAATCAGATTCTACTGGGAAAATGACTAAATGTTTAGCACAGTCCTCATTCAGAAGTGATCAAAGTAATTATGAAATGTTACACCCGTTAAACATGTAAATGGATAAAACATTTAGAAAGGGTCTGGGTCCAGGTGCTTACATCCTAGGTTTTGTTTAAGCTACATTTCCATAATCTCAACTCTAATATGACAGAGGACAGAGGTGTTAGGGCATTAACCCTACTGGCAACAACAACAAAAAAACAAACATTTGTCAATGCGAGATGTTGTCTTGCTGGCATTGGCATTGGTAGTGCAGGAATTAGAGAGTGCATAATAGGAATGGCAATGAAGTATAGAACCAACGTCAGCCCCCCAACTCTGCAGAGGTGATGACAGGCATTGGGGTGTGCCTTTGGGTTGTTGGCCACACGCTCATGCCTTTTCACCTAATCCGACCCTGCAGACTCTGACAAGGTCAAGTGTTGACCTTGGGGGTCATCAGGCCTTACGCTCACCCCATTTCATAAGGAAGTATGTTGAGATGGGTGCAGCATAGGAGAATGGGGTAAACCTTGGGGCCAAAGAGTCCAAGACACACCTGGATGGCTGTCAGTGGCTGCAGGGTGGGGGTGGGGATGCAATGGCATGAGCATTACAGCCAACAATCCAAGGGCATACCCTAACGCCTGTTAGTCTGTACAGGGTGGGATGTTATGGTTAGAAACGCTAATGCCCTGGGTGTTTATTGGTATTTTCACTCCAAATTTTCAACATGGCCTTTTGTGACCCCACCTGATGAAAGCATGTGGGACCTCTGCTCATGAACAGTGTCACTGTGATTTTGTTAATGTGTCCCAAATGTTGATTTCCCACAGTGACTGCACCATTCTCACCACATAAAATGTCAGCTGCACCATTCATAAGGAGCTGTGAAGAGATGGCAATGTTGAAAATCTGGGTGAAAATATAAAAATTCTCAAAGTTATGGCGTGCATGAAAACTGTGCAACACACACTCGTAACAGTTTTTCTTGGAATTCTTTCACCAAATTTTTAACATAGGCATTTTGGGACCTCTGCTAATGAACAGTGGCAGTATAATTTTCTTAATCTGTCCCAAGCGTTGATTTCCCACAGCGGCTGCTCCATTGTGCGCTAGATGTGTGAAACCACATTCGGCAGGATATGAAAATGACAGCTGTACTGTTCATAAGAAGGTGTGCAAAATGGCAATGTTGAACATCTGGAGTGAAAATATTAATTACTTACAACTGTACGTGGATACTGCCTAGCACACGCTTGTAACATAGTCCTTTCTGGAATTTTTCTTACCAACTGTTTAACTTAGGCATTTTGGTTCCTCTGCTTATGAACAGTGTTACTGTGATTTTCTTACTCTGTCCGAACATTGTTTTCCTACAGTGACTTTGTCACTATGTACCAGATATGCTAAAACACATTTTGGGCAGGATTTGGAAAATGACAGCTGTACTATTAATAAGGAGGTGTGAAAAAATGGTAACGTTGAAAATCTGGAGTAAAATATTCAAAATTCACGAAGTTACAAGCATGCATGGAAACTGCTCAATGCACGCCTGTAACATGGTAATTTTATGGAATTTTGCACCAGATTTTCAAAATAGGCATTTGGGACCTCTGCTCATGAACAGTTTTACTGTGATTGTCTTATTGTGTCCCGTACATTGTTTTTCTACAGCAACAGTGCCACTGTGCACGGATGTGAAAACACATTTTGGGCAGCATATGGAAAATGAAAGCTGTACTGTTCATAAGGAGGTGTGAAAAAATTGCAATGTTGAAAATCTGGAGTAAAATATTAAAAATTCTCGAAATTACAAGCATGCGTGAAACTGCACAATGCCGCTTTCGTAACACGTCATTTTTAATTTGTACCATATTTGCAACATAGGTTTTTAGGGACCTCTGCTCATGAACAGTGTTACTATGATTTTCTTACTCTGTCCCAAACATTGTTTACCTACAGTGACTGCACCACTGTGTGCCAAATGTGCAAAACACATTTCAGGCAGCATGTAGAAAATGACAGCCATACTGTTCATAGAAGGTGTACAAAAATGGCAATGTTGAACATCTGGGTGAAAATATTAAAATTCTCAAACTTACAACTGTACATGGATACTAGCAGCCCACTAACATATAGTAATTTTGTGGAATTTTGCACCAGATTTTCAACATACGCATTTGGGACCTCTGCTCATGAACAATGTTACTGTGATTGTCTTATTCTGTCCCGTACATTGTTTTCCTACAGCAACAGCGCCACTGTGCGCCGGATGTCCAAAAACACATTTTGGGCAGCATATGGAAAATGAAATCTGTACTGTTCATAAGAAGGTGTGAAAAATTGCAATGTTGAAAATCCTGGGTACAAATATTAAAATTCTCGAAGAAGTTACAAAGCATGAGTGGAAACTGCGCAGTGCACGCTCGTAACACGGTCATTTTTTGAATTTGTGCATCAAATTTGCAACATAGACTTTGGGACCTCTGCTCATGAACAGTGTTACTATGATTTTCTTACTCTGTTCCAAACATTGTTTTCCTACAGCGACTGCGCCACTGTGCACAAATGTGCAAAAACACATTTCAGGCAGGATGTGGAAAATGGCAGCTGTACAGTTCATAAGAAGGTGTGCAAAAATGGCAATGTTGAACATCTGGAGTGAAAATATTAAAAATTCTCGAACTTATGACTGTCATGGACACTGCGGAACATATGCTTCTAACATAGTCATTTTGTGGAATTTTTCACCAACTGTTTAACATTAGCATTTTGGTAGCCAGCCCAGTGGCACTGAGGGTTGAGGCACTAGGCGCCACACTGTGCCACGCCGGCGACCCGGTTAGGAATGAGCCGGCCAACATCGGGGTCAGCAGGGGAAGACTGGGATTGAGCATCCAGAGACTGCTGTCCCAGTCCTGGGGTGGGTTGGGGAATCTCGCCATGCTGTGGTGGCTCCTGGGATGCCTAGGGCACCATGACGCTGGTGATCTGGAGGAAGACGCGGCAGACATCAGCACGCCTTCACCCAGACGTCATTGTATGTCCGCTTCCAGGAGACCAATCTGAGGAAAATGGCTGGGTGCAGCCATGCAGCTTGATGGCTGTGCTCCGAGATACCTTGAGAACTTTGGCGGAATCCTGTCGGGAAGGGTCCGGGGCTGTCCTGGCTGACTGAGGCAGAGGGGATCCTCCAGCGGGATGGCAAGATGACTGTCCCAGATCCTCCTGGGTGAAGTCTGAGCTACCCAGTTCTCCGGGTGGGAGAGCTGGCAGCTGGATGCCCTAAGCCAGTAGGTGCCACAGCAGGTGGCAGAAAGCACATATAAAAAAAAAAAAAAAAATAGGCATTTTGGGACCTCTGCTTATGAACAGTGTTACTGTGATTTTCTTTACTCTGTCCAGAACATTGTTTTCCTACAGCGACTGCATCAGCTGTGTGCCAGATGTGCTAAAACACATTTTTGGGCAGGATTTGGAAATGACAGCTGTACTGTTAATTAGGAGGTGGGAAAAATGGCAATGTTGAAAATCTGGAGTAAAATATTCTAAATTCATGAAGTTACAGGCATGCATGGAAACTGCACAACACACGCTTGTAACATGGTAATTTTGCACCAGATTTTCAACATAGGCATTTGGGACCTCTGCTCATGAACAGTGTTACTGTGATTGTTTTACTGTGTCCCTAACATTATTTTCCTACAGCGACAGCACCACTGTGCGCTGGATGTACGAAACACATTGTGGCAGCATATGGAAAATGAAAGCTGTACTGTTCATATGGAGGTGTGAAAAATTGCAATGTTGAAAATCTGGAGTAAAAATATTAAAAATTCTTGAAATTACAAGCGTGTATGGAAACTGCACAATGCACGCCAGAACACAGTAATTTTTTGAATTTTTTCACTGAATTGGTAACATAGGTTTTGGGAGCCACCACATGAACAGTGACACTGTAGTTTCATTGATTAGTCCTGAAAGGTGATCCCATGCAGTGACAATGAAATCACCTTTGGGACTGAATAATGAGATGACAGTGACTAAATTCATGAGGTGGGGTCCCAAGAACCCCATGTTGAAAATGTGGTGCAAAATTTGCAAAATTGGCCATGATATGCACCAAAGTTGAAAAAATAAATGTATGCCATTATACAGCTTACTGGCATTTCTTCAGTTCGTGGTTGGCTTTAAAGAATGCAGATGTGTTCCCGGTCCACCAAGATCGCCGCACCAGGCTCTGGAGGTAAGGATGGGGTGGGGGAGGTGGGGTGCCAGAGGATGGCTGTAGGCTGGGAGGGGACAGGACGGTGAGGGACCGCTTTCTTTGTTTCAGGTAACAAAAATTTAAAAATTCACCGCGGACTGTTTTTCTTTTTTTTTTTTTTTACAGGTTTGGCCACACTGGGGTGGGCTCCCAATGTGGCACATTTCTTTGGGAGGGCCTGTTAGCCACACTAGAGTGGGCTCCTGTGTGGCACACAATTGGGGTGGGACAGTGGCAGGAAAATGGGAGGGCTTAACATGCCAACATGGGGATTGGACACCCACGGTAAGCATATCTGTGTTCGGAGGCATGATGCTGAGGGGATTGGGCACCCCTTGGCAGACCACATCAGTAAAGGGTCACATATGCTGACAGGGGTATTGGGCACCACCCCATGTTGGCTTCCTAGGACTGTGAGCGGTGGTGGCAAGCCGCCATCCGCCATGTTTCTTGAAATGTTACACCAGGCAAGGCATGCCCTGCAATGAGGGGTCACTCCTCATTGCAGCAGCTAAACATTTCAGGTTGGTGGCACGTTTTGCAACTGCTGTCATAGACAGCGTGCAGTCTAATTTGTGCCATGGAGCCCAGCCCTAAAAAGCAGTGGTGCCACTGGCCACAACACTCCCACGCCTCAAAACCTGCTCTTCTACTTCAAGTAACCCTAAATTGTTGTCTGCGCTTGCACGCAAGACAACATAAAACACAGGTAAAACATTTAATTGTATACAGTGTCCAAAAAAACACAAAACTAAACTTTCAAAGTACAGTACACCGCCCTCAATCCGACATAGAAAAGAAAGTTAGTTAAAGCCTTCTATTGCATGCAGTGCCCAAACTGATACAAAATACTTCTTAAAATTAAGCAAAAGACACATAAGGAAATCCAATGCCCCAGTATTGCAAAACAAACAAATAAAGAAATTGAATAATCCACAACATTCCTCACTGCTGCATCTAGAGTACAATGCTGATCCTTACCGAGCTCTTGTATCTATCCCATCCTAATTTGAAGCCCCACTCCCCACTGATTTCACAGACCCCTCCTCCAGCAGCCTATTCATCCCTCCATCACCATTTCTGTGGAGAAAGTACTTCCTGGTATTTCCTTAAACGTACCCCTGCTAGTTTCAGGAGTTGCCCTGGAGTTTGTGTTCCCACTCAGTCCAAACAATTCCCTGCTATACACTTTGTGTAACCCATTGGGTTTTGTATGCTTCAATCATATCTTTTATTTTCCAACTCTCCTGAAGTGTGTACATGCTCAGATCTTTTTTTTTCTCATAATCTGCTTTTACTCCCTGGCTGAGGCAGGCTTGGCTCCCATCTGCTCTGCCCCACCTACCCCCACCATCTACTGCCTCCTCAGGTTTACTTTAACTGGTCCAGTACCCCACATATTGCCCTCATGGTGGGGTCAGGAGTGGGAAGGCTGTCCCCCAGGGTCATAATCCAGTGTGGTCTGCAGGTGTCCTGGTGGTGGAGTGGGTGGGGCTTGGTCCACTAGAGCATCATTGACAACTGCTTGCCATAATTTTCATCTCTTTTCTCCCTCCCCTAGCTGCAGCAACTTGGGCTGCATGTGCACATGGAGGTTGATATGACCTGGAACCACAGCTTCCCTTCCCTGGCTTACGCCTGCAGCTCATGCATTGGCGCGTCTACCAGGCCTCCAGCTTGTGGCAGCCAGGATTTGAGATGCCAGACAACCATGCCCATGAGCGAGTGCTTGATGGCTGTTTGATCCACTCTTGGCCCTCCCTCCCTCCCTACCGAGGCATCCTGAGCTCATTTCTTAATTTGGTCTCCAACATGGGAGTGGTAAGGTGCATAGCACCTCAGCTCTCTGCATCATCAGGCCGGCCCTTTTCAGATCTTTTAACCTCTTCTCATATGTCACGTTGTGCTGTCCCTGGATCATGTTGGTTACTTAAATGAACTTTAAAAGTGTTTTATAAGTGGGATAACACATTTCTGACTGAGAAACACCCCTTCAAGTGGTTGAAATCACTCAGCCCTCAGCCTCAGGATATAAACCAGCCAGTTGATATGTTATTATACCATAATTCTCAGTCATGTTATTTCTTCGTAAAACAGTTTCTTAGTCCTGAGACAGTTTTAGTACAGTAGAACCTACAAAGTACAGCAGTCAAATGGATGTTTGGACCACAAACTAAAACAAATATGTAGGATACAGTGTTGAAAAATCTGGTTTTGCACCACTAATGAGGAAAGATTGAAGGGTTTTCAGTGTTTTGAGTGTTCTGGGAGAGACAGGGATATTCAATGCTGTTTTTTACTCATTCTGTTTTTTTTAGTATTTCATATTATCCCCTATACTCACCCCCACACACACACACACACACAAACACCTCTAAATACGAGGAAATGAGTCTCAGCTAATGTGCCTATCCCAGTCACCTATTGTCAAATAAATGAAATAAACAAGTCTCTTGCCCTTGCCTACCATACCTGAGAGTCCAATCCTGTCATGGTTGGTGGCAATGCACCCTAAATTAGTAAGCAGAAATGAGTGGGACCTTTTGTCAGTGTCACCATGCCCTCCCATCAATGGTTCCCTCTCTACAGCCATTGCTGGAGAGACGTGACAGGACTAAGGGGGGTGCTTGCAGCTGCAATGCACCCTCTGCCCCTGGGGCAGCCATTATGCAAGGAGAGCTAGAAACCTCCTAGAGTGGAGAGTGAATCCCTGGGACTGCCTCTCCAACTGCTGCTACAACCAGTTAAAATAAAAGCTTCAGGAACTGAACCCACAATCCTCCATGTGGAAACGAGCACCTTAACTGCTAAGCTAACACAGCAGCCTAAATTCTGATTTTCAAAGCACACAATACCTGTAGTAGTGGTATAGCAGAGTTATACCTGTCAGAGTGCAGGACAAATGTCCTGTGCATTAAAGCAGCAGTGTGCATTAGCAGGGAGCATTTTTGACCCATATTTTTTATGTTTGCTTACGCATGTGCAAGAAACATAGTGCCATCATCTGAGTTTTTCGGGAGGTGTGGCAGCCCTCTTCCAATTCAGGCAGTGTGTTTGCAGGGTGCATGCAGTTCTCCAATGCCTGCTGAGCTGTCTATGACAGCAGACAAAATGCAGTGGCATACAGTTGAAAGGGGAGCTACGGCCCCAGTGAGCAGCGATAAGATATCGCCTGCTCACGGCGCGCTCCCCACACATACACACCACACACACACCACGCATGCACACTGAGTGCTCGCCCTCCACACACTGTGTAGCTGACGGGGTGCCCGATCCCCGTCATGTGCACCCACAAACAGAGTTCTCTATGCCACGCTGGTGCCCACTCCACGCGTGGCTACACATCAGTATAACCGACGGGGTGCCCAATCCCCATCAGCCCACGCCCCCACCAGCCGCCCTTGTGCCACACTGGGAGCCCACCCCAGTGTGGCAAATGTCCCGCATCATCGCTATTTAAAAAAAACACCTGAAACTCAAACGGCCCCTCGGTGTTCTGCCCCCTCACCTGCGCCACCCACCGCGCGACCTTGCCTCCCACCCCCCTCACCCCATACTTACCTCAGGACTCCGGCACGATGATCTTCGGTGGACTGGAACACGTCTGCACTCTTCAAAGCTGACCATGAACTGAGGAAATGACGGTAAGCTGTATAATGGGATAGATAGGGGGTTTTCAACTGCTGCATATCTCAGGCATTTTTGGAATTTTTGCATCAAATTTTCAATATGGGGTTTTGGGACCCCTTCTCATGAATGATCTCACTGTCATGGTGTTAATCAGCCCTGAAGGTGATTTCACGTCACCGCGCCGAAATCACCTTTGGGGCCGAGTAATGAAACAACACTGCCACTGTTCATAAGGTGGGCTCTCAAAAAGCCTATGTTGAAAATTTGGTGGAAAAATTCCTAAAGTGACTGTTTTATGAGTGCATTGCGCAGTTCCACGCGACGCTAGTAAGTTCGCGAATTTTCAATATTTTCACCCAGATTTTCAACACTGCCATTTTACTACACCTCCTTATGAGCAGTACAGCTGTAAGAGGCAGGAAATTTCAAGCCTCCCCACAAAACATGATGGGTAGTAAGGTAAACACTGAGGTACAGTGCTCAACAGAGGGCAGGACAGGGTTAAATGGAAAAATAGACAAGGGCAAAAGAGCAGGCATGGGGAAAAAGGATAAAGCCAACATTAAATGGAGGGCAATGAGTACAAATGCCCATAGTCTGGGAAACAAGCTTCCTGAGCTAGTAGCCTTGATGGAAGATGAACACTTGGATATTGTGGCAGTCACAGAAACATGGTACATGAGGAACCATGACTGGGATGTCAACATACCGGGTACACAGTCTACAGAAGGGACAGGGAGGGAAAGAGGAGGAAGAGCAGCTCATACATAAGGGACGTGATCAAAGCTACAGAACTAAAAAGTAAAGGGGAGGACAAGAGGCACTCTGGGTCATCTTGAGACAGGGAATGGCATCACAATCTGCACAGGGGTTGTATACAGACCCCCATCTCAAGGAGGAAATGGACAAGAAAATGATAGAGGACATTCTCAAAATGGCTGAAAAGGGAGATACTGTTAATGGGGGACCTGAATATGCCAGATGTTAACTGGATGACATGTACTGCAGCCACATCCAAGAGCAGGGTCATTCTTGTTGCCTTGCATGGGGCAGGCCTTAGACAGCTAGTGTTGGAACCCACTCAGGAGGAAGCAATACTAGACCTGGTACTCTCAAATGGGAGAGGATCACAAATTTAGAAGTCAGTGAACATTTGGGAACAAGCGACCACTGCACAGTGTGCTTCACAATAAGCACAACCATGGAGACAAGCCATACAAAACAAGCATACTGGACTTTAGAAGGGCTGACTTTGGCAAAATGGGTGAATACCTGAGGAATACACTAGCAAATGGGCAAAAAGGAGGGGTGGAAGAACAATGGAGAAAATCAAAACTGCCATCATAGAGGCAACAAGCCTTTGTGTGAAACAGATAAAGAAAACAAAGCGGAGTAAAAAACACTATGGTTCTCAAAAGAGGTGGCAGGGAAGGTTAAGGAGAAAGAGCTGCATTCAAAAAGTATAAGGCATCACAGAAGGAGCACTACAGGAACTGTATCAATTAAAGCAGAAAAGAAGTGGGAAGGCAGTCAGAATAGCAATAGGCAAAACTGAGGAAAAAATAGCCAAGTCCGTTAAGAAGGGGATAAAACCTTTGTAGGTACAGTACATTAGGGAGCATAGAAAGGTTAAGGGAGGAATAGTGAAGATTAATAAGGAGAGGAGGTGGGCAGAGGGAGACAGTGAAAAGGCAGAGATACTGAATGAATACTTTGCTCAGTATTCACAAAAAGATGAGGAGGAGTTACCTAAACCAGACAATAGAAGCACTCTGGGTGGGGGTTGACACCAGTCCATTTACAGAAGAAAGAGTCCTGAAAGAACTCCTAAAACTCAAGGTGGACAAAGCAATGGGGCCTGATGGGATTCACCCCAGAATCCTAAATGAACTAAGGAGGACCTAGTGACACCACTGACCACACTTTTAACAAATCATGGGAAGATGGGGTGGTACCTGAGGACTGGAGGAGGGAAGATGTGATTCCTCTTCACAAAAGTGGGAGCAAGGCAGAAGCAGAAACTATAGACCTGTAAGTTTGACCTCAGTGGTAGGGAAATGATGGAATCACTTCTGAAAGAAAGAATTGTTGAGTACCTAGAGGCCAGCGGGGCACAGGACCCAAAGCAGCATGGATTTACAGCAGGAAGGTCATGTCAGACGAATCTAATAGATTTCTTTGACTGGGTGACCAAAGTAATGACTCAGGGAGGGTTGTGGATATGGCCTACCTAGACTTTATGCAAGGCATTTGACACAGTCCCACAAAAGATTAATAATCAAGTTAGCCAGCTTGCGAGTGTGTCCCAGGGTGGTAGCCTGGGTTGCAAACTGGCTGCACAACAGGACACAGAAGGTAATAGTAGGTGGCACACATTCGAAGAAAGGGGGTCACTAGTGGAGTACCTCAGGGCTCAGTACTGGGTCCAGTCCTCTTTAACATCTTCATAGGTGACATTGCAGAGGGTCTGGAGGAAAGGTATGCCTCTTTGCAGATGATACAAAGATCTGTAACAGAGTTGATACACAAGGAGGGTAGAAAGGATGAGAAAGGACTTGGCAAGGTTGGAGGAATGGTCAGACATATGGCAACTTAGATTCAATGCAAAGAAGTGGAAGTAATGCACCTGGGAAACAAAACCCAGGAGAAGAGTACACAATAGCAGGGAGGTACTAACAGCAACAAAATGGAACGGGACTTGGGGGTAGTCATATCGGATGATCTAAAGGTGGATAAGCAATGTGAGAAGTCAGTGAGGAGGGCCAGGGGATACTGGGATGCATAGGAAGGGCATCACAAGTAGAAAGAAGTGGTTATCCTCTGTACAGACAGTTGGTGAGACCCATCTGGAGTACTGTGTGCAGTTTTGGAGACCTCATCTATGCAAGGACATAGACAGGATGGAAGCAGTCCAGAGGAGGGCAACTAAAATGGTGCGAGATCTGCATCAGAAATCATATGAAGAGAGACTGAGAGAGCTTAATATGTATACCCTTGATGAAAGGAGGGACAGGGGGACATGATAGAAATGTTCAAGTACCTCAAGGAATCAACAAAGTCCAGGAGGGTAGCATCTTTCAGAAAACGAGATGTGTAAGAACAAGGGACACAATTTAAAGATAATGGGGACAGCTCAGTGGTAATGTGAGGAAATCTTTTTCACGGAGAGAGTGGTGGAGACATGGAACTGCCTTCCTGGGGAGGATGTTGGGGCTAAAACAGTGAGGAATTCAAACATGCATGACACAGACACAAGGCAATTGTAGTGGGGTGGCAGGAAGTAGGCTGTTGGTTAACTAGAATCTGCAGCTTATCCACTATGTAGGAAATGGGCAGACTGGTAGGCCAAGTGGTCCTTATCTGCCATCAAAGTCTATGTTTCTATTTTTCACATCTTGCCCAAAACATGTTTCCCTTAGGTAGCGCACACAATGGTGCAGTCGATGTGTGAAATCAATGTATGGGACACATTAAGAAAACCACAGTGACACTGTTCATGAGCAGAGGTCTTAAATGGCTATGTTGAAAATTTGGTGAAACAATTCCTAGAAATGACTGTTTTACTGGCTGCATTGCGCAGTTCCTACGATGCGCTCATAAGTTTGAGAATTTTCTATATTTTCACTCCAGATTTTCCACATTGCCATTTTATTACACTTCCTTATGAACAGTACAGCTGCCATTTTTCACGCCACCCAAAATGTGTTTCCGACATGTAGCGCAAATGGTGCAGTCGGTGTGTGAAAGCAATGTTTGGGACAGATTAAGAAAATCACAGTTACACTGTTCATGAGCAGAGGTCTTAAAATGGCTATGCTGAAAATTTGGTGACAAAGTCCATAAAATGACTGTTACGAGTGAGCATTGCGCAGTTCCACACACCATCGTAAGTTCATGACTTTGTAATATTTTCAATCCAGATTTTCACCAGTAGCATTTTTCCACACTTCCTTATGAACAGTACAGCTGTCATTTTTCACAACATGGCCGAAATGTGTTTTCACACTTTCAGCGCAGAGATGCATGGTCGCTGTGGGAAATCATTGTTCGGGACAGATAAAGAAAATCACAGTGACACTGTTCATGATTGGAGGTCCCAAAATGCCTGTGTTGACAATCTGCTGTAAAAATCCCCAAACTAATTACATTATGGGTGTGCGTTGCACAGTTTCTATGCACTCTGTGACTTCACCAGTTTTTAATATTTTTACTGCAGATTTGCAACATTGCTATTTTTACACCTCCCATGAACAGTATAGCTGTCATTTTCACATCCTGTTCGGAATGTGTTTTGCACCTGTTGTGCTAAATGCCGTAGTCGCTGTGCATAAGCAGCTTCGCCTAACAAACTGATATTGCCACTGTTCATGAGGTGGGGGTCACAAAAAAACATGTTGAAAATTTGGAGTGAAAATACCAATGAATGCCTGAGGTGTTAGGGTTTCCAACCATAACACCTCACCCTATGAAAATGACAGGCATCAGGGGTGTGACTTGGGATTCTTGCCTGTAATGCTCATACCATTCCACACCCTGCAGCCAGTGAGAGGTATCGAGGTATGCCTTGTACTCTTCTGCCCCAAAGTTCACCCATTCTCCTATACGCACCCATCTCACTGTATTTCCTGATGGAATGGGAGTGCGCATAAAAGCCATAGACCCCTTGTCAGTGTCTGCAGGGTAGGGTGTGGGTGAAATGGCGTGGCCAGTATGCCTGATGACCCAAAGGCACAGCCCAATGCCTGTCACTCTCTGCAGGATGGTGGTGGGGTTGGCTTCAGTTCAATACTTCACGCCATTTCTGTTATGTAGCTCTGTAACTTCTACCCTACCAATGCCAATGCCAGCAAGCAAACATTCGGCATTGACAAATGCTTGTTATTTTACTGCTCCCCACAAAACTGCAACACCATCTGCTTTTAGAACACCATGTGGTGCAACGTTCCTGATTTGTTTTGAGCAGAAAGCTATTACATTCTTCCATCATATAGAGGAGCCAACCTGCCATCTGTTGTTAAACAAATATATTTGATTGTGCACTTTGTGTTTTAATGTTTCCATGTAATATACTTGTATCATTAGATTTAGTATTTGATTCTTGACTTAAATAAAATGCAAACTTTTTTTATTTACTCTTTATTCTGTGTCTTTCACAAGGCCCTTCTGTCAGCCTTCAGTAACCTCCACACCCCAAAGCTCCCCAACCTGGTGCTTATCCTCACAAGGAAGGCTCTACCCCCTCCCATGGTAGACTTTCAATGGAGGCAGAATTTCACTCTGTTTAACCACTATTCATGGTGGTGGCATGGGAATTTAGAGTACTGGGCATTATAGCGTCAGCCTAAATGTGTTTTTCTTCTTAAATTCCAAACCTCCCCCAGTACAGAGTCATGTACACGTATGCACACAAAGTGTTCCTGTGCAGATAAAGGCCATCCCCCCAAGGCACCTCACATCTGTCACCTTCTCACCCTGAGCCACCAGACAATACAAGCAGCAATGGTTTACCAGTTTCAAGCCCCTCAATCCTTTCTTCCCACTGATGCCACATGCGTGACCTCAGGTCTGCATGACTGAAATGTCCTTGGGAGGAGGCGAAGCAGCCACACCACCTCCCAGCCCACCAGAGGAGTAGCTGTGGAGTGGCAAGGTGGCATCACACTCCCCACCAGAAAGTGATGCTACTAGCAGTCCTCCTGGCTACAGATTGCATGTTCTCAATGAGTGTGGTGTCACTTCTGATCCCAGATTGCCAGCATGGCCGTGTGATAACGCTTCCACTAGGACTGGGTGGCCTCATGCCATTGCCAAGTACTTTAACATGGAAATAGCCTTTGTTCCTCACACTTCAGCCATTGCTGCTACTTTTTATTTGTTTTAGAAAACTGGGTAAGCGCTAGACATGCCTATTTTCAAACATGACCTGGGAGAGTACAAGTCCAAACACTCTTGTAACATGGGGAAGAAAAAGGATCACGACACACTGGACAAAGAGCATCACGTGTTCTCAGTGTGTCCATACATTAACTCTCAATTAATGTAATCGGCACGCTGGAATTGATGCATGGTGTCGCTCTGTTGCTGAATCTAGTTTTGAAATCCACTGCTCACCCTGCACTCACAGTAGGTACTAGAACTATATGTTACTGTCTGTGTCACTGTATGAGTTTTGTCTGCACTGCCCCTCCCTTCCCCATTTGAAAGACAGCACTTTTTTTTTACAGCAAGACTCATAAAATGTTTTTTTTGCATAATCTGTTTATTAAGATTTTACAAACATAACACTGACACAAAAATACATAAACCACAAACACAAATGAAAAGAAAAACAAGTTTACAACAAATATGTGCCATGTACATCTGCCTAAGCCATGTTCATCTAAAATTCCTTAGCGGAAACATTAAGCTACACAGAACAAAAATTAACAATGAAAATTCATTCTGTTAACATACAGTTTCTTTTTGCTTACCTAGACATATACACTGAATTCATTTCAAGTTACTCATTCACATAGAAATAGCTAGCTACTGTAGGGGTACTAGACACCATCCTTGGGAATTTCTCCCACCCAGGTCGGCCTAACAATAGACCTTCCTCATAACGTCACAGGCATCTCCCAGTGATAAAGATGCAAGTAGGGGTTCCTATGTGTTTAAGAAATGCTCCTCTTTATTTTTAATGGAATATGACAAGCGCTCTAATGCAAGGATCTATATGGTCAAGGCACGCCATTGTTGGAGAGGATGCTGACATCCACATGTTAAGGATGCAGTGCCTGGCCAGCACCAGCAACACCCGACCCCACCTTGGGAAAGGGTCCCACTCTTCAGGCCCATCTCGTCAACTCCAAATAAAGATACAGTGGGCAAGCCCCAGTTGTCTGCCTCACATATTCTCTAATTCCTGTGCAATCTCCCCAGAACCTCTGCAGGACCTGGCAGGTCCAAAATAATGAAAATGGTACCCACCTCAGTCTTACACCGGTCCACGGATAGGAGAGACTGCAGGGTTAAATTTATGAACCATTGCTGGAAGACGGTACAGTCTGTGAACAAACTTATAGAAGGATATTTATTGCACATCTGGATCCCCTATGGAGCCGCAGCAATATAAGTCAGTTCTCTTCTGAGATGTCCTGCCCAGATCTGCCTCCCACTGCCTTTTGGTTTTCTGCATATAGTCCAGAAAAATGCCCTCCAAGGTGGGCTGCCCTTCCAATCAAACCTCTCAAGTCCACCCTAGTGCTTAAAACCAAATGTTCCACCTGCATCAGGGGTAAGTCAACACATCTTACCTGCCCAGAGTGTTTAAATAGGGTCTCGCCTGTGAAAGCGAAAAAGTGCACCCCAGGTATATCATATCCTTCCCTACATCCTCAAAGGAGCACAGCTGACCTCCTCTCCACATGTCACTGATACACTTGACCCTGCTAGCTTCCCACACTTGGAATCCCTTATCTTCAAGTCCAGCTAGGAAATATGGATTGCCAGTCACAGGAGCAGCAGGGTTTCCTCCTGACTCACTCCTATTAACTTTAAGATCTGTGTCCACCCATCCAGAACTGCTGCTACCAAGGGGTTCGTTTCTATTACCTAATCTGTGGTAGGCCCTATGGCCTCCTTCACCAGATAGGCTGAAAATCTACCAGGACCAGCCCGTTATTCCATGTCCAGTCAACCTGCCGCCTTAGGCCTAGTGACACAATCACTTAGGTATCCGAACTGTATGGCCAGATAATAATTCTGGAGGGCTGGAAAATGTAATCCACCCTAGAACCATCCACCTGAAGTCTTTGTAGACTGGTCCTTGAGCGTCCACCCGCCACAGGAAGCCAGAAAAGGCTCTTTTCCATCCTCTTGAGATCTGCCCCACGAGTCCTACATGCAGCATCTGCATTATCTACAGTATCTGTGGCAGTACATTCATCTTTAACAGATTGATACGGTCCAGTCAGGATGCAGGGAGCTCCTCCAATCCCTCAGCTCCTCCCAGGGCTTCAGTTAACTCAGTTTTGGGAGTATTTGACTCCAAAATAAGGCAAAAACTTCCAAAATAAAGAGAGAAGTCTCTGACTTCCAGATGTAAAACCAAACACTAGATGACTTCTGAAATTGCAGGCATGGAAGTAAGAAATGATCGATTTTTCTGAAAGAAATTATATTTTACTACTAATATATTATATTAGCATCCACAAATTTGTCCTTCCTAGAATACGGACTTCCAAAAGTGGGATCCTGAAAGTATTTTGACTTCCAGAAAATTGGAATGACTTCAGATTTTCACTCCTGGAAGTTTTAGACTTCCACTGAAAATAAATTAATTGAAGCCCTGGCTCCTCCTCTATCATTTTGATAAGTGGAACACAATTAAGTTGATACAGAGATCCTACATCCCTTCCCATTTGAATGCCCAAATATTTAAAGGAGGTTATAACCTTTTAAGGCCCCAAGTCCCTGCCTAGATTCCCTCTCGTCTCTCCCCACAGCATGATTTCAGATTTACCAAAATTTATTTCATAGCCAAAAGGCTGCAACAGTCTTCATCAGGTCATGGAGGCGGGATAGAGTCAGATGGTTCCACTACATATAGGAGCATATCATCCATGTACATCATAACTTTATGGAGCTTACCCGATTTACCCACTATCCCCTTTATACCCGGATGCTTCGGATCCCAGCTGCCAATGGCTTGATAGCCAAGGCGAACAGCAGAGGGAGGGCACCCCCTGTACCCTGAACAATGAAAACTGTTCAGTAAGTGAGCCATCTGCCAGAACCCTAGCAGTTGGCTCTTGATATATCTTTTGACCAGTCCCACAAAGTTGTCCCAAAGACCAAAGTACGACAACACCTCCATGAAATTACTCCATTCAATGCAGTCAAAAGCCTTCTCAGCGTCCATGGACAACACCACCATGCTGCCCACATGCCAAGAGGCTAACCACACAACATTGAGTAATTTACGATATTATGGTAGGAGTATCTACCACAAACTAATCCAATCTGGTCCAGGTGGCCAACCCTGGAAGGAGCTGGTCAAGACGCCTTGTTGATACCTTTGCCAGGATCTGGCATCACAGCTTAATAACAATATCAGCCTATAGGATGAGCATTCCTGCAGGTCCCTCCTGGTTTAGGAACCAGACATATGACCACTTCATTAAAAGAGGCAGGAGGGCACTAATGAGCAGCTGCTAGCAACAGTCGCATCCCTCCAGCGTCCGTGCTAATTAAGAATATAAATATATTTCTGGCTGTTTTTTGGCATAAAATTGATCTCATCCTGCAGTTTAAAAGTTGGAAGCATGGACGATTACCTGAACTCAGCTAAACATCAAGCAGACAACAAAATCTGCAAGAAAGTGCAGCACCAAGACCATGTGGTGTTCATGCCATGACCCAATCTCTTTCGCCACAGAGCTCACCCTGCTCAGGAAAACAGTTACAGAGCAGGTCCTGAAGTGCCGTAGTCCCAGCTCGACCTCTTTGAAGATAAAATTGGTACACTCACGTCTGAACTTGCACAGCAAATGAAGGACATGCAAGAACTGCAACAGTGCGTGTCTGATTTGGAAGACACGGTAACTCCTTAGGCAAACCACATGGCACAGCTCGAAGAGGAATTGAAGACCTTGAAAGGATTCCTGGATTACTAGGAAATTTATAACCGATGCAGTAACTTGAGGATCAGGGCCGCCCAAAGGCATGGAGAGTAGAAGCGTGGTTCCTTTGTGCAGAGGAACTTCCCTAAAACCTAGGATGGAGGTCGAAGGAGAAAATAAAATTGAGCATGCACATTGGCGCTGGCACCTAGGCCCCCTGCAGATCAACCCCAAGGCAGATCATTTTCCACATGCACCATTTCGAGACCAGCAGGCGATTATGGCTGCATCATGCCAAAAAGGAGGTGGTTTACAAGGCAGCCAAGTTTACAATTCACCACGACTTATCTACAAGGGTCCAGAAGAAAAGGCAGCTGTTCAACCCCATGGAAATGCTAAGAGAGAAGGAAATAGAGTTTTTATGGCCTTCCCCACCTTGCTGAGGGCGAAGTCTGAAGGTGCCAGCTATTCATTCTGGGAAGCTGACAAGCTGTGGAGGTTCATCAAGGACTGGGACAAGAAAATGCCAAATGAGTGTGAAGACCGGGTAATCGAAACAGTTCTGATTACCGCTGGCACTGAGTGGCGCATAGCCACGATGCTCCCTATAATGTAGCCCTGACACCAAAGACTGGCTTTGTTTACGTGGACCCTGGGATGATCGGATTGACTGTTCCTTCTGTAGTTTTCATTTTTCCCTGCTGTGCTTCCCCTAATTCCCCCATTTCGCCACCTTGGTGTGCAAATCCATGATTTCTGAGACTTGGACTGACCAGAATGGGACTACGGCAATGGTGGCAGTGAGACTTGCCCTGTGCTTGCTCTGGTGGTGGTACAGGAGGTTTGGGAACTGAATGCTAGAGACAGGGAACCCCTTAGTAGCACGGGCGGATTTCCAAGTTAGACGCCTGAGGATACTCCGACATTGGAGAAGGAGAGTGACACCATCTTTTCTGTTTTCCTGGAGGTTCACCTCTGCGACATCAGGTTAGTGGGGCTGGAGGAGGGGCGACATGTATCTTGAGTGTGGGCCTGGTCCCTCCCTTGGTCCTGTGTCTGGGGGCAGGAGGGGGGAAGTCAAAACTGGGGAGGCTGCAATGCTGAGACCCTGTTCAAAGGGGTGACAAGGCTTCTGGGGTGGGGGTTGGGGAGGTACCTCGAGGGTGGTAGATGGAGCCACTTTGGGGGTGGAAGGTTTCACATGGGCCTGAGATGGGAGAGCAAGATCAGAGCCTGATGAGAGGAAAACTGCATCTTGGGATAAATGGTATACAGTCAGTTCAACGTGGAGATAATGTGGGCTATTAGACAGAGGGAGGGAATGAGGGTTATGTCATCTTACTATATGAGTGGACATCTGATGAACTGCAATTTTCCTAATAAATGTTAAGAACTGAAGAAGGGGTGGGTTCTGAGGGCATTTTACATTCATTAGTTACAGGCACCTGTTGTGCCTATGTTTCATGTTCATTATTCTTTTGTTTACCCACTCTGTCTTAATTGCACTCATCACTGGAGGTGTTGGTGGATGGTGGCTTGGAAAGGGTAAGAAATTACTCGCAGGAGACTTTATCCTCCCAAGACAGGTTACATTGCATCATGGCTAGCCAAGATGCTGATTTAGTCATCTCCTGGAATGTGAAGGGGTTTTCGTCCCCGGTTAAAAGGTCAATGATCCTGGCAGCTTTAAGCGGAATGGTGTAATGGTGGCATTGCTGCAGAAGACTCACCTTACCCCAGAGAACACAAAACTGACAGGGGCTGGGTGGGACGTGTTGTGCTGCTTCCTACTCCTCCCACAAGAGGAAGGGTATTAGTCCACAAGCACTGCCCTTTCAGGTATCATGGATTGTGAAAGACACCGGGGCAGGTATATTTTGTGGTGGGCTCTATTGGGACCAGAGGAAACTCATAAGTATATATGCCCCTTTGGTGTCTGAGCCCAGGTTTTATCTGAAATCCTGGATGTCCTAAATAGAGAACAATTTCCTGGCCTGGTAATGGGAGGGAAACTTCAGTCTCATTATGGACCAGGAACTGGACTATTCGGGTAAGGAGACGAAGGCTATGAACCGATTAATGTATGGCTGAAAGGTCTCCTGGATTTAGACTTATGGGATTGCTGGAGACTGTCATATCCAAGGGTCCGGGAGTACACATTTCACTCTCTCCCACACGACTAATGGTCCAGGTTGGATTATATTTACTTGATTGATTCCCTTTGTGATAGAGTTGTGGATGTCTCCCCATGACCCAATAGCCTTATTGAACCATGCCATGGTGGGCTTGAGGCTAAGGTGGAGGACTGGGATCCCGTACAGGGATGGAATTCCCCCACCTGTGAGCCAAAGAAGACTTCAGGGACTTCCTCAGAACAATGGGAGAGTTACCTACAATTTAATAAGGGAATGGCAGAAAGTACAGCTACTTTGTGGGAAGCAGGAAGGCCTACATGGGGGGGCATTATAAGTTATACGGCTAAAATCAGAAGGGCGGAAACAGAAAATTGAAGTCCTGGAACAGGCGGTGCAGGATTTGGAGGGAGGGTTTGGCAGGGGAAGGAGAGAAGGAGAAAAACAGTTGAAGAATGCTCGGAGGCACTCAATGCGTGGTCTTAAAGGGGAAGCATGACTAGACTAATGTATGCCTGACAGAAAATATGAGTAGGGTACTAGGCCAGGGCCTCTATTGGTTAAGTTGATGAAGGGGTAGAGTGCTGTGCAAGATTACAGCTCTTAAAAACCAGCAAGGGTGGGTAACAAAAGAGGACCAGGGTATGGGCACATGCTTTAAAGAGTTTTACCAGACTTTATATCAGGCAGAGTTTAAGGAACACAGAGTTGGCTAAAAAACTTTCCTAGACAGCATAAACTCCCCAGGATAGATGAGATGCTAAAAGAATGGTTGGGGCCAAGATTACTGATGAGGAATTCATTAAAGCTATTGGTAGCCTGCAAGCAGGAAAAGCTGCTGTCCCTGATGGATTTGGGGTGGAATCACGTTAGGCGTGGGGAGTGCGGTGGCGGGGTGCTGGCGCAGCTTATGCAGGAGGCCAGGGGAGAGGGGACTCCTAGAACATGTCTAGAGGCCAGTATTACCTTGATTACTAAGGTAGGCAAAGATACTACAGGCCCATCAACTTATTCAACTTTGACTGCAAGATAATAGCTAAGGTACTGGCTCTGAGGTTAGAACGGATCCTCCGAGAAATAATCTACCCAGACCAAACAGGGTTTATTAAGGAGCGGCTCTCCTACCATAATTTAGAGAAAGCTGTTGAATGTTATCTGGGGGGGACACGAACCTTAACAAGGCGTGTGTGTTAACGATGGATGCCGAAAAGGCCTTTGATCGGATCGAATGGGATTACCTTTGAAGTGCCGCACTAGGTTTGGGCTTGGAGATGGGTTTGTTGAGCTGGTACAGATGCTCTATTCTAGACCTAGGGCAAGGTTTTGGTTAATGATAAGGCCTCTGAGGAATTTGAATTGTTCAGGGGTACTAGGCAGGGTGCCCCCTCTCCCCCTGCTCTTTGCCCTCGCCATTGAACCCCTTGCGATTAAGATTCGGGCCTCTGGAGACATACATGGGATCCCATTTGGGGGAACAGACCAAACTAGCTCTATATGTGGACGATCTTCTGTTGTTTACCTCCCAGCCAGAAAGCTCGATTCCTCATATATTACAGGTTATTTCAGAATTTAAAGCTTTCTCAGGTTATAAGTTAAACCTTTCAAAATCAGAAATCCTCCCACTGGGACAAGAGGTAATGGGGTTGCCGAAACACATGGGGACTGAAAAGGGTGAAAGAGAACTTTACGATCTGGGAATAAAGGTGGGTAGATCACATTCCAAACTATATAGTCTTAACTATACTCCCATATTCAAGACAGTTTGGGCCGATTTGTCCAGATGGAGAACCCTCCCAATTTCATGGTTGGGACGTATTAACTTGATCAAGATGAATGAACTTCCCGTCTGCTCTATCCCATGCAGATCGTGCGGTGTGTCCCACCTCCAGGGACATCACTAAATTGGAAAAGGGTTCACAGATTTGGAGGGGTAAAATGGATGAAGCTTAGTAGACTTAAGGTTACAAAGGAGAAGGAGGCATTGAGTTTCCGGATATCAGGGATACTTTCTAGTTATTCAGCACTGATATATCCATAACTGGACAAACAGGGGAGAAGCTGCCCTCTGCTTAGGTTTAGAGGGTTGGCTGCCGGGCAGGCTTACAGCATACTTATCACCTAGGGGACCCAAGGCATATGCACAGCTACCTAGCCCTAATCCTCTGGTGCAGTCGGTATTGGGGGCATGGGTGAAGATCAGGAGGAGGCGAGGGGTTGCTATGGATGAGCACACACTTTTAACCAGTGACAGGGAACCCTGAGTTCCTGCCAGGATCAGAAGACACGTGTTTACGCTATGGGAAACTGGGCGTGATGCGCTGTTTGGGGACCTAGGTAATGGCTCTGTCCTAATGACACCTGAAGAGTTCAGATTGAAGTTGGGGATTTCAGTTCACACCTATTCAGATATATGCAGTTAAGAAATTACACACTTAAA
This sequence comes from Neoceratodus forsteri, assembly GCA_016271365.2. Lineage (NCBI taxonomy): Eukaryota > Metazoa > Chordata > Ceratodontiformes > Ceratodontidae > Neoceratodus > Neoceratodus forsteri. The sequence goes on along the minus strand of CM057451.1, from coordinate 1,026,348,863 downwards.
ATGCATAGAAATCTGAGGGAGGGGCTGCCCTGGCACTGGTGGAGCAGATATTACTAGGAGCCAAGACCCTGGAAAAGGGCCAGACAGGAAGCAGCTAGACTAGATAGGCAGACCTTCAGAGATCAAACGGGAAAACCAGATTGCAGTAGGGACAGGATCTGGGGTGTCTATATTGGATGAGGAATGGGGTACCCTGGTCTTCTCCCATTTGTGAGTTCTGTACTGTAACAAGTTTAAAGATCGCAATAGAAATTTCTGCACCGCTTGTATCATCCTCAAGTGTGGTTCATAAATTTCAGTCTGGGGTATCTGATAAGTGTGGGAGATGTGGGGTGATGAGGGGAACCTATTTGCATTGTTTCTGGCAGTGCCCAATCCTACAGGCATACTGGAAGGAGATACAAGTGGAAATCTTGAGAATTGGGGCGAGGAGCTGACCTTCTCACCCATCTCACTCCTTATGGGTGTGGAGATTGACCAGTCAGGGGAGTGGAACCTCTATCCCAGGTGGGTCAGGTGATGTTGGTAACTGCTCGCCAGATAATTTTGAACACATGGGTGTCCAATTGTGCTCCTTCCTGCAGGATGTGGAGGTGCTGTTGCTGTCCACCCTGGCCTTGGATCGACTTACATATGCACTAAAGGGCAGAGGAGAGATTCCAGAGGGACTGGGCAGAATTTCTGGCTTCCTTATCTCTGATGCAGACTATACTGCTTTATGGTTCAGGAACTGAATAGAATGTTGGGAGGATGGAGGTTGCCTGCCTTGAACTGTGGCTGTGTGGTATCTTCTTGGCTGGATTAGTTAAAGGGAAGGTGGTGTCGAGGCTAAGGGGATGACCTGAGATTTACAAAGATAAGGGGAACACCATCAGCACATCCATCTGAGAGGTTTTTCTTGGGAATTTGTTCAAGCAGCATGGGAATTTGCTTACTGGTTTGTTTGTTTTTCTCTTCATTTTTATCTCTATTAGGGTTTCTACCCTACCTTTTCCTATCTCTCTTTCTTCTCCTCTCTCTATATAAATAATATATTACTCTAGACAGTCTCAAAGATAGGAGTCCTGGGTGCTATTTCAGAGTAGTCCTTTAGGGTGGCTAGATACTTATAGGCATGCATATCGAGTGCTATCGATGTTACAGGCCACAGGAAGACTTCAGATGCAGTCTGCATTAATCAAGCAGGAGTGCCAGGCATAAGCTGATACCACACAGTGTATGGGGCATTTGGCAGTGGGTGAATGTTTTGTCTTTACCTGTTTTTCTTTGCCTCTCCATGTGGTAGGAAAGAGAACTTGGGTGAAAGTAACTGCCTGAATACCTGTATAGACCTTGATAATTGAATGTATAATATATATATATATATATATATACACACATATATATATATATATATGGTTGTGCTCTGTTCCAAGTTACCTGGTGACTAAGGCACTTGAGGGACTTGACCTTTGATTTAGTTTTTACAGGTGTGTATCAGTAGTACTGTATATAAGTGCATTCTGTAAGAGATGTCTTCTCATTTCTCTGTACTTCTTTGTAAAAAATTAATAAAACAGATTATACAAAAAGAGGCAGGAAGGGCCCCTCCCCCGGATATCTGCAAAACCCTCCAGAGAGTCTTGATTACCTGGTCCTGAATGGCTTTATAATATTCTGTGGGAAATCTATCCGGCCACTTGCTTTATCCTTCTTTAGCATCTGTATGGCCCGTTTAATTTCAGTCCTGGAGATTTCCCTCCCAACTGCACCCCTCTGCTACTCCGTAATTCATGGCAAAGCAATTCCATCCAGAAAATTCCTAGCCTTATCCAACATACCTCTGCATTCAGCCTGATGCAACTGCTGGTAAACTGCATAAACTGCATCTTGATTAATGTTTGTGTTGCTTGCACATGTGTGCAAGAAACACCTCACTTCAGTAGGAGGCAGTTAATGAGTATGCCACTATGCTCAAAGAAACTTGACATCACAATCAGCTGTGTTTGCAGGGCGGTCCCAGACTGCAGCAGCCAATTACAGCTGCATTCTTTACCGGAGGTACAGCAGCTCCCAAATCTTTACAATACTTAAAGAAAGAATGGACACCACACCAACAGCATCTGACTATGTAACAGGAAGCCCACAGGCAAAGGAACTGGGGAAGCGAGGGGCTGCCGCCACTCCAGTTTTTGGGGTCAAAGTAGATTGCCCTTTTAACCCCTTCTCACCAGAATTATATGGAAGTAATTTGAAAAAGAGCCATGTATGTGTCTTTCAGACTGGAAGAATTTAGGTGTGAAGGGTTAATCTTCCATGCTGATTCAAAGAGAAGCAGGAGGAGATGAGATGTATACCAGCTGTATGTTGTAAAGATAGCAGGGGTCAGGACTGTGACAGTGAGGCTCAGCTCTGAACTGACAGAGCCAGAGATTTACACTTCTCATTTAATTACTAAGTGGTCCAGCACTCCACTCATGTGTGTCTCACATGCACAAAGTGTGGACAGTTGATCAGATGGACCAATCAAAACAGATCATTATGGCTTCAGGAATGTTTTTTTTTTTTTTTTTTTTAATTCCCACCCAGTGACTTGACATATAAGTTATACTCAAAAGATAGCTCTATATGCAGTCAACTGGTGGAAAAGTTAACAGGAGTGGGATTTCTTTTACTATTACCTCTGCATGGGACACTGAAAATGATCCTCTACAAATTGGGGAAAGTCATATGAGGTATTGATCAGTGCAGGTACTGCCCTACTAGAATTGTGAAAATGTAAATTTGTTGTAGTATGCAATGCTTTTAAGTAATTGTTTCTTAGAAACATAGGCAGAAGAGTTAACCCTGGTAATACTACATCTGACACAATCACATATTGGCTACATTGAGATTTCAGATATCAAAATAAAATCACGTAAGGGCTTATATCACCTTATTATTATTATTATTATATTAGGAGGGACCTCCTTGTAAATGAGTGTGTTCAATGGTGTTTTCCTGCAAATGAACTTGAAACTTATATTAAGAGTATATGGTGATCCTGTATATGTAGTAACTTGCTTCCCTACCTTACAGTATTGATGCTGTGTAAGGCAGTCATCAAAATATTTTAATAAAATCATTTAACAATAAAATAATTCAACAATCCTCATTTTATGGCCATCAGTGCCAGATCTGGTGACTGCATACAAGTTTAGGGCTTATGGGTAGACTAGATGGGCCTACATCTAGCAGTCCTTATCTGCTGACAATTTCTATGTATCTATATATAGCCATTTAACCGCCAGTAGAAACAAGCATTTGTTAATGCCGAATGTTGTCTTGCTGGTGTTGGCATCGTAGCACAGGAGGCGAGAGACGATAATAGGAATAGAAGTGAAGTATATAACAGACATCAACCCACCACCACAGAGAGTGACAGGCATTGGGGTGTGCGTTTGAGTCACTGGCCATAACGCTCATGCCATTTCACCTCACCCTACCCTGCAGAGTCTGACAAGTGTTGCATTGTGCCTTGGGGTCGTCGGGCCTTATGCTCACCCCATTTCATAAGGAAGTACATTGGGATGGGTGCAGCATAGGAGAATGGGTTGAACTTTGGGGCTGAAGAGTCTGAGGGACACTTTGACGCAGATCAGTGGCTGCAGGGTGAGGGTGGAGGACCAATGGCGTGAACACTACAGCAGACAATCCAAAGATACACCCCGATGCCTATTAGTCTGTACAGGGTGGGACATAATGGTTAGAAACCCTAATGCTCTGTGCATTTGTTAGTGTTAGCACTCCAAATTTTAAAACATGGCCTTTTGTCACCCCACCTCATGAAAGCATTTGGGACATCTGCTCATGAACAGTTTCCCTGTGATTTTGTTAACCTGTCTCAAACGTTGATTTCCCACAGTGACTGTGCCATTCTGCACCACATTAAAATGTCAGCTGCACCATTGATAGAGATGTGACAAGATGGCAATGTTGAAAATCTGAAGTAAAATATTAAACACTCTTGAAGTTACAAGCGTGTGTGAAAACTGCGCATCACCGCTCGTAACACAGTTATTTAGTGGAATTATTTCACCAAATGTTTAACATAGCCATTTTGGGACCTCTGCTCATGAACAGTGGCACTATGATCATTTAATTTGCCCCGAATGTTCATTTCCCACAGCGACCAACGACTGTGCGCCAGATGTGCAAAACTATATTTTAGGATGTGACAAATGACAGCTGTACTGTTCATAAGAAGATGTGCAAAATGATAATGTTGAAAATCTGGAGTGAAAATATTACAAATTCTTGAAGCTATGACTGTGCGTGGACACTGTGCAATGCATGCTTGTAACATAGTCATTTTATGGAATTTTTCACCAAATTTTCAACATAGGCATTTTGGGACCTCTGCTCATGAACAGTGTTACTGTGATTTTCTTACTCTGTTCTGGACATTGTTTTCTTACAGCAATTGCGACTGTGCTAGATGTTGAAAATACATTTCGGTAGGATGTGAAAATGAAAGCTGTACTGTTCATAAGGAGGTGTGAAAAATGGCACCCGTGGAAAATCTGGAGTAAAAATATTAAAAATGATCGGTTATGAGCGCAGCGTGGAAACTGCACAATGCACACTATTAACACAGTCATTATATGGACATTTGTCACCAAATTTTCAACAGAGGCATTTAGGACCTCTGCTCATGAACACAGTCACTGTGATTTTCTTAATCTGTCCCAAACACTGATTTCCCACAGTGACCACGCTTATTCTGTGCAGGAAGTGTGAAAACACAGTTCAGCCAGGATGTGAAAAATGACAGCTGTATTGTTCATAAGGAGGTCTGAAAAAATGCCAATGTTGAAAATCTGGAGTACAAATATTACAAATGTGTGAAGTTACGAGGGTGTGGAAATTGCGCAACACATACTCATAGCACAGTCATTTAACGGACTTTCGTCACCAAATTTTCAACATAGGCATTTTAGAATCTCTGCTCATGAACAGTGTCACTGTGATTTTCTTAATCTGTCCCAAATACTGATTTCCCACAGCGACCATTGCTATTCTGCGCCAGAAGTGTGAAAACACATTTCAGCCAGGATGTGAAAAATGACAGCTGTACTGTTCATAGGAGGTGTGGAAAGATGGCAGTGTTGAAAATCTGCAGTGAAAATATTACAGATTATTCATGGGTTACGTGTGTGTGGATACTGCGTAATGCAGCTCAGAAAACAGTAATTTTGGGATTTTTTTCCACCAACTTTGCAACATAGGCTTTTTGAGAGCCCACCTCATAAACAGTGGCATAGTCGCTTTGTTAACTGGTCCCGAAAAGTGATTCCTGCAGTGACTGTGAAATCACCTTTGGTACTGAATAACACCATGACAGTGACTGAATTCACGAGGAGGGTCCCAATAACCCCATGCTGAAAATTTGGTTGTAAAATTCCCAAAATGCCTGAGATATGCACCAAAGTTGAAAAACCTATTTATTCCATTATACAGCTTACCGGCATTTCTTCCATTCGCGGTCGGCTTTGAAGAGTGCAGACGTGTTCCCAGTCCACTAAAGATCGCCGCACCAGGCCCGGAGGTAAGTAAGGGTGAGGGGTGGGAGGTGGGTTATGTAGTGGTGGTGCGGGTTGAGGAGGGGCCGCAGACAGCGAGGGACCGCTTTCTACTTTACAGGTTAAAAAATTATAATAAACATCGTGGGAAGGCTTTTTCGCTTGACAGGTACATTTGGCACATGTAATGGCTCCAGCATGCCACCTGCATGTTTTCGGTATGGAAGGCTGGAGCTGACAGGGACTGGGCACCCCATCGGCAACAAAAAGGGTGTCTGGTAGGGGGATGATGCTGAGGGGACTGGGCACCTCGGCAAACAGCTGGCATGGGACATGATGCCGACAGGGACTGGGCCCTCTGTCGGCAAATAAACTGAGGAGGGGTATGATGACGGAACAGGGAGATTGAGCACCCTCGACATTGGCTTTTCTGGGGACTGCGAGGCAGACGCACAGTCACCGCCATGTCTCACTGAAATGCTACACCAGGGAAAGTACGCCTGCAATGAGGTGGAGCTCCCTAACTGCAGCAGGTAAAATGTTTCAGGTTGGTGGCACGCTTTGCAACTGCTGTCATACACATAGCGTGCAATCTTATTCATGCCACACAAGCCAAGCCCAAAAAAAGCAGTGGGCGCCACTGGCTGCAACAAACATGACTGCACCTCAAAACCTGCTCTTCCACTTCAAGCAACCCCTAACATGTTGTCTGCACTGTGCGCAAGACAACATAAATAAAGCATTTGTCAATGCCGAATGTTTGCTTGCTGGCACTGGCATTGGTAGTGTAGAAGTTACAGAGCTGCATAATAGGAATGGCAGTGAAGTATTGAACTGAAGCCAACCCCACCACCATGTTGCACAGAGTGACAGGCATTGGGGGTGTGCCTTAGAGGCGTCAGGCATAACAGCCACGCCATTTCACCACACCCTACTCTGCAGACACTGACAAGTGTCACGGTGTGCCTTGGGGTCTTTGGCCTTTATCGCACTCCATTACACCAGGAAATACAGTGAGATGGGTGGGAATAGGGGAATGGGGTGAACTTTGGGGCTCAATAGTCCAAGGCATACCTCGATGCCTCCCACTGGCTGCAGGGTGTGGAATGGTATGAGCATTACAGGCAAGAATCCAAAGTCACACCCCTGATGCCTGTCATTCTCTACAGGGTGGGGCGTTATGGTTGGAAACCCTAACACCTCAGGCATTCATGTTATTTTCACTCCAAATTTTCAACATGTATTTTTTTGTGACCCCATCTCATGAACAGTGGCAATATCAGTTTGTTAGCTGAAAGCTGCTTGTGCACAGCGACTATGGGATTTAGCACCACAGGTGCAAAACACATTCGAACAGGATGTGAAAATGACCGCTGTACTGTTCATGGGGAGGTAAAATGGCAATGTTGCAAATCTGCAGTAAAAATATTTAAAACAAGCATTTGTCAATGGCGAATGTTTGCTTGCTGGCATTGGCAGTGGTAGTGTAGAAGTTACAGAGCTGCGTAATAGGAATGGCAGTGAAGTATTGAACTGAAGCCAACCCCACCACCACCCTGCAGGAGAGTGACAGGCATTGGGGTGTGCCTTTGGGTCGTGGAGGCATAACGCTCACGCCATTTCAGCACACCCCACCCTGCAGACACTGGCAAGTGTCACGGTGTTCCTTGGGGTCTTTGGTCCTTATGCGCAGCCCATTCCATTAGGAAATGCAGTGAGATGGGTGCGAATAGAGAATGGGTGAACTTAGGGTCAAGAGTCCAAGGCATACCTCGATGCCTCTCACTGGCTGCAGGGTGTGGAATGGTATGAGCATTACAGGCAAGAATCCCAAGTCACACCCCTGATGTCTGTCATTCTCTACAGGGTTGGGCGTTATGGTTGGAAACCCTAATACCTCAAGCTTCGTTGGTATTTTCACTCCAAATGTTCAACATGGTTTTTGTGACCCCACCTCATGAACAGGGGAATATCAGTTTCTTAGCCGAAGCTGCTTATGCACAGTGAGTACGGCATTTAGCACCACAGGTGCAAAACATTCAACAGGGTGTAAAAATGACAGCTGTACTGTTCATGGGGAGGTGTAAAAATGGCAATGTTGCAAATCTGCAGTAAAATATTTAAAAAAATGGTGAAGTCATGAGCGTACATAGAAACTGTGCAACGCACACCCGTAATATAATTAGGTTGGGGATTTTTTTTTACAGCAGATGGTCAACTCAGGCATTTTGGGCCTCCGATCATGAACAGTCACACTGTGATTTTCTTTATCTGTCCAGAACAATGATTTCCACAGCAACCATGCATCTCTGCGCTTAAAGTGTGGAAACGCACTTCGTATGTTGTGAAAATGACAGCTGTACTGTAAATAAGGCAGTGTGCAAATGCCACTGGTGAAAATCTGGACTTAAAATATTACAAAGTCATGCACTTATGAGGTGCGTGGAAACTGCACAATGCTCACTTGTAACACAGTCATTTTATGGACTTTTGTCACCAAATTTTAAACATAGCCATTTTAAGACCTCTGCTCATGAACAGTGTAACTGTGATTTACTTAATCTGTCCCAAACATTGCTTTCAGCACCAACAGCACCATTATGCGCCATATGTGCGAAAACACATTTTGGGTGGCATATGAAAAATAGCAGCTGTACTGTTCATAAGGAAGTGTAATAAAATGGCAATGTTGGAAAATCTGGAGTGAAAATATTAAATTGCAAACTTATGAGCATGCATAGGAACTGCGCAACGATGCTCTAGAAACAGTCATTGTTAGGAATTTTTTCACCAAATTTTCAACATAGCCATTTTAAGACCTCTGCTCATGAACAGTATCACTGTGGTTTTCTTAATTTGTCCAGACATTGGTTTCGCACACAGACTGCGCCATTGTGCGCTACATGGGCAGAAACACATTTTGGGTGAGATGTGAAAAATGACAGCTGTACTACTCCATAAGAAGGTGTGGTAAAATGGCAATGTTGAAAATCTGGAATGAAAATATTGAAAATTCGCGAACTTACGGCGTGCGTGGGAACTGCATAGCATAGCTAGTAAACACAGTTAGTTTTGATTTTTCCACCAAATTTTCAAAATAGACTTCTTAAGAGCCCACCTTAAGAACACTGGCAGTGTCGTTTCGTTAATCAGTCCAGAAGGTGATTTTGCGCAATGACCGCGAGTGACTGTGAAATCACCCTTCAGGCCCGAATAACGCCATGACAGTGACATCATTCATGAGAAGGGGTCCCAAACTCCCATGTTGAAAATTTGGCAAAAATTCCACAAAATGCCTGAGATATGCAACAAAGTTGAAAACCCTATCTAGCTCATTATACAGCTTACCGGCATTTCCTCAGTTCGCGGTCGGCTTTGAAGAGTGCAGACGTGTTCCCGTCCACTGAAGATCATCGCGACGAGGTCCGGAGGTAAGTATGGGGTGAGGGGGTGGAGGAGGCAGGTGCGCCGTGGGTGGGTGCAGGTTGTGGGAGGGGCCAGGGAGACTACCTGGGACTGTTTTTCTTTACAGGTTAAAAAAAAAAAAAAAAAAAAAAGGACGACGTGAGACGTTTGCCACGCTGGGGTGGGCTCCCAGCGGGCACAAGGATGGTTGGGGGCGTTTCAGCCGACGGGGGATTGGGCAACCCTGCCGGCCAAAGATCTATTGCCACGCCTGGGGTGGGCTTCCCAGCGTGGCACCCAGTACTGGGGGGTGAGGACAGTGGAGCCGACGGGGATTGGGCACCCCGTCGGCTATATCATCAGATTGCCACGCTGGGTGGGCACCAAGCGTGGCATTTGAAGACGGTTGGGGGCGGAGGGGAGACGAGCACAGCCAACTGGAGATTGCCCCGCCGGGTTATATAGTGTGTGCGCAAGGGGGGCGCGATCTACCGTGTGTGTGTGTGTGTGTGTGTGTGTGTGTAGAGGGGAGCTGCGCATGAGCAGGCGATATCTTATCGCTGCTCACTGAAGCATAGCTCCCCTTTCAACATGCCACTGCATTTTGGAGCTTGTCATAGACAGCTCCAGCATGCGATGGCTTACAGGTCCGCGCCTGCCAACACACTGACTGAACTGGAAGAGGGGTGACACACCTCCGAAATCTCGGATGATGGCACTAATGTTTCTTGCAATGCGTGCAAGCAAACATAAAAACTGTGCAAGTCACGAGCATGCATAGAAACTGTGCAATGCACACCCGTAATGTAATTAGTTTGGGGATTTTTACAGCAGATTGTCAACACAGGCATTTTGGGACCTCCGATCATGAACAGTGTCACTGATTTTCTTTATCTGTCCCGAACAATGATTTCCCGCGCGACCATGCATCTCTGCGCTGAAAGTGGAAAACACATTTCGGCCATGTTGTGAAAAATGGCAGCTGTACTGTTCATAAGGAAGTGTAATAAAATGGCAATGTTGAAAATCTGGGTGAAAAATATTGAAATTACACTGGCGTGCGTGGAACTGCGCAATGCAGCTTTAAACAGTCATTTTAGGAATTTTTTACCAAATTTTCAACATAGCCATTTTAAGACCTCTGCTCATGAATAGTGTCACTGTGATTTTCTTTAATGTCCCATACATTGATTTCGCACACCGACTCGCCGTTATTGTGCGGTACATAGGCAGAAACACGTTTTAGGCAAGATGTGAAAAATGACAGCTGTACTGCTCATAAGGAGGTATGGTAAAATAGCAATGTTGAAAATCTGGAGTGAAAATATTGAAAAGTTGGCACTTACGGGCGTGCGTGGGAACTGAGCAGCGGCGCAAATAAAACAGTACATTTATGAGTTTTTCACCAAATTTTCAACATAGGCATTTTGAGAGCCACCTTATGAACACTGGCAGTGTTGTTTAAGTTACTCAGTCCCGAAAGGTGATTTTGCACAGTGACTGGCAAATCACCCTTCGGCCCCATTAACGCCATGACAGTGTGAGCATTCATGAGAAGGGGTCCCAAACCCCATGTTGAAAATTTGGTGCAAAATTCAAAAAATGCCTGAGATATGCAGCAAAGTTGAAAAACCCCTATCTATCCCATTATACAGTTACCGGCACTTCCTCAGTTGATCGGCTTTGAAAGAGTACAGAGCGTGTTCCCGGTCCACGAATTGTCGGAGGTAAGTATAGGGTGGGATGGGGGTATAGGGAGAGCAGGGTGCTCTGTGGGTGGGCGTGTGCCCTGGGTGAACGCCGGCGAGCGCTTTTCTTGTTTACAGGTTTTTTTTTTGTTTGTTTGTTTTTTAAACAGGAAGACGCAGGGACGTTTGCCACGCTGGGGTGGGCTCCACTGTGGCAGCTAGAAGGCTGTTTGGGGGCTGGAGCCAGCGGGGGACTGGGCAGCCCCATCGGCCATGGACTTGTGCCACGCTGGGGTGGGCTCCCAGCATGGCAGCTGTAAGGCTGTTTGGGGAGCTGGAGCCGACAGGGGATTGGGCACCCCCGTCAGCCACTCCTGAGACTTGTGCCATGCTGGGGTGGGCTGCCAGCATGGCAGCTGTAAGGCTGTTTGGATGTCTGGAGCTAGCAGGGGATTGGGCACCCCCCTTGGCATCTGGAACTCTGTTTGGGGGGCGCAGCACAGCCAATGGGGGATTGGGCACCCCATCAGCTATACAGTGTGTGTGTGTGTGTGTGTGTGTGGTGGGGGCGAGCACACAGTATCGCGTCTTGAAGTGTGAGGGGGCATGAGCAGAGCAGGCGATATCTTGTTGCTGCTCACTGAAGCCGTAACTCCCTCTTTCAGTTGTATGCCACTGCATTTTCAACTACTGTCATAGACAGCTCCAGCAGTGATTGGAGAACTGCGACCGTGCAAAACACACTGATTGAATTGGAAGACGCTGACACACCTCTGAAAACTCGGATGATGGCACTATGTTTCTTGCACATGCGTGCAAGCAAACATAATGATGCCACTATATTTCTTGCACATGCGTGCAAGCAAACATAAAATGAAAGTATCTGATGGTATTCAACCCTAGCGGATACTACTCAAGCCCCACTAATTAAGAATATATTACATATGACAAGCCTATAGTTGTTGAGGTCCAAACATAAAAAGAGTAGGATGAGACAAGTGAAAAGGAAAGTGAGGATCTTTAACTGCCCTGTTGCAAGGCACAGTGAATCTCTTGATTTCAAAAATGAAAGAATGAGTCACTGATTGAAGTGTACTGCAATTCTTTTCATTTTAAAAGTGAGACCTGGTTCTTAACTTGACATCATTGAGTCTGGCCATTTTCTGTTCCATATTTCAATGAACTAGGTTAACCATGAAGTTTTGACAAGCTGGTTATCTACCTGCTTGGAGAAGGGGAAACAAGAGACAAGCAGGGACCACTCTAGCCTTTAAAGATCTTTCAAACTGTGCGCTGTGTCTAGGTCCGACCCATACCTCTCAACCACAAGTCATTCACATCACGTGACACTGCCCTTCAAAAGGAATGTTTTAATTTTAATATACGTTTTACTGTCCCTTAAAATGTGCGACAGAGATAAAATGTATGACACCTTATCAAATTAGACCAATAAAGCCTTGAAAAACTGTGGAAAATAGTGTTTCCTGGTCACAAAACTCAATTTTAATGGAAGTTCAAGTAATACAAATTTCTAAGGCGAAGACAACATCTCCTTGTGTGACACAGAGCTCTGATCGGGAAAACAAGTGACTTAATTGAAGGTGCAACAGATGAGAAGAATAGAACTGCTTCCCCCGCCCGCAATTCCCAGTCAATGTTATCACCCGCAAGCTCTCATTGCTCACCGCTTGTTTGATCTCCTCCGCCATCTTCTCTTCGCTGAGTAAAGCCGGAAGTTGTCGGCTCCAAGGCGACTGTCACCACCGAAAGCACTGCAGTTTGCTGGCCAAACATAGATTCAGTTTTTATAGACGATCAAGGTGTTCTTGCCTTCTTCACTCCTGTTCCTTACACATGTAACCCCTAGATGGCGCTATCCCAGGGACTACTACCCTGCCTGATTTGCCACTAACAGGTTGAGGGGCCTGATCCAATGGCGGTGCCTCCACCCAGAGGTCAGGGTTTGCAATAGTTAAACTAACTTGGTCACAGCCCTCTGGGACACTGCAACCCCCCTTCTTCCCACTAGTGGCCCACACAATATATCAGAATTACCTTCACAGTATACACTTACCCCCAGGTCTGGTTCCGGCACTGGGACCTCCTGTGAAATGAGATACAGTGCAACAATCACAGTACAGTACTTTAACATGAACAAATACCTCAGGCAGTATAACTTTGCTGAAACAAGCAGCTCTGATTTATTGAGGGATATATAACAAGGACAGGAAATCAGGTTAATTAGCTTATCACTCTAATAATCTACCTATGGCTCTGTGCACAGGCCTATCCTATCAGTTACTGTCCCTGGGTACCCAAGCCTAGTGGCTAGTCAAACCGTGGCAGCTGGTAGGGGCCCTTTCACACAGAGAAAAGGAGAATTAAACAGTCAGCAGTACAGTAATTCCATTTGGATTTAATGTGGCAATTCAACAGGAGCGACCCTGAATTAGTACTCACGACCTCCAAATAAGATAGGGTCCTTCAATGTCAGCAGGGCTCACTTGAGGTAACACAAACCTCTTCACACATCCATATAAAAGAAAGCACTATACCAGGCAGGCTGCATCTGTATCCGATCGCAATTACTGCACAATACCAGGAGAACACACAGCAGATTCAGTTCCTGACAGACCAGTGTAATTTTCAGCAATTCCTCCAGTCTTCTACAGGGTGAGCCTGGTTTCTACTCTTCAGAGATCCTTTGATTCTTTTCACAGGACGGATTCAGTCCTAACAAGCTGCAGACCGGAACTCTGGGCCTTACACCGTTTTTTGACTAAAACTGCACACTGAAAAAGTACAGGGCTCCTTCCTTCTTCACTGCCAAAGCTCAACAGAACTCCAACCGACAAAACCGGGCACTTCCTTTGAGTTCCTCCCAGTTCTTGACTGGATTGGCTGTCACTCACAATAGACTGCTGCTGTTGGTCCAAAAGGCACTGAAGTCTAAACTACATCTCCCAGAGTCACTGCCCATACAATCCTCTTGTGGCTGGCTCAGATTATGAGTCAAGTTCTGATTCGTCAAGGCACCATTTTAGAGCTAGCTTACCCCACACTGATTGGTCCAGTTCAGCAGTTCAAAACTAGAATGGGGAACTAGCAGACACAGTTCTGACTGCAAAGAAAGCAGGTTAGACAAACTGTAATTTCATTATTACTCTAAATAATTTCTGGTAAACAGTTACATCTTTCAGATAGGTTCCATTTGCACTCCTAGTGACTGCAAAATTAAGTGAATTGGCAGCAGCTCTGAGTGGTACTCAGAGAAGCACACAGTCCCCATACAAACTAATTATGTCTGCAAGCAGACAGCTCTTAAAGAGACAGTACCAGAGGCTCTAAAAACACTCACTGATAAATGGCTTAAATGCCAAACACCATTCAGGCTTGGAGCATTCAAGCAAGCTCCTAGAAGTCTTTTGGGAACCCCCATTTGCAGGGGTTACACACAACTATAAAAAATCATTCCAGTTCTGTATTTGTTTGCGTTGGCTGCGGGAACTGGAAAGCAGGACTACAAGAGATTTTGAGGAGCAGAGTCGTCCAGGTTAGGGAATGGACAGGGACACCGAACGTCTGTCCGGATTACAGTGGACCCACGCCATTTAACCTCTCGCAGCCTGCACGTATTTAAGCTGTGACAAGCTGTCTTCAAAGCAGAAATGCATAACATTCTACTATTCCAAATCCCAAACACTGTACAAGTAAATACAATAGTGAAACTTTCCATGCTACTGTGTGTTTAGCTTGAATCTTTAATATTTACAGTGTGTGCGTGGCGTGAGCTGAGGGCGATGTGTATAAGAGGGGAACGCATGAGCAGGCGATATCTTATCGCTGCTCACTGAAGCGTGGCACCCTCTTTCAACTGTCTCCACTGCATTTTGGAGCTGTCATAGACAGCTCGAGCAGGCATGGAGAACTGCGCCGCCTGCAAACACACTGACTGAATTGGAAGACGCTGACACACCTCTGAAAAACTCGGATGATGGCACTATGTTTCTTGCACATGCATGCAAGCAAACATAAAAAGAAACATAGCATTTCTCAGTATTATTAGTTTTATAGGTACTCTCGAGTCAGTGCCTATTGTCCTCACTGCAATTACTATGAACAGCATGGCTGAAGTATAAAAGTGGGTACTAGTATCTGTATCTGGCTGTTTTGTAGTTTAGCACTTTTTGTGTTGCTTGCTCGCAAGTGCAAGAAACACACTGCATCAGCTTCTTCAAAAGCAGGTTATGGAGCGTGGCAGTGTTGTGCCAAATGGCAGCAGCCTGTTCTGGGGCTGGTCTCTGCCACGGCGAATAGAGGAGCATGCTGCTGATGATGGCAGGTAATGAGCATGCTACAATGCATAAAGAAACTCCCGCTGCAATCAGGGAGCATCCGTTACTATGCAATCAGCTGTTTTGGCTGCGTGGCTTCCCTGACTGCAGCAGCCAATTACAAGCTGCACTGTGTGGTGTCCCCATGGCGACGGCTTCTCAATGGCCTCTCACAGTCCCCATGAAGCCGATGGAAACGCTGCCCACCATTCAGTGTGCCTTCCTTAAAACATTTCAATAAATAAAAAAGCTGACGGAGTGCCCAATCTCGCCGGCATGATGCACCTATTTGTTGTGTGCCGGGGGCGTGCTCAATCCCCTCAGCTCATGCGCCCCCAGCACACTGTATGGCTGATGGGGTGCCTAATCCCTGTCAGCTCCACTGCACCTCCAAATAAACTTCCAGGTGCCATGCTGGAGCCCACCCCAGCGTGGCAAAATTCCCATCGTCATCTTTGTAAAACTAAAAATACCTATAAGAAAAAAATGGTCACTTGTTGACTCTCTTGCCCCTCCCCAACTCATGCCCACCTCTCGTTCCCCATCTCCCCACACCCCTGCCTCACCCCATGCTTACCTCTGAGGCCACGGCGCAATGATCATCAGTGGACGGAAACACGCCTGCACTCTTCAAAGCTGACCGTGAACTGAAAAAATGCTGTAAGCTGTATAATGGCATAAATGTATTTTTTTTTCAACTCTGGCACATCTCGCCACTGTTGGGAATTTTTTTTTAACCAGAGACTACTCCATGACCCAGTCACTGTCATTGTGTTATTTAGTCCTGAAAGGTGATTTCACAGTCACTGCACGGAAACACCTTTCAGGACAGACTAACAAAATGACAGTGTCACCACAGTTGATGAGGTAGGCCCTCAAAACCCTATGTTGAAAATTTGGTGAATAAATTCCCAAAAATGACTGTTTTATGAGCGTGCATTGCACACTTCCTACGCACGCTTGTAATGTCGAGAATTTTTAATATTTTCACTCCAGATTTTCAACATTGTCATTTTACCACACCACCTTATGAACAGTATGCAGAATAGCGCAGTCACTGTGGGAAATCAGTTTTCTGGACAGATTAAGAAAATTACAGTGACACTGTTCATGAGTCGAGGTCCCAAAATGCATATATTGAAAATCTGCTGTAAAAAAATCCCCAAACTAATTACATTACGGGGTGCATTGCGCAGTTTTACGCCGCTCGTGACTTCACTAGTTTTTTATATTTCACTCCGGATTTTCAACATTTCCATTTTTACACCTCCTCACGAACAGTACAGCTGGCATTTTACATCCTGTTCAAATGTGTTTTTGCACCTGTGGCGCCTAAATGGCACAGTCACTGTGCAAAATCACCTTCGACTAACGAGTTGATAGTGTCACTGTTCATGTGGTGGGGTCACAAAAGGCCCATGTTGAAAACTTGGAGTAAAATACCAAGAAAGCTCACGGACATTAGGGTTTTCACCATAATGCCCTACCCTCTAGGAACCGACAGGTGTCAGGGTGTGACTTGGGACTGTCGACAGTAATGCTCATGCCATTCCATCCCACCCTGCAGCCAGTGACAGGCATCGAGGTGCACCTTGGACCCTTGGCCCTAGAGTTCACCCCATTCTCTTATACTGCACCCATTTCAGCATATTTCCTTATGGAATGAGGTGTGTGTAAAGACCTAACACCCAAAGCACACCTCGACACTTGTAAGTGTCTGCAGGTTAGGGTGAGGTGAAATGTCATGACCGTTATGGGCGACAATCCAAAGGCACACCCCAATTCCTGTCCATCTCTGCAAGGGTGGAGTTGACGTCAGTTCAATACTTCACTGCCATTCCTATACTGCACCTGTCTAACTCCTGCACTTCCACTTCTAATGCCAGCAAGCAACATTCGCATTAACAAATGCTTGTTTATTATGTGTTAAAACCTGGTTATTCTTAATCTCTGAGATATGTGTATGGTCCTCCTTTCCTTTACCAACTGGACCAATAATGGCCCAGGTTTGTTACCCCATTCAAAATACTTATTTCTGGCAAAAACAGGCTGTACAGACCTCACTCAAAAGAAAAGCGTTAAGTGCTTCTCTGGCAGCTGTTAACTCCCTCAGCGTTCCTTCTGAAAACTGCTGGCTAGGCCCTCTATAATATTTTTACCTGCTGTCCTAACTCCTCCCTCCCTAAGTCTCCTTTCCTTCTTATACTTTGCTACAAGACTTATGATGACCCCTCTAACATAGGCCTTACCAGCATCCCAATACAACCCAGCAGATTGCACCGACCCTCATTCAGCTCCTGATACAGCCCCCATTGTTCTTTAATATATTCCAGAACCTTTTGTTGCCCAATAAGTATCTGGGGAATTTCCATGGTGGTGGATCCTCCCTAGCCTCCCCATCTGGCACGTTAGTATAATGGATCCCACTTATAAGAACATCTCATTTGCCAAGGGAAAATGTTCTTATAAGCGGCCTGTTATTGTAAGCAGGCTTGCATTGAAATCAATTATACACTACACCACTAGGTGGCACCAAGTCCAAAATAATACCCACATTGATTTGTACATAAAAAGTCTTGTTACTTTGTTATACGACTCAATAGAACACAGTACACTAAACTAAACACACAAAGTTGTATATAGGCTACAAGGAGAGCTTCGGAGAACAAATCAGTGGTTAAGAGGTGTATGAAATGATCCCAGTGAGGGTCTCAAAATGCAAACTCACATCCCTTTGTGGCAAGGTCAGTTGCCCAGGCCCTTGCTACCACCTCTCAGACTGGTCCAGAATAGTGGGTCCCTCCATGGAGACCACTATAAAGGTGACTGGAGTGTCTGCAAGAGCTGTATTAGACAGTGGCTCCCAAGTGACAATTATGTTCCAGGATTGGTATCAGAAGCATTTGTCAGATGTACCCTTACAACCATTGGAAGGACTGCATGTATAGAGGTTAAGTGAGAAGACCTACCCTACTCTGGGTGTATCCAAATTTGGCTGTCTTTCCCCATGTCCGTGGCTGGAGTGGCAGAGCAAGTAGAGACCCTGGCCTTAGTGTGTCCCCCTACTGGACTGTATGATGGGGTTCCACTACTAATTGGGACGAATGCACATATGTTTGGATGGTTGGTGGAGTTGTGTTATGAGAAGCAGGGGTCACAGACTGGTAGAGCTTTAAGAATTCGGCATTGATCAAGAAGGCCTATGATGCCCAAAGAGATGCTGATAAAGTGGAACCAGAGGAATTGGTTGGAATTGTCTGGAAAAAGGATCCGAGTCTCTGATCCTGGCGCCAAATGCCCAGTGTACCTTACAGGAGGTCCATATCAGAAAGGATGTCAACAATAAAATCCTCATGCTGGATGCTCCAGGTGATGGAATTTGCCAGAGGGACTGCTGATCAAGCCAAGTATTTTGCCTGCCAGAGCCCATGCTTATGCCAGACGGGTAATGGTCCAAGTTCATAATGTGTCTGATAGAGAGATTTGAGTAAATAGAGGTTGCATCCTGGCTAATGTGCATTGTGCGGATACTGCAGTGTTGCCTAGTAACAAGTGTTTGGGGAGAATGACGGAGTGACACCCGACTTGTTTAATTTTGGTGACTCCATTGCCAGCTGAATGGAAGAGGAGAATCAGTAGAAAGCTTGCCCAGAGAGACCAGGTGTTGTCTTTCAAAGAATGGGATGTAGGATGTGCAAGGAGCTGAGCACCACATCTGGCTGCATGATGAAAGGCCATTTCATGAGAGGTCTCGATGCCTGGCACCTGCTGACATAGATGATGTGAGATGGCATCTGCAAGAGATGCTTGCTGCTGGTGTAATACAAGAATCCAGAAGCCCAAATGCTTTGCCTACTGTGGTAGTGAGAAAAAGAATGGGACAGTAAGGATGTAGTGAGATTATTGCACCTTGAACCGTGGACTATCCCTGATCAATATACAATGCCCCGCATCCAGGATGCTTTATACTGCCTGAAAGGTAGCAAGTGGTTCTCCATGCTGGATCTTCGCAGGGTACTACCAGATCCCGATGGCCCCGAAGTCCGTGAGAAGACAGCCTTTATCTGTCCGCTATTTCTATGAATTCATGAGGATGCTCAAGGATTTCAAGTGCCCCAGCCACTTGTCAACGACTGATGGAGTGTGCAGTGGGGACATGAACTTATTAGAGTGCCTGGTGTACCTGATGATGTTATTGTGCTTGGCAGCTCACTGGAGGAACATGAGAGCAAATTGTTCAAGGTGTTGGACCGTCTGGAAGACTTTGACCTAAAACTGTCCATCAATAAATGTCAATTCTTCCAAACATCTGTAAAGTATGTGGGACACATAGTATCCACCAAGGAATAGAGATAGACCCGGTAAAGTTGAGGCCTTGACCACCTGGCCACAGCCCCACAATCTAAAAGAACTGCAAAGATTCCTGGGATTCTGTGGCTACCATCGCTGTTTCATCAATGACTATTCAAGAGTGATCCGTCCTTTACTTAATCTTACTCAAGGTTACCCTCCTACCCAAAAAAAAATACAAGAGGTCGGTTTCTTCTGAGCCTGAGAGAGTGTATTTCCATCCCAATGAAGTATCTGGAGCCAGATGGACACCTGAGTGTGAAGCTGCTTTTCATGAGATTAATATATCAACTTACCCACGCCTCTGTCCTTGCCTGTGCAGATCCAGCAAAGCCCTATGTCTTGCACACTGATGCTAGCCTGCAAGGCTTGGTGGCTGTATTGTACCAAGAGCACGAGAATGGCCTGAGACCAGTGGCCTTTGCCAGTAGAAGCCTGACCCCATCCGAAAAGAACTATCCTGTACATAAGTTAGAGTTCCTAGCTTTGAAGTGGGCTATTGTTGGCCAGTTCCACAAGTACTTGTATGGGGCTAAGATACTAGCAAAACTGACAATCACTTTGACCTATGTGCAGGCTTCAGCTAAGTTGGATGCCACTGGCCATAGGTGGCTTTCTACATTATCTACATACGACTATGTTGTTGAATACAGAACAGGCCTGAACCACTTAGATGCTGATGCTCTCCCGGAGGCCTGTTCCCCAGAATGACTGGGTCAGACTGTCAGAACCTGATATTCTAGCACCAGTTTGACAGGGAGGAACAGATGTCCACAGACGCAGAGGACTGTATGGTGGACTGTTTGGGACCCTCTAGAATTGCATACTTGCTGCTTATTGTCACTTTTCTGCAATAGACATTGGTGCACTGCCTCAGCTGGACAATGACAGTATTCAGCGGGCTCAATCCCGAGATCCAATGATCAAATCAGCTTTAGAAGCCCCTGTATAGGGAAAGATGTGTCCAAATTACACTCCACTGATTTAAGAACTGCATTGTTATACAAGGAAGGTCCTAAGTTGAAACTGATCAATAGACTGTTATACACAGAAACAGTAGACAGCAGGGGACAAATAGACAAACAACAACTAGTGCTGCCCACTGCCTTCGAGACTCAGTACTGAGGTCCTTACACAACCACATGGGGCACCTTGGTATAGACAGAACACTTGACTTTGTGAGATCCAGATTCTATTGGCCTAAGATGGGGACTGATGTTGAGCAACATATTCAACTTGTAGTCGCTGCTTACAGAGGAAAGCTTTGTCCCAGAGGGCTGGCCCTTGTTAACATCACCACCAGTGTACCCATGGAGCTGGTCTGTATTGATTTTCTGAGTTTGGAGTCAGATCAAAGAAATATTAGTAATGTGCTGGTGGTCACTGCCCATTTTACGAGATATGCCCAGGCTTTCCCACCAAGGACCAGAAGGCATCCACTGTGGCAAAAGTGCTTGTAGAAAACTTTTTGTTCACTATAGGGCTCCACAAAGAATCCATTCTGATCAAGGAGAGATGTTGAGAGTCGTCTGATCAAAGAGATGCTTTCTCTGTGGGGGAGTGAAAGTCCAGAACCACCCTTACCACCACCAGGGGGCCCACAGCCTTAACATTTCAACTGCACTTTGCTAGATATGCTAGGTACCCTCCACCCAAAGGCAAGCCTAGATGGAGCCAACAAATTAGCACTCTGGTACATGCCTACAACTGCACCAAAAGTGATGCCACTGGGTTCTCCCCCTACCACCTGATGTTTGGAAGAGAAGCTCGACTGCCGGTAGATGTGTGTTTTGGAGTCTCTCCTGAAGGGGTTCAAGCTGACAACTATTTACAGTATGTGAAAAGTTAAAGGCCCAGCTAAATCATGCATACCAACTGGCTCAAACCATGACTGCCAAAAGAAATCTGGCCAACAAAGAAAGGTATGATAAAAGGTGAAAGCACAGGAACTCCAGGAGGGAGATCGGGTATTGCTAAGAAATCTAGGACTGCATGGCAAACATAAGATTGCTGACAGATGGCACCATCTCCCTCACATTGCAGTGGGCAAACTAGATGATCTGCCTGTGTACAAAGTAAGGCCTGAGAATAATTCAAAAGATGTTAAAACAATGCATAGAAATCATTTACTGCCCATTGGACAAATCTTGATTGAGTCTGAGCCCCCAAAATGCCCCTCTGGACCAGTGACTAGAATTGCTGCCAAGAAAAAAATCAAGAAAGTCTGCACCTACAGAAGTTGAGTTAAAGTGTTCCCTCCACAAGCCCCAGTTGGACATGACTGTCAGTCCATGTCAGAGGAAAGTGGTGTGGCTTTGAATACTACCGTTCTTACGAACTGAGTCAATTGTTTCGGGGCAATCACCTAGTCTATCTTGGAGATGAAGCTGGGCCTTCTGGACTGTCTAAGCGCCAGCTTTGTCCCTGGAGCCAATGCTCCCAGTAAGTGAAGTGCAAAGCATCAAGTCAGATGATATGGAATCATTGAGTATGGTTGAACTGTTTGAGCTTTCAGAGGAGAAAATTATGGACTGTAACAAATTGGTGATATACCAGAACAAGAAGAGTATTTTTAGTGCCCTGACAGTCCACTGCCAGTGTCCGAAAGCTTTCCAAGTGAGCCAAGTGTTGTGGACTCAGAGATTGTAACTCCTGGAGCTGCAAGTGCCCCAAGTTCCTAGCCTTCTAGCCCAATGGAGACTCCCTGACAAGTGAGGACAATGCTGAAAACGAGGCTCAGAGTGCAGAGACTGTAACAGTTCCCCTAGAAAGACTAGTCCAGCTGTAAAGCCTGTGGTGCACCTCAGTTATGATTCCCTTGGGAGGCCTGTGGACTTGCCCCTCAATGTTGTCCATAAAGGAGTGTATGTGTCCCCAAGCTCATTGCCCAAACTGAACATCAGTGCTGACTCAAGTTACTTGTGTTGCTCCTCTAGGTATGGTGCCCCTGCCCCATCCAGCCCCAAGGTAGCCGATAGGGAAGGGCCCCTCTTCAGGTTTCATGTACAGGACGAATAACCTGAGTTACAGTACAATGTGTATAATACTGTGTAAAAAGTGATGTACTGAAAAGTTTCAGAAATGTGTTTCTGGTAAGGTGATATGTTGACTGATGATTACATGTACAAGTCTAATGTGATATTGATGTAAACGTACATGGTTGTGTTGAAATTTATGAGGGTACTTACTTGACGCGATGCCAAGTTTTTCCAGGCAGAAAGGGTGAAATCCCTGCAAATGGGGTTCCAAAGTCTACCAGGAGCTTGCCTGAATGCTTCAAGTCTGGGCAGTGTTTCAAGGCCTGAGCTGTTTGAATGTGGTTCCAGGTGAGTGTTATTTGAGCCTCACGCTGTCTCTTTAAGAGCTGTCTGCTTGTAGACTTAATTAGCTTGTATGGGGGGACTGTGTGTTCTAATGCCTGAATCCCACTCGGCTGCTTTCAATCTTTCTCCGCTTTCTGCCGTTGTTACATGTGCAGAGGGAGCCTTGTTGAAAGATATAACTGTTTGCCTGAAATCATTGAGTGACTGAGAAAATGTAATTTGTCTGACCTGTCTTCATTTCAGCAGAAACTGTTTCAGTGTAGCTATTTCATTTTGGTTCTGAATAGTTGACTTGGACCAGCCAGTATGATAGCAAGATCCTAAAATAGAGGCTGTGGACGAATCAGAAGTTGGAACTCAATTCTGAGCCAGCCACAAGGGGATTGTATGGGCAGTGACTCTGCCAAATGTAGTTTTAACCTTGGCTTTTTTCTACCAACAGAGGGAGTCTTATTGTGAGTGACAGCTTAATCAGCCAACAGAATAGTGTGGCGCTAAGGAAATGCCCTGCTCTGTGACTGGAAAGATCAGATCAGTTGTGGCAGTGAAAGAGAAGGAGCTGTGTGCTTCTGCAGTGTGTAGTTTTGTGCAGGAAGTGCGTGTGAGGCCCGAGTTTCAGTCTGCAGTCTTTGTGAGTGCCAGTTTGGACTGAATCAGAGTTGCGAGGAGAAAGAAGCACCAGAAGTGTGGAAACCAGGCTCACCCTGTAGAAGACTGGAGAAATTGCAGAATTGCGCCCAGTCTGTCAGGAACTGAAGCTGCTGTGTGTGCTCCCGGTATCTTGCAGTAATTGCAATTGGGATCAAGGAGCAGCCTGCCTGGTATAGTACTTTCCTTTGTATTGTTCCCTTATGCATGTCCCATGCCTGTTTGAAGCCCTGCACTGTATTCATATCCACCACTTCCTGAGGTAGGCCATTCCATGCATCCACCACCATTTCTGTGAAAAAGAACTTCCTCACATTACACCTTAATTGGCCTCCTCTAATCTCATGCTGTGTCCTTTAGTCCTGCTATTTTTCTTACATTGAAACATGTTAGATTCTTTCACCTTGTTAATGCCCTTAAGATGTTTGAATGTTTCAATCATATCACCCATCTCCCTCCTTTGCTCTAGGGTATACATATTGAGCTCTGCTAATCTGTCCTCATGTGTTTCTGATACAGTCCCTACATCATTTTTGTTGCCCTCTCTGACTGCCTCCATTTTGTTAATGTCCTTGTTAAGTACGGCCTCTAGTACTGCATGCAGTATACCAGATGGAGCCTAACCAATGTCTTGTAAAGAGGATTATTACCTCCTCTTATGACTTATGTATACCCATACTAATACATCCCAACATCCCTCTAGCCTTACCTACCGCTTTAGTGGTCCGCTTGGATGCAGCATCAGAGTCTGAAAAGAGTGGTACAGGCCTCACGCTCCTGTACTTGGCATCTGGATAACCATTCCAGTCTGGGGCCTGTACCCTGAGCACCAGCTGTTGTGTAAAAGTCTAAAAGAAATGAACAGTTTGCAATTTTGAATAAATGTTGTGCCCATGTGGCTTGAGTTGGACTGTAGCTCTTCAATGAGCCTAACCAACTCTACTGAATGTTCTTTGACAAATGTTGCTTGCATCATCAACTCTGCTAATTTGTCCTTCAGCAGGTCCTTCAACTTTTTGAGGGTCGCTGCACCAGATGTTTCGCTTGTAGAAATTCAGCAATGACGGGCATGTATTCAGCTAAATAGTCCACAGCATTGACCCACGAGCACCATCTTGTCATGACCGAATATACCGGCATCTTTGGAGTCACATTATCTTTCGACTCCATAAAAAACAGGAACTGGTGGCGGCACATTGGGCTCTGGCAAACACCTTCTTAACAAGTGCTACCACGCTGTTCAGATCTTGTAAGGTGTCTGCCCAGATTTCAAGAATAAGATTGAGAAGATGTGCCACACAGGTCACGTGCACAGCATTGTTGTTTTATTTAACACTTCACAATAGGCACATACCTTCTATCCTACACCAAGACATCTGTCGTTGATGGTCAGGACTGTCCCTGCAGACTGGTATACATGTTGGAAAACAAATTCTTCTGGCCACTGCTGATGGAAAGATGGATGGATGGAGGGAGGGAGGGAAGTACAGGCAAGACAAGAGGCACAGAACAGTTTGTTTTCCAACATGTGAACCAGTCTGCAGGGTCCATCCTACCCTCAATGACGGACCACATGAAACAACACACACACGTGAAAGATTGCCTGGGTGACCAAAGTAGTAGATCAGGGAGTGGTTGTGGTCATGGCCTACCTAGACTTTAGAAAGGCATTTGACTCAGTCCCACACAAAAGATTAATATACAAGTTAGCCAGCCTGGGAATGGGTCCCAAGATGATAGCCTGGGTAAAGAATTGGCTGGAGAATAGGACACAGAGGGTAATAGTAAATGGAGTCCACTCTGAAGAAAGGGGGGTTACTTAGTGGGTGCCGAGGGCTCAGTATTAGGACGGTCCTCTTCAATGTCTTTGTGTTACATTACAGAGGGACTGGAAGGAAAAGTATGTCTCTTGCAGATGACACAAAGATCTGCAACAGAGTTGATGCACAAGGTGGGGTGGAAAGGATGAGAAGGGACTTGGCAAGGTTAGAGGAATGGTCAAATGTATGGCAGGTTAGATTTAATGTTAAGAAGTGCAAGGTAATGCACCTGGGAAACAAAACCCAGGGAAGAGTACACAATGGGGGTGAGATACTAACAACAACAAAATGGAAAGGGACCTGGGGTAGTCATATCAGATGACTTAAAGGTGGGCAAGCAATGTGAGAGGGCAGTAAGGAGGGCTGGGATACTGGGATACATAAGGAGAGGCATCACCAGTAGAAAACAGGAAGTTGTTATCTCTCTGTACAGACAGCTGGTGAGACCCCATCTGGAGTACTGTGTACAGTTCTGGAGACCCAATCTCCGCAAGGACATAGACAAGATGAAAGCGTCCAGAGGAAGGCAATTAAAATGGTGCAGGGTCTGCACCGGAAGACATTTGAAGAGAGACTAAAGGAGCTTAATATGTATAGCCTCGAGGAAAGGAGGGAGAGGGGACATGACAGAAACTTTCAAGTACCTCAAGGGAATCAACAAAGTCCAAGAGGGTAGCATCTTTCAAAAAAAAAAAAAGAGGTGTGCAAGAAGAAAAATTACTCACCTTAGTAATGTTGTTTCTTCTAATGGAGTCTGCTATATTATGACATATGCAGTATAACCCCAGGTTAGAACTGCTCGGAGGTGAAAGAGTTAACTTTCCATGCAGGGCATGGAACCTTGAGCGCGAGCTCGCTGAACACTCTGTCTGTTGTAGCTCAAACTTAAACTGTCAGATCTTACGAGCAAAAACTCACTAAGGTTCTGTGTGGAAGCCAGAAACCTACAGTAGCCCACTGGCTACTAACTACAAAACGCATTTTTGTTCTTGATCCCAAAACAAAAACTCAAGTCAGATTCAAGAAAGAAAAATTAAAGCATAACAGCTAAGCACCCTAAGAAGGGGTGAAATAAAAGTGGGCATCTATGAAGTGCCAACATGGCACTGCCCACCCACATCCCAAAAATAGAGGTTCTGAGAGGGGCAGGCTGGGGGAGGTCATAATATAGCAAGACTCCATTAGAAGAAACAACATTACTAAGGTGAGTAATTTTTCTTCAAACATGAAGTCTTGCTATATTATGACATATGCAGATACACAGCAGTACCTCCATGGAGGAGGACAGAACCTACTTAGGAAATAGGCTCTGAAGCACAGCTGTGCCAAATCGAGCATCACTCCTAGCCTGGATATCCAGGGAGTAATGCTTGAAAAGTGTGAACTGTTTTCCAGGTAGCTGCTTGACATATCTCTAGGATAGGGATGTCCCTGGCAGCAGCCAGGGACGCAGCTGTACCTCTGGTAGAGTGAGCCCTCAGGCCTGAGGGAGGAATCTTACCCAGTTTCTCATAGCAAATTGGATACAAGAGACAATCAACCTGGCAATGGATCTTTAGTGGCAGGTTTATTTTACCAACCTCACCATAAGTGAGGAACAATTGAGGATTCAAACCTGTGACCCTTGGTAAGTTCTATATAGTAACTAAGGGCTCTTTGACATCTAAACTGTGCAATCCCTCTCGCCAGCGGAGGAATGGTCAGTGAAGTACACAGGAAGAAACATGGATTGATTAAGGTGGAAGTCTGAAACCACCTTAGGCAAAAACTTTGTTAGTCCTGAGGACCACCTTATCTCTGTGAAAGGAGATAAAATCAGGCTCCACTGACAATGCTTGCAGCTCACTTATGCACCTGGCAGAGGTGATGGCTACCAGAAACACATTTTCCAAGTCAAGTACTTAAGCTCTGCTGAAGACAATGGCTCAAAGGGTTGCATTAGCTGGGCAATGCAAATATTAAGATCCCAAGCAGGGGCAGGGTCCCTGAACGGAGGGTTGGTTGAAGCAACCCTTTAAAAACTCGGAGAACACAGGGTGAGCTGAAAAGAAGAAGGCTTACCTGCTGATAAGAAGACAGACATAGCTGCCAAGTGCACTTTTAGGGTAGCTGGTCTCAGCCCCAAAGAATTCAAATGCACCAAATAATCCAGGATCGTAAGCACGCTAGCAGATTCTGGGGAAATATGCTTACCAGCACACCATATGAAAAATCTTTTCCATTTTGAATTATAAGTAGCCTGGTGGAAGGCTTCCTAGAGGCCTTCAAGATATCAATGCACCTTGGGAAAGGTGTAGGTCAGCAAACTCTAACTCTTCAAGAGCCATGCCTTGAGATTGAGAGGCTTGAGGTTCGGATACCAAACTCTCCCTGGGCACAGGTTAACAGGTTGTGATTCCTGGAAGACACAGGGAAGGTGGACTGCTAAGGACATGAGGTGGGTACCAGGGCTGCCTGGCCCAATCTGGAGCAATCAGGATCATCTTGCAGGGTTGAGATCTGATTTTGACTAGCACCTTGAAGAGAAGAGGAAGGGGGGAAAGCATGAGAAACTTCCTTCCCAACTGAGTAGGAAGGCATCCAGAGGGACTGAGCCCAACACTGGGGCCTGCAGCAAAAGGAAGTTGGTGATTGTCTGGGGCTGCAAAGAGATCTATCTGTGGGTGCCCCATCTGGCAAATACTACCTCCAGTACTAGGGGTCCAGTGCCCATTCGTGATGGCCCTGGGAAATCCTGCTGAGAGCATCCGCTGGGACATTGTCCATGCCTGGGAGGTGAACTGCCATAAGGAAGGCGTTCAGAGACCGAGTGCCCCTTGCTTGTTGATGTACCACATTGTAGTGGTATTGTCTGTTCTGACCAACAACCTTGTTCTGAACAGATGTGGAAAAACCTGGAGTGCTAGAAAAACTGCTCTGAGTTCCAACAAATTAGTGTGGAGTAGAGATTCCTGAGGGGACCACAACCCTGGGTAATAAGGTCGCCCATGTGAGCTCCCCACCCCAAGAGGGATGCATCTGTAGTAAGGGTCAAGGAGTGAGACTGGGGAGTGAAGGGAACCCCTGTCTCAGATTGCTCTGGTCCTGCCACCACTGAAGGGCCTGGATCAGGGTTCGAGTCACTGGGATCAATTTGGTTAGAGGATCTGTCCTTTGAGACCAAAAGGCTCTCAAATGGAACTGGATGTCCCTCATCTGAAATCTTGCTCCCTGCACTACTGCTGTAGAAGCAGCCATGTGCCGCAGGAGCTGTAGAAAATGCCCTGCTGGTCGAGAGACCTGCAGAGTGAAAGAAGAGGCCAGAGAGACCAAAGTCCTTGCTCTTTCCAGAGGGAGGAAGGCTCTGGCTTCTTTTGTGTTCAGTTCTGTGCCTATGAAGGTGAGAAGCTGGACAGGCTCCAGAACTGACTTTGGAAGATTGAGAAGGAAACCTAGAGATGTAAGCAGTTGCTGAGTTACTTGTAGGTGTAGTTTGACCTGGTCTGGAGACTGGCCTACAATGAGCCAGTTGTCCAGATAAGGAAAGATGGCAATCTTTGCCTTCTTAAGTGAGCAACTGCTACTGCCAGGCATTTTGTGAACACCCTTGGAACCCAGGAGGGCCGAAGGGCATTACTCTGAACTGGTAATGGCCTGAGGGCAGTTCGAATCTGAGGTACTCGATGGGAGCTTCCGATGAGAACATGGAAGTAGCATCCTTGAGGTCCAGAGAGGCTAGCCAGTCCCCTGGCCTTAGAGAGGGTAAAATAATTCCCAGAGTCACCACTTTGAACTTTTGTTTTAAAAGGTGCTTGTTTAGATACCTGAGATCCAGGATGGGCTGCCATTCTCCTGTCTTTTGGGGTAAGGAGTACCTGGAGTACAACCTTTGCCCTGGTGTAGGGTGGAACCCTTTCCACAGCTCTGAGAGCCAGGAGGGAAGAAACTTCTGTTTCCAGGGCAAGTGCCTCTGATGGATTTGCAGGTGGAAAGGACCTGGCTCTCATCTTCGAAATTTTTGAAGCTGAGAACCAGTCCCTGGCTTACTACTTCAGGACCCACTTGTCTGATGTTAAAGACTTCCAGTCCTGGACAAAGTGAGCCAGCCTGCACCCCTACTGGTAGTGGAGAATCGGCCCTGGCCACCCCATCAAGGAGCCTGTTTTGCAGGGCTTTGGGTTGAGGGGTAGAAGCAGGCTTACTAGAACCCCTTCTGCCTCTTCCTCTAAAGAACCCCTCTGGGCATAAGCAGAAGAGAGGCCTGGGCTTGGTAAAGGCCTATGAAAAGGCCTGCCCTGCCCCTGACATGCTGTCTTTGAGGAGTGGCTTGCCTTTCTTTGGCCTGTGCTCCCATAGGTGTCCTATACTCATCCATTTTCTTCATATAATTCTCTGTCTGCTCCCAAACAGAGAATTGCCCACAACAGGAAAATCCATAGCCTTAGACTGAGTATCCTGGACAGGGCAGTACATCTGAGCCAGGCCATTCTCGAAGGACCACAGATGTAGCCATGACTCTTGATGAAACATCATTAGAGTCTACTGCAGCATGAATGCACCTTGGATGCCTCAATACCATCCGCAGCCACCTGTTCCAGATCCCTGGCAAGCTGGTCAGGGGCCTGTTTTCTAGGGCCAGTACAGTATCCCATCTGGATTTCTGGTACCTAGCTGTATAGGCCATATAATTTGCCTGTCTGAGTCCTAAAGATGCTGCCATGTACTGTTTCTTTGCCATGGCATCCATCCTCCTGGAATCCTTTTCAGGAGGGTGAGAGACTAGAGGAATATTAGCTTTGTCACAGGCTGCAGCCTGCACTACCCCCATGGCTGCATTGCTGAGAGGGAACTCCGTATCACAGCCTGATAATGTATTCTCTTGTCCATCCTTTTATCAACAGGAAGGATAGAGTGAGGGTTTTTAGAATGTTTACTGTCTGTTTCCTAAAGGATTTGTGCAAAGGAATAGACAGTCTCCTAGAACTCTGGAATATTCATCATTTCTATATAATCAGGCTCTTCTTTGGTCATCAACAGCTTCCTCAACAGGGAGTTGAGAGTTTCAGCAACTTTCTTACAGAACATAAAATGAGAAGGGACTCAGGATAGCCTTGGGGAACCCTGAAGGTCTGTCTGGAGAGATGTCCGGTTCAATGGGCACATCCAGACCTTCAAAATCACATTCACTCTCCTCATACCCTCCTCCCCTTCCTCTGGTTCATAAAAATCCTCAAAATCATAATCTTGAACTGGTGGAACCGTCTCAACCAGCGCTTCCTAATGGTGTCGGTTCGGACGGAACCGGGAAAGAGACTGGACAATTTGAATAGTTTTAGCTATTTCCTCAGTGGTTGGAGAAAGAACTTTTGGCTCCACACTAGCTGACTTTCTAGCCTTTAGTTGGAACCGGCTCCTCAGAGCTGGCTCTTCATTTGCCCAAGGAAGTAATCGCCTGGTCAGAGGGCACTCTCTCAGGTTCGGTTGGAACCAACCAGGCTGGCCATCCGGTCAGTGGACTTTGGCCCCTTTCCTGAGCCTACCAACTCTCTTTTCCATGGTGGCAGCAGGAAATTCTTACAAATCTGGCAGTCTGCATTGAGGTGGTCAAACCCCAGACAATATACACAGGTGTGTGGTCAGCTTTTAGCAAAGGCTTCCCACAGAGGCCACAGTGCTGAAACCCAGTGGGTCCGGTTTTTCTTTTGGGTTTCCCAGACATAGTGCCAGCCTAATCAAAACTTGCCCGTTAGTGGCAATCCAGTAAGACTCTCTTATCGGTTCCCAACGCTGTCTACGGGTCGGAAAAAACGTAATAAAATCTGTTTTTTAGAACCGATAAGAACCGGGGAACCGACTCTAAAGGACTAGAAAGTTAATTTAAAACTAATCTGATCGGTCTAAACCGAACCGAAAAAAGACGCTTACAAGTTCACACAGAAGAAAATAAAAGTAAGTCTATCTATTACTTACAATACCACAGACAGAGCTTGAACTGACCGATATGGTTTAATTTTGGTAAATAAACCAAGAATTACACTTTTTAACCGACAACGAAACGAACAGCAGGAGAAATCTCCGGAGCGACTGTTCAGTGAGGTGAGTAAAGAATCTGACAGTTTAAGTTTGAGCTACAACAGACAGAGTGTTCAACCGAGCTCACGCTCAAGGTTCCATGCCCTGCATGGAAAGTTAACTCTTTCACCTCCGAGCAGTTCTAACCTGGGTTATACTCGCATATGTCATAATATAGCAAGACTTCATGTTGTTTTGAACAAGGGGACAATTTGAAGATAGAGGGGATGCTCAGAGGTAATGTAAGGAAGTATTTTTCAAGAGAGGGTTGTGGATGCATGGAGCGGCCTTCTGGAGGAGGTTGTGGAGTCAAAAATAGTGGTTGAATTCAAGCTTGCATGGGACAGCCATAAAGGCAATTCTAGGGGTGGGGCAGAAAAGTAGGCTGCTGGTTAACTAGGATCTGCAGCTTATCCATTAGAGTAGGAAATGGGCAGACTGGGTGGGCCAAGCGGTCCTTATCTGCCGTCAAATTCTATGTTTCTATGCTTCTATGATTGCACAGTTACATAACAATCAAAATTAATAGTACAGTTTTATAGAATTAAAATAAAAAAAACATAGAAAATTAAATCTCTTAAACATGGAATTGTTTTGGCCACAGGTGATGGTGGGCATGGGGGGGAAGTGCAGGCTGGCCCAGAAGAAAAATTACTCACCTTAGTAATGTTGTTTCTTCTAATGAGTCTTGCTGTATTCTGACAATAGCAGTGAGTCCCAACCTTTCAACTGCCCCGAGATGAAAGAGTTAACTTTCCATGCCAGGCATGGAACGCTGAGCTCGAGCTTGGTTGAGACTCTGTCTGTTGCTGTTTGAACTCAAACCGTCAGATCTTTACGAGCTAAACTCACTGAGGGTCCTGTGGAAGCTGTAAACCTACACTAGCCAACTGGCTACTAAATATAATAAAAGATTTTTGGTTTCAAAACAAAGATTCAAGTCAGGAAACCCCAAAATGAAGTAACACAACACCCAATCACCCAAAGAAAAGAGGGTGATAAAAAGTGGGACACCTCCTGAGTGCCAACACTCTACTGCCCACCCACATCCCAAAACAAAGCTTCTGAGAGGGAAGGCGGGGGAGGTCAGAATACAGCACGACTCCATTAGAAGAAACAACATTACTAAGGTGAGTAATTTTTCTTCAAACAACATGAAGTCTTGCTGTATTCTGACAATAGCAGACTACCAAGCAGTACCTCTCCTGGAGGAGGGACAGAACCTACTTAGAAATAGGCTCTGAAGCACAGCTTGTGCAAACCGAGCATCACTCCTAGCCTGGATATCCAGAGAGTAATGCTTGGTAAAGTGTGAACTGTTTTCCAGGTAGCTGCTTGACATATCTCTAAGATAGAATATCCCTTGAGCTGCCAGGGAAGCAGCTGTACCTCTGTAGAGTGAGCCTCAGCCCTGAGGGAGAATCTTACCTAGTTTTTCATAGCAAATTGAATGCAAGAGACAATCCACCTGGCAATGGATCTTTAGTGGCAGTTTTCTCTTACCAACCTCACCATAAGTGAAACAGTTGGAGGAGTCAAACCTGTGACCCTTGGTACGTTCTATGTAGTAGCTAAGGCTCTTTTCACATCCAACTGTGCAACCTCCTCTCACCAGAGGAGGAATGGTCAGTGAAGTACACAGGAAGAGACAGATTGGTTAAGGTGGAAGTCTGAAACCACCTTAGGTAAAACCTTCCTGTTAGTCCCGAGGACCACCATTTCTCTATGGAAAGAGATAAAATTAGGCTCCACTGACAGGGCTTGCAACTCACTTATGTGCCTGGCAGAAGTGATGGCCACCAGGAACACAGTTTTCCAAGTCAAGTACTTAAGCTCTGCTGAGGACAAAGGCCTGCAAGGGGTTGCAAGGAGCGATAATGTTTAAGTCCCAAGCAGGGCAGGGTCCCTGAATGGCGGATTGGTATGAAGCAATCCTTGAAAACTTGGAGAATACAGGGTGAGCTGAAAGAGAGAGGGTCACCTGCTGAAATAAAAGCAGAGACAGCTGCCAGATGCACCCTTAGTGTAGCTGGTCTGAGTCCCAAGCTATTCAGATGGACCATAAAGTCAAGGACTGTGGACAGGTTAGCAGACTCTGGGGAAATATGCTCCCAGAGCACCATATGGAGAATCTTTTCCATTTGGAATTATAAGTAGTTCTGGTGAAAGGCTTCCTTGAAGCCTTTAGAATATCCATAACACCTTGAGAGGTGTAACTCAGCAAACTCTAACTCTTCAAGAGCCAGGCCTTGAGGTTGAGAGATTTGAGATCGGGACCAAACCCTCCCTGAGCACAGGTTAACAGGTTGTAATTCCTGGAAGAGACAAGGAAGGTGGACTGCTAAGAACAACAGGAGAGGGTACCAGGGCTGTCTGGCCCAGACTGGAGCAATCAGAATCACTTTACAGGGTTGAGACCTGATTTGACTAGTACTTTGAACAGGAGAGGAAGGGTGGAAAAGCATACAGGAACTTCACTTCCAATTGAGAACCAAGGCATCCAGGGGACTGAGCCCAACACTGGGAGCCTGCAGCAAAATAGGGAAGTTGGTGATTGTCTGGGCTGCAAAAGATCTATCTGTGGGTGCCCCATCTAGAGAAGATCACCTCCAAAACCAGGGATCCAGTGACCATTCGTGATAGCCCTGCGATATCCTGCTGAGAGCATCTGCCAGGACATTGTCCTTGCCTGGGAGGTATACTGCTGTGAGGGAGGTATTCAGGGAATAGGCCAGAGACCACAACTTCATTGCTTCTGTGCACAAGGCCGTAGACCGAGTGCCTCTTGCTTGTTGATATACCACATTGTGGTGGTATTGTCTGTCCTGATCTGAATTACTTTGTTCTGAACAGACTTGGAAAAGCTTGAAGTGCTAGAAACACTGCTTTGAGTTCCAGCAGATTGATGTGAAGCAGAGATTCCTGAGGGGCTCCACGACCCTTGGGTGGTCAAGTCTCCCAAGTGAGCCCCCACCCCAAGAGGAGGCATCTGTGTAAGGATTAAAGAGTGAGACTGAGTGACAAAAGGAACTCCTGTCTTAGATTGTTCTGATCCTGCCACCACTGCAAAGCCTGGATCAGGGTTTGAGTCACTGGTATTAGTTTGGTGAGGGATCCTTTTCTGAGACCAAAAGGCTCTCAAGTGAAACTGAATGTCCTCATCTGAAATCTTGCTCCCTGCACCACTGCTGTAGAAGCAGCCATGTGTCCCAGGAGCTGCAGGAAATGCCTCGCTGGTCAAGACACCTGTAGGGTGAAGGAAAAGGCCAGTGTGATGAGGGTCCTTGCCCTGGGCTCTGGCCTTTTCTGTATCTAGCTCTGCACCTATGAAGGTGAGGAGCTGAACAGGCTCTAGAACTGACTTTGAAAGATTCAGAAGGAAACCTAGAGGGTGAGCAGTTGCTGAGTTATCTGTAAGTGTAACTTGACTTGGTCTAGGACTGGCCTACTAAGAGCCAGTCGTCCAGGTATGGTAAGATGGCAATCCTTTGCCTTCTTAGAGAAGCAAATTCTACTGCCAGGCATTTTGTGAACACCCTTGGAGCAGAGGTTAGCCGAAGGGCATTGCTCTTGAATTGGTAATGGCCGAGGGCAGCTCTGAACCTGAGGTACTTTGATGGAAGCTTCTGATGAGAATATGGAAATAGGTATCTTTGAGGTCCAGGGAGGCTAATCAGTCCCTGGCAATAGAGAGGGTAGAATTACTCCAGAGTCACCATTTTGAACTTTGGCTTTAAAAGGTGCTTGTTTAAAATATGAGATCCAGGATGGGCGCCATTCTCCTGTCTTTTTGGGGTGAAGAAATACCTAGAGTACAATCCTTTCCCTTGGCGTGGGGTGGAACCCTTTCCACAGCTCTGAAAGCCAGGAGGAAGAGACCTCTGCCTCTAGGGCAAGTGTCTCTGAGGGATTTGCAGGTGGAAAGGATCTGGTTCTCATCTTTGGAAATTTTTGAAGCTGAGAACCAGTCCCTGGCTTACTACTTCCAGGACCCATTTGTCTGATGTTAAAGACTTCCAGTCCTGGACAAAATAAGCCAGCCCGCCTCCACAGGTGGTGAAGAATCGGCCCTGGCAAACCCGTCTTGGCAGGGGTTTAGGCTGAGGGGTGGTAGCAGGCCTGCTTGTACCCCTTCTGCCTCTCCCTCTAAAGAACCCCCTCTGAGCATAGGCAGAAGAGGAGGCCTGGGCTTGGTAGAAAGGCCTATGAAAAGGCCTGCCCCCTGCTGCTGATGCTGCCTCTGAGAGTGGCTTGCCTTTCCTTGGCCTGATCTACCCTATAGGTGGTCCTGTATTCATCCATTTTCTTCATGTAGTTCTCTGTTTGCTCCCCAAACAAAGAATTACCCACAACAGGAAAATCCATGGCCTTAGTCTGGGTATCCTGTGACAGGCTAGTACATCTGAGCCAAGCCATCCTACGAAGTGCCACAGATGTAGCCATGACTCTAGATGAAACATCATTGGAGTCCACTGCAGCATGGAACTGCACCTTGGATGCCTCAATACCATCAGCAGCCACCTGCTCCAGCTCCTTGGCAAGCTGGCCAGGGACCTTGTTTAGCGAAAGTCATGACAGTGTCCCATCTGGATTTCTGATATCTAGCTGTATAGGCCATGTAATTGGCCTGCCTCAGTCCCAAGGATGCTGCCATGTACTGTTTCTTTGCCATGGCATCAATCCTCCTGGAGTCCTTATCTGGGGGTGTGAAGCCAAGGGTATATTAGCCTTATCACAGGCTGCAGCCTGCACTACCCCAACAAGGCTGCATTGCTGGGTAAGGAACTCAAGTGTCTGAGCCTGACAAAGTATACCTCTTGTCCATTCTTCTATCCACAGGAGGTATAGAATTAGGAGTCTTTAAAATCTTAAATGTCTGTTTCCCAAAAGACTTGTGTAAGAGAATAGACAGCCTCCTGGACTCTGGGATATCCATCATTTCCACATAGTCAGGCTCCTCCTAGTCATCCACAGCTTCTTCCATAGGAAGCTGTAGGTTTCACCACTTTCTTGTAAAACATGAAATGGGAGGGAACTCAGAAAGCCTAGGAGGAGACACTCCTGAAGGTCTGTCTGGGGAGATGTCGGGTCAATGGGCACATCCAAACTTTCAAAACCACATTCACTTTCCTCAAACTCCTCTTCCTCCTCCTCCGATTCATAATATTCTTCTAAATCATAATCTGGAACTGGTGGAACCGGCCAACCAGCGCTTCACCTGATGGTGCCGTTCGGTCGGAACTGAAGCGACTGCACAATTTTATCACTTTGGCTATTTCATCAGCGGTTGAAGAAACTTTTGGATCCACACCAGCTGATTTTCCCTTCCTGTTCTCTTAACAGAACCGACTCCTCAGAATTGGTTCTCCTTTTGCCCAAAGAAGTTTCGCCCTGGTCAGAAGGCACTCCTTCTAGTTCGGTTTGAACCGAACCGGGCTGGCCATCCGGGTCAGCGGACTTTTTAGCCTCCTTTCCTGAGCCTACCAACTCTCTTTTCTAGGGTAGCTGCAGGCAAGTTTTTACAAATCTGGCAGTCTGAATCGAGGGGTCAAACCCCACACGATAACACAGGTGGTGTAGGGGTCAGCCTTAGCAAAGACTTCCCACACACACTACAGTGTTGAAACCCAGTGGGCCGGTTTTCTTTTGGATTTCTCAGACATAATGCCAGTCCTAACAAAACTTACCCTTTTAATGGCAATCCACCAGGCAAGACACTCTTATCGGTTCCTGACTGTGTTACGGGTCATGGAAAAACGTAATAAATCTGTTTTTTAGAACCGATAAGAACCGTAACCACACTCTAAAAGTAGAAATTAAGATCTTTTAACAACTTGATCGATTCAAACTGAACCGATGAACTGTTTACAAGTTCCACACAGAACAGAAAACAATATAAACCTATCTAGTACTCACGAATACCACAGACAGAGACTGAACAGACAGGTTACGGTTTAAATTCGGTCGAAAACCGAGAAAACGGTACTTTAACCGACAAATTGAACAGAGCAAAGGAGAAATCTCGGAGCGACTGTTCAGTGAGGCAAAGTAAAGAATCTGACGGTTTGAGTTCAAACAGCAATAGACAGAGTCTCAACCGAGCTTGAGCTCAGCGTTCCATGCCTGGCATGGAAAGTTAACTCTTTCATCTCGGGGCAGTTCAAGGTTAGGACTCACTGCTATTGTCAGAATACAGCAAGATTTCATGTTGTTTGAACAATTTTTTTCATGTATACCAGTCCACCAGGTCTGTGCCAAGCTCCTTCGCTGGCTGATGGTCGGTGGGGAGCCATCAATAACAAGCGAAGGAGATTCTACGGACCTGGTGGACTAGTATACATGCAGAAAAAATTGTTCTGGGCCAATCTGCAAGTCCGCCCCATGTCCACCATCACCCGAGGCCAGAACAATTTTTTTTCTGCATGTCTACCAAGTCTGCCAAGCCGAACCTCCACCGACCATCAACAGCAAGTGAAAGGAGCTTGCACGGACCTGGTGGACTGGTATACATGCAGAAGAAAATTGTTCTGGGCCGGTCTGTACATCCGCCCATGCGCACATCACCCAAGGCCAGGACAATTTTTTTTCTGCATGTCTACCAAGTCTACCAGGCCTGACCCTCCACTGACCATCAATAACAAGCAAAGGAGCTTGGCACAGACCTGGCAGACTGGTATACATGCAGAAAAAATTGTTCTTGGCCAGCATGCCTGTCCGCCTCTCTGCCACCATCTCCTGAGGACAGAAGATTTTTTTTTATTGTATATGTATCAGTTGACCAGGCCTGACCACAATGAATGACTGACCACAGGACACTGATCCCGCACCTTGTAGAATGGAAAAAAAAACCACAAAGCAGTAAAATACATCATTCTATATTTTTTTTTCTACCATGCCTCCCCAAACTCTTCCTGTGCCTCTCACTCCACATGCCAAACTAGTCAACTAAACAGTCTTACCTTACAAGGCTCAGGTAGGCACTCTGGGCAGTCCTTCAGTTCCTTAGATGGCCAGATGCAGGCAGGGCAAATCAGCAGGCACAAAGTCAAAAGCAGTGGACTTGGCAAGGTGGGCAAGCAGGCAGGACAAATTAAGGCTACCAGAGATCCAAAGATTCAGCTTTCAGCCCCCGCCAAGTGCTTCAACTGCAGCAGCAAAAAGTGATGCACAGCCCCATTGTGGTTTCCACAAATGCAAGGTAGCTTCTTTCCTCCGGCTGTGACACAGCGCCTCCGCTCCTTGCATCTTGCTGGCTGCTCGCTCCTCGCTCTTGTGGCTCAGATGAAGTACTCTCCCCCTCTAAACAAGCCCCATTTAAAGGGCTTACGTGAACCTGGGGGGCATACAAATAGGAACAGCAAAAGTTTAAAGTTCCTCGAGGTGTTCCTCCCTTTGTGACATCCATGGGCACAGCGAACAACCTCAGTGGTGGAACAAAGGCACATCCTAGCAGGGAGGAGCAGAGGACACTGAACCACACTGAAGCAAGGAACATAAGAAAGTAGCATGCCTCCACTAAAAACATGGTATGCACAATATCACGCTAGAGGTCACGGGGGGCTCAAATCGGGAAATAGTATGAAAATCACACCCACAATTTTACAGTGCTCCTGGTGATGGCTTGGATAGAAACAAGCTTTTCTAGGGACAGAGAGGATAGCTATGGGACGGTAATTGGAGATGGATTTGGGGTCACCTTTCTTAAAGAGACTTACCGCTCTCAGCCCCTGCACCTAATATATAGGTACTGTACCTCATGGGCTGCTTCTGATGTAGAGCTTGATGAAAATAATCACTGCATTAAGAAATGGCAACACTTATAAAATTAGAAATCACGGGTCCCAAGGACTTTCTGGTGCTGCCATGCTCCCTTACGCTCTGCAAGATTATGGCGTGATGCTAGGGAGAAAGGCGGGGCGCCTCCATTATAATCTATAGGCGGCACCTTTTCAATCATTTTTTTAATAATAATGGCCATTTGATGATAAACGGGCAATTGGTCACTAACGTGCCCTTGTTAGTCGACCAGTGCCTACATTTTATCACCAAATGGTCATTATAATATAAACAAGCATTTGTCAATGCTGAATGTTGGCTTGCTGGCATTGGCATTGGCATTGTAGTGCAGGAGTTAGAAATATAAAATAGGAATGGCAGTGAAGTATTGAAGTAATGCCAACCCCACAGAGACTGAAAGGCATTGGAGTGTGGCTTTGGGTGGCCATAATGCTGGCGCCTATTCCACCTCACTCCACCCTGCAGAGAGTGACAGGTGTGCATTGGGGTCTTCGGCCTTTATGCTCACCCCATTCCATCAGGAAATAAGCCGAGATGGGTGCAATACAGGAGAATGGGGTAAACATTAGGGTGATTGAACCCAAGGCACACCTCAATGCCTGTCAGTGGCTGTAGGGTGGGGTAGAATTTCTAACATTATGGCCGACGAACCCAAGTTACATCCCCGATGCCGGTCAGTCTCTACAGGGTGAATGTATGTTGGAAACTTTAATGCCCGGATGTTTGTTGTTATTTTCACTCCAGATTTTCAACAGTGGCTTTTTGGGACCCCACCTCATGAACAGTGGCACTATCATTTCATTACTCAATCCTGAAAGGTGATTTCGCACAGCAACTGCGTCATTGGGAGCCACAGGTGTGGAAACATATTTCGGCAGGATGCAAAAATGACAGCTGTACTATTTATGAGGAAGTGTAACAAAATGGCAATGTTGAAAATCTGGAGACAAAATATGAAAAATTTTCAAATTTACGACATGCGTAAATACTGCATAGCATAAACCAATAATCGCGGTCATTTTTGGGATTTGTTTGTACCAGATTTTCAACATGGGCATTTTGGGACCTCTCCGCATGAACAGTGGCACTGTGATTTTGTTACTCTGTCCCAAAAGTTGATTTCGCACAGCAACCGCTCCCATTGTACACCACAGGTGCGAACACACACGTTTTGGGCAGGATGTGAAAATGACAACTGTACTGTTCATAAGGAGGTGTGCAAAATGGCAATGTTGAAAATCTGGAGGAAAATATTAAAATTCTCAAGTTATGAGTGTGCACGGGGTAGTAATCCAAGTAGAGCTTTTTGGACAGGAGACAGGTTTGATATTTGATCCTGTTATTCAGTTGGAGCCAGCCAGATTGACCATATAACTCACAGGTATGAGTGAGGCATGCAGCACATGTAACTAACCTACAGGCTTTGTTCAGGGCCACCGTGAGTCATTTAAGAGATGTGGAGGTTGCAGCACAGTATATGATTAGACCATAATCGATGGTCGAGAGGACTGAGCTGTGAACTGCAACCTTCAGGGCTGTTATCAGAAAATGCTAGGTACTGTATTCTAAACTATACCTTGTTTTGATGTTAAAGTCCAGAAAAGATTTCAAATGTCCTGGTACAGATGACAGTTCATTAGGAAATAGAATGTGTAGCAAGTCCTTGATCCAAGTCTCTGGATGTCCATTTAAAGGCTTCAGATGTTGCATTTGTGCAAATCTTGGTTTCCAAAATTCTGACTTAAAATCAGAATGTTCTGTTCAGTATGTGGCAAGTCAAGCTTTCCACACACTCAGGACTGGTTTTAAAGATTTCCAAGGCTACACATATACTTCTGGCTACAAGTATATGCCAGCTGGAAACAGGTGACATGCTTTCCAACATATAGAATTTGAATTTGACGGCAGATAAGGACCGCTTGGCACCCAGTCTGCCCATTTCCCTACTCTAATGGATAAGCTGCAGATCCTAGTTAACCAGCAGCCTACTTCTTTCTACCCCCACCCCTAGAATTGCCTTATGACTGTCCCATGCATGCTTGAATTCCACCACTTTTTGACACCACAACTCCTCCGGAAGGCTGTTCCATGCATCCACAACCCTCTCTGTGAAAAAATACTTCCTTAAATTACCTCTGAGCCACCCCCATCTTCAAATTGTGCCCCCTTGTTCTTGCACACCTTTTGAAAGATGCTACCCTCTTGGACTTTGTTGATTCCTTGAGTTACGTGAAAGTATCTATCATGTCCCCCCTTTCCTCGAGGCTATACATATTAAGCTCCTTTAGTCTCTCTTCATAGGTCTTCCAGTGCAGACCCTGCACCATTTTAGTTGCCCTCCTCTGGACAGCTTCCATCTTGTCTATGTCCTTGCGGAGATTGGGTCTCCATAACTGCACACAGTACTCCAGATGGGGTCTCACCAGCTGTCTGTACAGAGGGACAACAACTTCCTGTTTTCTACTGGTGATGCCTCTCCTATGCATCCCAGTATTCCCTAACCTCCTTACTGCCCTCTCACATTGCTTTCCCACCTTTAAATCATCTGATATGACTACCCCCAGGTCCCTTTCCATTTTGTTGTTGTTAGTATCTCACCCCCATTGTGTACTCTTCCCTGGGTTTTTGTTTCCCAGGTGCATTACTTGCACTTCTTAGCATTAAATCTAAGCTGCCATACATCTGACCATTCCTCTAACCTTTCTAAGTCCCTTCTCATCCTTTCCACCCCACCTTGTGCATCAACTCTGTTGCAGATCTTTGTGTCATCTGCAAAGAGATACTTTTCCTTCAGTCCCTCTGCAAGTAACACAAAGACATTGAAGAGGACCAGTCTAATACTGAACCCTACGGCACCCCACTAGTAACCCCCTTTCTTCAGAGTGGATTCCATTTACTATTACCCTCTGTGTCCTATTCTCCAGCCAATTCTTTACCCAGGCTATCATCTTGGGACCCACTCCCAGGCTGGCTAACTTGTATATTAATCTTTTTGTGGGACTGAGTCAAATGCCTTGCTAAAGTCTAGGTAGACCATGTCCACAGCCCCTCCCTGATCTACTACTTTGGTCACCCAGTCAAAAATCTATTAGATTCCTCTGGCATGACTTTCCCGCTGTGAATCCATGGGTCCTGTGCCCCTCTGGCCTCTAGGTACTTGACAATTCTTTCCTTCAGAGTGATTCCACTATTTTCCCTATCACTAAGGTTAAACTAACAGGTCTGTAGTTTCTTGCTTCTGCCCTGCTCCACTTTCATGAAGGGAATCACATCTGCCCTCCTCCAGTCCTCAGGTACCACCCCATCCTCCCATGATTTGTTAAAGAGGGTAGTCAGTGGTGTCACTAGTTCTACATAGAAACATAGAAACATAGACTTTGATGGCAGATAAGGACCGCTTGGCCCATCTAGTCTGCCCATTTCCTACCTACAGGATAGGCGCATGATCTTAGTTAACCAACAGCCTATTTCTTCCTACCCCATCACAAGAATTGCTTTATGTCTGTCCCATGCATTCTTGAATTCTCCCACAGTTTAGACCCCACAACCTCCTCCAGGAAGGCTGTTCCATGCATCCACTACCCTCTCTGTGAAATAATGCTTCCTCACTTGCCCTAGACACCCTCCTTCTATCTTTAAATTGTGTCCCCTTGTTCTTGCAAGTCTCTTTTTCTGAAAGATGCTACCCTCTTGGACTTTGTTGATTCCACTGGGGTACTCAAAGTTTCTATCATGTCCTCTCCTCATCGGCTTCTCTTGCAGACCCTGCACCATTTTAGTTGCCCTCCTCTGGACTGCCTCTATCCTGTCTATGTCCTTGCGGAGATGGGGTCTCAGAACTGGATACAGTACTCCAGATGGGGTCTCACCAACTGTCTGTACAGAGGATAACAACTTCCTGTTTTCTGCTGATGATGCCTCTCCCTATACATCCCAGTATACCCCCAGCCCTCCCTACTGCCTTCTCCATTCTTGTTACTAACCTTAGGGTCATCTGATATGATTACCCCCAGGTCCCTTTCCTTTTTGTTGTTGTTACTACCTCCCCAGCCATTGTGTATTCTTCCCTGGGTTCTTGTTTCCCAGGTGCATTATTTGCCTTCTTTGCATTAGAATCCTAGCTGCCATACTTCTGACCATTCCTCCAGCACTTGCAAGTCCCTTTTCATCCTTTCCACGCCTCTGTGTGTATCAACCCTGTTGCAGATCTTTGTGTCATCTGCAAAAGGCATACTTTTCCTTCAGTCCCTCTGCAATGTCACTGATGAAGACATTAAAAGGACTGGACCCAATCTGAACCCTACACGGTACCCCACTAGTAACCCCTTTCTTCAGAGTGGACTCCATTTCAATTACCTTCTGTGTCCTGTTGTCCAGCCAATGTTTGCCAGGCTATCACCCTGGGGTCCCACTCCCAGGCTGGTTAATTTGACTATTAATCTTTTGTGTGGGACTGTGTCAAATGCCTTGCAAAAAGTCTAGGTAGGCCATGTCCACAGCCCTCCCTGGTC
Organism: Neoceratodus forsteri; assembly: GCA_016271365.2. NCBI lineage: Eukaryota > Metazoa > Chordata > Ceratodontiformes > Ceratodontidae > Neoceratodus > Neoceratodus forsteri. The sequence continues at coordinate 1,026,305,396 of CM057451.1, read as the reverse complement.
TACTACTTTGGTCACCCAGTCAAAGAAATCTATTAGATTCGTCTGACATGACCTTCCCTGTGAACCCATGCTGCCTTGGGTCCTGTGCTCCACTGGCCTCCAGGTACTGGAACTATTCTTTCTTTCAGAGTGGCTCCATCCACTTTCCCTACCACAGAGGTCAGACTGACAGGTCTGTAGTTCCTGCCTCTGTCTTGGACCCACTTTTGTGAGAGGGGAATCACATCCACCTTCCTCCAATCCTCAGGTACCACACCATCCTCCCATGATTTATTAAAACAGAGTAGCCAGTGGTTTCACTAGTTCCTCCCTTAATTCTTTTAGAATTCTAAGTGAATTCCAATCAGGACCCATTGCTTTGTCCACCTTCAGTTTTAGGAGTTCTTGCAGAACCCTTTCTTCTGTGAAAGGACTGGGATCGACCCCCTATCAAGAGTGCTTCTGTTAATTGGATTAGACGCTTCCATCCTCCTCTTTTGTGAGATACTGAGCAGAAATATTAGTTCAGTGTCTGCTTTTTCACTGTCCCCTCTGCCCACCCAATCGTTCATTCTATTCAGCCTCACTATCCCTCCCTTTGTCTTTCTATGCTCGCTGATGTACCTATAAAAGGTTTTATCCCCTTCTTATAACTGAGTTGGCTATCTTTTCCTCAGTTTGGGCCTTTGCTATTCTGACTTCCTCCTGCTTACTTCTGCCTTAACTGGTACAGCTCTCTGTCCTGCTCCTTCTGTGTTTCCTTATACTTCCGGAATGCTATCTTTTTCTTCCTGACTTTCACAGCCACCTCTTTTGAGAACCATAGTGGCTTTTTTTTTCTTTTGATTTGTTTATTTGCTTCACACAAAGGCTTGTTGCCTCTGTGATGGCAGTTTGATAATTCCCCATTGTTGCTCCACACCTCCTTCTTGCCTGTTTGCTAGTGCTTTTCTGAGGCACTCTCCATCTTGCCAAAGTCAGCCCTCCTAAAGTCCAGTACCCTCACTTTTGTATGGCTGGACTTGTAGCTGAGTTTAACGTGAACCACACTGTTTGATGGTCACTTGTCCCCAGATGGCAGCTCACTTCTGGATCGAGATCCTCTCCTGCCCCGTTTGAGAGAGTCACGAGGTCTAAGATTGCTCCCTCACGAGTGGGTTCCAAAACTAGCTGTCTAATGTCTGCCACCTGTAGGGCATCAAGAATGGCCTGCTCTTGGATGTGGCTGCAGCAAATGTGCTCCAGTTAACATCTGGCATATTCAGGTCTCCCATCAACAGTATCTCCCCTTTCTCTGCCATTCTAAGAATGCCTTCTATCATATCCTTGTCCATTCCTTCCCTGACATGGGGGTCTGTACACAACCCTGTGCGGATTGTGGTGCCCTTTCCAGTCTCCAAGGTGACCACAGTGTCTCCTCTCCTCCCTGTTTACTCTTTTGTTCAGTTGCTTTTATCCCTTCCTTTACATAGAGAGCTACTCCTCCCCTCTTCTCCCCTGCCTGTCTTTCCTGTAGGTTATGTACCCTGGTATGTTAACATCCCAGTCATGGTTCTCTGTGTACCATGTTTCTGTGACTGCTACGATATCCAGGCATCCCTCTTCCATTAAGGCCATAAGCTCAGGAGCTTGTTGCCCAGACTACGGGCATTGGTACTCATTACCCTCCATTTCCTGATGGCCTTACTCCCTTTGCCCCATCCCTGTCCTTCTTGCCTCTGACACTTTCTCCATTTACCCCTGCCCTTCTCCCTATCGTACACCTCTATGTTGGTGTTTGCCGATTTACTACCGTGATTATTTGGGGGGCTAGGATTTTCCTGCTCCTTTCCAGTGCCTCCCTTGGCTAGTTTAAAAGCTTGCCAATGAAGCATTAAACCTATCACCTAGTATCCTGGTTCCCCTCCCGGACAGATGCAGCCCATCATGCCAGTATAGGCTTGCATCCTCCAGGTGGACCCCCAGTCCCCAGTGAAAGCCAAACCCCTGAGCTCCACACCAGTTTTTCAACCACTGATTGAATCCCATTGAAACACAGAATTTGACGGCAGATAAGGACCGCTTGGGTCCACCGAGTCTGCCCATTTTCCTACCTAACAGATAAAGCTGCAGATCCTAGTTAACCAACAGCTACTTCCCTTACCCGCCCCTAGGACTGCCTTATGCCTTCTACCCTTAGTTCTTTTAGAATTCTGGGATGAATCCCATCAGGCCCCATTGCTTTGTCCACCTTCAGTTTTAAGAGTTCTTTCAGAACCCTTTCTTCTATAAATGGGCTGGTATCAACTCCTGTATCCAGAGTGTTTCTATTGTTTTTTTTTTGTTTGTTTTTTAGGTCCTCCTTTTTCGTTTGTAATTACTGAGCAAAAATATTTGTTTAGTGTCTCTGCCTAATCACAACCTTAAAACTTTCTTTGCAGTAAGTATAACATTTCTAGTAGTTTGAAGAACTATAAAAAGTAAATGTACTCAGAACAGTAGCTGTTAAAAAAAAAAAAAAAAAAATTAAGATTTTCTCTCGATGTGGCTGGCACAAAGGCCTATTTAAATACAACTTTGTTATATGCCATTTGCTGTGTGACATACAGTAATAGTGCCAAGTAATGTTAAAGCACTGGACTTGTTGACGTGGGTCACAGCTAACCTTTCTGTAACCAATTAAATTGGTGTCACAGTATCTCAAACGAGAATGAAATTCTGGCTCAAAGGCTCTAAACCTATTTTAGAATATGTATCATTGGTCCAGTTAGGAGGAGAACAAATTCTAGGCAGAGGTCAGCTAAGGGCAAGGAACGTTGCCTTTCAAAGGTGAAGCAATGAGTTTATTTATTTGCTTCTGGTACCAGGTAGGTGCGCTAAGCAAAGATATGCCCATTTTCAGGCATGACCCGGGAGGGTACAAGTTGAGTACATAATAACAGCAAGACCAGCACAACAATGGGTGCAACAGAGGTTACATGTCCAAAGTACAAATAGTCAGTGCATTGCAAAATACAGTTTGAGACAAGAATCGAAACAGAACAACAAATACAAGTTTAACAATAGCCAAAATACAAAACAGGAGAGATGGCAATTATAAAATACAATAACAGTGCAGTTCAAAATTGAAACGTAGGAACACAATGAGTCAAGTAATGAGCAATCAAGGACTGAAGGTCTAAAAGAAAGTATACGAGTAAAAATAAGAGTAAGAGCTATTCTGTGGATAAGAGGGGAGGGAGAGTATGGATCTAAAGGGAGAGGAGAGGAAGAGGTGGGAGGAGCAAGGCCTAGAAAGGAGACAGTGGATAGGCATGCCAGGATGAGGGTAGGAGGTCAGGTAAGGAAAAGTTTGGGAGAGAAGGGCAAAGAGAGGTAGGGCAGGGTGGCCAGGGAGGTTGGGGAAGTAGACAGTCGAAGGTGGGTGAAAACATGTGCATGGGGTTTGAGACAAGCAGATGGTTGCAGCAAAGCCTCTTGAAACAGGCACAAGTGGGAGCTAGATGAATGGGAGGGAGTTCCAATATTTCAGGTGCAGAGCGCGAGAAAGCCTGTGCACCCATTGAGAGTTTAAATTTTAGAATGTGGAGGGTGCTTGGTCATTTGGTCAGAGCCCATAGTAGAAGGTTTGAGGGTGCAACAAGGAGGCAAGGGATTGGGGAAGAGTCCAACTTGATCTGGCTATACCCGTCAATGAGGGATCCAAAGGACTGGAGTCGATAGGCAGTAGGGAAGGGCCATTTTAGATCTGTCATAAAAGCTGACAGTGGTGCTTGTACTGAGGGAATGTGGAGGCATAGCAGCAGACACTGTTGTAGGTGATGTCCCACTTGTAGAGCAGTAGTTTTTTTGTTGCTCCTAGGTAGGTGACTGAGCCATAGACTAGCACTGGGAGCATAATTGCCTTGCGCAATAGCAAGCCTTGCTGATGGGGTAAGGGCATAGCTCGTCTGGTAGGTGCTTCCAATTTTGGCATTTACGGATTTATAAGTGGCAGTAACGTGTTGATCAAAGTCCCGGATTCATCAAGCAAGATGCTCAGGTACTTGAAAGACCTAGTACTGACTAATATCAAACCATCAGTGCATGAGATTTTGAGAGGGCCTTGGTTTGTTCAGAGTCTGGCTGGGGAGCGAAGAGCACAGAGTGCGTTTTACCAAAATTTAGAACGAGGTTGTTTTCAGACAGCCAGGATTGGATATGAAGGAAGTCAGAGAAAAGAGAGCAATTTATGTCCAAGATTTTCTCAGCACTGTAATACAGAACAAGGTCATCAGAGTAGAGCAGAGACAAGCAAGCTGGAGTAAGCAAGGGAGATCATTTATGAAAATTAAAGTAAGGGGCTCAAAATGGATTCCGAGGAACACCATTATGTATGGTAGAGATCAGACATAACAAGAGTTGTAATTAACAGCCTGCTGTCTGTTGGACAGGTAGCTGTTGAACCAGACCTACGGCGTCTGTTGAGAAACCAAGTGAACGAAGTTTGGAAAGGAGGAAGGTGTGGTTAACTCATTCAGGCCTAGAGACGTCTGTAGGCAGCGTCTGAAAGCATAGCCACTCAGGACAATAATGCCTGTAGACGTACTCAACTGACTTTCACTCAGACCTAGAAACGTCTGAGGAAGTCAGCAGTTTTACCTAACTATTAAACAAACCGAATTGCTTAGAATTGAATGCATAGCACCGTTAGAAAGATAATTTTGCTCTGAACAATTTTGCTGCAGATATCGTTGTGTCTATCACGTATACTTTAGCAGTTATTCATATTTGTTTAAGGTATGGTGTGCATGGCTAACATTTGTCTCTCAAACTTCACCTAAGCACCTTGAATAAATCTGAAAAAAAAAAAAAGTTTGGTATTTCAGCTACTATAAAATAAAAACTAAATGGATTACAAGTGATTGCATAGCACCATTAGAAAGGCTATTTTGTGCTGAACAATTTTGCACTAATACTTTGTGTCTACCACATATACTTTAGGAGTTATTTTCATTTGTTTAAGGTATGGTGTGCATGGCTGTACATTTGTCTCTCATGAGTCACCTAAGCACCTTGAAAAAAATCAGAAAAAAACAGTTGTTTGATATTTCAACAAGTATAAAATAAAAACTAAATTGATTACAACTGATTGCATCGCTTTCATTGGAAAATAACGTTGTGCTGAACAACTTTGCCACTCATACTTTGTGTGTAGCACTTGCAGTTCAAGAGGTGGTCACATTTGTTTGTGGCATGCTGATTATGGCTTGATTTTACTTGGAAAGGCCCAGGATGTAGTGCTAAGAGTATACAGGGCACAAGTGGTGGAAGTCTCAAAGAGCTCTTGTGGTGTGAATGAGTTAACAAAGTTGATCGCCTTGGTTAAGTCGATGAAAACAGTCCCAGTCAGACCACCATTTCCATGGCCATATAGATATCATTTGTGAATTTTAGGAGGCCATGGCAGTGCTGTGGCTTCTGGGAAGCCATGCTGGGTGACAGAGGGTTATGCTCATGAAGAAATTAAATGGTTTGTTTAGCTACTAGTTTTTCGAGTATTCTGCTAAGAACAAAAAGAATGGCTGTAGGCTGGTAGTTGGCAATATCTTTGGGAATGGGTGCTATTCTGGCCATCTTCCAGATGCTGGGGACTGTGCTATGGCAAAGTGACATATTAACTATTTTAGCTGGGGAGGCAATGAGAGGGGTAGTGAGTTTCAGAAGCCTGGGTTCAAGCCCATCTGAGCAAATAGCAGTACTGTTAGAGACGGACTGTAGCATCTTTAGGACATCAGGTCTAGTTGTGGTTGAAACCAGAAAGGTGGATAAGGGTGCTGGGGTTCAGTTTCAATATCAGCGGAAGTGGACTGCACTGAAGGAAGCAGGACAAGTATCTGGATAAATCCAAGAAGTAGCAATTGAACTAAATGGTGTGCACTGTAACAATCTGACCACCACTGCCCAACTCCTTCAGTGTCATGTCATTAGTGGTTCTTGCGTGTTTGGCTCCAAGGAGTGTTTTAAGTGACACCAGAATTTCCTGGAGTCACCTGTGGCATTTATTAAGAGACCTTAGCAAATCAAGCTTTTGGCTAAGCGAATGTTCCTTTTCAAGACATTCTCCATGCTCTGTAGTTATTATAGTCAGACTGAAGCCCAGAGGCCTTGAAGCACCTCCAGCTTGTGCGCTGCCCTAATTTGAGCAAGTAAGCCTTTATCAAGCCACTTAGTTTGTGATCCACGTACACAGCATGATACAGGTGCATGGAAGTCCTGAAGAGATCCAAAACAGGTTAAGGAGTGGTCTAGGGCTACCTGAGCATCAGTAGTAGAGTAGATGCATGTCCAGTCAATCTTAGTGAGACTGTGCAGAAACTGGGCCTGATCCAAGTTGGCTAGGTTACAGAGGGTGATGATTTTTGGGAAGGAGAGGGCCGTTTGATAGAGCGCCAGATACAACAGATTCGAGAATCAATCAAATCAAATCAAATCAAAGCAAAATATTTATCCAGGCGAACACTATTGAGCAGAGCTCTTTGCAAGATGGACCTGGTTAGGATAAGTGTTACATATGTATATTTATGACCAAAGTATAACACGATGTGTACAATTTACAAGGCAACATACAACAAACATGGATAGGCATACAAATTACATAATTTACAAATGTGACATACTGTATGTACAAAGTGATATTTCGTGATGTCAGCTTAAGTAAACAAGTGGGCAAAGTCTGAGATCAGAAGGTAAGATAGTGAGGGCAGTGACTATGTGGGCCTTGGGTACAGGGACAGTCAGTAAGGGAAAGGACACCAGCTAAACAGGACCAGTAAGTTTGATCCCAAAGATAGTCTAGATAAAACTGATAACGATCATGTAAATGAAATAACAGAAGTGCATAAATAGAAGTGGAATGCAGTAGAAAACAGTAGACGGATGTTAATAACTGGATAAAAGAGCAGGTTAGAAGACAGACAACATGGAAATGCTGCGGGAGTTGATTCCAACTAGTGGAGCGGATAGAACTTGCATGGTTCCTCCAGGAGACGCGAGTAGAAGGTCTCAAATTAAGCAATGCTGATAATTGAGCTCAATTTTAAAGTTTTCTGCAGATTATTCCACAATGTTGGCAGCGCAAAGCTAATGGATGGTCTGCCGAGATGAGTGGACTTTGTGAATTTTCAATAGGATACAGGAGTAACTTCTCAGGGCATAGGTGCCTAAAAGGTTTATTTAGTGGGAGGCATTCGAAATATATTGTGGAAATTTTTTTTTGCAATAGCTCTGTAGAGTCCACAAGGCATGCTTTTATTTTCTACCTAAACTAGAGGGAGGTCCATCCTAATGCTGTGTATAGTGAACAATGATGCATACTGAAGGGAAGATCAGTAATAAATCTCAAAGCTCTGTGGTAGAGCGTATCCAGTTTAGAGAGGTGAGAGGTAGGACAGTGACTATATAGGAAGTCCACATAGTCTATTAGTGAAAGGAATGCTGCTTGTACCAGCCTCATTTTGGCATCACTTGCAAGAAGGAATCCTAAAGTAGAGTCTGAGTCTCTGACACAGTCTTTTAGTGTAACCCCTAGATGGCGCTATCCCAGGGCTACTACCCTGCCTGATTTGCCACTAACAGGTTGAGGGCCTGGATCCAATGGTGGGTGCCTCCACCCAGAGGTCAGGGTTTGCAATAGTTAAACTAACTTGGTCACAGCCCTCTGGGACACTGCAACCCCTTTCTTCCCACTAGTGGCCCACACAATATATCAGAATTACCTTCACAGTATACACTTACCCCCAGGTCTGGTTCCGGCACTGGGACCTCCTGTGAAATGAGATACAGTGCAACAATCACAGTACAGTACTTTAACATAGACAAATACCTCAGGCAGTATAACTTTGCTGAAACAAGCAGCTCTGATTTATTTAGGGGATATACAAGGACAGGGAAATCAGGTTAATTAGCTTATCACTCTAATAATCTACCTATGGCTCTGTGCACAGGCCTATCCCTATCAGTTACTGTCCCTAGGTACCCAAGCCCTAGTGGCTAGTCCAAACCGTGGCAGCTGGTAGGGCCCTTTCACACAGAGAAAAGGAGAATTAAACAGTCAGCAGTACAGTAATTCCATTTGGATTTAATGTGGCAATTCAACAGGGAGCGACCCTGAATTAGTACTCACGACCTCCAAATAAGATAGGGTCCTTCAATGTCAGCAGGGCTCACTTGAGGTACACAAACCTCTTCACACATCCATATAAAAGAAAGCACTATACCAGGCAGGCTGCATCTGTATCCCGATCGCAATTACTGCACAATACCGGGAGAACACACAGCAGATTCAGTTCCTGACAGACCGAGTGCAATTTTCAGCAATTCTTCCAGTCTTCTACAGGGTGAGCCTGGTTTCTACTCTTCAGAGATCCTTTGATTCTTTTCTAGGACGGATTCAGTCCTAACAAGCTGTTACACAAGCTGCAGACCGAACTCTGGGCCTTACACACGTTTTTGACTAAAACTGCACACTGAAAAAGCACAGGGCTCCTTCCTTCTTCACTGCCAAAGCTCAACTGAAACTCCAACCGACAAAACGGGCACTTCCTTTGAGTTCCTCCCAGTTCTTGACTGGATAGGCTGTCACTCACAATAGACTGCTGCTGTTGGTCAAAAAGGCACTGAAGTCTAAACTACATCTCCCAGAGTCACTGCCCATACAATCCTCTTGTGGCTGGCTCAGATTATGAGTCCAAGTTCTGATTCGTCCAAGGCACCATTTTAGAGCTAGCTTACCCCCACACTGATTGGTCCAGTTCAGCAGTTCAAAACTAGAATGGGAACTAGCAGACACAGTTCTGACTGCAAAGCAAGCAGGTTAGACAAACTGTAATTTCATTATTACTCTAAATAATTTCTGGCAAACAGTTACATCTTTCAGATAGGTTCCCTTTGCACTCCTAGTGACTGCAAAAATGAAGTGAATTGGCAGCAGCTCAGTGGTACTCAGAGAAGCACACAGTCCCCCATACAAACTAATTATGTCTGCAAGCAGACAGCTCTTAAAGAGACAGTACCAGAGGCTTAAAACACTCACTGATAAATGGCTTAAATGCCAAACACCATTCAGGCTTGGAGCATTCAAGCAAGCTCCTGGAAATCTTTGGAACCCCATTTGCAGGGGTTACACCCTTCCTGGCCTGGGAAAGCTTGACGTCCGCGTCAAGCAAGTACCCATAAGTTTCAACTGCAACCATATACATTTGCATTAGGCTCGCACATGTAATCATCAGTCAATATATCATTTTCCAAGAACACATTTCTGAAACATTGCAGTACGTCACTCTTACACAGTATTACATACACATTGTACCATAACTCAAGTTATTACCTCTTGTACATGAAACCTGAAGAGAGGGGCCCTTCCTATCAGTTACCTTGGGGCTGGATGGGGCAAGGCACCATACTGAAGGGCAACACAAGTAACTTGGAGTTAGCACTGATGCTCAGTTTGGGCAATGAGCTCGGGACACATACACTCCTTTATGGACAACATTGAGAGAGCAAGTCCACAGGCCTCCCAAGTGAATCATAACTGAGGTGCACCACAGGCTTTACAGCTCGACCAGTCTTTCTAGGGGAACTGTTATAGTCTCTGCACTCTGAGCCTCATTTTCAGCATTGTCCTCACTTGTCAGGGAGTCTCCATGGGGTAGAGAGGCTAGAACTTGGGGCACTTTCAGCTCCAGGAGTTACAGTTTCTGAGTCCACAACATTTGGCTGCATGGAGAGCTTTCGGACACTGGCAGTGGACTGTCAGGGCACTCAAAAATACTCTTCTTGTTCAGGTGTATCACCAGTCTGCCCCAATCTATCATTTCCTCCCTGAAAGCTCAAACAGTTCAACCATGCACAATGATTCCATTTCATCTGATCTGATGCTTTGCACTTCACTTTCTGGGAGCATTGGCTCCAGGGATGAAGCTGGGGCTTAGACAGTCCAGAAGGCCCAGCTTCATCTCCAGTATTGACTAGGATTGCCCCGAAACAATTGACTCAGTTCGTAAGAAGGATAGTATTCAAAGTCACTCTCACTTTCTTCCGATATGGACTGACAGTCATGCTCAACTGGGACTTGTGGAGGGAACACTTTAACTTTGCTTCTGTAGGTGCAGACTTTCTTGATCTTTTCTTAGCAGCAGCTCTAGTCACTGGTCCAGAGGGGCATCTTCTAGGGGCTCAGACTCAATTAAGATTTGTCCAATGGGCAGTAAATGATTTCTATGCATTGTTTTACATCTTTTGAATTATTCTCAGGCCTTACTTTGTACACTGGCAGATCATCTAGTTTGCCCACTACAATGTGAGGGAGATGATGCCATCTGTCAGCAATCTTGTGCTTGCCATGCAGTCCCAGATTTCTTAGCAATACCGATCTCCCTCCTGGAGTTCCTGTGCTTTCACCTTTTATCATACCTTTCTTTGTTGGCCAGATTTCTTTTGGCAGCCATGGTTTGGAACCAGTTAGTACGCATAGAGTTAGCTGGGCCTTTAACTTGCACATACTGTAAATAGTTGTCAGCTTGAACCCCATCAGGAGACCCCAAACACACATCTACTGGTAGTCGAGCTTCTCTTCCAAACATCAGGCGGTAGGGGAGAATCCAGTGGCATCACTTTTGGTGCAGTTATAAGCATGTACCAGGTGCTAATTTGTTGGCTCCATCTAGGCTTGTCCTTTGGGTGCAGGGTGCCCTAGCATATCTAGCAAAGTCACGGTTGAAAGCGTTCAGGCTGTGGGTCCCCTGGGGTGGTAAGGAGTGGTTCTGGACTTCGCACTCCCCACAGAGAAAGCATCTCTTTGATCAGACGACTCTCAAAGTCTCTCCCTTGATCAGAATGGATTCTTTGTGGAGCCCCATAGTGAACAAAAAGTTTTCTACAAGTACTTTGGCCACAGTGGATGCTTTCTGGTCTTTGGTGGGAAAGCTTGGGCATATCTCGTGAAATGGTCAGTGACCACCAGCACATTACTGATATTTCTTTGATCTGACTCCAAACTCAGAAAATCAATACAGACCAGCTCCATGGGTGCACTGGTGGCGATGTTAACAAGGGGCAGCCCTCTGGGGCAAAGCTTTCCTCTGTGGCAGCGACTACAAGTTCGAATACCGTGTTGCTCCACATCAGCCCCCATCTTAGCCAATAGAATCTGGATCTCACCAAGTCAAGTGTTCTGTCTATACCAAGGTGCCCCCATGTGGTTGTGCAAGGACCTCAGTACTGAGTCTCGAAAGGCAGTGGGCAGCACTAGTTGTTGTTTGTCTACTTGTCCCCCTCTGTCTGTTTCTCTGTATAACAGTTTATTGATCAGTTTCAACTTAGGACCTTCTTTGTATAACAGTGCAGTTCTCAAATCAGTGGAGCGTAATTTGGACACATCTTTTCCTGCATAGAGGGCTTCTAAAGCTGCTTTGATCATGGGATCGCGGGATTGAGCCGCGCCGAATACTGTCATTGTCCAGCTGAGGCAGTGCACCAATGTCTATTGCAGAAAAGTGGCAATAAGCAGGTATGCAATTCTCAGAGGCTCCCAAGCAATCCACCATGCAATCCACCGCGTCCGTGGACATTTGTTCCTCCCTGTCAAACTTCCGCAGAGTGCCCGAATGTCAGGTTCTGCTAATCGGACCAATCATTCTGGGGAACAGGCCTCCAGGAGAGAGCATCAGCATCTATGTGGTTCAGACCTGCTCGGTATTCGAGAGCATAGTCATATGTAGATAATGCAGAAAGCCACCTATGGCCAGTGGCATCCAACTTAGCTGAGGTCTGCACATAGGTCAAAGGATTATTGTCAGTTTTACTAGTATTTTAGCCCCATACAAGTACTCATGGAATTGGTCAACAATAGCCCACTTCAAAGCTAGGAACTCTAACTTATGTACAGGATAGTTCTTTTCGGATGGGGTCAGGTCACTGGCAAAGGCCATGGTCTCAGGCCATTCTCGTGTTTGGTACAACACAGCCTCTAACCTGGCAAGCTAGCATCAGTGTGCAGGACGTAAGGTTTTCTTGGATCGGCATAGGCCAGCACTGGAGCATGGGTAGTTGATATATGATCTCATGAAAAGCAGTCTCACAATCAGGAGTCCAGCGGGCCCCAAATACTTCACTCGGATGAAAATACCTCTTTCAGTCTTGAGGGACGCTGACTTTTATTTTTGTGGGTTGGGGATACCCTTGAGTAAGGTTAAGTAAAGGCGGATCACTCTTGAATAGTCCTTGATGAAGCGCCGATACAACCACAGAATCCCAGGAATCTTTGCAGTTCTTTTAGATTTTTGGGCTGTGGCCAGAGTGGTCAAGGCTCAACTTTACTGGTCGGTCTCTATTCCTCGGTGGATACTATGTGTCCCACATACTTTACTGATGTTTGAAAGAATTGACACTTATCAATGGACAGTTTAAGGCCAAAGTCCTCCAGTCGGTCAATACCTTAAATAATCTGCTCTCATGTTCCTCCAGTGAGCTGCCAAACACAATAACATCATCTAGGTATACCAGGCACTCTAGTAAGTTCATGTCCCCCACTGCACGCCCATCAATCGTTGAAAAGTGGCTGGGGCACCTGAAATCCCCTTGAGGCATCCTCATGAATCTGTAGCTAAGCGGACAGATAAAGGCTTCATCGCATGTCCTCAAATATCGGGATCTGGTAGTACCACCGTGAGATCCAGCACAGAGAACCACTTGCTCCCGCTTTAGGCAGTCCAAAGCATCTCAATGCGGGCATTGTGTACTGATCAGGGATAGTCCGCCGGTTTAGGTGCGATAATCCACACACATCCTTACTGTTCCATTCTTTTTCCTCACTACCACAATGGGGAAGCATAAGGCTACTGGATTCTTGTATTACACCAGCAGCTAACATCTCTTGCAGATGCCGTCTCACATCATCTATGTCAGCAGGTGCCAGGCGTCAAGACCTCTACGAAATGGTCTTTCATCATACAGCGGATATTGTGCTCAGCTCCTTGCACGCATCCTACATCCCATTCCTTTAAAGAAAACACCTGGTCTCTCTGAGAGCTTCACTGATCCTCACTTTCCATTCAGCTGGCGTCGGAGAGTCAAATCAAACAAGTCAGCGCTACTCTGTCATTCTTCCTTGAACTCTGTTGCTGGTAGCACTGCAGTGTCTGCAGCAATGCACATTAGCCAGGATGCAACCTCTGTTTACCTCGAATGTCTCTCTTTCAGACACATTATGAACTTGGACCATTACCTTCTGGCATAAGCAGGGCTCTGAAGGGCAAAATACTAGGCTTGACCAGGCAGTCCCTCTGGCAATTTTCCATCGCTGGTGCATCCAACATTAATATTTTATTCTTAACATCCTTTCTGATAAGGACCTCTCCTGTAAGGTACACCGGGCATTTGGCGCCAGGATCAGAGACTCAGGATCCTTCTTCCATACAATTCCGACCGGTTCCTCTGGTTCTGTTTTTCAGCATCTCTCTGTGCCTCATAGGCCCTTCTTAATTAAAGCCGGAACTCTTAAAGCTCTACTAGTCTTTGACCCTGTTTTCATAACACAACTGTGCCAGCCTTCCGAACATATGAGCATTTGTTCCAATCAACAAAGGACACCATCATACAGTCCAGTGGGGACACACCTAAGGCTAGGTCTCTACTTGTTCGAGCCACTCCAGCCACGGAGGTGGGGAAAGACAGCCAAATTCGGATATACCCGGAATAGGTAGGCCTTCTCACTTAACCCCCATACATGCAGTCCTTCTAATGGTTGTAAGGGAATGCGTCTGACAAATGCTTCTGATACCAATCCTGGAACATAATTGTCACTTAGGGCCACTGTCTAATACAGCTCTTGTAGACCTCCATTCACTTCTGATGGTCTCCATGGAGGACCCACTATTCTGGACCAAGTCTGGAGGCGGTAGTAGGGCCTGGGCAACCCGACCTTGCCACAAAGGGCGTGAATTAGCATTTTGGTGCCCTCACTGGGATCATGTGCGCACCTCTTTAACCACTGATTTCTTCTCCAAGCTCTCCTTGTAGCCTATGTGCAACTTTGTCAGTGTCTTTTGGGGACTGGCATTCTCTTTCATGTGCCCATCTTTCCCACAACATAGCAAAACATACTTTCTGGAGTTTGAGCTGGCCGAGGCGCCACACTGGGAGCCAGGCGGGGTATTACTAACTGGAAACCTGGGTGCCATCTCTGTCTGCGGCGTGAATACATTTGGAGACATCTCGTCAGTTTCTCCACTTCCATGGTCAGGAATTGAGTTTGGAGCTGTTATCAAGCAGGAGATACATGGGTGCGTACCCCACCCCATAGCAGATGCAGTCAGATATAGGTCATGGCCCGTACTTGCAGGCGTGGCCCTTCATAAAGGGACTGTTTTGAATTCCCCGGATCTCTCTCTAACAGTTCCGCCCATTGTGGATATCTTTTCCCTTGTCAGAGCACTCATTGACTGTCAACCTCTGCCCCTGAACTTCACTTGATGGGTCACCCTCAGCCACCGGGTCGTAGCCACAGCTATTGGTGCAGGTACCTCCAGAGGTCGCCTTTCTCAACTCCTCGAATTTCTCTCATTAACTCATCATAGGAGGGTGGGATTCAGTCGATTTGCCAGGCGTAACTGAAGCAACAGCAGTTCTGAGAAGGGGCGGACTTAAGGATTCTGTCCAGTCTGGTTCGTCCAGTTCAATCGCTGGCAAACTACCCTTTCTGAGGCATTCTTGCAACAATTTTTCCAGCCGAGAGATACACAGACAACAGCTCCCTTGGTACTGTTGTGCATTTCTTACCTCACCATAGGTCCTCATCAGAATCTGGGCTCCCATACACATTCTCCAAGGCCTCAAGATAGCCTGTGCAGTCGCTTCAGGGTTACTGGCCCGCTTAGCACGGATGGTAGCCAGGGCAGGACCCCGGAGGCCTCACTAACCCTCTTTCAGCTCTCCGAGCATTGCCATTCTAGCACTTGGGGCAACATAGTTTATCCAGGTCTCCCAGTCATCCTCCCTTGGGGTGGGGAGGTGCCAGAGAAGATCCTCAACCTTCGGTGGAGTCGTGACTAATGGCAGGTGCAGAAATAGGAGTCTGCATTGGTTCAGCCACCATTACGGGCACTGGAGCAGGAGAGGGTGTTGGGGAGGAACACCCCCAGGTGGCAAGAATAGTTTCTTCAAGTCCTCCACAGTTTTCCCTCTCCCAGCAAACCATTCAGCAAATTCTCCTCAAAGTTTCAGATAGTGGTGGGGGCTGATTCCCCCAGGTCTTTACTGTCCTTAGTTATCACTCTCCAAGCAGTGAGGGCTCCTCTGGGTAATGGTCTGTGGCACTTTGGAGCTATCTATGGGATCCTTAAACTCTACTAGGGCCAGGAAAGTGTGGGTGAGCAGATTAGCATGCCGACCCACCACCACAGGGTTTTGTAAACCTTCCACCTTGGAAAGTACTCCCTGCACAGTGTCCGTATTGATACCCAGGGGATGTCCAGGATAAGCATAGCATTTGGGGTCGATCTCCTCCCAGTACACCACTCCACCAGCCGGTGCACAGCCACTTCTGTCGGGTACCCATTTTTTCTTAACAGTGGTTCGTGAATATGGCCACTAGAGGACACACAATCCCAGCGGTGAGCCTCCAAGATGTAACCCTAGATGGCGCTATCCAGCAGGCTACTACCCCTGCCTGATTTGCCACTAACAGGTTGAGGGGCCTGGATCCAATGGTGGGTGCCTCCACCCAGAGGTCAGGGTTTGCAATAGTTAAACTAACTTGGTCACAGCCCTCTGGGACACTGCAACCCCTTTCTTCCCACTAGTGGCCCACAATATATCAGAATTACCTTCACAGTATACACTTACCCCCAGGTCTGGTTCCGGCACTGGGACCTCCTATGAAATGAGATACAGTGCAACAATCACAGTACAGTACTTTAACATAGACAAATACCTCAGGCAGTATAACTTTGCTGAAACAAGCAGCTCTGATTTATTTAGGGGATATAACAAGGACAGGGGAAATCAGGTTAATTAGCTTATCACTCTAATAATCTACCTATGGCTCTGTGCACAGGCCTATCCCTATCAGTTACTGTCCCTGGGTACCCAAGCCCTAGTGGCTAGTCCAAACCGTGGCAGCTGGTAGGGCCCTTTCACACAGAGAAAAGGAGAATTAAACAGTCAGCAGTACAGTAATTCCATTTGGATTTAATGTGGCAATTCAACAGGGAGCGACCCTGAATTAGTACTCACGACCTCCAAATAAGATAGGGTCCTTCAATGTCAGCAGGGCTCACTTGAGGTACACAAACCTCTTCACACATCCATATAAAAGAAAGCACTATACCAGGCAGGCTGCATCTGTATCCCGATCGCAATTACTGCACAATACCGGGAGAACACACAGCAGATTCAGTTCCTGACAGATCGAGTGCAATTTTCAGCAATTCTTCCAGTCTTCTACAGGGTGAGCCTGGTTTCTACTCTTCAGAGATCCTTTGATTCTTTTCACAGGACGGATTCAGTCCTAACAAGCTGTTACACAAGCTTGCAGACCGGAACTCTGGGCCTTACACACGTTTTTGACTAAAACTGCACACTGAAAAGCACAGGGCTCCTTCCTTCTTCACTGCCAAAGCTCAACTGAAACTCCAACCGACAAAACCGGCACTTCCTTGAGTTCCTCCCAGTTCTTGACTGGATAGGCTGTCACCACAATAGACTGCTGCTGTTGGTCCAAAAGGCACTGAAGTCTAAACTACATCTCCCAGAGTCACTGCCCATACAATCCTCTTGTGGCTGGCTCAGATTATGAGTCCAAGTTCTGATTCGTCCAAGGCACCATTTTAGAGCTAGCTTACCCCACACTGATTGGTCCAGTTCAGCAGTTCAAAACTAGAATGGGAACTAGCAGACACAGTTCTGACTGCAAAGCAAGCAGGTTAGACAAACTGTAATTTCATTATTACTCTAAATAATTTCTGGCAAACAGTTACATCTTTCAGATAGGTTCCTTTGCACTCCTAGTGACTGCAAAATGAAGTGAATTGGCAGCAGCTCGAGTGGTACTCAGAGAAGCACACAGTCCCCCATACAACTAATTATGTCTGCAAGCAGACAGCTCTTAAAGAGACAGTACCAGAGGCTCTAAAACACTCACTGATAAATGGCTTAAATGCCAAACACCATTCAGGCTTGAGCATTCAAGCAAGCTCCTGAAGTCTTTTGGAACCCCATTTGCAGGTTACATTAGCAAGTCCTCCAAGTGCTCCATGAAGGAGAGTTTATGAACAAGACAAACTCCCAGGTACTTGAACTTTGTAACGTATTCTAGGTTTTCCCTAGGATTGTAGAGATCTGGGTCCAGATCCTGAAATGGTCAGGTTCGCTGCATGTATTAAAGGAGAGAGAAGCATTGCTTTGTTTTGTTTTGTTTTTAGCGTTGAGTAATAACTTTTTGTGTAGAAGCTAGTTTTGTAGTAGGTTGAATTCGGTTTGAAGGTCGCTACAGCGCTTCTGGGGATGAGCAGCTCAGATACAACACTGTGTAGTTCATGAATAGGTGGACGTTAGCCTTGGCTATACTGTCAATTTACTGATGTAAATTACAAACAGTATGGGACCAAGAGTAGACCCCTGTGACACTCCCATAAGTAGGGGTTTAATAGGTGAGAGTTCACCTTCAGCCTTGACTTGCTGTAAACTGTCAGTAAGATAACTGGTGAATCACCGAAGGGAGAGCGAGTCCAGACCTATAGACTGAAGACATGAAGGAGCAGGCTATGGTTAACAGTGTCGAAATCCTTAATTAAGCCAAAGAATACACTGCAGATATTTTTGTCCAGTTCTTTCTGCCAGTCGTTGGTCACTTGTGCAAGGGCTGCGATAGTGCTGTGTTTAGCTCCAAATCGGATTGGGCAAAATTTAGAAGATTTGTTGATTCTAGGTATGATCTCAGTTTGTACTTACAATTTTTCCAATAGTTTTGACAGGACAGGGAGAAGGAAATTGGCCTATAATTGCTTGAGGTCACAGGATTCCCTGATTTAAAACAGAGGTATCACATGCGTTTTCCAGATGGATGGGAGGATTCCTTGGGTCAATGATAGGTTGAACAGGTGTGTTATAAGTGCAGCTAGTATGTGGTATGCAATCTTTAGAAAGTATGGGTCCATGGAGTCTGCACCAGTGCTTTCTTAATGTCCAGCTGACATACGAGATCTTCGACCTGTTTCAGGGTGGCAGGTTGCAGAGAAAATGTAGTATCCATGCCTCAGGCTTCAGTATGATGAGTATCCAGCTATGAGCATAGCAGGTTTGCAGGAGAGTATTGAAGGCTAACCCGCGAGTTGTAAAATGGTTGTTAAAGGAGTCCAGGATTCCCTGTCGGTAATGATGTTATTGCCAGATATGATCTTAGGTGGAAGAGAGTTACCTGGTGTGTGAGCAGAGAGGTCCTGGACAGTGTTGCAGAATTTGGCAGGGTGCTTAGTGGCAAAGTAGAGTTCAGTACGATAACAGGCAGCTTTTGCTTCTCTCTTCATCCTGTTACAGAGGTTTCTATCCTTCCTAAGTGCATGTCAGTCCAATGGGGTCTTAGATCTTCATGCTTTTTCCAAAGATTATTCCTCTCTAATGGAAGAGATTTTAGTTCGGATGAGAACCATCGGCATGTTTTGTTCTTTACACGGACTTTAACTAAGGGGCACATTTATTTAAAGCCCCTAAGATTGTATCATTGAGGATTTCATAAGCTGTCTGTACTGACTTTGCCAGGTAGAAATCCTGCCATCATGTGGATTATTTTAGGGCATCCATGTAGGCAATTGGGTAAAAATTCCACTCGATCTTTTAACAGAGAATTTCGAGGAAGATAGAGGTTTGTGGACTGATCTTACACCTGCAATGAAACAGTAATCACTGGCATCACTGAAAAAGTGCCTACATGAGAGAACAGGTGTGGTTTGGTCACTAGTATTTGCATTCAAGTGTGTCAGATATTATACTGGAGGGTCATTTTAGGACACACCCACCATATCTTTTCTCTGGGGTGGGTTTAATGATTCCAGGACACTACAGATATTAGGGTGCAACAGTTTGCCTTTCCTGTAGGTGTCACTGTGGCTCCATATCAATCCCAGTGACATCTGGTCCATGCATTTGGCTTAACCTCTGACCCCTAGGTCATTACATTTCCCTTCCCTGTCAAGGAAAGCCACAGGGGATGGATGTTTTATGCTTTCCTGGGGCCATATATATGTCTCCCCTTATCTTGAAATATAACAGGTCCACCTAGCCTTTATAGAAATACTAGTTATTTTGCAGTTACCTGTTAAAGGGACAGTGTTTTAATTCTAATGTACATTACATTATATACAATATGAGCCCACATAAATGGATATCGGCCTATCATACGACAGGCCAGAGGTCCCAAATTTAGACCAGCTCTGTCCCTAGACTTAAGTTGAGCAAGGAGGTCTTTGTGTAACCATCTTGTAGGAGCACAGCACATGGATCCTATACTATAGGGGTGTGCCAGTCCTGGAGAATACTGAAGTGGGTGATAAAGTAATCTAATGCTTCATTAACATTATTAGTGCTGTATAGAGTGAGCTTCAGTCTATTTTGGATAGGTCAGCCAGAAAAATAGCAGGGTTTAGTTTAGAAAAATCATGAAAAGAGATAACTTTGGGGGAGGGTGCTGGAAAGTACACAAACCTGTTCTATGCAGTAAATAGGGAGTGGTCAGCAACTGCATCTGAGAGGACACCAGTGCCAGAGATTCTGTCAATCCTATTTGTCAGGGCCCAGTCGATTAAGGTATGCATGCCCGTAGCCACAGAAAGTTTAGTCGGGTCAGAGATGAGTTGGTGCATGTGGTATTTTTGAACTAGAGTATCAAAGGATTTGATGGATTTACCTCTTCAATCAAGGTTGATGTCACTGGGTAGGATTGTTTCATTGCAAACTGCTAAAGAGGTAGTTTGGAGAAGCTCAGAGAGGCCAGCAATGCCACCTTTGGGAGGTTTAAAGGCACAGATGATATGAAATTTTTTGTACCTCCCAGAAGGAGGATGGATCAAACTTAGAGTGCGATGACATCATTTTGGAGTAGCTTGCTGTTTCAGATTCCCAATCAGTGCAGCACTTTTGTAGAATTTATGGTCTGCTGAGCTCTCAGGTTCTTACAAACCCAGTCTCTGGTTTGTAGTTTAGATAGATCAGCTTAAAACATATAATTCTCTTCTTTAAAAAGCTGTTCATTTTGGTTTCAATGCTGAATTGAAGTAGTAGAAATATTTTTCCGTGAGAAATCAGCATGTCTGTATCACAGCTCTGTTCTTTCTAATCAAACCTCAATTTTTTTTCTAACTGTGTAACACAGGGCTGTTTAATGAATATAAAATAAATCTAAATTTTGTTCATTCACAGAAAGTTTATTTTGATGTAGCCTTCATAAATATAATCATGTAAGAACATTTTTTTTTCATGTCAGATTAACAAACAGGTGCTTGTCACATTCTGCTACTACATATTTCAAGCACATGTCCTGTCAGAACTCACAAATTTCAGTTCTTTGGTGGTTTCTGTGCGAAAATACATCATGTATGTGTATAACTAAAACACTATGTGGCTTCCGATGCACCATGTCTCTGCCCCACAGCTGAGGCAGCTGCATTCTACTGCCACCAGTCCCCTGACTTCTGCTCCACATTTGAGGCTGCTGCACCCTGCTGCCCACTGTCTTCTCCCACACAGTCAGGGATTGTGCACCCTGCTGCTTCCATCCTTGCCTAAAGAATCAGGACTACTGCACCTTCCCACCGTGCTGTCCTCTTTCCCCACCCTCACAGTTAGGGATGCTGCACCTGTTGCCCGTTCCTGTCTCCACAGTCAGGGCTGCAGTCCTGTGCTAAGCCCTAGAGTGCCAGATTCCTTGCCTCCACAGCTGGGGCTGCTGCACCATGTTGCCCTAACACCAGAGGTGGGGCTTTTGCTGCACCCTTCTACCCACTTCCATTGCTCCAAATGGTCAGGCTGCTGCACCACATGTACCCCATCTCAGTCAGGGCTGCTGTACCTGATGCTCAATGTGTCCTGCCCCACAGTTGAGGCTTTTGCACCATGCTGTCTTCTATCCCTGTCACCACTGACAGGGCTGCTGCACCCTACTCCTTTCTACACAGTCGGGGTTGCTGTGGCCTGCTGTACCCTAGAGCCCCATGCCTCTGCAGTTAGGCTGCTGCACCATGCTGCCACTTGCCACAAGATTCAGGGCATTTTCTGCACCCTGTTGCATGCCTCCACAGTTGAGGCAGTTGCACCATGCTGTCTCCCTGCCACCAGAGTCAGATCCTTTGCTACACCCTGCTGAGACAGGAACAGGGGCAACATGTGCAGTGTCCTGACTGTGAGGGTGAGAGAGAGAGAGTAGCAGGTGCAGCAACCCCAGCTGTTCAGGAAGGGTGCAGCACAAGAGTAAGGACATTTGCTTCACCCTGTCCCCTGCCTGTGGAGCAAGGGGCTCTGTGGTGCAGCAGGGCACAATGGTGGCAGGGGACAAAGGACAGCATGGGGCAGAAGCCCTGACTGTGGGGCAGGACACAGGTGGGCATCAGGTACAGGCAACCCTGACAATGGCACAGGGTGCACATTGTGCAGCAGCCCAGACCATTTGGGGAAATGGAAGTGCGAGAGGGTTCAGCAGTCCCAACTGTGAAAGAAGGCAGCATGAGACTCTAGGGTGTAGCACAGCACAGCAGCCCTGACTGTGGAGATAGGAACAGGGGCAACAGGGTGCCGTGGCCCTGACTGTGGGTGTGGGTGTGGGGACAGAGGCAGCAGTGCAGCAGCCCTGAATGTTCAAGCAGGAGATAAGGGTGGCAACAGGATACAGCAGCCCAAACTGTGGGACAAGGTGCAGCAGTCATGCCTGTTTGGGACAATGGATGTGGGGAGCAGGGTGTAGCAAAGATTTGACTTTGGTGGTGGGGGGACGCAGGGTGCAACTGCCTCAACTGTGGAGGCATGCTACAGGGTACAGCAATGCCCTGAATCTTGTGGCAAGTGGCAGCATGGTGCAGCAGCCCTAATTGCAGAGGCATGGGGCTCTGGAGCACAGCAGGCCATAGCAACCCCAACTGTGTAGAAAGGAGCAGGTGCAGCAGCCCCTATCTCTGGTGACAGGGATAGAGAAAAGCATGGTGCAGAAGCCTTGACTGTGGTGCAGAACACAGGGGCATCAAGGTACAGCAGCCCTGACTGTGAGATGGGGTACATGTAGTGCAGCAGCCCTGACCATTTGGGGCAATTGAAGTGAATAGCAGGGTGTAGCAAAAGCCCCACCTCTAGTGGCTAGGGTAGCACAGTACAGCAGTCCCAGCTGTGGAGGCAGGGAACCTGGCACTCTAGGGCTTAGCACAGCACAGCACAGTAGCCCTGGCTGTGGAGACAGGTATAAGGGGCAACAGGTTCAGCTTCCCTAACTGTGAGGGTGGGGGGGAGCAGCAGGATGCAGCAACCCTAATTGTTTGGGCAGGGGAGGCAGGGTACAGCAGCCCTGATTCTTTAGGCAGGGATGGAGGCAGCAGGGTGCACAATCCTTGACTGTGTGGAAGAAGATGGTGGAAAGCAGGATGCAGCAGCTTCAAATGTGGAGCAGAAGGAAGGGCAGGGACAGATAGCAGTAGGCTGCAGCTGCCTCAGCTTTGAGGCAGACACATGGTGCATCAGGATGCCACATAATGTTTCTAGTTACACCTAACAATATATTTTCACACAGAAACCACCAAAGAACTGAAATTTGTGAGTTCTGACAGGTGCCTGTCACACTCTGCACAGTATTTCAAGTACATGTACTGTTTGTCAATCTGACATGAAAAGAAAATGTTCTTACATGAAATCTATTTATGGAGGCTACATCAAAGACAAACTGTTCCTGTGAATGAACAAAATTTAGATTTATTTTTATGTATATTTAATAGCCGTTATATAGTTAGAAAAACAATCTGAGTTTTGATTAGAAAGAACGGAGAGCTGTGATACAGACAAGCTAATTTCTCGGATAAAGATTTCCACTACTTCAATTCAGCCTTGAAATTAAAATGATCAGCTTTTATGAGAAGATAATGTTATATTTTAAACTGATCTATCTAAACACAAGCCAGAGACTGTTTGTAAGAAACTTGGAGAGCTCAGCAAACCATTAACTCTACAAACTACTGCTCTGATTGGGAATCTGAAACAGCAAGCTACTCCAAAATGATGTCATTGCACTCTAAGTTTGACTAAGAGGACAGAAATAACTCCACTGTTTTCAGCTACTGTAGAGCAAGTTAACAAATGCTGATTTAAAGAAACCGCAAAACCAAATGGCATGAAATTCTCAGGAAACACTAATCATGCCATAAGGACTTGAATTTAAGCGTTCAAGCTTTATAAAAAATATGCAAAACCGTTGCACATGATCTTTAAACAGGACTACTGCTGTAAATGATACCTGTCAGCATAGGACTGTAGATATTTTTCTTACATATGTTTTTCCATACTATCCTCTATGCTGTTAAGTGTCCTACATTGCCTTAAGGTGCCTTAAGTTATTTTTAGTATTATTTCATGCTACAAACCATTGAGGCTGCCTTAAGCAGCTCTGAAGACTTGTCTGGGTAACTTTAATTTAAGCCAAAGCAGCTCATGATTTTGGGTACAGTGCTGCACCTTTAAATGCTATGGTAGCCTAGTTAGCTCAGCCCAGGCAGGAAACTGCATCTTTAAAATTCATTTCCATCTCGGCATTTTTTTTTTTTTTTTTTCCAACCTAGGGTTTTATATATTGTCTTTTCCGACAAAGCTTAAAGCAAACTAAGTAGACTAAATACTGCTCAACAAATGGTTCTTTCTACTGTACATTAATTTTATACTTGCTGTTTAATCCAGCCTGCCAAACTGCACTGCTACTTAAAAATTTCTGTTGTGACCTCCAGGGCCAACCCGCCAAAACTGCACTTCTACTGTTTAATAATTTCTGCTACAAGTTCCGGGGCCAGCTCTGCCAAATTGCACTGCTACTGTCAAATGATCTTTTTCTTATTTTTAGTTAAGCAGCCAGCGTACCAAACTAACGGAAAATAGAAAACCTAGGTGTGCTTACAGATCCTTGCACTAGCACCATCTTTTTGGATTGCTTCACTGGTTAGCAGGGAATTTGCAGGAATAGCTGCAGTGTTGTCCAGATGCGCACAGTCCCATCCCATTTTTAAGCCAGTCCCCTGCCTGCTAATACATTCTTACCTCTCCCATTTTCTTTTCCACATCTCCTTGCTCCACTGAGCCCCTGGAGATCACGAGGGCTCCCAACGCTCTCTCCCCAAATCCCAGGAGCACCCAAGAAAGGTATGGTCTCTTGCACTGCAGACGCCTCTGTGGATTGCCCTGTGTCTCTGCATCAGCTACCCCACCACCCTTGGTGAACCTTTCACTATATAGTGAAAGGTTATTTCCACCACGTAACCAATCAGCCCTTTTCCCCATCTGCAGCCTATCACTTTCACCCACTAGTGGCTGCTATTACTAAATCCTGTACTATCTACCTACCACTATCTGCACAACCATGCTACCACTCTACCTTGCTCTACTAGACTCTATACTGTCCCTGGAGTCTCTTTAATTCTGCTGTCTTCTATGGTCCTCTTTTCCTGAGCGGTGCCATATTTTTATCTGCAAGTTTTGCCACTGTTAACAATCAGGCTTGCACTCTGTCTAATTACGCTTCTCACAACAGTTCGTTGCTCAAGTGTAATGCCAATATAATTGGCACACTGGATGACTTTACTTTCTCTAACCTACTTGTGACACTGTATAAGCACTATGATGCTTCTCCATTACAACTCAAAAGTTTTTCCTCTTACTGGCTGCTGACTATGCCCAAACACATGGCTGGCTATCTATGCTGTTGGTACCCCTTCGCCCGCGAAAACTACAGAATCTGGTGCTTTTGTCCTACTTCATCGGGACATCGAGACAAACCCAGGCCCCCACTCCTTCACACAGCTGATAACATGGACTGGTTCAATGCAAAGGGCCTCCGTGATTGCTCAGCTAAATATTAGAGTCTTCACTGCAATTTTGCTGAACTACAGACTTGGATCAATACCCATAATCCTGATGTTCTGTGTCTGTCAGAAACCTGGCTTAAGCCTCCACTCTTGACTCATCATGCCACATTCCCAACTATATGCTTCTAAGAGTTGACAGGACATCAGGTAGGAGGGGAGTGGAGTTGCTCTGTACTTTAAAACTACCTGAATATATCTCTTGTGCCGCATTCAGTAAACTCCACCTGTGAATTCCTACATGTCCTTATCCTCCTTGGTGCTAAGAAACTGCACATTATATATGCTACAACCCTCCAAAGGGTGGTCTATCAGGCTTCAGAGATGACTTGAACAAGCTACATTGGCTGTCGGACAAAATGAAGTGTTGATTCTTGGTGACCTCAACCTTCATTGGCAAGGAAAAAATAAAACTCTATAGTATCCCTAGAGCATAGCTACAGTATGCACCAGATGATAAATGATTCTACCAGGGGGCTCAGAACGCCGCATGGAAGAAAAATTACTCACCTTAGTAATTGCTTTTCTTCTCATGGAGTCTTGCTATATTATATTATGACTATATGCAGTCAGCCACTGCAGATGAACTGCCCGGAGAGGAAAGGGTTAACTCAGAGAGTCTGAGTTCCACAGCGAGGGCGCTATACAAAGTTTATCTGGCCAGTTTCAAATGAAACTGTCAGATCTTTACGGCTAACACTAAGCAACAAGTCTGTGTGAAAGCTCACACTAGCCAAGTGGCTACCTACTAGTAGGAATAACAACAATATAAACAACAATATAAACAGCATAATAATAATAATAACAATGAATAATAGTATTATTAGTTTCTCCCTACAAGCACTATTAGACCCCCTTCCCCAAGACTCAAGTCCAGGAAGGGGCCAACATATTACTAAAACAGAAATACCTAATTCCCAACCCTAAATAAAGGGGTGAAGGGAAGAACTAAATAGCATGACACAGTGCTTGCACTAATTTGCCACCCCTACCCAAGTAGAAGTTCTGAGAGGGCAGGAGGGAGGTGGTCATAATATAGCAAGACTCCATGAGAAGAAAAGCAATTACTAAGGTGAGTAATTTTTCTTCAAACACCATGAAGTCTTGCTATATTATGACTATATGCAGATTACACAGCAGTACCTCCATGGAGGAGGGTCAGAACCTACTTAGGAAATAGGCTCTGAAGCACAGCTGTGCCAAACGAGCATCTCCTGGACTGAATATCCAGGAATAATGCTTGGTAAAAGTGTGAACTGTTTTCCAAGTAGCAGCTTGACAGATTTCCAGAATGGGAATATCTCTAGGAGCCGCTAGAGATGCAGCTGTACCCCTGGTGGAGTGAGCCCTCAGTCCTGAGGGGGTTCTCTACCTAGTTTTGATAACAAATTGGATACAAGAGACAATCCACCTTGCAATTGTCCTCTTAGTGGCAGGTTTCCTTTGCCAACCTCGCCATAGGTAAGGAAGAGTTGGAGGATTCGAACTCAGACCCTTGGTGGCTCCAAATAGTAGCTTAATGCTCTTTGACGTCCAAGCTGTGCAGACTCCTCTCACCTGAGGAAGAATGCTCAGTGAAAAATACTGGAGAGAGATGGATTGGTTCAGGTGGAAATCTGAAACCACTTTAGGCAAAAACTTTCTGTTAGTCCTGAAGACTACCTTATCTCTGTGGAAAGAGATAAAATCTTCTTCCACTGACACTGCCTGTAGTTCACTTGTGCATCTGGCAGAAGTGATAGCCACTAGGAAAACAGTTTTCCAGTCAGAAACTTGAGCTCTGCTGAGGACAGAGGCTCAAGGGGGTTGCATTAACTGAGCAATGCAAACATTCAGGTCCCAAGCGGGAGCTGGTTTCTCGAAAAAGGAGGGTTGTGTGAAGTAACCCTTTAAAAACTTGGAAAGCACAGGGTGAGAAGAAAGGAAGCAGGCTTCCTGCTGACAGAAAAGCAGAGACAGCTGCCAGATGAACCTTTAAGGTAGCTGGCCTAAGGCCTAAGGAATTTAAATGGACCAAATAGTCCAGTAAAATGGGCAGATCAGCAGATCTGGGATAATCTGCTTCTCAGAGCCACCAGATGGAAAACCTTTCCACTTAGAATTGTAAGTGGTCTTAGTGGAAGGCTTCCTTGAAGCCTTTAAATATCCAAACACCTTGAGAAAGGTGTAAGTCAGCAAATTCTAACTCCTCAAGAGCCATGCCTTGAGATGGAGGATTTGAGGTCCCGATACCACACTCTCCCTGTGCACAGGCCAGTAAGTCATGGACTCTGGGCAAGCTCAGGGCAGGGTTGAACTGTCAAGGACAGAAGCAGTGGGTACCAGGGCTGTCTGGCCCAATCTGAGCAATCAGAATCACCTTGCAGGGCTGAGATCTGATTTTACTAGTACCCTGAAAAGAAGGGGAAAGGGGAAAGGCATACAGGAACTTCCTTTCCAATCCAACTGAAAGGCGCCCAGGGGACTGATCCCCACTGGAGGCCTGCAACAAAACAGAGGAAGTTGGTGGTTGTCTGGGGCTGCGAAAAGATCTATCTGAGGGGTGCCCCATCTGGCAAAGACTGACCCCAGCACCTGAGGATTCAGAGCCCATCTGCGTGATGGCCCTGAGAAATCCTGCTGAGGGCATCCACCAGGACATTGTCCTTCCCTGGAAGGTGAACTGCTATCAGAGGTGTTCAGGGGTAAGCCAGACCACAACTTCATTAGCTTAGTTGCACAAGGCTGATGACCGAGTGCCCTTGCTTGTTGATGTACCACATTGTTGTGGGTTGTCTGTCTGACTTGAACTACTTTGTTCTGGACAGAAGCTGAAAATGCCTGAAGAGCTAAAAGGACAGCTCTGAGTTCCAAAAGATTGATGTGGAGCAGAGATTTCTGGGAGACCACACTCCTGAGTGGACAGGTCGCTCAGTGAGCTCCCCACCCTAACAGGGAAGGATCCGTGGTGAGGGTGAGGGAGGGAAACAGGAATGAAAGGAACCCTTGTTTTAGATTGCTTTGATCCTGCCACCAGTGTAAGGCCAGGATCAGGGTTTGGGTCACTGGAACCAATTTGGAAAGGGGTCCCTCCTTTGAGACCAATAGGCCCTCAAATGGAACTGAATGTCCCTCATCTGGAATCTTGCTCCTTGCACTACAGCTGTGGAAGCAGCCATGTGCCCTAGGAGTTGCAGAAAATGCCTTGCTGGTCGAGAGACCCCGAGGGTAAAGGAGGATGCCAGGGCAATGATTCTGTCTACCCTTTCCGAGGGAGAAATGCCCAGGCTAACTTTGTGTTCAATTCTGCACCTATGACAGTTAGTACCTGAACTGGTTCGAGAACTGACTTTGGTAAATTCAGCAGGAATCCCAGGAAGTGAGAAGCTGCTGAGTGACTTGCAAGTGGATTTTACCTGATCTGGGGACTGACCCACTATGAGCCAGTCATCCAGGTAGGGAAACACAGCAACTCCTTGCCTTCTTAAATGAGCCACTACCACAGCCAGACATTTCGTGAATACCCTTGGCGAGAGGTAAGGCCAAGGGCATTGCCCTGAACTGGTAGTGGCCTGAGGGTAGTTCGAACCTGAGGTACTTTCGGTGAGAAGGCCTGATCAGAACATGAAAATAGGCATCCTTGAGGTCCAGGGAAGCTAACCAGTCCCCTGGCCTCAGGGAGGCAAAATCCTTGTCAGAGTTAACATTTTGAACTTTGGTTTCAAAAGATGCTTGTTCAGGTACCTTAAATCTAAAATGGGCCGCCATTCTCCTGTCTTTTTGGGGTAAGAAAATATCTTGAGTACAGCCCCTGCCCTGATGGCAAGGAGGGACCATTTCTACTGCTTTGCAGTCCAAAGAGAAGAAACCTCTGCTTCCAAAGCAAGGGCTTTGAAGGATTTGTAGGAAAATGTCTGGCTCTCATCTTCGGAAACTGTTTGAAGCTGAGAACCAGACCTGGCTTTACCTCCAGAACCCACCTGTCCGAAGTTAGGGACACCCAGTTCTGGCTGAAATAAACCAACCTGCCCCCACTGGTACAGGAGAATGGCCCTGGGCACCCCATCAGGTGCCTGCTTGGCAGTAGCTCTAGGCTGAGGGAGGGGATGGTTTACTTGTGCCCCGCCTACCTCTGCTCCTAAAGAAACCCCTCTGTGCAAATGCAGAGGAGGCCTGAATTGGTAAAAGGCCTGTGGAAAGGCCTGCCCCACTTCTGGAAGCGTGCCTCTGTGGAGTGGCATGCCTCCTTAGCCTGGCACTTTTGTAGGTAGTTCTGTATTCATCCATCTTTTTCATATAGTTTTCCGTTTGTTCCCAAACAGAGAATTACCCACAACAGGAAAATCCATAGCCTTTGACTGAGTATCTTGGGACAGATTAGTGCATCTGAGCCATGCCAACCTACGGAAAGCTACAGAAGTGGCCATGATCCTAGAGGAAACATCATTAACATCAACAGCAGTATGAAATTGGACTTTAGAGGCTTCACTGCCATCAGCAGCCACCTGTTCCACTCACTCAGCCAGCTGGCCATGGGCCTGCTTGGCTAATCTGCAATACTGTGTCCCACCTAGATTTCTGATATCTAGCCACATAAGCCATATAATTTGCCTGCCTGAGTCCCAAAGAAGCTGCCATATACTGTTTTTTCGCCATGGCATCAATCTTCCTGGAATCCTTATCAGGAGGATGTGAGGCCAGAGGAATATTAGCCTTGTCACAGGCTGCAGCTTGTACCACACCTACATGACTACACTGCTCAGTGAGGAAGTCTGTATCAGAGCCTGACAAGGTATATCTTCTGTCCATTTTTTATCTACAGGAGGGACAGAATGAGGATTTTTAAAATCTTTGTTGTTTGCTTCCTAAATGACTTATGCAAAGGAATAGACAACCTCCTAGACTCTGGTATATCCATCATTTCTACATAATCAGGCTCCTCTGCTCATCCACAGCTTCCTCTAAAGGAAGCTGGAGGTTCTGCAACCTTTTGTAAAACATAAAATGAGAAGGACTCAGACAGAATAGGAGGAGATTCTAAAGGTCTGTCTGGAGAAATGTCCGTTCAATGGGCACGTCCAGACCCTCCTAGCCACACATGTAATGATCAAATTCGTCCTCCTCTCCTGTGGTTCATAAAATTCCTCAACATCATACTCCTGAACCACTGGCACTGAACGAACCAACCTTTTACCAACTGTAGGTGGTTTGGCAGGATCCTGAGACAGTGACTGGACAATCTGCATGGCTTTAGCTATTTCTGCAGCAGTTGGAGAGACAATTTTGGACTCAGACCTACTGATTTCTTTGTCTTTTTCACTGAGACTGGTTCCCTGAACCAGCCTTCCTTTGCCTGAGGAAGTCTCGCCTGGTCAGAGGGCACCTCTGGTCCAGTGGGTACTGGACCGGCTGGCCATCCGGGTCAGCGGACTTCTTGGCTCCTCATTCCCTGAGCCGCCCAATCTCTTTTCCAGGGTGGCTGCAGGGAAATTTTACACACCTGGCAGTCTGACAGGAGGTGGTCAGCCTCAGACAATAAACACAGGTGTGTGGGTCAGCCTTGGCAAAGGCTTCCCACAGACATCACAGTGTTGAAACCCAGTGGGCCCGGTTTTCTTTTGGGTTTCAGACATAATGCCAGCCTAACCAAAACTTGCCCTTTTGATGGCAGTGCTAGGCAAGACACCCTTATCAGTTCCTAACCGTGTCACGGGTATTTGAAAAAACTATTTTAAAAGCAAGGTTTTTAGAACCGATAAGAACCGGAACCGCACTCTAAAAGCCCAACCACACTTTAAAACGTTAAATTAAGCAAACCGATCGGTTCAAAACCGAACCGATAATTGAATTTCCACACAGACTTTAAATTTTCTACTTACGGTTTACCAGATAGAGCTTTTAACCAAATGCGGTAAAATAAATATTTTTGCCGGTTCAAATGAACCGAAAATACCGCTTGAACCGATGTGAAGGAGCTGATCTCCAGAGCGACTGTTCAGTGAAGCGGAGTAAGAATCTGACAGTTTCATTTGAAACTGGCCAGATAGACTTTGGTATAGCGCCCTCGCTGTGGAACTCCAGACTCTCTGAGTTAACTCTTTCTCTCCGGGCAGTTCAGCTGCAGTGGCTGACTGCATATAGTCATAATATAGCAAGACTTCATGGTGTTTGAACGCTGGTTGATTGGACTCTCACAAATTGTTCTAGAAATATTACTGCCTCAGACATTCTACCTCATTCAGTTAGTGACCAGTCCCCTGTTTTCTGCATCTGGGGTCCTTGGTTATCATGGCCCCATTGCCACACTATATCACCTTCCATGATTTCGCCAATCTTGATCATGCAAGCTTCATAGCAGACTTGTCTGCCATAAACTGGGACCCTGTCTTCCATGCCCATGATGTTGAGACTGCCCTTGATTGCTTTATCTCAACTTTCCTGGCCCTCCAGGACATGCACCCTAAACATACTAGGAGAGTTCAGGTTAGACAGATCAAGTGGTTACGCAGGATCTTCTTTCTTCCTTATGATCACGTGATAAGAGCTGGAGCCATTTTAAAGCTCAGGTCATCAAGCTGACTATGATACTTACAGAGCACAGCAAAATTTGTGAAAAAACTAATCCGGTAAGCAAAGGCTCATATTGTAAAGGCTACTGAACAAAGCTGCTGGTGACCTCAAGAAATTCTGGGCTCATGTTAAAATCTCACCATAATAATGACATGGTCCTTGACGGAGTCCATTGCAATGACCTCAAACTATTGCAAACTGTTTTAATAAACTCTTTGCTGACCTATCAAAATACACACTTCCTTTTCATTAAATCAAAGCTCGCCACCTTTCTCTGGAACAAACATGTCACAACACCCACCTTTCTATTTTAAGGGTATATCCAAGGCTCCAGTACTAAAACATCTCAGATCGATCTCAGACAACACCAGTGTTGGCTCCGATTGTCTTGAACCTAAACTGCTGAAGCTAGCCGCTCCTCTCATTGTTGCTCCCCTAGCCAAAATCTTTACCATGTCTCTCTGTTATGGACATGTCCCATACATTTGAAAATTGCCAAAGTCACCCCTATCTTCAAGAAGGGGACTAAAAGGACATTGCCAATTATAGACCTATAGCCATTCTATCAATGCTCAATAAGATCCTAGAAAAAACAGTGGTCACCCAGGTCACAGAGTATCTCTCTAAACACAATCCGTTATCGCCACTCAGCATGGCTTCCAAAAGGTCATGGCACTTCCACTGCACTGCTGAAACTCACAAATTACATCCTGACTGCAATGTATCAAGGACTTATGACTGGGGCAGTGTTCTTAGACCTCTCCAAGGCATTTGATCTGAAGGCTCACCCTCTCCTGCTTGCCTGCCTTTTGTCTCTCGGTTTCTCTTCACAATCCTCAAATGGTTCCATAGCTACCAACTAACAGAAGCCAACAGGTGAAATTTAACTCAGCCATATCTGACCCAACTCCCATAAATGTTGGTGGTCCACAGGGGTCCATTTTGGGCCTCTTCTCTTCTCAGTCTTCATAAACAGCATATTCCACAACTCACCATCATGCCAAATAATTCTATATGCTGATGATCTTGCGCTATATACCTCATCAGTGGATATATAAGCTATAAACAGTTGTTTTACATCTGTGTTTATCTCCATCCAAGACGGGATCCATAAACACAGGCTTGTCCTAAATGTCAACAAACACAGGGTATGCTCTTTGGGTCCTTAGCCAAACTCAACTTAAACCACAGCCTCTATGATATTTCCGCAGCTGATGGCTCATCCCTCACGATAGTAACCTGTTTTAGGTATCTAGGTGTCCTGAATGACAAAGCTCTCAGCTTTGATGAGCACATTACAGTCACGGGCAAGGCAGTAAACATGAAAATCTCGTGTCGCCTACAGGACCAGTGGAATGATTACCCCTCAGCCAGGCTGGCCATAGCTAGGGTATCCTCCTTCCATCTCTGGTGTACGTGCAGTTACTATGTAAATGCCTCGAAAAAGCATCCCAGGTAAATGAGACATCATATATACACAACATTTTATGCTATCCTTGGCCTCCCTTGACTAAAGCATCACTGCTATATGCTGACCTAAACTGGCCCTCCTCATCAGCCCATAGACATACTGCCTTTGGGTCTCTGCTTGACAACATTATTAGATCAAACCTATCCTCCTCCCTGGCCTCCATGTTGGTGCCACAGTCCTCCTCCTCCTATGGCCTTCATTCTAATGAGTTTTCATTTCTTTGCACCCAGAGGTGTAGAACACAGAAAGGAACCCTTGCTTTCTCTAGCATGGCACCAAAATACTGGAACTCCTGCCAGTTGAAGTTCGCTCTGCACCCACTCATGCTGCCTTCAAAGATTGCATTTTAACTGTCTCATCAATCATAGACACATAGAAGTTGACGCAGATAAGGATCACAAGACCCATCCAGTCTGCCCATTTCTTTCTACTCATTTAATGTGCCATAGGCCTTTGCTCTGTCAATGGCCTATCTATTCATACTCATCTGTATTGCCCCTTATGCCTATCCCATGTCTGTTTGAAGCCCTGCACTGTATTCATACCACCACTTCCTGAGGTAGGCCGTTCCATGCATCCACCACCCTTTCTGTGAAAAGAACTTCCTCACATTACTCCTTAATCGGCCTCCTCTAATCTCATACTGTGTCCTCTTGTCCTGCCTATCTTTCTTATATTGAATCATGTTAGATTCTTTCACCTTATTAATGCCCTTAAGGTGTTTGAATGTTTCAATCATATCACCTCTCTCCCTCCTTTGCTCTAGGGTATACATATTGAGTTCCGTTAATCTCTCCTCATAGGTTTTCTGATGCAGTCCCTGCACCATTTTGGTTGCCCTTCTCTAGACTGTCTCAATTTGGTTAATGTCCTTGTGAAGGTGTGGCCTCCAGTACTGCACGCTGTACTCCAGATGGGGCCTAACCAGTGTCTTGTAAAGCGGATTATTACCTCCTCTTCCGACTTGTGATACCCCTACTAATACACCCCAACATCCTCTAACCTTACCTACTGCTTTAGAGGTCTGCTTGGATGATTTCAGGTCATCGGTGATTATGATGCCCAAGTCTCTTTCTTCCCTTGTGACTGCCAGCAACTCCTCCCAGCCTATAGGAGGCTTCAGGGTTTCTCTTCCCTATGTGCATGATCTTGCACTTCTTTGCATTAAACCCCAGTTGCCACTCTTCTGATCTTTTGCTAGTTTATCCAGATTCTTCTTATTCTGCCCACACCATCTGGATCATCTACTCTGTTGCAGATCTTGATGTCATCTGCAAACAGACAAATCTTACCATCCAGTCCATCTGCAATGTCCCTGATACATAGATACACAGACAGTGTCGGCAGATAAGGGCCTATGGCCCACCCAGTCTGCCCATTTGAGCTTGTAAATTCAGTTTATGTTTTCCTAGAAGTCTGTTGTCCCTTATCCCTGACCTCCAGAATTCCTTTATGTCTATCCCATGCATTCTTAAATCCCTTGATTGTTTCAGCGCCCACCACTTCCTTTGGCAGGGTGTTCCACTTGTCCACCACCCATTCTGTGAAGAAAGTCTTCCTTACGCTTTCCTCTGAATCATCCTTCCTCCAACTTCATCCCATGCCCTCTAGTCCTGGAACATCTTTTTGCTTAAAATAGTGTATTCCTGCACCCTGTTCCTCCCTGTAAGATACTTGTATGTCTCTATCATATCCCTCTCTCTCCTCTCCTCCAGGAGTACATATTCAGTTCCTTCAACCTGTCCTCATAGATGAAGATACTGAAGAGGACTGGCCCCAGGACTGATCCCTAGAGGTACCCACTTGTGACTTGCATCTCTTCTGACTGTATACCGCTTACCACCACTCTGTTTTCTGCCCATCAACCAATTTGCCACCCAGTTGACCAACGCCGGACCCACCCCGAGCCTACCCAGCTTAATAATCAATCTTCTATGTGGAACAATATCGAAAGCTTTGCTGAAGTCAAGGTAGGCAACATCAACTGCTCCCCTTTGTTCACCACTTTGGTTACCCAGTCAAAGCATTCTATGAGATTAGTGTGATAGAACCTTCTTTGTAAACCCATGCTGTCTTGGATCCTGTGCTCCTATGGATTCCAGGTGTTGCACCTATCCTTTCCTTAAGGAGTGTCTCCATAATCTTGCCCCCTACTGAGGTAAGACTGACTGGTCTGTAGTTCACTGCTACCACTCTTGTGCTTTAACCCCCTTAGGTCATCCACTACCCTCTAGCCATTTTCTCTCTTAATCTAGCTATTATCCACCATGGCACTTATTGTTAGACTGAAATGTGGAAACTCCACTACCGCCATATGAATTCATGACATGCCTACATGTATCTGAACTGATGTGCTCATTACTTGACTGTACTTGCTCATGATGCTTGTGTACATGCTTTTTCTCGCTACCTGTAATACGTGTTTTTCTTATGCTACTTGCCACATTTGTATTCCCTGATCTGTATGACAAAATACCTTATTGTCTGTAACCTCCCGGTTGCACCTGAAAATAGTCGCTTTGTGGCTACGGCACCTACCCAGTTAACAAAAACTAAAATAAAATAAATAAATATTGCCAGAGAAGATAAGGGTAATAATGCAGAGGTACTACAGGTTATAAGGGCTGGGGAATGGGGCAGCCAAATATTGAGCTATGGTGGTGTTTATTCACAAATTTGGCAAGCAGACTCAGGTGGCCAGAGGATAGAAGTGGGGTCAGATTTGGTTAGGTGGTCTGAAGAGTAACCAGAAAGTTTGAGTAACAGAAGTCATTAGAATTCTGTCAGGCATACTCCTTGGGTGGACAGAGAGAGTAGATACAGTATGTAGACAAAGATAAGATATAAGGATACTAGGACTGAGCACCAAAGAATAGTAGATTGGAGGGGACTATAATGACAGAAACAGTAAGGTGAGTTACAAACCAGGGTAAGTATAGAATAGGGTCTACTAGTTAATGTAGTTTCACCTATAGTCATCATACACCTCTGCTTGTGACAACATAATCTCATCCTTGGCAGAGAACTGTAGTGTCACAAGCCAATGAAGACTTCAGTTAGGGAATTAGCAGCAGGAAAATAAGGGTGAAAGATTCTGTATCATGCCTGTGTCCTTAGTAATACAGAAAGAGAGCAAGACAGCTACAGAAATACATACAATATTAGCTGTATGGTGTCTAAATATTATGTTTTGTAGATTTTCCCAAGTGGTGTCAGCTGCTCTTTAAAGGTTTGAATGAATATTCAGTTTACAGGAGATACAGTAATATGCAAAAGCAGAATAACTGCAGACTTAATAAGACAGCCTTTGATTTTCTGTTTTCAAAATGGTCAATTCTGTTTAACCAAATAATAAAATCTGTCCTCCAAGGCAAATCAGCATATTTTGCACAAATATGTGTCGAAATTGGTGGGATTGTATAAATAGCTGGTACTAAAGTGTGTGTAGGGGGTACGATAATGGGCCAAACAGGGCATCTACAGGAAAAGTGATTCTACTGTAAGTGGAGGTTAAAAAATAGCTAATTCAGATTTTTCCAGGTGTGCTGTTTCTGCAAAACCATTGGCCCAAAACAATGTCTTTATGAGCTCGTTTCTACTCTCGTCTGTTACAGCAGTAGCCAGTGACTGATGCAGAATTTCCAGATACTGTATATCTCAGAAATCCCATTCATTTCAACCAGATTTCCTGTGATATTTAAGCAATAAGGCACAACAAGGTGTGTGTTATCTTGTAATAACGTCACTCCTGGAGTGGGTTGAAGCACGAGGCGAAGCAGAGTGCTTCCATCACCCAGGAGAGACATTATATATAGGATAAAGTATGGGTCTGGGTGTGTAACGAGAATTTAACACACCTGAGAGGTTTGATGCTACATAAACCCCGAGAGCGCTCGAGGGGCGAGGGAAGCATCTAACCTCGAGGTGTGTAACCTTGAGTTTACAAACCTAGACCCATATTTATTTTATATAATTGTTGGGTTTCCTTTTTCACCTCAGCAATTGTATAACATAAAATATAGCTGTGCAGCTGGGTTCGCTGAAGGTGAAGGCGTGGCTGCAGTCGGCAGTTTGATTTTGTAATTCATTTTTTTTTTTTTTTGTGTGCACAGCACTGACAGGCAGATTTTTTTTTTTTTTATGTACTTACCGCCTAGTCGGGTGGCGGTTTGCTGTCCTTAGCAGTTCCCGAGCAGGCACGGTGCTGCTGGCGAAGGAAGTGCAATGGGCGTGCGCACAGTGAGGGAAATCGTGCTTTGATGTTTGCCGTAATGAACTCTCCTTCTACGGCAATTACAATTGTGGTTTCCTATGGGGAAAAAGGAACTGGTAATTATTACACAATAACACACACCTTGGAGTGCCTTATTGCAATTATACAATGGCTCGATGTTATACAAACTAAAAATATAAAATGTTTTTAGTAGATTTTATTTTGTTTCTAACGAGAAAAAGTGATTCATCAAATGGTCCAAAAGGTCCAAGTAGTCCAATAAATCCATACAGTGATGTTATTGTGCAATAAATCATTGTCTCAGGCACCCATTGACCAATTAGAATACAGGAAATGTCCTTGCCATTGTATAATTTCTGATATATCCAGGTATGCAGAGCTTCTTGTCATTGGCTACCACTGTAGATGTTCCTGTGCTCTTTGAGCTGTGTTCTAGAGTACTCAAAGAAAGGGATATTTTCCTGAATCCCCGTCAAACACCCTTTGCACAGGAAGAGAAAAACTATCACGCTAAAGTGACAAAGGTGCTTCTTCATTCTTACCTCTGGTTCTGCACTTCTGGCAGGGGCTCTTCTGTTCTTCCCAAGGGAAGAGAGAGGCGAACTCATGGTGGGACATGTACCTGCTGATGGGGAGAACAAAAAAACGTATGACCATTTGTGCATCTGGCATGAAAAGGTGAGAGCTAATACACGATGAAATGAAAATGGATGTCTACTCATACACCTGTATGATCACTCGATCCTCCTTTCCAAAGGGTGACCCCCCATTCCCCTGGAAATTACCATCCTATAGTATCTCTCTATGCCCCACTCTAACTAAACTCTGGGAACATCTTGTTTCTCCCAACTCTCCATTTTTCTTGACTCTACCTCCTTCTTCATTCCTTCCTGGTCTGCTTCAGGAAGTCCACTCTACCTCCACCTCCTCCTCCGGCTCACTGATACTATCCTCTCTGGCATTGATCAGGTCTAGTCACTCCATCATCCTTGTCAGCTTGGCTAATGCTTTCAACACTGTTGTCCATTCCATTCTCCTGAACAAGTTTAAGGTAGCTGGACTCTGTCTCCTCTGCTGAGAGGTTCGGCTTCTGCCTTGAGGGCAGGTCTTATGCTGTCTGTATTGGAGGACCACTCTTCCCAACTCCCAGTTTGCTCAGACGTCCCCCAAGGGCCTGTCCTTTGCTCAGAAATGTTTTCTAGATTTTTCTACATGACCTCACCATTGCCTGCTCCTCTGTATCCAGTCACAAGTATGCAGATCTGCTCTTGATCTTATGGTCCAGCTCTAATTGGACTTTTATTACTCACTGTAGTAATGTTGTTTCTTCTTTAAAAAAAAAAAAAAATCACTCACTATATTTACAGTTTATGTGGTCATCTTGGCCAAGAATGATGCCCAGCCCTGGAGACAGAACCTATGCCAACTGTAGAGTTTGGAATGTAGATTCAAACTTTGCATCCGTGCTCCACTCTGACCATTGCTCAAATCTGTTTCTAAGCTACAGTGGAGCAGCGGACAGTGAAACTAGCAAAAAGGCTACCAAATAGTTTTTGGAAACATATTATAGAATTTCTAAAACACCAAACAAATTGAAGTAGACTCATGAAATTTTACAATATAAAACAATGACAATCTTACAACTGTAATATGGAAACATAGAATTTGACAGCAGATAAGGACCACTTGGCCCACCTAGTCTGCCCATGTTCCCTACCTACTGTCACACCATAGACCCTACTAGATCTCTGGCTTTACCCCCCGCTTCTAAGGTTTCCTTATACTAATCTCATGCCTTCTTAAATCCCATTACAGTTTTACTCCCACCATCTCCTCAGGGAGGATGTTCCAAGCATCTACCACCCTTTCTGTGAAGAAGTGTTTTCTTACATTTCCCAGAGTCTACTCTCTTCCAGCTTCATCACATGACCACTTGTTCTTGTGCATCCTTCTCTCTCAAAATGGCTTCCCTCTTGAACATTATTTATACCCTGAAACATTTGAAAGTCTCTATCATATCTCTCTCTCTCACTTTTTTCCTCCAGTCTGTACATACTGAGCTCCTTCAGTCTCTCCTCATAGGGCTTTTGATGCAGATCCCACACCATTTTAGTTGCCCTCCTCTGGATTGCTTCAACTCTGTCTATGTCCTTTCAGAGATTAGGACTCCAGAACTGGACATAGTACTCTAGGTGGGGTCTCACCAGAGACTGATAAGAGGTATGAATACAGTAGAATGGGGGAGCTGCAACTTATAATAGGTGCTCACATCCAGGGAGTGTACTTAATACTACAACACAAGTTTCAGCAAGTGAAGTGGAGGGCACTCAAATACAGAAGCAATAAATAGTTTGAATAAAACTTTTTTATTATTGCCAAACACCAGTTAAAAAACAAAAGCACCTATGGAAGTCCAGAGCACACCAATACACATAGGGATTACTGCAACACCAACTACAGCAGCAAACAGCCTGAAGAGACAAACGCTTCTACTGCTCGTAATAACTAGAGGAAAAGAGGAAGCTTGAAAAAGCTGTTACCTTTAGACTGCCAAATAGCAGCTTTTTGTAAACAGCAGGAGCGTCTGACGATTCCCAAAAAAAAAAAAAAAGTGACCGGTGGCTTCCTGGTAGCAACGTGCTTACATTTCAAACATGTGGTTCATCATCACCACCTCCCTCTTTCTGCTGGTGATATCGCTTCCTATGTACCCTAGCATCCTACTGGCTCTCCCCACTGCCTTGTCACACTGTTTGGCCACCTTTAGGTAGGAACTGCAGTAGTAATGCTCAAGCAACCTCAATGAGAAATGATTCAATTCTTGTGTGGAATTATTTCAGGTTCTGGAAGGGAGGGAGGCAGGGTTAGGAGTGTAAATACAGTGAGTGATCCTTAAGAAGAAACAAAATTACTACGGTGAGTATTTTTCTTCTAACCCCAGGAATCACTCATTTAATGTTTCACAGACTCAGTAGCAGTACCTAGGAGGCTGGGTCCAGAACTTATTTAGGAAAAAGTTCTGCAAGACCGCAATTCCAAAGCTGGCATCCCTTCTGGGTTGAATGTCCAAACAGTAGTGCTTTGTGAAGGTGTACTATTTTCTAGGTAGCTGCTTTGCAAATGTCTAACAATGGGACGCCTTGAGAATGCCACAGAGGCAGAGGTACCCTTGTGGAGTGTGCCCTTGAGCCTCTTGGTGGCATTTTTCCAGCTTTTCATAGCAGAACTGAATGCAAGAAACTATCCAGCGAGAGACAGATTTCTTTGTACCTGGTTTGCCTTTGCCAGACTCACTATAGGTAACAAAAGCTGGGTACTGTGGGACCTGACATCATCTGTCTGGTCCATGTAGACAGTCAGGACACACTTTAGGTCCAGGCTATGAAACACTTTCCTTCACCTTGACTGGAATGCTCTAGATAGAGTACAGGGAGAGTCACTGACTGATTCAGGTGAAATTCAGATGCTACCTTAGGAAAGAATTTTCTGTTGGTTCAAGAACTACTTTATTCTCTGTGGGATTATGTAAATTGACTCCGTGCAGAGAGTTTGCACTACCCTTCTAGCAGAGCAGTTATTACAACCAGGACATGGTTTTCCATGGACATTCTTCAGGTCAGCAGTCTCCACAAGCTCAAGGAAGCCTCCATAAGATGGGCAAGGCATATGTTGAGGTCCCAGAGTGGGACAGGGTCCCTCACTAGTGGGTACAAGTGGCTTAGGGTTTTAAAAACCTTTTGAAAATGGGTTGTGAGGCCAAAGGTTTCCTTACTGGCTGATATGTATGCTGATACTGCTACTAAGTGCACCTTTACAGCTGAAGGCCAGAAGCCTAAGGTCTGTAGGTGTACTAATGATTGCAGATTATAGGTAACCCTGCGCTATTGTTTTCCCCTGACGGCACACCAGTAAGAACATTTTTTTCATTCAGAGGAATAAGCTTTCCTGGTGGTGGGTTTCTCAAAACTTTAAGCATCTTCAACACTTCTTCTGAGAGATCCAGTCTACAAAATTCTAACCCTCAAGATCCATGCTTTCAGGCTTACGTTCCTGGGGTTTGGAAATCTTATTCTGCTCTGAGATAAAGTAAACAGATTGGGACCGAGTGGCAGACTGACTGGATTCTTGTCAGACAGGACCAGGAGCATCGAGTTATCAGTCCCGTCTGGCCCACTCTGAGGCGATCATGATCATTGTTGCAGGTTCCTTCTGAGCTTTAGAGTATTTTCTGAATGAGTGGAAATGGTAGGAAAGCATACAGGAACTTCCCTGTCCAGTCCAGTACCAGGGCATCCTCTAGGACTGTTCCTCTGGCTGGTGGTATGTGGAGCTGATAGTGCTCTAAGATGCAAAACAGGTCTATATTTCAGTGCCCCACTTTTGAGCACTGTGGCCAGAACCTGCTGGTTTGAGGCTCATTTATGATTTCCTGGCTGATTCTGCTTAGGGAATCTACCAGGGCGTTGTCTTTGCCTGGGAGATGCAATGCAGATAGGTTTGCTTCTCAGGAATAAGCCAGGTCCCAGCTCCTCATTGCCTCTGTACACAATTTTGAGGTCTTGTTCCTCCATGCTTGTTTATACACAATAGTACATTGTTGTGGTGTTGTCTGGCCTAATTTGGAAACTCTGACCCTGTAGCTGGGAGGAGAAAGATTGTATCACTAGCAGCAGTGCTCTTCTGAGCTCCAGGAGGTTGATGTGTTCTAGTGACTCCTGTGGGCTCTATGTACTACTCACTGTGAGGTCCTGCAGGTGGGCGCCCACCCCAGGAGTGAGGTATCAATAGTAAGACTACTTATTGGTGACTGCAGAAGAAAGGAATGCCCTCTCTGAGGTTGCCTTCTTCCTTGCACCACTCTGAATATTCCACTAATGCTTTTGTCACCGACACTAGCGTTGAAAGTGTATCACATCTTTGGAACCAGTTGTCCATTAAGTGGTACTGGGTATCTGATCTGGAACCTGGCCCATGGCCTGTGGAACCACAGTTGTGGATGCGGCCATAGACCTAGTAACTGTAGGAATTCTCTTGCAGGTCTTGACTGACCAGCTGTGAAGGACTGTGTTGTTGCTATCAAAGCTGTAATGCTGGCTTGTGGAAGGAAGGTTCTTTCCTGCAGAGTGTTTAGCTCTGTTCCTATGAAGTCCAATAATTGAACAGGCTCTAGCTGGGACTTCTGTAGGTTTATCAAGAATCCCAGGTTCTCCATGGTGCTTTTGTCACCTGAACTGAGCACTTGCCTCCTTTTCTGTCCCCCCGAGACCTGCTAATTGTCCTGGTAGGGAGAAAACCACCACATATTGTTTCTCAGATGTGATAGAGACCTTCAAGTTCCTGAGGGAATAAACAAGTTGAACTGCATGGAATTATTTACCATGAGAAATGGTGAGGTCACAAGTGAAAACTGACAGAAGGGAGGTTCAAGAAGGATAACAGAAAGTATTATTTTACAGAAAGAGTGGTGGAACCACGGAACTGTCTATCAGTCAAGATGGTGGACACCAAAACCAGTAAGTTTCAAGCATGGTTGGGACAGAGTGAAGGGCATAGTGGTTACTCAGGGCGACAGTAAGAGGGAGCAGAATGGGGGGTAGATAGGGAGGGCTAGAACCCTGTATGGACAATACGTCCTGGGGTTAGATAGGGAACCATGAGTAGACCAGATGGACCACTGCCCAGTTCCAAAGTCCCACCTTGAACAACCTCAGAGGAGGTGCTGTATGGGGTAACAAGCCCAACAACATGAAAGAATCA
The DNA here is from genome assembly GCA_016271365.2 of Neoceratodus forsteri. Classification (NCBI taxonomy): domain Eukaryota; kingdom Metazoa; phylum Chordata; order Ceratodontiformes; family Ceratodontidae; genus Neoceratodus; species Neoceratodus forsteri. Next base: position 1,026,262,297 of record CM057451.1, on the reverse strand, counting down.
GACAAACAGCACACCTATGGCACAAAGAGACACCAAAAGCTGCAAATTGTAAATAAACATCAAATGGAAATATATTTGTACATACACAAGTGCTCACTACTAGTAGCCGGCGACTGCCTTCTCCCTGAGGAGGCAGTTGCTGAAGCGCTGAGAAGTGACCACTTTGTATATGTACACACCTAATAAAATTCCATTCAGATGTTTATTTGTGATTTGCAGCTTTGGTTGCTTTGTGCCATAGGTGTCTGTTTGTCTGGATTCTTTTAGATAGACCATTGGCCATTTTCTGCTGTCACTGTCAATGTTTCTAACTAAGGCCTTGTGGGTGTGAAGTTCATCTCTACTGACCTGGTCTTCAACCCCACTCCAACCTCTCCAAATGCATCCTAAAACTGCATTTACTTTCTTGACTGCAACAGGTCAATGTCTGCCAGCTTTGCCATAACAGAAGTGAATACAGGCAACTATAAGGGAGAAATGGTTCTCCTGGATGCCGGTTTATCTTGTCCTACCTCACCATTAGTGACAAATCACTGAGAATTGTGGACCCGACATCCTTCATGTGGTCCAAGCAGTACTCAGAGCTCTTTTAACATCCAGACTGTGCAAATTCCGCTCCCTGGAGTGGAGTGCTCTATAAAAACACAGGAGAGAGACCGATTCAGATGAAATTCAGACACCACCTTGGGGAGGAATTTTCTATTAGTTCTCAGTTCTATCTTGTCCATGTGGGATAAGATGTAGTAGGGATCTGTGCAAAAGGCTTGTAGTTCGTTCACGCTCCAAGCCAAGGTAAGTGTCTACAGGAATTGCTTTCCAGATGAAATATTTTAGAGCAGCAGATGCCACAGGTTTGAATGGAGCCTCAGTCAGCTGTGCCATACAGATTCAGGTCCCCATGAGGATTGGATCTCTAAAATGAGGTTCAAGTGAATTAGACCTTTAATGAACGTTTTAAAAATAGCCTATGAGGCTAGCAATCTGTCCTTTACCAGCTAAAACATATGCTAATACTGCTGCCAAATGTACCTTCAGGACTGAGGCTGGAGGCCCAGGGATTGTAGGAGGATCAAATAGTCTAAAACAGTGGACAAGCTCGCCTGGTGAGGTTGAGCTGCCTGGACAAGCACCACAGGAAAAATCTTTCCACTTGGAAACATAGGTTTTCCTAGTTGCTGGCTTCCTGGAAACGTTGAGCACATGTAAGACCTCTTTTGATCAGTCTAGTCCAGAAAACTCTAGCTCTTCAAGTGCCATGATTTGAGGTGCAGGATTCTTGGTTCTGGGAATGTTATCCTACCTTGAAACAGATTCAGCTGACTGTGACTCTGGGGAAGGAGGACTGGTGGTTTGGAGGAGAGGGCAAGCAGGGAGTACCAAGTCTGCATGGCCCAATCCAGTGAGATCAGAATCATCATTGCCGGCTCCCTCCTGAGTTTCAGCAGCACTCTCTCAGCAGCGGAAAGAGGCATGCATAAAGAAATTTCCCTGTCCACGAGAGAGTAGTATGTCCTCTGGGACCGCTCCCACTGAGGGAAGCCTGCAACAGAAGTTGGGGAGCTGGTAGTTTTCCAGGATGCTAACATGTCCACATCTGTTACGCCCACTTCCTGACCATTGTGGAGAGCACCTGCTTGTTCAGAGCTCACTCATGATTTTCTTGCCTTACTCTCTTTACAGAGTCTGCCAGGACATTGTCCTTGCCTGGCAGATGGACTACAGAATAATTGTACTTGCAGCGAATAAGCCAGACTCCAAATTTGCATTATTTCTGTGCACAATTTGAAAGATCTTGTTCCTCCCTGTTAGCTGATTTAGGTATATAGTGGTGGTATTGTCTGTCCTTACCTGGACTGAGTAACACCTGATGACGAGAAGAGAAGGCTTTCACTGCCAGATACATAGCCCTGAGTTCCAGGAGATTTATATGTTCCTGAAACACTAGTGGGGTCCATACCCTGCTTACAGGGAGATCCTCTAGATGGCCTCTCCACCCCAGGAAGGAGGCATGCATGGTGAGTACTACCATTGGCTACTGCTGGAGGAAGGAACACCTTCCAAGGTTTTCTCCTTCTTCCACCACTCCAGTACCCCTAATATGCACTTTGATATGGGCACTAGTTTTGACAGAGGGTCCCACCTTTGGGACCAGTGGGACCTAGGTGTTACTGGATATCTCTCATCTGGAATCTGGCACCTGGCACCACTGCCGTGGAAGTAGGCCATGTACCCTACCAACTGCAGGAAGTCCCTGGTGGGTCTTGGCTGCCCTATTTTGAAAGACTTTGCCAGTTCTATCAGATTGCCCACTGTTTCCAAGGGAGGAATGCCTGTCCCCGAACAGTATCCAATTCTGCTTCTATAAAGTCCAACACCTGTACTGGGTCTAGTTCAGACTTTAAACCCAACTTCTCCATTGAGATTTTTGGAGATTCACCATGAAACCAACTCCTCCAGAGTATATTGGGTGAGAGAGAGAGAGAGAGAAAGGTCTTGGTCTCCTGGTAGGACTGTCATGAAACCAACCCCATCGTCTAGGTGAGGGAAGACCACAACCCTTGACTCCTCAAATGTCCTGCTACTACCACTAGGTGCTTTGGAAACTCTGGGAGCTGAGGAAGGCCAAGAGAAGAGCTATGAACTGGTAGTGGCCATCCCCATCCTGAACTTGATGTATTTCCTGTGAGGCAGTCTTACTAGAATGTGGAAGTAGGTATCCTTAGATCCAGTGACCCCAGCCAGTGACATTACTGCAAGAATGGAATTACTATTTTAATGTGTTACTATCTTGAACTTTTCTTTCTTTAAATTGTTTGTTCAGATATCTGAGATCTAAAATGGGTCACCAATTCCCAGTTTTCTTGAAGGTAAGAAATATCTGGAGTATGGTCCCTTCCGATTTGGTGGGAGGGCACCGTTTCCACTGCATTTCCTAGTAGCATCTTTTCACCTTCAATACCAGCAGACATTTCTCTGCTGGGGTATGCAGAGGAAAGGCACTGCAAGTCTGAAGCTTTGGAAACATTCTGAACTGCAGAGAGAGACCCTGATCCACTATTTCCAGAACTCACCTGTCTGTGGTAATCTTTTCCCTGTCCTGTAAATCATGGGTTAACCTTTCCTCCCACTGGAAATGGTTGGGAGACCTGAGCACATGTGTCAGGAGGGTTTGTTTCATCTGTGCCATGAAAGGTGGGATGGCACCTCCAGCTTTGGAGCCCTTCTGCCCCTACCTCTGAAGAAGCCCCTCTGGGAGGCATAGTCATAGGTCACCAAAGCACAGGGTAACCTGCCCCACCTCCTTCCATAATACCTCTGGGGAGGGAGCTTTCCTTCTCAGTAATACTTTTGTAAGTGGTTTTGTATATATCCACTTTTTTCCATATGCATTTTCTGCCTCAGCGATGGTAGGTGCTTCAGTCCCTCTTGAAGGAGGAACTCTCTCTCATATCTCGCTGTGCCAGAATTAGCCACCCCAGGTATTTCCCCATGGACTGCCCCCCAGTGGGCCAGGAAGGTGGCGCCCCTCCCAGAGACCCAATCCAGAACCCTGGGTCGGCCATGAAATGCAAGTAAACTGTCATGGAGCCCTGTTAGGCTCTTTTCCTCCTGTTTTTCTCCTCCCCACTGATGTAATCACATTGGAGCATGCCTCCCCACCCATATTGCCCTATGGTCGCCACCAGAGGGCAATCAGTGAGTGGAACAACGTGTGCCCTCCCCCTGAGAGAGAGGAGAGCAGTCTTCTGGACACTCAATCCTTCCCCCACTGACCCCAACAGCCAAGGCATGTTCCTTGAACCCAGGAAGCCGGGTGTGGACATGTTGTAGCACCAGCCCTCAAACTCCAGTGCTACTAGGCCGGCTTTCATCCACTTTTTTTCATGTAATTCTCTGTCTTACCACCAAACAAGGGATTTTCCTCACATAGAAAATTCATGGCTTTTGTCCAGTATCTTGGAAAGGTTTGTAGTTCTAAGCCAAGCAAACCTTCTGAGAGACACTGCATGTACCATGACCCTGGAAGCAGTGTCGCTGGTGTCCATAGCCACATGAAACTGGTATTTGGTGGCATCAAGGCAGTTTTACTGTCTGCCAGGTCCCAAGTCCAATCTGCAGGTGCTTTCTCCTCATGGTTACTACAGAACTCTAAAGTGTCTTTTGGTACTGAGCTGAGTAAGGCCATATAGTTGCCTGTCTTAGTAGCAGAGAAACTGACACACTTTTGCTCATTCTATCCAGTTTTCTAGAATCTCTCTGAGGCTGGGAGGAATGGGGTACCTTAGTCTCATCACAGGCAGCAGTTTGAGCTACTCATTCTTGGACTGGGTGGCTGTATAAGTACTCAGCACCCCGTTTGTCCACCTGGTACATTTTTCTCAATTTTTTGTCAATGCCAGCAGCTGAAGTGAAGGCTGACAAGACCCTGAAAGTGGCTTTTTTTTTTTTAGAGACTTATTGATAGGCAATTACAAACTTTTGTTGTGACAAGAGCCATCATGTCTAAAATTTAACATCACCCTTAATCCTCTTCTTTCTCCTGAGGTGACAGATTGAGGATATTTGCCATCTGCCTCACAAATGTAAAATGGAAGGTATAGTCCTCTGAAGACTAAGGAGGGAACCAAACTCCTGTTCAGGGGAGCAGTCTGGCTCCATAGGATTCCCTTCCTCCTCCTCCTCTACCTCCTCATCATAATACATTTCTGCCTCTTCCCCACAGGCATCATTACTGGTATCAGGGCCTGGGGGAGGCTGTATGGTCATACAGGTGCTGCCATAACTGAAAAGGTTATCACCCAAAGGGTGATCTGTATAGGTGATTTCATGAAACAGCAAGTCATACTGAGCGAAATGGTTAGCGCTGCCTCGTCGGGGTAGCTACCTGGTCAACGGTGACCATGCAGAAGGGCCACCGAAGGAATGAAGAGGGGAAGGGAGGGATAGGAGAAAGGGTTTCTGTGGGGCAGTGTTCCTGGTGCTGGTGAACCAGCCCATGTGGTGTGGTGGTGAGGGTGCTGGCTCCGGCACAGGAGGTTCTGGGTTCAGGGTGGGATGGGAGAAATATTTTGCCGCTGCCTGCAGCTTTATTTATTTATTTATTTAAATATTTTGGAGTCTCACCCCTGACACGCACCCCTCCTGGAGTTGAGAATCCTTCAGTAGAGGAGGTGCGGGGGGCAAAGCTCCCACATAAACATTGAAAACTACTGTTGCTATTTTGTGTACATATCCGAATTGCTTTTTGCGTTATACACTCGCCATAATAGTGATCGCTCTTTTGCGTTGCTCTTATGACATGGAAACCTTGAAAGCCTGGAAAAATTGCCATGTTAAGTCATATCCTCAAATGAGGAAAGTTAGTTTTGCTCACTTATGTCTCCTTTGAATTTTCAGCAGAAGGAAGTGGTATGCTTTTCTTTATGTGACTTCTACGAGCACAATTTTTAAATGCCCGACTACTGTCCATTGACATGCTTTTCTTTATGTTTTTCTTAGCAGGCACTGTCTCGATACCTGCTCAGTGGCTTTCTTAACTTTTTATGGTATTAGGTTTCAGACACCCTGATGTCCGTGACTTACTCTGAGGCTGCACCTCACCAAAGCCTTGCTGTGATGAGGAGTCATAAAATGAGGCTATTATTCCTTTAAGTTTTAAGCCCTTAGAAACAAAAAATCAGGGAAAACTTAAAGCACAGTAGAATTGTAAAGGTGATTGGGACCCCACACCTGAACACGAATCCTGGTTATCTTCTGACCTCATCCAAAATAAACTTTTTTTTTGCTTGTGGGTCCGAGTCTTAAGCCAAATGTGTGGTTCCTAAAGAAACAACCGATTGTGTTTGACTCCTAAAATAATGGAACCGATCCAACTGAAAAGGGCAAAAGAAAACATCCCAGTTCCAAGGCAAAACAGATTGGACCACACAAACTCCAAAGAAAAACACAAAGGGGTCTCAGTTTGTAATTTTCTTCTCTCTTTCTCCTTTTTTTTTTTTTTTTTTTTTGTAAATCGCAAAGTGGGTCCCGGAAAGGGAAGTCGCTCTTCAACCACTATCTTGATTCCCGGAACTGCAAAAAAAAAAAAGAGGAATCTGAGACACACACTCAAAACAGGCAAATAACCCTAGCTAATGCACAGTTAAATAAACACTGACTAAAAGATGAGAAAATAAATTAAGAAAAACAGTTACAGTGTCTCTGAAGTGGTAGCAACTTCGGGCAATATTTCTCTCGAGCAGAGAAATAAATCTGCCATTACAGGGCAGAGGTGAGTGTGATCACACAACAGAGTTTTGAATTTCGTTCTGTGCTTTTAATTTGCATACAGTTCTAAAGCTCCAGAGCAAGCTCCATTCACAGGACTGAATATGTTGTTGTTAAACAGCTAGTGAGGGATTCCTGGAGTTTGAATCACACCACGCCAGATATTGCCAGTTAAAGGAATCCTACTGGGTACAGTGAAGCCCCGACTGTTTCACAGATCGAGGGCTTCACTCATTACAACTCCTACAGTCACTGTATAAACAAATACTTTTTTAAACTTGCCTCTCATAAATTTGTAAAGTCCCCAGTGCAGCTGGCATTTTCTATTATGGTGTTGTATTCCAGTTCCGATCTTGCTGCTAAACCGCGTGAGATGATGACGGCGCCACTGCCCTGCGTTATGGGTAGCCCTATGTATGGAACTGTACAAAATTATTTCAAAATATCGATCCTTATTTTACACTTTGCCTAAACTCCATGTGTACCAGCCATACACCTGGGATTTAGGCAAAGTGTGTAAAATAAGGATCGGTATTTCACAAATATAATTTTGCACTGTTCCGCATATAGGGCTACCCATATGCGCGGCAGTGGCATGTCATCATCTCACGTGTTTAGCAGTGAGATCGGAACCGAATACAGCGCCATAGTAAAAAATGCCAGTTGCGCCGGGCTTTACAAATTTTACAAGCGTGACCTTAAAAAGTATTTGTTTTATACAGTGACTGTAGGGTGAATTTGTACAGTGAGTCTCAAACTGTGAAGCGGTCAGGGCTTCACTGTAACCAGCAGGACTCCTTTAAGGGCTCAATCCACAAAGTGTGTGCAGCCTTCCACATCCGTGGAAAGCTGTGGCGTGCTCCCCTACATACCTCTCAACTGTCCCTTGATTTTCAGGGACATCCCTGATTTTGCCTCAAAATTTTACTCTGTCCCTCCTAAAAAATTGTGTTTCTGTGACCAAACAGCGGGATTTATAAGCACAAAATAATGTCAAACATTGAAGTTACAAACTTGTTCTTTAGAAAATGCATTTTACACTAAGCCCTTTATTCTTCCAGCTTCAGTGAATATCTCCAATTTTGAAGAAGTGTCCTGATGTTGGTTCTTTGTCCCTGATTTTTTAAGCCTTGTCCCTGATTTATGAGGCAGGAGGTTGAGAGGTATGCCCTTGCATACAGGATGTACACCTCTGGGGCACCCTGCATCATCCCCAGCCTTGCTGTGTGTGATCTATGCATTCAACCCCTGGCCTTGTGCTCAGCTTGCACCTGGCTAGGTCAGGGATAGCTAGCAGTTGGACAGCTGCTCATCCACAAAATTGTAGGGGCAGTGTATTCTGCTGGCAGAGAGGGGCAGATGCTACACAGCCCTAGGGGCTGCCATAGCAGCTATGTACCCTCTATGATTGATTCAAACACGTTAGAGTGCAGAGACAAGAAGCCCAAATATCTGTAGTTACCTGTAAGCTTGGTCTTGCCCCATTCTTGAAAAGAGGATGGCATTGGCTGTTTTATAATCCACTAGTACAATCTCTGTTTGATAGGTGTTGTGAAATATATCAACAGTTACAATTCCTTCCTTCCTTTGGGGCTAATAGAAACATTTTTTAAACATTGTGGTGGATCTCCCATTGTGGTAAGGGCTGCACATTCCTACTTTTTAGCACTAGGAAGGTGCTCTTTAAACTAGAAAGATGAGAGCTGTGCTAGGCTACACAGCTCCAACACACATGGGAAGCCTTAAGTGTTTTCCCTTACCACACAGTAAATGAGGTGGTGACAGGACAAGATGAAAAAAGAGCACAAGGAAGAGGTAGTTACTGGATCCAAGGGAGTAAGATGCAAGCAGAAATGGGCCCTATAAAATAGATGTAGTAAGGGTCTAGAGAAATTGTCCAGAATAGAGGATCAAGAGAAAATTCAGGGTGGAGGATGAGTCAAACAGAGGGACAAGGACTGGACAGCAGGAAGATAGGGATAGGGTGAAATGCTGGAACTTTGAAGGCACCCTGTATGAATGCAAGGGCCTGGGAAATAAAATGGAGGAGCTCCAGACAGTAGCAGCGGAGACAAATGTGAGTTGTATGTGATAATAGGAACAAGGAGGGCAAAATACCATGACTTGGCTCCAACTATTCTGGGGAAGTCTCTTTTCAGGATAGACGGTGTGCAAGGCAGGGAGTAGTCTCTACATAAAAGATGACATAAATGCCACAGAAAACTATACTTTGAATGAGGAGAGTGGGGTGGAATCAGTATGGGAACATTTAGTGACACATAAGAGGAGGTTATTAGGAGGAGATGGTGTACAGGCCCCCAACCTAGACAGAATATATGGATAAAATGTCAGGAGAGCAGGAGGAAATGAGAAGGGCAGACATTAAGAGTGGGTTGGGTAAATGAGTAAAATTTTAAAATTAGCATGCAATAACACAAGCTCATTAATGACAGTGATCACGAGCAACAATTCAAAAAATTCTCAATAAAATAAATATTTCAGCAGTCAGTTAATTCCTAAAGCTATAAATAATTCTCAACTGCTTCTCTAAACAGATGCACCTTCAGACCCCGCTTAAATGCCTCCATCGATGGGGCCTCCCTCAAGATCTTGGGAGTGAGTTCCACTGGACCGGGCCCACCACCTCAAAGCGATCTTCAGAGGTCTTCAGCCTGCCTCTGGGAACTGCTAGGAGGCCCTCAGTGGAGGAGCGGAGTGGCGCCAAGGCGGAGAGGAGTCAGGAGGTCACTCAGATAACCAGGGCCTGTTCTATATAGGCTTTATGGGTGAGCAAGCCCACCTTGAAGGTGATTCTCTATCTCACCGCAGGTAGTGCAGGTCACACAGGACGGGGTAACATGGTAGGACTTCAGAAGGCCCTGGACGATGCATTTTGCACTAGCTGTAGGCAACAGAGGATCCTCCACTGACCCTTAAGGTATACAGCATTACAATAGTCGAGCCTAGATGTTAAAAAAAGCATGAACCAGTGAGGACAGGTCACCAGGCAGAATTAAGGCTTTGGACTGGGCAACATTCCTTTGGTGGCAAAACCACTCCAGACAATGGACAACACCTGAGCCTCAAGTGTCAGTCCATCATCAAGGATGACACCAGATTCTTCACCTTAGTAGAGGTTGCCAAAGGGTAAGGCCAAGAATAACTCTGTTCTCACCCCAGCAGCACCCACATCCCATCGGTGACCCGCTCAATAACTATCATCTCTGTGTTGTCGGGACTGAGTCTCAGCCAGCTAGAGGACATCCAGTCTTGGATCTCAGCCAGACATTTATTATGGAGCTGGCAAGCTTGATGTATTGCATCATAGATTTGACCGCTTCATCTTTGACGCCCACAGATGATACATAGTTGCAATTTATTAAACAAACTAGATCGTTGAAATTAAAGGATCGTAGAAATCACAGCATGATTATGTTTATGTACAAATGCCATAAAAATCTTGTGCCAGTCTATTTATTAAAAAGCTTTCATGTAGGAAAATTAAATCAAGTTTACAATCAGCTTCTGGATTATAATTTATCCCCAAGAAAATGTACTCCTGAGACTGGAAGATCCCACTTTTTCACCATGGGCCCTAACCTATGGAACAACTTGCCCTCTTATTTTAGACCAACAGAGAAAAATCAGTAGAAATAAAACTGGTAAATGGTTGACTAGTCAGGCATGTAGGAACACAGCTTGTTTTCCTTGTTGAGACACTGGTTAATGTGCGTTGTGTCTTCTGCATGTGAAATGTTTTGTAACTGCCAATGTAAAATGTGCTATGTCCTCCACAAATGAAATGTTTTTGTAACTACCAATGTAAAATGTGCAATTATGTGTATGATCTTTTCATTTAAATATATATTTATTTTTTAATTGTATTTGAATCTTAAATAATTGTACCTATTGCAGAAAGGACTACACTGTAAATGAGCTTTGCTCAATTGAGTGTCTTGTTCATATGAAGTATGAATAAAATGTTACCATACCATACCTCCACAGTGTCACTCGTCCTGGGAGCAAGTGACAAATACAGTTGGGTATCATCTGCATAACAGTGAAAACCCAAGCTGTATTGTCTAATGGTCTCACCCAGGGAAGCATGTACATCACTGCAACAACATAGGCAACAAGATCAAACCTCGGGAACTCCACAAGGCAGGGCTTCGGCAGGAAGAGAAATTCCCATCACTACCTTCTGCATCCTGTCTGTTAGAAAGTACTCAGATGAGTTGATGACCATACCGTGAATCAAGAGAGCTCCCTTAGGCAATCCAGCAACCCTCGTGGTCCACAGTGTCAAGCGCTGAGGAGAGATCGGAGAACGAGTACTGACCAGTTCCCTCTATCTCTCTCCCTAAGGAGATCATTTTGCAACCTGACTAAAGCCATTTCGGTACTATGCCTGGATCCAAATCCAGACTGGAATGACTCATAGATGTCAAAGGCCACGAGGTGTGCCTCCAGCTGCAGAGCCACCATTTCTCAACAATCTTTCCCAAAAATGGGAGGTTGGAGATTGGTCTATAACTCGCCAAGATGTCAGGGTCAAGAGCGGTTTCTTTAGGAGGGACTTCATTAGCACCTCTTTTAGGGGCTGGGAAATAGTCCTTCAAAGGCAAACACCAGATGATCTCGGTGAACACTGACTCAATGGACTCGCCACATCCCATTAAGAGATGAGTTGGGCCTAGGTACAGTTCACAATACGTGAGCTGCAGCTTGACATCACCGCAAACCTCTGCCACCCCACTGGCCGAAATTCACCCAACTGAGGAAAAGTAGCCAACTTGGTTAAGAAGGGATGGAACCTTTTATAGGTACATCCGAGAGCGTAAAAGACAAAGGAGGGATAGTGAGGCTGAATAGAATGAGCGGTGGGTGGGAAGAGGGGACAGTGAAAAGCAGGGATACTGAATGAATATTTCTGCTCAGTATTCACAAAAGAGGAGGAAGTGCCTAATCCAATTAACAGAAGCACTCTTGATGGGGGAGGTCGATCCCAGTCCTTTCACAGAAGAAAGGGTTCTGCAAGAACTCCTAAAACTGAAGGTGGACAAAGCAATGGGGCCTGATGGAATTCACCCAGAATTCTAAAAGAATTAAGGGGGAACTAGTGAAACCACTGACTACTCTTTTAATAAATCATGGGAGGATAGTATGGTACCCAAGGACTGGAGGAAGGCGGATGTGATTCCCTTCACAAAGTGGGACCAAGACAGAGGCAGGAAACTACAGGCCTGTCAGTTTGAGCTCTGTGGTAGGGAAAGTGATGGAGTCACTTCTGAAGGAAAGAATTGTTGAGTTCCTAGAGGCCAGTGGGGCACAGGACCCAAGGCAGCATGGGTTCACAGCGGAAGATCATGTCAGACAAATCTAATAGATTTCTTTGACTGGGTGACCAAAGTAGTAGACCAGGGAGGGGCTGTGGACATGGCCTACCTAGACTTTAGCAGGCATTTGGCACAGTCCCACACAGAAGATTAATAGTTAAATTAACCAGCCTGGGAGTGGGTCCCAGGGTGGCAGCCTGGTAAAACATTGGCTGGACAACAGGACACAGATGGTAATTGTAAATGGAGTCCACTCTGAAGAAAGAGGGGTTACTAGTGGGGTACCTCAGGGTTCAGTACTGGGTCCAGTCCTTTTAATGTCTTTATAAGTGACACTGCAGAGGGACTGGAAGGAAAATATGCCTTTGCAGATGACACAAAGATCTGCAACAGGGTTGATACACAAGGAGGCATTGAAAGGATGAGAAGGGACTTGGCAAGGTTGGAGGAATGGTCAAGTATGGCAGCTACGATTCAGTGCAAAGAAGTGCAATAATGCACCTGGGAAACAAGAACCCAGGGAAGATTACACAACGGGGGAGATAGTAACAACAACAAAAGGAAAGGGACCTGGGGGTAATCATATCAGATGACCTTAAGGTTAGCAAGCAATGTGAGGAGGCATTAGGGAGGGCTGGGTGTATACTGGGATGCATAGGAGAGGCATCACCAGCAGAAAACAGGAAGTTGTTATCCTCTGTACAGACAGTTGGTGAGACCCTATCTGGACTACTGCATCCAGTTCTGGAAACCCCATCTCTGCAAGGACATAGACAGGATAGAGGCAGTCCGGGGGCAACTAAAATGGTGCAGGGTCTGCAAGAGAAGCTGTACGAGGAGAGACTAAAAGGAGCTTAATATGTATACCCTTGAGGAAAGAAGGAGAGGGGGACATGACAGAAACTTTTAAGTACCTCAGTGGAATCAACAAAGTCCAAGAGGGTAGCATCTTTCAGAAAAAGAGATGTGAGAACAAGGGGACACAATTTAAAGATGGAGGGGACGGTTCAGGGGCAATGTGAGAAGTATTTTTTCACAGAGAGGGTAATGGATGCATGGAACAGCCTTCCTGAGGAGGTTGTGGAGTCTAAAACTGTGGGAGAATTCAAGAATGCATGGGACAGACATAAGGCAATTCTTGTGGGGGTAGGAAGAAAAGACTATTGGTTAACTAGGGATCCATGGCCTATCCTGTAGGTAGGGAAATGGGCAGACTAGGTGGGTCAAGCGTGTCCTTATCTGCCTTCAAAGTCTATGTTTCTATGTTTTCAAACAAGAGGAGTGCCTCTGAAAACATTTGGCTCACTACTGCAGGGCAGAAACTGCCCCACTGGAGAGATCACAGTCCTAATGGAGGACACCCTGTCAAAGAAGAACAGAGTGAGCTCCTTGCACTGAGTGACTGAAACTGCTCTTTTCTGCTGCAGACTGGCAGGATGGAATAGCCTATCTAAAGTCCAGAAAAGCAGAGCTGATCTGTTCCTCCCTGCAGCAATCTCTGTACAGGAACACTGCCTTCCTATGGTTGATTGTCCTTTGATATTCACCATAGTGAATTCTTAAAGCCAGTCTGTCCTCCTCGGACCGAGACCTCTACCAACAACACTCCAACTCCTGACTCTGGTCTTCATCTCCTGGAGAGCCCCATCAAACCACAGGGCTCTCAAGTAGGAAGACCTGAGTCATATACATATCAGTGCAAGAGAGTGGAGTGCCTTGGAGACAGCACTATTATAGGCTGCCACCATCTCACACACCTGTCACACAAGCAACACTCACACCAGACAGATCAATTACTGCCATCAGTCCTCTGGGGTCAACCCTTTCAAAGGGCAGTAGCAGACCATCTCAACAGGGAGGGACTAACAGGGGCCCAGAATGAGAACTCCACCATGCAATGATTGGACCAAAACTGGATCAGTCTTGAGATCAGTGACCTCAAGCCCCAGTGAAAAACTAAGTCCAAGGCATGGACGTGGTTATGGGTCGCAGAAGCAACATCTTGTGCATGGCCCAGTGAGGTAATCATCTGGAGGAAGTCATTACCAAAATGTGAGCATTCATCATTGATCCAGATATTGAAGTCACCCAGAATCAACCATTTGGGCGACTCCAATATCCTATCGGTGCCGAACTGTGAGACTTACTGCAGGAATTCCCCCTTGCACCCCAGAGGGCAGTATATGAGGAGGATCCTGCAACCCGCGCCTGGACCTCTGCACGGCCAATGCATTCAGACGACAAACTGGGGCCCACTGAGTGCACATAAAGTTCAGGTTGTATCTAAAAACAGATGGCCACACCCCACCCCTATATTCCCTCCTTGGGCAGTGCACTATGCAGAACCCATCTGGGATCGACGCCTCAGAAGTGGACCTGCATCATCTCCCAACCAGGTCTCTGTAATGCAAGCCAGATCAACCAAGGAAAACAAGTCCGAAATAACTGCGGTCTTGTTCTTAATCAATCTGGCATTGCATAGAACTGCCTGAGGGGCTAGAAGAGTTGCTGACCCAATGGCTACCTGCTCACTTGGATTGGTTGGAGCCCTGGGAATGGGTACAAGACATGTCTGGCCTCTCTCAAGGCCCCATTTGCCCCAGGATGCCTCCTGGTCCTGACCACCCTGATATGGCTCACCCCGCTATACCCTCAACACCCGCTGCCTACCATCCTGCCTTCTTCCAATCCCGACCTCACTACAGCACTTAAGTGCTGCAACTGGTAAACGGGGCAGAAATGGGCAAAGGGATGCTGAATAGGTAATTTGCAGGGTCTGAAGCCAAGGCACATCTTCCTATTGCTGGTTCCACAAGATTAAAATGTTCAGGTCGCACCTGAAATGAGCTTTGGCTCTGTGTGCTTTTCCCAGTTACCAAATTAAAAATAAATAAATAAATACAAATCATCCCACTTAAAATTACCCAACCCACCCTCAAATAAATGTAAACAACTAAAATAACCTTCCAATCGCTAAATATAAAGAAAAAAAAACACAAAAACACTCACCTAATTCTGCACACATCCAACCAAATCAGCCAATTCTTATGCAGACATATTATTAGCACATGCAACAACCATTCAGACACTAACTTAGAACCATTCACACCAACCCCTCCTCACAAACACAACCCCACCCCCAACAACTCAAAAATCTACAATTATAATATATAAATACAATTTAAGGAGAATCCATGCAGTGGACTGCAAGAGGAGAAATGTCCAGAAAGTAGTCCCAAAATGACTGCAACTGATGAGCTGTGCGGTCAGAGGTCAAATATCAAACTTCAACCTACCAGATACAGAATGGAAGTCCTGCTGACCAAAACTGCATGGAGTCAAGCACTGGTAGAGGTAATGAAGGAGTGCCTACTAACCTAGGGGTTAGTGAACTGAATAGGGAAGGGCTGTAATGAACTTAGTGCTCTCAGGTGGAAACAGCCTGGGAGAGGTCAGAATAGAGTAGTCTCTTGGAACCAAAGGCCACAACTCAATATGGTTTAGCATCATGCTGGAAACCCAATGTTTAAATTCAAAATCCCGCTTCCTGCCCTGTGAGTGATCACGTTGAAGATGTTTCAGGGCCAGATTAAGGCACCCTGGGGCCTTAGGCTCAAGAGAAACCTGGGGCCCCTCACTGCAACCACAACCCTTTACCATGACTGTGCCTTGCCATGACCGCACCTTAAGTTGGCCATTGCATATATAACATCTCAAGGGAATCAACAAAGTCCAAGAGGGTAGCATCTTTCAAAAAGAGGTGTGCAAGAACTAGGGGCACAATTTGAAGATAGAAGGAGGCGGCTCAGAGGTAATTTAGAAGTATTTTTCACAGAGAGGGTTGTGGATGCATGGAACGGCCTTCCGGAGGAGGTTGTGGAGTCAAAAACAGTGGTGGAATTCAAGCATGCATGGGACAGTCATTAAGGCAATTCTAGGGGTGGGGGTAGGAAGAAGTAGGCTGTTGGTTAACTAGGATCTGCAGCTTATCCAATAGATAAGGAAATGGGCAGACTGGGTGGGCCAAGCGGTCCTTATCTCGTCAAAATCTATGTTTCTATGTTTCTTATCAGTTACTAAAATCTTTCTGTCCCTAAAAAGCTGCATAAACGGAAATAACCTAACTAAAATGTTTGAAAATTAATTAAACTAATATCAGGATAAGGAAAAATAACAGTAGTCTGAGTTTTGATCAGTTGGAGAAATTATTATTAATTGACCTGGTACAAATAATTTTTGGGTGTGAAATGTCACGATTTGCACCTTTCCAAAGCTCGCAAACACACACCGTGTGCTTGCAGTGTGGGCATTATCATTTGTCCTGTCGGGTAGTATGAACCAGGATGTGGAAGTTTTGTGTAGGTAGGGACCCATCTTTAAAAGAGGCTAGGTCTGAATTAGTATATGAGTTGTGAACTTTAGATATTATATCGAAAAGCAAGTGATTGTTGGAAGAAATTATTCCTGGGATCAAACATTTCTGTTGCTGATAAGTAATAAGTGCCCCTGCCTCTAAATTCTCCTGGCTGTGGAGAATATTCACTAGTCTTCTGTACCAGAATTATATGTACTCATTGACTCAGACAATGCTCAAAATGTGATGGTTTGTAACTCATCCTTCCTGAAACTGTATTGTTTTCTGACTGTTCTACTGTTGCACTCCCAGGTCGTGTTTGAAAATAGGCCGTGTTTTGTCTAGTGCACTTACCCGGTCGACAAAAATGAAATAAATAAATAAAGTCAGGAGGGACCCATAAATGGCAAGATTTACTGATGAGAATCTGAAATACATTCATTTGTTTACCATGAAAATGGACTTGTATCAAGATCAGAACTTCAATATGAGTGAGATAAGGAATAAATAAAAAAAATATATATATATATATTTTTTTTTTTAATTGTACCGCTGAAACGCATTGCAGTTCTTAATTTTAGTAGTGTGATTAAATATGAAGCATACATGTTAAACTGCACTGTTAATCTTTTATATTCAAGAGTAAGACTGGATTCTAAATGGGATTCAAACTGAGGGTGGTAGACAAAGCAAAGGAAATTGGCCTGTTCACACTTTAATGGTCAGCCTGGCCAGGGCCCCTGAGCTATCAGCTACACTTAACACCTAATCAGGGAGGCGAGAGTCATATCACAGTTCAGCCCTTACCTTGTTCAGATTACTTAGTGGTAGACCCCAGAGTCAGCTGAAAAATCAGTTATGACTGACTTATAACACATCATGATTGATTTTTTCAACTAGTTTAAAATTTATGACTTAACTCACTAAAGAAAATCCAACCAATTTTTTCAACTTCCACCATTGTTGAATTTTATTTACGTACTAACATGATGTACTTTTGAGTGCAATTAGTGGAAAAATATTTCAGCTGCAAACGTAATTTCAACCCTTGCAATTGCACAAATGCACAATAATCAGTTACCAAGTTTTATTTTAAAAAGCTAGGCGAGTTGATTATAGCAGCCAGTGACTCTGATCATCAAAAGGAATGTAGGGACAGGAGTGGGCTACTGCGTGTCTTTGCATGTCACGGTCACCCTGACTCCATAAAAGATTAAAAACTTTAAACAAATGCAAATCAAGTACTTACACCATCACCAGAGCACCACCAATGTGAAATACAGGATATAACACTAATAGAAGTTGGCGGCAGATAAGGACACATAAGGCCCATCCAGTCTGCCCATTTCTTTTCTACCTTATAAATGTGCCACTGCTTTTGCTCTGTCAGTGGCCTATCTATTCATAGTCATTTGTATTGCTCCTTATGCCTACCCCATGCCTGTTTGAAGCCCTGCACTGTATTCATAGCCACCACTTCTTGTGGTAAGCCATTCCATGCATCCACCACCTTTCTGTGAAAAGAATTTCCTCACATTCCCCCTTAATCGGCCTCCTCTAATCTCATGCTGTGTCCTCTTGTCCTGCTATTTTTCTTATATTTAAACATGTTAGACTCTTTCACTTTGTTTATGCCCTTAAGGTGTTTGAATGCCTCGATCATATCACCCCTCTCCTCCTTTGCTCAAGGGTATACATATTGAGCTCCGTTAATCTGTCCTCATATGTCTTCTGATGCAGTCCCTGCACCATTTGGTTGCCCTTCTCTGGACTGCCTCAATTTGGTTATGTCCTTGTGAAGGTGTGGCCTCCAATACTGCACGCAGTACTCCAGATGGGGCCTAACCAGTGTCTTGTACAGAGGGATTAATACCTCCCTCTTACGACTTGTGATACCCCTACTAATACACCCTAACACCCCCTAGCCTTACCTACTGCTTTAGAGGTCTGCTTTGATGATTTTAGGTCATCAGTGATGATGATGCCCAAGTCCCTTTCTTCCTTTGTGACTGCTAGCAACTGCCCTCCCAGCCTATAATGGGCTTCAGGGTTTCTTCTTCCTATGTGCATGATTTTGCACTTCTTTGCATTAAATCCCAGTTGCCACTCTTCTGACCATTCTGCTAGTTTATCCAGATCTCTTCTCATTCTGCCCACCCCATCTGGATCATCTACTCTGTTGCAGATCTTGGTGTCATCTGCAAACAGACAAGCCTTACCCTCTAGTCCATCTGCAAGGTCACTAATGAAGATGTTGAAGAGGACTGGCCCCAGGACTGATCCCTGAGGTACCCCACTTGTGACTTGCATCTCTTCTGACTGTATACCATTTACCACCACTCTCTGTTTTCTGCCCGTCAACCAGTTTGCCACCCAGCTGACCAACTTCTGACCCACCCGAGCCTACCCAGCTTATTTATCAATCTTCTATGTGGAACAGTGTCAAAGCTTTGCTGAAGTCAGGTAGGCGACATCAACTGCTCCCCTTGGTCCACCACTCTGGTTACCCAGTCAAAGAAATCTATGAGATTAGTTTGACAGGACCTTCCTTTGTAAACCCATGCTGTCTTGGATCCTGTGCCCTATAGATTCCAGGTGTTGCACTATCCTTTCCTTAGGAGTGCCTCCATAATCTTGCCCACTACTGAGGTAAGACTGACCGGTCTGTAGTTCCCCGCCCTCCCTGCTACCACTCTTGTGGAGCGGGATCACATGAGCCCTTCTCCAGTCTTCTGGGACCTTCCTGTGCTCAGAGACTTACTAAACAATTCTGCTAATGGCTCTGCTAGTTCCTCCTTTAGCTCCTTAAGTACCCTGGGATGTATGCCATCAGGTCCCATTGCCTTATCCACCCTGGAGCTTAGCAGCTCTTGTAGGACTCTTTCTTTTGTGAAGGAGTAGTGTTCACCCCTCCCCTGTGTCCATGATGCTGAGCTGTGGGCCCTGCCCTACCTTCTCTTCAGTAAATACTGAGCAAAAGTATCTATTTAGGATAGATGCCTTTACAGGGTCCTCCTCCTCACATGCTCCCTTTTCTCCATTAAGCTTAGCAATACCGCTCTGGACTTTCTCCTTTCACTAATGTATCTATAGAAAGTCTTGTCACCTTCTTTTACTGTTTGTGCTAGTGTTTCCTCAGTTTGGGACTTTGCCTGCCTTACTGCCTTACCTGCTTCCTTAGGGCAGTTTGGTATGCCTCCCTATCTTCATCCCGCTGTGTTCCTTATATTTCCTGAAGGCCAGCCTTTTGGCTCTGACCTTTTCTGCTACTGTATTTGAGAACCAAAGTGGTTTCCTTCTTCTTTTGCACTTCCTTTTCTGTCTAACACAATGGGATGTTGCTTCAAGTATTGCATCCTTAAAGCTTGCCCACTTTGCCTGTACCCCTCACCTGTGTTTCTTTTGCCAGGCTAGCTTAACTCTGTTGGCCATCTTATCAAAGTCAGCTCCTCTGAAGTCCCATATTTTGCCTTGAATGGGATGATTTAGATGTAGTAGCCAAATTGAACCATACCATGTGATGGTCACTGGCCCCAGGTGACCTACCTGGAGATCTGTGATCCTTCTTTGTTAGTCAGTACTAGATCTAGGATAGCCCTGTCTCTTGTGGGTTGCTGTACCAGTTGTTTGAGGCCTCCCCTGCAGGAATCCACTATGAGTCTAGTTCTGGCAGATGTTCCTGCTGGTATGCCTGGATATTGGTAATCCTTAAAATAGACATATCTTTTACATTATATTCTTGACCTTGTCACCTTTTTCCACCAACAGAGGAGTCTTATTGTGAGTGACAGCCGAACCAACCAACAGAATGGTGTGGAGCTAAAGGAAATGTCCTGCTCTGTGACTGGAAAGCTGAGATCAGTTGTGACAGTGAAGAGAGAAGGAGCTCTGTGCTTCTGCGGTGTATAGTTTGGCGGGGAACAGCGTGTGAGGCCCCTGGGGTTTAGCCTACAGTCGTTGAAAGTGCCAGTTCGGACTGAATCCAATTGTGAGGAGAAATAAGTCTGAAGAGGGAACCAGGCTCACCCTGTAGAAGACTGGAGAAATTGCTGAATCGCTCAGTCTGTCAGGAACTGAAGCTGCTCTGTGTGCTCGGGTATTTTGCAGTAATTGCAATCGGGATTGAGGAGCAGCCTACCTAGTATAGTATTTGCCTTTTACACATGAATGTGCATAGTTCTTGTGGGGAATCGCTATTTCCAGTCCCCGTGCTGTGTGCTGAAGCTGGAAGCAAATCCAGCTTAGCTTGACTAAATACGCTTGTATCAACTGCAGTGGGTCCAGTCACAAGGACCTTGTCTCCATGCCCTGTTGTTCTGGCAGTCCAGAAGAACATCTACCATCCGTCCTCAGCTTGAGCATTGTGAGTACAAATCAGGTATTCCCCTGCAGTCTGTTTTCAATCACAAGTCGTCATCCAATTCTTGTTGTTTCCTGCTTCATGGACTGAGCCATCCAGCTCCGGATTACAATTGGGTGTTGTGCATATATTTTCTTCTACAGGGCCCCATCCATCTGCACTTGCCGTGTAACCCGGGCAGGGCTTGGCTATCTCTCAACCTGGGTACCCAGATTGTGACTTTTCAGAACCTGTATGTGTGCACAGTACTGTGATTTAATGCCACCAATTAACCTGATTTCCCCCCTGTGTTACTGCCCCTAAATAAATCAGATTTGTTGTTGTTATACTATATACTGTCTGTGGTGCTGGTACTTATGGAAATAGTATTGTGTTTTCCTGTGTATGTTGTTTAACCTTATTTACAGGGGTCCTCAGAGACGTGCTGCAGAATCAGTCTCGAGGATATGTGGTATCTATATGAGTAAACAGTATGTATACATGGGGTATTGGGGCTGTAACTCTGGGGTACTGTGTGAGCCACTAGAGAGAATAAAGAAAATTACTCACCTTAGTAATGTTGTTTCTTCTAATGGAGTCTTGCTATATTATAGACATTAGCAGTTTGATCCAGCTGTAGAACTGCCCGGAGTGAAATGGTTAAAACCATTCCAAAATAGAATTTTGCATGAGAGCAGCTCTATCTGTGTCATTTCAAACTTGAACTGTCAGATCTTTACGAGCCAAACTCACTAAGGTCTGTGTGGAAGCTGTAACCTACACTAGCCAAATGGCTACCTAAATAATAACAACCATTGATGGTCCCAACACCCAAGACTCAAGTCAGGGGACCAGAAATACTAACACCATTCTAATAATATGAAAATGGAACATAAGTATAATAAAACACACACACGCGACACATATACACCCCAAAGTCCCAAAGGACAAAATGCTAACAGGACATAAGTAGTGCTCACACTAAGTTGCCCGAACCCCACCAAGTAGAGGTTCTGAGAGGGGCAGGTTGGGAGGAGGTCTATAATATAGCAGACTCCATTAGAAGAAACAACATTACTAAGGTGAGTAATTTTTTCTTCAAACAACATGAAGTCTTGCTATATTATAATTAACAGAAATACACAGCAGTACCTCCATGGAGGAGGGGCAGAACCTACTTAGGGAATAGGCTCTGAGGAACAGCTGTGCCAAACCGAGCATCTCTCCTGGCCTGGACATCCAGGGAGTAATGCTTGGTAAAAAGTGTGTACCGTTTTCCAAGTAGCAGCCTGGCAAATCTCTAATAAAGGGATATCTCTGGCAGCAGCTAGAGGCGCAGCTGTACCCCTGGTAGAATGAACCCTCAAACCGGGGGCTCTGCCCTTTCTCTGATAACAAAATTGGATACAAGAGACAATCCACCTGGCTATTGATCTCTTAGTGGCAGGTTGCCTTTCCCAACTTCACCGTAGGTAAGGAAAGTTGGAGGATTCGAACCTGTGACCTTTGGTACGCTCTATATAATAACTAAGAGTTCTCTTAACATCCAGGCTATGCAATCTCCTCCAAGAGGAGTGATCAGTGAAAAATACTGGAAGGAGATAGATTGATTAAGATGGAAATCTGAAACCACCTTAGGCAAAACTTCCTATTAGTCCTAAGGACTACCTTATCCTGTGGAAAGAAATAAAGTCAGTCTCCACTGACAAGGCTTGCAATTCACTTATGCATCTGGCAGAAGTGATAGCCACTAGAAAAAAGTTTTCCAAGTTAGGTACTTAAGCTCTGCAGAAACAGAGGTTCAAAGGGGTTGCATTAACTGGGCAATGCAAAACATTAAGGTCCCAAGCAGGGCTGGTTCCCGAAAGGGAGGATTAGTATGGAGTAATCCCTTAAAAACTTGGAAAACACAGGATGAGAGGAAAGAGGGGATGACTTTCCTGCTGACACAAAAGCAGACACAGCTGCCAAATGAACTCTCAGGGTAGCTGGTCTGAGACCCAAGGAATTAAGATGTACCATGTAATCTAACAAAATGGGCAATTCAGCAGATTCTGGGAAATATTTTCCCAGCACACCAAATGGAAAACCTTTTCCATTTAGAACTATAAGTAGCCCTAGTGGAAGGCTTTCTGGAAGACTTTAGGATCTCAAGAACACCCTGAGAGAGGTGTGAATCAGCAAACTCTAACTCCTCAAGAGCCAGGCCTTGAGGTTGAGGGATTGAGGTCCGGATACCAAACCCTTCCCTGGGCACAAGTCAACAGATTGTGATTCCTGGGAGGCACAGGGAAGATGGACTGTCAGAGACAGAAGAAGTGGGTACCAGGGCTGTCTGGCCCAATCCGGGGCAATCAGAATCACCCTGCAAGGTTGAGATCTGATTTTGACTAGTACTTTGAATAGGAGAGGAAAGGGGAAAGCATAGAGAACTTCCCTCCCAATCCAGAAGAAGGGCATCCAGGGAACTGAGCCCAGCACTGGAGGCCTGCAACAGAACAGAGGAAGTTTGTGATTGTCTGGGGCTGCAAAAAGATCTATCTGAGGGATGCCCCACCTGGCAAAACTATCCCCAGCACTTGAGGATCCATTCGTGATGGCCCTGGGAAATCCTGCTGAGGGCATCCGCTAGGACATTGTCCTTCCCTGGAAGATGAACTGCTATGAGGAAGTGTTCAGGAATAGGCCAGAGACCACAACTTCATTGCCTCGGTGCACAAGGCCAAGACCGAGTGCCCCGTTTGTTGATGTACCACATTGTTGTGGTGTTGTCTGTTCCACTTGTATCACCTTGTCGTGGACAGATGCAGAAAAAGCGAAGAGCTAAAAAGACAGCTCTGAGTTCCAGAAAATTGATGTGAAGCAAGAGATTCTTGGGGGGACAAACTCCCTGAGTGGAAAGGTCGCCCATATGGGCTCCCCAACCCAGAAGGGAAGCATCTGTAGTGAGAGTCAAGTCGTGAGAAGGGAAATGAAGGGACCCCGCTCTTAGATTGCTCTGATCCTGCCACCACTGGAGAGCTAGGATCAAGGTTGAGTCACTGGGACCAACTTGGAAAGGGGGTCTCTTCTCTGAGACCAAAAGGGTTCTCATGAAACTGAATGTCTCATCTGAAATCTGCTCCCTGCACAACAGCTGTGGATGCAGCCATGTGCCCCAGGAGCTGCAGAAAGTGTCTTGCTGGTCGAGACCTGCGAGTGAAGGAAGAGGCCAGAGCCACTAAATTCCTTACCCTTTCTGGGGAAGAAAGGCCCTGGCTAGCTTTGTGTCCATTCTGCCCCTATAAAGGTGAGTACCTGGACTGGTTCCAGAACCGACTTTGGTAGGTTTAGCAGAAAACCCAGGGAGGTGAGAAGCTGCTGGGTGACCTGCAGGTGGATTTTACCTGTTCTGGGGACTGGCTACAATGAGCCAGTCATCTACATAGGGAAAAACAGCAATCCTCTGCCTCCTTAAGTGGGCCACTGCCACTGCTAGACACTTTGTGAATACCCTTGGAGCAGAGGTGAGCCAAGGGCATTGCTCTGAACTGGTAATGACCTGAGGGCAGTTCAAATCTGAGGTACTTCGATGGGACCTTCTGATTAGGACATGGAAATAGGCATCCTTGAGGTCCAGGGAGGCTAGCCAGTCCCCTGGCCTTAGGGAAGGTAAAATCATTGCCAGAGTTACCATTTTGAACTTTGGTTTCAAAAGATGCTTGTTCAGATATCTGAGATCTAAAATAGGCTGCCATTCTCCTGTCTTTTTGGGGTAAGGAAGTATCTGAATACAGACCCCTGCCCTGATGCAGGGAGGAACCTTTCTACTGCTCTGAGAGCTAACAGGGATGAGACCTCTGTTTCCAGAGCGAGGGTCTCTGAAGCATTTGCAGGTAGAAAAGTCTGCTTCTCAACTTGGGAAACTTTTGAAGCTGAGAACCAGACCCTGGCTTACTACTTCCAGAACCCACTTGTCCGAGGTTAAAGAAGCCCAATTCTGACTGAAGTAAGCCAGCCTGCCCCCACTGGTACAGGAGAATCGGCCCTGGGCACCCCATCAGGGTGCCTGTTTCAGGAGCTTTAGGCTGGGGGGTGGGGCAGGTCTGCCCACCCTCATCTGCCCCTGCCTCTGAAGAAGCCCCTCTGAGCATAGGCAGAGGAGGCCGAGTCTGGTAGAAAGGCCTGTGAAAGGCCTCACCTACTCTGGGGCATGCCTTTGAGGAGTGGCTTCCGCCCTTAGCCTGGGCACTCTTGTAAGTAGTCCTATATTCATCCATCTTCTTCATGTAATTCTCTGTCTGCTCTCCAAACAGAGAATTTCCCACAGGAAAATCCATAGCCTTAGTCTGGGTATCCTTGACAAACTAGTACACCTGAGCCAGGCCAACCTACAAAAGCTACAGATGTGGCCATGACCCTAGAGGAAACATCATTAACATCCACAGCAGCATGAAACTGAACCTTAGAGGCTTCAATGCCATCAGCAGCCACCTGTTCTAGTTCACTAGCCAGCTGGCCATGGGCCTGCTTGGCCAGTGCATAACAGTATCCCATCTAGATTTCTGATACCTAGCTACATAAGCCATATAATTTGCTTGCCTGAGTCCCAGAGGCTGCTATATACTGTTTTTGCCATGGCATCAATCTTCCTGGAATCCTTGTCAGGAGGACGAAGCCAAGGAATATTAGCTTATCACAGGCAGCAGCCTGAACTACCCAACATGACTGCATTGCTGAGAAAGGAATTCTGTATCAGGGCCTGACAATGTATACCTTCTGTCCATCTTTTTATCTACAGGAGGCACAGAATTAGGAGCTTTAAAATTTTAATTGTTTGTTTCTAAAAGACTTATGTAAAGGAATAGACAATCTCCTAGACTCTGGAATATCCATCATTTCTACAAAATCAGGCTCCTCTTGCTCATCCACAGCCTCTTCTAAAGGAAGCTGGAGGTTTCAGCAACTTTTTATAAAACATAAAATGAGATGGGGACTCAGACAGCATAGGGGAGATTCTAAAGGTCTGTCTGGGG
The DNA here is from genome assembly GCA_016271365.2 of Neoceratodus forsteri. Classification (NCBI taxonomy): domain Eukaryota; kingdom Metazoa; phylum Chordata; order Ceratodontiformes; family Ceratodontidae; genus Neoceratodus; species Neoceratodus forsteri. Next base: position 1,026,236,986 of record CM057451.1, on the reverse strand, counting down.
AGATGTCCGTTCAATGGGCACACCCAGACCTTCCCAGCCACATTCATGCTGTTCATAATCCTCCTCCCCTCCTCTGGTTCATAAAATTCCTCAATATCATAATCCTGAACCACTGGGACCAGACGAACCGACCTTTTACCAGATAGTGGTGGTTCGGATGGACCCTGAGACAGTGACTGGACAATTTGTATGGTTTTGTTATCTCTGCAGCAGTTGGAGAAGGAATTTTGGACCCAGACCTGCTGATTTTCTTGTTTTCTTTACTGGAATTGGTTCCTCAGAACCAGCTTTTCTTTGCCCGAGGAAGTCTGGCCCTGGTCAGAGAGCATCCCTCTGGTTCGGTTGGCACCGAACGGGCTGGCCATCCGGGTCAGCGGACTTTTTGGCCTCTCGCTCCTGAGCCTGCCCAATCTTTTTTCCAGGGTGGCTGCAGGGAAATTCTTACATACCTGGCAGTCTGACTGGAGGTGGTCAAACCCCAGACAATAAACATGTGGTGTGTGGTCGCCTTGGCAAAGACTTCCCACAAACATCACAGTGTTGAAACCCAGTGGGCCCGTTTTCTTTTGGTTTCTCAGACATAATGCCAGCCTAACCAAAAACTTGCCCTTTTAACGGCAGTGCCAGGCAAGACACCCTTATCGGTTCCTAACCGCATCACGTGGTATTGGAAAACCAGAATAAACTGCTTTTTTTAGAACCGATAAGAACCGAACCGCACTTAAAATAGTAACTTTTAGTTTTAAATGAGTTTTAAACCCACTGATCGGTTCAAAACCGAACCGATAACTTACAAGTTCCACATAGACAAAACCTTCATTTACTTACGGTTACCACAGATAGAGCTTGAACCGAATGGTTTTGAGGTTAAATAAAACTATTCTCGGTTAAATCCAACTGAGAAAACACTTTTAAACCGAGAAATGAACTGAGCAGAAGGAGAAATCTCCAGAGCGACTGTTCACTGAGGCGGAGTAAAGAATCTGACAGTTCAAGTTTGAAATGACACAGATAGAGCTGCTCTCGTACAAATTCTATTTTGGAATGGTTTCAACCATTTCACCGGGGCAGTTCTAGAGCTGGATCAAACTGCTAATGTCTATAATATAGCAAGACTTCATGTTGTTTGAAGGGGAATCAGTGTCCCAGAGGGCTGTGACCATGCTAGTCTAACCACTACAAATCCTGACCTCTGGGTGCAGGCACCCGCCATAGGACCCAGGCCCCTCAACCTGTCTGTAATCAAACAGGCAGGGTAGTAGCTCTTGGATAGCGCCACCTAGGGGTTACACGGAAATACAGTATATCAAGGCGATAATCAAAACTGAGAACAAATCAGCATAACAGATAAGTGCAGTAAAAAAAAAGTAAGTAAGTAATTTATTTTTAAGCTTTTCAAAACCAAAGGCTGTACAATTAAGCAAACATTAGAATTTACAAACTATGACAAGAATAACAATAATAACAATAAATCACAATAAGATCACAATAAGATCACTCTCCATACGCTTTGAATAAATATGTTTTAACTCCGACTTAAAACTCTCGACGGTCAGGCAGCTGCGTATTCGACGAGGTAGAGAATTCACAGGGTGGGGCAGCATAAGAAAATGCACGTGCCCCAGATGTTTTTAAACTGCCATCTGGGAATCTCTAGCAATCCATCGTCGGCGGATCGGAGTGGCGAGAGGGACAGTAGGGAATAAGGAAATCTTGCAGGTACCATGGTCCCTGTTCATGTAGGGCTTTATAGGCCAGTAAGCCGACCTTGAAGGTGATCCGCCACTGTACCAGCAGCCAGTGCGGTCCGCGCCTTTACAGCGTAATATGACTGCTTCTGGATGTCCCAGTCAAAAGCCTGGCTGCTGCGTTCTGCACCAGCCTGGCGGCGGATATCAACCCCGGTAGCCTAGGTACAGGGCACTGCAGTAATCAAGCTGGAGAGGTCAAAGGCATGGACCAGTATAGGAAGGTCAGCCAGAGGAACTAGGTGTTTCACCCGGGCGATATTCCTAAGATGGTAAAGGAGGATTTGACAACGGATGACACCTGCGATTTTAGGGTCAAACCGTCGTCAATAATAACGCCAGATTACGCACCCGGTCTGAGGTTGGGGCTGGGCACCATCAATCCATATGCCGAAGGAAGCCCAGCCTGCAACCCGCCTCAAGGCGACCCGAGTCCACCGCCAACACCTCGGTCTTATCTGGGTTTAACCTCAGCCAGCTAGCACTCATCCAGTCCTTGATCTCGGATAGACAGCTGTTAAGTATAGAGACTGCATCTTCCTGTCCGGGACTAGGACAGATACAGCTGGGTATCATCTGCATAGCAGTGAAAACCCAGACTGTATCGCCTAATAATGTCTCCCAAAATTGAGATGACTGAGATGATGGAATTACTGCTACAGAACAATGTACAGGTAATGAAGTAAACAGACTTGGGGAGGAAGAGTCGCGCATAGTTGCAGGAGGGAGAAGAATAGTCGAAGTAGAGACTTAAAAGACTTACTTACTTACGCTAAGCAGTTTACCTTGTTCATTCTTTTCAGGAACTTGAAGGTCTTTATCATATCTCCTCTCTCGCCTGGCCTCTGGCTAGTACATGTTCAGTGCCTTGAGCCGATCCTCATAAGATCTACCCTGCTGGCCCTGAATCATTGTGGTCACCCTATGTTGCACTGTCTCGAGTCTTTCCTGAGGCAGACCATGTAGGTGATCAAGCACTGGGTTTACTTGAATTTTTGTCTTTTGCACTGTCTCTGTAATTTGCACAAACTATGATACATCACTTTATGAACTTGAAATGAGCCAATTAGTCAATCCATTTTATTTTTAAAAAGCACTATTCACGCAGATCATAGCACCTGTACAATTAAAACATCAGAATAAAATTATACGATTCAGACAGCAAACAATTCATTCAAATTCGGAAAGGCAAGATTGAATAGATGTATTTTGAATGCAATTTAAAGCTCTCCATGGTCCGCACTCGCTTACCCGATGAGGAAGAGAGTTCCACAGGGTGGGGGCTGCAAATGCAATGCCCAGGCCCCAGATGTCTTCAAAGGAACCCTGGGAAACTTCTAGCAATCCCTCGTCAATGGAGGGGGCAGTAGGGATGAAGAAGCTCTTACAGGTAACTTGGTCCCTGTCCATGTAGGGCTTTATAGGTCAGCAAACTGACCTTATTTATTTATTTATTGAAATGTTTCACCAAGAAGGCACACTGAACAAGTTGCTGCGTCTCACAGTGCGACCTGGGGGAGGGGTACAATAGGAATGAGACATTAAACATTCAAGTTACAAGATCAACATTAGCATACAGTTGTAAGGCAGGTGCTACAATGTTACAACAGTGTTGTAGCATAACATGTAGAAAGCGTGGACAATAATAAGTGCCAAGTTAATAAGTAAACAAGTGCTTACGCAAAGAAAAGGGGAAGGGAGGAAGGGTGAGGTGGGGAGGGGAAGATTCGCGGTCCCTGAGACCCCTCAGGGTGCGTAGGAACCCGGTAATGGACTGTGGGACCAGAGAAGGAGATAATGCAGTGTCCCAGAGAGAAGGGAGTAGATGAGATATACAAGCCCCTTGGGGAGGAAGGTGAGGTACAGAGGTAGGGTTTGTCCACGGCTTAGAGTAGGGAATTAGAGGGAGATGGCAGGACAGCTAGGTACAAGGTAATTATTGAGGGAAGAGCTAATAGAGTAGGTGGAGAATGAGTACCGGATTTGTGGTGGGAGGAATTCCACATTTTGGGAAGCGGTGAGAGTAACTGGATTGGCTGATTTGGGTGGATCTGCTGGGGACAACCAAGGTATGGTAATTGGTCGATCTAAGGAATGGGACGGATCAGGTGAGGTAGGAAGCGCACCCAACCAGTGCTTGGCTGAATTTAGCACAGTGGGAGTCTCACCATTTGTAAGAATAGGAAGGATAGGCACGATAAAGATCACAGTGATGGCTGCAAGGGGGCAAGCGACAGAAGGAACGAAGAGGTGCCCAGTCTGGCAGGGAGGACTTCTTAGTGGCAGCACCATAGACTACGTCACAGTAGTCGAACATGGGCAGTATCATCTTCTGAACAAGTTCATGCTCAGCCATAGCAGGGATGCCACCACGTTCCTGAACAGGGCACTAAGCTAGGACGCTATTTTTCTGGATGGCATCAATATGTCCAGAGACATTTAGGTGTTAGTCCAACCAAACACATAAGTACTTGAAGGAGGATGTTTCCTCAAGTAAAGTCCCATCAAGGGTGTAGAAAGTGGGTAGGAGGGAAGCCTAGAGAGCCTCTTCCTTGTGCCAAAGGTCATGGAGACAGTCTTCTTGGCATTGAGGAAAAGTTGATGGTTAGCAAACCAGAGCTGAACCTTGTCAAAGTTGCTGTGAGCTGGTTGTAACCTCAGCAGGACAGGAGCCAGATGCATACAAGACTGTATCATCAGCATACATATGTATAGTGAAGGATGGGGACCAAACAGAGGGAAGGTAATTTAAGAAGATGGAGAATAGGAGGGCCTAATACTGAGCCCTGAGGACTCCAGTGCTGATCGGAGAAAGGAGGAGGCATCCAAGATCTTAACTGGGTTCTGCTAATAAGGTAGGCTTGAACCAGTTTGGGGCAGAGGGAGATAGGCCAGCTGCCATGAGTGAGTTGAGGAGAAGGGAGTCAGAGACAGTGTTGAAGGCCTTGGCGGCTGACAAAATGGCAGAGGTAATTGGTCCATTGTCCATCCCGATTAGGATGGAGTCTGTGAGTCGTAGGAGAGAGGTGGTGGTTGAGTGTTTTCCTGAAACCGGATTGGAAAGGTGAAAAGGAGGTGTCAGAGAGAACAGAGGTGAGTTGGGAGAGAACAATGCGTTGTTGAAGCTTGGCAAGGGTAGGGAGAAGATAAAAGGAGAAGTTGCCAGGGATGAGGGTCACCCTTTGGGTAGAGGAGGACTACAGCAGTTTCCATGAAGAAAGGACCGAGGCAGTAGAGAATGAGAGATTTAAGATTATTGGAGAGGGGGTAGGCAATGGCTGAAGCAGAGGGAGAGGAGTTGTCAAGGCCATCAGGGAGGCACATTTAGAGGGGTTGATGGTGAGGAGGGCACTTAGGGCATCGTTTGGGGTTACAGTAGTGAAAGAGAAGGGAAGGTGGGGGTGGTGGAGGGAGGACACTGGTAGAGGGTGGGTAGGAGAGGGATTTTCGGTTGGCACGGGAGGTATAGTAGAGTTAAATTCCGCAGCTACAGCTGATGGGTCAGACACTAGTGAGCTATTTACTTTAAGTACTGGGGCAGTGGGCGAGAGGAGGTAAATAGGTGTGGACCACCTTCCAGAACTTTGAAGGGGAATTTATGTTGGTGATGAAGACAGATTTGAAATATTGGACTTGGCTAACCTTGTAGCCCTTATCAAGCGCCTGAGCATGCGTAGTTCGTGGAGATCATTAGGATGCTGGGTGGCTTTATAATGCTTCCAGCCTCAATCTCTAGCCCTGAGGCAGGCCAGAAGTTCAGGGTTATTCAGGCAAGTGGTTATCTCGGACGCTGGTTTGTTTGAGTGGGCAAAGGCATTCCAGTTTACAAGAAAGACTTCTTTGTAAGTTGACCTGGAAGTATGAGCTTTTTGGTCTTTGAAGTTTTGGTTGGTGCCACCTGTTTGGGTTCTTTCTCAGCTGAGGACTCCAAAACAGGGCACAGTACTCCAGGTGGGGCCAGTGAGCAATACAGAGGTAGTAACAGCTCTATCCTTCTGCTGTCAGTGCCCTTCCTATACACCCCAGTATCCTGTTTGTCTTACTGTAGGCCTTGTGAAAATGACTTGTTTTAGGAAGTCACTGATGATGACCCCAGAGCTTTTTCCTCAGAGGTCCAGCCCAGCTTTACCCCACCCCACCCCACGTGTTTGTCCTAGTGTTCTTGTTCCCTAACTGCATCACCTTTCACTTTCTGGCATTAATTTTCAACTGCCAAACCTCTGACCAACTCTGTAGCCTATAGCAAATCTCTCTGCATCTCCCAAAGCCACTGCTCAGTGGCTACCCTGCCGCAGATCTTAGTGTTGTCTATGAAGAGCCATGTCTTTTCTGTATTCTTTCTCCAATGTCAGTGACAAGCACAATGAAAAGGACCGGACCAAGGACCAATCTAGGGTTGTCAATGGTATGACCGTGTCACGGTATACCGCTGGGTCAGAAGTCATGGTACTGATACCATGGACAATTTCGATACAGCGATAACAGTGATTCACGGTATACTGTAGCATTGAGACCTTTCAACTATTTTCTTTGCATTTTCAGGGACAACTGTCCATTACACGGCAATTCTCCCGATGCAAAAAGTTTGAGGAGGCTTTTTTTCAAAATTGTTTTGTGGATGAGACGTCCGCTGTCTGCTGCAGTGCTGTACAGATTAGTAAGGTTAGGTTTAGGTGTCCTCACGTGTCCAATCCATAAGTGGACTGATGTCGGTTGAGAGACCACAATAAAATTTAGGTAATTCTTTGACTTCTTCCTTCCATTTTTAATTTTCAATGTTCAGTTTCAGGACAAAGTTTTTTAGTCATCGTGTAATTTGTGTGTGTCACATGGAGTGCCACACAAGGCACACAGAGGCCAAGTGGGTATTAAGCCACCAGTGATATACAAGTAATAACTGCTTCCTTAATGGTAAATGGTGAGAACAGACCCTGGGCAACAGCACACAAATGTCAGTGTGCTGTATGACTGTATCACCTCACAGTGCACACTAACTGTGCAGTACACACGAGGGAGCACACTGCTTGCACAAAACCCACACTGTAAATGCACAATGCGATCATTATTGTCCTCCCCTCTGCTGTTCTTTTCTAACAGAAGCAGAAAATGATGTACTGGTTTCAAAATGAGTGACATCCCTCCAGAAAAGCTGAACAACAAAACAGGTTTGTTGAGGTTACATCCCTCTGCGACATATTCCACAGCACCTGACACTACAGTGACAACAACACCAGGTCACTGTAATGTCAGCGCAGGACCCCACCACTGCATCGGGAGTACTGCACCCGTCCCCAAACCACTTAGACTCGGAGTTGGTTATTTAAGTAGTGGGGGGCATATGGGTGTCGACCAGACATCCTAAATCAGTTTGTTGATTGGACTTGAGCAATGGGCATGGAATGCGGTGAAGGAGGGATCAGCAGCAGTAACCAGGCCCAGCATCAAAATCTGTTATGCTATTTTGTTAACAGTAACACTGTAACATGTTGTCTGTCATGTCATGTAATGATCATCATGTTAAGTTTTCTTATCTTTATGGGTAACAGTTTTAACAAACTGTCTGTGGGTGGTTGTCACTGTGTGTACAGACTCAGACTGCAGACTGGTCAGCCACCTGATTGGTGGGACCAGTGAGTGACAGATGAGACCGCAGTGATCATTCATTCACATTACTGTTAACTGTTGTGCTGCTGGTGCTTTGTCTCGAGTGGTCATGCATGTTCATGTTCATGTTCATTCATTGCAAGTCTGAACTATAGAGAGTAGACAGTCTTGTCAGTCTGTCAGAGGCAGAAAACTGTCAAGGTTAGTCAGACAGAGAATGAGATACACACCAACAACTTTTTCAGGTTAATTTTTATTGTTAAATAATAACACAAAATTGCCATGATGCCAAAGCCATTTGCATTTGCAAACTGCAGTTTGCATTACACTTACACTCCGTGGTTTTCAGTTTCAGTGATAAGAACTGGCACTAGTAGTCTGTGTGTTCCTTCAGTTTTCATTCCCAGTTGTTCCCCACTCCTCCCTCATCTAATTCTGCAGCACAAAGTCACTGCTGCCCAGCACACCTGCAGTGTGGATAATGAATTTGATGCCCGCCAACATATGCCATATCCGGAGTGCACTCTGCTCACTAATCCGAATTCTCTCGACATCTGCTGCTGTTGCTTTGACTCGAGTCGGAGTCCTACCTCCCTGTCCTCCTAATGTAATTTGTGATATTTGATACTTGGCATTGGCTAGTCAGCTGAGCTAGCACATTTAGTGAAGTTGTTGTCTTGTCTCATCTGTCTGCTTGATGCACCCCGAGTCCCTCCAGTCCAGTTCCACTGTGGACCACTTCATGTCTCTCCCTCTGTCTGCTCGCCCGATGCCCCCACTAGAGTGGTCCCTAGGACAGAGTGAATCCTACCCTGACTCCTGATGAGTCATCCTCTAACTGACTCATGTCATCTGTGTCACAAAACTTTGGCTGGCTGGCTGGCTCAGCTGAGCTCTTGGCTGACTGTGGCTGGGGCTACCTAACACAAAACCAATAAAAGAAATTACTTTAATTGCGTAATTACCCTTAACCTAGCTGCTAGCTTAACAATTATAGTCACTTGACTCAGCAGCCACCAACCACAGTGCTGAGGATATATAAGCTAATTCCTTTAATGCTATGCGGGACTCCAGACCTCCTGAGTCACTCATCATATCCGAGACTTGACTCACGAGTCCAGAGTCTGAGGTGGTGACAAGATGACTTGAGTCACTTGGGGTGGCTACCTAAAACAAAACCCAACCGAAAAAGTAATTTAAATTCATAAATTTGTTAATTACTTAAATAGCTAGTAGCTTAAAAAAAAAAATGTAGAGAAAAGAGTGCCTGCTACTGGACTGAGGATATAAGCGGAACCCTTTAATGCCAGACTGCATTCATGTCACAGTCACACGACTCGACTCAAAATAGCATGACTCACTCAACCAAAGCAAGTCAAGCAAGCAACTCACATTGGCTCACTGCCCCAGCTGGAGGCTACTGTAGTTAAATACCTATTACCTACCTTAAAAAGAAAAACAGCCAGTGAGTGCCTTCCACTGTCACGGCATTGAGGATATATGCTGATTCCTTTACTGTCAGACTTGACTCATGTCACAGTATAGCATGACTGATTCAACCTAAGAAAGTCAAGCAAGCAACTCACACTGGCTCACTGCCTCAGCCGGAGGCTACTGTAGCTAAATACCTATTATATTAAAAAGAAAAGAGCAGCCAGGCAGCCAGCATGACTTTTGGGATATATAGGCTAATTCCTTTAAATGCTACCATCTCTCACAGTTGACTTAGCTCAGCCGATTGGCTCTGGCTGTTGGCTTGGCTTGGACTTGGAGTCTTGCACACAGTGAATGGCAAGTGCAGACAGGAGTTGTGTTGTGGTTGTGGTATACTGAGAACGCAAATATGAACACAAATCTCTCCAAATTTATTTGCACTACTTACTGTTACTTTTACTAACTTAACTCGAGGGACTGGGTCTTGGAGGGAGCCCAGGCTGTGAGATGAGGATGGAGGAGGACACTCAGCCTATTCATAGTCAGACAGTGAGCCTTAATGTTCCTATCAGAACTGTTCTGATTTTAAGTAGAGCTCTTGCTGTGCTCACTTCTAAAGCTAGTAGCACACTACTTCAGTGAAGTGCAACTGTCTGCATCTGCAACTCTAGTCTGCACCACCACCAGCAGTGGAGTGACTGGACATTCCTTTCGTATTCATCAACTCTCATCTTTAAGTTATTGACAATTTAACATAACAAAAATGTAAATTAAACAACTTACTACTGCATTAACTGTGCTAATTTTGTATAGTACTTTTGGTATTGGTAGCATTTAGTGCTGTAAGCCAAGAGTACAATAAAACACTTTACTTTATAATGGCATGTCATTCACGTTTCAGACAGCAATGACATGAAATTTTTTCTATATAAATCTACTTCTAGTGCTTGAAGCTCCATGCTCATCATCATCAGGTCAGGAGGAATCTGACTTTGTCAATAAAAATATATTTCTCTTACACATAATTGACTCATTATCTTTATTTTCTCTCATTAATTTCATAATGTGTCATTTACATAGAAACATAGAAACATAGAAGTTGACGGCAGATAAGGACCGAAGGCCCATCCAGTCTGCCATTTCTTTTTCTACCTTATAAATGTGCCATCGGCCTTGCTCTGTCAGTGACCTATCTATTCATAGTCATTTGTATTGCTCCCTTATGCTATCCCATGCCTGTTTGAAGCCCTGCACTGTATTCATAGCCACCACTTCTTGTGGTAAGCCATTCCATGCATCTACCACCCTTTCTGTGAAAAAGAATTTCTCACATTCCCCTTAATCGCCCCTCAATCTCATGCTGTGTCCTCTTGTCCTGCTATTTTTCTTATATTTAAACATGTTAGACTCTTTCACCTTGTTTATGCCCTTAAGGTGTTTAAATGTCTCGATCATATCCCTCTATCCCTCCTTTGCTCAAGGGTATACATATTGAGCTCCATTAATCTGTCCTCATATGTCTTCTGATGCAGTCCCTGCACCATTTTGGTTGCCCTCTCTGGACTGCCTCAATTTGGTTAATGTCCTTGTGAAGGTGTGGCCTCCAATACTGCATGTAGTACTCAGATGGGGCCTAACCAATGTCTTGTACAGAGGATTATTACCTCCTCTTACGACTTGTGATACCCTACTAATACACCCTAACACCCCTAGCCTTACCTACTGCTTTAGAGGTCTGCTTGGATGATTTTAGGTCATCAGTGATGATGATGCCCAAGTCTCTTTCTTCCTTTGTGACTGCTAGCAACTCCTCCCAGCCTATAAGTGGCTTCAGGGTTTCTCTTCCTATGTGCATGATTTTGCACTTCTTTGCATTAAATCCCAGTTGCCACTCTTCTGACCATTCTGCTAGTTTATCCAGATCTCTTCTCATTCTGCCCACCCCATCTGGATCATCTACTCTGTTGCAGATCTTGGTGTCATCTGCAAACAGACAAGCCTTACCCTCTAGTCCATCTGCAGAGGTCACTAATGAAGATGTTGAATAGGACTGGCCCCAGGACTGATCCCTGAGTACCCACTTGTGACTTGCATCTCTTCTGACTGTATACCATTTACCACCACTCTCTGTTTTCTGCCAGTCAACCAGTTTGCCACCCAGTTGACCAACTTCCGGACCCACCCGAGCCTACACTTAGCTTATTTATCAATCTTCTATGTGGAACAGTGTCAAAAGCTTTGCTGAAGTCAAGGTAGGCGACATCAACTGCTCCCCTTGGTCCACCACTCTGGTTACCCAGTCAAAGAAATCTAGAGATTAGTTTGACAGGACCTTCCTTTGTAAACCCATGCTGTCTTGGATCCTGTGCCCCTATGGATTCCAGGTGTTGCACTATCCTTTCCTTAAGGAGTGCCTCCATAATCTTGCCCACTACTGAGGTAAGACTGACCGGTCTGTAGTTCCCGCCTCCTCCCTGCTACCACTCTTGTGGAGTGGGATCACATGAGCCCTTCTCCAGTCTTCTGGGACCTCTCCTGTGCTCAGAGACTCACTAAACATTCTGCTAATGGCTCTGCTAGTTCCTCCTTTAGCTCCTTAAGTACCCTGGGATGTATGCCATCAGGTCCCATTGCCTTATCCACCCTGAGCTTAGCAAGCTCTTGTAGGACCCTTTCTTTTGTGAAGGGAGTAGTGCTCACCTCCTCCCCCTGTGTCCATGATGCTGAGCTGTGGGCCCTGCCCTACCTTCTCTTCAGTAAATACTGAGCAAAAGTATCTATTTAGGATAGATGCCTTTACAGGCTCCTCCTCACATGCTCCCTTTTCTCCATTAAGCTTAGCAATCCCCTCTGGACTTTCTCCTTTCACTAATGTATCTATAGAAAGTCTTGTCACCTTCTTTTACTGTTCGTGCTAGTGTTTCCTCAGTTTGGGACTTTGCCTGCCTACTGCCTTACCTGCTTCCCTTAGGCAGTTTGGTATGCCTCCCTATCTTCATCCCGCTGTGTTCCTTTATATTTTCTGAAGGCCAGCCTTTTGGCTCTGACCTTTTCTGCTACTGTATTTGAGAACCAAAGTGGTTTCCTTCTTCTTTTGCACTTCCTTTTCTGTCTAACACAATGGGATGTTGCTTCAAGTATTGCATCCTTAATGCTTGCCCACTTTGCCTGTACCTCCTCACCTGTGTTTCTTTTTGCCAGGGCTAGCTTAACTCTGTTGGCCATCTTATCAAAGTCAGCTCCTCTGAAGTCCCATATTTTTGCCTTGGAATGGGATGATTTAGATGTAGTAGCCAAATTGAACCATACCATGTGATGGTCACTGGCCCCAGGTGACCTTCTACCTGGAGATTTGTGATCCCTTCTTTGTTAGTCAGTACTAGATCTAGGATAGCCCTGTCTCTTGTGAGTTGCTGTACCAGTTGTTTGAGGCCCTCCCTGCAGGAATCCACTATGAGTCTAGTTCTGGCAGATGTTCCTGCTGGTATTGACCAATCTGTATCTGGCATGTTGAAGTCTCCCATTATCAGAACCTCCCTTTAGCTGTCATGTTTTGTATATCTTCTAACAGTAATGTGTCTATGTCCTCCTCTGGTCTGGGGGCCTGTAGACAACCCCAGTTCTTATGGCTGTCCCATTTCCTGTTTCCAGGGTGACCCACAGTTCTTCTGGCTCCTTATGTGTATTCTGAATTTCTGTAGCTTTGATATTTTACATTAACATACAGGGCCACCCCTCCCCTTTTTTGCACCTCGGTCTCTTCTGAACAATGCAGCCAGGTACTGAAGTCTCCCAAGTGTGGTTACTGGTAAACCACGCCTCACTAATTGCTACTATGTCCAGTTTAGCCTCTGACATTATTGCCTGCAGGTCTGGATCTTATTTCCAGGCTGTGAGCATTTGTATACATGATTTTCCATTGGCCAGATTTTGGTGTGTTAGTTGTTGGGTGAAGTTTGGCATTACCCCTGTGCATCGTATGGGAGACAAACCTTTTTCTTACCTGGTGATGCAAATGAACGGCAAACACGCTTGAATTCCTGTTTGACCACTTGATGGGGAGGGTGTTCTTCCCATTCGACGATGGGGTGCTGCACCCTCTCCCCCATTTGCTAGTTTAAATATTCTGCAAAGACGCCAAACTTCTGCCCCAATGCACCGACTCCTCTTTAGTCAGATGCAGTCCATCAAATTTAAAGAACTTTTCGCTCCCAGAACTGTTGCCAGTTCCCTACATATCTGTGTCCTTTTTCCGGCACCAGTCCTTGAGCCACGTGTTTAGCTCCCCTATCTCCCTTCTCTGACCTTCTGTCCATCTGCTCCCTTCTCCCAGACTGGCAGGATCTCAGAGAAGGAGATGCGACGAGAAATAGATGATAGTTTGTCAGCCTAGTCAGGTGGTGTTCCTTGGTCTCCACAACTGACCGGCTGGCGAGATCATTAGTCCCTATGTGTACTAGGACATCAATGTTTTCTCCTACTTTGTGAACAATTTTAGTAATGTGGTCAGTGTCTCTCCATGCTGATGTACCTGGAGACATCTGACCATCACCCTGGTTGGAGATGGGTATCAACTCCCTAATCATGGAGTCTCCTATGATCAGAAGTTTTTGGATTCTTTTGTGCTTGTTTAGTTTTGGTTCCTGATTTGGGTGAGTATTGTTGTGTTAGCTCCTGTGCCGCAGTGTCCTGTTCTGTAGTGTCTTCTGCCTCTTTATTTGATTTCAGAGATAGAGGCAGATACCTGTTTGTAGTGTTTATATGGTTTTGGAGGTAATGTGTTGGAGAGCAGAGAGTGATGGGGCACCTGATTTGTTCCTCCCAACCACCTGCCAACTTCCTGGACCAACTACCCTCTGCGGTCGAGGTTTTTCTGTTGGATGCTGGGGAAATGGCGGGTGGTTCTTATAATGTATTTCCTCTCAATATGAAAATTGAGGCGTGCAATCTCTGCCCATGCTGCCCGGAGCTGAGACCTAAGATCTCCAAAGGCCCAGCATGTAGGACAGTGTCCCAAATCCTGTAAGACTGTCCTTCTGAAAATTGTTCCACAGTACCTGCAGTTAATGAAATCCATTCCAAAAAGTTGCTGGGTTTATAACCTAGTCAGAGTAATTAGAAGGAAAAAATGCAAGTAATGGTTTAATTGTGCTTTGTTTAACTTGTTATAACAAGTTAAATTATAGTGCCCTGTAAATGAGATCACCTTGTAGAGGCCCCACTGATCCGCCTTCCTCCTGCTCTGCCACAGGAAATGTCACAACTGTGGTACCCTATAAAAGGAGTGTAGCGGGGTGGTTGGGGATGGGGTGGTGGCTGGGCCCTTCCCTGCCTAAATAGAAGAACCACGGATGAAAGAACAAGGAGGTAAGAGCAGAAACAATCAGTCAACAACAAATGCAGTAACCCTGAAAGCTTATCCTAATGTTAGATAAAACTGTAAAACCTGTAAAGCACCACCTGTAATAATTTCAGAGAAGATATACCCTGTAAGAAACACTTTGCTCCAGAGAAAAATAAAGCAGTAACAGAAGATATACCTTGCAAAAGACATTTGAATCAGAAGATTACAGCAGTAATCTGTTAGCACACACCTGTAGGCACACCTTGTAATAATGCAGAAGAAGGTATACCAGCAACAACAATTTGAATCAGAGAAAAATAAAGCAATGAAATGTTAGCAACAAACAGTAGCAATCCCTGTGAGTAAAAATAAAACACCACCACACAGTAAATCTGCTTAGCCAAACTAAGTCTTAATCCTTCTCCTTGCTCTGTAAGTTTCTCTATTCTGCCTTTCAAGCAGTCTTAGAAGGAAAGAGCTCAGGTGAAGCTAGGTGCCTTGGCCAGCAAACCAAGTCTTCTACTAGTTAATTTACTAGTATTTTAACTGTTTTTATGTGTAAAAGTTAGTTAAGATTGCATTATTTTGAATAGTTTAGGTTTTCCTATTGGAATGCATTATACTACGGCATCCGATAACCGAGTATCACACACCGCGCTTATCATACCATCAACATTCCATACCATGACAACCCTAGACCAATCCTTGTGGCACCCCACTGGTGACCTCCCTCTCTTCTGATTTGACTCAGTTGACCACAACCCTCTTCTGTCTCCCTTCCAACCAGTTTCTCACCCATCTGTGTCCTTCATGGCACCCATATCCTCTAGCTTCTAGCAACCTTCTGTGAGGCACTGACTCAAAAAGTCTTGCTGAAATCAAAATAGTGTAATCCATAGTGTGGCCCTTAGCCACCACCTTCACTACCCAGTCAAAGAATACTATCAGGCTGGTCTGACAGGAACTGCTTGGCACAGATCCATGTTGTGTACTATCCTGGAATGCAGCTGCTCTCCAGTTAGTGCAAAGGCCCTCTTTGACTAGTGTCCCCATCAATTTACCCACAATAGAAGTAAAGAGCAGCAGGTCTATAGTTACCCGTTGCTCCTTGTTCCCCCAACTTATGGTGTAGGAATTTGTCTGATATCCTCCAGTCTTTTGGAACTACCCCCATTTAAATCTAGCTATTAAAAGAGCCCCATCAGGGTTCAGTTAGTTCCACTACCAATCCTTGAGCCTTGGATGCATCCCATCTGGCCCCAGGGCCTATCACTTTCCCAACCCTTTCACTGGAAAATACATGCTGCCTCATCTCAGATGCTATGTCCTGCACAATTTATTAATTTTTTTGCTGCTAAACTGCATAACTTGTGTTTTTGTATCTTATAACTTATTGCTGAAACTTTTACTGCACTCTCTCCTTCCCTTCCACCCAGGATGCATCTGAAAACAAGCTGTACAGCTCAGTATGTCTTTCCGATAAATCTTTTGAACTAAATAAATAAATTAGTGAAAATCTAAAGTCCATTGCTCAATGCCAGAAGGCTGAAGGAAAACATGTATGATACTGGGATGCATACGGTGGGGGGCTGCTAGCAGAAGGAAGGAGGTGCTATTTCTCATGTACAGTTCCTTGGTCAGACCTCACCTGGAGTACTGTGCACAGTTCTGGAGCCCACAGCTGAAGAAGGACAGGGATGGAGGCTGTTTAGAAGAACAGCCACAAAGATGATTCAGTAGCAGCAGAAGAAGACTTATAAAGAGGGCTGGAGAATGTCAGTATGTACAACTTGAGTCCAGAACAAAGAGATGAGACATGATGGAGACCTTTATATCTAAGGGTATTAATAAAGTGGATAGTTGTGCCCTGTTAACAGGCAGCAAGGGTAACAAGAGGTACTAGATGGAAATTGGTGAAGGAAGCTTTAAGAGGGATGTAAACAAGTTCTTCTTTACAGGATTGTGGAGAAGCTGAATGCATCACCAGACGTGATCAACACAGAGTTCATTGCTGGCTTCGAACACAGGTGGTCTAGGCACAAGAGAATAGTCAAACCTAGAGAAGGCACAGAGGGTGAACAGTCAAGGAGGAAAACATGGACTAGGGAGGAGGGTGCTGAAATATGCTGAGGGATTATCAGAAGAGAAACCCAGTCCAGTATTAGGCTGGGCGCAGATGCAGCCTGCTACTAGACAGACTTGATGGGCCACTGGACATTTTCTTGGTGTTGATATCAATATTTCTATGTTTTGTGTGTTGTGTGGAACAGTACTTACCTGAAGGCTGACATGATTAGTTCTATTCCTCTGTATACATCATCAGCCCTATGGGTTCATGGTGACATCACAACTGACCAAGAAGAATGAACTACCTGCCACAAGATCGAGCACCAGAGATTTCAAAATGAGTGAGGTCACAATGCTGCTGCTGGTATGATGAAGGATAGAACTAGATATACAAGTATCCAGGTAAAGTGCTGCTGTTTACATCACACCTATCAGGAAAAAATGTCTAATGAAAAAGAGAAAAGAAATAAAACTTCAGCAATAAGTAGTAATAATGGATAACTTTAGAAGTGAACAACATTTTGCTTGATATTTTGGCACTACAAGCTCTTTAATTCTGGCATGATCAACACTACCTCAGTTTTGCTCATCCACCCAAGCTGGCCATGTGCTCAACTTCCAGGCTGAATACTGACTCAGATCTGATATAAATTTCTGCTTTTATATTGGTACCTTTTCTAATGCCGTTTTAATTTTGAGAGGTCATCCACTTCGATTTGATCCCATTACAAGTTGCACTGCAGACTGCATGACATGAGTATTACTTATTTAAAAGTTGTTGTTCGGATAAACACACTGAACTCATTGTCAGGCATGACCGGGAGAGGATTACAAAGGGGAAAACGTCAGAACAGGTACCAAATTAAATTAGTGCACATTATCAGTCAAAGCAGAGTAAAAGAAACCATTACAGTACAAATCAGAATATCTTGGTGCCAGAGTTACAAGATATAAAGAAAATAATGTGCAACGGAAAATAAATACAGTACTATTGCAGTAATATACAATACAGAACCCGGAGGTAAAATAGAGTAAGGAGATAGAGATACAAAGCATATACAATTGAGCCCGATAGCAGTAAAGGAACAGGGTGAAGGGTGGTGGAGGAAAAAAGCAGGACAAGAGAAAAGAGGGATGGGAAATGGAGGTGGAATGGGACAGTAGGGCTAGATGGAGGCACAGGAAACGGCATTAACAAAAAATAATTATACAATGGTGTGTGAAATCCTGTACCATCATTAGCTCAAAACATGTCACATGACCGTGGGTAAATCCTGCATTACCCACAGCTGAGGAACTGCATTTATAAAAACATAATTGAACACATTTTACATTTATAATCACAATAAAGCACTCCAGCGTGTGAGTTATTGGGGATTTACCCACTTCTTGTGTGGTTAAGTCACTCGGCTACGCCTCATGACACCACACAAGCATGGGTAAACCCCCAATCACCACACCCTGTTGTGCCTTATTGCTTCATTCTGACACCTCCTTCCCTCTGGGTTACTGCCCACAATGCCAAAGGCAATCATTGCAGAAAAAAGGTAGGCACACTTAGGCAGGGATGTTGGTTACAGAGTTATTAAAAGTGTTCATACAAAAACATTTTTCAGATAAAGCCCGTCTTGGGGCGAACACATTTGTACAGTCTTACATACTGCTTGGCTGGATTCAGTATGTTTTGTAGTGATACTTCTATAAATTTGTAAGCATCATCTCTGCTTGTGTGTGACAACCTTCCTTTTCTATGAAGTGGGCACATGGTCTTTGAGAAGGGTTTGAAAGAGAATGGGAGGAGGAAGAGGAAAGAGAAGGTTGTTCCATAAATGAAGAAGAAGACCAATTGCCCAGCAAGCGTTCTGCAGCAGTAGGAAGGACAGGTGTCCGAAGAATGGTGGGTGGGTGGGGGTAGAGGAGTGAAGGTCAGGGATAGGCGAGGAGAAAGCAGAGAAGGAAGCAAAGCAATATTTAGCAAGAAAAGTGATACAGTAAGAAAGCTGCCAATTCTCAAAAGACGGAGAGTAAAGTTCATGAAATGGGAACGTTGGTGGGTGAGAAGACAGCAGTTTAGTGCAAAACCATGGAAGTGATGGAAGCAGTGGAAGAGCAGGTCCAGCCTGGTAAGGGCAGATTTGGGGGCAGCACCATAGATCAGGTCTACATAATCATTCATTAGCCGGATCATCCAAGAATAACCTACGGCAGATCAGGAATGGAAGGCAGGACCTACTGCAGCACAGTGCACCAAGTTTGGGACTGAGCTCCTTTGCACAGTATTGATGTGGGAGCAGAAATCAAGATTTTCATCCAACCACACTACAAACGCTGAAAAACTGTCTGCCAAAAGGCCAACTGGTCTATCCGGTCTGCATTTTGCCTTATCTAACGATTGATAATGAGCCCTTCAAATGGTTACACACTGTATTGCACACCTGCCACTCCTATGGTAAGTAAGCAATAATACCCATCGGTATTGGGCTATACCGGATTGCCCAGGGTGTAATCAGGCCCGATGTCGCAGGCAGAGGGCCTTATGGTCCCTGGAAGGTCCAGTATAGCCTACCATCCACCCTGAGGGTATTATTGCACTTAGAAAATGGGTTACATGTGATACTTTTATATAATATTTAACAAAACTAAAAAAATATAAAGAAAATTTAGTGCAAATCATTTTAAAGTTGTTTTGTTGGTAAAGTAGTCCTTTTACTGTATTGTGCAGTAGAGGCACTGCAGTGTTTAGGGGGCCAATGGTGCTGTTGATGGTACTGTAGTACTGTTTTGTGGAGAACTCCTCTTAGTTTGTTGCTGATAGATTGTTCAGGATGGCAGAGCAGGTTAGCTGAAACAGAAACGTGGACAGCAGCAACAGAAGTGCAAGTAATGATCAGAATGATGGCAAAGTTAGTGGCAAACACACACTGTTCACTCCCAACCATTTTTATCTCAATGCCCCACCCTCACCCCCAGTTGCAATTCCAATCCTGTTTTCTTAATGGCCTCTTAGAGTTAGTGTTCTTGCTTCCCAAAAAAAAACTTTAAAATTGTGGTTTGACATGTACTGAGATCAGCAGCAGTTAGACATGTACTCATGGGGTTTATCAGCAGTAGTTTTAGAGAAAGATCAGCGATGATCTATTAAGCAATGAACTGAGGCTGCCTTTTTTACTGAAGGTATTTTTTTTTCCTCACAAAAGCACAGCAAGCAATGGGTCTTTTATTCCAAGACATGCTTACTGAAAGAAACAGACGAAAATTCAGATTAGTGGCTCAAGAGACTCATACTTTCTGATGTGGTCCACTTTATGGTAAAAACAGCAGCCTTGTAATTAGGCATTATCACCCAACGACCATCGCATTCCCAAGTGTTACACTATATCCCGAGCAGGTAGTTGGTTTTCATTTGATAGAGTGCTGACCGTAGTGGTATGGTATTATTATTTTATTTTTGGTTAGGACTACACAAATAATCATGACACTACCATTTTTGGTTGGCGGCAACACCAGGATCAGGATGTTGGCAGATGGCAGTGGACCCTCTGGCTTTAGCAGTGAGGTGGAAGCATGATCGGCGCAATGTTTTTCTTTTCCTTTTGTACTTTGAGCTAGAAAGTGTGGACAAGCTGCACAGAAAAGTTTATTTATTTATTTTTTTTAAGGTACCATTTGTGCCATATGCCCAGACACGGGGGCTCTTGCATAAACAGAGAGAACATGGTGGCATTTAAAACTGAAAATTCGTTTGTTACAAGGATTTGGAATGTTATTAGCAGCTGAGATGGGATTCATTATTTCCAGTGTATGTTGCCTGATACTCAACTGGCTGATTGGCAATCTTAGCCAATCAGTTTCCAGGATTTCTAACCCATTTTCTAACCCCCACTAAACCCATGTATCTCTCCCATCCCTGCTTGAACCCAGCTACCGCTTATGCACAGTCCATTTTATTGTGCCAGTCTAGTCACTTTTCTACCATTTACTCAGTGAAAAAGTAGTTCCTCACACCTTTTTAACTTCCACACTACCAGTTCACTGCATTACCCCTAGTCATTATTTTTATGCTGGAGATACACAGCACACTACAGTCAGCCTTGATAATCCCCCAGGAATATGAATGTCTCAAGCAAGCCCCTTGCTTCTCCTGGCCTCAGAGTACATTTTCAGGACTTTTGCTTTTCCTTGTAGAACCTCCTTGTTGCCCCAATCATCTTGGTGGCTCATCTCTGTACTGAATTCACCCTGTCCTTGTCATTTCTTTGGTGTGCATGCCATAACTTCACACAGTACTCTAGCTGTGGTCTAACTAAGGATCAATACAGGGCAATATCACTTCTTAATGTCCTCTGCCAATGCATCCCAACATATTGTTGGCCTTGCTCACTGCCTTATTACACTGAGCAGATTGTTTCAGAATAGATTATCAGATATGATAATCTCCCAGATCCATAGCCTCTGTAGCCTGCTCAAGCCTCACCCCACCCATCCAATATTCAGTTCTTGCATTCTCTGCTCCGATCTACTGGATTTTATACATCATTGGATTGAGCGGCCAGCTGCCATATCCTAGGCTACCTCTGATCTCTCCAGTTCCTCTTTCATTATCCATATGCTTTCCTTAGAGTCCATTCTCCACAGATTTTGTAGCTATTCAAGAAAGGCATATCATGCCTGTAGTGATTGTACTTACTTTACTTATGTTACTTCTAAGCTTATCATGTAAACAAGGCAAACTACTTATGTTTGTATGCTCTCCTATGCTTTGAAGTATATCATGTAATGACCCTTACTGTTTACGCTTGTATGCTCTCCTACTTCCACCTTCCACCCGGAATCGAGCAGTAGTCTGCTCAGTATGCCTCCCTGGTAAACGCTTACATAAATAAATATATAAATAAATAAATTGAGAAAAAAAAAAAAAACACCTTCTCCAATGTCACATAAGTTGAAACAATGGTCATGGGAACAATCCCTGTGGTACTTCACTAGTGACCACCCTCAGTCCTAAGAATTGCCCATTCAGTGAGCACAAACATTTGAGTTCTCCTTCTAGTCAGTTTATGAACCAGGTAGTTAACATCGAGCAACTACCAGGTCCTCCTTTTTGAACAACCTTCTGGGCATGGAGTTTCTACCTTTCTGAAATCTAGAAACAGAATGTCTACAATCTAGTCTCTATTTATAGCCCTAGTCACCCAATCAAAAAAAAATCAGGGTTTATCTGGCAAGAAATCCCACCCACGTAATCCATGCTGTCTACTGTCCTGCAACACATTTGTCTCCAGGAACTCTGCCACTTTTCCTTGACAATTGTGTGTCATTAGCTGCCCACAACAGAAGTCAAACTGACCAGCCTGTAGTTACCTGGATCATCCTCTACTGTCAGTATTACACTGTGGTACAACAGCAGATATTCTCTAATCACAGGTATCTCACATGTCTGCAGCAAACAAATGAAAAGGTGTACAAGTGGTACTGTGAGCATTTGAGCTCCTCTTTCAGCACTTTTTAGTGTGAACCATCTGGAATCGAGGATCTGTCTGCTTTTGCTCTCTCAGCCCTTTCATAAACCTTCCATCCTCTGTAACTCCCATATAAATACTGGATCCCTCCCTGCCCGAGTCTAATCCCACATTGTACAATCATCACCTTATCCTCTACTGTAAAGACTGAACAGAAATATTTGTTCAGTATGTATGCTACCTCTTAGAATTGTCCTCCACTCCTCTCCCTTTTAGTCTGACAATCCCATCCTCAGTTTTCCATTTCTATCTAATGAATCAAAGAAAGCCTTGTCCCAGTGTTTGACCCTCTGAAACTCTAAGCTCTACTTCTGCCTTTGCCTTTTTCACCTTCCTGTAGGCTTCTTTCAGTTTGTTCAGGTAGATCTCCCATCTTCATCTGACTGACGGGCCATATTTTAGGTGCTTTTCCCCAGAACTCAGGGCACCACACAAAACACAGAAGATGAAACTGTTAGGGCTTATAAAATTAGTAAAAGAAACAAAATTCAACATCTGTACATAGTAATTCTAAAGTATAACCTACTGCCATCCCTTGACTAAAAATTTTAATTGTGTGCCCCCAGAAATTTCCTTAGCATGACATTCCTGACTGTGTCATCGACATACACATTTACAAAGGAAACAGGAAACTACTTAACCAGAAAAGGCACACTAAGCCGGAGCTTGTTTCTAGGTGTAACCTGGGAGCATAAAGAACTTAAATGACTTGCTCAGGGTGCCACAGTATGCAAGTGGGGCTGATGGATTCAAACCACTATACTAAACTGCCCCCTACAGTTTATATTTGCATTTCCATTTACAAGCAGACACACAGTGGAAGTTCATTTGAAAACAGAGGACTGGATTCACAATGAGCCTTTGGGGATACAGAGGAGATGAGAGTACAACACTGATCTAGACTGACTAGTAGCACTCAGAGAAGTAGGAGCAGAACCAGCCAGCTGTAAGGTCAGAAAGGCTGGCCCCACCAATTTGTCTGAGAGGCTGGGGTAAGTAACAATGTCAAAGAACTTGGCAAATGGACAAAGATGGCTGCAGGGAAAGCACTGCTCTATCCACTTTAAGTGAGAGTTCGTAACCCACAGAAAGGAAGGCACAGATGAGAGATGAGAGTTAGGAGAGACCATTTTTTTTTTTTTTACACTTTTCAGTGAGAAGAGAGATGGGACAGTAGTTCTCAAAGGAAAAGGGAGCTGCACTTAGTGAAGCAGGTGAGGCATTGTTAGACCCTGGCTTCAGGCTTGAGCTGGCCCTCAGATATTAGGCCAGTGACTCCTGCTGAATGCTACTTAAAATAAGTCCCTTTCAAGAAAAAATTTACTTTTGTGGACGTGAGCATTGTGCAGGATATGGTAACTATTGTACACTCTGTACAGCCTCATTTGTTAATCATCAGGTAGTTTTTTCAGCAATAATGTTTTTCTGGGAAAAATATCAATTTACCCATTCTTATTTATTTATTTTTTAATTCGTGATCCTGAACTAAGATACAAGATTTTGAAGTTTTTAAAAGGGTCCTGCTCCGTGCCATGCCCATCATTAAAAATGAAATATCTTGGACACTGCTGTGCTGTTTACCATCAGAAGCATGTGGTGCCATCAGGACTGCAGCTATGAATTTTAGGGCCCGGACAAGTCACTTGAAATGGGCCCATTTCCCAAACCAGCTAACGCCAGGGTAATGCCAGTTCCTCAGGTGGCCCCTCCTGAGCTCGGGGCCCCGGACAACTTCCCCCATTACTGCGCCTGGGTGCCATCCTAAAACAATCAACAGTATGAGTCTCTAGATGAATCTAGTATGCACATTTAAGGGTAACATCAACAGAAACAATGTGTAAACACTGCAACCATTTTTGCTGACTATAACAAATGCTGCTTTAAGGCTGGATTTTCAGTGACTCCAGAACAGTGAGCATCCCCTGATAGAAGCAACTAGAATTTCGTTTGGTGTTGTACTCACCTGGTAAACCAGTGCAAAACCAGGGGGACAAACAAGGTAGCTAGGTGGCCAATGGGCTACTAAACAAATTGGTCTGGCTACTAGATTTTAAACGTTACTGGCCACCTTACAGAGTGATTTTTTAACTCTAAATAGGATGACCACTATAAATATTGGTATGGCTATCAGATTTTGAAAGGAGTGGCTAAATTGACCACCAGCTCATAAACTTGAATTTGTCCCACCCCTGTGCAACACTAGGGAAACGTCTGTGGCACCTGTGTGTGTTCTGTGCTGGGGGCTACTGCTCGGTTTCACGACACCTGCACTCAGATCATTCCTAACGAAATGCCCCACGGGATGTTGCCCTTGATCCCGTCCCTCGTTAAAATAAACCATGTTTCGCTTCTTTCCCGTTAAAATAAGTCATGTTTCGCCAGCTGCAGCAGACTACCCTTACTCCCCAACGTCCACACTTTCCTTCCGGAACCTCTTTAATACGTGTGTGTCATGCCCACTCACCTTCAGCCCCACCTCCAGAATCTCAGTAACTTCCGAATCCCCAGCATTTCTCACCTGCTGTCACGACACCGCCATCTTGTTTACACTGTTGTTAAGGCAACCGGCACAGAACAGTTCTGCGGCAACCTCTATTAAGATTGTCAGGGTTACGTCAGCGGGGTAAAGCGCGACTGATTGGCTCTTTGGCATTAGGGGCGTACTGGTACAGAAATAGCGCGCGCAGGATTTGGGCTGGACAATAAAATATAATTTGACGACCTGTGTGTTAAGTGACAAGGTCTACCAAGTGTCCTAGATGATGGATGGATGCATGCATGTCCAGAAAGGCGCGAGAGATGTTACTGACTAACCTGGTCTGCTGAGTACCTTGTATTATGGCTATTTTATTTATTTATTAAGATCTACGATTCAACACCTTTGAGCTGAGAGCTCTTTACAAACGTTCCACGTCAGTGGAGGGAAGACAGTATAACAAAGGATTAAACATGTCCATCAGTGTCAGACATGTACAATAATTACAGTTGTTTATACAAGCAGGTTATACATACAAAACAAATCAATAGAGGGTAGCTATCCTCGGTTTGCCTATAGAATAAGATATCACAGCAGATAGTTGAGGGTAGGGAGAAAGCTAGTGGAGAGAATAGAAGGAGGTAGGGAAGAGAGGGCAAAAAGGATGGCGGAGGGGCGAAGGTGAGAGTGAGAGAGAGAGTTGCAGCAGCCACTCACCTTGTCTAGGGAGGTGGGGGAGGGGTAGATGGAGGTGATGGTAGCCAAACCAGGGTTGCAAGCCACCTTGTGGAGGGAGGGGAGGTAGTGGAGGGTAGAGGTGGCACGGAACCATGCCATTACTGGAGCAACAAAGAGGTACGTCAGAGTCAAACGGCAGGGGACTAGTGGAAACAGTCACAGGTGCTGGATACTGAAAGCTGCTGGCGAGTAGTCTCTTGAAGGGGCCCAGAGTAGGTTGAGTGGAGATGGCCTGGCTGAGGGCATTAAACCAGAGGGGTGCTCTGTAGCCAAAGGAACGCTGACCCTGCGCTGCTTGAGCCGAGGTACATGGAAGAGGTGAGTGCTGGCACTTTTGTCCGTTGTGAGTTGCTGCTGTGCGGATGAAGTAAATTTGCTGTGCCATGGAGAAGAATATGAAATAGTTCCTTTTGCCAGCAAGCAGGTTTGGTAGTGTAACCTCCCACTGAGTTGGAGCCAGCCCGATTGAGCATAGAGGTCACAGGTATGGTGAGACGCTGGCTCCTGTGAGCAGCCTGCATTTTTGTTCAGTACAACCGATATTCTGCATAGGGTGGTGTGGCTAGCAGCACCATAGATGACCAGTTGTAGCCTATGACGGAAAGGACGGAGCTGTTGATGACTAGTCAGGGTTTCAGGTGAGACAGTGCTTGTGCCTGTGGAGGAGACCGATTTTGAAGTTGACAGTCCTAGCCACATTGCTAATGTGCTGGTCATAGGCCAGACTGCTGTCAAGTGTGATCCCAAGATATTTAAAGTGCTGGTATGTTCGAGCAGTGCTCCAGATTGGGTACTGCTGTTGAGCGCGTGTGACTTGTACTTGCTTTAGTGCTACAGAGCATCATGGTTTTGGTTTTTTGCTGTTTAGGATAAGTTTGTGGTTTTGGACCAATCCTCAACAATCCCAAAGCTATGTTGCAGCTCGATTCTAGAGTTTGTCTGGGTCAGAGCAGCTTGAGAAGATTACTGCATCGTCTGCATAGAGTAGCATCTGCTGTGGGCAGCTGCGTGGTAGATTGTTGAGAAAGATGCTGAAAAGGAGCGGACCCAGTATGGAGCCTTGGGGACCCTATATTTTATAGAGGCAGATGTTCGGAGAGGACATTGTTGATTTTCACTCTTTGTGTTCGCTGTCCTAGTAGCTTTTGAACCAGAGGGTTGATTTTGCAGAGAGGTCAGTGGAGGTTAATTGGTTTAGGAGTAGGGAGTGGTGGACAGTATCAAAGGCCTTTGAGAGGTCAAGGAATACTGCCCTGCTAGAGTTCCTTGGTCCAGAGACTGGTAAATAAACCTAGTGAGTTCGGAGTGGTGCTGTGGAGGTACTATGGCCTTTACTGAAGCCATGCTGCTCTGGGCATTGGATAGAATATTTTACAAGGTGACTCGACAAGTTGGTCAGCTACTATGCATTCTAGCGTTTGAGAGCGTGGCAGAATCAAGATAAGCCGGTAGTTTGACAGCTGCATGCCCATCTCCATTTTTGTACACAGGAGTCACGATGGCCAATTTCCACAGATGTGGGAATTGTGAGAGGCAGAGTGACATGTTCAGGATCTTGGTTATGGGAAGAACTTCTTCAGTAGTGAGGGCAACAAGTTTGAGGTCCAGTGTGTCTGCACTTTGTCACGATTTCTAGCACCTTGAGAAGGTATTTTCTGACTAGTGAGGTGTAAGTTTCTTGAAGTAAAGGGAGGGGCAGACTGAGGGCGAGCATCAGTAGTAGAGGGTTGGAGTGTGATTGGTCATCAAAAAGTCTGGGGAGTGTCCCAGAGAGGTCAGAGAATGCTTCGTTGAAGGCGCTAGTTAAAGTTAGTGGATCCTGGGTAGGAGTACCCTGTATATTGATTAGGTTCGCTGCCGATTCACATCCTTCCCTAAGACTTCCTTCAAGTTGGACCAAAAGTTTTTCCACACCCCAGGAGGCAGTAAGCAACTCCTTGTGGTGTTTTGATTTAGCCTGGCGTGATTTCTGGTGCAGGTATTTGGCTTGCTTGTAGGCTAGTATGACTGAGGGTTTACCTGACTCTCTGGCAAGATGCCAAAGGTGATTGCGCTTCTTCAGTTTGCTTATGAGGTCAGATGATAACCATGGGTTAACTGACCCCCGTGCTTTGCCTCTTTGTGGGCGAGTACATCACAGACTTCTCGTGAACTGAGTTATAAAATAATCCAAGGCAGTATTGATATCAGTAGTGTGGTCAATTTGTGACCAGTTGGTGTTGGCAAGGTCATGTTTCAGGAACTCAAGATGCGCAGCGCCGACGGGTTGCACTTGGCTGGCGGCAGGAGCCGCGACTCTGCTGGCCTTGGATCCGGCAGGAGGTGCCGGGTGGTGGCCTGAGTGGTGCCGCCATCCGGGAGCTGCAGCAGAGCTGGGGAGCCTTGTGGAGGGGTCCTGGCTGCTGAAAGACAGAGAGAGGGCTCAGATTAAATGCTGGCCACAGGACAAAGGGCAGATAGCACAGGACAGATTTAGCAAACAAAGAGAGACAGTTAGTTTGGTGCCAAGTCTGGCTCCTGAGAAAGGAAAGATTCAAAAGGCTGTAACACTTTAAAATTAGGCACATAACACAGTAATACAATGATTACACTCTTTTTTAGATCAATTTCTATCAGTTTACATTAGCTAGTAGTCCAGAAAGCCGGTTTAGTGGAGAAAATAGAGAAAGCTTGAGGAGAAGGTTTTGGCCAATCGGAGCATGCCAGAAAACAGCACTCACGCTCCAATTGGTTGCGACAGGAGCCAACGCTGCTGGCTTTGGATCCGGCAGGAGGTCTGGGCGGAGCCTGAGTGGTGCCGGGTGTCCGGGAGCAGCAGCAGAGCTGGGGAAGCCCTGTGGAGGGGTCCCGCTGCTTGCTGGCCTTGGATCCGGGCCGAGGTCTCGGTGGCGACCTGAGCGGTGCTGGCTGCCCAGGGAGCCGGAGCGAGCTGGGGAGCCCTGTGGAGAAGGTCCTGGCTGCTTGCTGGCCTTGGATCGGGCAGGATGTCTCGGCAGCGGCCTGAGTGGTGCCGGCGTCGGAGCCATCCGGGGAGCCACAGCAGAGCTGGGGAAGCCCTGTGGAGGGTCCCGGCTGCTTGCTGGCCTTGGATCCGGGACAGGAGGTGTCAGGCGGTGGCCTAGTGGTACCGGCGCCCAACGAGCTATCCGGGAGCCGCAGCGGAGCTGGAGGAGCCCTGTGGAGGGGTCCTGGCTTGCTGGCCTTGGATCCAGGCAGGAGGTCTCGGCGGCGGCCTGAGTGGTGCTGGCTATCCGGTGAGCCGCAACGGAGCTGGGGAGCCCTGTGGAAGGGGTCCCGCTGCTTGCTGGCCTTGGATCCGGGCAGGAGGTCTCAGGCAGTGGCCTAAGTGGTGCCGGCCATTTGGGGAGCCGCAGCGGAGCTGGGGAGCACTGTGGAGGGGGTCCTGGCTGCTTGCTGGCCTTGAATCCAGGCAGCAGGTCTCGGGTGGTGGCTTGAGTGGTGCCGGGTGTCCGGGGAGCACAGCGGAGCTGGGGAGTCCTGTGGAGGGGTTCCGCTTGCTGGCCTTGGATCCAGGCAGGAGGTCTCAGGTGGTGGCCTGAGTGGTGCCGCCATCCGGGAGCTGCAGCGAGCTGGGGAGCCCTGTGGAGGGGTCCCAACTGCTTGCTGGCCTTGGATCCAGGCAGGAGGTCTTGGGTGGTGGCCTGAGTGGTGCTGGCCATCTGGGAGCTGTCCGGGGCCGCAGCCGAGCTGGGGAGCCCTGTGGGGGTCCCAGCTGCTTGCTGGCCTTGGATCCGGGCAGGAGGTCTCGGGCGCGGCCTGAGTGGTGCCGGCTGTCCAGGGAGCCTCAGCGGAGCTGGGGAGCCCTGCAGAGGGGTCCTGGCTTGCTGGCCTTGGATCTGGGCAGGAGGTCCTGACGGCGGCCTGAGTGGTGCCGCCGCCAGGGAGCTGTACTTCAACTTCATGCCTCATAAATCAGGGACAAGGCTTAAAAATCAGGGACAAAGGATCAAAATCAGGGACACATCTTTAGAATTAGTGATAGACTCTCAGGAAGCTGGTAGAATAGGGTGCTTAGTGTAAAATGTATTTGCTAAAGAAGAACAAGTCTGTAACTTCAATGCTTGACATTATTTTGCATAAAATCCTCACAGTATAGTTATGAAAACACAAATTTTAGGAATGACAGAGTAAAATTTTGAGGCAAAATCAGGGACATCCCTGAAAATCGGGACAGTTGAGAGGTATGGATATAACAGCTTTAAAATACCTGGGGTGCAGCATACCTCTAACAGTCACCAAGTCATTCCAAGGTACATCACTCATTTTACCTCTCAGAAATACATCATCTGTCCCACTACAAAGGTGATATGGAGATACTGTAGCACTCTGGACTCCTGTTGCACAAATTTTCCTCTGGGGATATGGGGTACTCACCCTCCGTCACTCCTGCATGAAGGGGTTTCGAGCGCTGTATACTTTCATACTTCTCAACCTTTTGTCACTGAAATGAGGGCACATACATTTTTACACCCAAGATGAGGGACAGTGAGGGGTGTAGACCCTCAGAATGAGGGACATATTCTCAAACATGAAGACAGAAGCTCAGAACACTGTGGAAACCATTATGTTTACTTGTACATAGTTTAATTTAGCATCTTGGAATATTATAAATTTCTGCTTTAAAGTCTTGAATTTACATCACATTCTTTGTGTGGCAAGCACATTTTTCACGAGGGAGAGGGGCATTTTAAAGGGTAAAATGAGAGGTATCCTTGCTGCATCTATTTACTGTGTGTTTGTGACTGATATAAAACATAAACAAAATAACAAAATGTAAAAAGGAGTGCCTTATTGGGTTATACAATGGACCCATGTTAAAATAAATTTAAAATGTGTTTATTTGTGTTTTTTTATAAATGCCATTCCTCGGCTGTGAGCTATACAGGATATACCAACAGTCATGTGACATGTTTTTGACCAATGAGGTTACTGGATTTTCACACACCATTGTATAATTGAGCAATAAGACACGACGGTGTGATATATCATGGGATGTCGTCACGCCTCAGGTGGTGCTGACCTCGTACATCCAACTGTCAGTGGCGATATCCCATGATATACCACACCCTGGAGTGCCTTATTGCTATTATGAACTGGTTTAAAAGATTTATCAGTAAAAATTAAATAGAAGTTTTGAAACCTTTAAAAATGACTTTTGGGGGTGTTGGAGGAGTACCTTTTCATAAAATAGTTCCTGGAGGACACTGGGTAGCAGGTGGCACTGTTATAAGTGGAGCTTATGGAGGAGGTCCAGCTGTGAAGTGTTTGTCACTCTTCAAGCACTGCTTTAGGATGTGAACTGTGTTTTTATTGCATTTGAGCCGGTCCTTCTGACTGCGTGTGACTTCCTGTTTATTTCTGGTGGCTGACTGTCGTAGTTCGGAGAAACGGTCGGTAGCAGTTACTGAAACACTCGTGGGTTTCTTTTGTACGTGTGTTTTGGCTGAAGCAGGTGTCCAGTCGAATACTTCTGCGTTGTACTGAATGAAAGTACAGTTCGAGACAGTGAGCCGGATTTGTGAGTGCCAGTTTGTTTTTAAATGCTGATTAAGTGCTGAGGGCGACTCTGGGATTTTCTCGTAGTCTGCGGTTGTGGTTGCAAGATTTTTCTGCTGCTACTGACCGCTACTTCAGTGCACCTGTATTTGTTGCCCTTGTCAGTGAGGAGGCTGGTGACCGGAGGCTTTTTAGCTGTGACGATGTTGCCATTTATCATGACGGCTTCAAAGACCTCTCGGCCAATCAGCTTCTTCTATTTACAGCAACCAGTTCATAATTAAGCAATAAGGCATGACAGGATGTGGTATATCATGGGATATTATCCGCCTCGGGTGGTTGGGCATGAGGCCGCGGGCGAGACCATCCAACGACCAGTGGCGATATCCCATGATACCCTGGAAGTGACTTATTGCTATTATGAACTGAGTTTGAATTTTCATAAATAAACAAAATAAAACAAATAGGTTTTAAATGTTTTATGAACAAGTTTTTGGTTGATGTAGGAGTACATTTTGAAAAAATAGTTCTCAGACAGAACAGAGCAAGGAGGCTGGTGGTGCTGGAACTTTTTGAAGCCGTGATGATGTAGCCGACATCATCATGGTTTCAAAGAGCTCTCTGCCAATCAGATTCTCTATTTATGCTCTCAGTTCATAATTCAAATAAAACATTGGTACTCACTTCCAATCACAGCAGAAACAGCAGGGAGGGGGCAGAGGCCCCAAATGAAAACAAAAGTTAGGAACACAAAACATTTTAAACACCTTGCCAGACCAAACACGAAGGGTGAGTGGGTGCAAACAAATAAATGAAATGCAGTAAGGTAGCAATGTCTGCACACAGAGTGAAATCGCATTTAAAGTAACATTGTTGGTCGTATGAATTGGCTGAGAGATGAATTATTTGCAGTGAAATTAACTATAGTACTGCAACAAAATATAAATATGTATTCAATCAGTACAGCTATGCCGACATAAAGGAAAATAAAACCAGTGAGTAAAGCACTGAAACCCAAGGGTTTGGCTGCACTCTCAGTGATGATGGCAGGGGTGCTGGTCATAGCTGACGTTCTTGCTGGCCATACCTGGCAGTTCTCGAGGGAAGGTTGGGGGAATGAAGCCCTGCAGGAGCCCTCACTTGGCCTGAATTGTAGCCATATAAAATGGAGCAGGGAGCTGGCAAGTTCCTTGGGGAGATGGGGAGGACTGAAGCCTTGCAGGAGCCCTCGAGCCCTGGTGTGGTCATAGATTTGGCAGTTTTAATGTTTTTTTTTTAATGTTTCCAGTCTGTAGCAGTAACACACTGCTGAGGCCTGTGGTTATTAGGTAATCACTGTATGCCTTCCTCCCTCAACTCTGTGGGTTGAGTGCACGAGGCATTGGTTGTGTGCCCTTCAACCCATGGGGGCAGTACAGTAATTACCAATAACCGCAAGCTCTGAAGCATGCTATTGCATTTATAAAATGGCACAAAATAATAAAACACAAGACCAAATAAATCTTTAAATTCATAATGCATAAATCATCGTTGATAAATCAGTTCTCAATCAAACAGATAGGTGTGCCCCATCAAAGAGGTCAAATTGGCTGGCAGGTAACTCATTCATGTTGTTAGTCAAACCTTTTTTTGTTGTTGTTCCAACTGTCACAGTTGCTGAGAATTCAAGCAGTATCCCAGCAAGTGAGTGGAACAGCAAAGGAGTGTAACAGGTAACTGGTGTCACAGGTGTCAGCAGATGAAAATGGAGAAGCAGGGGACTCTGCCAGTCGACTAGGGCAAGGCAGCCACTGTTCACATCTGTGTAACAATCACTGCTGGAAGGGTGGAAGGTCAAAGGTAGGCCAAAACTGGAATAAGAGCAACAGTCTATCTAGGATAAGGAGTATATAAAGATTTAAACAAGGCTTGGGGAGCACAAATAGAAATAAACAATAAAGGGAAACTAGAAACACTCTATCAGGGATAAGGATACAAAAGATTCTCCAGGTAACTCAGGAGAATAGAGGTTGAGAATGCTGGGAGTGGTGCAGTTGCTGTGTGGCAGCAGTTTTCAGAGAGACCTTCTGGAGATTGTGATGCTGCCCCATTTGCACACACCCTCTGGGTTTAGGAGGAGGTCGCTAAACTCCAGCCCAGGTTGCCGAGGATTCAGGGGACCTCTGCCTCCACCCAGAGGCCACCAAGTCTGCCCCGTTACATCAGAGTATGTCAGTGAGGAGGAATGGCCTTGACTATGGTGGGCTTTAGAGAGTGGGGATGGTGGGACAGAGGCACATTCCTCAAGCAGGTACCACTACAAAATTCCCATGCTGCTGTGGTGGGGTGAGACTGCCAGGAGGAAGCACCCGCAGTAGTGACCAAGGGAATGTGCGGCCCTCTGTAGTGGAGACCCCAAGGAGAGTGGTAGAAAACCCCAGAGGAGGAGGCAACTCTGATGGAGGACTCAACTGTGAGAGGGACAGATTTTGGAATAGGAAAGGGAGAGGGCAGGATAGGGGCTCACCTGGTGCCATGCCCCAGAGGGATGAAGAGTGAATCCTGAGGATTGGCCGGGCAGCAGGACAGGAGGGAGGGCTAGATGTCATTGTCCACTTGGGGACGAATTACCTGGCTAGGGATGGGGGTAGTAAAGGGTGAGTTTAGGGAGCTGGGGAGGGTCTTAGGCAGGTAGCTCGCTCAGTGGCTTTGCTGAGGTGCTGCCTGTCTATAACAGGGAAAAGGAGAGGAACTTACACCAGGGCTTCAGCTTATAGATGAAAGAATGGTACAGAGAGAAAGGGTTTGCACACTGGACTGAGGACCCACTTGAGAGGATAATGGCCATATGGGGTAATGGCCTGCATCCATCTGGGTGGGGAACTGCAATCCTCAGTGTATGGTTTAAATGTTACTTCAGTGAACATTAAAACTAGCCGGGTGGTAGAAGGAATCAGGAGTCAGAAACTGCCTCCCCACAGGCTGAAGTAGAGAGTAAGAAGATCCTGAAGGAGAGGAATCCCCAGGATGCAAATTAATAAAGGGAGCAGGGTGGTAGAGATAAAGGGGAAGGAATGGGAGCATTAAAAAGGAGGTAGGAAGGAAGAAGGGCAAAAAGGAAAAAGGGCAACAAGCAGAGTGAAAAATCTGGAAAACTGTGTGTGTGAACCCTAGGTGGTGCTATCCCAAGGACTACTACCCTTCCTGCTTGGCTAGTAGCAGGTTAGGGGCCTGAGTTCTGAAATGAGTGCCTCCACCGGAGGCCAGGGTTGTAGTGGTCAAGCTAACCTGGGCACAGCCCTCTGGGACACTGTAACCCCCTCTTCCCCTCTAGTGGCCTGAACACTGCACAATAATCACTTTCACAATACCCTGGTACACCACAAGTACCCACACTGTTTGCACTTACCACCAGGGTTGGTTCCTCTGGCTCCCGACCCTGGGACCCCCTGTAAAACAAGGTTAAGCACAGCAAATAGCAACAGTACAGTACTTTGAGCACAAACTGGAACCACAGTCATATTACATGCAGAAAAGTTAGATCTGATTTATTCACGGGACTTGAACAAGGGAGGGGCAAAATCAGGTTAATTAACAAAGGTTATATCAATCAGCAGTTATGCATGCGCTTTGAGTCCCCCCACACAGTCCATCTCTGGGTAGCCAGGTGGAGAAGAGATGGGCGAGCCAGGACAGTTGCCCGGGTTGCAGCTGTTTGGGGCTCTGTGATAAAAAACATGCACAGTACACAATATTTGTAATCCGAGCCAGAGGGCTCAGTTCGTAAAGGAAACAAAACAACAAGACAATCAGATGACACACTCAGATTAAGCTGTTGGTGCAGGAGCTACCCTGGTATTTTCTCACGATACCCAAGACTGGACACAGGCTGGACAAAAATCGAGACCGCAGGTGGTTGATCTGGAATGCCAGGAGAAGCAGGGCCCACACAAGTCACAGAGGCGTTGTTCCTGTTCAAGCATGGAGCAGGGGCTGATCCCAGGCATGTCTCTCGTCGGTGGCTTCTCTGTGCAGTGGGTAGTCTGGCTGGGCCAGTCTGGTAAACCAGACCCCATGGAGACAAGTTCGGATGCAGTCCGTTTTGAGCTGGATACAGCTTCCAGCAAGCAGAACACAGTTCACACAGTGGGGAACTAACTCACAACCCACTAGCATCTCACAGCACATTTACATGTATGGAATTCTACTGTACCAGGCAAAGTGCTCCCGGTCACAATCGCGAAAGTCTCTGCACACACCAGGAGCTTAGGGATAGCTGGAACTCCTGACAGGCCGATTGCATTCAGCAAAATATTTGGTCTTCTTCAGGATGAACCTGGTCCACTTCAGTAGCATACTTTAGTCACACAAACTTGGATTTAGTCCAAAATAATTCTCTTCTCCTCTCATGGAGCAGCAGCAGACATGCAGCCAAAACTCAGCCATTTCACAGTTTTCCATGCTAATCCACTCAGGATTTCTGCCCCAAATTACTTCAGCTCCTTCTTCTTGAGCTTCCAGCTCAGAACTAAACTGAAAACTGCAAGCAGCTCGGGACTTCTCCAAGATCCAAAAGATTTGGTTGGTTGATTTTGCTGGCAGTCAAAGCAAGAGCTCCCCTTCAGTTGCAAAAAGGTGCAAAACTCAAACCACAGTTCCTATAGATTTTGAATTCAGACAGCTCCTGTAATCCGCTACATTTTAGGTCCCACCAAAACTGATTGGTCCAATTTGCAGTCCAGGACCAAGATAGTGGAGACAAAACAGTCCTTGCTACAAAGAAAGCAGGTTAGACAAACTACATTATCATTATTATTCTAAATGGTTTCAACAAATAGTTACATTTTTCAACAGAGCTCCATCTCAAATTACTTATGCTGCAATCAAGCAGCTCTTAAAGAGACAGTGCACAGAGGCTATACAAGCTCTGGTAATCACATTTAAACTGCTAAATGCAGGACACCATCCTGGCAGTGAGCATTTAGGCAAGCTCAAGGAAGACTTTGGGAACCCCCATTTGTAGGGGTTTACACCTTCCTGCCTGGGAAAACTTGGCATCAGCGTCAAATCTGTACCATCATAATATTGAAAATGCAACATATACAAGATATTTTTACCATTAGCATGCTATACAAATACTATCTGATTCATCAATTGGCATAACTTGTCACTTTACTATACATTTTAATGTACTCCACTATATAATTTCCATTGTGACAATACATTATGCATATTTCACACAGGTAAACATTACTATACAGAATCATGTAATAATTTCTTGTACTCTAAACAATGCAAGAGGGGTCCTTCCTATCAGCTAACTTGGGGCTGGATGGGGCAGGGCACCATGGTGAGAGAGCAGAACAAGTAACCTGGAATGGGCCGTCAAGCTCAGTTTGGGCAGTGAGCTCTGAGAGACATAACACCTTTCTGGACTACATTGAGAGGCAAATCCACTGGCCTCCTGGGAATCTTAACTGAAGCGCACCACTGGCTTGACAGCTCCGGCCAGTCTTTCTGGGGTGAAAACCACAGTCTCTGTACTTTCAGCAATGGTCTTGAGGTTTCATCACTTGTGAGGTGCCTCTGCATGAAGGGAAATGTCCAAGCTGGGAGCACTATCAGCCTTTGCTCTGTAGTCTTTGTTTCTACAACACTTGGCTCATTTTGAAGACACTCTGGCACTGGGGAGGTTGTCAGCACTCTCATAGTGTTCCTCAAGTTCTGGCATGTCACCAGAAAGACTCATACCATCAGCCTGTCCTTCAGGCAAATCATACAGTTCCACGATACACAAAGACTCAGCATCCTCAGACGGATACTTTGCACCACCTCAGGGAGCATTAGCTCCAAGGATGATGCCAGGTGTTAGGCAGTCCAGAAGGCCCAGCTCATCCCCATAATTCAATATAGCATTGACGTAAACAACTGACTCAGTTCACATGAGGGTAATAGGCATTATCACACTCACTGTCATCCAGTTAGACTGGCAGTCACTATCATTCTGGGCCTGCTGCAGGGAAGTCTTAAATCAGAGACCACGGGCAGGCTGACTCTGTTTCTTTCTTGCAGCAGCATGAGTCACTGGTCCAGGGAATCAATCTCGGTGGGTTCAGCTCAATTATTACTTGACCAATAGGTAGCAAGTGGTTATGGTGCATGGTCTTGACAGCTTTGGAGTTATTCTGTGGGCGCACTTTGTACACTGGCAAATCATCCAGCTTTCCAACTATGATATGGGGAGATGGTGCCATCGATCAGCAATTTTGTGTTTACCATGCAATCCTAAATTTCGCAACAACACGGTCTCTAGGCCTAAGAAACATAGAAACATACATAGAAACATAGAATTTGACAGCAGATAAGGACCGCTTGGCCCACCCAGTCTGCCCATTTCCACCTAATGGATAAGCTGCAGATCCTATTTAACCAGCAGCCTACTTCTTCCTACCCCACCCCTAGAATTGCCTTTATGACTGTCCCATGCATGCTTGAATTCCACCACTGTTTTTGACTCCACAACCTCATCCGGAAGGCCGTTCCATGCATCCACAACCCTCTCTGTGAAAAATACTTCTTAAATTACCTCTGAGCCGCCTCCCCATCTTCAAATTGTGCCCCTTGTTCTTGCACACCTCTTTTTTTTGAAAGATGCTACCTCTTGGACTTTGTTGATTCCTTGAGGTACTTGAACGTTTCTATCATGTCCCCCTCTCCCTCCTTTCCTCGAGGCTATACATATTAAGTTCCTTAGGTCTCTTCATATTTCTTCCGTGCAGACCCTGCACCATTTTAGTTGCCCTCCTCTGGACAGCTTCCATCCTGTCTATGTCTTTGCGAGATTGGGTCTCCAGAACTGCACGCAGTACTCCAGATGGGGTCTCACCAGCTGTCTGTACAGAGGTATAATAATTCTTGTTCTACTGGCGGCCTCTACCTATGCATCCCAGTATCCCCCAACCCTCCTTGTTGCCCTCTCACATTGCTTGCCCACCTTTAGGTCATCTGATATGACTACCCCAGGTCCCTTTCCATTTTGTTGTTGTTAGTATCTCACCTCCATTGTGTACTCTTCCCTGGGTTTTGTTTCCCAGGTGCATTACCTTGCACTTTAGCATTAAATCTAAGCTGCCATACATTTGACCATTCCTCTAACCATGCCAAGTCCCTCTCATCCTTTCCACCACCTTGTGCATCAACTCTGTTGCAGATCTTTGTGTCATCTGCAAAGAGACATACTTTTCCTTCCAGTCCTCTGCAATGTCGCTTATAAAATATTGAAGAGGACCGTCTAATACTGAACCTCATGCACCCCACTAGTAACCCCCTTCTTCAGAGTGGACTCCATTTACTATTACTCTCTGTGTCCTATTCTCCAGCCAATTCCTTACCCAGGCTGTAATCTTGGGACCCTCCCAGGCTGGCTAACTTGTATATTAATCTTTTGTGTGGGACTGTGTCAAATGCCTTGCTAAAGTCTAGGTAGGCCATGTCCACAGCCCCTCCCTGATCTACCACTTTGGTCACCCAGTCAAAGAAATCTATCAGATTGTCTGGCATGACCTTCCTGCTGTGAATCCATGCTGCCTTGGGTCCTGTGCCCTCTGGCCTCAGATACTCAACAATTCTTTCCTTCAGAAGTGATTCCATCATTTTCCTATCACTGAGGTTAAACTAACAGGTCTGTAGTTTCCTGCTTCTGCCTTGCTCCCACTTTTGTGAAGGGAATCACATCTGCCCTCCTCCAGTCCTCGGTACCACCCCATCCTCCCATGATTTGTTAAAGAGGGTAGTCAGTGGTGTCACTAGTTCTACCCTTAGTTCTTTTAGAATTCTGGGATGAATCCCATCAGGCCCCATTGCTTTGTCCACCTTCAGTTTTAAGAGTTCTTTCAGTACCTTTCTTCTGTAAATGGGCTGGTATCAACTTCTGTATCCAGAGTGTTTCTACTGTTTGTTTGAGGTACCTCCCCTCTTCATTTGTAAATACTGAGCAAAAATATTTGTTTAGTATCTCTGCCTTTCACAGTCACCTCTGCCTACCCTCCCTCCCTTTATTAAGCCTCACTATCCTCCCTTGGTCTTCCTTCACTCCCTGATGTACCTATAAAGGTTTTATCCCCCTTCTTAACTGAGTTGGCCATCTTTCCTCGGTTTGGGCCTTTGCTGTTCTGACTGCCTTCTAGCTTCCGTTTGCTTTAACTGATACAGTTCTCTGTTCTGCTCCTTCTGTGATTCCTTGTACTTCCTGAATGCTTTTTTTCTCTTGAACCTTCACTGCCACTTCCTTTGAGAACCATAGTGGTTTCTTACATCGTTCGCTTTGTTTATTTGCTTCACACAACGGCTTGTTACCTCTGTGATGGCAGTTTTATTATTCACCATTGTTCTTCCACCCTCCTTCCTGCCCATTTGCTAGTGCATTCTTTAGGCACTCACCTATTTTGCAAAGTCAGCCCTCCTAAAGTCCAGTACTTTTGCCTTTGTATGGCTTTGACTCTGTTGCTGTGTTTATTGTGAACATACTGTTCGATGGTCGCTAGTTCCCAGATGGCTACCTCTTCTACATCTGTGATCTTCTCTCCATCTCCATTTGAGAGAACCAGGTCTAAGATTGCTCCTCTGAGTGGGCTCCAATACTAGTTGTCTAAGGCATGCCCCTGTAGGGCATCTAGAATAATCCCACTCTTTGAAGTGGCTGCTGCAACTGCACTCCAGTTAACATCTGGCATATTCAGATCACCCATCAGCAATATCTCCCTTTTTCTGCCATTCTAAGTATACTCTATCATTTCCTTGTCCATTTCCTCCCCACATGCTGGATTGTGGTGCCATTGCGGTCTCCAGATTTACCCACAGTACTTCTTCTCCTCCTTGTTTACCCTTTTGTTCTGTTGCTTTGATTCCTTCCCTTATGTAAAGAGCAAGTCCTCCTCCTCTTTACCCTCCCTGTCCCTCCTGTAGATAGTGTATCCTGGTATGTTTACATCCCAGTCATGGTGTATGTGTACCATGTTTCTGTGACTGCCATGATATCCAGATGTTCCTCCTCCATCAAGGCCACTAATTCAGGAAGCTTGTTACTCAGACTACGAGCATTGGTACTCTGCTCCATTTTTGATGGCTTTACCTTCTGTTGCAGCATCCCCACTGACCTTTCTACCTCGGTCTTTTCTCATTTAGTACCCTGTTTTGTAAGGAGAGGCTGGGATTTTCCTGCTGCTTATCAGTGCCTCCTTGACTAGTTTAAAAGCTTGCCAATGAAGCATTTAAACCGATTGCTCAAAAGACTTGTTCCTTCCTGGACAGATGCAGACCATCCTGGCAGTATAGGCTGGTG
This sequence comes from Neoceratodus forsteri, assembly GCA_016271365.2. NCBI lineage: Eukaryota > Metazoa > Chordata > Ceratodontiformes > Ceratodontidae > Neoceratodus > Neoceratodus forsteri. Next base: position 1,026,197,220 of record CM057451.1, on the reverse strand, counting down.
TCCCTCCAGGTGGAACCCCAGTCCCCAATGAAGCTAAACCCTGTGCTCACACCATTTTTTCAACCATTCATTAAACTGCATGGTGCAAAGTACCCGCCTCACCTATGCCATTGACAGGCAGCACCACTGAGAAGGATACTGTGTGTGCTACTTGTCTTAGGTCCCTCCCAACTCTACAGAGTCCTCCTGCACTGATCTAATCTCATGATGAGCCAAGTCATTTGTCCCTAATTGGACAATGACGTCCAGCTCAGAACTCCCGTGCAGCTGTTCTCGTGATCCTGAGGATGCGCTTCCTGTCCCTCCAGCCATGGCACCAGGTGGGCACCTTACTTCAGTTTCCTGCTCCCCCAGTTCTATCCCTCTAATATTGTGTCCCCCACCAGGAGCTGCTTCCTTTCCCTGTGGTGTCCTCTGCCTCCTTCCTGTGGGCCTCCCTTGTGACAGTTGTCCTCAGCCTCCTTAGTCTCATCATGGTGATGCATAGGGGAGCTATGCTCCCCAGAATGGTGTAATGGATTGTGGAGTGGAACAACTGACTGGTGTGCCCTCTGTTCCACCATCCTCACCCTCCCTGAGCCCACTGTGGTCCAACTGCTGTGCTTTCTTCAACCTCTGAGGTAGTGGTGGCGGCTCTGGTGCTCCCTGGATGGGGAGGTTCCCTCCTACTGTCCAGTGTGGCCTGGGGAAGGTTCCCTTACTGCTGTCCAGTGTGGCCTGAAGACGGCAACTTCCTCTCTCAGGACAGAGATTGTCTGCAAATAGGGCAGGATCTCAGCCCAGAAAGACTCCTGAAGACTGCTGCCCCACAGTCATTACATTGCACTACTCCCACATGTTTATCTACTTTTTTTTTGTGTGTGTGTGTGTGATTGGTTTGTTTTATAGAAATATATATATTACACAATGTGTATGCTTATATTGTCAGTGCAGTGTGCTAGAGAGGATATGACAGTGATGTGCACCTTGCACTCTTGAGGAAATGACGTCAGAACCCCAGGTATAAAGGAACTATTTCCAGGGATGGGTGGGGTGAGGGGTGGGCAGGGGTTGGGCCTAAACTGTGCCCTCACAAAACAATCAGCTAAAAGCTCTGACCCACTGCTGCGATGAGTGCCTTCCTGTCAGCAAGATGCCCTACACAACAATTTGACAGAGAAAATACCGCTAATCAAACAGAGAAAATCCAGACATCCAAGTCAGACACAAGTAAACTCCCCAGCCCCAAAACCCCATCAGGAGAAACCCCAAACAGACATCAACAGGCAGCCGGGCCTCTCTCGAACATGAGGCGGTAGGGAGAGAACCCGGTAGCATCATTCTTTTGCAATTGTATGTGTGACCAAGGTGCTAATCTGCTGGCTCCATTTATGCTTATCTTTGGGTGGAAGGTGCCAGCATGTCTAGTATGGTGTGGTTAAAGCGCTTCAGGTTGAGGATCCTCTGGGTGATAAGGGGTGGTTCTTGACTTCGCACCCCCTGTAGTGAGAGCATTTCTTTGATTAGCTGACTCTCAAAGCCTCGGTCCTGATCTGAGTGAATTCTGGGGCACCATAGTGGATGAAGAAATTTTCCACTAGCTCCTTGACCATGGTAGATGCTTTTTGATCTTTGTTTATTTATTTATTTATTAAATTTTGGTAACCTGGTGAGCCCACTGGGCCCGAAGGTCCCTTTTTCAGGGATGACCCGGGGTTTACATGGTATAAATTACAACATAGTACATTACATAAGAAAGCATCCAAACACCACAGGGTTATATACATGATCATGCGTCAGCTGGTTACATATGCTGAGTTTGACATTAGGTTAGTGCAATCATAAAAATACTACCGTAAGTGTGTGTGGGGTGTAGCCTCCTGTTTCGTAGGTGGATGTAGGGATTTGATATTTTAGCTTACGCTTGGGGCCCCATTCCTTTAGCAGTTGCACTTGGAGGTGGACATCATATGTGCCTTAAGCCTTGTGTGGAATCTGTTGATGGAGGTAGCTTCCTGGACTCCTGGGGCAAGGAGTTCCATAGGGTGGGGCGGTGTGGGGAACAACTTGCCCCACCTTGGTTCTGACCCTGGGCACTGCTAGGAGCGTCCGTCCATCGTAGTGGAGGAGCCTAGGGTTACTCTTTAGGGCGATGAGCCTGAGAGGCTGGGGGAGGGAGGGGCTGAGTAATTTAAAGGTTTGGCAGAGTAAAGGGTACTGGAGCCGGGCTTCCCAGGAGGGTCATTTTAGTTGTGACAATGTGTCGCAGTGATGGGTCCTGGGGCCGATTGTGTGCGTAACCGAGCCATCTTGTTATAGAGAACTTGAGTCAGTTCGTCTCTTGTCTGGCTACTCCTGACCACCAGGGCCATGTAGGTAATGGTCGGAGTAGGACGCTGGTGGCAACAGAGGTCCTGGCAGCTGGTATCAACTGGTCTTTCAATCTGTATAGAGTCCCAAGTCTCGCATGAGTATTTTTAGTTACCTGGTCTACATGGTCCTTGAGGGTGAAGCCCTGGTCCAGGGTAAGGCCAAGGTATTTTAATGATTCGACCACCTCTAGACTGCTGCCTGATGCAGTAGTCAGTTGGAGGTGTTGGCTTCTGCCACGTCCGAGGGCTGTAGGTCCAAACAGCATGGCCTTGGTCTTGTTAGCATTAATTACCATTCTATTAGTGACAAGCCATTGCTGTAGAGATCTCAGGTCATCTTGTAGACAGGAACTGAGATCTCCTAGATTAGAGGAGGGGCAGTAAATGACGGCATCATCTCATGCACTGTACCACAGACCTCCCGCCACAGTGTTTGCTGAGTTCGCTGGTGAAGAAAGAGAGAAGAGAACGGGGCCAGGGATAGACCCTTGGGGCACCCTCAGTTAATGGGAGAGGCTCCGACAAGGAGTCTTTCCATTTTACCCTCCGTGACCACCCGGTCTTTGGTTGGGAAAAGCTTGTGCATACCGTGTGAAATGGTCCGAACCACTAACACATTGCCAATGTTTCACTTATCAGGCTCTAAACTCAAGAAGTCTATGCAGACTAGTTCCATTTGGGTGCTAGTAGTAATGTTGACAAGGGGGCAGCCGTCTGAGGCAGGGCTTTTATCTGCAGGCAGCAACTACAAGTCCTTACATGGTGCTCAACATCGGCCTCATCTTGGGCCAGTAGAATCGAGATCGATTAGGTCAAGGGTCCGTCGATACCGAGGTGGCCCATATGATTGTGGAAGGACCTCAGTACCAAATCTTTGAAGGCTGTGGGCAGGACCAATTGTTGCTTGTCTATTTAGCCACCCTGATCTACAGTCTCTATACAACAACTGATTAAGCAGTTTCAACCTGGGGCCTTCTTTAAAAAATAAAGTGGTTCACAGATCAGAGGAACGCAATTTGGACACTTCTTTTCCTAAGCGAAGGGCGCCAAGTGCTGGCTGAATCATAGGATCTCGAGATTGGAGCCCACTGAATGCTGCCATTGTCAAACTGAGGTAGTGCACTAATATCTAGAGAGCAGAGAAGTGGCAATACGCAACCAGTATGCAGGTGTCAGAGGAGCCCAAGCAATCTACTAAGCAGTCCGCTGTGTCCGAGACATCTGTTCATTTCTATCAAATTTTTGGCAATGCTCGGATGTCAGGTTCAGACAGCCTGATCCAGTCGCTCTTGAAATGGGCCTCCGAGATAGGGTGTCAGCATCAGTATGATTCAGGCTTGGTCTGTATTCGACAGCATAATCATATGTTGACAATGCAGAAAGCCACCGTGCCTCTGTATGCCTAACTTAGCTGGAAGTCTGTACATAGGTCAACGGGTTGTTGTCAGTCCTCACCAATATTTTGCCCCATAGAGGTAATCATGAAACTGGTCGACAATGGCCCATTTTAATGCAAGGAACTCCAACTTGTGCACAGGGTAGTTTTTCTCTGATGGGGTCAAGCTCTACTGGCGAATGTGACTGGTCTCAAACCATCCTTATGGTCTTGATACAGTATAGCTCCTAGACCCTGCAGACTGGCATCAGTATGCAGCACATAGGGTTTGGTGGGATCAGCATAAGTGAGGATGGGGGCATGGGTGAGCTGGTATATGACTTCATGGAAAGCTGCTTCACAGTCAGGTGTCCAATGGGACCCGAAAGTTCACCTGGGTGGAAATATGCTTTGTCTGGTTCTTTGATGGACCCTTTTGTATTTCCAATTGGTAGGAGGGTAACCCTGGTAAGATTCAAGAGTGGCCAAATCACTTTGGAATAGTCCTTTATGAACCAGTGGTAGTAGCCACAGAATCCCAGGAAACGTTGTAGTTCTTTCAAATTGTGGGGCTGGGGCCAAGTAGTCAAGGCTTCAACTTTACTAGGATCATTCTCTATCCCTCTGTTGACACTGTGTGCCCCATATACTTCACAGAGGTTTGGAATAACTGGCACTTGTCGATGGACAGCTTGAGGCCGAAATCTTCCAGTCAGTCTAGTACTTTGATCAATCGACTCTCATGTTCCTCTAGGGAGCTCCAAAACACAGTGACATCGTCCAAGTACACCAGGCATACCAGCAAATTCCATGTCTCCACCGCTTGTTCTGTCAGTCGCTGGAAGGTGGCTGGGCGGCCGATATCCCCTGTGGCATTCTCAGAAATTCGTAGAACCCCAAAGGTCAGATGAAGGCTGTCTTCTCACGGTCCCCAGAGCCATCGGAATCTGGTAATATCCACTGCGAAGATCCAACACCGAGAACCATTTGCTCCCATTCAAACAATCCAGAGCATCTTGTATACGAGGCATGGTGTATTGATCGGGATGGTCTGCTGATTCAGAGTTCGATAATCAACACACATTCTCACAGATCCATTCTTCTTACGCACAGCCACAATGGGAGAAGCATATGGGATCCTGGATTCTTGTATCACACCAGCCGCGAACATTTCCTGCAAGAGTCTTCTCACGCCATCTATGTCTGCAGGGGCTAGCGTCGAGACCTCTCTCAAATGGCCGCTCATCGCAGTAGGCGTATGTGATGCTCCGCACTTGGACACATCCCATGTCCCATTCCTTCAACGAAACACTTGATCTCTCTGGGCAAGTTTCTGGCTAATTCTAGTCTTCATTCAGCTGGCAACGGGAGTCACCAAAATCAAACAAGTCGGAGTCACTCTATCTGTCTTGCCAGGGTGCTTGTTGCTGGGCAACACTGCAGTGTCTGTGCAGTGTACCGTAGCTAGTGTGCATCCTCTGTTCACCCGGATCTCCGATCTGACACATTATGAATCTGGACCATCACTCGTCATGCATAGGCATGAGCACGAGCTGCAAGATGCTGGGCTTAACCAATAATCCTTCTGGCAATTTTCCATCGCTCTGCTGCCAACATCAGTATTTTGTTCTTGACATCTTTATGGAGGCAGACCTCCTGAATGGTACACTGGGCGTTAGGGGACAGTACCATTGAATCGGATACTTCTTCCACACAACCCCTACCGGTTCATCCTGGTCCACTCCTTGGGGTTCTTTTGCAAATCATAGGCCCTCTTGATCCGGCGGGAATTCTTAGGGCCCTCCCAGTCCGTCGCCCTTGTTTCTCATGACAGAGTTGTGCCAGTCTCCCAAACATATGGGCGTTGGTACCAATTAACAGCGGAACCCCATCATACAGTCCAATAGGGGACACACTAAGGCCAGTGTCTCACTTGCTCCTCTACACCAGTTACAGCTGTAGGAAATGACAACCAGAGGCGGACATATCCTAGGTAGGGATAAGACTTGTCGCTCAGCCCCCACACATGTAGGCTTCCAGGGATTGTAAGGGCACAACAGATAAGTGTTTGTCATACCAGTCCTTAAATACAATGGTCACTTATGCACCCACTGTCCAGCACAGCCCGAGTAGGAATACTATTCACAGCCACTGTAGTCTCCATTGAAGGGCCCACTGTTTTGGACCAGTCTGGAGGGACAGCAGCAGGGGAGATGATTTAGCTGCATAGGATTTGAGTTACTATCTTGAACCCTCACTGCGGTCATTTTGAGGACTCCTTGACCGCTGATTCTGCTCTCCAAAGCTCTCCTTGAAGCCTGTATGCAACTTTATCTGGGTTTTTGTGGACCGCATTCTCTTCATGTGCCCATCCTTTCCACAATTATGGCAAAATATGTTTTCATGTATTTGGGGTGGCCGAGGTATCACACTGGGAGCTGGGGTGGTACTACCAGCTGAAAACTTGGTGCCATCTCTGTCTGCTGTGTGTGAACATTTGGAGACATCTCACACCTCTTACTTCCATAGTCAAGGCATTGAGTTTCGAGCTGTCGCCAGCAGGAGATGCCTGGGTGGACACCCCACCCCCATAGCAGATGCAGTTGGATAAGGGTCAGTGCCTGTACTTGCAGGAGTGGCCTTCATAAAGAGACTGTTTTTATTTCCTGAACTCCCTCAGCAGTTCATCCATGGCTGCACACACTCATTGGTCACACCTGGAAGGGCCTTCCGATGCCGTGTTCACTTGGCTGCGCCACCTAGAATTACAATCTCCTTTTCATCTTCAACCTCATGGAGTTCTTTATCAAGTCACAATAGTCCGGTGGGTTACCCCTTCTATCTGGGAGCCTTAATTGAAGGAGCTGCAATTTAGAATGTTTTGCATGTTGCAGTATGTGCCCCAACCTCACATGGTTTAAGTCACTGTAGGCTACCCGACCTTTCGTAAGCCTTTGCAGCACTCTTCCAGACTAGTAACATATGCAGACAAACTTTCCCTGGCCATTGCTTTGTACGCTGAAATTTCCACATCAAGTTCTCCGCTGACTCAATGCTCCCAAAATTGCCTTCGAGTGCAGATAGGTACTTTATTTATTTATTTATTTAAGTGTTTTACCAGGAAGGCATACTGAGCAGAGTACTGCTTTCGATTCAGAATCACGTCCTGGGGGAGGGAGAACATAGGAAGACCATCTGCTGACCTCAAGCGCATGCCACTGTCATGGCACTTAAAGCTCTTAAGGTACTCCTCCTTCCAACTCCCATCTCCTAGCTTAAACTTCCTACTACCTGCCTTATACAGACTGTCGGCCAGAGGCCATGTAACACCTGAATAAATTATATGCAAAATACTACCAATTGCTTACATGTCATGGTGATAACCATGCCTGTACTCATGCCTGCATCCACTGCTTTTCTTTACTGTGCCTGTATCCACTGCTTTTCTTTACCATGCCTGTATCCACTATTTTTCTTACTGTAACCACCTCATGATGTAACTCAGAATGCCTCAAATGTTCCTTATGTCCTTGTTCATTCTTATAACTTGTATTGTTATCCCGGTCGCCTCTGAAAAGGACCTTCGGGCTCAGTGGCCTACCCGTCACCAAAATTTAATAAATAAATAAATAAATAAGACAGTTTTACACAGTATAGACAAGAAAATACATAGTGGGAGAAATACTAACATTTGGGTCTGATTACAAGTCAGTAGTAGCTTGAGAACCACAGTACGACGGTATGAGATAACACTTGAAGTCAGGATAGACAAGTGAATACATTGTGGAAGATCACTAACATGTGGTTCTGAAACCACGTTCTTACAGGATTGAGTGTGTCAGTTGGTAACACAGTTACATACTGCAAATGTACAACAAAATTAAGTTTTGAGCCATATGAGACAGTATAAGGCGAGAAGACAATAGTTAGACACTGATGAATTACTTAATTTGCTAAGTGCCGACATTCCCAGAGAGATGCATCAGGGTTTGTGGATCTCAGAAATGTAATGCCCTCCAGGGCGGGACCCTCAAACTTTCTGTGATCCTTTTCCATTTCTCAGCCTCTGCACACTGCTATTCAGGTACCAACGGGCAACACAATCTATCCAGGTCTCCCAATCATCCTTCTCTTCGGGTGGGAAGGGTGCCGGAGAAGATTCTCAACCTTCTGTAAGAGTCGTGACTAATGGCAGGTACAGATATAGGAGCCAACATTGGCACGGGCACAGGAGGGGCAAAAACGGGTGCTGGAGCGGGAGGATGTTGGGGAGGAACGCCCCAGGTGGCAGGAATAGTTTCTTTAAGTCCTCCACAGTTTTCCCTTCCTCCAGCAACAACCTAGCAAATTTCTCCTCAAAATTCTCAGATAGTGGGGGCTCATTCTCCCAGGGTCTATACTGTCTTTAGTTATCACTCTAGGCAGTGAGGGCTCCTTCGGGGTGATAGTCCGTGGCACTTTGGAACTGTCTACTGGGTCCTTACACTCTACTAACGCCATGAAACTTTGGGCTAGCAGATTAGCCTGTCAACCCACCACCACAGGGTTTTGTAAACATTCAACCTTGGAAAGTACTCCTTCTACAGTGTCCTTATTGGTACCCAGGGAATATCCAGGATAAGTATAGCATTTTGAGGGTCGATCTCCTGCCCAGTGCACCAGCCCACCAAATGGTGTACAAGCCACTTCTGTTGGGGTAGCAATTTATTTTAACAGAAATTTGCAAATTTGGCCACTAGAGACACAAAATCCAGCGTTAAGCCTCCAAGATGTAACCCCCAGGTGACGCTTATCCTGGGGCTACTACCCTGCCTGCTTGGCTAGTAGCAGGTTAAGGGGCCTGAGTTCTGAAACGGGTGCCTCCACCCAGAGGTCAGGGTTGGTAGTGGCCAAGCTAACCTGGGCACAGCCCTCGGGACACTGTAACCCCCTCTTTCCACTCTAGTGGCCTGAACACTGTACAATAATCACTTTCACAATACCTGCTGCACCACACAAGTACTCACACTGTTTGCACTCACCACCGTGTCTGGTTCCTCTGGCTCGACCCTGGGGACCCCTGTAAAACAAGGTTAAGACAGCAAATAGCAACAGTACAGTACTTTGAGCACAAACTGGAACCACAGTCAGATTACACGGAGAAAGTCAGATCTGATTTATTCAGGGGACTTGAACAAGGGAGGGCAAAATCAGGTTAATAAGCTTAAAGGTTATATCAGTCAAGCAGTTACGCATGCGCTTTGAGTCCCCACACAGTCCACCTCTGGGTAGCCAGGTGGAGAAGAGATGGGCTAGCTAGACAGTTGCCCGGGTTGCAGCTGGCTTGGGGCCCTGTGATGGAAAACACAACATGCACAGTACACAATATTTGTAATCCGGAGCCAGAGGGCTCAGTTCAGAAGGAAACAAAACAACAAGACAATCAGATGACACACTTAGATTAAGCTGTTGGTGCAGGAGCTACCCTGGTATTTACTCACAATACCCAAGACTGGACACAGGCTGGATGAAGAGCTGACTGCAGGTGGTTGATCTGGAATGCCAGGAGAAGCAGGGCCACACAAGTCACAGAGGCGTTGTTCCTGTTCACGCGTGAGCAGGGGGCTGATCCTCAGGCAGGTCTCGTCGATGGCTTCTCTGTGCAGTGGGTAGTCTGACTTGGGCCAGTCTGGCAAAACCTAGACCATGGAGACAAGATCGGATGCAGTCCGCTTTGGGCTGGATACAGCTTTCAGCAAGCAGAACACAGTTCACACAGTGGGGAACTAACTCACAACCCACTAGCAGCTCATAGCACATTTACATGTACGGGAATTCTACTGTACCAGGCAAAGTGCTCCCTGTTACAATCGCAAAGTCTCTGCACACACCGGGAGCTTAGGGGTAGCTGGAACTCCTGACAGGCTGATCGCATTCAGCAAAAATATTTGGTCTTCTTCAGGTTGAGCCTGGTCCACTTCAGTAGCTTACATTAGTCACACAAACTTGGATTTAGTCCAAAATAATTCTCTTCTCCCTCTCATGGAGCAGCAGCAGACATGCAGCCAAAAACTCAGCCCTTTCACAATTCTCCCATGCGAATCCACTCAGGATTTCTGCCCAAAATTATTTCAGCTCCTTCTTCTTGAGCTTCTAGCTCAGAAATGAACTGAAAACTGCAAGCAGCCCGGGACTTCCCAAGATCCAAAAGATTTGGTTGGTTGATTTTGCTGTCAGTCAAAGCAAGAGCTCCCTTCAGTTGCAAAAAGGTGCAAAACTCAAACCACAGTTCCTATAGATTTTGAATTCAGGCAGCTCCTGTAGTCCGCTATATTTTAGGTCCTACCAGAACTGACTGGTCCAATTTGCAGTCCAGGACCAAGATAGTGGAAACAAACAAAACAGTCCTTGCTACAAAGAAAGCAGGTTAGACAAACTACATTATCATTATCATTCTAAATGGTTTTCAGCAAATAGTTACATCTTTCAACAGAGCTCCATCTCAGATTACTTATGCTGCAATCAAGCAGCTCCTAAAGAGACAGTACACAGAGGCTATACAAGCTCTGGTAATCACATTTAAACTGCTAAACGCAGGACACCATCCTGGCAGTGAGCATTTAGGCAAGCTCAAGGAAGACTTTTGGGAACCCCATTTGTGGGGGTTACACCAGAAGTCTAGGAAATAAGATTCTGAACCAAAAGGCCATCATGGCAGAGGCTGACCTGGATATCGCTGCATTACTGAGTCATGATGCACTGAAACCATGACTGGGACATGGTCATACCGGCTATTCTCTGTTCAGGATGGACTGAATGGGAAGGAAAGGAGGAAGTGTGGTGCTTTTGTGAGTGAGGTCATAAAAGCCACAGAGATACAGGAAATAGAGGCGGAGGCAGAGGTACTGTGGGTCACCCTGGAGATCGAGAGTGGAGCTGCTATTCACACTTGAGTGATCTACAGACCTCTAGCACAAAGGAAGGAATGAGATAAGGTACTGGTGGGGGAAGCCATTGGCAAGATGAGAGAAAAGGGGAGGTGCCTGGTGGGGACTTAGCCTGCCAGATGTAGATTGAGCCTCCCAACAGCAGCTTCAGCTGGAAGCAGGACATCCTGGACTCTCTGTAGGGGCATACCTCAGGCAACTAGTCCGTGAACCCACTCTGTGATGGGGCAGTACTGGACCTGGTACTCACTAAGAGGGACATTGTTGCAGACGCCAAGGTGCAAGGCCACTTGGGGACCAGTGATCACTGTACGGTGTAGTTCAGTATATGGACGGTTGCAGAATCAAACCACAAAAGGTCTAGGGTCCTGGACTTCAGAAGGGCAGATTTTAAAAAGATGGGCGAATGCCTCATGGAGGACCTAGCAGGGAGAGTGACCAGGGTGGGGTTAGGAACATTGGGTAAAGATAAAAGGGAGCATGGTAATGGCAACAAATCTCTGCATCAAACAAGTGAGCAAAAGCAAGTTGAAAAAGAGACTGCTATAGTTCTCGAAAGAGGTGGCTGAAAAGGTAAACACTAAAAGGGTAGCATTCAGAAGTAGAAGAAGATGCAGAGGAGGAGGATAGGGAGATGTATCAGGAAACAGAGGAAGCAGGAAAGCAGTAAGGAATGCAAAGGCACAAAATGAAGAGAGAATAGCCAAGGAGGTAACGAAAGGGGACAAGACATTGTTTAGACATGTAAGTGAAAAGAGGAAGACCGGGGTGGGATTGTAAGGCAAGAAAGGGAAGGTGGGGACTATGCAGAGGGCTACCAGGAAATTGGCAGACATCCTGAACAAACAGAACACAGGGACTCCCACACTTGTGGGGTGAGGTCAGCACCAAAAAGAACTCGGACCCACTGATCACAGTATGCAAGACTTTATTAGACGTGTACAAAAATAAAAATAAAACAAAGTTCACCTATATCCAGTTTCAAGACAGCAGAAAACACGCATGTAACTTGTAGGATTAATTGCAAATGTAACCCATAGGTGGTACTATCCCAAAGGCTTCACCCCTACCTGCTTGGCTAGTAGCAGGTTAAGGGGCCTGAGTTCTGAAATGGGTGCCCACCCAGAGGTCAGGGTTGGTAGGTCAAGCTAACCTGGCACAGCCTCCGACACTGTAACCACCCTCTTCCTTACTTGTGGCCGGAACAATACATAATAATCACTTTCACAATACCCTGATGCACCCACAAGTACCCACACTGTTTGCACTTACCACCAGGGCTTTCCTCTGGCCCGCCCTGGGACCCCTGTAAAACAAGGTATACACAACAAATAACAGTAGTACAGTACTTTGCAAAAACTGGAACCACAGTCAGGGTAAATGCAAAAGGAGTTAGATCTGATTTATTTAAGGGGCTTGAACAAGGGAGGCATAATCAGGTTAACTTGCTTAAAGGCTCTAACAATCAAACATTTATGCATGCACTTCAGGGTCCATAAACAGTCACACACTCTGGGTACCCAGATGGAGAATGGTGGGCTAGCCAGGAACATTGCAGCTGGTTGGGGCCCTGTGATGGAAGAAAACAACATACACAACACACATTATTTGTAATCTGGAGCTGGAGGGCTCAGTTCTGTGAAAAGAAAACAACAAGACAATCAGATGACACACTTTAGATTAGGCTGTTGTTGCAGGGAGCTACCCTGATGATTACTCACAATACCCAAGACTGGACACAGGCTGGATGAAATCGAGACAGCAGGTGGTTAATCTGGAGTGCCAGGAGAAGCAGGGCCCACACAATTCGCCCGGCGTCATTCCTGTTCAAGCGTGGAGCAGGGGCTGATCCCCAGACAGGTCTGTCATTGGTGGCTTTCTCTGTGCACTGGAGTAGTCCTGGCAGGCCAGCGTGGCATGGCCAAGCCGAATGGAGATGAACCGGTTCAGTCCGATTAGGCTGGATAAAGCTTCCAGCAAGCAAACACAGTTCACTCAGTGGGGAACCAAATCACGACCCACTTTCAATACATAGCACATTTACATGTAAAGGATTGTAAGGATTAGGAAGGAGGGGGTTGGGTGGAAGTAGGAGAGGATAAGGCAGAAGCACTAAATGAGTACTTCTGCTCAGTATTTACTAAAGAGAAGAGGGGGTGACACCCAAGATGGGTGAAATGGCAGACGAGGGGGGAAGTGGTGACAGATGGGGAAATCATGGAGGACAGAGTTCGAGAGGGTTTGAAGGCACTGAGGGTGGACAAGGCACCAGGCCCAGATGGCATCCACCCCAGGGTACTGAAGGAGCTGGCAGAGGTCCTTGCAGGACCTTTGGCAGACCTATTTAATGCCTCACTACATCGGGGTGTACCTCAGGACTGGAGGATGGCTCATTGGTGCCCCTCCACAAGAGTGGCCCCAAGGATGAACCGGAAACTACAGACCAGTGAGCCTCACATCCATCGTGGGTAAGCTAATGGAGACTATCCTGAAGGAGAGGCTGGTGGCCCTCTTAGAGGCCAAAGGACTACAGGACAGCAGACAGCATGGCTTCATACGTGGCCGATCCTGCCAAACCAACCTGGTCGGGTTCTATGACTGGGTAACTAGACAACTGGATGGGGACATGCAGTGGATGTCCTGTATCTGGACTTCAGTAAGGCATTGACCCAGTGCCACATGGAAGGCTGGGAAGGAAGTTTAGGCACAGGGCAGGTGCAATGCTGGTGAGATGGGTAGGAAACTGGCTGCAGGGAAGGCAACAGAGGGTGGTGGTGGTGGGGAGCTCACACCCAAGGGCAGTGACGAGTGGTGTCCCACAGGGCTCGGTGTTGGGACCAGTGTTGTTTGGGATATTCATTGCAGACATATCATGGGACATCAAGAGCAAGATCAGTCTGTTTGCTGATGATACCAAGGTTGGCGGTGGTGGATGACCTAGGGGATGGCAGGGTTGCAGGATGATCTGGCAAAGCTTGAAACCTGGTCAGACACCTGGCAACTGGGCTTTAATGCCAAAAAGTGCAAGGTGATGCATTTTGGGATGAAGAACCCAAGGAGGACTTCTACTGCTAGGGGAGTGCAGCTAGCCCAGACAGAGGAGAAGGATCTGGGTGTGCTATCACAGGTCACGAACAACCTGCACAGTGGTGGAAGGCAGCTGCAAAGGCCAACAAATGCTGGGTTGTATTGCAAGGGGTATATCCTCAAGGAGGGAGGAGGTGATTCTGCCACTGTATAGGTCATTAGTTAGACCACACCTGGAGTACTCGTGCAGTTCTGGCGTCCATATCTGAAAAGGGACATTAAGTTACTGGAGGGAGTGCAAGAGGGCGACAAAGATGATCAAGGTCTGGGGACTTATCATATGAGAGGAGGTTGAAGGAGTTGAACATGTACTCACTGGAGGAGAGGAGAGACAGGGGGACATGATTGAAACCTTTAAATACATGAAAGGAATAAACAAGACAGGTACAGAGGGGCTGTTCAAAGTAGGGAGGGAGGGCCACCAGGGGCCATGATATGAGACTGGGCGAGGAAGGTTCAGGAGGAGATGAGGAGACACTTTTACAGAGAGGGTGGTGGCTGGGTGGAATGCGTTACCTGCAGAAGTGGTATGCAGTAGAACAGTGGACTGCTTCAAGCGAGGATGGGACAGGACAGGGGAGGGTTAATGAAGGGGAAGGGTGGAAGGAGGGCAGCTGCAGAATAAGGGTGCTAGCTGCACATTGAGCAGACTTGATAGACCTCTAGGCCTTTATCTGCTGGGAATTTCGTATGTTCGTATGTACAGTACCACCAAGCAGAGCACAGTTAACACAGTGGGGAACCAAATCACGACCACTTTCAATACACAGCACATTTACATGTAAGGAAATTCTGCTGTACCGCAAACCGCCTCTGGTCACGATCGCAAAGTCTCTGCACAAACCATGGATTCAAACGCAGCTGAAAATCCTGACAGGCCGATCGCATTCAGCAAATCTTCGGTCTTCTTGTTAAAGCCTGGTCACAGTCCAGTGGCTTAAACAGTCCTCACAACTCGGATTCAGTCCAATAAACTCTTTTTCTCTCTCAGGGACAGCAGGCAGACAGGCAGGCCAAAACTCAGCCCTTTCACAGTTCTCCCATGCAAACTACACAGAACTGCTGCTCAAAATCACTTGAGCTGGTACTTCTTCACTTCTCAGCTCAAAACTGAAACTAGCTGCAGCAGCCTGGGAAATTCCCAAGATCCAAAAGGTTCGATTGGCTGATCCTCCTATCAGTCATAACAAAGGCTTCCCTTAAGGTGCAAAAGGCCCAAAAGCCCCAAACACAATTCCTACAGATTTTGACTCCAGACAGCTCCTGTAGTCCGACTCCATTTTAGGTCCCACCAGAACTGATTGGTCCAATCCACAGTCCCAGGCCAAATGGTGGGATAAACAAAACAGTCCTGCACAAAGAAGGCAGGCCAAACAAACCACACCATCACTATCACCCAAATGACCTTCAGCAAATAGTCACATCCTCAACAGAACTCCTCTCAGACCACCCATGACTGCAATCCAGGCAGCTCTTAAAGAGACAGTGCACAGAGGCTATACAGGCACCTCTGGCAATCACATTTAAACTGCTAGAACACAGGACACCAGCCTGGCAGTGAGCATTTAGGCAAGCGCAAGGAACACTTTTGGGAACCCCATTTGTAGGAGGGTTACCACAAAGCTCGTGCAAAACAGAAATACCAAGCTTAGAAATGTCTTCAATAATAAGTCAGCTGTAAGAGCTGAATGATATATACAGTGAAACGTCATCTCAAACCAGAAAATATAGTGATTGCCCATACACCTCGCCGAGCATGCCGAACTCAAGTAAGCACCACTGTACACACTTACGACGACCTTTATGTCATCCCTCAGAGCGATAGTGTACCTGCTAGTAGTGATTTAAAAGATATCTCTTAAGAGACATGCTACTAAAGATACCACAGTGCAAAGCTACAAGTGGAGAATAACACACACACTGTTCTGTGTGCAGTACTGGCTATATTCCTGAAGTAGGATATCAGATTGTTGGAGGTCAAACGGCGGGGACAAGGATGATCCAGGGACTGGAGGAAAAGACCTACGAGCATACATTGGGCTGCTTGAACATGTACTCCTGGAGGAGAGGAGGATGGGGATATGATTGAAACCTTCAAGTACTTGAAGGGGATAAATAAGGTGAATGCAGATGGGATCCTTCAGCTTAGAAGAGGGAGGAATACTAGAGGTCATCAGCTGAGGTTGGAGGGGAAAGATTCAGGAAGGAAATCAGGAGCCATTTTTTCTCAGAAAGGAGGTGGACAGGTGGAATACACTCTACCAAGGAGGTGGTTCCCTGTAGCACATGGGTAGCTTTAAGAGGGCTTGGGACAGGGTATGGGGTGTTGAGATGAGAGGAGGAGATTGGGGCAGCTTCAAGTTGTGGGGCTAGCTGCACATTCGAGACAGACTCGAAAGACCGTATAGGTCTGCTGCTGCTGGCATTTTCGTATGTTCGTATGGTAATATGTTTATAAATATTCAATATATATGAAGATACATAGTACTCAGACACTAATAAGAAGATAACGTGCTGCTTCAAAATGAAAAAATAGACCACACAAACAGGAAGGTCAAAAGTCAGTTGAATAATATTATCAGATTACGCAGCAGAACATCAAACAGAGTTGTAAAGGCAACTAGTTAGATCCTTAGCGTACTCATGAGATCAAAACAAAATAGCCAGTAGAGCCAAAAGTCATGCTGCTGTTGTAGGAAGGCAGGCGTTAAGTCCTGCCATTCCATTGTGGTGCGCACCTGGCAGAACCTATAGAGCCAATAGACAGCAGAATCTTAAAGTCATGCTGCTATTTCCAAATGAGCAGCAGAGCCGAAAAGTCATACTGCTAGTGGAGGGACTAAACAGTCAGCAGACCCAGAAGGTCATGCTGCTATAGAAGGAGACTTAGCACACAAGTAATAACTGGCAGAGCCTAGAAGTCATACCACTGTTTGGAATTGGAGGTCATGCTGAACTTGCCTCTCATAGATTTATATATTTATTTTCTGTTGGAAATACCTATGAGCCAAAGGGTTGTTTACAGAGGTTCCATGTCAAGAAACCAAAGGTAAAGGATTGGTAATTCAACATATAGGACAGAATGACAACAATTATTCTATTATACAGATTAGGTACAAGTCTAGTTAATACAAGAGTCAGGGAGGTACATTATTATTATTATTTAGTTGTTTAACCAGGAGTAGCACACTAGCTGAAAGCTTTTTGCAGGAGCAACCTGGGAGCACAGGAAAGTTAAGTGACTTGCTCAGGGTCACACAGTATGCAAAGTGGAGCTGTGGAATTCAAACCCAGATCTGGTCTGCTGGAAGTCACCAGATTTGCAGCTCAGAGCCTTAAACCACTGCGCTATACTGCCTCCATTATTCCTGGAACACAAAGGGCGTTGGGAGATAATTACAACAATATGAAGAGGACAGTGAGTTATACAGGTTAATTTTGTTAAAGCTGACCTGTGCAGTTGTTTAGATCAGAACCTGAAGGGAAATGCAGATTCTTTTGTTAAAGTGCAGTACGAGGGTTACAATAGTGCAGATAGAGAATTTGTTAAGAGGCAGAAAAGATAGCTGTAAAGGGATTTTGTTGTTTAATCTCATAGGGCTAATGTGTTCAAAGTATAAATCCAAAAGGACTCACATTGCAACAGCTTTTTGGTCAGGTCCGTTCCCTAATACCTACATAAATTATTTCATTTCCAACAAATTTAAGTGAGACTGCTGAACCATGGCCCAGTGGACAGAGCTATGTGGGACAAACAAAAAGAGCACTGAAGCCAAGGGTTGGGGAACATAAGGTGGCTATTAGAAACCTTAATTTTGATTATGCCATGGCTAGACATTATGTGGAAGCGGCCATGGTTCAGCAACCTCCTTAAATTTGTTGGAATTGAAAAGCATGACTTTAAGGCTTTTTTGTTTTTGACTTATAGGTTCTGCCAGGTGCTCCTCACAAGGAATGACATGACTTGCTGGCTCTGCCTTCCTACAATAACAGCATGACTTTGGCTCTGCTGGCTATTTTGGTTTCATTCATGATTACGCTAAGGAGCTGACTAGTTGCCTTTACAACTCTGTTTTACTTTCAGTTGTGTAATCTGATAGTGTTGTATAATTGGCCTTTGACATTTCTGTCCGACTATTTTTTTTCCATTTTTAAGCAGCACGTTATCTTCTTATTCATGTCTGAATACTATGTATCTTTGTATATACACAAATATTAATGAACAGTATGTGTTATTTTGCACTTGCATGACTTTTGCACAGTGGTGACTTTAGTGGCATGTCTCTTTAAGAGATGTCTTTTAAACCATTAATACAAGTACACTATATGCTCTGAGGATGACGTAATATTGATACATAAGCATGTACAGTGGTGCTGACCTAGGTTTTTGGCAGAGCACGTGCATATGGACAATCGCGTTGTTATTTTCTAGTTGTTTTTTTATTAATTCTGTTTATGTGCCACTTCTCGAGGCATCCTTCAGAGGTGCCCACACAATCCTGCCCCTTCTTCTTCCCGCGCCATCCACACGGATCATCCCCCAGAGGAACTTCCCAGTGCTCCGGATCACCCCGGAACAGGGCCCGCCTCCCTCAGCGGCTCTCTCTGATATTAGAGGATCCATCCTCTGGGAGGTTGGCCATGGATCCCAGTGTGGCTTGGCCCGGCATTGGGGATCAGAGGAGCTCACTCGGCCCTCGTCATCTCCTCTTGAGCCAGGGACTTTTGTGCTCTTTGTTGGTCACTAGTCCTTTTGGAGGTGAGAGTCCTAAAGGGACTTGCTGATCTGAAGGTGGACAAAGCAATGCGGCAAGATAGAGTGCATCCAAGGGTATTGTGGGAGCTCAGAAAACACTGACTACACCTCTGACAGTTCTATTTACAGCTCACTGGCAGTTGGAGTAGTTCCGAGGACTGGAGGAGGGCATATGTAGTCCCACTACACTAAAATGGTAGCAGTGAAGAGGCTAGCAATTATAGGCCAGTCAGCCTGACATCTGTGGTGGTAAATGTTAATGGAATCACTGCTGAAAGAAACAATTGTAGAATATCTTGAATCCAGTGGGTTACAAGACCCAAGGCAGTATGGATTCATTTAGAGGTCATGTCAAATGAATCTGATAGATTTATTTGACTGACTGACCAAGGGACTAGATCAGGGTAGAGCCGTGGATGTGTCCTACCTAGATTTGGTGAGGTGTTCAACACCATTCCACATAGGAGACTAATAGCAAGCTGGGTAGCTTAGGAGTGGGTCCAAAGGTGGTAAACTGGATAAGTTAGGTTGGGGATAGGTGACAGAGGGTGGTGGTAAATGAAGTTCACTCCAAAGAGGGAGGAGGGTGACCAGTGGGGCCTCAGGGATCAGGGCTGGTACCAGTCCTCTTTAATTTCTTTATAAGTGACATTGCAGAGGAGCTGGAAGGGAAGGTCTGCCTCTTGTGGATGGCCCCAAACTCTGCAATAGGGTGGACATTCTGGGGCAGGGTGGAAAGGATGAACAGAGACCTGAGAAAACTAGAAGAGTGGTCAGAGTATGGCATCTGGGTTTCAATGCAAAAAAGTGCAAAGTAATGCAATTAGTGCACAGAAACCCAGGGTGGAATACAAAATGGGTGGAGAGGTATTGATGAACACCATGCAGGAAAGAGACCTGGGGTAATCATATCAGATTATCTATTTCAATTTTCAGTAGTTTATTTGTTCAGCTAAAAGTGTAACCCCCTATAAATGGGGGTTCCCGAAAAGTCTTCCTTGAGTTGGCTTAAATGCTCACTGCTAGGCTGGTGTCGTGCTTTTTAGCAGTTTAAATGTGATTGCCAGAGAGTGCCTGTATAGCCTCTGTGTATTGTCTCTTTAAGAGCTGCCTGATTGCAGTCATAATTAATCTGAGAGGAGTTCTGTTAGAAGATGTACTTGTTTGCTGATCATTTGTTAGAGTAGTAATAATATTACAGTTTGTTTCTAACCTGCCTGCTTTGCAGCATGGACAGTTCTGTTTGTTTCCATCATCTTGGTCCTGAACTGCAGAATGGGCCAATCAGTACCTTTGGGACTCTAAAATGGAGCCTGCCTACAGGGCTTGGTGGGGGAAACTTGTAGGAATTGTAGTTTTGGGCTTTGGCACCTAAAATAACCTGGAGGGGAACCTTGTTGTGACTGATACACTGATCAGCCAACTGAACCTTTTGGATCTTGGGGAAAGTCCCACATGCTTGCAGTTTCAGTTAGATCTGAGTTGGGATGGGCCTTGCGGTCCTTATCTGCCGTCAACTTCTATGTTTCTATGTTTCTATGTAACTTCGAGATAGTTCGAGCAGCAACCATAGTGGATTTGGCGCGAGAACTGTGGGAAGGCCTGAGTTTGACCTGTATGCCTGCCTGCTGTTCCTGAGGGAACTTGTGCTTTTTTTTTCGGACTGAATCCAAACTTGAGAGCGAATTAAGCCACTGAATTGTGACCAGGCTTTAACCTGAAGAAGACCAAGATTTGCTGAATGCGATCGGCCTGTCAGGACATCCAGCTACCTCTGAACTCCTGGATTGTGCAGAGACTCTGTAATTGCGACCAGAGATCCATTTGCCTGGTACAGTGGAATTTCCTTACATGTGAATGTGCTGTGTGCTTATAGTGGGTCGTGATTTGGTTCCCCACTGTGTGTCTGAACTGTGTTTTGCTTGCTGGAGGCTGTATCCAGCTCCACGGACTGAATCCATATCCATTTCATTTGCCTGGGCCCTGCTACACTGGCCCAGCCAGAATATCTGCTACGCAGAGAAAGTCGCCGACAAGAGACTGGCCTGGGTCAGCCCCTGCTCAACGCCTTGAACAGTAATGACGCCTCGGTGATTTGTGTGGGCCCTGCTTCTCCGGCACTCCAGCTCAACAGCCTGCAGTCTCGATTTACGTCCTGCCTGTGTCCAGTATTGGGCATCGTGAGTAAACATCAGGGTAGCTCCCTGCAACAACAGCTAAATCTAAAAGTGTTGTCATCTGATTGTCTTGTTGCCTATTCTTTCTTGAACTGAGCCCTCCAGCTCCATATTACAAATAATGTGTGTTGTGCATGTTGCTTTCTTCCATCACAGGGCCCCAACCAGCTGCAACGTTCTCGCTAGCTCATCACTGCTTTCGTATCTGGGTACCCAGAGTGTGTGACTGTGTGGGGACTCTGAACTGCATGCATAACTGTCTGATTAATATAGCTTTTAAGTAGATCAACCTGATTACCCTCCCTTGTTCAAGTCCCTGAATAAATCAGATTTAACTTTGTTTGCATTTAACCTGACTGTGGTTCCAGTTTGTGCCAAGAGTATTGTACTGGTGTTATTTGCTGTGCTTAACCTTGTTTTACAGGGGGTCTCCAGGGTCAAGCTAGAGGAATCAGCCCTGGTGGTAAGTGCAAACAGTGTGAGTAATTGCCTGATGAATAAGGGTCATTGTAAAAGTGATTATTATGTACTGTTCAGGCCACTAGAAGGAGAAAAGGGGTTACATTGTCCCGGGAGGGCTGTGCCCAGGTCAGCTTGACCACTACCAACCCTGGGTGGAGGCACCCATATCAGAACCTAGGCCCCTTAACCTGAAACTAGCCAAGCAGGCAGGGTAGTAGCCTTTGGGATAGCGCCACCTAGGGGTTACAAAAGGTCATTACAGAACATACAACACAAAACAACAAAAGATTTTTCAGTGTTCCACCAGTGTGTTCCTTACACTTCTGAATTAGACACCGTATCATTTAAGAGCATTGTGATTATTCCATATTTCTAGAGTCCTAGAGTCATGTTAAAGCAGCGCAAAATCCTAAAAACAGTTATATAAAACCTCATTATATGCCAACTATGCTATAGCTTTAGCAAAAATTGAATACAATTTAACTTAAGTTAAAACTCCATTAAATTGGGTGTCCATTCGTTTTTCCTGCTGTATACAACAAATTATCACAACCTAGCAGTGTGTGTGTCAGGAACCTCTTAAAATATACTCCTATCAGCAGATTTGTTACTAGCAGCTACTACCAGTGAAGGCACACACATTCTCAATTCCACCTTTACTCACATCATTTTGGGGTGAAGAACCCAAGGAGGAGTTACCAGCTGGGGAAGTGCAGCTGGACAAGACAGAGGAAAAGAAGGGATCTGGGGTGCTCATTACAGGGTCAATGAACAACCCGCACAATGTCGGAAGGCAGCTGCAAAGGCCAACAAAATGCTGGGTTGCATTGCAAGGGATAGCTCCTTGAGGAGGGAGAGGTGATTCTGCCACGGTATAGGTCATTAGACTGCATCTGGAGTACTGCGTGCAGTACTGGCGCCCATATCTGAAGAGGGACATTAAGTTACTGGTGGGGGTGAGCGCATGGCGACAAAGATAATCAAGGGGCTGGGAACTTACTATACGAGAGGAGGCTGAGGGAGCCGAACATGTACTCGCTGGAGGAGAGAAGGGACAGGGGGACATGATTGAAACCTTACGTACATGAAAGGAATAAACAAGACAGGTACAGAGGGTCTGTTTGTCATTGAGGTACAGATTAGGAAGCATAGGAAAACCCAGGAGCAGCTGTACAATTCCACAAACTGTTTATTTGTAGTTGCAGTAACATAAAATAAATTGTAACATGGCACTAAAGATAGTACTAAAATGGAGACATCAGAGTGGTCGAAAGGCATCATCTGACAAAAAGCAAGCGGGATTAATACTGACGTAGAGCCCGCTTCTGCACCACCAATTCCAGCACAAAGAGATAGCAAATGTCCACAATGAAAATAACAATGTACGTGGCTCGCTAGTGCATGTTCCTGAAGTCGCGAACGCGACAACCGAGGGAATCATAACAGCTGATATCGGGTCGAGCAAATGATGTATCTATGGGCAGCAACTGCGTGCAGCAAGCAATGGTAGTGACGTCGAACTAACTACACAAATATGCTGGCATGACAAAGTGCCTCGCAGCTAGACCAGAAGTAAGTCAATAGCAGTAAGCATCTGAACCCGATTCCACCCATCCAGCCAGAACAATCAGTCAAATAAAGTGGTCATCATGAAATGTGTTGTAGATCTTGAAAAAAACTAATTTTATGACTAGTGCTGCACAATAGATACTAATAAACAGATCTGTCCCATGATGCAGTACTGTGATCGATGTCCCTGATGTAACAATGAAGGCCATATGTGAAAATGGTTGGTCAGAATGTACAAACAAATTCAACTTGTGCCTGTTTGAGACGGCAATGTAATGTAAGCATTTGTTCAAAATGTGTCTACACTATGTGAATATATGTGACCCATTGAACGTGAACGCACTGTATTTTACACCTCACTGTAAGAAAAGCAGCAACCCGCAGCATGTTTCTCCACAGCAGTAACAGATCGCCAGAATCTGTAAGTTGTTCTGCATCTAATATTAAAGTAACAGTACTTCCCTGCCACTTGCCATGTTACAGAGTACATCCTCCAGAGTTATGTTTCACTGTGATTACGCCCGCAGGAGTTGGCACTCACCTGTGGCCTGCACCCAACCCCTCACCCTCACCCGGCATTAATCCACTAGTAGAGCCTCCTCTGTTGGGGATTAATGCTTACATAAACCTGTTCAGAATAATGATGTACAGAAGCAAAATAAAATCTTTTTGCAATCTTCCTCTTTGCAGCTCAGTTTAGCCCTTTTATAAGTCTTTTCAACCCACATCTTTAGTAAACATCCTGTCCTTGTAGGTTTCATGCAGGATGAAGAGAATGTGCTTGCTGACGGTCCCTTTCTGCAGAGTACAAACATTTGCACTCAAGTAACCTCTAGTTTTCCACAATTATCTCAAATTATAACTATATACACATTTCAATAATAATACTAAATATTTTCTAAACAAAATGTGATCCCATTATCAGTTTCATTCCATACATTGATTTGCACATAATTTTATATTAGCTGACATAGATATGCAAGGAAGAAAACAGACAACAAGAGGAAACAGAGCCAGTGAGAGGCAAAGGATTGCTAGACTGTTCGGTTGATCAAGTCCAAGGCCTCACAGGAAAATTTGGTTGCACAACCAGACAGAGAAGACAGGAAAGGAAAGAATACAGATCCTTGCATTTACACACTTTCTCCATAACAAATGGGACAGGGTCCTATTCTACCCTGTCACACTGTTCAGAGTAAGGAGGGAGGGAGACCCAGGGCCATGATATGAGCCTGGAGGCAGGAAGGTTCAGGAGGAGATGAGGAGACACTTTTTACAGAGAGGGTGGTAGCTGGGTGTAATGTGTTACTGACAGAAGTGGTATCCAGTAGAACAGTGGACTGCTTCAAAAGGCTGGGACAGGGCAAGGGGGTCTATGGAGGGGAAGGGTGGGAGGAAGGGCAGCTGCAGAATAAGGGGTGCTAGCTGCACATTCAAGCAGACTTGCAGGACCTCTAGGCCTTTATCTGCTGGCAAATTTCGTATGTTTGTATGTTCGTATAAACAAGCACGCCCACTAATTAGCTGTAGAGTTAAAAAGCTTCCCATCCCTGGTTCAGTGGGGACATTAAAAAAGCTTTATTAAAAAGGGACCAACCTGGGCCACTGGGAGACATAGTAAACCAATAGGAACTGGACAGCTTTTAGGGCTTGCTGCAATGCCTGCACTAGGCTGATAAGGAATACAAAGAAAATTACTATCCGAATGTTATTGAATCAGCTAAAGGAACCCTGCAAAAACCTGGCCCGCCTTCAAATCAGTTGAAGGCTAAAACCTTCAGTCACTACCTGACATCATGAATTGTCATGGCCTTTATTACTGATAAGTCTGAAATACTCAATAAACTTAAATGCTTTGCAACAGCAGGCCTCGCTCGATTCCTCCAGTGCTGCCACCCTGCACCCAACTATTTTACACTTAGCAATGGATACCAGACCTCCGATCGATGCCACCTTTAACTTTCTACCATTACATAACAAGTGGAGGACCAATTACTTAAACTGGATACCAAAAAGAGCGTGGTGCAGATAACATTGACCCTTCTTCCTGAAGTTAGTACCACTTCCCTGACTGCACCAATTACATACCTATTTAGTTTATCGTTAACAGAAGGAACAGTACATCACACGGAAGGTAACATATAGAAACATAGAAACATAGAAACATAGAAACATAGAAGTTGATTGCAGATAAGGACATCAAGGCCCATCCAGTCTGCCCATTTCTTTTTCTACCTTATAAATGTACCATCGGCCTTTGCTCTGTCAGTGACCTATCTATTCATAGTCATTTGTATTGCTCCCTTATACCTATCCATGCCTGTTTGAAGCCCTGCACTGTATTCATAGCCACCACTTCTTGTGGTAAGCCATTCCATGCATCTACCACCCTTTCTGTGAAAAAGAATTTCTCACATTCCCCCTTAATCGGCCTCCTCTAATCTCATGCTGTGTCCTCTTGTCCTGCTATTTTTCTTATATTTAAACATGTTAGACTCTTTTCACCTTGTTTATGCCCTTAAGGTGTTTAAATGTCTCGACCATATCACCTCTCCCTCCTTTGCTCAAGGGTATACATATTGAGCTCCGTTAATCTGTCCTTATATGTCTTCTGATGCAGTCCCTGCACCATTTTGGTTGCCCTTCTCTGGACTGCCTCAATTTGGTTAATGTCCTTGTGAAGGTGTGGCCTCCAATACTGCACGAGTACTCCAGATGGGGCCTAACCAATGTCTTGTACAGAGGATTATCACTTCCTCTTACGACTTGTGATACCCTACTAATACACCCTAACACCCCTAGCCTTACCTACTGCTTTAGAGGTCTGTTGGATGATTTTAGGTCATCAGTGATGATGATGCCCAAGTCTCTTTCTTCCTTGTGACTGCTAGCAACTCCTCCCAGCCTATAAGTGGCTTCAGGGTTTCTCTTCCCTATGTGCATGATTTTGCACTCTTTGCATTAAATCCAGTTGCCACTCTTCTGACCATTCTGCTAGTTTATCCAGATCTCTTCTCATTCTGCCCACCCCATCTGGATCATCTACTCTGTTGCAGATCTTGGTGTCATCTGCAAACAGACAAGCCTTACCCTCTAGGCCATCTGAGAGGTCACTAATGAAGATGTTGAATAGGACTGGCCCCAGGACTGATCCTGAGGTACCCCACTTGTGACTTGCATCTCTTCTGACTGTATACCATTTACCACCACTCTCTGTTTTCTGCCAGTCAACCAGTTTGCCACCCAGTTGACCAACTTCTGACCCACCCGAGCCTACCTAGCTTATTTATCAATCTTCTATGTGAACAGTGTCAAAGCTTTGCTGAAGTCAAGGTAGGCGACATCAACTGCTCCCCTTGGTCCACCACTCTGGCTACCCAGTCAAAGAAATCTATGAGATTAGTTTGACAGGACCTTCCTTTGTAAACCCATGCTGTCTTGGATCCTGTGCCCCTATGGATTCCAGGTGTTGCACTATCCTTTCCTTAAGGAGTGCCTCCATAATCTTGCCCACTACTGAGGTAAGACTGACCGGTCTGTAGTTCCCGCCTCCTCCCTGCTACCACTCTTGTGGAGTGGGATCACATGAGCCTTTCTCCAGTCTTCTGGGACCTCTCCTGTGCTCAGAGACTCACTAAACAATTCTGCTAATGGCTCTGCTAGTTCCTCCTTTAGCTCCTTAAGTACCCTGGGATGTATGCCATCAGGTCCCATTGCCTTATCCACCCTGAGCTTAGCAAGCTCTTGTAGGACCCTTTCTTTTGTGAAGGGAGTAGTGCTAACCTCCTCCCCTGTGTCCATGATGTTGAGCTGTGGGCCCTGCCCTACCTTCTCTTCAGTAAATACTGAGCAAAAGTATCTA
The DNA here is from genome assembly GCA_016271365.2 of Neoceratodus forsteri. NCBI lineage: Eukaryota > Metazoa > Chordata > Ceratodontiformes > Ceratodontidae > Neoceratodus > Neoceratodus forsteri. Next base: position 1,026,170,655 of record CM057451.1, on the reverse strand, counting down.
TTTAGGATAGATGCCTTTACAGGGTCCTCCTCACATGCTCCCTTTTCTCCATTGCTTAGCAATACCCCTCTGGACTTTCTCCTTTCACTAATGTATCTATAGAAAGTCTTGTCACCTTCTTTACTGTTCGTGCTAGTGTTTCCTCAGTTTGGGACTTTGCCTGCCTTACTGCCTCACCTGCTTCCCTAGGGCAGTTTGCATGCCTCCCTATCTTCATCCCGCTGTGTTCCCTTATATATTTTCTGAAGGCTAGCCTTTTGGCTCTGACCTTTCTGCTACTATATTTGAGAACCAAAGTGGTTTCTTCTTCTTTGCACTTCCTTTTCTGTCTAACACAATGGGATGTTGCTTCAAGTATTGTATCCTTAATGCTTGCCCACTTTGCCTGTACCTCCTCACCTGTGTTTCTTTTTGCCAGGGCTAGCTTAACTCTGTTGGCCATCTTATCAAAGTCAGCTCCTCTGAAGTCCCATATTTTTGCCTTGAATGGGATGATTTAGATGTAGTAGCCAAATTGAACCATACCATGTGATGTCACTGGCCCCCAGGTGACCTTCTACCTGGAGATCTGTGATCCTCTTTGTTAGTCAGTACTAGATCTAGGATAGCCCTGTCTCTGTGGGTTGCTGTACCAGTTGTTTGAGGCCCTCCCCTGCAGGGAATCCACTATGAGTCTAGTTCTGGCAGATGTTCCTGCTGGTATTGACCAATCTGTATCTGGCATGTTGAAGTCTCCCATTATCAGAACCTCCCTTTAGCTGTCATGTTTTGTATATCTTCTAACAGTAATGTGTCTATGTCCTCCCTCTGGTCTGGGGGCCTGTAGACAACCCCAGTTCTTATGGCTGTCCCATTACCTGTTTCCAGGGTGACCCACAGTTCTTCTGGCTCCTTATGTGTATTCTGAATTTCTGTAGCTTTGATATTTTCATTAACATACAGGGCCACCCTCCCCTTTTGCACCTCGTGTCTCTTCTGAACAATACATATCCAGGTACTGAAGTCTCCTAAGTGTGGTTACTGGTAAACCACGTCTCACTAATTGCTACTATGTCCAGTTTAGCCTCTGACATTATTGCCTGCAGGTCTGGGATCTTATTTCCCAGGCTGTGAGCATTGTGTACATGATTTTCCATTGGCCAGATTTTGGTGTGTTAGTTGTTGGGTGAAGTTTGGCATTACCCCGTGCATCGTATGGGGAGACAAACCTTTTTCTTACCTGGTGATGCAAATGAATGGCAAACACGCTGAATTCCTGTTTGACCACTAGCTGAGGGGAGGGTGTTCTTCCATTCGACGTATGGGGTGCTGCACCCCTCTCCCCATTTGCTAGTTTAAATATTCTGCAAAGACGTCAAACTTCTGCCCCAATGCACTGACTCTCTTTAGTCAGATGCAGTCCATCAAATTTAAAGAATTTCGCCTCCCAGAACTGTTGCCAGTTCCCTACAAATCTGTGTCCTTTTCCTGGCACCAGTCCTTGAGCCACGTGTTTAGCTCCCTATCTCCCTTCTCTGACCTTCCGTCCATCTGCTCCCTTCTCCCAGACTGGCAGGATCTCAGAGAAGGAGATGCCGGACGAAATAGATGATAGTTTGTCACCCAGCCTAGTCAGGTGTTCCTTGGTCTCACAACTGACCGGCTGGCGAGATCATTAGTCCCTATGTGTACTAGGACATCAATGTTTTCTCCTGCTTTGTGAACAATTTAGCAATGCGGTCAGTGTCTCCATGCTGATGTACCTGGAGACATCTGACCATCACCCCTGGCTGGAGATGGGTATCAACTCCCGAATCATGGAGTCTCCTATGATCAGAAGTTTTTGGATTTCCTTTCTGCTTGTTTAGTTTTGGTTCTTGATTTGGGTGAGTATTGTTGTGTTAGCTCCTGTGCTGCAGTGTCCTGCTCTGCAGTGTCTTCTGCCTCTTTATTTGATTTCAGAGATAGAGGCAGATACCTGTTTGTAGTGTTTATATGGTTTTTGGAGGTAATGTGTTGGAGAGCAGAGTGATGGGGCACCTGATTTGCTCCTCCTAACCACCTGCCAACCTCCTGGACCAACTACCCTCTGCGGTCGAGGTTTTTCTGTTGGATGCTGGGGAAATGGCGGTGGTTCTTATAATGTATTTCTCTTCAATATGAAATTTGAGGCGCAATCTCTGCCCATGCTGCCCGGAGCTGAGACCTAAGATCTCCAAAGGCCCAGCATGTAGGACAGTGTCCTAAATCCTGTAAGACTGTCCTTCTGAAAATTGTTCCACAGTACCTGCAGTTAATGAAATCCATTCCAAATAAGTTGCTGGGTTTGTAACCTAGTCAGAGTAATTAGAAGGAAAAAATGCAAGTAATGGTTTAATTGTGCTTTGTTTAACTTGTTATAACAAGTTAAATTACTAGTGCCCTGTAAATGAGATCACCTTGTGGAGGCCCCACTGATCCGCCTCTTCCTGTTCTGCCACAGGAAATGTTACAACTGTGGTACCTTTAAAAGGAGTGTAGTGTGGGGTGGTTGGGGATGGGGTGGGTGGCTGGGCCCTTCCCCTGCCAAAAAGAAGAACCACGGACGAAAGAACAAGGAGGTAAGAGCAGAAACAATCAGTCAACAACAAATGCAGTAACCCTGAAAGCTTATCCTAATGTTAGATAAAACTGTAAAACCTGTAAAGCACCACCTGTAATAATTTCAGAGAAGATATACCCTGTAAGAAACACTTTGCTCCAGAGAAAATAAAGCAGTAACAGAAGATATACCTTGCAAAAGACAATTTGAATCAGAAGATTACAGCAGTAATCTGTTAGCACACACCTGTAGGCACACCTTGTAATAATGCAGAAGAAGGTATACCAGCAACAACAATTTGAATCAGAGAAAAATAAAGCAATGAAATGTTAGCACAAACAGTAGCAATCCCTGTGAGTAAAAAAAAAACACCACCACACAGTAAATCTGCTTAGCCAAACTAAGTCTTAATCCTTCTCCCTTACTCTGGTAAGTTTTTCTACTCTGCCTTCAAGCAGTCTTAGAAGGAAAGAGCTCAGGTGAAGCTAGGTGCCTTGGCCAGCAAACCAAGTCTTCTACCTCCAAGATATCAACTAACCTGACTTTTTAACCCTTCTTTCTGTTGGAAATTACTGACAGTTTGCCAGCTCCACCCCCACATACACACCTAATCCTTTGGAAGAGCTGTGGAGGAAAAGCAATTAGCTCCTTCAATGTGAGAAGGAGACTGAAACACCTCTGAGACAACAAACCTTTCAACAAACAAGAATAAAATAAAACCAGTGTCAAACAGTAATTTTGCTTAGCCCAATGATAAAAAGTCACAAAATGTAAGCTCCACCTGTAATACAGTAATTTCAGAGAAGATATACCCTGTAAGAAACACTTTGCTCCAGAGAAAAATAAAGCAGTAACAGAAGATATACCTTGCAAAAGACAATTTGAATCAGAAGATTACAGCAGTAATCTGTTAGCACACACCTGTAGGCACACCTTGTAATAATGCAGAAGAAGGTATACCAGCAACAACAATTTGAATCAGAGAAAAATAAAGCAATGAAATGTTAGCAACAAACAGTAGCAATCCCTGTGAGTAAAAATAAAACACCACCACACAGTAAATCTGCTTAGCCAAACTAAGTCTTAATCCTTCTCCCTTACTCTGGTAAGTTTTTCACTCTGCCTTTCAAGCAGTCTTAGAAGGAAAGAGCTCAGGTGAAGCTAGGTGCCTTGGCCAGCAAACCAAGTCTTCTACCTCCAAGATATCAACTAACCTGACTTTTTAACCCTTCTTTCTGTTTGAAATTACTGACAGTTTGCCAGCTCCACTTCCACATACACACCTAATCCTTTGGAAGAGCTGTGGAGGAAGCAATTAGCTCCTTCAATGTGAGAAGGAGACTGAACACCTCTGAGACAACAAACCTTTCAACAAACAAGAATAAAATAAAACCAGTGTCAAACAGTAATTTTGCTTAGCCCAATGATAAAAAGTCACAAAATGTAAGCTCCACCTGTAATACAGTAATTTCAGAGAAGATATACCCTGTAAGAAACACTTTGCTCCAGAGAAAAATAAAGCAGTAACAGAAGATATACCTTGCAAAAGACAATTTGAATCAGAAGATTACAGCAGTAATCTGTTAGCACACACCTGTAGGCACACCTTGTAATAATGCAGAAGAAGGTATACCAGCAACAAACAATTTGAATCAGAGAAAAATAAAGCAATGAAATGTTAGCAACAAACAGTAGCAATCCCTGTGAGTAAAAAATAAAACACCACCACACAGTAAATCTGCTTAGCCAAACTAAGTCTTAATCCTTCTCCCTGCTCTGGTAAGTTTTTCTACTCTGCCTTCAAGCAGTCTTAGAAGGAAAGAGCTCAGGTGAAGCTAGGTGCCTTGGCCAGCAAACCAAGTCTTCTACCTCCAAGATATCAACTAACCTGACTTTTTAACCCTTCTTTCTGTTGGAAATTACTGACAGTTTGCCAGCTCCACCCCCACATACACATAATCCTTTGGAAGAGCTGTGGAGGAAAAGCAATTAGCTCCTTCAATGTGAGAAGGAGACTGAAACACCTCTGAGACAACAAACCTTTCAACAAACAAGAATAAAATAAAACCAGTGTCAAACAGTAATTTTGCTTAGCCCAATGATAAAAAGTCACAAAAATGTAAGCTCCACCTGTAATACAGTAATTTCAGAGAAGATATACCCTGTAAGAAACACTTTGCTCCAGAGAAAATAAAGCAGTAACAGAAGATATACCTTGCAAAAGACAATTTGAATCAGAAGATTACAGCAGTAATCTGTTAGCACACACCTGTAGGCACACCTTGTAATAATGCAGAAGAAGGTATACCAGCAACAACAATTTGAATCAGAGAAAAATAAAGCAATGAAATGTTAGCAACAAACAGTAGCAATCCCTGTGAGTAAAAAATAAAAACACCACCACACAGTAAATCTGCTTAGCCAAACTAAGTCTTAATCCTTCTCCCTTGCTCTGGTAAGTTTTTCTACTCTGCCTTTCAAGCAGTCTTAGAAGGAAAGAGCTCAGGTGAAGCTAGGTGCCTTGGCCAGCAAACCAAGTCTTCTACCTCCAAGATATCAACTAACCTGACTTTTTAACCCTTCTTTCTGTTGGAAATTACTGACAGTTTGCCAGCTCCACCCCACATACACACCTAATCCTTGGAAGAGCTGTGGGAGGAAAAGCAATTAGCTCCTTCAATGTGAGAAGGAGACTGAAACACCTCTGAGACAACAAACCTTTCAACAAACAAGAATAAAATAAAACCAGTGTCAAACAGTAATTTTGCTTAGCCCAATGATAAAAAAGTCACAAAAATGTAAGCTCCACCTGTAATACAGTAATTTCAGAGAAGATATACCCTGTAAGAAACACTTTGCTCCAGAGAAAAATAAAGCAGTAACAGAAGATATACCTTGCAAAGACAATTTGAATCAGAAGATTACAGCAGTAATCTGTTAGTACACACCTGTAGGCACACCTTGTAATAATGCAGAAGAAGGTATACCAGCAACAACTAATTTGAATCAGAGAAAAATAAAGCAATGAAATGTTAGCAACAAACAGTAGCAATCCCGTGAGTAAAAAAATAAAACACCACCACACAGTAAATCTGCTTAGCCAAACTAAGTCTTAATCCTTCTCCTTGCTCTGGTAAATTTTTCTACTCTGCCTTTCAAGCAGTCTTAGAAGGAAAGAGCTCAGGTGAAGCTAGGTGCCTTGGCCAGCAAACCAAGTCTTCTACCTCCAAGATATCAACTAACCTGACTTTTTAACCCTTCTTTCTGTTGGAAATTACTGACAGTTTGCCAGCTCCACTCTCACATACACACCTAATCCTTTGAAGAGCTGTGGAGGAAAAGCAATTAACTCCTTCAATGTGAGAAGGAGACTGAAACACCTCTGAGACAACAAACCTTTCAACAAACAAGAATAAAAAAAAACCAGTGTCAAACAGTAATTTTGCTTAGCCCAATGATAAAAAAGTCACAAAATGTAAGCTCCACCTGTAATACAGTAATTTCAGAGAAGATATACCCTGTAAGAAACACTTTGCTCCAGAGAAAAATAAAGCAGTAACAGAAGATATACCTTGCAAAAGACAATTTGAATCAGAAGATTACAGCAGTAATCTGTTAGCACACACCGTAGGCACACCTTGTAATAATGCAGAAGAAGGTATACCAGCAACAACAATTTGAATCAGAGAAAAATAAAGCAATGAAATGTTAGCAACAAACAGTAGCAATCCCTGTGAGTAAAAAAAAAACACCACCACACAGTAAATCTGCTTAGCCAAACTAAGTCTTAATCCTTCTCCTTGCTCTGGTAAGTTTTTCTACTCTGCCTTTCAAGCAGTCTTAGAAGGAAAGAGCTCAGGTGAAGCTAGGTGCCTTGGCCAGCAAACAAGTCAACAGGGATAATAAGTAGTCCACTTATTATCCCTGTTTAAATCTAGTGATTCTACTGACATGAATAACTATAGGCCTATATCGATCTTACCAGTCCTCTCAAAAGTCTTAGAAAACTGGTTAGTATCCAGGTCAGGGAATTCCTTGAGACTCACCATCTCCTAAACCCCTTACAGTCTGGGTTTGAAGTCAGCACAGCACCATATCTGCCTTGTCTAGGGTAACAAATGACTGGTTAGAGGCCACAGACAATGAATATTGCACAGGTGCTGTTTTTTTGGACCTTGGTAAGGCCTTTGATGCAGTCGATCATGGTCTTCTTCTAGTCAACCTCAAGGAACATGGGTTCACCAGCTCAGTATTAAAATGGTTTACCAGGGTGTGGCCTGGCACCAAGCAAGATGGATGTCTGACTCTAGAGCCCCTCACCAACTATAACAATCTAACATCATCTCCAGCTATCTAAGTCAGATAAGTAACCTTACCAATGAGAGTATATGGATAAATAACTCTACAGCAAATTTGCAAGGCTATTTTAGCTCAGATCAGCTTCATTATCCACAGTGCTCCTGCAATACTTTGATAACTCTGACTGCAGGCCCAGCATCATGGCTAACTCCGACAACCAGCTGAAGCCTCTTGACAAAATTGAAGCAATGTTCACTAATTTATCTACAGGTATGAACGATCTGAAAATGCTACCCAGCAAAACACCAGGCAATGAAAACTATCGACTCTCAGCTTGCTTCCGCAGAGAATAAAGCTTGCCTTAATGAAGAATCAATACAGGAGTTAAAGCTACTATCAGACTACAAGACCATGCGATCAAAGAGCTGCAAACTAAGGTAGATGATATGGAGAACAGGAATCAAGAAATAATCTCCGGATATTTGGCTTCCCGAGGAAGTGGAAGCCAAAAATACAACTGCATTCCTACTACATGTGCTACTGCAAGTTCTTAATCTTCAGACCGATAACAGCCTAATTATAAGAAAGCTCCCACCCATCATTAGGACTCTATGCCTCTGCCAGGACACAAGGCTCAGGGCCAGTTATTGCCAGATTCTCAATTATGCCGATACAGAGCTTATCCTGCAAAAGTCGAGAGAATTGGTCAACTCGCCTGGCAAGGACATAACATCTACATATACCATGATTTCTCAAAGGAGCTTTCTAAACGAAAGCCTTTACCCAAGCTAGACAACTAATGCATCAGATAGGCCTCTGTTTTTTCGCTTAGGTATCCTGCGACTATGAGGGATTTTCACTGAAATTCCCACAAGGACTTTCCATTCAGAGTTCCTAATGTCTTTCCTACACAGTCATGTCGCAACTCACCCTGAAAACCCAGTTACTCAAGTGGCTCATCCTTCATCCACATCCTCGATTGCCACAGACACTGGTACTGAAGCGCCTCCATTACTCTAACCCCTGGGAAGGAATCTGCTGTCTCAGACTCCTCGTTATGCCACCCAGAAGGCAATCTAATCGGGTACAAGAAAAGCTATCCTTCGGTACAGGGCACAAAACCACGATGCTGTAGTCCAAAGATACACAACTGAAAAATACCTAAACCCGACTCTACAAACCTAATCATTCCTAATAACCCAGTGCATAACAAATTCGGTACATTGCAAGACTTACCCTCCTCTCACTGTGCTGGTGGAAATTCCTCCGCAGAAATGAGCACTTCTGTGGAACTGAAATGGACTGCACTTCAGTGGAAGCTTCGTGGACTGGTAGCAGAGAAAGCTCACCTTTCAAAATTAATGAGCCCCCAAAAAGAAGCATCGCAGCAAGGGCAAAATAAAGGAGATAGTACACTTAAACACTTGCAGTGACTGTCTGTGTCTTTAATAACTCCAACATCTACTGCCTAGCGTTATTTCAATGGCAAACTGGTAGTACTTTTACCGTAGATTGCCGACAATTGATAGTCACTACTGCTCTACTGTGCAGTTAGTCTATCCCTCACTGTAGCATCTAAATCTGACCACATACATAACATGTATGTATCTGTTTGATGAATGCACATACAGGTTGTTTTCATGCTGCACGAGTTGGTGTCTCTTAGCATTCAGCTACAAGGCTTGGCTGCAGATGGTTTGATGTATCTGTGGTTTACCACGTTGTGCTGAGCCTGTCGGCTGATTTTGATTAGCTCCTTCTGGTAAATGTTGAAGGTCACCTTACAATACATCATGCCTTGGATTAAATTGATCTAGCCCACGGCTGTGCTTGAAGGGTAGACACATGGCAGACTGGAGGTGATGGGATAGTCGTAGTGCTGCGGTCTGCGATTGTGAACTTTGGGCTGCTTGTTCTGTTCAGCGCTATTGCTATGATGAACCAGCTATGCTAGAACTGATAATATCCTTTCCCACAACATCCTATGAGACAATAACAGACAATGTCTCTATGGCTGTATCAGTGCTTGACTTCAGTAGCTCTGCATTATGAGTTCTCAATTGTTTATCTAATGGAGGCACCGGCTGGACAAAGGATAATATTGAACCTAATCACAGGATATCATTTATAACATTAAGTTTTCATACCTACTGCTATGCCTAGTTCTTATGAGGCCACTTATATTTTAATATTTGTACATTTCCTGACTGACCTAACTCCAATCTAGAATTTTCCTACTGTTCGATACAAATAAACCCTTTTATATTTTGATCATTCTAGCCTATTGCAACTCCTGTAATCCAGTCAACACAGGTATCATATCCTCTAAGTTTATTAACCTTATTACTGCCTTTTTTAATACTACAGCAGTCGCTGGTTACTAATTTAAAGCAAGTACTTCTTAGAGCCCATAATAGCTTCGGGTCCACCTCAGTTTCATTTATTTTAATCCTCCATAACAGGATAGCTCTATATTACTTAAAGAGAATAGATAATAATCTTTTTTAACCCTGTGTAGTTTCATATTCTTAACTTGTTACTGGCCTTTTATAATAGAGATGATGGCAGATTAGTTAATGTTATCTGTAACTGTATTAACTCTAGATCTATAAGAGTAAGATCATTACAATATCTATTACTGTGCTCTAGGATCGATACTGGTTAAAACTATAAACATTTTAGTATTGTTATACAACTCTGGTTAGACAGACTGTTATCAGGAATATTGGACTATACTTTATTTTTTAGTATTATCCAACATCCTGAGCTGTTAGTTGTGTCCTAGAGAACAGATAAGTGGTCTTGGTCCGTTTTTCTTTTCCTTTTTGGACTGACCTTTCCTTCTCTGCTCATCTCAGAAGACTTTAATGTTATATTGTTACAAAGTTCGGATACTTATAAGTATCATGGTTGTATTGCTAGCAAAGAGCTGCAGGAAAGGAATCAGGAAAATTTTATATGCCATTCCTTCTAATAATCTTAAATAATTATGTCAATAGTTTCTTTACAATCAACACACATATGAATCTGATGTGCATAACTTTACTAAGTGAACTTGGCTATTGGAGTCCCTTGGTCCCTCATCTACCCCATTATAGACTAGATAATCTAAACCTGATGGCTAATCTAACACTATGTACCTGGAATGTCAAGGGACTCAATGCGCCAAGTAAATGTAAACAAGTTCTCAACCATCTCAAAAGCATAAAGCACAGATTGCTCTTCTGCAAGAAACTAAGCTTTTAGATGCAGATAATTCAAGATTAAAATGTGATTGGGTCGGTCAGATATATGTGGCTTCTGCTCCTTCCAAGAAAAGAGGCGAGCTACGTTAATTCATAAGAACCTGAAATGGAAACCTTCTAATATTTTGAAGGATCCTGATGGTAGATGGCTTGTCACAACCTTTGATACTCCCTCAGGTCCACTATCTATAGTCAGTATTTATGGCCAAATTCCGATGACCCTCAGTTTTTCCACAAACCGATTCAACTTTTAATTTCACAAAATCTGGTCAATTCTCCCTTACTGTTTGGAGGGATTTTAACCTCACTTTGGATACCTATATGGACAGGAGCAATGGCTGACATGAGGCTCACCCTAATAGTAGGGCTATAGTGTCCCAAGATGAAAGATTTGGGCCTATCAGATATTTGGAGGATTTTACATCCCAGAGATAGGGATTATACATTCTCCTCTTCCAGCCATCGGATTTACAGTAGAATAGACTAATGGTTAACTCTCCCCACAGTTACGACTAACGAATAGAGACTGCTATTCTTCCCTTACTCATATCTGATCATTCCTGGTTAAACTTTTTACTTACATGGGATTCCTTCCTCTAAAATCCTTTCTTGGTGATTAGACCCTTACTACTTAAAGATCCAGAATTTTCAATCTGGATTAAAACACAAAAAGAATAATTCATAGTATTCAATGGTCCTGGAGACACCTCCATGGGTATTACCTGGGAAGCCCTTAAAGCTATCCTACATGGTAAAATAATTAGTTTCTCAGCTCACAGAATGAAACTCAGAGAACAACAACTTAATAACCTTGAAAATTTACTAAGAGCAAAACAAACACAATATTCAGTTAACCCCCACCCTGACCCTACTCTCCTCTGCACTACGAAATTCTGCAATTATGCATGCAAATCAATGAGTTAATCTCTTGAAAACAGAAATATCATTATTAAGAATAAAGCAGAAATATTGGGAAGGAGGGAAAAGGGAGCAAAATACTAGCCTATAGATTCAGAATGCAGCAAATGGAGAGACACATTGCTGCTTTAAAAGATCAGGCAGGGAAAATTCTAACAGACGACCTCTATTAATGAGATTATGGCAACCTTCTATAAAAATCTATATTCTTCTTCCTCCCCAACATCACCCCGAATATCATTTCTTTTCTTGATAACTTGGCACTTCCGATCTCTGTCATGAAGTAGCATGCTCCCTAGATAAACCTTTACTACAGAAGAAGTAAAAAGGCACTTTTTCGTCTAAAATCTGGATGATCTCCGGTGGAGATGGCTTTTCAGTTGAATTTATAAGCTCTTGGTGGGACAATTATGCCCTTGTTATGTAATGTATTTCATGAATCTTCCAAGAAAGGTTATCTACCTCAAACTATGACAGACGTAATTATCACTATCCTCCCTAAAAAAGACAAGGACATTACACTCCTGTCTAATTATCGTCCCTATATCCCTACTTAACACAGATGACAAAATCTTTGCTAACATTTTGGCAAACCGTGTAGAATCACATATCCCCAAATTAACTCATCGATCACAGGTGGGTTTTGTCAAAGGGAGGATGGGTTCTGACCATCTTAGCTTCTAATTAATCTAATGGACAAAGCCAAATCTCTTAATTCTCCTGCAGCAGTTATTGCTGTGGTTTTGAAAAACTTTTGATTCTTTAGACTGGAACTTTCTTTTACCTTGTGCTATCGTGTTTTGGTTTCAGTAACCTTTTCTGTTCCTGGATCAAACTTCTTTATACATCTCCCCAAGCCAGGGTACTCACTAACTCTACATTATCCCAACCATTTAAACTAGCTAGGGCACCAGGCAAGATGCCCACTTTCCCATCCTCTTTATCTTAGCTCTCAAAACCCTGGCTACTTTTTTAAGACAAAATAATGATATTAAAGGTATATTGGGTATACACAATATACATCATTGTCATATGCAGATGATATGCTAATTTTATTAGAAAATCTAGAACTGTCTGCACAACCACTTACCCGTATACTTAATTTGTTCTCTAAACTCTCGGAACATCAGTTAACTACCAAAAACTGAGGTATTACCATTAAATAAATACTGTGACCCTTCCACAAACAACCCCTTGATTTCACTGGCTTCATGAGGTATTACCTATTTAGGGATAAACATTTTACCTAATCTTGATAAAATCTGGGAAATAAATCTTCATCCCTTATTAACAGATATCAAAACGAATCTAGCTAATCGGAAAAATCTAAACCTATCTCTTCTGGTAAAATAGCCGCTATAAAATGAACATCACACACAAGATTCTTAATCTGTTCACTAACATTCCACTCAAAATCTCTCCTTTCTTCTTCACAACATTGACAAAGTTATAGGAGATTTTCTATGGAAGGCCACATACCAAGGTTTAACCATATTAAACTATGCTGTCATTGGTCTCAGGGTGGTTTTGGACTACCCTGGTTTCTGGCCTAGCTCTGGGTGTTTAGAGCTTCACAAACAATTAAATGGTTTTCCAAACCTAATTCTAATTCCCCATTATGGCTTGACATTGAAGCTTCCTTAACCCCAGGACAGATCCCCACCAGCTTTATTTACTTTATCCCAACTTGTAAATTAAAAAAATCTACAATCACCGTAGATCTATCCATTACTGGTTTAGAATGCATAAGTGGTTCAAAACTAATCCTACTCCTATATCTTATATCCCTATTTGGGAAACACGAAAATCACGTTAGGGAATAAACCAATATATTGTAATTCTTGGAAACATAGGAACATATTCTTTCTAAATGATATCTTAACTGATAATGGTAATACATTAAACTCTTTTAGTAACCTACAAAAAATGGAAAATTCCTAGACAAGAATTCTGGAAGTATCTACAGATTCACACTGCCACATTTCCTGATTATACTCAAATTAATAGCCCACCCCAGCTTTAGATATATTAACTTATGGACCAAAATCTCTTCTGTCTTAATTAGCAGAATTTACAAACAAATCAGAGATATACATCAACCAATCTCTCCAGCCAGAAATAGTTGGAACCTTGCATTAAATGGTAACATATTAGACTCTCAATGGGGTGAATGCTGGAAACTTTGCCACACAGCACCTTTAAAGATACCCATAGCATGCTTATTCAATATAACATTTTACACTTATGGTATAGAACCCCTTCTCGATTGCACAGAATGGGTTTACTACCTAACAATAACTGTTGGCACTGCAATTCAACAAAGGGTGATCTTCTACATATACTTTGGTCATGTAAACCAATCTCTAAACCATGGCAGTCCATACATAGCTTAGCCTCCAAAATTATTGGCCACCCTATCCCATTTGAAACCAAATATTGTTTACTAGGAGTCATAAATAAAGATATAAAACTAACAAAATATCAGCATAGTTGGTTACATATTTTATTTATGCAAGTTAAGAGACTGGTTTTAATGCGCTGGAAATCTCAATTAACACCTATTTTCACTGATATCCTGAACAGTCTAACCCATACTGCCTCCTTGAATGGCTCTCATACCTGACACAGGACTGACTAAATGAATTCAATCTTTGTTGGCAGGATTATTTAAATTTTCTTCAAACATCTAGGTGATATACACTATCAGATTCCTTACCCTGATATCATCCATAGATATAGACCACTTTTATAATAAACTTCTCATGCAGCTCTTTTTTTTGTTTACAATATTGTTTGATTACCTTGATTAGATTTTTTTTCTTTTTTCTTGGTCTTTTGTTATTTACAGTACATGGCATTTATCTTTATATGGACTTAATCATATACATAAAGTCTGCTTTTGAGTGCAGGTTTTATAATTATTATAATACTTAATTGCTGTTATAATATGTCAACCAAATTATTGCCTGCAGCACACATTATATAATATATTCTTGTATCTGTATACTGTACCATGTACTGTATTTGTTATATATATAAAATTCAATAAACAATTTAACTGTAAAAAAAAAAAATGTTTACCAGATATCTGGCAGATAGCAACAAATCAAGGCTAGTGGGACTTTCTCATCACTTCTCCCGTGGCAAGAGGAGTTCCCCAGGGCTCTGTTCTGGGCCCCTGCTTTTCTTGCTGTACGTCAATAATCTGATTGTTAATATTGTGGACTCCAAAATATACCTTTTCGCTAATGACACAGTACACCGGTCCAGACTCTCGCCTGCACAAGTCTACTCTAGCATCCAGTCCGACTTTAATCAGCTTCAGAATAACTCACTACAATCAAAACTCCTACTGAATGCCAAGAAAACTAAAGTAATGTTCTTTCATATACCCAGTTCCCCAAATGCCCATCCTAATGGTTGACCCCTTTGTCCATCACAACCCTTCTCGATGAGATGCTTGAAGTGGTGGATAGGTTCAAATATCTGGGTTTCTGGATTGACTCACATCTTCCTTCTCATTCCACCTTTAGGCTCTAATAACAAAATTGAAACTGAGGCTAGGCTTCTTTTCAGAAATAAATCTTTATTTTCTCGGACATCCAGGAAGAGACTGGTCCAGGCCACCTTCCTGCCTCATCTGGATTATGCTAACATCATTTATAACAACTGTGCAGCCACCTATCTCCACAAACTGGATACTTTGTATCACTGTGCCATCCGCTTTATTACCAATGCTCAGCTGGAACCCATCATTGTACCTTATATAAGGATGTCAGTTGGACTTCCTGACCACTAGGAGAGTCACGATATCTATACCTGGGTATATAAAGCCCTGTTAAAACAAATTGCCTTTGTATGTTATAACTGTACTACATTGATCACATAGTGTGTACGCATTAAGGAAATGCTCATATATACTAGACATTAACTACTCCTTCCATCGCACCAGTAAGGGCCCACGATGTTATGTACAGAGCTCCAAATGGCTCAATTCTTCTCAGCCCTGACCTTCAATCCTGTAACAAGATAAGTCTCTTTAAGGTAGCCCTGAAGAAACACCTGGTGTCCACCAATTCCATGTGTGACTGCATCCTCTAACACCTGGTATTGCTCTTCTAACTCTCTACTAAGGCCCTCCCCACTCTGCCTCATTTCCAGCTTTCTTCCTTCCTCCTCCCCCTCCTCTCACCTCCTTTCCTCTCATCTCCCTGCCCCTTTCACCCTCACCCTTCCTAACCTTCCTTCAATGGCCCCACACTACTTATGACAACGCTACTTTATAGCTGCACTTTAAACTTTAGTCCCACTCAGTTCCTGGACAATGCTTCAGACAAGCTGCCCTTGTCAAGACTGCTTGATAAAGTTACTAAAATGTTTTTAGGAACTAAACTATTGCTGTATTTTCTACACCAGTTGTTTTTCAATGTAACTATGAATTTCAATGCTTATTCATCATGTTAAATTGTGTTTAACCTACCTACAGTTGTTGTATTGCATGCTGTGCCACTATGTGTTTTGTCTGTATATGTTTATGTTGTTGTACTGCTCGTGTAACTGTTGGACACAGAACCTCTGTAAATGAGCTTTTAGCTCAAAGGTCTTACTCCAGGTATCAGTAAATAAATAAATTAAATAAAGATATCCCTAAAACATGCACATGCTGTGGCAAAGCAGCCATTAGTTACGTATCTCCCACAACTTGGAATAAACTTCAGTCAGCTCTAAAGCTCCAATTCCTAATCCCGTTCAATGCTTTTAAAACCCTCATTAGCAAAACCTCTACTGACACCTGTCACTGCTTAACCTCCATTCTCCCACCTTCCCTACTTCATCCTCTCTTCCATACCTGTTTTCTAAGTAATGACTATTATGCCTATTACTTACTTTACTCATATGCAATCTATGTTAAAGCCTGTATTTCAACAAAAGTCTGTAACATTGTATTTACTGTCCCTTGTATTATTATTCATTGCCGCTCTTCTGACAACCTGTGTTTATTGTAAATTAAATGTTTTGTCAATGTCTAAGGGACTGACTGTTGGACTGTAAGTAGAGTTGATATTGTAAATATTCATTTCTCTGTATACTGTTCTGTTTATTGCTTCTTCAAGGACATCCTTGCAAATGAGCTTGCTCAACGGATCTTATCCCACAACAATAAACTTGAACTTGGAATTAAAATTACAAAACATACACATCCATAAATTGTAAAGCTCAATAAAGGTTGGATTAGAATAATTAACACAAACACTTTCTATTTTAAATATGCATTATTCCAATATAGTTCAAGAATAAAGGGCTCTTGTTAAAGTTACCTATTTCATTGTTAGTTTGATAAGGTCCACATATCAGTATAGAACAGCTCAAACATCCAAAATCAGGTGATATACCTTGGGACCAAATATACAGATCAGAAATCACAGACCAGTTCCAGAGCAAGATATTGGCAGAACGCTCTAGCTTACTGCCAGAGTCCATCTTTTATATGTAAAGTTTATTTCAGCACCATTATTGGGCTGCATTCAACCCGGAGTCCTCCATTTCATTCCTGTAGTATGCTAAGTAGAGTATCAACAACTCTGCTCCACAGGCATTGAGTCTGGCTGCTACTGATAAAATACAGATGAGCAATCAATAAAGAAGTCCATCCTGAAACTGAGCTCTAGTAAAAGACAGTAATCCTGCATAAAACCTCTCTCAATGAGATTTTCAACATGAACATAGTGTATCTTAGTTTCCATCCCATGCAGGTTGAGCGGTATGTCACTAGCGGCTCCATGCAAGAAGTCCTGTATGGTAATGTATAGTTTAGAGAGGTAATTTAGACAATAAAAATTAGCTTTATGTAAGTAAACCCAAGACATAAAAGGCCCCCAAATGAGTGGGATATCATAATCCTGGCATCAAATAATGTCACACAGGCTACCCCATAAATATTAAAGTCAGAAAGGGGGAGGAGGCAAATTAAAATTTCTTATTCATTTCATAGCAGCAGATTTAAATAAGAAATGCTAACTAGCAGGCATCTTTTATACCTCAAGTTTGATGCCTTCATAAACAGAGTCCGAGATTAAAAGTCTCAGTTATATGTTCAAGAGACCATCAGATGTCAATAAAACAGTTATTACAGTGGCTTTGTCAGTAGAAAACGACACAGAAATCATGCCATGGCAAAAGAAAAACATACTGTAGGTCAGGAATATGAATTAAAGTCAGGAATACGAATTCCATCAGTAGAAGTTCCAGTCCCCTAATAATGATTTTTAAAATTCTGCCCAGGCATCCTGCTATTAACGCTCATTCAGCTAAGTAGCAAAAACATAATTTCAGCATAAATACAGTACCTTCATACAGGGAAGAAACCCCTAACCAGCCTCTCATTTTCTTCCAAACATCATTTTAGGCAGGCCAGAGAGGACCATCAGAAGCGAAAAAGGCAGCACATAAAACAACTGCATAAACCGCTGAGAACAACCAAAAATAAGTATGGCATCACAGTTTAACCAGGCAGTGTGAAGATTCACTCACAATTTTATTCAAAATTAAAAAGACGATAGAGTAGGCAGCAAATGCTTCTATGCAGACGCTGCTTTCACGTCATACTTCATGCTTTTTCAAGCATAAAGTATTGTGTGTGAAATGCTGGCATCTGCATGGGGAGCATTTGCTGCTGTTCTGTATCGTCTTTTAATTCTTGAATAAAATTGTGAGTGAATCTTTACACTCATCTGGTTGGACTGTGATGCCTTACTGATTTTTCAGTTGTTCTCAGGAGAGGACCATCAAGGGCAGAAACACCAACCATCTAGTTCCCCTTTCTCTGTCCAGGGGTACAAAAATAGAGGAGACCAGTCTCTACGGAGTTCGGCTTGATTTCCAACTTCCAGTTCTGCTACTTTCATGCTCTCTTGCACTGAATCTTGTCATCCTTCATATGTCTGTTTACTATCTGCAAAACAAAAATAGCAAGCGCTCCACTGAGCGTAGTACATTATGTAACGAGGACTGAAAAGAACCCCAATCCCCAGGCAACAATAGCAACTAGCATACCTTTCGATGGGATAAGATAGCCTATCAACATCAGTGGAGTATCCGCTCAGTCAGGGTTTTTTCCCCTCAGATCCTCTCAGCTCCTCTCAGTTATATTCCACTCATTTTACTTCTTAGTCTTGTGTCCATTTTCCTTTGGAGATTCCACAATGTCTGAAGTTATTAATCTCCTCCTCACCGAGAAGACATCACATGCCGGTAACTAAACAAGGACCGCTAATAGGAAGCTTAGCCCATTTATACTTTAAAAGTGAGAACTCTTATACTCAATGCTCTTATAGGAGAAATCAGATCAATCACAACAAAATTATTCACTCTGAATAAAGAAACTGTTGAGCTCTTTCCAAATTCAACTAGTGTCCAAGCAAACAGGCGCTTCTCCATAATATTACAACCACTGAGCCGAGCATCTTAGCATGCCACTCTAGCTGTGCACACTATACAAAGGCTGGCAACATGTTCGTCAGAATAGCACTTACTGACAAAATATAATTCCAGGACTTGGTGCAGTAAATCCAAATCAAAATAACATTAGTTTCTTTCAAAACAACCAAATGGAGCCTAAAAGAGTTAAAATCTAAAACTAAAGACACTAACTTAGCGTGGCGCCTAGTGGAGCGGAGCAGCAGAGCAGTTATCTTGCTGCCCCCAAGTAGAGTACCTGAAGGTGGTCAGGCAGTGTGACAAGGCAGTAGGGACGGCAAGTGGGATGCTGGGGTGCATGGGGGTATTACCAGCAGAAAGAGGGATGTGATGTTGCCTTGTTATAGATTGCTGGTAAACCCCATCGAGAGTATTGTGTCCAGTTCTGGAGACCACATCTCTGGAAGGACATAGAGGGAGGCAGTCCAGAGTAGGGCAACTAAAATGATGCAGGGTCTGATTCAAAACCCTGTGAGAAGAGGCAATATGTGCATCCTGTAACAGAGGAGGGAGAGCGGAGGTATGATAGAGACCTTTAAATATCTCATGGGGACAAATAAGGTACAGGACAGGATTATTTTTCAGAAAAAGGATGCTCAAGAACAAGGGGACATGCTATGAAGCTGGGGAGTGTAGATTTAGGAGAGATGTGAGGAAGTTCTTCTTCACAGAAAGAGTGGTGGGTTCCTGGATCAACCTTCCAGCAGAGGTGGTGGGGCAAAACAGTGGTGGGGTTGAATAATGCATGGGATAAGCACAAAGGAATCATAGTGGAAGGAAGGTGGAAGGAAGAAAAGCTGAAGATCAGGCACGATCTGATGTAATAGTGTAGACAGGGAGAAATGGGCAGACTGGATAGGCTAGCAGTCCTTGCCGCGTCAAATTCTATGTTTCTAGTGTAGTTCCAAGACTTGCAAGGTACTGTGCAGACCCATGCAGTTATTAGTTAATTACCACACAGGTCTGGATAGCTGTTGACCAATGAAGTTGCTTTTTGGCCCATTTTATAAAATATTGATAATACCAATAGTGGTCAGTGTTTCCTCGGTAGTAACAGGACCGGGGTTCAGGGACAGATAAAGGCATAGGCCAACAAGATCCAGGACTAGGGCTTCTGACTGCCAGGGGACCCCAGCCTAGAGTAGATCATCCTGATCACAGAAAGCAGACTCAGGCAGTCTAACCTGTAATCATTCTATCTGGCACACTTCTGACTGATCGCTGTAACTAAGCACTGCTATTACAGCAGCTATTACCAACTCAGTAATTAATTAACACCTCTGAATTACATACCTGGCCATATGACCCACCTGGAAATAAAAAAAAAAGCAGGCAGTATAATGCAGTGGTTTAAGGCTCTGAGCTGCAAACCTGGAGACCTGGTTTGAATCCCATTGCCCCCACTTACAAACTGTGTGGCCTTGAGCAAGTCACTTAACTTCCTTATGCTCCCAGGTCGTACTCTGTAAACAAGCTTCAGCTTAGTGTGTCTCTCCTGGTTAAAAAAACAAAACAAAAATGATTTGCTGCAATTGCTTTGGGGCCAGGTTCAACACAATAAACTTTGTAAAACTTTTAAAAGATGAGCCCCAATTCCTAACTGCAGTAGCCAGTATGAGGAGACATAAACACTGATGCAGTTGCTTTATTAATTTCTATATGCTTGTTGTTTTCTGCTTGGAGCTGGCTTTTGGCACCCTCAGTCTCAGCAGCTGCTGAGGCTCCCAGCTCAAAGAGTGATCAACCAGTGCAATGTTTCAGTCTTCAGTTATTTAGAGGTCTTGCTGTGCTCTGTTGAAGCGGCACACAAGAGGTATCAGTGAGCTAGGCAAGTAGGCAAAGGCTTTCCAAATGACATCACAATAACGTGAAGATACTTACCACAGCAGTGCGGCAAGGGACCCAGTGACTAACTCCTGCTGGGGCCCCCAAATCATAAGTCTGTCTTAAAGGTAAAGTCCACTGTGCCTGTGGTTAACCTCTAGTTCCAACTTCCTCTGTGGCTACTTTACCCTTTAGTAAGTTACAAGGTGTTATTTATTATTAACATCAGTGTTGGGCATGAAAAAATTCACCAGGGGACCCACCTTCTTTGATGTAGGCTTGAACTTACCTGACCCCTGTCAGGGTCTCTGGACTTTCCTTATTTTATGTTGCTTCTTACACTTTTAGTCAGTTTTATGCCTTTTATGGAGTACAATTTGCATAGGAACAAGCCTTCCTTATTTTAGTCCTGGAACTGAGTCAGACATTTAATTTCACTTCTGAAATGGAATTCCCTGGGTTTCCCCATTTCTACCACCGATTAACATTTTTGGTATCTATGTGGTGAATTTGCATAGCTCACACTCACCCATGGAAGGAAATAGTTTTCTTAGCCCGCTGTGGATCACACCATGGATTTAAGAGACTCAAAAGTACTGGTGGATAAGCAGGTGCCATCTGCCGCATTTGTTGTAAAAAATCATTGTAGTGTATACTGTTACATTTTTAAATGTTTTACAATGTTATATTTTATATATTTTACTATATTGTGTGCTTTGAAAAATACTTTAGTTTTGGTTGGGGAATACTAGCCCTGTGTCTTAAGAAGTCATGTGTTGGACTACAGTATTAATAACATGCAGGCCACACACAAGGTTAGCCTAAATTTGAAAGTCTGGGGCCTGTTGTCCGGTGAAGGAAATAATATCCAGCTGTAAACAGAATGACTCAGGACTAGAAATGATTGCATGGCATAGGGAGGGCATTGGGAACTCCCACATGGTGAGTTAGATTTTGAGGATAAGGCTTAGAAAATTAATTAACTTATTGCCATATTTTGGGTTTTAAAACATTGGGTCCATTCTCAGTGACTTGCGCCAAATGCCGTTGGGCCAGGATCCCTGCACCCGATTCTGTATCAGACAGGGTCCCGCGGCTAAGTTCTCGTCTTGTGCCAACCCTACCAGTATGCCAATGGTGGGCGTATCTGAAGGGTGGCCACAAATACCTCTGACATTGACTATGAAAGGGTGCAAGTGCCCCCAATGTGAATCCCCGACCCCAGCACAATGTTGAAAAGCCCTGTAGGGCTATCAGACCCCAAGCCCTGAACCTGAATATTGAAAAAGTCTGCAGGGCTAACGGATCCCCAAGCCCTGATCCCGATATAATGTCTTGTTCGCCATAAAACTAACAAAAAGCATTCCAGCATCCCCATTAGCCCTGATAGTTTAGTACCCCCCACCTGGCAGTACTTGAACCACCTAACTGCCCCCCAGCCTGTACCCAGCAGTGACTGGCACAACCACCCTCTCTCACCACCGTGGCCAGCCACCCGACTGAGCTCTGTGTGAGTGTACTACTGTAATAATATGCACTCAGTGAATGATAGCAGCTGTCATTCACTGGAGTGCATACTATTTTCGCTACAGAGATCAGTTGGCTGGCTGTGGTGGTGAAATGTGGGCTGTGCCATTCACTGGCTGGGTATGGTCAGGGTGGTCTGGCATTGCCAGATGGGGTGAGGTGGGGGGCCACTAGACTACCAGGAGCTAACAGGATGCGGGAATGTTTTCTTTGTATTAGTTTTATGGCCAACAAGACATATTCAGGATCGTGACTTTGGGGTCTACTAACCCTGTGGGGCTTCTTTTCAATATTCGGGATTCAGGGCTTGGGGTTTGATAGCCCTGTGGGCTTGGTTTATTCTTTGGGATCAGGACTTAGAGGAACATAGCTCTGCAGGGCTTTATAATTGGGCTGGCAGTATAGCCTTGAGGTTCGAGTAATGAACTGTGAACGAGCTTGGTACATCCAGTAGACCAGACCTGGGTTTGATTCTCACAACCTCCACTTGCATACTGTGTGACTGTGAGCAAGTCACTTAACCGCCCAGTGCTCCCAGGTCACCCCTGAAAACAGGCACTTGTGCCTAGTGGGCCTTACCGGTTACCAAGACTAAAAAAAAAAAAAAAAATTTGTTGTGGGGATCAGGGTTGGGGGGCTGCCTGCTTATGGGGATCCATTGGGGCACATGGGCACAACCCGGTGGATGCAAGTACACTTACACCAGCTCATAGCTGGTGTAAATGTACTGATGGATGTCCTCCAGGGGTTGTTTCAGAATCCCAAATTAGCGGATGTGGCAGCCGCCTACAGAATAGGGTGCAGCTGCTGCTGTGAACCCTCACGCCATGTCACAGCGGGGTTTGTGGCACAAATGGTAGCATAAGTCCACTTTGGCGTGAAGCAGCCTGTGTCATGTCGCAACTCATGTTGCAAAGTGCTACTTGCGCTTATTCCTGTTGGCGCAAGTCACTTTTGCGCTATGCATAACCTTTGTAGAATTAGCCATGCAGTGTTGTTTCTTGTTCTGTTTGCCCTAGGGTCTGGCCAGGACTGTTTGGAATGGTGGAAAAACTAGGTAATGGGATGAGAGGTGCAGATTGGGAATGGGTCGAGAAGTTAAGAGGCAGGTGTTCAGTGGGACAGGGCCAGACTGTTGGTGCAGTGGCATGAGTGCAACCCATAATGCTGGTAACCCATGTTAGGCTACTGTGGTTATCTTTAGCGCTAACCTGGCATACAGTTCATCATAAAATGATGCCACAAACTCAGTAAAATTTGACCCTTACAGCAGAGATCACAGACCAGAGTTTGGGTAACAGGTATGACACAGGCTACACTAAAAGGGTCCACATTTATCTACTGAATTAAAGACTACACTTCACAATTCTTACTTGACATCCCCCATTAATTGATCCGTCTTAAGCTGCATATCGTCTCTCACATATCCACCATAGCACTGGTATGCGGCTGAAACCAAGGGATTGATATAAACATTTTAAAATATGCCGCCTTAGAACTATTTGTTTTTGCTGACTGAAATTCCTAAGCTGCTGACTGTGGTCTATCACTATGATGTGTGTTTAATATTACAATATACAATTTTTACTTGTATATGTGTCACATGGCTGCAGCTCCATAAGTGTCTCTCACATAGTAACCATGACACAGGCATGTGGATGAATTAAAGGATACAAACAGTATGACAATTAAATAAAAAAAAACTGCCCTGGAACTGTTTGGTTTTTGGTGACTGGCATTCCTTACCTGCTAGTTTCGTTTATTACTGTGATGAATTTATTAATATTAAATGTTTTTTAGTATGTGAACTTCTCACATGGCTATAGCTCCATACGGTTTCTTTCTTATGGCAACCATAGCACCGCATACAGCTACAACCGATACTGTAGATACACATGAGATGAAATAATAAATTCAACCTAGGAATTGTTAGGTTGTTTTATTGGTGACTTCTAATTCCTCGTTGTTGATTGTGGTTTATTGGTATGATGTATTTATACTGTTTGGTGGTCAAAATACTGCAGATGGTGAGTGAGTGTCCTTAAGCTGGCTGGCGGGTGTGGGGTAGTGGTGCAGAGGATGAGGCTAATTTACAAGTACTGAATAAATATTCTTATTTTATATGATTTCACCTTGCAGGAATGGCAAGTAGGGAGGAGGGAAGGCAATTGTGGCTATATCTCTCCTTTCCCTTTCAGAGTTTGTGGATTACTGAGTTCAGGGTTCACTGCTTTAATTTAATTACAGTTTTACCTTGCAGCCGAACGGGAGAGTGAGAGCGAGCAGCAGGAGCTGAAACAGCTGAAGCAGGCATTCCATTTGTTTGCTTTACAGGGGCTGGTTTTCGCCATTGCTGTGTTTTGTCTGAAGATCGCCACTGCGGCTGCTGTAGCAGTTGATTGTTTTTGCTAGGGGTTAAAACCAATGTGTCTGATTGTTTGTTTTCCAGTGGCAGAGTATTCGCCTGCCTTCCCTCTCCCATTCCACCCTCCTGGGCTAGTCCACCTTTATAGGCAGATGATCAGGAAACAGGGTACTACTTCCTGATTTAGCTCAGGGCAGGAGGCAACATAGCAGCATCATATAACCACATAACAGTGGGATTGGGACTGCAAGCTTGCATAGCATCAGAGTACTCAGGAGGGCAGATTAAAGTGAAAGGAGGGGTGAAAAAACAAGTGGGAGCCTAACACTGTAAAGGGATAGAAAGAGTACAGGAGAGTGTCACTGGAGGTGAGTGGGCATAGTTAATAAAGACAGAGAAATGCAAGGGGTGGTGCAGTGTAGTGGGTACAGGGCTGCAGTGTTCAGAGAGAACTTTCTGGATCATGCTAGTGCTGCCCCATCTGTAGGCACCTCTCTGGGTTGAGGAGGAGGTGGGCTGTCTCAAGCCAAGTTTGCCATGTTACAGGGAACCTTCACCCCACCCACAGGCCACTGTGTCCACAACCAGAACCTCAAAGCATGCCCAGGAGAAGGAGTGGTTGTACCACAGTGGGCTCAGGGAAAATCTTGGGAGGCCAGGTCAGAAGCACATCCCCAACCCGGTCCAGCTAAGTAACTCCTACACTGTCTTGGAGGGGCGGAAAGCCCCACAGAGGCATCCACATCGAGACCAAGGAAGATGGGTGTGTCCTTCATGATGGAGCCCCAGGGAAGGGGAGGGTAGAGGACCCCAGAGGTGAGGAAGCTACTCCTGGTGGGGACTCATTTGTCCAGGGAGTGAAGATGGGGCACCTAGCAGGGGAGGAGGTTAAGTGCCTTCCAGGAAGCACTGCATGTAGGGATGGGAAGTGGATCCATAGGATCAAAGGGCAATATTAAAGAGGGAGGAACTGGATGTCATTGTCCACCTGGGGCAAATTACTTGGCAGGGGACAAGGTGGAGATAGCCAGAATCAGGAGATTTCAGGGAAATTGGGAAGGGGCCTAAAGCAGATAGCATCGCCGCCTCCTTCTCGGAGGTACTATCTGTTCACGGCATCCAGAATTTCAACACCTCGTTGAAGGAATGGTGTGGAAAGGAGGGTTTTGGCTTATCGGACTGGGCCCCACCTGGGAAGATGCAAGCCTGTATGAGGGTGATGGCCTGCATCTATCCGGGAAGAAGACCGTAGTCCTAAGTGAGAAGTTTGAATGTTTTGGCAGCAAGCATTTAAACTGGCCGGGAGAGCCAGGAAGGACAGGAGGCTTAGTATCCCCCACCCACGAGCACACTCTCACAAGTACCCAAGAAGTAGATAGACAGAGGCAGAATTCAGCATAAGAATGGAAGACAGGGAGGACTGGGGAAAGAGTGCCCAGGAAGGGGGAGGCTTATGGCAACAAAACAGGGAGGGAAGTCACATCCTGGAGAGCCATATGTGAAAATGTTCAGAGCCTTAGTAACAAGATGGAGGACCTTGAGGCAGCCATGGCACAGTCAGACCTGGACATTGTGGCCATCATGGAGACCTGGTGTAATGATAACCATGACTGGGAGATGGCCATACCAGGCTACAATCTATTCAGTAGGGATAGGGCAGGCAGGAAGGGGAGTGGTGCTTAATGTGAAAGATAACATAAATGCCACAGAGATACAGGGGAACAAGGAGGGGGTATACTGTGGGTTAAGCTAGAAAGAAGAACAGAGTCAGCCATCTGCACAGGGGTTATTTACAGACCACCAGCCCAGGGGAGGATATGGATAGGAGATGATGCTGGCTATCCAAAGGATGGTGTACAAGGGGAGGTAGTGCTGGTTGGTGACTTCAGTATTCCAGATGTAGACTGGAGCCTCCCAGCAGCAGCATCAACCAAGAGCAGGTTTATCCTGGACTCCCTACAGGAGCTTTCCTTAAACAACTGGTCATGGAACCCACATGGCAGATGGCAATACTGGACCTGGTGCTCACAAACGGGGACAGTGTGACAGGGATCACAGTAGGGGAGCACCTGGGGACCAGTGACCACCGGTCAGTGTGGTTTGACTCAACTGAAGGGCAGAACCCAGCTACACAATAACATGAATCCTTGACTTTAGGAGGGCAGAGTTTGGAAAAGTGGGAAATGCTTGAAGAGGCACTAGCTGAATAGGGAGGAAATTAGAGGTATATGAACAGTGGGCAGCATTCAAATCAGGGATAAAAGGCAACACAATTACTGTATGTGTAAAACAGGTTAACAAGGGAAAGGAAGAGGAGACCATTATGGTATTTCAAAGAGGTAGCTGAAAAGTGAAAGTCAAAAACTCGGATTCAAACAGAACAAAAAGACACAGGTAGAGGGGACAGGAAGAGGTATCAGGAGAAACAAAGGGAGGCAAGGAGGGCAGTAGGAAGCCAAAGCACAGACAGAGGAGGCATTGTGCTGGGACCCCTCCTTTTAATATCTACATCAGTGATATACAGGACGGGCTGGAGGGAAGGGTGTGCCTTTTGCAGATGATATGAAAATCTGTAATATGGTGGACACCTGGGGTGGAGCCATGAGGCAGGACCTGAAGATTCTGGAGGGTGGTTGGAAACTTGGCAACTGAAATTTAGTGCCAAAAAGTGTGCTGTGATGCATATGGGGCGAAAAACCCACGAGCAGCTTACATTCTAGGGAGAGGAAATCAAAAACAGAGCAGGAGAGGGATTTGGGGATTATAATATCAAGCAACCTTAAGGTAGGTAGCCAATGCAGCAAAGATGTGGAAGGCAAATGGAATGTTGGAATGCATTGGGAGGTGTAACAAGCAGAAGCAGGAGGAGGTATTGATGCCTCTTTACAAAACCATGGTGAGGCCGCACCTGGAATACAGGGTCAGTTGCAGACCGCACCTCTCATAGGGCGTAGATGGGACTGAGAGGGTTCAGAGAAAGGCAATCAAGATGGTGCACAGTATGCAGGGGAAAGCCATACGAGCAGAGGTGTGAGGAATTGGATCTGTACCCATTGGAGACCAGAAGGAGAGGAGGGCACATGACTGAACTTTTAACGTGAAGGGATCAATAAGGTGAAGGAGGGGAGTTTAATTAAAAGGAAGGAGGGGCTAAAACTAGAGGGCATTGCCTAAGATTGGAGGGAGGAAGATATAGAGGCAATGTGAGGAGGCAGTTTTTCATGGAGAGGGTGGTAAAGGCTTGTAACAAACTACCAGAAGAGGTGGTGGGGATGACACATTGGAGGGATTCAAGAGGGCATGGGACAGATATATGGGGTTGGTAAATGGAGGAAGGGGAGGGCCCATGGAAAAGGAGATGAGTAGGGGAGGAAGGCAGACTTGACAGGCCATTGGGGTCCTTTTGGCCATCAGATTTCTATGATTGTGAAATCAGTGGTTAGAGGGCACAAAACCTCGTGACAGGTACGTTAGTGAAAAAAGGAAGGTAAAGGAAGGATAGTGAGACTGAAAGGGAGGATGGAGTAGAGTGGAGGATGACGATCGCAAGCAGACATACTGAACAGATACTTCTGCTCTGTCATTACAGAGGAGGGTGCAGGTAATGGGCCAGTAGGGAGTAGAAGGTGGGAAGGACACGGAAATGGATCAAGTCCTTTCCAAAAGGAACTGGAAGGAATAAGAGTTAATAAAACTATGGGTCCAGATCCCACACTGGATCTGCCATATATCCCCCTTAGGCTAGTACTATTGCAGTATCCGTTCTAAAGAGGCGTGGTGCCTTCCACTTATGTCCTGTGGTCCCCATGCTTTACATGACTAGGGTCTTAATCTTGGCAACATTAGGTTAACTTACCAGTAGTTTTAGGGACCCATCAATTCCTTCAATAATCCCTGCAAGCGAGAATGGTCTAGAGCACTTAAATTTCTCCTCAGGGCTATCAGGAAGCTTCTGCTCCTCCTGTTGCTCTGCTCAGAAATGTCGAACTTAACCCTGGTCCTCCAACAACTATCTCTTCTCCTGCTGATCTTCCTAGGCTTAAAGGTATGAGCTTTATACATGTCAATGCATGTAGCCTTCTAAAAATTTACCTCCATTCAGGCTTGGGTCTGCCATACCACACCTGATGTCTTAGTGGTCACAGAATTTTGGCTTAGACCTGGAACATCTGATCATGAGGTGAACATTCCTCCTACTCCCTGTTTTGAACCGATAGGCAGTCTAGAGGAGGTAGAGTTGCCATTTATATAAGGATAAATTTCCTGTATCTACCATTGACTCAACCTTTATCAAAAAGAATTTGAAAGTCTGTCTCTCAAAATTGACATTTCTTCCACTGTCTCGCTATGTGTAGTAGGATGCTATAGGCCCCATCTGCAGGATTACAGCTCTTGAACCACTGAAGTAATACCCTGGTATCGTTACCTTCTGAGTTCATAATTTTAGGAGACTTCAATCTGGACTGGTTTTCTAGTGCCTCCACACCCCTTAAAGCTATCTGTGATGCCTTTGGGCTGTCACAACTCATTAATGAAGCTTCTCCCAAATAAGAAGAATCCAAATCATAGCACTCTACTGGATCTTGTTGTAGTAAGTAAACCTCACTTATTTTCCACGCTGGCTCATTTTCTCTGATATCAGTGACTACTGTGTTATCACGTGCATAAGAGCCACCCCAAAATCGACATCAGCCTCCAAATTTACTACTAAGAAGTGTCGAGGTAACTTTGATCCTCGTGCTTTCATCACAGAGCTAAGAGTCTCCTTACTTTGGCAGGACTTCTACCTAGCAAAATTGGTGAAGACAGGATGATATCCTTCATGATATTGTGTTAGGGGCACTGGATAAGCATGCACCTCTGGCTAAAGTCCGCACCAAAGCGAAATCATGCTAATGGTTTACGAAGGAGCTGAAGACTGCATTGCAGAATAGAGGCGTGCTTTGGAAAACAGCCTGGAAACCAAGCATGAAACTGATTGGATGTCATTTAGGCAGGCATAGAACCTCTGCACCAAGATGGCCAGTGAGGCAAAGGCTAACTTTTATCGCATGGAACTTGACTCCTCCTCAAGTGTCCATTCAAATTTTGGAAAACCTTAAAGGACATAGAAGGTCACACTTCTGGTAATTCCCTACCTACAAAAATTACCGTTGGTAACACCACGGTCTCTGATAGAGCATACTGTACTTGAGTATCTCAACAATCACTTTGTTACTGCAGGTCTCTTACGCTGTATCACTGCCAATAATCTCTGCTATAACTTGGTGCACAGGATCAAGAGGTCCCTGTCACTAGCTCTATGTTCTCACTGCAGCTGGTCGAAGACCTCCTCTTACAACTGGATACTAGGAAAAGCGCTGGAGCTGACCTCATTGACTCTTTTCCTGAAAATTAGTTATCAGGTCCTGGCTGTGCCACTTGCACATCTCTTTAATCTATCTCTCTCACAGGGTGACCTCCCTCCTATATGGAAAACTACCCATGTGATTCCCCTTTCAAATCCGGAGACCCCACTGATCTTAATACTACAGGCCAATCTCCTTACTCCCTATTCTGTCCAAACTATTGCAAAAAATTGTGAGTGGCCAGCTCAGAAATTATTTATAAATAATAATAATAATACATTTTGTTTGTATGGTGCCTTTCAAAACCAAGGTGCCTTAACACTAATTAAATTGCAATACACATACAAAACATCTCGGCATAAAATAAAATGATAGTACTGATAACAACCTTTAATCAATCACCAAAGGCTTTGTTCCACAAGTAAGTTTTTAATGCTTGTTTTAAACTTAGATTTCACAAACTACTTAATCCACTACAATCAGGTTTTAGACCATGACATGGTACCATTCGGCACTTGCTAAAGTGACTAACCACTGGCAGTGTAAGTTGGATGCCAATAATTTTGCTTGTGCAGTATTTTTAGACCTGAGTAAGGCATTTGATACTATTGATCATGACCTGCTCCTTTCATCCCTCTGCAACATTGGCCTAGATCAACCATCACTGAGATGATTTTTTTTCTTTTTTTTATTTAGTCTTTTTATTTAATTTATAATTTCAGCAATTCCACAGGCAGTGTTACAGCACAAATCAGTACCAGTTGATTACATCACAGTGCATTACATTTATACTTTAGCAGATATGATGGGAAAAATAAATTAACAACTTATTACATCAATATCCGGAAAATCATTATTACTCATTTTAAACTCAGTCTGTAATCTACTCAGACCAGATCTGACTTGGCACAGTAGGTCCTCCCCCTCCCTCCCTCCTCCTCCCTCCAAATTTTAGTCAAATAAAAATTCTAGGAACACCTCTGGTCAAAACCCGAATGACACTTCAATACAAAGGAATACAAAATTACATGGTCAGTAGATAGCTTAAGGACTGAGATGGTCTTCTAACTATCTCATAGATCAGTTTCAACAGGTAAAAGCAGAAGGGAACTCGCAGTATAGCGCAGTGTTTTAAGGCTCTGAGCTGCAAACCTGGAGACCTGGGTTTGAATCACACAGCCCCCACTTGCATACTGTGTGACCCTGAGCAAGTCACTAACTTCCTTGTGCTCCCAGGTCGCACCTGTAAACAAGCTTTCAGCTTAATGTGTCTCTCCTGGTAAAACAAACAAACGAACAAAATCCTTATTGAGAGGTGTTCCGCAGGGCTCTATTTTGGGTCCACTGCTTTTCACAATTTACATTAACAGAATTGATGTCAGTATCAAAGCAGCCAACATACATCTCTTTGCAGATGACACAGTGTTGTATATCAGCAGACCGACCCCGAGCAGCATGTAGTGACCTTCAACAAGACTTCAACCAGCTGCAACTACAGCTTCTAAACCAGAAACTATTACTAAATGCCAAAAAACTAAGCCGATGATCTCTTCACCTGTTTCCATGCAGCCTCCTCTGTAATGACACCACGATCCTTACATTCTAAGGCGAACCCTTGGAATTTGTAACAAAGTTTAAATATCTTGGGGTTTGGATCGAACATAGACTTTCCTTCATGGACCACAGAGAAGAACTGGTAAAAAGCTCAGACAGAGACTTGGTCTCTTTTAAAGAATTAACTGTCTCCTTTTGAGGGATGCCAAGATGAGACTGGTCCAAACTACCTTCCCTTCCCTTTCGGACTGTGCGGTTCCTCTACAGTCAGGGTCCTGCTGCAGGGCTTGCAAAGCTTGACACACTCTACCACAGAACTCTAAGGTTTATTACTGGTCTTCCATATTCACGCACCACTGTATCTTATACTCAGCTGTGGGATGGTCTTTTCTTACGTACAGGCGACAGAGAAATGCCGCCTTCTGGACCTTCAGAGCAATTACCAAGAAATTACCCCACTATATTTCGGACCACCTTCCACTAAGTAATATAGGCAAGCACGTGTTGAGAAGTGCCTCCTACATTTCTGTGATGGTGCCCAAGGTCAACTCACAATTTGGCAGGGCTTCTATAAGTTACATACTACCTCTATTATGGAATAAGCTGCAAAAACTTTGAATTTGGTCCACCCATTACTTTAACAGCTTTCAAAACACTATATGCTCATTCCTTTAAAGATTCCTGTAATTGCTCCCCATGATCATTGTCTCATCCAAAGAAGTGGATCTAGCGGCAGCTACATGCTGTTTCATAAACATCCTCTTCCCCTTCCCATCTCCTTCTACATTTCACATTCTCTCTCATTCCTTCCCTTCCTTCAGTTGCCACTGTTATATGTTATTGTAACCATATCCAACAGTCATATTCTTAAGCTGAGAATGACCCCCCACCAACCTCAACATGGAGTCTGTACGAAATCCACTTGGATATGACAATGGTCCCTGGTATCCCATGGATTACCCTTGGGCCCCACTGCTTCATCTCATCTACTTCCTTCCCCTGCCTCCTCCTCCTCCTCCCACCACTCCCTGTCAAAATCTTCTAATAACCTTATACAACATCCTTGCCCCTTCCTCCTTCTTCTGGTTTCCTTCAGGCCATTGTGTTCATATTTAATCGCTGTGACTTCTATATGTTTGTAATTACTATTGTATATGCCATGCTACTGTTATCAGATTCATGGCATCTGTTTCTATGCAATTACATCTTATATTGTTGATTGTGTAAACCTTGTGTACATTATAATTATGTGTTGTCCAGGTCCATCTCAGAAATGAGAATTGCTCAATGGTGTTCGCCTGGTTAAATAAAGGTTTTGATTGATTGATTGATTGAGATGGGGTGTACTCCAGGGTGCTGAGGGAGCTAAGAGAGGTGGTGGCTGAACCTCTGGCAACCCTGTTCGACTGGTCACTGGAAACAGGAGATGTACCCAAAGACCGGAAGACAGCTGATGTAGTCCACCCATACAAAAGCAGGAACAGAGAGGAAGTGGAAACTACAGACCAGTCAGCCTGACCTTAGTACTGGGAAGGCAAGGCAAGTTTTATTTTTCCAGGTGCCCAATCACAGAGTCTCTGGGTGCAGTACACATAAATACAAAACTATTTATAAAATAAAAACAAATACATAAATTACAGCATTAATAAATTAAACAGTCCATATAAATAAGCAATATCTTGAAGATTGTGGAAACACTACTTTATTTATTTTATTTATTGAGATCTTAGATTACACCAGTGAGCAGATGCTCATTTATAGGTTCCATGCCAGTTACATAGTCAATGCAATACAGATGACAGGGTTATATATGGTACCAGTAAGTTACAGGGTACAACAGCATTAAACAGCTTAGGCGAGTATAACAGCTAGCCCGACGTCAGAGGTTAACATGACCACCACTACTGGAACACATGGTTGCCAACTATCTACAGGACCCAAGGCAACATGGTTTACTGGAGGAGGTTGTGCCAGACTAACCTGACTGAATTCTTCGACTGGGTGATAAGGAGGTGGATTGGGGAGCGGGGCCATGGATGTGGCCTATCGGGACTTCAGCAAGGCCTTTGACACTGTGCCACATAGAGGCTGTTAAAAAGCTGGGTAACATGGGAGTGGGTAGAGACGGTGAGTGCGTGGGGGAACTTACTGGATAGCAAGACACAGAGGGTGGTGGTAAATGGCTGTAAGTCTGCAAGGAAAGATGACTAGGGTACCACAGGGATCAGTGCTGGGTCCAGTCCTCTTCAACATCTTCATCAGTGACATTACAGATGACCTAGAAGGAGACTTTGCTGTTTGCTGATGACACAAAGCTCTGCAACAGGGTGGACAGAATGAGGAGAGATCTGCAGAAGCCTGAGGACTGGTCAAGGAAGTGGCAGTTGAGATTTAATCTGAAGAAATGCAAAATAATGCATATGGGGCACAAAACCCAGGAACAGCATATCAGCTGGGGGTATTTAGAATGCTCCAAGCAGGAGAGGGACCAAAGGGTTGTCGCTCTGATGACCGCAAGGTTGGGGAGTCAGTGTGACAAGGCGGCAGGAAAAGCAAACAGGATGCTGGGATGCACAGGCAGGGGTATCACCAGCAGGAAAGGGAGGTCATAATTCCACTATACAAGACATTAGTGAGGCCACACCTTGAGTACAGTGTCCAGTTCTGAAAACCTTACCCACGTAAAGACAGGGTGGAGACAGTTCAGAGGAGTACAACCAAGATGGTGCAAGTATTACATCACAAAACCTATGAGGACTGGCTGAAAGACCTAAATACTGTATGTACTCCTGGAAGCAGGGAGGGTTATGATTGAGACATATAAGTACCTCACGGGAGGAACAAGAGCAGGAAAACACAGTTTTATTATAGAAAAAGATGCTCCAGGACTAGGAGACATGGGATGAAACTAGAGGAGGAAGTCTGAGAAGGAATGTGAAAGTACTTCTTCACAGAGAGGGTGGTGGACAAATGGAATGCCCTGCTGAAGGAGGCGAGGCAGAAATGATTACAGGAATTAAGAATATATGGGATAGGCATAAGGGGATCCTGGTAGTCAGGGAAGGGGACAACCTAGTTCTAGGGAAGCTTGAAGAAGCACAGTTACGTGTGCAAATGGGCAGACTAGGTGGTTCGTAGGCCCTTATCTGCCATCAACATCTGTGTATCTATGTAGATTTGTTTCTGTACTGCCACCATGGGTTCTTAATTTTGCATTGTAGGTAATTAAAATAGTAGACGCATGGAGTTAGCAGCAGTATACAAGTATCTCAAAGGATCCCACAAACATACATATGCCTGGGATGAACAAACAAACCAGAAAGATAAATACTCCCAAAGGTTTTGAAGCTGACAGTTTTCTTTAAAATCACAACATACTGGATGTGTAATCATTCAAAAAAAACAAACTCTATTCACTGAGGACATGAAAACAAAACATCAGATGGCCATATTCAACCATGGCATGTCATCTAATGGTACCTGGCCCAAACCATTGGATCAGTGATTGGTGGACCACCTACAGGCAAGGATGGCTTAAGGTTTATGACGTATCTGACTGGCAGTTGGAGGAGGGACCAGTAGAGCCAGGGATATGATAAAAGTAAGCAGTAAGACATGAAGGGATGTGCATTGTTCTGTGATAACTGCGTACAGTGGTGTAGTGACATTTCAACCCCTAGAAATGTGGCACACCCAGAGTGTCTTATTATGCTTATAAAATGGGTTTCTTATCTTTGAATGTTGTTCGAATTAAAATACACATTTTAGCATATATAAATTACAATACTCATATGCTTTTCTTCCATGAAATAGTTTTTCCACCAGCTGGAAATTCTGCCTTTTTAATCTTGAGGTAAGACTTTTGTCCTACTGTGCTAGCCTTAGTTTTTTTTTGTGTTAGTACGGTAGCAGTAGTAACATTCCATGTCTACCCTCAGAACAAATGTATGTTCATAAT
The DNA here is from genome assembly GCA_016271365.2 of Neoceratodus forsteri. Lineage (NCBI taxonomy): Eukaryota > Metazoa > Chordata > Ceratodontiformes > Ceratodontidae > Neoceratodus > Neoceratodus forsteri. The sequence goes on along the minus strand of CM057451.1, from coordinate 1,026,135,581 downwards.
AACAATGAATTCACTTGACCTCTGCCCCTCTAACACAGATTAAATTTACATCATGCTGTATGCCTGTGATTGGTTTTAAGGGAGAGCAGGTTCTCTCTGGAAGAAGAGAGAGAGAGAGAGATACGTAACATGTTTTAATAAGAGAGGTGCCACTAGACCAAAAAGACAGCTTCAAAGCCATTTATCTGATACCATTTTAAATTTTTACTTTTTTAATTTGGTGATCAGTCCCTTGATTGGATCTGTAAAGTGCTTCAGTATCAAGACTGCGCATTGGCTTCACTGTGATTAGGCCGAGATTTGGACATGAGGCCCCACCAGGGCTGTGATGTCTTGCACTTTCAGTATAGCCTGTCGAATGTGCTTAGCACAGTGAGCTATAAGTGCATCTTGAGAGAGGTACACTGTTATTTTTTAAACAGACTGAGAGATTCAGATGGCTCTGACATGGTGATCCGAAATCAATTTGTGTATTTTAAGTTGATCTGGTGTGCTGACAGGGTGAACTGGGGGCATCACCAGGCAGAGTCCCAATCGGTGAAAATAAATATGGTTAACAAGTATATAATGTATGGTAGAATGTTGTTATAGGTAAAAATCTACCTTTTCTAACAACGTTTACCATTGCTGTGATCACGATGTTGTTAACCGTCGATGGTACAACACATCGATGGGTTAACAACCAGGAACAGTCTGGGCATCGCGCCGAACTGGATCGGATGGCCTTGAAATGGCTATGCAGTGAGGGCAGAGCGCGGTGACTGAAAAAATAACTGCAGTAAGGACTTTGCTTTTCTTAAAACCTAAATAGTACCATACACTATAAAATATAATGTATGGTACATCGATCGAAATAACTGTTTTTAACCAATCTCGAGGTTGCCATGCGAGATGTTAACCTCTCGAGCTTCGCTTTCTCGAGGTTTATATGGTCGCCTGGCAACTTTGACGGTTAACAAACTGCTTAACCATCAACACATACATTATCCTCTATGTTAAGTTTTCATGGTGTTATTTATATCTTTAACCAAGTGACAGTGGCATAGAAATTTGATTCAGTATCAAGTGATGGCAGACAGCATGACTAAGTATGGGTGATTTGACACTTTAGTGGAAGGAAAAAAAGCGGCCGACTAATTTGTTTTAAAATTCTTCCTTGGCATAATGAATTGTGGTTAGGCTAAATACCAGAATAACCATGCACTATAAAATAGGTAGAAAATGTCCTGGGTTTGATTGGCTAAAGTACCATGTCTCATGTCCTTAGCAGGACATATTCTGGCAACTACTACTACTTATGTTAACCAGTATGCAGCATGCTCTGAAATCGTGCCTGCCATAGCTCTCACTGCAGCTCCACACCTAGCATCTGACGGAACTGTACCATGGCAAAAGTCACTGTATTCATGGTCTCCCATTCTCTCCAACAGGAAATTATTGAATTATGAAAGATATTAGAATGCAGTGTTTTCGCCTCTTATTTTCTTGTTTTTGCTGCCTGTTTGCCTGGTCTCAGGTCACAGCTCTCACTCTCACCGTTCAAACAATGCCCAGTACAAACTGCCTGTTTCTTCCATCTCTGGTCTCCAGTACTCCCCTTGATCTCTGGGCTCCAGTCCTTCTGCCTCCTCCTTTCCATTAAGCTGCAAACATGAAGTCCATATCTCATACTGTAGCGCAATATCGCTACAATTTGAAGACCGCAAACAAGGTAACTGATTTCTACAGCAGCCGCTGAGGATACACAGTTGCTCCCAATAAAACTGACTGGTCACGTGCTCCTAGTCCAACTGGAGTGTCTCACAAAACAAGATGTAGAAACACAATGAAAACATCATGGAGAGCAAAAGGCAAATAAAACACAATTAACTGCCCCTGTATCTTTGTCTAGTGTAAGTGGTTAGCGTTGGGGCATACACTCACTCCCACTTTATCGCTCTCAATGAACACCTTAAAAATTGAAAAGAATAAAAGTACATGAAAACTTCAAACTTGTGTGTGTGTATATGGGGAGGACAGATCAACAGACATTCCTTCCCAAAATGTCAAAAAATTTTAAAAGAGGAGAAAAAGAAAGGGATTTTTTCTTCTAACCTGAAAGAAAATTGAAGCAAAAAGATAAATAAATAACATTTTATTGTTCAAGCAGCACGTTTCTGTTTGGAATCTATGTTTTCACATTTTCTACCCATTTTCTGAGTGGAATAAGTCACTTTGAGGTGTGGTTTATGGCTGATGACAGCACTTTATAGGTGCTAAATGCACTTAGGATGTGCTCTTAGCCCATAAACCACACCTTGTCATGTCATGTTCCTTACTTAATGCACAGCACCTGACTGCTATTTATTTATTTATTAAGTTCTAGGATTACAATATCTTTGAGCCAGAGGCTCTTTTACAAGAGTTCCACGTCGGTTCAGTGACCATACAGTTCACATTGTACAGCGGTACCACATCAGATCAGATACAAAAACAGTTAATACAGCAATTAGACATTACAAAAGGTGCGCAGTATTAAATAAAGGCTTAGGGCTAAGAAAGATAAAGTACAAATTTAGGGTTACAGTAGCCCAGAGTGGCTTTGTCAGGAATAGAGAGGAGAGGTTGTAGTGGGGGACAGGAAGTGAACATGGGATAGGTGAGGTGGAGTAGGGGAGGAAAGGGCAGGGAAGGAGGAAAAGGAGAGGGAGAAGGTGGGGAAAATTGATATGCAGGGTGGGGTAGAAAGCAGAGGGGCAGTTGGGAATTAGCTAGGACGGAGGAGAAGCATTAAAGTGAAGAGAGGTAGTGTGTATAGGGAAAAGGCAAACCTGGTAGCGGACTTGGGGGACATACAGCAACAGAATGTGAAATGAGGGATGGTATTATTGAAGAAACAGAGGAGGGCAAGGTCACAGAAGGGGAGCAGCTTATGGTAGACAATCACAACTGCACTGATTGGTAAGGTGCTGGCGGAGTCTGCGCTTAAAGGGCCAATCTTAGAGGTTTCAATTGACAAGGGAGGTTGTTTAGCCAGGTGGGTGCCCTGAAATTAGATGAATGCTTGGCCATGGAAGTTTGACAGAACGGGACTTGGAAAGTCTGATTAGACACACCATGGGTGAGTTGTGAGTTAGTAAATTGGTTGAGGAGTTTTAGGAAGACAGGCGGGGTTAGGCCAAGGCATATTTCTCCTCTTGCAGGGTTCTTAGCATCCTGAAAGGGTCCTACTGCATCTAAGCTTGTCTCTTCTCCTTCCCCTCCCCATCTACCTGTCCCTCTAACTTTTGCAGTCCCTTGCAGGGTTCTCAGCTTCCTGAAGGGGCCCTACTGTGCCTAGACATGTCTCCTCTCCTTCCCCTCCCCATTCTACCTTTTCTCCCTAGCCGCAGTCCCTTGCAGGGTTCTCAGCACCAAGGGTTCCACTGGGCCCAGTCCTGTCTCCACTTCTTTCCCTCCCCCATCTTCCTTTCTCCTGGCCATTGCAGTCCCTTGCAGGGTTCTCAGCATCCTGAAGGAGTCCAACTGAGCCTTAGTATATCTCCCTGTTCTATCTAGCCACTATCTTGGCTTTCTGTGACTATTAGCAGGGTCCAATGCATCCTGATGGACTATTGATTATGCCCCATCCCTCCAAAGGTGTAAATTCTCTTCCCTCAAGGGTTCAATTTTCACTCCCTCTCTCCTATCACTCTCTTAATGCCTATCTACTGACCTTCCCAATCCCTTTCAGGGTACTCTGCATCCTGAAGGGTCCTCTCTTGGGATAGGTCCTGTTTCCCCTCAAGCATTTAAGTCACACCTCCTCTTCTCTCTCCTCCTCTTTAAATCCCTACAGCCTTATCCGCTTTCTATTTAGCCCCATAGCCCCTTGCAGGGTTCCCCGCATCCTGAAGGGTCTCCAGGAACACAACTCTTCCCCTCCCCCACCTAACCCCTTCCTCTCCTTTCCCATTTTTCTTTCACGTAAGCACTTGTTTACTTATTAACCTGCCACTTATTATTGTCCGCTCTTTCTACCTATTATCGCAACACTGTTGTAACACTGTAATACTTGCCTTACAACTGTATGTTACTGTTGATCTTGTAACTTGAATGTTTAATGTCTCATTCCTATTGCCCCTTCCCCAGGTCACACCAGGAGATGAGCAACGTCGCTCAGTGTGCCTTCCTGGTGAAACATTTCAATAAATAAATAAATAGATATTTTGTGCTAACAGACAAGTCTGATACCTTATCCTCCCTGAAGGTGGAGCCAACTGGATCAGCATATAGCTCGTTGTAGCCAATTAAACTTATGAGAGTTTTAGACCCATTTATAACCTACATTTTTGGGGATGCTGGCAGGAACTGTCAAGCCCAAATCAGGCTCTTGGCAGGTGGAGGTGCGTGTTCATGCAACATTGTGTGCAGTGATAAGTAGCATTTTGAGCGACAAATAGCACTCGATTGAAGCTATTAGCTTTTCAAGACCTTTTAATACAGTAGAAGCCGCTTAAGGGACAGCTCCGTGTGGGTATTCACTCATAAAGCGGTTGTCTCTTTAACAGAAGTGCAACCAGAGAAGTTTAATTGTTTAATTGTTTAATTAGTATTTCGGAAAGACCTTTGAGTGAGCTCTTTACAAAGGTTCACGTCAGGGTGGACAATAAGACAATACACATATTCAGTGGTTACAGAGGTCTGATCATTAGGCATTAAGAGCGATTACATGACAATTAAATAGGAGAAAAAACTGAGCAGTTATAATTGAATACTAAGCTATTTCTAATCGGTTGCCCTAGTTAGCACACCCTGAAACCTCCAAATCCGTTGGTAGACTATGGCAGAGTAACTGCATAGGGTTTAACGCTATTCCAGATGGCGAGAGGCTGGGTGACAGTGAAATAAGGGGACTGGGTTTGAAAAAAGTAGTAAAAAAAATTACAGGTGCACAGAAAACGCATACAGCAGACACAACACTGTTCATGATTATAGCTCTTTTTGAACAAGTGCTGGTTGTCTTCACAGTTAAACTTTATTTAAGATTGCACACATACCTTAGGAGGAGGTCAGGAAAAGACTTAGCAGGGTCAAGTGCTCCTCAGTCTGGTGAGACTTAGCTGTAAAGTTCATGATTTTCTTTGTTTAGCCTCAGTCAACATACGGCTTAGGATGGTTCCTCCAGGTCAAAAATACTTCCACTGTATGTCTCTGTGCTATAGCGCCAATCACAGAGGGGCCAATGTGAGCAATTGCTTCTTTGTTTGTGATGGGTGCGGGGGGCATCGATGGGATCCTCTTCGGTTTGGGTGGCATCTTCTTGAAAAGAGTCACAGGTGGCATCCAGTTAGTTCTCCCTCAGTTTCCTCTTTGTCATCTTTATTTTCTCTGCGAGGGCAAATCAACCTTTTGCTGTCCTTGGCAGGAGCACAGAGTCGTGAGACAAAGTCGTGATTTGTTGTTCAATTGCTTACTGGATGAGTGTGAATTTGAAAACGAGCCTACGTGAGCTAATAGGGGATTAGTCATTCAGCAAGTGAAGGCAGGTGAGACTAATGGACCTGCAAATTGTCCCTTTTAACAGAAAATGCCATTCCCTATACAAGGAAGGAATCATAATAGGATATTACTGCCATAATGATTCATAAACGGGCGTCCCCTGCATTAATTAAGTGTCTTTGACCGTGTACTGCAGTGCCCGTATACAGGGTGGATCCCTTATTTGCATTAGGTTAGCACAATGCACCTGGGGTCTTTATGGCCCCTGCCCTGTCCAACTGCACTGTTCTGTTAGCATTGCACGAACAGGGTTAGCACCACACTAACATTTTGGAAAGGGAAATCATTGTTTGCTGCCGTTCTCTGGGAGGTTAGTCTGCTTGCCCAAGGAATGGGCTTGCTGATCCGGAGGGCTGTTGTGGTGATTTCGCATCTTGGCAAGTGGAAACTCACCTACAGAAGGCAAATTCTTGAGCTGTATCTCATCCTTGCTGATGGGGTCCTGATTCAATCTTCTGTCAATTGGCATTCAGAAAAAATACCAACTGATGTTGTTTAAAGCTTTGCTGGAGCAGATTAAAAGGATGCTAGTAAAGGATTATAGGTGGTGAAATGCAGGAGAAAAGGTTTTGGCAGCCTTCTTAGCTGGGTACCCATGTGACCTCAGTAAAACTGAAACTGAAAAAGTATCTTGGCTATCATGATAGCTGACACTGCATTGAACCTGTAAGCCAGTATTTTTTAGAAACTGTTTTGCTAGTAGTCTTTTAATTCTGTGATTGTCCCAATATTTCTGGCCTATTCAGAAATTCTGTGGGTATTTCTGAGTAAAACACCAGTGGACACTTCATTTCAGGTTTATTTTCAGTGTATGCTGATGTCCTGTATGACTTCAAACTGTTAATAAACATTCAGCTATAAAGGACCATTCTGAACTGTTTGATGTAGTTCAGGTCCTTGTTAAACTGTTACATTGTTGTCACAATGCACTCAGTTACACTAGCATTGATTACACTGACAGTATTCAGAATGGTTTGTTGCCCTTGGTACTTTGTAGTTTGTAAACCTTGCTGTGCTGCTTGATAGGCACAAGCAGCTTTTCTGCTAACTGGCTGTCTACATGGGCATGTCAATGATGCACTGTTTTCTTTCCGTGATCAATGCTACATAGTACTGTGGTTGAAGGGTGTGTAAAATACATCACAATTTTCTAAAATAATACTCTCCTTCAGTGTTTAATTAGAACAGGTTGAAAGATAACTGCATGGCAGCCAGTATTTGAAAAGCAGTTTCTCATAGGAAAAATGAACTACCAGTACAATGCAGTTCTCCTTTAAAGTTTGTGTATTAGAGCTGTCACCTGCAACCGCAATCATGTTTTTCCCAAACCACTGTAGAGTGTTGTTTTTTATTTCTTTTCTCGAAACAGAGTTTAGTTCTCAAGATGGCTGAGAGTAAACCAGTCAGTCACAATAATAAGTAGTCTGTTAAAATGATTCTTAATTATTTTAGCATTTGCATAACATGAGTATTTGTATTTGTTAGCTGTGGTCTCATAATACACTTTGTTTTTATTGTAGTGCAAGATGATGCAATATCATAATTCACTGAATTGAGGTCCCCAGTCAGCATCCAGAGTCGTAGAACATAGTATTCCTGCATACAGAAATGACCTCATGCGATACTGATTAAGTGGATCTTTCCCCTTCAGTGAGCATCCATAGTTCATTTAAAAATAGGCCATGACCAGCTCCCAATCTGACCAGGAATCAAGTACCTCACCTCTAAGACAGGCCCCACATTCTTGCTAGCTCCAGTGTGGGATTCTAGGGATTTCAATCTACCCTGGTCTTTCAGTGCACCACTAGAATGACCAAGGAAAAAGGACTTTATGTGCAACTGCACCCCTTGTATGTGTGTGTATATGACTGTGTAACCCCTAGATGGCGCTATCCAGGGCTACTACCCTGCCCTGATTTGCCACTAACAGGTTGAGGCCTGGATCCAATGGCAGGTGCCTCCACCCAGAGGTCAGGGTTTGCAATAGTTAAACTAACTTGGTCACAGCCCTCTGGGACACTGCAGCCCCCCCTTTCTTCCCACTAGTGGCCCACACAATATATCAGAATTACCTTCACGGTATACACTTACCCCCAGGTCTGGTTCCGCACTGGGACCTCCTGTGAAATGAGATACAGTGCAACAATCACAGTACAGTACTTTAACATAGACAAATACCTCAGGCAGTATAACTTTGCTGAAACAAGCAGCTCTGATTTATTTAGGGGATATAACAAGGACAGGGAAATCAGGTTAATTAGCTTATCACTCTAATAATCTACCTATGGCTCTGTGCACAGGCCTATCCCTATCAGTTACTGTCCCTGGGTACCCAAGCCCTAGTGGCTAGTCCAAACCTGTGGCAGCTGGTAGGGGCCTTTCACACAGAGAAAAGGAGAATTAAACAGTCAGCAGTACAGTAATTCCATTTGGATTTAATGTGGCAATTCAACAGGGAGCAACCCTGAATTAGTACTCACGACCTCCAAATAAGATAGGGTCCTTCAATGTCAGCAGGGCTCACTTGAGGTACACAAACCTCTTCACACATCCATATAAAAGAAAGTACTATACCAGGCAGGCTGCATCTGTATCCGATCGCAATTACTGCACAATACCGGAGAACACACAGCAGATTCAGTTCCTGACAGACCGAGTGCAATTTTCAGCAATTCTTCCAGTCTTCTACAGGGTGAGCCTGGTTTCTACTCTTCAGAGATCCTTTGATTCTTTTCACAGGACAGTTCAGTCTAACAAGCTGTTACACAAGCTGCAGACGGAACTCTGGGCCTTACACACGTTTTTGACTAAAACTGCACACTGAAAAGCACAGGGCTCCTTCCTTCTACTGCCAAAGCTCAACTGAACTCCAACTGACGAAACCGGGCACTTCCTTTGAGTTCCTCCCAGTTCTTGACTGGATTGGCTGTCACTCACAATAGACTGCTGCTGTTGGTCCAAAAGGCACTGAAGTCTAAACTACATCTCCCAAGTCACTGCCCATACAATCCTCTTGTGGCTGGCTCAGATTATGAGTCAAGTTCTGATTCGTCAAGGCATCATTTTAGAGCTAGCTTACCCCACTGATTGGTCCAGTTCAGCAGTTCAAAACTAGAATGGGGAACTAGCAGACACAGTTCTGACTGCAAAGAAAGCAGGTTAGACAAACTGTAATTTCATTATTACTCTAAATAATTTCTGGCAAACAGTTACATCTTTCAGATAGGTTCCTTTGCACTCCTAGTGACTGCAAAAATGAAGTGAATTGGCAGCAGCTCGAGTGGTACTCAGAGAAGCACACAGTCCCCCATACAAACTAATTATGTCTGCAAGCAGACAGCTCTTAAAGAGACAGTACCAGAGGCTCTAAAACACTCACTGATAAATGGCTTAAATGCCAAACACCATTCAGGCTTGGAGCATTCAAGCAAGCTCCTGGAAGTCTTTTGGGAACCCCCATTTGCAGGGGGTTACACCCTTCCTAGCCTGGGAAAGCTTGGCGTCAGCGTCAAGCAAGTACCATAAGTTTAACTGCAACCATATACATTTGCATTAGGCTACTATGTAATCATCAGTCAATATATCATTTTACCAAGAACACATTTCTGAAACATTGCAGTACGTCACTCTTTACACAGTATTACACACATTGTACCATAACTCAAGTTATTACCTCTTGTACATGAAACCTGAAGAGAGGGCCCTTCCTAGGCAGGGCAAGGACACCATACTTAGAGGCAACACAAGTAACTTGGAGTTAGCACTGACGCTCAGTTTGGGCAATGAGCTCCGGGACACATACACTCTTTATGGACAACATTGAGAGGCAAATCCACAGGCCTCCCAAGGGAATCATAACTGAGGTGGCACCACAGGCTTTACAGCTCGACCAGTCTTTCTAGGGGAACTGTTATAGTTCTCTGCACTCTGAGCCTCATTTTCAGCATTGTCCTCACTTGTCAGGGAGTCTCCATGGGGGTAGAGAGGCTAGAACTTGGGGCACTTTCAGCTCCAGGGTTACAGTTTCTGAGTCCACAACATTTGGCTCGCATGGAGAGCTTTCGGACACTGGCAGTGGACTGTCAGGGCACTCAAAATACTCTTCTTGTTCAGGTGTATCACAGTCTGCCCCAATCTATCATTTTCCTCCCTGAAAGCTCAAACAGTTCAACCATGCACAATGATTCCATTTCATCTGATCTGATGCTTTGCACTTCACTTTCTGGGAGCATTGGCTCCAGGGATGAAGCTGAGGCTTAGACAGTCAGAAGGCCCAGCTTTGTCTCCAGTATTGACTAGAGATTGCCCGAAACAATTGACTCAGTTCATAAGAAGGATAGTATTCAAAGTCACTCTCACTTTCTTCCGATATGGACTGACAGTCATGCTCAACTGGGACTTGTGGAGGGAACACTTTAACTTTGCTTCTGTAGGTGCAGACTTTCTTGATCTTTTCTTAGCAGCAGCTCTAGTCACTGGTCCAGAGGGCATCTTCTAGGGCTCAGACTCAGTTAAGATTTGTCCAATGGGCAGTAAATGATTTCTGTGCATTGTTTTACATCTTTTGAATTATTCTCAGGCCTTACTTTGTACACTGGCAGATCATCTAGTTTGCCCACTACAATGTGAGGAGATGGTGCCATCTGTCAGCAATCTTGTGCTTGCCATGCAGTCCCAGATTTCTTAGCAATACCCGATCTCCCTCCTGGAGTTCCTGTGCTTTCACCTTTTATCATACCTTTCTTTGTTGGCCAGATTTCTTTTGGCAGCCATGGTTTGAGCCAGTTGAGTAGCATGAGTTAGCTGGGCCTTTAACTTTTGCACATACTGTAAATAGTTGTCAGCTTGAACCCCATCAGGAGAGACCCCAAAACACACATCTACTGGTAGTCGAGCTTCTCTTCCAAACATCAGGCGGTAGGGGGAGAATCCAGTGGCATCACTTTTGGTGCAGTTATAAGCATGTACCAGGGTGCTAATTTGTTGGCTCCATCTAGGCTTGTCCTTTGGTGCAGGAGTGCCTAGCATATCTAGCAAAGTCACGGTTGAAGCGTTCGGGCCTGGGTCCCCCCTGGGGAGTGGTAGGAGTGGTTCTGGACTTCGCACTCCCACAGAGAAGCATCTCTTTGATCAGGCGACTCTCAAAGTCTCTCCCTTGATCAGAATGGATTCTTTGTGGAGCCCCATAGTGAACAAAGTTTTCTACAAGTACTTTGGCCACAGTGGATGCTTTCTGGTCTTTGGTGGGAAAGCTTGGGCATATCTCGTGAAATGGTCAGTGACCACCAGCACATTACTGATATTTCTTTGATCTGACTCCAAACTTAGAAAATCAATACAGACCAACTCCATGGGTGCACTGGTGGTGATGTTAACAAGGGGGCAGCCCTCTGGGGCAAAGCTTTCCTCTGTAGCAGCGACTACAAGTTCGAATGTGTTGCTCCACATCAGCCCCCATCTTAGGCCAATAGAATCTGGATCTCACCAAGTCAAGTGTTCTGTCTATACCAAGGTGCCCCATGTGGTTGTGCAAGGACCTCAGTACTGAGTCTCGAAAGGCAGTGGGCAGCACTAGTTGTTGTTTGTCTACTTGTCCCCTCTGTCTACTGTTTCTCTGTATAACAGTTTATTGATCAGTTTCAACTTAGGACCTTCTTTGTATAACAGTGCAGTTCTCAAATCAGTGGAGGCGTAATTTGGACACATCTTTTCCTGCATGAGGGCTTCTAAAGCTGCTTTGATCATGGGATCGCGGTTGAGCCTCGAATACTGTCATTGTCCAGCTGAGGCAGTGCACCAATGTCTATTGCAGAAAAGTGGCAATAAGCAGCAGGTATGCAATTCTCAGAGGCTCCCAAGCAATCCACCATGCAGTCCACTGCGTCCGTGGACATTTGTTCCTCCTGTCAAACTTCGGCAGAGTGCCGAATGTCAGGTTCTGCCAATCGGACCCAATCATTCTGGGGAACAGGCCTCCGGGAGAGAGCATCAGCATCTATGTGGTTCAGACCTGCTCGGTATTCGAGAGCATAGTCATATGAGATAATGCAGAAAGCCACCTATGGCCAGTGGCATCCAACTTAGCTGAGGTCTGCACATAGGTCAAAGGATTATTGTCAGTTTTACTAGTATTTTAGCCCCATACAAGTACTCATGGAATTGGTCAACAATAGCCCACTTCAAAGCTAGGAACTCTAACTTATGTACAGGATAGTTCTTTTCGGATGGGGTCAGGCTTCTACTGGCAAAGGCCACTGGTCTCAGGCCATTCTCGTGCTCTTGGTACAACACAGCCCCCAACCCTTGCAAGCTAGCATCAGTGTGCAGGATAAGGTTTTCTTGGATCGGCATAGGCCAGCACTGGAGCATGGGTAAGTTGATATATGATCTCATGAAAAGCAGTCTCACAATCAGGAGTCCAGCGGGCCCCAAATACTTCACTCGGATGAAAATACACTCTTTCAGTCTTGAGGATGCTGACTTTTGGTATTTTTGTGGGTGGGGATACCCTTGAGTAAGGTTAAGTAAAGGCGGATCACTCTTGAATAGTCCTTGATGAGCGCCGATAATAACCACAGAATCCAGGAATCTTTGCAGTTCTTTTAGATTTTTGGGCTGTGGCCAGGTGGTCAAGGCCTCAACTTTACTTGGTCGGTCTCTATTCCTCGGTGGATACTATGTGTCCACATACTTTACTGATGTTTGAAAAATTGACACTTATCAATGGACAGTTTAAGGCCAAAGTCCTCCAGTCGGTCCAATACCTTAAATAATCTGCTCTCATGTTCCTCCAGTGAGCTGCCAAACACAATAACATCATCTAGGTATACCAGGCACTCTAGTAAGTTCATGTCCCCACTGCACGCTCCATCAATCGTTGAAAAGTGGCTGGGGCACCTGAAATCCTTGAGGCATCCTCATGAATTCATAGAAGCCAAGCGGACAGATAAAGGCTGTCTTTTCACGGTCCTCTGGGGCCATCGGGATCTGATAGTACCCACTGCGGAGATCCAGCACAGAGAACCACTTGCTCCCGTTTAGGCAGTCAAAGCATCCTGAATGCGGGGCATTGTGTACTGATCAGGGATAGTCCGCGGTTTAAGGTGCGATAATCCACACACATCCTTACTGTTCCATTCTTTTTCCTCACTACCACAATGGGGAAGCATAAGGGCTTCTGGATTCTTGTATTACACCAGCAGCTAACATCTCTTGCAGATGCCGTCTCACATCATCTATGTCAGCAGGTGCCAGGCGTCGAGACCTCTCCACGAAATGGTCTTTTCGTCATGCAGCCGGATATTGTGCTCAGCTCCTTGCACGCATCCTACATCCCATTCCTTTAAAGAAAACACCTGGTCTCTCTGGGCAAGCTTCTCACTGATCTTCACTTTCCATTCAGCTGGCAGCGGGAGTCGCGAAATCAAACAAGTCAGGCGTTACTCTGTCATTCTTCCTTGAACTCTTGCTGCTGGGTAGCACTGCAGTGTCTGCACAATGCACATTAGCCAGGATGCAACCTCTGTTTACTCGAATGTCTTTCAGACACATTATGAACTTGGACCATTACCCTTCTGGCATAAGCATGGGCTCTAGCGGGCAAAATACTGAGCTTGACCAGCAGTCCCTCTGGCAATTTTCATCGCCTGGTGCATCCAACATTAATATTTTATTCTTAACATCCTTTCTGATATGGACCTCTCCTGTAAGGTACACTGGGCATTTGGCGCCAGGATCAGAGACTCAGGATCCTTCTTCCATACAATTCCGACCAGTTCCTCTGGTTCTGTTTTTCAGCATCTCTCTGTGCCTCATAGGCCTTCTTAATTAAAGCCGGAACTCTTAAAGCTCTACTAGTCTTTGACCCTGTTTTCATAACACAACTGTGCCAGCCTTCCGAACATGAGCATTTGTTCCAATCAACAAAGGGACACCATCATACAGTCAGTGGGGGACACACTAAGGCTAGGGTCTCTACTTGGCCACTCCAGACCGGAGGTGGGAAAGACAGCCAAATTCGGATATACCGGAATAGGGGTGAGCCTTCTCCACTAACCCCCATACATGCAGTCCTTCTAATGGTTGTAAAGTGCGTCTGACAAATGCTTCTGATACCAATCTTGGAACATAATTGTCACTTGGGAGCCACTGTCTAATATAGCTCTTGTAGACACTCCGTTCACCTTTACAGTGGTCTCCATGGAGGGACCCACTATTCTGGACCAGTCTGAGAGGCGGTAGTGGGGCCTGGGCAACTGACCTTGCCACAAAAGGACGTGAATTAGCATTTTGGTGCCCTCACTGGGATCATGTCGCACCTCTAACCACTGATTTCTTCTCGAAGCTCTCCTTGTAGCCTATATGCAACTTTGTCAGTGTCTTTTGGGGACTGGCATTTCCCTTTTCATGTGCCCATCTTTCCCACAATTGTCAAAACATACTTTCTGGAGTTTGAGCTGGCCGAGGCGCCACACTGGGAGCCAGGGCGGGGTATTACTAACTGGAAACCTTGGTGCCATCTCTGTCTCGGCGTGATAAGCATTTGGAGACATCTCGTCAGTTTCTCCACTTCCATGGTCAAGGAATCGAGTTCGGAGCTGTTATCAGCAGGAGATACATGGGTGGGTACCCCACCCCATAGCCAGATGCAGTCGGATATAGGTCAGGGCCCGTACTTGCAGGCGTGGCCTTCATAAAGGACTGTTTTTGAATTCCCAGATCTCTCTCAACAGTTCGCCCATTGTGACATATCTTTCCTTGTCAGAGCACTCATTGACTGCCAACCTCTGCCCTGAACTTCACTTGATGGGTCACCCTCAGTCACTCGGGTCGTGGCAGAGCTATTGGTGCAGGTCCTCCGGTCGTCTTTCTCAACTCCTCGAATTTCTCTCATTAACTCATCATGGGAGGTGGGGATTCCAGTCGATCTGCCAGGTGTAACTGAAGCAACAGCAGTTCTGAGAAGGGGCAGACTTAAGGATCCTGTCCAGCCTGGTTCGGTCCAGTTCAATTGCTGGCAAACTACCTTTTCTGAGGCATTCTTGCAACAATTTTCAGCCGAGATACATACACAGACAACAACTCCCTTGGTACTGTTGTGCATCTCTTACTCTCCACCATAGGTCCTCATCAGAATCTGGGCTCCCATACACATTCTCCAAGGCCTCAAGATAGGCCTGTGCAGTCGCTTCAGGGTTACTGGCCCGTTTAGCACGGATGGTAGCCAGGGCAGGACCTCGGAGGCTCTCACTAACCTCTTCGCTTTCACCTTCCGAGCATTGCCATTCTAGCACTTGGGGCAACATAAGTCTATCCAGGTCTCCCAGTCATCCTCCTCTGGGGGTGGGAGGTGCCAGAGAAGATCCTCAACCTTCGGTAAGAGTCGTGACTAATGGCAGGTGCAGAAATAGGAGTCTGCATTGGTTCAGCCACCATTACGGGCACTGGAGCAGGAGAGGTGTTGGGGAGAACACCCCAGGTGGCAAGAATAGTTTCTTCAAGTCCTCCACAGTTTTCCCTCTCCCAGCAACCATTCAGCAAATTTCTCCTCAAAGTTTCAGATAGTGGTGGGGGCTGATTCCCCCAGGTCTTTACTGTCCTTAGTTATCACTCTCCAAGCAGTGAGGGCTCCCTCTGGGGTAATGGTCTGTGGCACTTTGGAGCTATCTATGGGATCCTTAAACTCTACTAGGGCCAGGAAAGTGTGGGTGAGCAGATTAGCATGCCGACCCACCACCACAGGGTTTTGTAAACCTTCCACCTTGGAAATACTCCCTGCACAGTGTCCGTGTTGATACCCAGAGGATGTCCAGGATAAGCATAGCATTTTGGGGTCGATCTCCTCCCCAGTACACCACTCCACCAGCGGTGCACAGCCACTTCTGTCGGGTACCCATTTTTTCTTAACAGTGGTTCGTAAATATGGCCACTAGAGGACACACACCCAGCGGTGAGCCTCAAGATGTAACCCCTAGATGGCGCTATCCCAGGGGCTACTACCCCTGCCTGATTTGCCACTAACAGGTTGAGGGCCTGGATCCAATGGCGGGTGCCTCACCCAGAGGTCAGGGTTTGCAATAGTTAAACTAACTTGGTCACAGCCCTCTGGGACACTGCAACCCCTTTCTTCCCACTAGTGGCCCACACAATATATCAGAATTACCTTCACGGTATACACTTACCCCAGGTCTGGTTCCGGCACTGGGACCTCCTGTGAAATGAGATACAGTGCAACAATCACAGTACAGTACTTTAACATAGACAAATACCTCAGGCAGTATAACTTTGCTGAAACAAGCAGCTCTGATTTATTTGGGGGATATAACAAGGACAGGGAAATCAGGTTAATTAGCTTATCACTGTAATAATCTACCTATGGCTCTGTGCACAGGCCTATCCCTATCAGTTACTGTCCCTGGGTACCCCAAGCCCTGAGTGGCTGGTCAAACCGTGGCAGCTGGTGGGGCCCTTTCACCAGAGAAAGGAGAATTAAACAGTCAACAGTACAGTAATTCCATTTGGATTTAATGTGGCAATTCAACAGGGAGCAACCCTGAATTAGTACTCACGACCTCCAAATAAGATAGGGTCCTTCAATGTCAGCAGGGCTCACTTGAGGTACACAAACCTCTTCACACATCCATATAAAAGAAAGTACTATACCAGGCAGGCTGCATCTGTATCCCGATGCAATTACTGCACAATACCGGGAGAACACACAGCAGATTCAGTTCCTGACAGACCAGTGCAATTTTCAGCAATTCTTCCAGTCTTCTACAGGGTGAGCCTGGTTTCTACTCTTCAGAGATCCTTTGATTCTTTTCACAGGACGGATTCAGTCCTAACAAGCTGTTACACAAGCTGCAGACCGGAACTCTGGGCCTTACACCGTTTTTGACTAAAACTGCACACTGAAAAGCACAGGGCTCCTTCCTTCTTCACTGCCAAAGCTCAACTGAACTCCAACTGACGAAACCGGGCACTTCCTTTGAGTTCCTCCCAGTTCTTGACTGGATTGGCTGTCACTCACAATAGACTGCTGCTGTTGGTCCAAAAGGCACTGAAGTCTAAACTACATCTCCCAGAGTCACTGCCCATACAATCCTCTTGTGGCTGGCTCAGATTATGAGTCCAAGTTCTGATTCGTCCAAGGCATCATTTTAGAGCTAGCTTACCCCACACTGATTGGTCCAGTTCAGCAGTTCAAAACTAGAATGGGAACTAGCAGACACAGTTCTGACTGCAAAGAAAGCAGGTTAGACAAACTGTAATTTCATTATTACTCTAAATAATTTCTGGCAAACAGTTACATCTTTCAGATGGGTTCCTTTGCACTCTAGTGACTGCAAAAATGAAGTGAATTGGCAGCAGCTCGAGTGGTACTCAGAAAGCACTACAGTCCCCCATACAAACTAATTATGTCTGCAAGCAGACAGCTCTTAAAGAGACAGTACCAGAGGCTCTAAAAACACTCACTGATAAATGGCTTAAATGCCAAACACCATTCAGGCTGGAGCATTCAAGCAAGCTCCTGGAAGTCTTTGGGAACCCCCATTTGCAGGGGGTTACAACTGCATACCTCTTATGTGTTTGTACGAGTAAATGGGTCTCTGTTTGAGCAAACCTTACTCCAACAAATTACTACAGCCATCCCTTATTGGTACTAACCAGCACCAGTTCAAGTCAGGGAACATGTGGCCAGCTGCCATTTTCTATAGGGTCAAGAAAATTATAACAGCAGTTTAGGTCTTCCACTTGATAAAGTGGGCTGAACTGTTGAGGTGAAACCAAGTTCTTCCTTCTGTGGATAAACTGTTCTAAAACACCTGCCATGAACACCTGCCTTAATCGTCCCAGGCTATATGATTTCAATGGCTTCTCACATGCAAGACAATACTTCAACCTGACATCTTGCTACAATTCTTTGTGTGAAGCCACATTTCCTGTGGGCTAATGTGGCAGTTATTTTCAATGTTCTTATTTTCACAAATGATCTCATACCCTGACTGACCTATATTTAAAGCAGCAGCACATGTTACTGCATAAATATTGAACTTCTACCATTTGATTCTGTTCTGGATCACTTATTTCTTCTGGCTTGTAAGATGTTTCATTCCTCATTTGAGTCTGCTTTCTAATTGTTTTCTTTGGATTTGAAATTATTAACCAGCCTGCCAGTGCAGCAGTAGCAACACTGCTTACGGCCCTGACGACCTGAGTTTGGAAGCTAACCTCGGGGCATTGGAGGAGTGGGCCAGGGGGAAGAGGACCAAGCAACTGAAGGACTGCTCAACTCGTGGTGGGGAGCAAAGCATGGTGCTTGCCTGGCCCCTGGTGAAAGCTGGGGAGAGGCAGCCTGGATGAATCGGGGAGGGATGTGGCAGATGTCTAACACGTTGTGCAGAGTGCAGGTGTGTATCCAGAAGTCATCTGCAGCTTGCCTTTCAGGGGACAGAAAAGCGGAAATGCCAGTGGCAGGATGGCACCAGGTGCTTACAGGCCCCACACCCAACCAACAGCTTGCCAGCCCAAACTGGATTTGTGACTACAGGGTTTTAAATAAGGATTTTAAATTGATTAGCACTTTCATCGGAAAAGTGCTAATCAGTGTTACAAATGTGTAGCAGTTGGATCGAATTGATTAGCAAAATTAAAAATGTCATATTTACTAGGGACAGTATGATTGGTGTTATTTCTCACCTGATAAACACTTTTTGATTTCCTTTGATGTGTGGAGCAAAAGGGAAAAAGACTCTGGTACAGGAGTGTGTGCAGTCACTGAGTCACTTTATTATTTTTTTTTTCCATCAGTGTCTCTGAGTGAAATTCACAGAATTCATAATAACTCTGACATGAGTTAGTAACTAGTATTAAAAGCAGATTTGATTCTTCAATAATGCAGTTTCTACTTGCCAACCTTCCCAAGCCTGACTACAAGTGAACAGTCAGCTACAAATTTAAGAATAAGCTGCAGCTGCTGCACATAAAAGTAATAAAACAACCACAAGTTACAACTGACTAGTATTCCCAACTTCCCATCCATTTGTACTTAACTGACCTCTAACTTAAACGGTCAGAAAAGTAATGGGCGGTGGAACAGTAGTCAGTTGTCAGGAGTCTAGTGAAACAAAATTTAAAGAGTTCAGTATGTACCGAACATTTTCTGACCGCCAGCCTTGTTAAATGTAGTTTCCACTTGCCAACCTTCCTAAACGTGACTACTTATGTGACTCAAAAGTAGCAGTAGAATAAGCAGCTGCAGCTGCACCTAACTAATTTATTACCAGACACTACTGTACAACTGACTAGTGTTCCCAGCCTCCCATCCATTTGCACTGAGCCTCTAACGTAAACGGTCAATTTTAAATGGATGAGTGGTTAGAGAACAGTAGTCTG